>JAQHRD010000008.1:1249947-2499895 GCA_029168975.1 Purpureocillium lavendulum | reverse complement strand
CGTGGTATCGGAACTCTTCCAGCCGGGTCTGGGAGGCGCCAGCAACAGAGGCGGAGAGAGCGGTCCGCTGCTATCTAGCATCGAGCGCGAGTCACCCTCATGCGTGGGCCGGAAGTCGATGCTGTCAGGAACGTCCGCAGAACCGCTATGCCATTCTGGGATAGGCCATGCTGAGGCAGCCGGTCAGGATCTCTCTCTGCCCCTTTGCGCCAGGAAGTAGCCTCGTCATTGGAACTGCCGTTGCTATACGAGCGTTCCTTCGGGATCTGGGGCTGCGATTAGGACGATCGAGTCTAGTGCGGTTGGAAAACTTGCCTGGCACTGGCTGGCGGAAGGCATGGGTGAGTCAAGGTTCTGAACGCGAATGCCTCGCAGAGGACCCGAGCTTGATGCCCTCTCTCCTCTAGTAATGCCATCGAAGTTTGTCTCGCTCCTCATCGCGGTCAACACCTCATTTGCGCTCGGCCGATCGGCGGGATCCAGCGATAGGAGTTTCTAAGAAGCTTGTACAGCCTAGGCGGCAAGTCGGGTCGCTCTCGACGCTCGTCTTGGAACCCCTTCCAGTCCATATTTCGTCACGGAGCTGTTCAATGTCCTCCAGTTCTCCTGAATGGCATTGGCTCCTGTAAGGAAGACGACCGAAGCACATGAAGTAGAGAATCATGCCCAAGGAGAACATATCTGACTTGGTCGTAAAGTTGCCGTATTGGCCCGCGGCGTCCAGCTTAAGTACCTCCGGGGCGCAATAGGATATGTGCCGGTAGAACCGGTAGACTTGCGAACGGCGTTCTCGGGTTGGACTTCACCGAAGTCGCTGATGAGACATCTCATCTTGCCGCCTTCCTTGTGCAGCAGGCAATTGCTGGGCTTGAGGTCGCGATGAATGTAATTGGCGGCGTGCAGATAGGCGACACCCGAGGTGACGTCCTTGAACAGGGAGTAAATGTCCTCAAATGAAAGCTGCGGCCTGGCGTTGAGGTTATGGGGTAGCTCCGCCTGGCCCTTGGAACGGCGGCGCATCTGGGCCTTGAGCTCCTCCTTGGTGGTCTCGTGAGGGGCGCCCCCGACAACATACTGGTGAAGGTCGCCGCTGTTGCAGTATTGCTGAAGTATGAAGGCGCAGGCGACACTCGGTCCGAATCTCGTAAGCGCACGTCCTCCAGCCAGACATGGCGGTAGGATACAAGGTTGGGGTGCGAAAGCTTGGCGAGCAGCTCAACCTCGATGAGGACCTTTTCCAGCCAGGCATGGTCGTCGCCGACAGGGACTCGTTTGCAAGCGAAATGACCAAGCTGGCAGCCGTCAATTTCATGCCGGACGAGCAAGACGACACCTTTGCCGCCACGGCCGAGGACTGTTTCTTCAACAAAGAAAGTCTTGAAGTAGTTGGGCTGAAGGCTTCGCGGCGTATCCGACTCCCCTCGGCCTGCCCCACGCCTGGGGCGCTGGAGAGAAACTCTGCATCGTCACCGACCGATTCGGCGACTGGCGTCGAGTGCCTGGAGTGATCGCTCACCAGCGCGGGCTGGCGAGCCTGCGGACTGGACTGGGAGGACCGTTGGCGGTGTGGAAGTTGTGGTTGCCAGCGCGAAGCATGCGAAAGTAGTCGGGATTGACATATTCGTGATTCATGTCGTATTGGCGGTCAAAGGAGCGCTCGGGCGAGGCGGCACGGCCGAGCGGTTGGTGACATGTCGGGCACTCTGTACGGCGTATCTCCAGCGCTGGGAGTCGGGATCGCGAACCACGAGGGAGCTGTGGTGGCGGCTTCAGTGGCAGAGAAGATTGGTTAGCTGACATGCCGCGTGCTGTCATGATTGCGATGCGGCTCATTCGCTTCAAGGGAGGGGATGGAGCCCTACAGGACGATTTCGCGTCCCTCGCGGGGATGGTAGGGGATCAGTGACATGGCGAAGGCGACAGCAGCGCGGGGCAACGGGACATGACGTGCGGCTGTCCGTCCCTCCGGCGCGCCGTGAGCAAGGCAGGCTCTCGCGATGCGGCGTCTTCGGCAAGCGGTGGAGGAGAATCGACGAAGGTCGAGAAACAACCTCACGCAAAATGAGGTAGAATACCTTATGCGGTGAGGCTGGAGGCGGGGAAGCTGAGTCGCCCTGACGGGGTACGAAGTATTGGCAGGTGAGGTAGGTGCGACTCGCAACTACAGCCAGGGACAGACGGCGAGAGAAGGTGCAATCATGCACTTCATGCCGCCGTTACCGTTAGTCCCAGCTTGGCGCTTGCATCTGGTGGCAGCTGTGGCGGCGGGAACGTGAGCCGGAGCTGGAGCTCAACTCGAGCTCAAGCGGAGCCTGGCTGGCCGATGGCGACTGCCGACGGCCTGCGTCACAGGCCTACCCTGGGTCTGCTTGCCAGTGGCACTGTCGGGTGACTCCACTCATCTTCCACCTCACACAGGAAGGGCAGCCCAGGCATTGAAACTTTCTGTCCGGTCACCACACACCTCACCTCAGCTGCCCGCCTGAGGCGAGCGCCTGTGGAAGCCCCAGTCCGTCCCAGGTCCGAGCACCTGGAGCTCTCGGGCTCACGAGCTGAGCAAGCCCCATGGCCCCTTGGGCCCCTTAGGCCCCTTCCATCCGTTCATCCAACGCAGCACCCCACTCTCACCAACGGCCTACCCGGACGGGAATCCTATCAATGCTTGTCATTCCATGCCCTGCATCTGCTGGATCCCACTGAGGTAAGTACCGCCGTCCTCCACTGCCCTTCCTCCACCTCGGCTTCCATCCCAACTGCAAGACACCGCTGCTCCTGCAGACGCGAGCTTCAAGTTCCTCAACCAACCTAGTGCAGACACTCCTCTGCCCCTCGTCGCCGCACGCGCCCGCCCGCGGTCGGCCAACGGCCAACGGCCCACGCCGCCCGGGCCCGGATCTTGTCACATTGACCGGTATCAACCCTCACGCGCAGACGCAGACCATTCAATGATGATGCAGAGCATGGACGCCTCTGCCTGAACTATCGCTGCTGTGCAGCATTGGTCTTCCTCCGCCCACCCACCCGACGTCGCTCCGCCTCTCCGGCGCCCCTGACTTACCCCCGCCGTCGGCCGCGGCACTCGCGTGTCGCTCGCCCTCAACACCCCGGCCATGGAGGACCTCCGCCAAGCCTGCGATCGTTGCCACGACAAGAAGCTCCGATGTCCCAAGATGCCAGCTCGTCCCACTGCAGCCGCTGTGAGAGGGCCGGTGTGCCTTGCGTCTTCAGCCCCCCGACGCGGCCAATCCGCTCTTCTGCCCCCCATCATGCCGCCATGTTTGACTGGTCGCTGTTTCAGGACTTGGAGCCGCCTCGCACCCCAAGCCCCCGGGACGGGGCGTCTGATGCCGACGCCCGTCGTCTCCCGACTGCCTTCGCGCCGCCGACGATGACGGCGAAGCTCGCCGCGATTTTGGTGGCGCTCGACCGTATCTGGCGGGTCTTCACCTCACCTCAGCTACATGACGACTTCCGGAGCCAGCTTGACGCGCGCGTTGAGCTCGTCGGGGGCCACTCTGGCCTACAATGTACGTTGGAGGAGCTTCTTAGCCAGGCTGAGACATTGTCCGGGCTCTATCTCGACGTCTCTGATCATGTGGCGCTCGTCCGTCTGAACGGAAACACAGAGGATGCCATCGTGCCCCTGCCCCAAATACAGCGTTCCTCGCTTGACCACGCCACTGTCAACATCCTGCTGGCCGCCCATCTCCGGTTTCTGGACGTTCTCGACAGTCTACTTGTTTTTGCTCGGATATGCGCGAGCCTGGCGCCATCATTACCATCAGACTACGATCCCGACTTTGACGTGCCCGAGATCCGGGTTGGCTCTTTTGTTGCGCCCAAGAGCACAGCTGCGTCCATCTTCATCTCCATACTGGTGGACCTTCAGACCGTTCTCTTAGAGAGAGGCCGAAAGATCTACACCCTACTGCCGCCGACAGAACTGGACGCGCCGAGTGAAGTAACAATGCTGCATTTACAGCTAGAAAACCTCACAAGTCGGTGCAACAAAAGCCTGGGAGAAACGAAAATGTTGAGGGAGCACCTGATCCAGGCCGGTGCAATACGATGAGGGCGCTATGGCAGGCAAACACATCCCCATATATCCGCATTCCCGCCAGTGGGCCGCCAAGGGTGTTAGCCGCATATTGATGGCGAGTCGTCGCGAGCCCACTGTCCGATGGCTTCATTCACCAATAAGAGAGCCACCATGCTGGTTGTCTTCATCGAGCATCGCCAGACGCATTCGAGAGCAGCAGAGCAGTACCCGATAGATGGACGCCCTCCATTTAGCTTTGGGCCATGCTGGGACCGGACCTTGGGCGGTTGCCTTGAATGTGAGTTGTCCCAGGTCCAGCCCGGTCCCAGGTAAATATCACGGTGGAGCACGACGTCCGCAACAAATTGGTCCCCCGGGATACGCTTGAGTCGCACAGCAAGATTCGCTGTGCATCTCTGAGCTTCTAGGCCTTGGATCATGCGGTTCGAAAACTGCCATATGGGTCCGATTTACATACTCCTCAATGATATGCTGTGTGCCATGCCAGGATGAACAAGCAGGCATGTAATTAATCAATTAATCTGAATCGGCCAAGGATTCAGATTAATTACTGAATCGGGAGTAGGATTCAATGATTAATTAATGATTCAGCGATTAATTAACTTTGGGCTGTCGTATGCTTCTTTGCCTGTTCACAGTGGTATTGCTGCTTCCTGGGCTGGGTCGTTGAGGACTCTTCGACCACCTCTGTCCCGATACACCTCAGTTGTGTCAGGGGACATGAAGGCGCGGTCCAGCAAGCCAAGTCCAGTGCTTTAAGCACTCTGTTTGCTCTATAGTTTTCACGGACAACCGACTTCTGTCCCAGGTTATCGTCCGGCGCGCTCCGCTAAACACTCGTTCCGCCTCGGCAGACATTGCTGGTATCGAGAAAATGTTGACAGCAAGGCGGTACAGGTTTGGAAATGAAGTTGCTTGGGTTGGCTCAAGCCACCAAGAAAGAGCAGATGACGAGCCAATGGGCAATGTTGGGCCATCTATAAATCGATTGAATTCGTCATGGGAAGACGGCGGTTGATAGATACGCTGTTTGTACGCCTCGTATGCAGAAAGGTCCTCGTTGATTGTCGGCACTTGCCGCGGCTTGTAATCTTCCCACAACTTGCGAACGGCCTCCACTGCTGGGCCGATATACTGTGACTGATCTTTCCACGCCTCATGCAGATGTGCTCGTCGGAGGCTCGGATGAAGCAAGATTGCAGCGGCGTAGACTGGGGAGTCATCTGTGCGCCTGTAATAGTCGTCGAACTTGTACCAACTGGTCATGATGCGATCAGTCATGGTAAGGCTGTGTCGAAACTTCTCTGTGGAGGCCTTGTAATGCGTGATAAGAAAATCCATAGAGCAAATCACCTCATCTAGAGATGAATTGTCCCATTGGGTGTCTTTGGTGATCTCGTGGAATGGCTGCAGAAAGTCGTGGATCTCCTGAAGCTCCTGCCAGTGCTCGGGGTGGAGATAATCGAGGCTGATGTCGCCTTCCGTGTAGTGGTCATCGATAAAGCTGTTCACTTCTTTGCGGGCTTTTATCGCAACGTGAATCATCAGATACCAGGAGTTCCATCTGGTGGAGTTGTCCTGGGGAATCATGCGACCGGCAGCTTTGGAAAACGCTTGATAGCGCTGGCCAGATGAGCGTACCCATACCACAAGGTTGTGAAGCATCCCAAGTGCGCCATGGCGCCGCCATGCAGTTGCCGTGTCTCGCCTGTCAGCAACACCCTCCTGTTCGTCCTTGGATAGCTGTGACACCTGGCGCAATGCTTCATCGGAGGCATCCTTATTCCTGCCAAACAAGAACGCCTGCACAGCTAGATTAATGATGTGTCCGTTACAGCGGAGTCGGCGATGAGCGGTGTCGAAGTCGCAGGCCTTCGCAATGGCTTGCAGCATTGTGTCGTTGTTATAAGCGTTGTCAAGCGTAAAGTACCCAACCTGGCCATGCAGTCCATAAGAATCAATGACCGTGAGGAAGGTCTCTGCAATTGCTTCCCCGCTATGCGCGCCCTCAAGCTCCCGGAGCGCAAGCAAGGCCTTGCGCAACTGCCGGCACTCCCGATCAATGAAGTGGGCCACGATCCCGAGGAGGCTGTGGTGGTTGGGAGAGGACCAGATGTCAATGCTGAAGTGCACCTGTGTAAGTGAGGACTTTAACTTTGATCTCAGTTTCTCGCGATGCGTGATAAAGCTGGCTTCCAGCAGCTTGGGAACTTGGCCCCGACTTTGCGTAACGACTCCTGGGGCCATGTAGTTGACTGTGTGGAGCATGGCGTACCACTCAGGCCACTCGACCAGGCTGTGTGGCAGGCTATGAGCCGTCAAAAGGTTGACCAGGGCTTGGTTGTACAACTCGTCATCCACCGCCGCAAGAAGATGATGCTCCTGCTCAATATCATGCCCTTCCTGTCTCGCAGCTTGTTGCTCAAATAGCCTGTCGATTGCGTTTTGTTGACCAATCATTTTTGCGGTCCTTGTTTCGGAAATTCGTATGCAGTGTTTGTCCCGGAGGTGATCGCGAACTCTGTTGTGGGCTGTTTGAGTGTAGGCACACCGTTTGCAATACCATATTCTTTGGCCGTGCCGGTTCCGCTCTGGTTCGCTTTTCGCTGGCTGTCGGCTTTCAGCCCAGACATCGATTGCTGTTGGGGTGCGAAAGCGCTTCCTTGATGCTGCAGTATCAGAGGCCTCGGAGGACGGTGCAGGTTCTCCAGCGACGCCGAAGTCCTCACGAGGCCTCTTGGTCCCGGCCCGACTGTCGAGATCCTCGGCAAGGGCACACGACTGATCCGCAGAAACCATGATATTTGAGAGCGGCGACGTGGCTCGGTGCTTCAGCACCTCATTGCAGAATTGAAGGAAAGCTGCTGTTGGCATCCTTTAATCTAGGTTACGGGTACAGATTGGATCAACACTCTATGCCGACGTGCTACCTCCGTCTCTCCGTGTGGCAACGGCCAAGCAAATGTGCCAAACGGAGCCAATGAATTAGGAGCAAGTCCGCTGTATCCACTTTAATTAATCACTGAAACTTAATTAATCCTGCAGAGCTACGATTCAGATAAATAATCCAACCTCAGATTCAGATTCATTGAATCGCTAATTAATCGCCGGGATTAATTACATCACTGTGAACAAGAGAACCGGAAGCTCGCGAAATTGCAGCTTATGCATATCGACCTCCCTTGTTGGCACCCGTTGGCACCCGTCATTCGTGAGTGTGTGCATTGAACAAGTAATGAGAGTGATTTCCGCGTTCCAACCGAAGTATATTACATTTGGTCACTCGTAGGGTTGCTTGAACGGGGGAGTATACTGATAATCTTGAGAAACGATTGGCATGATTCGGCGGGCTTGCTGCGGGTGAGAGGCGAAGCAGCTGAGGAGGTTCTCGAAAGATCATGCTTGCGAACTGTGGAGTCCTGCGACCCGCTAAACAGAGGTGGTGGTGTTGGAGCTTACTCGTAGTTTTCGTCGAGCCAGAGGTCATCGACAAAGTCTGGTCCGCTCATACTCCGAGGCGGGCCTTTATTTGTCCTTCCTTGGATTGTGGCAGGCTTGCAAACAGATAAATCGTAATCAAATCTAACCAAATCAAATCAAATTTATCCAAATCAAATCAAATCAAATCGCCCCTGCGGCGATTCAAATCAAATCAAATCGGATGGCCCAGATTCATTTGGATATTTGATTATTTGGATAAGCCCCACATCCGTAACTGCGACCAATCAGTGTCGAGAGCCTGCGTAGCCAGGAAGTGGCCGCACGCGCATTTGCTTTTGACGAGCCTCGTCACCAAGATTTCTTTTTACACTTGACGCGACGCGTTCGGTTACAGGATATATCATGGGCGTGCTTGTCATGTGGGAGCCAGTTATTTGTGGCAGATGGCCAACAATAGCCACCTTCAGCCTACTCAAAAATGGCCCAAACAACAAGAGGCGAAATCAACCTTTCCAGCGCCCCATCGACCACTTTTAGCGTTCCCGAGAGCTCCCCCGACTTTGACCCATTAGAGCCCGACGTGGACGGAACGGGCGACACGTCGCCCTCGATCGACTACGCTGGGTATGAAGGCATTGATTGGAATCGTCTCGCGGGGTTCTCCATACGCAAGCATAGAAAACGAGCGCGGACGGGATGGGTATGGGAGCATGGCTTCGACATCGAGAACACCAATTCCGGTCATCGATACTGGCTTTGCAAATTGTGCCATCGCAAGAAGACTACCATAACGCACATGTACGACGCTGCCTCCACCAGTCAGGCAAACAGCCATATGGAAGAAGTTCACCACGTTTGCAAGGGCGGACCAATGCTTCCACAGAGGAAGAAGCAGCGCACTCTTCTGGACATGGTTGACCTCGACACCCACCAACCCAAGGACCAGGCTTTGATGAACGCCTTCATCTCGTCCTTTGATCCGCTTCGCTTTCAGCATCTCCTCATACGCTGGGTGGCGTGCGACAACATCCCATTTCACAAGCTGGAGAGTCCATACTTTCGTGATCTTATGGCTTACGCGAATAGCGCCATTGTGGATTCGGGCAGCGTCCCAACCCATAGCACCATCCGCGACTGGATTGTACGATCCTTCAATCGTCATAAAGGCGTCGTGACGGAATTGCTTCGTCGGTCGCTAAGCCGCATCAACGTCTCCTTTGACGCGTGGTCCTCTAGAAAATTTATGTCTTTACTTGGCCTTACCGTGCACTTTCTTGACGACGAAGGGAACTTCCGTACGTTTCTCCTCGGTCTGCCCCGGATTGAAGGTCGTCACTGCGGGGAAAATCTCGCCGATCGTGTCAGCGAGATACTTCACGAGTATGGGTTCGAGGACCGCGTCGGATACTTTGTCACAGACAATGCGGAGAGCAACGACACGTGCCTTGAAGACTTGGGCCGTGAGTTGGGGTTCAAAAAGCAACATCGTCGGCTCCGTTGCTGTGGCCACATCATCAATCTCGTCGCCCGATCCATTCTTTTCGGTACGGACGCGTTCGAAGAGGATTGTCAAGCCGACAAAGAGATTCAAGACGAGGTCAAACTCTGGAGATCAAAGGGCCCCATTGGCAAGCTGCACAATACTGTTCACTGGGTGGAAAGGTCTGGCCAGCGCATTGAAAGGCTCCACAAGCCCCAATCCATTGAGAACACGGCCCTGGGCCTCGAAGACAAAACAACCTACGATGTCGTCATGGACAACGCTACTCGCTGGAACTCGTCCGAAGCGATGATGGAGCGAGGTTACATGCTTCGCAATGCACTTGATTCGCTGGTCCAAGCGGAAGTGACAGAGTGGAGCCAATACGTGGCGAGAAGGACACAGAATGGGGCAAAACCGATGCCGAAGAAGTGTCGCAAGAAGCCTACAATTGTGGATGATCGGATGGCCGCTGAGGACTGGTCCGTTATTGCAGAGTATTTGGCGATTCTGAAGCCATTGAAGATCGCGACAAAACGCCTAGAGGGCCGACCGCGGGAAGGCAAATCCGGCGCGATTTGGGAGGTTTTGTTGACAATGGAGTGGCTTTTGAAGCACCTGGAAGAGGCAAAGTTGCAACATGAACGAGACGAGGAGCCTTACCTGCGAATTGGCTGCAATCTCGGCTGGATGAAGCTTGACCAATACTACGCCCTCACCGAGGACAGCCCTGCGTACCTCGCGAGCCTCGTCCTCCACCCTGCATTCCGCTGGTCGACAGTCGAGTCGCAATGGTCTGATCATCCGGACTGGTTGACCAGAGGAAGGACCGCGGTGCAAGAGCTCTGGGAGGAGTATCGAAGTCTCCCGATCGAGCAAGATACTATCCCGGAACAGCCGACTGTGTCGAGGATGACAACGGATCTTGATGACTTCATGGCTTCAATTAGGAAGCTCGGCGCCCAACCCGCGCCTTCAGTGTGTTCCGTGCGTGACGAGTATGCAGAATGGGTGGCGAGTACCGATCCAGGCGATTGTTTGGTTGACGATCCGATCCAATACTGGCTGCTCCGCAGACGCCAGTATCCACGCTTATCGCGAATGGCAATTGATCTTTTTTCCATCCCGGCTATGTCTTCGGAGCCAGAGCGAATATTTAGCCTTGCCGGACAGATGGTCACAGCTCAGAGAGGCCGGCTCAAGGCGGATCTTATAGGAGCTGCTCAATGTCTTTCGTCGTGGGAGAAAAGTGGGGCTATCCAGATATCCAAATGAGATCCAAATGGACTCAAATCAAATCAAATCAAATCAGATCGAGGATTTCGCTATCCAAATCAAATCAAATTGGACCCCGGATTTTTTTTTTTTTTTTTTTAATTCATAGGCTGTCCCAGCCGCCCTAGGGCGGCTATGCAGCGTTCGGCTCTAAATACGGATGCCCCCGTCCTTTACATCTTAGGTACACTTTCCTCCTGCAACGAACTGCCCGGTTGGCACCAGGTCGTTCCTCCAGTCGAGCCACCAGTATGCTCCGGTGAATCACATCCGTATCTGTAGCCTTCCTGGCTGTTCTGTATATGTGCTCTTGTCAGGCCCTTCCCGGCCCTTCTCGCCTTCTGTTTAACAGTAATCACTCGTCTGCGCTGCTGTGCCGTCTTGTCATGGATGTGAACCGGAATCTAATCCGAGGATCCATCCTGTATCCGTTCTGACTGTCTGTACTTCTATCGCTGGGCCGCGTAGCCCTTGCTGCCATCCGCGATAGTTGCTTGTCTTGGGCGCGCTGCGTGAAGTGCAGATGTTCCCCAATCAAAGTACTGGAAGTGCAGGGGGCATGCTCGTTGATTTCTAGGGGCGGTGCTCGCCCATGGCACCGCAGACACTATCAGCGGTCGGACGCGTCGCAAGCGCGTATTATGCATCGACAGTGTGCTGGGATGTAGGCTAGCTGTGAATGTTGCAGCATGTGAAGTGTCTTGAGAGAGGAGTTCTGAGCTGTGTGTGGTGTTGTTGCCGGTGTTGTGTGGAGTCGTTCAATGTAGTTTTGAGAAGTGAAATTTAACAATGCTTGTTCGCTGTGGTTTCCAATCCATCTCGGACGTCGCGAGGTGTCGTCAACCTTCAAACCGTAAACTGTGGTCGGGCAGGAGGCAGAGTGATCAGGTCTGTCCTCCATCACGGGCGGACCGGCAGAGGGGCACGACTTCCACCACCGTCCTGGGGCTGTAGTATTTGGCGTTTCGGGAGGTTGAAGAGTTGATGCCGTCGCGTCGTCATGTTGATGGAGATTGGTCATCCGTTTCCTTTGCTCCGCGTCGCTGTCGCGTATTCCTCGATATTCTGTACCGTAAACTGTTGTCGGGCAGGAACAATGGGGCAACCAGGTCCATTTTCCATCTTGGGGCGTACTCGAAAGGGACGCAATCCCCTTTACCGTACTGTGTCTGTGATGTTTGTGTTTCGTGAGGTTCAGAGGTCACTACTTTTGGCGCAGCGGCGCGTCATCCGGGGAGGATAAACTATCCTCGCGATGTGTTCTATACTGTTGTCCGGCGTGTTCGACGTTGTTCTGGCGATATCCTTCCTCGCACCGTGTGCCTCGGTCGCGTAATCCTCGACGTCCGATGCCGTAAACTATTGTCGGGCAGGAATGGTGGGGCATCCAAGTCCACCTTCCATCATTTGGCGTACTTGAAAGGGGGCACGACTTCCTTTACTGTACTGTGACTGTGATGTTTTGATGTTTCTTGAGGCTCGGTGGTCGGTTTCGGCGCGTCGGCGCTTCGTTGGAAGAAGGATGGTCGCGTCGCTGAGCTCCTACTAGCACTCAGAGACAGCATAGCTGTCCCTTCGCGAGTTCCCAGCCGAAAAACGCGTCGTCTCGCCGTCGGAGGCAGCTTTGCAATGGAATATGAAGCTCTCCAAAAGTTCTTCCATTGCGCTGTTAAGGTGACGATGGGCTCCGACGGCAAGGTGTGTGGTGGAATCGCCCATAAGTGCTCCCCCCACTAACGAAGTGCTAACAGCACCAAGTGGGGGAAGTGTTTACAGGGGAGAGTTTTCCGGACCCCGGATTTGATTTGATTTATTTGTTTGCAAGCCTGGATTGTGGTAACTACTCGGGAGAGAACTGGGCTGTTCCCAGAACCAGGCTTTGTTCAAGCAGCTTTGTTCGAGCAAGACCCTTAAAAGTTTTGGAAGCGGCTTTGCGTTTCCGTGTGCCAACGACCGCAACGTGCGGTCTTGCTGCAGGATATGGCGGGAACCCGGCCTTCAAGGCTCAGGGTCCCCAACGACGTCGTCCCGTAAAATGGACAACCATTTTCACACTTTGTGAAAGAAGTATCCGCTCCTTTGTTGCCTAACTTCGGATATGGGCGAGGGCGGTCAGCCGTATGGCAGCTCCCTGAGATTCCTACGTTGGCGTTGCCGTTCGCCATCCGTTACCGGCAATCCAGCCAACCACAAGTGTTCGGCAGCCAGAAGCTAAGACCGATGCACTTGTGCACGTCGATATCGGCGCGGGCCGCTGTTGGTCCGCGTTCCAAGTTGTTGGATAAATCGACAGAAATCACAGAACGAAGCATCCTCCGGCGTTCGCGTTGAACAGGGTTGGCTTTGTGCGAGTAGTACTGTACACAGGTCCCAGGGACACCATGGACTTTTCCACTTCGCAGCGGGAGGCATCGGCAGCCCCCACCGGACCCCCATGCCACTTGCCTCTTCCACCCTGGCTCCGTCGAATCGTCTTATCCCCTGCCAAGGTTGTTGGTTGGCCGGTCTCGCTAGTCTAGTCCGGGGATTGAAGATGCGAGGATGGGGTAAGCGGGGGCACAGTTGCTCTCGATTCTTCATTCGGGTCTGCGATGCGCCGGGGTACTCTCTGCATAAGTCGGGCATATACTGTAGGTTGGTCCGCGCCGGCAAAATGGGAGCAGACCCTTTCTCTTATGCTTCTCTCGCCATCGCGGCTCTGTCATGGACGTACAGATTCCTTCCATTTCTTCGGTGACTTTAAGACTCGAGGATTGCGAGGCGCGGGCGACCTCCGAGTGACAGTTGTGCCCAGTAACTTGCACGAATCCACGTCATCAAGATTCCATCATGAAAGTCGTTGCTGGCGCGGGTGCCCCCGAGGGGGACCCCGAGAAGCAAGCCGCTGCGGTGCGGGCTTCTGCCGGAGACGAGGGCAACGAGGGGGCCAACGACGAGCTTCCCGACACCGCCCACACCGACGAGGCGAGCGAGGACGAGAACACGGTATGGTGGGACGGCGAAGACGACGCGGCCAACCCGTACAACTGGCCGCGATGGGTCAAGGTTCTCAACTGCGTCCTCATCAGCTCGCTGACCTTTGTCACGCCGCTGGCATCGTGTAAGTTTAAGGCCCCCTCGATGACGCGAAGAAGCCCTTGCTGAGACAAGGACAACAGCCATGTTCGCGCCAGGCGTGCCGCGGCTGATGGCTGAGTTTGGCAGTACGAGCTCGGAGCTGGCGTCCTTTTGCGTGTCCGTCTACGTCCTGGGCTATGCGACAGGACCGATGGTCTTCGCGCCGTTGTCGGAGCCATACGGGCGGGCGATTATCTACCACGGCTGCAACGTGGGTTTCCTCGGTAAGTCGCATGCCCGCTGATACGATTTGTTGTCATTGGTAGTGGTGAAATTGGGCGTGCGTCGTGTCGCCAGGGCCACGACACATATGTGTGTGTGCTGTCACTCGAAAGAAGGAGTCGACTGACCCGTGCCTTCCTCGCCCGCGCAGCCTTCATCATCGCCTGCGCCAAGGCGCCCTCATTGTCGTCCCTCATCGCCTTCCGCTTCCTGTCCGGCGTCTTCGGCTCGGCTCCCCTCACCAATGGCGGCGGCACCATTGCCGACATGATCGTTCAGGAGAAGCGCGGTGCGGCCATGGCGAGTTTCGCCATCGGCCCGTTGCTCGGCCCCATCATCGGGCCCGTCGTGGGCGGCGTCGTCGCCGACGCCCTCGGCTGGCGCTGGGTCTTCTGGATCATCGCCATGATCGCTGCCGTCATCGCCCTCATCTTCCTCGCCTTTGGCCGCGAGACGTATGCCCCCGTCATCCTCGAGCGACGAGCCGCCCTCCTCCGCAAGGAGACAGGCAACCCGCGTCTGCGCTCCAAGCTCGACCCCGGTCTCTCGCCGACCGACTACTTCAAGAGGGGAATCCTGCGGCCCTTCAAGCTGCTCACGCTGTCCCCCGTCTGCATCATCTGCAACATCTACGTCGGCATCGCCTACGCCTACCTCTACCTCATGTTCACCAGCCTCACCCCACTATTCATGCGCATCTACGGTTTCGACACGGTCCACGCGGGCCTCGTCTTTCTCGGGCTCGGCGTTGGCAGCCTCCTCGGAGTGGGTTATTTTTCCGTCTCGAGCGACGCCTACATACGCAAGAAGGCTGCTGCTGAGGTTGCCGTCGCCGCTGCCGCCTCGTCGCCAGAGGCAGGGGCTCGGGGTATCCCGGCCGCCGCTGCGGCGTCATCCTCGGCCCCTGCCCAGCCTGGCAAGCCCACCGTCAAGCCCGAATATCGACTCCCTCCGCTCAAGATTGGCGCCTTCCTCCTTCCCGCCGGCCTGTTCATCTACGGCTGGACTGCCGAGCACCACGTTCACTGGATCGCCCCCATCATAGGCACTGCGGTCATTGGCGTTGGCAACCTCGTCATCTTCATGAGCCTTCAGATGTACCTGGTCGACTCCTTCACCATATATGCCGCCTCCGCCTTGGCGGCTAACGCTGTCGTTCGCTCCGTAGCTGGTGCCGTGCTGCCCCTTGCGGGCATCCCCATGTACGACCGGCTTGGTCTCGGCTGGGGCAACTCCCTGCTCGGTTTCATCGCCATGCTCATGCTCCCTGCTCCGTGGTTGTTCATTCGCTACGGAGAGTACCTGCGTCGCCGGTTCGAGATCAAAGACCTCTAGGCCGCGCCCGGAACAAAGGGGCGGCTCATAGACAATTTGAGAATAGAAAGGGAAAAGGCCTGGCTGCGTGTCATATTATGAAGTCACGTGTGTCATTCGCGAACGGTCGCAGCACTTCTTTGTATCATGTGTGATATCATTCTCGTCCTTTTTGGTTACCGGTTCGTACGTACTCATACTATGCCCGAGACCTTCTAAAACCGCTGTGCCGGTACCAACATTGCAAGTCCGTAGCCACCTCTATCTCAACAGGCCCTGCTTTCGTTCTTCATTTTCAAAACGACAATACGAGAGAGACATGCAAGCTCATCTGCTGCAGCTTCGTGGTGGTCGAAACAGCCACTTTACGACAGCTGACCGATTCCCAGATGCTCCGGGTCAGCACGGACAATGCGAAGGGTATTCGTGTTGCCCATGCCACCCTTCCATCCCTGAACCACAACGACAGTATCGCCAATGGTCAGAGTGCCCAGCTTCAGGGCGTTGTCGACGGCCCACTTGATGCGCCTATCCACGTCCTCCTGCCAGTTGACCTTCTCGAAGTCGGGCTTCTCCTCGGGGAAGAGGAACGGGTATACGCCTCGGTACAGGTGGCTGAATCGCGAGGTCGTGGCATTGCGCGTCACCATGAAGATGGGGCACACGGGGCGGTACTTGGACAGCAGGCGCGCCGACTCGCCAGAGGTCGACAGCACAATAATGCCGCCGGCGCCGAGATCGAGCGAAGCGCGGACCGCGGCCATGGCGCACGACTCCACGGTCGATACGGGGCGCTTGACGAGAGTGCACATCTCCTCGAAGTGAGAGACGTACGGGATGGAGTTCTCGGCCTTCAGGCAGGCCTCGTGCATCTCGCTCACGGCCTCGACGGGGTAGTTGCCCTTGGCCGTCTCGCCCGAAAGCATCACGCAGTCGGCACCATCGGTGATGGCATTGCCGACGTCGCTGATCTCAGCACGGGTCGGGCGGGGGTTCTTGATCATGGACTCGAGCATCTGCGTGGCGCAGATGACGGGCTTGCCGGCAATGTTGCACATGGCAATCAGCTTCTTTTGCGCGGCAAACACCTCGGCGGCAGGGATCTCGATGCCCAGATCGCCGCGGGCAACCATGACGCCGTCCGTCTCGCCGAGGATTTCCTTAAAGTTGTTGAGGCCCTGGCGGTTCTCAATCTTGGCAATGATCTGGATTTGTCTGCCCTCTTCGCCGAGAACGGCGCGGATGTCCTTGATGTCCTGCGCGCGGCGGATGAAGGAGGCAAAAACCATGTCGACCTTGTTCTTCACGCCAAACTTGAGGTCGGCCTTGTCCTTCTCGGAGAGCGCGGGCAGGTCAACATCGGTGTTGGGCAGGTTGACGCCCTTGCGCGAGGAAATGAAGCCGTTGTTGCGGGCGCGGACCTCGATCGTCTTTTCGTCCTTGATGGACAGGACGTCAAAGGCGAGGACACCATCGTCGACGTAAATGATGCGGCCGGGCTGGATGACCTTTGTGATGTTCTTGTAGTCGACGTACCTGCGGGCGGACACGATCAGCGACGGCGGTCTTGGGCGGCTGCGAGACAGACGCTTGGGCTTTCCGCCGGGGGGGGGGGGGGGGGGGGGGGGGGTAATACTCACATGTTGTCCGTGTCGCACGCCGTGGCGTACTTGTCGTCGGTGGTGATGTTCAGGACTTTGCCTACGGCAATGGGAATATCCTCATCGTTCCTGGTATTGCCAGTGCGGATTTCGGGGCCCTTGGTGTCGAGGGCAATGGCAACGGGGCGGCCGGGGTGGGTGTCGACGGCCTTGCGGGCATTATCGATGACGGACTGGTGGTAGTCGTAGGAGCCGTGTGAGAAGTTCATGCGGACGACGTTAAGTCCAGCATCGCGGAGGCGGTTGATGGCCTCAACCGAATTAGTCTTGGGGCCAATGGTGCAGATGATGGAGGAGCGGCGGTAGTTGTGCTCGGGGCTGTAGGCGGTGTTGAGTGAGGCGAGCCAGTTGATGCGGCCACCAACGTCGAGGTGATCCTGTTGCGCAGCGGCCATGATGCTAAATGAGCGCGAGCGGGTGGGGTTGGGAGCGGCCATATTGATGAAGGGAAGAGAGCGTGGCGGGAATGCGCGAGGCGTGCGAGCTGGGAAGACGGGCGGTCGGTGCCGTGGATTGTCTCACGTCGAGCCGGATCGACTGGAACGACGGCAGGGCAAGGCCTGTACGAGTACAGACGCAGACGAGAGACGAGCTGGCGGCAGCGGCGAGGGGACCAAGGTTCCTAGGAATGACAATTGGCTGTCAGCGTTGGCCGGTATGCTGGATCGGTCGACTTCTGGAGGGAGGGAGGTGAAGAAGAAGAGAGAAGTGCGGTGGATGGGAGGCCGGGAGGCAGGATTGGTGGTGGTGGTGGTTGTGGTGGTGGGAGGCAAGGATGGGGCGGGCAAAACAGTGAGCGAGCCAGCACGGGAGTGCGTGAGGTGGCAGGCAGACACGCCGGGAGGTGTGGTGCAGTGGTGTGTTAGTGGTGTTAGCGGTGCGGGTTTCTGAACTGGAGGCACCCACCTTCCACTTGACCTGACAAGAGCTGTCCAAGATGTCGGCCGATGACGGAGTCTGTTTCTCTCCCAGCCTCTTAACACGTCGCAGGGCAATTCTAGACTTGCAGACCACCTCAACAATCGTTGCAATGGAGGCAAGTGGTATCTGGCGGATCCAAGCGGCCAAGCGATCGTGGACAAGAACGAGGACAAAGCCAAGTACGGGCAGCGGGCGCAGACCTCCCTTGGTAGCAGTAGCAAACAGCAGCAGAAACGACCAGGTGGGCTGGTGAGAGATGCCCAGGGTGGTGGTGGTGGTAGTGGTGGGATGGAGGGGTTAAGGTGCTTGGGTGTTAGCGCACGCCGCACCAGCAGCGGCAGTGGTGGGCAGATGGGCCTGAGGGGTCGCCTCGACCAGAAAAAATGGAATGGATGGAAAGGGCAGCCCCGCCGCTGGTGAGCGGGCGGCCTAGCTGGAGGCGCTTGGTCTGATTCGGCCGGATGCGGTGAGGCCAAAAAAAAAGTTATGAATAATAACTGGTGTCCGTTATCTTTGGATGCGTGTTAGTCGCGATACGGAGGGAGCCTTTGTGTGCCACTGACAAGACGCCAATAAATAAGACAAACGAGGTCGATTATCAATGGCAATGGCAATGGCAATGGCAATGGCAACGAGGAGAGGCGCCGGCGAGGTCTTTTGTCTGTTCGTTCAACCAAACTCTGCTCCTCGTCCGTGTCGCGCCGTGGCAACGAGAGGCGCGCAGGGGGGTCGTGAAACTCACCAGAAACTCTATGCGCGCGCACGACTTCAGCGCAGTCGGCCCGGCCTCCGACTGACTCGTCCGGGAGCTGCCATGATATGATGCCCGTCTCAGGCCAGCACCACCATCTCGACCCGTGGCGACGCGGCGTTGCGGGATTTGCTGGGCGGGTCCTGCGCTGTCGTGCGGCGCGTCCGCCGTCGGGCCGCCGACCCAGACGGAGCTCCGTTTCGCCCTCCTCCCAACAAAACGGACCCAATCCAACGCGGGCGGGCAACGCAGCGCATGCCATGGGTGGGTGGATGAGTGGGTAGGCGCGGTGCGGTGCCAGAACCCATCTCGACGGACCCTGTGAGGGCTCAATGGCACCCGGTCCCTAGGTGTATCCCGTCTTCGCCGCCGGCAGCGGACAAGGCAGCAAGCTGGCCGTCGACGGAACCACGTCTCTTCCTTCCAGGATTCCTCAGGCTTGCTTCCAATCGTTCCGCGTGGGAAATAACTAAATTGCTGGCCCAGACACTCTGGCGCCGGTTGAATTGCGCCGAGCATCGCCCTATTTGCCGGAGGTACCAGTGAATGCCCCGCCATGGATCGGGCAATGTTCGGTCTTTCGTGGTCCACCCCGTGCGCGCTGAGTGCTCAAACACTCGAGCCGCGTTCGTGAGGCGACAGGTCCCACCGCCCGTGGCAGGTGTGCATCAGGTATGGTGGCTGTAGAATCGCTGGAGCGTACCAGGTATGCTGTGGCTGGTGCTCCGGTGTCGTGGGGACCTGTGGCAAGATGCGGGAGGTGTGGCTGAGCGGCCGCCCGAGTTGAGCAGCGTTCCGTTGTTCGAAGTACCTGTTGGTGAGTCAGCCGTGCTCTCAGTTGTACTCCCCCACGTGATGTCGTACCTCGCATGTGCCCGCGTCCCCGCTGGCTCCGGCAAGGTACCGCCCAGCCGCTGTGGCTGGGCAATGCCCGATGCGCAGCTGATGCCCCATCCTCGGGGCCTCTAACACCCTGCGGTGCACCCTTCGTCATCACGCCAACGCGTTCACCCTCGGCTCACCAACCACGCTCCCGTCGAAACATCGTCACCGCCTGCGACCCACGACCACGACCACGACTCGGGCTTCTTGACGACTGTCGACCCTCTGTTCGTCTTTTTCGGCCCCACGTGACAACGCCCCCGCCGTCATCATGGTGGTATGTGTCTCGTCCCCCCCCTCTCCCCGCAGCAAGCTATCAGGGGAGCTTCGGCATGGGCGGCTTGGCCGTCGTGCCTGGTTCCCGTTGAAGCACAGCGGCTCGCCCGCTGGTCTAGGCGCAACCTCGTCTAAGATGTCGTTTCGCAGCTACTCAACCTGCTGACGCTAGGGCTCTGGTCAAAGGTTGGACGACTGACGCACTACGCCTTCGACGCCGTTCTCAGTATGTGCCCGGTTCGGACGAGGTCGAGGTCGGGACCGAAGCAGAGTTGCGATGCTGACCCATGTTTCGCTCAGTCTCTGCGTTTCTCGCGGGAATGAAGCGGTCGACGGGCTTGACGTGAGTACCAACCCGTGTATCCAAGCCCAGCCCGGGAGCCGTCGCGACGAACGAATCAACTGACACGTGCCCCTCCTGCGGGATGTCCTAGGCCCAGTTTCAAGACCGACAAAGTCGCTGGCGACAACAAGGAGGTTTCGAAGTGGATTGACAAGTATCTGGGCGTCGGCGAGTGGGTGATGGACCAGTCGGTCGCCATCGCTGGCTCCAGCGGCTTCTTCGAGCGCACGCGGTGAGGTGGTGTTCCGTGTCGTCTACATCTCGTTCGGGCCGCCGCTTCGTCCGCTTCGCCTGCTTCGTCGACGTCGTCGAAACTCCTCCCTCCATCTCATGGCTGTACTCTGCGTATTGGTTCGCGGCTGCGGCTTGTTGGAATAGTCGCGCTGGCTCCGGGTGCTATCGGAGGCGACATGCCCAGCCGTAGCGGCGGAGACGTGTGCTTCTTTGCCGGGGCGTTTTGGACTGGTTCATGGGCTCGGGGAGCCGCTTCTGTTGATATTGGTCAATTTTTGTCGTGAACAATCGAACCATTGCTTTTGGGCGATACCTCTGCCCAATGTCGTGGGGGATAAGATCGGGACATGCGACCACAGCCGCCCGTCACTTCGTGGTTTGCTTCCATGGCCTCTCCACAACCGGCAACACGGCGCTCCCACATAGCCGAGGTTACCCGTGACTCGCTGCCCACCTGCCACTCCCCAACAACGATAATTCCTGTCAATTTTCGCGATCACTGCTACGAGCCTACGATAGTGGGAAATCTGCCTGTCAGACAGCGGTCTGTCTACCGAGGGCCCCCGGAAAGTCGACGTGCGAGCAGCTCCGCGCACGTAGATAGGTACGCACCGACATGCCGCCTGACCCAGCTGGCTGGCGGTTCACGGGCCGTCGCGCATCACTCGATCCAGACGCGATACGTCACATTAGTAGTGTCAATAAATTATCTCGCTCGCATGCATGTCTGATCAAACAGACGTATCATCAATGGTGCATAGTCGTCGTGGTCTCATCGCTGCGATGCGGATCTGTCGCCCTTGCCATGCTCCGCCAGAAACTCGGGCGGTACCTCGTTCTCGCTGTCCACTCTCTCCAGAGGATTATTCGCCTCGCTTTCGTGGCTCCCAGATGATTGGTGGTCGCTGCAGCCCACTGGCGACACCAGGAGGTCCGACGGGACCTCATTATCGCTCTCTTCCCGGGCGAGGCTGCCACGCTCGTGCACTTCATCTTCAAGGCCGCGATCGCTCTGAGGGTTGTCATCCGCCGGTGGCATGCTGCGGTCGTCGCCAACCAGACCCTTCAGCATGCTCTGGGCTTCCCGAAAGGCTTCCAACTCGGCGCCGATGGCGCAGATGAGGAGGTTCCACCTGTTGCGCTCCGCCAGCTTTGCCCGTTGCTCGAGTTCCGACACAATGCCGTCCATCCTCGGGAGCTGCCCGAGGATCACGTCCTCCTTGGAAGGCTGTTTTTCCTTTCCTTTGAATGAGGACGGCAGCAAGGGGTCGGTCCCAGACCTCAAGATGCCGCGTAGGCTCGACTCAAAGTCCGACACCAGGGCCATGACCTCATACCAAGTAGCACCACCTTCCTCCAGGGCCAATTGTTCCTGGTGAATCTGCGCCTTCCGCCTTTCCAGAAGGATCACTTCCGCCTCCCACCATGTCTTTGCCATCTCAATCGTCCGTCGCTCCGGGATCAGTCGCATGAATTCATAACCGCCGCTAGACGCCGACTCCTCCTGGCTGATAATGTCGCCGTCCAGCGGCTGCACTGGAGGGGTACTCATCAAGGCCCTGACCTTGCCGTCGACGTCCCTCAGCGCGCCTCGGTAGCCGCTAAGTCCGGCATCTCGTTTGCTCTTGACGTCGTCCATCTTGTCCCGTAACCACCGGCGCCGATTCCGCATCGCCACCAGTCTGTCCTCTAGAGCTCGAATGTCGCGATCAAGTGTATTGTGCTTGTTCTCAAGGTCTCGCAGCTCCTTGCCTAGAGGCTCCTCGTCATCACCCTCGAAGGCCTCGAGCTCGTTGACTATACCGGCCCGCGTTGTTCCTAGCTTGTTCAAACGGGCAAGTGCCAGACTTCGGTCGGAAAGTGCAGCGTCGATGTGAATCTCCTCCTCTCTCTTCAGGTCTGCCAGCGCCTTGATTGATTTGCGCAGGCCACTCCGAGCCCCCCGCAAACCAACCGAACGAGCCCTTGCCGGTTGCCGGACCGGGATCACATTTCCCTCCGATGTGGCCTGAGGTGGGAGGTAGAGACTCTTGGGCATCTGGGACCTGGAACTGGCCGTTGAGTAGAAGGTGCCAGTGGGGGTACTACTTCCAGCGTCGCTGTGTCCATCCGCATCGCTGCTGGACGTCGCATCAAGTGTCCCGGCGGTACCTGCAAGTAGACCTGCAGCTTGGAGGTCGAGGAGGTGCTGGACGTCTAGCTCAAGAGCTTGTTCTCGGCGCCGCAGCGCCCGCCATGCCGAGTCGGGGCTGCGTGCCGGAGATTCCTGCCGCTGGTCAAAGAGAACGCTGCCGATGGTGGCGCGACTGGCGGCCATGAAGCCTTTGTGCTGCTCATTTTCACCATGTCTCGATCGCGATCGGCCGTGCCCGTTGGCCACCAGCATCGAGGCCGCTATAGGGGGCGGGGGGCCAGCAAACATGGCGGCGGGTGCACGCTCGAGCTTGGACGATGAGCCCGAGGAGCTCGGCCGGTCGAGCCAGGAACTAGGTGATGCCTCTCGTTCCATGCCAAGGGTGGCAGGTTTCCTGAGGCGAGGTCGCGGCGGCTCGCCGTCGGACACGAGGCCATCGTATTGTCGAGGGTCGAGGTCGTCGAGTTGGTACTCGCTGGGGGATCTCCTCGGGGAGCGGCTCTGAGATGCGTCCGACGGCCTCTTGCCGACAGCGCCTAAAAGGTCGGTCATGGGAGGCGACGTCGGGACCACGGTGCAGATGGGCAGGCAGGCCCAGTGTGAATGACGGCAGGGCAGGGGGAGGCCGCTATAGATCGAGCTATTATCGAGAGGAGGCGCGGTCTACATTCCTAGAGATGGCCTCAGCGACAGAGGCGGAGATGCCGCAGGAAGAGAAGAGGCGCGAGGAAGTGGGCGACAGCCAGCTGAGTGGATGGTCGTCATCGAGGATCCTGCTCACGGGGACGCCTTCCGAGCTTGCATTCGCGATGGCGAAGGTGGTGTGATGCAGTGCGGTGCGGCGGCGGTGCGGCGTGACCTCGATGACCTCGGTGGAAGGACAACGACGGCTGGGCAGGTTCATGGGACGGCCCGGGGTAGTTGATAACCACCTCATTCAGTTCAAGTGTCTACCTACAGGTACGTGCCAGTCCAGGGGGGGAATCAGCCCAGCGCTCCCAAGGTTCTGTATTTACCGCGCCCCGGAACTGCCCAGGTACCTACCTACCTAGGTACTAAGGTACGCGGCGCGCTGGAGCGCAGCGGTACTCCAGGAGGGCTCATGGGTCCCGCGACCACGCCAAGTCCACCTGCGCCGCCTCGCTCACTGCCTTGACTGCCTTGCCGCATCCAACTGTAGCTGCCGAATATGAAATGGAGAGGTCGGCATGTCGGGTGGATTGGATGGCTCCAGTCTTGCTTTAGGTAATAAGATGATCTGCGGCTCTGACACTGCCTCGCCAGACCACCTGCACGTCGTACTCGTAATTTATCGCAAAGCTTCAGCCCGCACGCAACCAGCCAACTGACCGACTGACCGACCGGCCTTTGACACGCGTCGTCCTCCGCGCCCATCCGCATCGGCCGCGACTGCGGCAGACGGGGTTTTCAAGTCAACTTCCGCCGCCTCCAGCACGACATCGACATCGTCATCCTCCTCGGCATCAGCATCGGCCCCTCACCAGCAGGCGCAACCTAGGCGGACCAGCTGCTCGCCGCCCAAGCCCGCGGCCACGGTGCACCTCCGCCCAGTCGCGACTGCAAGTCGCTGACACCGGACGGTCCGCACGCTACCAGAGCTTGCTGAGGTACCTAAGGTACGGTAGGTAGGCGTCGGGACGGTGGACCTTCGCTCCTCCGGCGGCTTTCTTTTACCGGCTCGAGGGCGTGACGAGTGGACGAGCAAGGCTACCTGCTGCTGTCTCGCGCAACACGACTCGAGGGGAAGACGGCGCCATGAACCAATCACAGCCGCAGTCCCTGGCTCGTCGACCGGTGGGAGCGGCGCCTGCTGCTGCTGCTGGCCTGTACGGTGGCGCTGGAGCGGGCGGCGGCGGCGGCGGCGGCGGCGGTGCTGGTGCTGGTGATGGTGCTGGAGTCGCTGGTATTACTGGTGTTACTGGTGTTACTGGCGGCGCTGGCAGTGCCTTGGCCGCCCCAGCCCCAAATCCAGCTGGTAGCGCGACCGTGCCTACTGCCGCCGCCGCTGCTGCTTCCTCTGTCAGCGGCGCCCAGCAGGACGAGCTGCACATGTCTGCGACACCCACGGCCTCCAGCCCCCACGGCGGCCAGCAGCACCAGCAGCAACAGCAGCATCCCATGGCATCGTCGTCGGCCTCGTCGCGCGACTACGCGCCGCACATCACGCTCGACCACCCGCCCGCCCCAGCGATCCCCCACGGCCAGCACCCGCACCAGAGCCCGCCGAGCTCCTCCGTGCCCAACATCCTCCAGCCCGGCGGCATGTCGCGCCAGCCCGCAATGTCGCCCAATGCGGCGTCCGCCCTGCCCACGATGCACGGCTCGGGCATGCCTCAGCCCGCCGCCGCCGCTGCCGCCGCCGCGCCCTCGTCCTCGTCGTCCTCGTCGCAGCAGCCGACCTCTCACGACTATCATCACCAGACGCCCTCGAAGCCGTCCCTGACCATGCCGCACTCCCACTCGTACTCGCGCTCGAGCCCTGCCGCCGCCGCGTACGACACACCGCCATCCGCCTCCTACCACGCCTACACACCCACCACGCCCAGCGGCTCCTCGTCGCAGTTCATGTCTCCCGGAGACGTCGCCAAGTACAATGCCCCCGGCTCTCAGCGCAACTTCTCCAATACGCCGCTTGGCCTCGCCGATATCCGGCCTCGCGCCGACTCGAGCATGTCTGACGGCGCCCCTGGGTCTGGCGCTCACGAGCTCGTCAACACCCAGCCGGGTCCCAGTAATTACTTGGCCCCGTGGGCCGTCTATGCCTTTGACTGGTGCAAGTGGCGGCCCCAGGGTAACAGTGCCGGGAAGCTTGCCGTCGGCAGCTACCTCGAAGACGGCCACAACTTCGTAAGCTCGCGCTCCGTAGCCTCGGCCGTTGACCTCTCGGCCTTCGCGCCTGGCTCGTTGTCTCCTTGGCTCCTCGTCCCTTCTAACCCCCCGTGCAGATACAGATCCTCGACAGCCAAGTCGTTCACTCCCCACAAGACGTGTACACGCCCGGTGCCTCAAAATACAGTCTCGAGTTCAACAAGGTGGCCGAGGCGACGCATTCGTACCCCGTCACCCGCCTTCTCTGGGAGCCTCCGTCCTCTCAGAAGCAATCTACTGATCTCCTCGCCACCTCAGGCGACCACCTGCGGCTGTGGTCACTTCCCTCGGAGACTGCGGCCAACCCTGGGAACAACATCACCCGCGCCGCGCGCGATGCTGCCGTCACCAAGCTGACGCCCCTGGCTTTGCTCTCCAACTCCAAGACGCCGGACCATACTGCGCCCCTCACGTCCCTCGACTGGAACACGGTCTCGCCCAGCCTGATCATCACCTCCAGCATCGACACGACATGCACGATTTGGGACATCCCCTCTCTCACGGCCAAGACGCAGCTCATCGCCCACGACAAGGAGGTGTACGACGTTCGTTTCTGCGCAAACAGTGTGGACGTCTTCGTCAGCTGCGGCCAGGACGGCAGTGTCCGCATGTTCGACTTGCGTAGTCTGGAGCATTCGACCATCATCTACGAGCCCACAGGCAAGGAAGACAGGGGTATGCTGCCTTGTGAATAAACCTGTTGATCATGTGCTGACCACGGCTCTCTCCAGAAAACGCTGGCCGCGTGAGCCCGACAGCGGCACAGCAGTCCATGACGACGCCTCCACCACTGCTCCGCCTTGCCACTTCTCCCCACGATACCCATCTCTTGGCAACGTTTGCGCAAGACTCCAATATCATCCGCATTTTGGATGTGCGGCAGCCCGGCCAAGCGCTCCTCGAGCTTCGTGGCCACACGAATTCCATCAACTGTCTCGAATGGTCGCCGCTGCGACGCGGAACGCTCGCATCGGGCGGTGACGACTGTCAGGTCCTCGTATGGGACCTCTTGTCATCGAACTCGTCGATGGGCGGGCCACCCATCAACGGCACGCCCCAGCAAGACAACCACCGAACCCCGGTTGCTTGCTGGGACTGCGATTACGAAGTCGGCAACCTCGGCTGGGTTCCCCAGCTTCCGAACGCTGATTATGGCGAGTGGCTCGGCGTCAGCGCTGGACGCGGAGTATGGGCTACACGGCTGATGTGATGCGCCGTTGGAGGTTTGTTATATCATTGAAGCGGGTACCTGCGGGGTGCAATGGACTGGGCAGCGAGGCGACGTCGGCATGCTCGTACAAACTTGTCATAGAGACGATGTAACCGGCAGTGAGACTAGAGCGGCTGGTGGCCTCTCGTGTACTTGGGCAACATTCTGATGAATATCGTCCGGGCCGCCAAGGCCATGCCTGTGGCCTGTGGGCGGGTCGCTTGGTCCGTCCGTCCGTCCTGTCCGTTCTGCCTCTTGGGATGGTGGCCGGGAGAGGCGTCGGCGGTGACAACGGTGCAGTGTCACGAAAGGGTCCAGCCCAGTACAGAGGCCATGGCGCCAAACTGGTACAGCTCTGGGGCTGGCTTAGCATACGAATCAAGAATAGATAGACCGGTGTTGGGACCTTGTTGTACATGGCCGTCCCACCCACGTCCGCGACTGCTCCATGCACGAATTCCGATCATCCGCCCCAAGCTGCGCGCTTGTTCAGTCCCTAGGTGTTATTGAGACTGGTAGTATGTCCGTGGCGGACAGGCACAGCGTTGAGAGGCGCTGGTGTTGAAACTCCGGGGTCTGTAGGGTAAGTATGGCCTGTTCGTGGGCGGCGCTGAGTCGTCCGCCCAAATGCCGATGATTAGCCGACTGTCGCCAACATTGCTTGACACGCTTTTGACAGTCCTTGGCCAAACAGCTCAGCACTACGACCTCTCCTTCATCAGCAAAACCTCAACACCAGCGCCGCTCGCCTAACCGAGGCATCCAAGTTCCTTACTTTGCCTCCCCACCACGACCAATCTGCTGCCTCCCGCTCGCCAAGAAGAGTCCAAGCCTGGAGCGGCAGCCAGCTAGGCGAACAAGATGGCCAGTAACGAGCTCCCTCGATTCGATGATTCCGAGGACGAAGAAGATTTCAACCCAGCCCCTGCCGATTTGTCAGATGACGAAGGCGTCGCAGGAGAAGAAGAGGAGCGGCCGAACCGATCTGCTCGGGACAGTAGCCCGCGTGACCGCAGTGATGCGGTAGACGATGATGAAGATGCGCCGCGACGCCGCTCACGGGTCAGTGGTTCTCGCGACCGTGACGATGACGACGACGGCGACGAACGCGTCCGGGCAGGCGGTGATGATGACGAGGGAAATTCCAGAAGTAACGACGAGGACGAGGGCCACGGCGAGGGAGATGGCGAAGAAAGAGGCGATGACGAGGACGAGGACGAGGACGATGAAGATGAGGACGATGTGCAACAAGTTAGTACACAGTCACGCCCGTGCCGCGCAGGCTGAGCCGCTAACCATCCACACAGGGTCATCGCAGAAAACGGCGTCGCGACCGTCGCAATGCGTTCTTCGATATCGAGGCCGAAGTCGATGATGAAGACGAAGGTGAAGACGAAGAAAAGGACGGCGAAGAGATCGAGGACTTCATCGACAACGCCCATCCAGACGATGTTGCCGAGAGTGCACGCCTTGACGACGACAGACGACACCGTGAGCTCGATCGCCGTCGGGAGATGGAGGCAAGCATGGACGCAGAGAAGCAGGCCGAAATACTGAGACAGAGGTACGGCAAGCGCGGTCCGTCAAAGGGATTTGGCGACTCTGCGGTGGTACCCAAGCGGCTGCTTCTCCCCAGTGTCGATGACCCTAGCATCTGGGCCGTCCGCTGCAAGGAAGGCAAGGAACGCGAGGTCGTTATGTCCATCACTAAGCGGATCGAGGAGCGGACCGATACAAAGAGCGAACTCGCCATCACCGCCGCCTTCGAACGAGGCGGTGCCCAATCTGTCATGAAGGGCTTCATCTACGTCGAGGCTCAGCGCCAAACCGATATCTTGGTCGCCTTGGATGGCATGCTCAACGTGTACCCCCGGTCAAAAATGACACTCGTCGATATCAAGGACATGCCCGAGCTTTTGCGCGTCACCAAGACGCCGACACTTGAGCCCGGAGCCTGGGTTCGCCTCCGCAGGCCAGCCAAGCATGCCGGAGACTTGGCTCAGGTCCTCGACGTCACGGAGAATGGCCTCGAAGCGAGGGTTCGATTCATTCCGAGGCTGGACTATGGCATGCGCGACGACGCCCTGGCGGCACTCACGACAGATGGTAAGAGAAAAAGGCCTGGCGGCATTGCGGGCCCTCGCCCGCCCCAGAGGTTGTTTAGCGAGGTCGAGGCTCGGAAGCGCCATCCACGCCATATTCAAGGCAACCCGACTACTAATACATGGTCATACATGGGCGACGAGTTCGAAAACGGCTTCCAGG
Organism: Purpureocillium lavendulum; assembly: GCA_029168975.1. Lineage (NCBI taxonomy): Eukaryota > Fungi > Ascomycota > Sordariomycetes > Hypocreales > Ophiocordycipitaceae > Purpureocillium > Purpureocillium lavendulum. The sequence continues at coordinate 2,471,420 of JAQHRD010000008.1, read as the reverse complement.
TCAGAGACGTCAAGATCCAGCAGCTGGTGGTTACGGACGTCAACCCTTCGCTGGAAGAGGTAACGCGATTCGCGTCTGGCGCCGAGGACGGCACTGAGAATCTCGACCTCAAGGCCCTCGCCGCCAGCCTGAAAGACAGCAACACTCTTGTCACGTACCTACCAGGCGATATAGTTGAGGTTTACTCGGGCGAGCAAAGAGGAGTCGTTGGTAAGGCGACCAACGTTCAGGGAGACATCGTCACCATGACCGTCACCGAAGGTGACCTTGACGGTCAAACCATTGAAGTGCCTATCAAGGCCTTGCGGAAGCGCTTCAAAGTTGGTGACCACGTCAAGGTCATTGGAGGCAGCAAGTTTCGGGACGAGGTTGGTACTGTCGTGAAGATCTCAGAGGATCGTGTCACGCTCTTGACGGACCAGACCAATACCGAAGTCACCGTCTTTAGCAAAGACCTTCGCGAGGCGAGCGACATTGGTGGCCAAGGGTCCCTTGGACAGTATGAGCTCCACGACCTCGTTCAGCTCGATCCCACCACCGTTGGTTGTGTTGTCAAGGTCGACCGCGAGTCGCTTGTTGTACTTGACCAGTACGGCGACACACGCCAGGTGATGCCGTCGCAGATCTCTAATAAGCTGCCGAAGCGGAAGCAGGCGGTCGCCGCCGACCGGGATGGCTCGGAGATACGTCTGGACGACAAAGTGAAGGAGTTCACTGGCCAGCAACGGCAGGGCAAGATCATTCACATCCACCGATCGTACATCTTCCTCCACACCAACGACAGTACCGAGAACGCAGGCGTGTTCGTGACAAAGGCCAGCATGGTCAACACGGTTGCTGCAAAGGGTGGCCGTGTCACCTCGGCCGCCTCAGGTCCCGACCTCGACACCATGAACCCAGCCCTCAAGATACACAAGAATGGGGCAGAAAACAAGCCCCTACAGCAGCCAGTCAAGACTTTTGGCCGTGATCGTGCCATAAACCAGACCGCCATCATCAAGAAGGGCCCGTACAAGGGACTCCTGGGCATCGTCAAGGACACCACGGACACGCACGCCCGAGTCGAGCTGCACACCAAGGGAAAGACCATTACGGTGCCGCGAGAATCTCTGAGCTTCAGGGATAAAACGACTGGTGCCACCATCGACATCAACGGAAGGGGCCGCGGCGCACCAGGAGGGTTCAACCGCGGAGGGAACGATCGGGTACCTGGCTGGCAGGGCGGATCTCGCACTCCCATGGGAGCTGGCGGGTCTGATAGAGTGCCCGCTTGGGGATCACGAAGTAAGCATTTCCCCATTTCCCCCTATATGACGGAGACTACTTGGCATACTAACACGAAATACAGCGCCAGCGGCAGCAGGCGGGAGAACGCCAGCGTGGAAGTCGCAGGACCTTTCGGGATCTCGCACACCGGCCTGGGCGGACGGCTCCCGGACCGTCAATCCTTACGACGGCAGCCGAACTGCGTACGGAGCGGGATCGCGAACCCCGGCGTGGCAGTCTGGCGCCCGTACGCCGGCTGTGGGCGATGCATTCGGTGCTGGGTCGCGCACTCCGGCGTACGGCGGCTCCGGTGGCATGGACAGCTGGGCATCAGGATCTAAGACGCCCGCATGGGGAGCGTCAGCACCTACCCCGGGCGCCAGCGGCAACGACTCGTGGGGATACACCCCGGGCGCGAGCGCTTCCGCCCCCTACGACGCGCCGACACCAGGTGCGGCGATCGGCGCCCCGACTCCAGGGGCGCTGAATGCACCGACACCTGGCGCATACTCCGCACCGACTCCCGCGGCAAGCGCGCCGACTCCAGGCGGCGGCTGGCAGGGCGGATGGGGCGCAGACGCAGCGCCGACGCCTGCAGCGGGAGCGCCGACTCCCGGAGCAAGCGGATACTACGGAGCGCCGACCCCAGCGGCGTACGGCGGACTGCCGGAGACCCCAGCGGCCAGCGGCCCTCGTTACACGGATGACGACTGATCACGGGCAGAGACGGCATCCACAGTGTTGTATCTGAGTTGGGAGGTGCTTGCATGGAGACAGACACGGCGTTTTGGTTTTTTTTGGGGCTCAATGTAGTATACATATTTCTTCCGGGAACCGGAAAAGCACCGGAGAGTCCTCCAGGAGGGACGAGACTGGAAGCAACTGACTTGGAGTGTACATGGAGAATGCCGATGGAATGGTCGGGGCACGCAGGTCAGTGTATCGAGCCCAGCGGCATAAAGGAAAGAAAAGGCCCAACGATGGCCCGCTCTGGCCCGTCCCGTGTATAAAGAGTCACGGTTCTCTATGTGCATGAGCTGCCGTTCGTTGGCAGGTGAGGTTTTGTACGTACAGGTACTCGTATGAGTACATACTTGCGTGAAGCTGTGCGTTATCAATAGGTAGTACCTCAGCCAAGCTCCTACCTCAGCCAGGTAGGTAGGTACTTTAGGCAGGTAGTCCGTAGTTAATTGGTGTGGAGCCCCGAGCATGGAGCTATCTGGACGTCACGCAGTTGGCCAACATTTTCGCATAGATGATCCATTTCCCTCCTGCATCGAAACCTCATGCGACAACCATTCGCCACGACAACGATGATCGCGCGAATGCGGCACGGCGCCGAGAGTCTCGGCAGGAGCCCGACCTGGCGATATGGCCAACGGCGATGCGCCAGCTCAGTGAGACCAAGGGCAGCCACAGCACGGCATTCGAGCGCGGCGGCCTCGAACCCGCCGACCAGCGCCTCTCCGCAAGGCAAGGATTGGGCCGGGGTGCGAACGGCTGAGGCAAGAGAAGCGGCGCTGCGCGCGGCACGCATGATGCGAGTCTCGGAGAAGGAGGAGCGGGATAACGAGGACGCACAAAGGCGGCGGGAGCACGAGGAGTACCGGAAGCGCTACAAGACGGCAGCGAGGAAGTGGGTTTCGTCTATCATCGCTCTGCCGATTATGCTCGTTACGAGCTACTATCTCTTCGACAGACGTGAGTGCACCTCCAGATCGCGGCCGACGCAGTATTGGCGCTGACAGAGACCGCCTGGTAGTGGCCCTGGGGCACTCACAGAAAGTGATGCCGAAAACTGCGGCGACCGAGTCTATCGACGACAAGAAACCGTGACAACGTGCAACAGTGAATCCCAGAAACGAGGCGATGTCTGCGTGAGCACCATCGCAGTGTATTGCAACGACGGCGCAACACTTGAACACGCAAAGCCGCCCCTACGACGTCCATGCCACGCTTCGGCGAATAGGGGCGCGGGGCGGTGGGCGTTCGACCCATGTGCCGCCGGGGCTCAACTCTTGGAGTGAGCTCATTCCGTCCGCAGCGGCATGGCGATCATGTCGATACCACCGAAAACTGCTTCCTGTGGTGACACCCAAACGCACGCGGATGTACATGGCACTGCAGAGACTCTGCGGGGACAGACAACAATTGACGCCCGCAACGGTGACAAGAATTGAATTTTATTTGCTGCGTCGTGGAGCACCAAGCCACGGACATCTCACAGGCCTACTCGCTGTGAATGGTCGAGGTGGCAACCCCTGTTGAGCGCGCTCCGAGCGCTGACGGAGAGACGGACTGCGGAACTTTTAAAGCGGGACCGAAGTCATACCAAGGGCATGGAACAGCTCCATCATGTCCTGAGCGATGTTAACCTCCTTGATGAGGCTCTCGTCATCGACGACGAGGAAGTCGGTGCCGTTCCAGGTCACCGGGTCACCGGGCTTCAGGGTCCTGCAGGTGGTCGGATCACATCAGCCACCTGTCTGAGGTCATGGATAGTTTGCGACAAGACACTAACGTGGGGGCAGCATAGTCCTTGCCCATGGTGGCCTCGGCCTTCCAGCGGACGGCAATGTTCTGGCCGTCGGCCACCCAATGGATCACCTTGAAGTGAAAAGTCTCCCAACCCGCACGCGCGAACGTGAGGAACTCGAGGAAGGCCTTCCTGTCGTTGACGATGACGGGAGCGCTGCCACTGGCCGCGGGATGGCGGTCGATGTTGAGCTTGACGTCCTGGGAGAGGACCTTGTCCGCCAACGTCAGGTCGCCGCCCCAGAGGGCCAGGTAGTTGTCCCGTATCTGGGTGAGCTCTTCGCGAGAAGGCATCTTGTGGGGACCGCGGCAATGAGACGGCAGGCTGGCGCTGGCGAAGACGGGAAGCAGGAGTGCGAGGCAAAAGTAGGCGTACAGGGGGCGCGAGGCAGCAGCGGTGTGCATCAGAGAATGGCTTGCGCAGGTGGTCAAGACGTGCCGAACAACGTCGGGCGCCAGAAAGCAGGTATGGACGTCTTATTAATATAGCAAGCCGAATAGTCCATGCGGCACGGCCGATCTGCGATTCCGTTCCGCCACGGAACTGAGCTCTTGGGCGGCGGTGGTTGCCAGCCCATTGACCATGAATCCCCAGCTTGACAGATGTAAGCTGACGCAACACCTCCGTGCGGTGCCTACAGGCGTTAGATGGCCAGCGCTCCGCATGGGCACGGGACGGTCCCGGGAAGGGACCTTTGCTCTTCCGACTGTCGTGTGTCGGCTCCGCTGCTGCGGAGATATCCAGCAGAACTTTATCGTTTCTCTTCTCGACCTTGGGGGACTTTTACGACCATGCGGTTGTTCTTATTTCATGCTCGCGATGCGCCCTTCAACATTGCGGCAATAGAGAACTACGTTACGACGATGTGGCGGTTTTGGAGGATGCAGTGTCATAGAGAAGCAAATAGAGCAGCACTCAGTGCCAGCTAAGGGTCCACGCCGTCTTACTTTGACAAGAGAATCACGAAACGTCATGGGTGTCAATTGTCGATCATTAGCCCGCTCAATGCGATCGATATCACTACTTCTAAGTAGATGGCGAAGGGTGTCGGCGTCGCACTCGCCAGCCATCAAGCCCGGGCTAGTTGCTGGTAAACCCTCCGTCGACGACGAGGGCCGCGCCGTGCATGAAGCTGCTCATGGGCGAGGCCAGGAAGACGATGCTGTCGGCGACCTCCTCGGGCGTCGCCATGCGCTTCATGGGCGTCTGGGCGACGTGGTCGTGCAGGGGGCTCTCAGGCTGAGCCTCCATGTGCGTCACGGTCAGAGGCGTGGCCACGTATCCGGGGCAGATGGCGTTGATGCGAATCTTGTCGGGGGCATAGGCATTGGCGTCGGCCTTGGTGAGGCCGAGGATGCCTGGCAGCCGTCTGTTAGCCACGCCATTGCGGCGCACTCATGGCGAGGACCACCGCACCGTGCTTGGTCGTCGCGTAGGCGCTCTGATAGAGCGGGTTCTTAGGCCCGACGACCCCGTACATGGACGCCACGTTGACGATGACGCCGCGGCCGCGACGGTGACCCAAGTCTCTGAAGAGGGGGGATGACATTGCTCGCTAATCAGCAAGGGGGGTCTCAGGGGCCGGCACGGTAGACGCTCGAGTTAGAGGGGAGGGGAGGGGAGGGGACAAGCGCTCACTCCTGCGCGATCATGGCGGCCAGCTCCTCCTTCTGGCAGCGGTAGACGCCGTTAAGATTGATGTCGATGACGCGCTGCCACTCATCCTCGTCGATCTGGTGCGTGCGCATGCCCCGGCCGCCGACACCGGCGTTGTTGACGGCGACGTCGAGGCGGCCGAAGCGAGCGACGGCCTGGGCAATGCCCGCCTTGACCTCGTCGGGCTTGCGGACGTCGAGGTGCAGCGGCAGCACCTCGACATGAGGATGGCTCTCGCGGAGCGTACGGATCGAGGCGTTGAGGGCGTCGAGGTTGATGTCGGCCAGCGCCAGATGGACGACGCCGTGATGGGCAAAGGCGAGTGCCGTGGCGTATCCGATGCCTGTCCACGGTCGGTGAGCCCTCCCGCCCTCCCTCCGTCGTATCTCCCGCGCCCGCCGATGGGCCGGCAAGGCGGGACGCGCCCCGACTCACCTGAGGCAGCTCCGGTAACGAGTGCGGAGCCCCGGAGAAGCGGTTCGGCTTTGGGGGCCGCGTCGGTCATGTCGGGCGGGAGTGGCGCAGATTGATGAGCGCGGGGCCTGGGCGGATCAGTCGGTTCGCGCGGCCGGTGACAGAAGACGACGGTGCTTGTTGATCCTGGCGCGTCCCCGAGTGGACCAGCGGGCGGCACCTCTGGAGTCTGACGTCTGGAGTCTACGTACGAGGAACTAGAGTCTAGACGCTCGGTCCGTCCATCCGTTGTAGTTATAACGTATGGAACGGATCCATGGGTAAGGAGGGAGAGGGGGGCTGGATGATGGATCCATGGCCCCGTTGCCAAATCGCCGTCGCGGCGTTATTAATTAGCTCAGGCAGTATGCGGGTCAAGACTCAAGAGCCGAGGCGACGGAGCACGTCAATCCTGCAAAGCAACGCATCCTCGTGTGACACGACCGCGGGTCGAGCAGTATGCGGACGGCTGGCTTTCCACTTCTGTGCGTGCCGGCGTCACGACTGTGGTCGATACGACCACGACCGCCACCTCACACGTACATGTGAGGGCGTCGCCGCACCCGACGTCAGGCAACCCCTCGCGCGGGGCACGCGAGGGACACTCGGCCCGCTTGAGCGTCCCGGCCAACGGGAATACAGACACATAAACAGACAATGTCCCAGGCTGGCGTTGCGGCCTCGAACACGGCTGCTGCAGACTTCCGAGTATATCGTGCCGCCGGCGATGACAACCGGTACCCCGTGTATATTCATGTATGGCTGACGACACGCCGTGCCGCCTAGTCTTCTAAGCCTCTACTGGGCGCCTTACAGAAACGAAACCCGGGCACCCAGCGGACGAGTGAACCGTACGTCGTCCGACCTCCCGTGGTGATGCAAAAGACAAAGAGAATAGCCGCGCAAGCGCCCACGTGTACAGATAGATATCCAACAACAAAACACAACAAAAACGGAGGGTGAATCGGCATGACATATGCTCGGGGAGTAGCGAGGCGAGAAGCGCAACGCGACAGGTCAGTCTCGCACCCTGACGAAGCAGAGCGTCTGCCTCATGATGACGGCGACGACGGGCCGGACTTGGGGCCAAAGCGGTCGATGCCGCTGCGGATGCCGCTGTCGAGGCGCTTGGCCATCTTCTCGAGCGGCAGGCGGCCCTCGACGCGCTGAACAGCCCTGGAGATGGGTGGTTCGATGCGCTGGACAGTGCGCTCGACAGGAGGGGCGAAGTAGGTGATGTTTCGCTCCCATCGGGGCGCCCACTTTGTCGTCTGACGGGCGAGACGTTCCTCGGCGCCGGGCATGACAAGGTAGAGCGGCGTCAGGACGCCGACGCCAGCGGCTCCCATGCAGAGGACCTCAGAGGTCTTAGCGCGAGGAAGCTTGGGCACGCGGTGAGGCATGATGAACGACGGAAACGGGTGATGGCTGGCGGGTAGAGTTGGCTGGAGGGCCACGGTCAGCAACGAACAACAGAGTCCTCGCGGGTGTTGCGTCGAGTCGAGGGTGGGCGAGACTCACCAGCGATACGTGACAGCGTCAAGGCCGTCGATCAACGCCGTGGGTACAGCGGTGAGTGACGATGGATTTGACGACGAGAGTCGCTTGGAGAGCTGAGAGAGACGATGATGATGATTATGATGATGTATGCTGTTGGAAGGAGGGGGCGAGAGCAGGTGAGACCAGGCTTGTGAGGGGAAGCAGCAGAGACATGGTGTGGTGTGGGAGGGTGGCCTGCCTGCCTGTCTTATACGGCCCGGCCAGAGAGGCGAACGGGGGGGAGGAGGGAGGCGGAGGGAGGGGGCGACCGTTCATGAGGTGGTGTGAGCGTTGCATGGTTGCATGGCTATCATCCATTGCCGGGTCGTGGAGGCTGCAGCTCAGGCGGGCGACCGAGTGCTCACTTCCAGGTTGAGAGGCACTCTCACCTCCGTGGGGAGGCAGCTGGGTAACGGTGTGGGAGGGCAGGGTACCTGTACCTGTACCTCGAATGAACCCCGGCGGAGTGGTTTGGGTTGGCAAGGTTGGCACGGCGCACAGTCGCGCAGACAGAGTGTGCACGGTGGCTTCCTCGTCTGAAGCGCCAGACCGCAGGCAGGCGGGCAGGTAGGTTCCTGTGGTAGGTAAGGTAGGCAGGATAGTACCTTAGCTAGGTAGGTGCGATTGCCCGTCTGCCGTGGCGCTGCCTCGCCTCGACGGACTCAGATCATGACACCTGGGCAGTCTCGCAGAGTCACTCACGCACGCACCCGGACGCATCGCGGCCCATTGCTTCGCGCTTTCTACAGAGTAGGGGCCTGCCTTGTCAAACGCGCGCCACATGTCGACGGCGACCTGCCGACCACCTGCTCCGTTTCGCCCGCGCAACAGACCGCCGTCCCGAGGCAGGTTCGTTGTGCCTCGAGGGCCATCCATCACCTTCCGCCGCCGCGAAAGCAAACGGCTCGTGGCGGCGGTCCCTCGTACCTACCTGGTAGGCTGCGCGAACAGTGGTGGATGCACACAGGTCGTACTGTGTGCGTTCGCACATCGCAGGCTGGATGTGCTGTGTGCCGCGCCTGCTGCTGCTTTCGGCCAGCCAGTCAAAACTCAATATTTGCGCCGCCAGCGGCCACTGCGACGTTCCAGCCGTCCAGGTAAGACGGATGACGCCAGGAGTGGCCGGAACGGAGGGAGGTACCGCTACTTCGCACCTACCCATCGGTGGCGCGCCCCAAGGCTCGGTCAGTCACCTCTTGCTCCCCCTCCCTCTCGACAAGGGGGCAAGGGGACGGCGCAAGTCGATTGCCTTTCGAGCTTTCTCCTCACCGGGCGCCGTTGGCTTCCCACCTGCAGCCTGCACGACAGACGCGCCGAGATCTGCCGCCGACAGGCCGCCGCCTGGTTCCGTCAGGCACCAGGCACCTCGAGGCACGTCGAATTCGTGTAGACACTCGTGCGAGGGCACTCGCTCGCCCGCTACAAGAGCGGCCGCGACACGACCATGACCTGACACGGCAGGCGAGCAGGGGCCCTCCTGTCTCCCGTGCCAAGCGTACCCTCTTTCCCCGCACACAGTGACACAGGCTCCGCCCCCAGGATCGAGACCCACATTCCCCGGACTCTGACTGGGCCCTGTTCTGCCCATTATTTGGCCCGCAGACACGCCGGGCGGGGCGCGTCACGTCAGGCAGTCAGTCTGGTCAGCAGAAATGCCACGCCAGGCTTCGCCAGCCCAGCCGCCGCGTTTCCTTTCCATGCATCATCCATGAATGCCGTGGGCGCCCGTGGGCCAGCCGGTTCTCGCCCCCTTCGGGCCTGGGCAATGGGCCCCGAACTTGAAGTTGCGCTATTGAGCCCCTCCCTCGCTTGGCTGATGGACGATGGACGATGCGAGTGAAGTGCAGTATCGCACATACTCGTGCAGTGCCATGCGCTCGTGCACTGGGAGAGTGCGTCGGGGTAAGGTAGAAGACCCGACCGCCCACCACTACCCCTGATCAGCTAATGCCACGGGGAGAGAGCCGCTCGTGATGTCCGTCCTGTCCAGCTATCGTGAGCTGTGCATGAAGAACAGCGTTGGGAGTAAATGAGCAACCACGGCAACTGGGCTGATCCGACAGCTCATTGTTTCTGAGCGGTTCGATCCGGAGAAGTCGTCCATCGTTGTTGGCCCATCGAAAAGCGCTCAGTGTTAGCAGAATTCAACGCTTTGTCCCTAACTATAACAAGTGAACTGTATTTTACTAGAATTGCTTTTATTCAGGAGAGTTAATTTAAATATTTTAATACTGAGATAGATATTGATATATATAAAATATTATAATTAAATTTATATACTTATAATAAATAAAAATATTAATATTAATAAAACTTAATATAAATACTATATTAATTAGGAGCTATTATAAGCATAATAGCTATACTAATAATGATATATTGCCTTCATATTCTAGTGTAATGGGACCATTATAAACTTTAGTGAGCCGTTCTTCACAGGGCAAATGTTTGGGGTCCCGGTGGATTTATTCCCATGATGGGCTGGGCTGCCCTCCAAGACCCGCTCGGGAGTGACGCGCCGCTTCCGAAGCAGCAGCTGGAGCCGCGGCACCATGGCCATGCCGCCCCGCGTGGCGCGAGACTCCTCAACGGCCACCCCACCTCATCTCGTCGGGCATGTAGTTACTCGTAGGCCACGGTCCGTTACTCGTACTAGTCACCCATACGGGGCACGCACACCATCCGCTATGGCTTCACCAGAGACCGCCGTCCTCCCCTCGCTCCTCCTCCTCCCGTCGCCTCCCCGTCCCGCCACCAGGGCCGCTCTTCGCGCCGCCTACCACCTCCCGCTGTCCGCCGTCCTCGCGCGCCTCAGCGAAGAGCACAAGCAGGCCTGCTCATCCGACTCTGGCTCCTCCCCGCCGGCTCCCGTGCTCGTCGTCGCCGTTGCCGCCCCGACCCTCGCCGGGCCCACCGCTGTCCCGAGCCGGCGCACCATCCGTTGGTCATCCACGCAGGCCCTCGTCGCGCGTCTCTACACTCTCATCGCGTCCATATGTGCCGACGGCGGCATCGACACGGACGCCGGCGGCCGTGACCCGGGGGCGGTGGACGCCCGCATCGTCCTAGTCGACCACGAGCCCGGGCGGAAACCATCATGGTACCTCGAGCAGGCTCAGCTGCAGGGGCGAGACCGGCGCTACACGTACACCTGCACGAGTGTCCCTGACCTGGCCGCTTTTGCCGCCACGGCCGGGCCCTGGAAGACGGTTTTCCATCCGAGCGGCGAGCCCGGGTACGAGCTTGTCAACTCCTATCTAGACCTCGCGACCGGCTGCGGGCGCATCATTCTTCAGAAGCAGATTATCGCCGTCAAGGGTGGTCTAAGCTTCTGCGTCCCTGCGACACAGGCCGGGATCAAGGCCCGAGCCGGGAGCAAGCCACAACCCTTGGGCGCGGCCGCGGCAGACACGGACGCCGTCCAAGGCTATACCTCACTCTGTCTAGGCGGCACCTTCGACCACCTTCACCCGGGGCACAAACTGTTGCTCCACGCCTCCACTCTACTTCTGCGCGTTCCCTTGATTGAGGACAACATCAACGACACCCCGCCGTGCACCCTCATCATAGGCGTCTCGAGCGACGAGCTCCTCAAGCGCAAAAAGTACGCCGAGGAGCTGCAGTCGTGGGACGAGCGCTCGCGCTCTGTGTTGCAGTTCCTCGCGACCGTTCTGGGCGAACCCTCCACCGCCGAGCTACGCGTGACCGACGTGGTTCCCGCCGCGGCCGGTGACGCCGATCGCACGGCTGCTCAGACAGCCGAAGTGGACGTGCCGACCAGGGAGCTCCACGGCCGCTTCCGCAACGGCGCCATCCTGGTCCGCTGCTTCGACCTGCGCGATCCCTACGGCCGTCCCATCTGGGAGGAAGATGTCGAGGCCATTGTCGTGTCGGCCGAGACGCGAGGTGGCGCCGCAGCCATCAACGAGAAGAGGGCACAGCGTCAGTGGCGCCCGCTAGATTCGTACGAGATTGACGTGCTCGGCGCGCGGGACGACGACGATGACAACGATGGCGACGACGGCAGGCAGTATGGAGACGCCGAGGGCCAGGCATCTGGTAAGCGGAGGTCCGAGGCAGAGCGGATAGCCGCCAAAATTAGCAGCACCGAGATTCGAAGGCAAAAGGCAGAGGCGCGCGCACGGCGGCGGCAGCAGCAGTAGCCTGCTTGCGGTCATCCATACCTCGTAGGTCGTCAGTTTGATAGCCTGAATCTCGAGCGACACTGGCCCGCAGTGCGTGAGATGTTGCGCATATGTATGGCGTGCCCAGGGCCGGACTGCTCGTGAGCCAAATCTGCCGAGCAAAGAAGCCAATCGACTTGCACAAGCAACGCGGCCGTTGACTCTCCTCTTGAGAGCCCACAACAAGGTACTATATGAGCCCTCGTGCCATCAGCATCATTGACTGGACACGATAATAGTGGGCACGGGTGCGATATCTGGCTCATCCGCTACGAGACCACGTGGTGGAACGACGCATTGCGGGATCAAGCTGCGCAGCCTAGGCATTATTGACAGAGCTACGCGGATGGGTGCGTCCAATGGGACGTGTCAAGTCCGCCATATGTTAGTCTATTCCCTCGCTCTGCCTCGCTCAACCTTTAAGAATATCAGGCCTCTTGGATCCCGCCCATCTCACGCGCCATTGCGTTACACCCACGAGACAATTTTGGGTTGCAAAGGCTGACCTGTGCGGTCGTCCAGTTGAGAGGCATCTCCGGGCGTTCCGACAGAGTCACGCCCACAGAGCGAGGTTCCGTGTCGTGTTCTTAAAAGGGGCGAATGGTAAACGTTGAACTGATGTAGGACGACGATTGACACCGGAGCAAGTGAGCAAGCTGCACCCGGAATCCGTTCAGACGCCGAACAACAGCGAGAGCCCTAACTCGTCGTCTTGTCCCACGGTCTGGCCTCGGGAGTCCGATCCGGCCTGCCCCCAAGCTGGTGATAGAGGTCTCGGGCAGCTTGATGCTCCTACAGAGCTCGCCAGCGGCTCCGGAAGTACGTTCGGAAACACGGGCTCAGGCAGGCAAGAGTCCTCGGCCAGCGGCTTTCGTGGAACGACGTGCGATCTGCGGGGAGGAGTTGTCGGCAGAGACTCTGGCGGACTAGATGCGACTATTTCATCCGTCAGCGGACTGCTCTCAACCTGCTACCTGACGTGACGAGGGCGCTGGATACCGGCAAAGCTATCGCCAATGATGTCTCCGAGGAGCGCCAGATTGTCAAACACGGCCCTTTCCATAGCATCATTGCTATGCCTGGTAGTGTTCTCCTTCCCGTCATCGAGCTCTTCCCATTCAGGCGGAGGCGCCATCGCCATCGATCGCAAGGAGCCCAGCTCTGTCAGGACTGCCGCATGGTGTTGACGGATCACGGGCTCCAGGTTGCGAAACTCATGCGAGCCGGTTGTGAGCCACTCTATCCGCATATGCAACGAGGTTTTGCTGCCCCGACGGGTTCCGGTTCGAAACCTTTCGAGGACCTGGCAGGCGGCGCTCAGGACGTTGCTGGCCGTGTCGATAATTCCGTTCACGTGAGAGAGAATATCGTCACGGCTCGTCAGGAAAGCCACGTGCTCGCTGCAGAACTCGATCAGGCGCTGGAGGTCTTGGTAGCAGGTGTTTACGAGGTCGCTGCTCCGGCAGATTTCGTGCAAGACCAGGCTGCCGTGAACAGCAACATTGAACAAGCGAACCCTTGTCCGCACACTTGAGAGGCTCGTCATGGTCGTACTACACCATACTCAGAAGGTGAGGAGACACGGGGCCGTCGGACTCGGTGCTCTTTCAAGGCATGCAGGGGACAGGGCGCTCGTGAATACGTTGCTTTGGTCGGCTCCTCGCGGAGTATTCGCCACTTCAATGTTAAGGAACATCCTTCCTCACGGCAGTAGCACGCGGGAACTGCGCTCGGCCGAGACAGCCGGGGAGGACGGTGATGCCGGCGGGGGGGCTTCCGTGCAAGCCCGATCATGGCAACACAGAGACGGAGTACTTGGTAGCATAGGGCGATCCGCTATTGGCGCCTTGCAGGAAAACTCATTTCAAAAAGCAGCTTGCGTAACAAGAGTAGACTCGGCAGCCGAAACGGCTGACCGGTGTGGTCCCCCGACCAGCCAGCTCATGGGGCACTGCCCCGGCGGCCCGAATGGAGGCTCTTTCTCTGGGTTGTTGCTGTTGGCTGCTCACGTACGAAGTACTTGGTAGACAGGCTTGACATGCAACAAGGATGCAGGGCCCCCGTCGATGTGTACATTGCATGGGTGCGAGGGGATCCCGATGGAGGTGAACCAACAGCAGACCAACAAATACTTGTGTCCGGGGTGTCGGTTTCCGACATGCGTACGAAGTACGTACTACATACCCCGAAATGCGTTCTTTGGCCGTCGGCGACAGGGAACACTATGCCCGGCCCGAGCCATTCATGCGCCTTGGCTACTGTACATGTACGGGTGAATGTAACTGATCCTCCAGGACGATCCCATCCACCAGAACAGACACAGTGCCCAATGCCCAGGAACAAAAGAGCTCAGCTTTGACTATCCGGCGACTATTGACATTCCCCGAAACGTGAGTCAGTGGTTTCCGTGGTGGAGCTACTTGTACAGGGAAGTCGCGGTGTCCGCGCCGCGACACTGCATGGCGACAAGGTTGGCGCCTTGCGGGAACGGAGTGTGGTGTCACTTCAGCAAGTCAATCAGATCCCACCCGGGCCCCAGCAGCATCCCATTTGATACCAATGGGCTCGTGGTTGCCGGAAAACTTTCGCCCGTCGAACCACAATTCAAATCTCAGGTCGGCTGGTGCTACGATAACCCGGATGTCGAACGCGCAGACGTAGAACTTGTACCCTTTCCTGAAGAAGGCTCCCCGTTTCCGCTTGAGGATTAATTGATGCTGCTGGACGCCGTCGAGGCTGCTTTTCAAGTGACAGAGCTTTGTGGCCCCGGCTGTGTACGATGATGCTGCTGTCAGCCGGCCTGGCATCTCCGCGCAGCCAGTGGCCCGGGAACGGGAACGCATGGGAATGCAACGTGCGCACCTTGCTTCAGGCTGTTAGGCAGGGCTGACGACTCGTTGAGAGATATGACGACCACCACGTCCCAGGACCTCGTCGTATCCTTCTCTGAAAGGTGATACTCGAATGTCTTGAAGATTGGCCGGTTCGGGTCAATGTGGTCGCCCTGCTCACCGTCAGCGTTCCAGGTGATCATCAGCACGTGCCTGCGTGTACATGCAGCTAGCTAGTGCTTCGTAGGTACCTTTCTTATGAGCCACTGGATCTGATTGACAGCCCACCGCTGCTTAGAGTCGAAGGGGTCTTCGATGACGTCTTCGTTGAAATGTAGCGCCGGGGAGTAGACGTCCCTGACGACGACCCCGTAGCTGGCTCGGGCGACGCGCGTCGCCAGGACCGACAAGTTTCCCGTCTCCATCTTCTGTTGATGGTCTAGGAGAAGACCGCGGACGACGACCAGTTGAGGGTCCTGGCATGGTACCACGGCCGCGTGTGCGGCGTTGGGGTGCGGGTGCGGAAAGCCCCTGAGCTGTCGCTCGATTCTCTGGCGGATGTAAGCGGAGCTGCCCAAGCCCCCGGACAGTATGATGAAGTTCTGTCTGTCAGTCAGCGGCTTGGTCTCCAGGGCGAGGGGGCGTGCTTTGCCGTCAACGCGAACGTACGACTTGCTCAGAGGAGCCGCTCTGCGACAGCCAGTCCAGCTGCTCCGTTATCCTCTTCATGACACCTTCAAACTGGACGTCGAACAGGCCCTGTATCTCTTGCCTGAAACCCTGAGCTGCGTTCAAGTGCCGATGGGGACGTGGCCGGAACGTACATTGTGAATATCATGCGTCCATTCTCGACGCCGATGCCGGGGTGGCTGAAGTCGTGCGAGACGCCTTCCATTTGTATCTTGAACGTCGGTTGCATGTACACCTTCTCGCCGAACTTGTGCTTGACGATTCGAAAGTGGTGGCTTTGGGCCAGGCGCGTGGCAAGGTTGGCGGGAAGTTGGCTCTGCACATCGGGCCAGGCCGCGAGCCTTTGAGCGACAAGACGGATGAAGGCACGGTCGATCAGGGTCGAGCCGATGCCAACGCCCTTGACGGCCGACACTTGCGACATGCGTGGGCACGCCATGTCTGCCGACGCGACACGCATCAGCGAAAGGTCCGTGGTCCCGCCACCGGCATCCACCGTCAGGAACAGGCTGCCCGCGTTGAAGTGGATGGCACTCGTCTTCAGGGTCGCCACGGCAGCGGCTTCGGCCTCGGTCAGATCGACCTGCGCCGTGTGGCAGGGTCCCTCTATACCGAAGCCGGCGTCTCGTATGATGGCTTTGAAGATGTTGATGATCTCCATGCGCGTCCACGTCGTGGGCACGCTGAAGAGAAACGCAACGGCCATGTCGGCCCATCCGCCGCCGACATGCCGCCGGCCAATCTGCCTCTCGACCGTCTCCTTGACGTGGCTGTACACTTCCCGCAGATAGTCAGTCGCATACCTCTGGGCCTCCGTCGTGCTCTTGGGCGCATTGAGGAGACCCTGCCGCTGGGCGGCGGCGATGGTGGCGCCGTCAATGAAGATCTTGAAGAACTCGCGGCGGGTCTTGCCAGGCGCGGTCTCGTCGTCGTCGGCACACATGAAGCCCCATGACGAGAGAGTGTCGTCGGCATTGTAGACCAGCGTCGTCGGAACTTTGCGCTCGCCCCGGTCACCGCTGCCGGGCCAGTCGTTGATGACTTGGATGGGCGTCCGAGACGTCCTCCATGCCACGCCTTGTCATTCGCATTAGACAGTGAATGATGGAGCCGTCGCAAGGCATCAGGAAAGGGGGCCAAAACAAGGGTGAAGACTTACCTGTGAAGGTCGTGCCTAGGTCGATGGACACGACAAGATCTGGTTTCTCAGTCATCTTCGCCTATGTATGGGCCAGTCGCGTCCAGTCGCTCCGCGAAACTAGATTAACATGGACGCCAAGTGACCCCCTCATGACTCGACGGGACAATGTCGTCTGCGTCCAGCCTGGCCGACGGGCGTCCGGGGCCAGACAGAGTTGAGGCTCATGAATCATGATCGATGTCCAATCGGCATGGCCGAGTCTCCAGGCGTCCCGCCGTGCAGAAGTCCTCTGCATGTGAGGCGATGACTGAGCCCACGTTAGTCCGCATCCCGTACGGAGTAGACATGGACCGACTGCATGGACGACCAACGCAGCGTTGCACGACATGGATCCTGGACCAGGCGGCACGGGAAGAAGATTGCCTTGCCTGCCTGCCTGGCTTGTGGCACCAGACCCCCGCGGCCCAGCGGCCCAGCCCCATGTAGGTTGTAGTCTCATACTCCGTACGTGTGTGTACTTCGTACGGACTAGTCTGCACCGCGATATGTTGCCCGAACACAACGCCAGCCAAGGCGTAGTCGGTCGCCCGCACGAAGTACTCCGTAAGGTAGTTGCCTCATGGGCCAACCAACAAGCACATGGGGGCTGGACTCACTGTACAGTACAAAGCACCCATGTCGTCGGGCGGCCAAGTTACTTGGAGCCCATGTCGTCGCGTTGGTGACTTGGGACGGACATGCGGAGACGGGGCGAGGATGAAGCCGGTCGCGGTCGCACACAGTGCCGCCGCCCAGCCCGCAGCACCCAGCGGGATGGAATCGTGTAAAACCGGCTCGTCCGTCACCTCTGCCACACGTAGTCCGTATCCGCAGGCTTCAGCCAGCCGTCGTCGTCGGACAGGTCGGGACGTGGCACCACGTACGAGGTAGCGTTTTGCGGCAGGACAGCGACACGCGCCTAGGTGCTTGTTGTCGGATGGAAGCAAGATGGCTACCCCATACAACTACACCTATACCACAAACCTCACACTCAACACTACAATCCCTCCGGCAACCACTCCGGTGAGAGCCACGGTTCCATATGCCATCGTGACCTGGATCACTGCGCCTTTGTCTACTACTTATCCGGTCTCGGCGACAGCCGTCATATCCGAGACGAACCAAGCGAACCCGGCTGGTGCGCCCATCACGATCCCCTTCACTGCAATTGTGACAATCACCGCTGGGTATGGGTCTTCGACGAGCACCATCGCCACCTCAAGCGCCACCGCAGGGCCCGTCACTTCGGCGTCGCCCTCTCAGGGCGTGAACCAATCCGAAACTCAATCCCAAGCTGCACCTTCCGTCGGCACTGGTCGCAGTGCGCTCCCGACTACCGATGCTTCTTCGCCCACAGACGCATCGACTTCGAGCTCGACTGCTTCACTTGCCGCAGGCCCTGCCGCCGAGCATGGCTCAGCATCTACGTCTACGCTCTCGGTGGGCGCGGTCGCAGGCATCGCTGTCGGTTGCCTACTCGCTGGCTTAGCCGTTGGCCTGGTCGCTGCATGCTTGCTGCTGAAACGCAGGTACAAGAGACCGGCCGTGGCGGAAGGCCCGGTGTCCCACGCAGAAGTGAAGCCGTACGAGGACAGTGGTGCTGCCAGCGACATTCAGCTCGGCCAGTTTCTCCTCGAGGCGACCCCCGACAGAGACATCGCGCGTGAAATCCAGTCTCTCGGGGAGCTCATCCGCCAGCATGTCGAGAGCAACTACCACGCGGAGCCCGTCGCCGCCGACAAGGGCGGCCTGGAACGATCCCTCGCTCGGCTTGGCTTCTCTGACGAGACGGAGACGGGCCCAACGAGGCAGCTCCTCGTGGCTTTGTGCCTGGACCCCAAGACTCGATATGCCGGCCTGCAGCACGTCATTCTCCGCGTCATCTTCGCCAACATCGGCGTCGACCCCCTGGGCGGACACTCCTTGCTCCCTCCACCAGTCGCGGCCTTTCTCCAGGCGATCCCCTCACCCGAGGCGCATCAAGCGAATGAGCTCCCAGGCGAGTGGCCGCTCATACCACCTGAATCCGAAGAAGCTAACCGCGGAACCACAGCCGTCCTCTTGGCCATTTCCAAGTGGCGTGTGCTCTCCGCGTTCCTGTTGCACCCAACTCGCAGCATGCGAACCGCGCTGCCGATTGAGCGCAGGGCGCTTCTCCCACAGGCCCACGCCCTGGCCGGCCACCTCGACGTCTTCTTGAACAACTTCGTCGCCACGGATTCTGGGGCCTGGCAGGCACAGGTGAGCCACCTCGAGGCAGTCATCATGGAGTGCGCAGGATTGGGTTACGTGCTGCTCTCGCACCCAAGTAACTGGCGCATGGTCACGGAAGCACAACCAGCAAAACCAAAGCGGCGGGGGGAGCGCGTGTTGGTCGTTCAGGCTGGGCTGGAGAAGCTCAGCGACCGAGAAGGGTTGCATTACTCCTCACCGAAGAGAGTTGTGGACCCTGTTGTGGTTTCGTTTTAATGTCGAGAGGTTATTTAAACTATTAATTATTCCGCGATATAAAATCTAGAGTAGTGCTATTTATATAACTCTAAAATGCTATTCGCATAGTTAAGCCTATATTTAATTCCCCTAGCTAATCCTATATTACTAGCTAACCTTAAATTTATTATAGCTTTATAAATAATAATATTATAGCTATTAGTATTCTTATTATTATTTAATAGAGCTTAAATAGACTATTTAAGGCTAAAGTTAAGTAATTTATTATTTATTTATTTATTTATTATATATTAGTAGCCTTTAAAAGGCATTTAATTCTATTATTAATAGCGCTAAGAGAAAAACTAGCTATCTTAAGAAAAAAACCTTTATTATTTCTAAGCTATATAAGTAGAAAACTAAGTCTATAATAAAAGAGTTAATTAATATCCTAATTTAATTAAGTCCTATATAATCTCTATAACTCTCTATAGCTAATTTAAGTCTTTTATTTATAATAGCTTAAAACTATTACTAAAATATAAATTAATACTTCTATATAATTTAATACCTTTAATTATACTTAAAGATTATAATATAATTAAAGAGATAACCTTATAGAGGTTAAGGCAATATTAAGAAGTAATCTATAATAAGAACTTTACCTTTATTATTAAAAGCTTTATATACCCCCTTATTAATAACTTAATAATTATTACTTAATATTATTATTATTTATTATTATTTAATAGAGCCTAGATAGACTATCTAAGGCTAAAGTTAGAAGATTAATTAAGAAAACCTAAAAAGGGAAAAACTTAATCTAAAGGTTAGATATAAGTTAATATAGTCTTATAAGGGATAGGGATTAGTCTTATTATTAATAGAGTAGTCCTAATTTTATATATATATTTCTTTATTTTTACTTATATTAAGCTAGCCCTTATTGCTTAGCGCTATACTAAGCGATTAAAAGGCTAGAATTATGCTATTAATAGATAGGCATAGTAAAGTATATTATAACTTATAATCGAGTAGACTAAGGGCAAGATATATAATAGTAACTAAATATATATAGTTATAGATAGTAGAAGATAAAGTAAGAGCTTATAATAATATATAGTATTGCTGCCCTAATAGCTAATAGGCATATTAAGGTATATTATAACCTCTATAGCTAGTACTATAGAAAGAGATACTTTATAGCTAGTATTATAAAAAGAGGTACTTTATAGCTAGCCTAGCTAGTACTATAAAAAGAGGTACTTTATAGCTAGCCTAGCTAATACTATAGAAAGAGGTATCTTTATAGCTAGTACTATAGAAAGAGGTATTTAATTATTATAGCTAATATTATAGAAAGAAGTGCTTTATAGCTAGCCTAGCTAGTATTATAGAAAGAGGTATCTTTATAGCTAGTGCTATAGAAAGAGGTATTTAGTTATTAAGGGAAAGCCGCTATAGTAGCGGCGCGGGGACTAGTATAGTAAGTCCTATTTATAGGAATAGGCTTATAGGTAATCTTAGTTACCTTAGTCTTATACTTAGCCGCACTCTTAGCGAGGCGCTTAAGCTCCTCCTTATATAGCTCGCTAGCTATAACCTTATATAGTATAATCTATTAGATAGCCTTTAATACTTCCTATATATTAAGTACCTCTAATATTATATTAAAAACCTATTATTAGTTAGTACTTAATCTAAGGTTAGCCTAATATTAAGGTAAACTTACTTAGCGATATAGTCCCCTCTATAGCTAATAATATAGATATTTATTAGTCTAGATATTAATATTATAACTATACTTAAAGTACTTACCCTTACCTTATTAAGGGGGGTAATATAAGTAAGGAAACTTAAACTCCTTAATATCTTAGTAATATTAATATTATATTAGACTAAGGTAGGGGAAACTTATAATAGCTATTATAATCTCTATATAAGTAGATATCCTAATAGTAATAATAAAGGTATAAGGATATTATTATTATTATTATTATTACTAAGAGAATATATAATAAGTAAGGGAGAATTAATATACTATAATAGAGGTTAGCTAGAGATTATTATAAGGTTAGATAGATATCTAAGTGCTAGCTACCTAGTATAAAGTAGCGAAGTAGCTAAGGTAGGTAAGACTTATTAATAGGAAGAAGTAATAAGAGATAAAGAGGGAAATTAAAGAGAGAGAGAGAGAAAAAGAAAAGAGGGGGTTTTATAGCTAGATAAGTAAGTAGCTAGCTACTAGCTAATAAGGCTATTAGCGGCTACCTAGCTAGCGCCTATAGCTAATACCTTCGATTTAATATTTAGCTAAGAATAAAGTATATTTTACTTAAGGGTAGAGTATATTTAGATTAATATTAGAACTCTAGGAGTAATTAGGTATATATACTCTAATAGGTAGAGATATATTTAAAAGGAGATTAAGACCTACCTATTATCTATAACGCTAAGCTAATAGACCTAATAAGTAAGGTATATTTAGCCTAAAGGTAAAGTATATTTAGATTAATATTAAAACTCTAAGAGTAATTAAGTAAGTATATTTTAGTAGGTAAAGATATACTTAAAAGGAGACTAGGACCTACCTATTATCTATAACGCTAAGCTAATAGACCTAATAGGTAAGGTATACTTAGCTTAAGGGTAGAGTATACTTAGATTAATATTAGGACTCTAGATAACTTAGGTACCTTAGGGCCCCTTTATGCTAAGATAAGAATTTATACTCTTAATAGGGAGCGAGCCTATTAACTATTTCCTTAAGCTATAACCCTAGGTATATAGTATCGATAGTAAGACCGATCCCTATCCCCTATAAGAATATACTAACCTATATCTAACCTTTAGATTAGGTTTTTCCCTTTTTAGGTTTTCCTAGTTAATCTCCTAACTTTGGCCCTAAATAGTCTATCTAGGCTCTACTAGATAACAATAATAATATATCCCTCTATTAATATTACTTATTATTACCTCTTTTATCTTATTTACCCTTATTACCTATTTAGGCTATAGCCTTATTCCTTATTAGTCTATTATATCCCTATTTCCTATTATCTTTACTTCCTCTTGCTTTTATCCCTCTTTCTTATAGTTATCTATCTCTTATACTTAAATAGTCCTACTTTTAATAATCCTTAACTAGATCTCCTTTTATTCTTATATCTAATACTAATAGATATTATATATTAAAAGGTAGAGAGATAGACTATAGTTATATATATTAATAAGAATATAATAGGTCTACTTTTAAGTATTTACTATCTCTCTAGCTATAGCTATAACTTAATATAAGTAATTAAGATATTAAGAGGCTACCTTTTAAAGACTAATACTTATTAATAGTTTCTTTATCTTATAGTTATACTTAAAGATAATATAGATAAGGATTATTTTATTATTGCCCTTAAAGTTATAACTACTAATACTTAAATACTAGATAATATTAATATTATTTTAAAGATAGAATTTCTAAAGGAAAGTATAGATATTATTAAATATTTCGAAAAGTCTCGATAGTAATAAAGTAGGGATTATAGCTATAATATAATCTTTATCCTTAATATCTTTATAGCTATTATTAGCTATAGTCTTAATAGTTTTATTATTATTATTAATAGAAATAAGTTTAGAGATTTCTTTAACCTATAAAGTAGATAAGATATAACTAATTATATCGTCCTAAGGAGTAATAGAGATATAACTAATAGAGTTCTCTTAGGTAATATAAATATAGTTAATAGTACCCTCTAGGATAGAAGTAAAGCTAAGACTAATAGTTTCTCTTTAAGAAATAGGAGATATATTTTTAAAAGTAGTTTTATAAAGAGACTTAATTTTTACTTTAGGCTATAACTTAATATTATTACCTAATAGCTTAGTAATATCTATAAAGCTTAAGATATTTATTAAGGTATCTAAAATATTAGTTAAGTCGATAGGTAAGTAAAGGATAACTATAAGTTTAATAAGAGAGCTAGGAATACCTATTAAGTCGATAGGTAAGTTAGGAATACTTATTAAGTTAATAATTTTAATAGCTAACTAATTAATAGTAATATAATCTATAATAGCTATAATATTATTACTTCCCTCGCTAGCTAATAAGTCTTAGGTATAGGGCTATAAAGCTATTAGAGTAATAAATATATCTTTTAGGCTTATTAATCGAGAAGAGTTCTCTATTTTAATGCTTCTTAATATAATAGGTAAATATAATCTAGAATATTTACTTTTAGACTTAGACTTTATTAAGGAAGAAATAGTAGAGAGAAGAACTAGAACTTTAATATATTATATACTTAACCTTAATATTATACTATAGACTTAACTATTGCCCTAATATATATATATACCCTAGCCTATAGACCCTATTACCTTTATTTAAAGATCCTCCTTTAGTTTATATAGCCCCTCTATATTTGCCTTAATTTAAGTAATGTAATTAATAATAGAGGTAGAGATAGCGCCTAATATATATCTAGTAAGTAGTTAATATATATTTAATAAACTTAGTAATATATTTTATAGTCCTAGAAGTCTATTAGATAGAATAGCTTATTCTATTGCAATAGCTAATATAGGGGCCTTATTAGAGACTCTTATCGAGCTAATAGTCGATAAGGGGATAGGCAATAAGGAGACTATTAGTAAGGAGATAGGCAGCGAGGATAAGGCTAATAAGGTAATAGCTAGAGAGGCAATAGCTAGAGAGGTAATAGCTAGTAAGGCAGTAGCCTACTAGGCTCTAATAGGTAAGTAGGTAGATATTATAGTAGCGATAGTAGTAGGAAGACCTAAGGCAATAAGTATTACTTTTAGTCTTATTAACTATTATAAGACTAGCGTAATAATCGTATTAATAGAGGGCAAGGTCGGCTAGTATATATAAGAGAGACTTCTTTATTTATTAATAATATCTCAGCTTCTTATATAATCTTTATATTTCTTAACTTATAGAAGATAAGAGATCGAGGAGAACTTTAAGCCTAGTATTATTAGGCTATCTTAATAGTACCCCTTAGTTAGAGCATTAATCTCTTAAGGTTATATAAGCTATATAGCAATAGCTATATTATTATAAGATATAATGCCCCTAACTTAAGGTACCTTATATAGAACTAATATACCCTTTACCTTATAGCCTTATTATATTATTATTACTTAAGATAACTATATATAATATATATGCTAAACTCCCTATATTAAGCTCTAATAGCTAATATATTATTATTATCTTAAGCTCTTATAGCTAATATACGATTATTAGGAACCTTTATCTCTATCTCTTATTTCTAGTATAAATATATAGGAATACCCTTATATACCCTTTACGGCTAGTATATATATATATAAAAATGCTATTATATTAGTAGCCTATTAGCGCCTGCTATATATATATATATGAATGCCCTTAGATAAGCCCTAATAGCTACTATATCTTATACTATAGGCCCTATTATGGCCTTATACTATTAGTTTTAAGGGTGTCTATATAGCTAGCCTAATTTAGTATATTAGACATAAGCAAACCCCGAATTTTATGCGACCTATACCTTAGCACTCCTTAGCAGGCTTAGCATAAGTGAAAATAGAGATATGCAGATATGAAAATAGGACTACTCTATTAATATTATATACTTAAGGTTATAGCTTAAGGAAATAATTAATAGGCTTACTCCTTATTAAAAGTATAATATATTATCCTAATATTAAAGGGGTCTCTTAAATATTTATTATTATTTATTTATTATTACCTAATAGAGCCTAGATAGACTATCTAGGGCTAAAGTTAGAAGATTAACTAAGAAAACCTAAAAAGGGGAAAATCCTAATCTAAAGGTTAGATATAAGTTAATATAGTCTTATAGGGGATAGGGATTAGTCGTATTATTAATATTATATACCTAAAGTTATAGCTTAAGGAAATAATTAATAGGCTCGCTCCCTATTAGGAATATAATATATTATCCTAATATTAAAGAGGTCTCTTAGGTATTTAAGTTACTTCTAGAATCTTAATATTAGTCTAAATATACTCTACCCTTAAGTAAAGTATACCTTACCTATTAGGTCTATTAGCTTAATATTATAGATAATAGATAAGTCTTAATCTCTATTTAAATATATTTTTACCTTTTATTAAAATATATTTATTTAGTTTTATTTAGAGTCTTAATATTAATCTAAATATACTTTACTTTTAAATAAAGTATACCTTATTTATTAAGTCTATTAGCTTAATATTATAAATAATAGGTAAGTCTTAATCTCTATTTAAATATATCTCTACCATTTATTAAAGTATACTTATTTGATTACTCTTAAAGTCTTAATATTAATTTAAATATATTCTACCCTTAAATAAAGTATATTCTATTCTTAACTTAATATTAAATCGAAAGTATTAGGTATAGGTATTAGCTAAATAGCTATTAATAGCTTTATTAGCTAGCTATTAGCTAGCTTACTTACTTAACTATAAGAACCCTTTTTCTCTCTTTTTTATTCTTTTTTTCTTTTTTCCCTTTCTATCTCTTATTATTTCTTCTTATTAATAAGTCTTATTTACCTTAGCTACCTTACTATTTTATATTAGATAGCTAGCGCTAGGATATTTATTTAACCTTATAGTAATCCTTAGCTAACCTCTATTATAATATATTAATTTCCCTTATTTATTATATCTTCTTTTAATAATAATAATAATAATAATAATAATAATATCTTTATACTTTTATTGCTATTATTAAGATATCTATTTATATAGAGATTATAATAGCTACTATAAGTCTCCTTTATTTTAGTCTAATATAATATTAATATTATTAAGATATTAAAGAGTTTAAATTTCTTTATTTATATTACCCCCTTTAATAAAGTAAGGGTAAATACTTTAAGTATAATTATAATATTAATATTTAATCTAATAAATATCTATATTATTAGCTATAAAAGGGATTATATCTTTAAGTAAGTTTACTTTAATATTAAGCTAACTTTAGATTAAATATTAATTAATAATAGGTTTTTAATATAATACTAAAGGTATTTAATATATAAGAAGTATTAAAGACTAACTAATAGATTATATTAAATAAAGTTATAGCTAATAAGTTATATATAAAAGAGCTTAAATACCTCGCTAAAAATATAATTAAGTATAAGATTAAAGTAATTAAGATTACTTATAAGCTTATTCCTATAAATAGGTCTTATTATAATAGTCCTTATATTATTATTATTATTATTTATTATTACCTAGTAGAGCCTAGATAGACTATCTAGGGCTAAAGTTAAGAGATTAACTAGGAAAACCTAAAAAGGGAAAAACCTAATCTAAAGGTTAGATATAGGTCAATATATTCTTATAGGGGATAGGGATTAGTCTTACTACCGATATTATATACCTAAATAATTAATAGGCTCGCTCCCTATTAAAAGTATAAATTCTTATCTTAATATAAGGGGGCCCTAAGGTACCTAAGTTATCTAGAGTCTTAATATTAATTTAAATATACTCTACCTTTAAGCTAAGTATACCTTACCTATTAGGTCTATTAGCTTAATATTATAGATAATAGGTAAGTCTTAGTCTCCTTTTAAATATACCTTTACTTATTAAAATATACTTACCTAATTATTCTTAAAGTCTTAATATTAGTCTAAGTATACTTTACCCTTAAGCTAAATATACCTTACCTATTAGGTCTATTAGCTTAATATTATAGATAATAAGTAGGTCTTAATCTCCTTTTAAGTATACCTTTACCTATTAGAATATACTTACTTAATTACTCTTAAAGTTTTAATATTAATCTAAATATATTTTACCTTTAAGCTAAGTATACCTTATTTATTAAGTCTATTAGCTTAGCGTTATAGATAATAGGTAGGTCTTAGTCTCTTTTTAAATATATTTTTACTTATTAAAGTATACTTATTTAATTACTCCTAAAGTTCTAATATCGGTCTAAATATACTCTACCTTTAGGTAAAGTATACTTTATTCTTAGCTAAGTACTAGATTAAAGGTACTAGCTATAGGCGCTAGCTAGGTAGCTATTAATAGCCCTACTAGCTAGTAGCTAGCTGCTTACCTACTTAGCTATAAAACCCCCTCCTCTCTTCCTCTCTCTCTCTATCTTTTCTTTCCCTCTCTATCTCGATAGTAAATAGATATATAATATATATATGCAATAGTCTGCCTAATATCGCATTAGTATTTATTGGTATAAAGTAGAGGATAATAGTAGATAGATATATAATATATATATGCGATAGTCTGCCTAATATCGCGTTAGTATTTATTAGCATAAAGTAAAGGATAATAATAGATAGATATATAATATATATATATAATAGTCTACTTAACTAATAGTAAATATATATATAATATATATATATAATAGTCTACCTAATATTATAATAATATCTATTAAACCTAAAAGAGTATCTATAAAGCTATAAAATAAGCGAATAGATATAGAGGCATTATACCTTTAATATTTAGGTATTATTATTAGCCTATTCTTAGGTAAGTCTCCTTATTAAGTTATAGGACTAGAAATATCTAATATCGAGAAACTATTAATAGACTAGCCTAGCTATTTAAGGTAAGTTTAATAAATAGCTAAAGTTAATAATAAGCTAAAGTCTTTAAAGAAATTAGAGATAAATATCCTTAAGTTTTAAGTAAAAGATAAGGAGATATCTAGCTAATTCTTAATTATTACTATATTAATAATAAGGAATTAAGATATCTAAGACTTATTGCTAAAAGAAATAAGCCTAAAAGCTAATATATTCTATATAGGCCTATATTAAGAATATAGACTTATATTTAAAGAGATCTTTATAGAGATATAAGATAGTCTTTATTAGAAATATATTAAAAGATAGCGCTAGTTATCTAGCTAGTATCTTAGCAATATTAGTCTAATATCTCTCTATTTAAATAATATTAAGCTTCTATTATAGGTTATTTCCCCTTTATTACTATAAGAAGGCTTAACTTTTCTATAATAAAGTAAGAATAATAAAGAAAGGGAATATTAGTCCTTATTAATATTATAATAATAAGGTAATAATTTATTAAATATAATTAAATCTATAATAATAGCCCTTTAATACCTATCTAACTTTAAGCTACTATAAGAACCTATAAGATTAAAGGTCTAGTTAGAGATCGAGGGGGGGGATATAAGATTTAATATAAAATACTTAAATAGGTATTAACTTATAGGTACCTAAAATATAATAAAGGTATATTTTTTTAATAGCGAGAAATTATTTAGTAATATTAAAAGAAGTTCCCTTTAATATTAATATATATTAGATAATATTTCTTATTACTATTAAGGCCTTAATAATATTAAGATAGATTACTTAAATATAATAAAGTTTAGGGCCTTATATAGATATTATTATTCTTTTAAAGGTAAAGCGCTAATAAATAATCCTTTCTTTAAATATAATAAGGTATACCCTTTATTAGAGTTTCTTTATAAAGGTAATACCTAGAAACTTAATAAACTTTTAAAGTTAAAATAATATTATATTAATATTAAAGGGAGCCTATAAAAGGTTATATTAATAAGTAAAGACTATAAGTTAATATTTTACTAGATTAAAGATAATATTATATTATTAAGCCTATAATAAATAGATATTATAGGCTTATTAAAAAGTAATATATATTTTAGGTATTATCTTAATAAAAGCTATAATTATAATATTATTAAGAAAAGAAATAGGAATTATCTTTATTATTACTTTAAGTTTAAAATAAAGAGATATTATATAAAGAATAAAAAGAATAAATAAAAAAGGGGAACCTTAAGGTATTCTATAATTAATCTAATATATCTTTAACTCTTAGCTATTAAAGTATAGAGATATTATATAATCTATTAGGTATAATTAAAGCTAATAAAGTAATTAAAGGGGGAAGCCTATTCTTTAAAATATATTAATAAGCTAAATATAATAAATTATATTAAATATATTATTAATATCTAAAAAGAATATTATAATAATACTTTTAGCCTCTTAAATAAAATAAATTTAATCTATAAAGAAATAAAAGGTAGAGTTAATAAACTACCTTTATTAA
Source organism: Purpureocillium lavendulum (assembly GCA_029168975.1). Lineage (NCBI taxonomy): Eukaryota > Fungi > Ascomycota > Sordariomycetes > Hypocreales > Ophiocordycipitaceae > Purpureocillium > Purpureocillium lavendulum. The sequence continues at coordinate 2,442,538 of JAQHRD010000008.1, read as the reverse complement.
TTCCTATATTAAGTATTATAAAATAGTCTTAATATCTCTATAATATTATAGATATATATAGCTATAATCTTTTTAATAATCTTATTAATAGTCGCTAAGAATATAATAAGTTATTAGCTTTTAATATTAGACTTATCTTCTTTATTTAGTTTTAAAATAATTATAGTCTAAATATAATAAAAGAGCTAAAGGAAATATTTAAGCTATTAGCTAATATCTATAATTATAATAACCTTAGCGGTAAGTTTATCTTATAGGCTAATAAATATATTATTTAATATAATATTAACGCTAAATGCCTTTTAGGACCTAACTTTATTTAATATCCTTATAACTTTATCTATTAATATAATCTATAGGATAATAAAAGGAGATTTATTTAATATTATTAAATTAAGATCTAAGAGATTAAATATTAATATTAGGAAGAAAGAAGCTATAAATATAGCTACTTTCTCCCTAAAATATATATATTATCTATTTAATATTTAAAGCGCTAAGATAAGGTTTAATATAGCTATTTATTAGCTCTTAAAGTAAGCTTATTTAATAATCTTTTAGATCCCTTAAAGGTTCTAAAAGAAATTATAAAGTATTTAATATTAAATAAATTATTAAATAGCCTAAATAATCTACCTCTAAGCTTATTATAACTTTTATAATATAGTCTAAAAGGCTTTAAAGTAGTTATTCTCTTATATATATTTAATTTAAGCTATAATAGCTATTATATCCTATATAGCTAGATTCTATTAAATATTTTATAAGGGCCTTCCTTATAATATTAAGATAACCTTAAAGATAATATCTTTTATAGCTTAAATAAGCTTATAATAATATACCTTAAGCTTAATAAGGCTATTAAAAGGGCTAAATATTAAAAGCTAATAGGCCTTAATAATAAAGTCTTTATATTAAAGTTATTTTTAATAAGGCTATAAGGGTTAGATATTATAGGCCCTTAAGGCTTAAATAATTAAGCTTTAAGGAATATAATTAGATTTAATAAAAGGAATATCTTAAAAGAGTTTATAGTAAAGTCTTTTTATAACCTAAAGGAGGTTAATAATTATAATAATATTATTTTAGCGCTATATCTTTAACCCTTAAAGAATTACTAAAGAAAGGTTTTAAGCTAAGATAACCTTAAGGAGCTATTTTAAGCTATAATAAATTCTATCTCTTAGGCCTTAAATAAAGTTATAGAAGTTAATATTATTAATAAAGATAATCTAAGGTTAGCTTAAGAGTTAAAGGAGCTTAAAGAATAATAAGGTTTAAATATAAATAGAAAAGGAAGGTAGTAATAATATATAGATAGAGAAGATAATAATACTTAAGGCTAAGTCTATCCTAACCTTAATATTATATTAATCTAGAGATATAAAGTATTAAAGGATATAAAGTATTAATTAATAATAGATAATTACTTAATAATATAAATTAAATATAGTAATAATATTATAACTTAAATATCTAAAATAAGATATTTAGTTATTTATTTATAATAGCTCTTATATATAGATAATATTATATTATTATTAAAGGACTAAAATAAGATTATTTTATCTTAAGTTTATATTCTATTATAAAATAGAGAGCCTATTTATAAAGGTAATTTAAGGGATAAAGTAAGTAAGGAGTCTTCTTATTTATCTATAGCGTTAGAATATTCTTAAAGAGGGCTAAATTAGTTTAGGTCTACCCTCTTTATATTATTAATATAAATATATTTTAGGCTAGCCCCTTAAGATTTAAGTACTATCTATAATTAGCCTATTAATTAAGGGGTCTTTAAGGCAATATTATTTACTAGAGGGAAAATTAGGACTTTAATATTAGCGCTAAGGAATAAGGCAATACTACCTTACTAGCTAATAATAATTATAAAGCTAGAGAGTTATCCTCTTTTTTTTAGTTAGGGGTTTAAGGAGATATAGTTCTAAGGGGATAATAATAGGGGTCTAATCTAGCTAATATTTAGACCTTAAAACTATAATATCTATAGAACGATAAAAATCTAAGGTTAGGCTATAAAGGCAATATATAACTTTATCTTTATATTATTTTACTTAAGGTACTTAAGTATACCTAAGTAATACTAGCTATAGTAATTTATATAATAATATTATATAGAGTCTTCCCTAACTAAATATTATATATCCCCTTTATCTTAATATCTCTAAGAGGTATAGAACTAATAATATAATAACTTTATATAATATCAAGAGATATATTTAAAGCCTTAATAGTTATAGTATTATTAAAGTATTAATTACTTATAAAAAGGGGAGTAATTAAAGATTATTAAATAATACTTTAATCCTTAGATATAGAGATTATTAATGCCTTTAATTATAGCTAATAAAATAATCGCTATAGAGATTTTCTTAGCCTTTAAATACTAAAAGATAATAACTTAATATATTTATATTATTAGGTTTGCCTTCTATATTATATTAAGGAGGGTTTTAAAGTTAATTATAGCTATCTTAGTAGTTAGAATATTAATAGCTACTATCTAGAAGAGTTTCTTATAGACTTTAGCTCTAAAGAAAACTATTAAGAGCTAGTTAATACTCCTTTTATAGATAAGCTATATTATAGCTAAAGTATTATATATTATCTATTAGTCGCTACTCTAAAGTTATTATATAGCTTTAATAGGGCTACTTAATATTATAGTATTAATAATATTAATAATATCCTTATTTAATTAGTAGTTATTAGTCTTATAGGAGTTAATAAAGAAGGTAATTATAAGCTTATAAGGGGAGTAAGAGGGTTTAATTAATATAGTATTAATTAAATATTAGATTAATATTGGAGTAATACTATTAAGATAGATACTAATAGTATTAATAATATCGACTTTCTTCTTAAGATATACTAAAGAGGCTATATTGATATATTATCGATCCTTTACTATAATAAGGATATACTTAAGACTAATAAAGATAGCTTAAAGGGCATTTTCGCAATATTAGTAGAGGTTCTTAAAGTCCTTAATAAGTCTAGGAGTTAAGGTCTAGCTATTAATAAATAGCGGTTATTAGGTTATTAATAAAGGGGTATATAAGGTTCTTAATAATAGAGATAAGGTTCTTATCGTAGATTATATCTTAATACTACCCTAACCTCTATAGGGTTATCTCCCTAACTATATTATAATCTCTAGGTATAATTAAAGGTACTAAATTATATAGAAGTATTAATTTATATTTTAGTAATAGTTTTAGGCTATTATAGATAAAAGACTTAGATTAGCTATAAAGGTTATTTTTATAAAAATACCCTTTAAGCTATCTTTATTAATCTTAAATATATCCTTATTAAAATAAAGGATCGATAATATATTAATATAGCCTCTTTAATATACTTTAAAAAGAAAGTTAATATTATTAATAACTATCTTAATAATATTACTTTAATATTAATTTAATACTTAATTAATATTATATAAATAAAGATATCTTATTCTTTTTATAAGCTTATAATTACCTTTATTATTAACTTTTATAAGGCTAATAATTATTAATTAAGTAAAGATATTATTAATATTATTAATATAATAATATTAAATAGCTTAATTAAAGTAATATAATAACTTTAAAGTAATAACTAATAGATAATATATAATAGTCTAACTATAATATAACTTATCTATAAAAAGAGTATTAATTAGCTTTTAATAGTTTTCCTAAGAGCTAGACTTTATATAAAGCTCTTTTAAGTAATAACTATTAGTATTCCTATCGCTAAAATAGCTATAATTAACTTAGAAACCTTTTTTAATATAATATAGAAGGTAAACTTAATAATATAGATAAATTAGGTTATTATCCCTTAGTATTTAAAGGCTAAGAAAATCTCTATAGCGATTATTTTATTAGCTATAATCGAAAATATTAATAATCTCTATATTTAGGGATTAAAGTATTATTTAATAATCTTTAATTACTCCCCTTTTTATAAATAATTAATACTTTAATAATATTATAATTATTAAAGCTTTAAATATATCTCTTAATATTATATAAAGTTACTATAGTATTAATTCTATATCTCTTAGAGGTATTAAAATAAAAAAGATATATAATACTTAATTAAGGATAACTCTATATAATATTATTATATAAATTATTATAGCTAGTATTACTTAAATATATTTAAATACCTTAAATAAAGGAATATAAAAATAAAGTTATATATTACCTTTTTAGCTTAACTTTAGACCTTTATTATTTTATTATAGTTTTAAGGTCTAGATATTAACTAGATTAGACCCCTATTATTATCCCTTTAAAACTATATCTCTTTAAATATTTAATTAAGGAAGAAGGGATAGCTTTTTAGCCTTATAATTATTATTAGCTAATAAGGTAATATTACCTTATTCCTTAATATAGATATTAAAGTCCTAACTTTCCCTTTAATAAATAAGATTACCTTAAAGACCCCTTAATTAAAAGGCTAATTATAGATAATATTTAAATCTTAAAGGGCTAGCCTAAAATATACTTATATTAATAATATAAAGAAAGTAAACTTAAATTAAATTAGCTTTCTTTAAGAATATTTTAATATTATAGATAAATAAAAAGACTTCTTACTTATTTTATCCTTTAAATTACCTTTATAAATAGGCTCTTTATTTTATAATAGAATATAAACTTAAAGTAAGATAATCTTATTTTAGCCCTTTAATAATAATATAATATTATTTATATATAAAGCTATTATAAATTAATAATTAAATATTTTACTTTAAATATTTAAGTTATAATATTGTTATTATAATTAATTTATATTATTTAGTAATTATTTATTATTAATTAATACTTTATATCCTTTAATATTCTATATCTCTAGATTAATATAATATTAAAGTTAAGATAGACTTAGCCTTAAGTATTATTATCTTCTCTATTTATATATTATTATTACTTTCCTTTTTTATTTATATTTAAATCTTATTATTCTTTAAGCTTTTTTAACTTTTAAGCTAACTTTAGACTATTTTTATTAATAACTTTAACTTTTATAACTTTATTTAAGGACTAAAAGATAGAATTTATTATAGTTTTAAATAGCTCTTTAAAGTTATCTTAGCTTAAAACCTTTCTTTAATAACTCCTTAAAGGTTAAAGATATAGCGCTAAAATAATATTATTATAATTATTAACTTCCTTTAAGTTATAAAAGGATTTTATTATAAACTCCTTTAGGATATCCCCTTTATTAAATCTAATTATATTCCTTAAAGCTTAATTATTTAAGCCTTAAGGGCCTATAATATCTAACCCTTATAGCCTTATTAAAAATAACTTTAATATAAAGACTTTATTATTAAGGCCTATTAGCTTTTAATATTTAGCCCTTTTAATAGCCTTATTAAGCTTAAGGTATATTATTATAAGCTTATTTAAGCTATAAAAGATATTATCTTTAAGGTTATCTTAATATTATAAGGAAGGCCCTTATAAAATATTTAATAGAATCTAGCTATATAGGATATAATAGCTATTATAGCTTAAATTAAATATATATAAGAGAATAACTACTTTAAAGCCTTTTAGACTATATTATAAAAGTTATAATAAGCTTAGAGGTAGATTATTTAGGCTATTTAATAATTTATTTAATATTAAATACTTTATAATTTCTTTTAGAACCTTTAAGGGATCTAAAAGATTATTAAATAAGCTTACTTTAAGAGCTAATAAATAGCTATATTAAACCTTATCTTAGCGCTTTAAATATTAAATAGATAATATATATATTTTAGGGAGAAAGTAGCTATATTTATAGCTTCTTTCTTCCTAATATTAATATTTAATCTCTTAGATCTTAATTTAATAATATTAAATAAATCTCCTTTTATTATCCTATAGATTATATTAATAGATAAAGTTATAAGGATATTAAATAAAGTTAGGTCCTAAAAGGCATTTAGCGTTAATATTATATTAAATAATATATTTATTAGCCTATAAGATAAACTTACCGCTAAGGTTATTATAATTATAGATATTAGCTAATAGCTTAAATATTTCCTTTAGCTCTTTTATTATATTTAGACTATAATTATTTTAAAACTAAATAAAGAAGATAAGTCTAATATTAAAAGCTAATAACTTATTATATTCTTAGCGACTATTAATAAGATTATTAAAAAGATTATAGCTATATATATCTATAATATTATAGAGATATTAAGACTATTTTATAATACTTAATATAGGAATTAATAAAGGTAGTTTATTAACTCTACCTTTTATTTCTTTATAGATTAAATTTATTTTATTTAAGAGGCTAAAAGTATTATTATAATATTCTTTTTAGATATTAATAATATATTTAATATAATTTATTATATTTAGCTTATTAATATATTTTAAAGAATAGGCTTCCCCCTTTAATTACTTTATTAGCTTTAATTATACCTAATAGATTATATAATATCTCTATACTTTAATAGCTAAGAGTTAAAGATATATTAGATTAATTATAGAATACCTTAAGGTTCCCCTTTTTTATTTATTCTTTTTATTCTTTATATAATATCTCTTTATTTTAAACTTAAAGTAATAATAAAGATAATTCCTATTTCTTTTCTTAATAATATTATAATTATAGCTTTTATTAAGATAATACCTAAAATATATATTACTTTTTAATAAGCCTATAATATCTATTTATTATAGGCTTAATAATATAATATTATCTTTAATCTAGTAAAATATTAACTTATAGTCTTTACTTATTAATATAACCTTTTATAGGCTCCCTTTAATATTAATATAATATTATTTTAACTTTAAAAGTTTATTAAGTTTCTAGGTATTACCTTTATAAAGAAACTCTAATAAAGGGTATACCTTATTATATTTAAAGAAAGGATTATTTATTAGCGCTTTACCTTTAAAAGAATAATAATATCTATATAAGGCCCTAAACTTTATTATATTTAAGTAATCTATCTTAATATTATTAAGGCCTTAATAGTAATAAGAAATATTATCTAATATATATTAATATTAAAGGGAACTTCTTTTAATATTACTAAATAATTTCTCGCTATTAAAAAAATATACCTTTATTATATTTTAGGTACCTATAAGTTAATACCTATTTAAGTATTTTATATTAAATCTTATATCCCCCCCCTCGATCTCTAACTAGACCTTTAATCTTATAGGTTCTTATAGTAGCTTAAAGTTAGATAGGTATTAAAGGGCTATTATTATAGATTTAATTATATTTAATAAATTATTACCTTATTATTATAATATTAATAAGGACTAATATTCCCTTTCTTTATTATTCTTACTTTATTATAGAAAAGTTAAGCCTTCTTATAGTAATAAAGGGGAAATAACCTATAATAGAAGCTTAATATTATTTAAATAGAGAGATATTAGACTAATATTGCTAAGATACTAGCTAGATAACTAGCGCTATCTTTTAATATATTTCTAATAAAGACTATCTTATATCTCTATAAAGATCTCTTTAAATATAAGTCTATATTCTTAATATAGGCCTATATAGAATATATTAGCTTTTAGGCTTATTTCTTTTAGCAATAAGTCTTAGATATCTTAATTCTTTATTATTAATATAGTAATAATTAAGAATTAGCTAGATATCTCCTTATCTTTTACTTAAAACTTAAGGATATTTATCTCTAATTTCTTTAAAGACTTTAGCTTATTATTAACTTTAGCTATTTATTAAACTTACCTTAAATAGCTAAGCTAATTTAGTAATAGTTTTTTTATATTAGATATTTTTAGTCTTATAACTTAATAAGAAGACTTACCTAAGAGTAAGCTAATAATAATACTTAGATATTAGAGGTATAATACCTCTATATTTATTTACTTATTTTATAGCTTTATAGATACTCTTTTAGGTTTAATAGATATTATTATAATATTAAGTAAACTATTATATATATATATTATATATCTATCTACTATTATCCTCTATTCTATATTAATAAATATTAATATAATATTAAATAGACTATTATATATATATATTATATATCTATCTATTATTATCCTTTATTTTATATTAATAAATATTAATATAATATTAAATAGACTATTATATATATATATTATATATCTATCTATTATTATCCTCTATTTTATATTAATAAATATTAATATAGAGAATTTAGACTTTTAGTAATATAATTTTATTCTATTATTATTATTATCTCCCTTTATTATATTATTAATATTAGGCTAATATAGCTATTAATTATAGGTATATTATTAATATATTACTTACTTCTTACCTAACTTAATTAATATTAATAATAATAGCTAGACTAAATATATAAACCTCTATATATAAACTATTATTAACCTTAATATAAGGTACTTTAATCTTAGACTTACTATCGCTAATAATAATAATAAGGATAAGGTAAGGGTAGAAATAATAATATAAAGGTATCGCTAAGGTCGATATAATAATAATATTATTATTATCTAACTTAATTTTAATATATTAAAGTTAATAATTAATATTAATATAATAATATCTTAAGAATTTATTAACTTTTAATTTTTATTAAAGGAAAGGAAAGCTATTATAATAGTAATATAAGGATTAATATAATAAGTCCTATTTATAGGAATAGGCTTATAGGCAATCTTAGTTACTTTAATCTTATACTTAGCTATACTTTTAGTAAGGTACTTAAGCTCCTCCTTATATAGCTTATTAGCTATAACTTTATTTAATATAATCTATTAGATAGCCTTTAATATTTCCTATATATTAAATACCTTTAATATTATATAAAAAACCTATTATTAATTAGTATTTAATTTAAAGTTAGCTTAATATTAAGGTAAACTTATTTAGTAATATAGTCCCCTTTATAGCTAATAATATAGATATTTATTAGTTTAAATACTAATATTATAACTATATTTAAAGTATTTACCTTTACCTTATTAAAGGGGGTAATATAAATAAGGAAACTTAAACTCCTTAATATCTTAATAATATTAATATTATATTAGACTAAGGTAAGGGAGACTTATAATAGCTATTATAATCTCTATATAAGTAGATATCTTAGCGGTAGTAATAAGGGTATAAAGATATTATTATTATTATTATAGCTATTAAAAAAAGATATAATAAGTAAGAGAGAATTAATATATTATAATAGAGGTTAGCTAGAGATTATTATAAAGTTAGATAGATATCTTAATATTAGCTATTTAATATAAAGTAGCGAGATAGCTAAAGTAAGTAAGACTTATTAATAGGAAGAGGTAGCGAGAGATAGAAAAGGAAAGAGGAAAGAAAGAAAAAGAGGAAGAGAGGAGGGGGTTTTATAGCTAGATAAGTAAATAGCTAGCTATTAGCTAATAGGGCTATTAATAGCTACCTAGCTAGCGCCTATAGCTAATACCTTTAATCTAATATTTAGTTAAAAATAAAGTATATTTTACTTAAAGGTAAAGTATATTTAGATAAATATTAGAACTCTAAAAGTAATTAAATAAATATATTTTAATAAGTAAAGGTATACTTAAAAAGAGATTAAGACCTATTTATTATTTATAATATTAAGCTAATAGACCTAATAAGTAGGGTATACTTAGCTTAAAGGTAAAGTATATTTAGACTAATAATTAAGTAAGTATACTCTAATAAGTAAAGGTATATTTAAAAAGAGACTAAAACCTATTTATTATTTATAATATTAAGCTAATAGACTTAATAAATAAGGTATACTTAACTTAAAGGTAGAGTATATTTAAATTAATATTAAGACTCTAAGAGTAATTAAGTAAATATACTTTAATAGGTAAAGGTATACTTAAAAAGAGACTAAAACTTACCTATTATTTATAATATTAAGCTAATAGACCTAATAAGTAAGGTATATTTAGCTTAAGGGTAGAATATATTTAGATTAATATTAAGACTTTAAGAGTAATTAAATAAGTATATTCTAATAGGTAAAGGTATATTTAAAAAGAGATTAAGACTTACTTATTATTTATAATATTAAGCTAATAGACTTAATAGGTAAGGTATACTTAGCTTAAAGGTAAAGTATACTTAAATTAATATTAGGACTTTAAATAACTTAAATACCTTAAGGCCCCCCCCTTATATTAAGATAAGAATTTATACTCTTAATAAGGAGAGAGCCTATTAACTATTTCTTTAAGCTATAACCTTAAGTATATAATATTAGTAGTAAGATTAATCCCTATTCCCTATAAGAATATATTGACCTATATCTAACCTTTAGACTAAGTTTTTCCCTTTTTAGGTTTTCTTAATTAATCTCTTAACTTTAGCCCTAGATAGTCTATCTAGGCTCTATTAGGTAATAATAAATAAATAATATTATATTAATTAAACCCTCTTACTCCCCTTATAAGCTTATAATTACCCTCTCTATTAATTCCTATAAGACTAATAACTATTAATTAAATAAGGATATTATTAATATTATTAATATAATAATATTAGGTAGCTTTATTAAAGCTATATAATAACTTTAAAGTAATAACTAATAGATAATATATAATAACCTAGCTATAATATAGCTTATTTATAAAAGGAGTAATAACTAGCTCTTAATAGTATTCCTTAAAGCTAGAGTCTATAAGAAACTCTTCTAGGTAATAGCTATTAGCATTCTAATTACTAAGATAGCTATAATTAACTTAAGAACCCTCCTTAATATAATATAGAAGGCAAACCTAATAATATAAATATATTAAGTTATTATCTTTTAGTATTTAAAGGCTAAGAAAATCTCTATAGCGATTATTTTATTAGCTATAATTAAAGGTATTAATAATCTCTATATTTAATTAAGGATTAAAGTATTATTTAATAATCTTTAATTACTCCCCCTTTTATAAATAATTAATACTTTAATAATATTATAACTATTAGGGCTTTAAATATATCTCTTAATACTATATAAAATCGCTATAATATTAGTTTTAGAGTCTTAATATTTATAAAGGTATTAACCTCTATTTAAATAAGTAGGCCTAGCCTAAAAGCGGGCTAGCTTTTTTTTAGCTAATCCTATGCCGCCTATACCGCTATAGCTATTTTAGGTACGCAAGCCTAGCGGGCCTAGGCCGCGAAAATTATATATAGCTATAAGGCTATAAGCCTATATTTATAGCTGCTGCTATAATAAAGCTATTACTACTAAATCTCGCTAGTATATCTATCGCGGTAACCTCTTTTTTAATACTATAATAATGGCTATTATAGCTTAAAATAGATATCGTAGGCCTTATTAACCTAAAGAACCCGCTAGCTAAAGTAGGCGCTATTTTAGCCGGTACTACTAGCCTTACCGCCGCTAAAAGCTTAACTACTTACCCTAATGCTAGTAAAGAAGATAATAAGGATTTCGCTAGCTAGCTAATCGCATAGCTACTACTATTATAGCTCTTTAAGACCTATAATAACCTCTTTACCTTCCTTCGAGACTTCTACCTTTATAATAGCGCCTCTTTATATTAAGCTTTATCTACCTTAAGGCATAAGATTAATAGCATTAACTAACTAACCTATATTATCTTTTACTATAATTATAGCCTATAGTAGGTATTATAAAGTATAGGCCTATAAAAGGCATTATTATAAAAGCTTAACTACCTTATTAAGGTTATTATATCGGCTATTAAGTCTTTTAACTAGAAGTAGATATATAAGGTAGTTTATAGTAACTATAATTATAGCTAATCTCTCGAACCTTTAGTATATAACCTCTTTCATTAGCATACCTAAATATAATAGTAAAAAGAGCATAAATTAGCCTATAAGAATAGCATAAAGTCCTAAGAGATAGGAAATATTATTAGGAATACTAATCTAAGCTATAACTTCTTCTAGCCGCGAGATATATATAATAATCATTAGGCAATTAAGCGAGAGCTACTTAATAGCCTAATGCCTATTTAAGCCTTTATTAAGGTATTAAAAGCTAGTAGTATTAAGGTTAGTACCTTATATAACGATAATAGTTATCTTAAGGCTGCCTTTTAGACTTACCCTTAGTATTATAAGATATAGAAGAAGTTTTATAAGGTTCTTAGGCTCGATAATATATATAAGACTAACCGCTTTAAAATACCTTTCTTCTAGGTTACTAGCATTATAAATTAGAAGTCTCTTACTAACTTCGCCTTTAGCCTTACTATAGGCAAAAAGTAGTATTATTTCTAGTAGCTAATAGACTAACTTAACGAACTTTATAATAGCCTTAGAGTGCCGCTATTAGAGGTAATTATTATAGATAAAAAGAAGGCCCTTAAAATAGCCCTTTAAAAGACCTTTCCTACCGCCTAATAATAGCTCTATATATATTATATTATAGCTAATATTTAAGCTAAAATTAACTCTTACTAGAAAGATTATAAAGGTTATAATAATAATAATCTTACTGCCTCTAGCGATAATAATAATAACCTATCTACTAACCTATTTACTAACCTATCTATTAAGCCCCTTAAGCCTAACCTTAACCTTACTAGCTATAGCTATATATAAGAAAAGTTAGAGGAGGGTATTATAAGCTTGCCTACTAAAGAAGATAATTTATATAGTTATAAAGGTATATTTAAGGCCTTTAAAACTATAGTCTATATTAGGGATTAATATACCTTTAAGGAGGTATAGAAGTCCTTTTATAAGACCTTTACCTATTAATATTATATCCTTCGATATATCTAAAAGGAATATCTTCCTTAGCGTAAGTAGTAAATAAAGTACTATATTAATTAGTATTATAACTATAGTTAAAGGGTTAATAGTCTAGTTAAGATTGCTTATATAGATATTAAATCCTACCTTATTTAAGGCATTAATAACCTCTTTTACCTCTATTAAGCCCTTATAGCGATAATCGAGAAGAAGGCCTATTTATATAGCTAAGAGGCTATAAAGTAGCTATAGCGGTAGTAATAATATCTCTAGTAGTAATAGCTAAGTAAGTTAAACTAGTAGATTACTTACTAAGCTATTAACTTACTTACTAAATAATATTACCCTACCCTTATTGCGATACCTAACTAAGATAACCTTAAGCTATTAAGGGACTATATAGGTAATTTTAAGGCCTAATATAGCTTACTATATAATTATATAATCTTTAAATGCCTTATAGATAATATGCCCTTATGCTATAGTTAAATTATAGCTTATTAATAGCTCGAGAAGCTATTAGTAAGTTATATCATTAAAAGCCTTACTTTTAGGCCTATCTTACTAACCTTTAGCTAGAACGGAACTAATATATACCTTAGTATTTATAACCTAGCTATTATAGCCTCTAGCTATAGCTAGCTATGTCTTAATGCTATAAATAAGAAGCTTAAGGTACTATAATACCTAAAGATCGCTAATGACGATAAAGGTGCCAATTCGACCGATAACGACGATACCGAGACCGATAGTATATAGGGCAGCCAGCCTAGCTAGCTAGCCTAGTCTAGCTAGCCCTCGACTAGGTCGAGCTAGGGCCGGGGCTAGGGCCAGGGCTAGGGCTAAGGCAGGTAGCCTAGCTAGGTTGCTAGCTAAGGAACCCAGCCTCTTAACCCTAGCCTCCGCTAGGACTTCTTATAGTTCGAGACCGGCAAGACTAGCTTAATAGTATCGTTAATAGCATTATAGCTAGCGGTACGAGGAGCTAAGAGACTATAGGCTAGCTAGGCAAGTAGGGGCGGTAGCGGCTATAGCCGCGGTAGCTATAATATTAGATTATAAACCTCTATACTAAATATATTATAGGTAGCTTTATAAGAGGTCTCGCTAATAGGCATATAGGTAGGTATATAAGTAAGCATATAGCTAGCCTTATAGGCCCTAGAAGAGGTAATCCTAGCTATATAGCCCTAATAGCGGTTAGGGTAGGCTAAGCTAGCTAAGCTAGCTAGGCCTAGACTAGAATAATAAGGCCTTAATATAATAATAACTTAAGAAAATAGTAGAAATATGTTTTTCGAGCGATTTAGGCCCTATTAGCGCTAGTAAGGTAGGTAGAGGTAATAGGGTTAGGAGTAGCAATAGCAGCAGCAGCTATAGTTAGGGGCGGCAGCGGCGCTAATATAGTATAGCTAGGACTAAAATAATATAGCCCTAATATAATAATAACTTAAGAAAATATTAGAAATATATTTTTTAGGCGATTTAGGCCTTACTAGTAGTAGCATAAAGTTATACTATAAGAGATAGTATAGTTAGAGGCAATAGCTAGGCTATAGCCGCTACTACCTACTATAGCTATAGCGGCGGCGGCGGCTTAGGCTAGAATAATAAGCCGCTAATATAATAATATTATATAAAATTACTAGAGCGTTTTTTAAGTGATTTAAGCCTTACCGCTATTACTTACTATAGCATTAGCGATATAACTACTTAGGTTAATTAAGGTATATATATAATTGCGCTAGCCCTATAGCGCGCTATGCCTTTATAGTAAATTTAGGTAGCGTAGGCTAGCGGTAGGGAGGGCAGGCCTAAATAGTAGCCTACCTATTTAAATAGAGGTTAATACCTTTATAAATATTAAAACTCTAGTTTTATACCTCTTAAAGGTATTAAGATAAAAGGGATATATAATATTTAATTAAGGATAACTTTATATAGTATTATTATATAAATTATTATAGCTAATATTACTTAAGTATACTTAAGTGCCTTAAATAGAGGAATATAAGAATAAAGTTATATATTACCTTTATAGCCTAATTTTAAACCTTTATTATTTTATTTTAATTCTAAGGTCTAGATATTAGCTAGATTAAACTTCTATTATTATCCCCTTAAAACTATATCTCTTTAAATACCTAATTAAAGAATAAGGGATTACCCTCTAGCTTTATAATTACTATTAGCTAATAAGGTAATATTACCTTATTCCTTAATATAAATATTAAGGTCTTAACTTTCTTTTAAATAAATAATATTACCTTAAAGACCCTTTAATTAATAGGCTAATTATAAATAATATTTAAATCTTAAGGGGCTAGCTTAAAATATATTTATATTAATAATATAAAGAAAGTAGACTTAAATTAATTTAGCTTTCTTTAAGAATATTTTAATATTATAGATAAATAAAAAGACTTCTTATTTATTTTATCCCTTAAATTATATTTATAAATAGGCTCTTTATCTTATAATAGAATATAAACTTAAAATAGAATAATCTTATTTTAGCCCTTTAATAATAATATAATATTATCTATATATAAGAGCTATTATAGATTAATAATTAAATATTTTACTTTAGATATTTAAATTATAATATTATTATTATAATTAATTTATATTATTAAGTAAGTATCTATTATTAATTAATACTTTATATCCTTTAATACTTTATATCTTTAGATTAATATAATATTAAAGTTAGGATAGATTTAACCTTAAATATTATTATTTTCTCTATTTATATATTATTATTACTTTCTTTTTTTATTTATATTTAAACTTTATTATTCTTTAAGCTCTTTTAACTTTTAAGCTAACTTTAGACTATCCTTATTAATAATTTTAACCTTTATAACTTTATTTAAAGACTAAAAGATAGAATTTATTATAATTTTAGATAGCTTTTTAAAGTTATCTTAACTTAAAACCTTTCTTTAATATCTCCTTAAATATTAAAGATATAGCGCTAAAATAATACTACTATAATTATTAACCTCCTTTAAGTTATAAAAGGATTTTATTATAAACTCTTTTAAGATATTCCCCTTATTAAATCTAATTATATTCCCTAAGGCTTAGTTATATAAGCCTTAAAGGCCTATAATACCTAACCCTTATAGCCTTATTAAAAGTAACTTTAATATAAAGATTTTATTATTAAAGCTTATTAGCTTTTAATATTTAGCCCCTTTAATAGCCTTATTAAGCTTAAGATATATTACTATAAGCTTATTTAAGCTATAAAAGATATTATCTCTAAGGTTATTATTAGCTATATATATAATATAGATATATATATATAATAAAATCATATATATAATATATTTATATACTAATATATTTATATACTAATATATTTATATATTAATATATTTATATACTAATATATTTATATACTAATATATTTATATACTAATATATTTATATACTAATAATTTAAGGTTTATAAGTCGGCTATATATATATATAATTAAGGTTTATAAGTCGGCTATATACTAAATAGCCGATTTAAATAATTAAAGTTAAGAAGATAACTATATTAGTATATAGCTATAAGTAAAGCTGAAAATTAGATTTATTAGCTTTTCAGCTATAAGCCAAGCTAAATAGCTTTATTAGACCGACGGATAGACTATTAGCCCGAGGCCCGATTTTCATCAACTATATATAGGGGCCTCTGCCTCCTAGTTAAAGGAAAAAAGGAAAAAAAAAGGATTTTATATATATATATATCCTCTATTAATATTACCCATTAATACCTCTTTTATCTTATTTACCCTTATTACCTATTTAGGCTATAGCCTTATTCCTTATTAGTCTATTATATCCCTATTTCCTATTATCTTTACTTCCTCTTGCTTTTATCCCTCTTTCTTATAGGTTATGAGCCCGGGTAGCTATAACTATAGGAAATAGGTCTCTTTTATCTCTATTATCTTATAACCTTATTTTATCCTTAATATTTTACCTTCCTAATTTAGAAATTGCCTTCCTATATAGGAAAGATGTCTTCTATCTCTACTGAAAAGATAACCTTTCCTAAGCTTAAAGGGTCTAGCAATTATACTCTTTGGGCCCTTCGAGCCGAAGCTATACTTATAAGGGAAGGTCTTTGGACTACTATTTCCCCTTCTAATAGCTCTAGCCCTATTGAGCTAGATGAATTAGAAGATAAGTCTTTAGCTACTATAAAGCTAATGCTAGAAGATGGGCCATTAGTCCAAATTCAGCATAAAAAGACCGCTAATGTAGCCTGGCTAGCCTTAAAAGAGCTATATAGCCCTAAAGGCTTTGCTAGTGAATTCCTTACTATAAAGGAATTTTTCGACCTAAATTTAACTAAATATAGCTCTATGGAAGACTTCCTAAATAAGGTTAAAGAGCTAACCGACCAATTAGAGGCTAAAAAGCTAGAATTGCCTAAAACGGTAATAATAGCTTGGGTTCTAAATAACCTAACCGAAGACTATGAGGGTATTATATCTAATATAACCTAAAGCCTTCGAAATAACCCTCAAGCCTATACGCTAGAGACCTTATTTACTAGCCTTCTCGACGAATCAAAAAGGCTATATATAAAAGATAATAGCTATACTAATAGCTATACCTTCCTAACTAGGAAGGGGCCCTCTTATAAGGGCCGGGCTAAGGCTAAAAATGCCTTTAAAGCCCAAAAAGGGAAATATTGCACTTATTGCAAGCTATCTAGTTATGAGGCTAGAAGCTGCTATTTCCTATTTCTAGAAAAGGCTCCTAAGAGCTAGCAAACAAAGGATAATTTAAATAAAGAACAACAAAAGGAACAACTAGATAAATCTACGGCTATTTTACTAGCCGAATCGTCCTCGCAACCTTCTTCGGATTCCAATATGGAATTAGATCTCGATATTAACTATGAAAATAACTTTGAAAACCTTGATATAAGCACGCCGGTATATATAACCCTAGATAATCCTAATAAGCCTATGCCTAATATAGCTAATAATAGCCCTATAGGGAATGCTATAAGAATTATCCTTGATATGGGGGCTAGTAGGCATATTATATCTAATAGGAATTATTTTTATAGCTTTAAACCTTGTAATAAGACTGTATCTTGGGGTAAAGCTAAGACTATACCTATTAAAGGGACTGGATCTATGCAAATCCAATTTAAGGATTCTAAAATAAATTATATACTAGCTAATTGCTTATATATGCCCCAATTAGGTTATAATCTAATAAGTCAAGCCTAATTAGCTAAAGATACCTATTCTATATATTATAAGACTAAGGTTATCCTTCGAAATAGTCAAGACCGAATACTATTAGCTATAGGCTATTTATATAATAACCTATATTATATAAATATAAATATAATATATAAAAATAACCTATATAGCAATACTATATATAATACTAATAATAATAATATATCTAATAATAATAATATATCTAATGATAATAATATATCTAATAATAATAATATATCTAATAATAATATATCTAATAATAATAATATATCTAATAATAATAATATACCTAATACTAATATACCTAATAATATATATAGCTATAATATGTTATGGCACTATAGGCTAGGGCATATAGCTAATTTAAATAAGTTAGCCTTATTAGGGCTAGCTAATATAACTAATTTAGATAAACCGTGCGAAATATGCCTAGAAGGTAAATTTACTAATAAAATAAATAAGATATCTAATAGCGATAATAATATAATAAGCTATTTAGATAAAATAACTAGTGATATATATGGACCTATAACCCCTATAGGCTATAATAATAATAGATATTATATTACCTTCTTAGATAAGGCAACTAGATATTTAGCTATAAAGCTATTAAAGGCTAAAAGTAAGGCTTTTACTACCTTTTATGAATATAAGCAACTAGCTGAAAATAATAACTATAATAAGAAAATAAAACTATTAGCTACCGATAATGGTACCGAATATATAAATACTAAATTTAATAACTATCTAGCTAATAACGGTATTATACATCAAAAATCGGCCCCTTATAGCCCTGAGCAAAATGGCCTAGCCGAACGTATAAATATAAGAAAGAGGGATAAAAGCAAGAGGAAGTAAAGATAATAGGAAATAGGGATATAATAGACTAATAAGGAATAAGGCTATAGCCTAAATAGGTAATAAGGGTAAATAAGATAAAAGAGGTATTAATGGGTAATATTAATAGAGGATATATATATATATAAAATCCTTTTTTTTTCCTTTTTTTCCTTTAACTAGGAGGCAGAGGCCCCTATATATAGTTGATGAAAATCGGGCCTCGGGCTAATAGTCTATCCGTCGGTCTAATAAAGCTATTTAGCTTGGCTTATAGCTGAAAAGCTAATAAATCTAATTTTCAGCTTTACTTATAGCTATATACTAATATAGTTATCTTCTTAACTTTAATTATTTAAATCGGCTATTTAGTATATAGCCGACTTATAAACCTTAATTATATATATATATAGCCGACTTATAAACCTTAAATTATTAGTATATAAATATATTAGTATATAAATATATTAGTATATAAATATATTAGTATATAAATATATTAGTATATAAATATATTAGTATATAAATATATTAGTATATAAATATATTAGTATATAAATATATTAGTATATAAATATATTATATATATGATTTTATTATATATATATATCTATATTATATATATAGCTAATACCTCTATATATAAACTATTACTAACCTTAATATAAAGTACCTTAATCTTAAACTTATTATCGCTAATAACGATATTAAGGATAAGGTAGGGATAGAGATAATAATATAAGGATATCGCTAAGGTCGATATAATAATATTATTATTATTATCTAACTTAATCTTAATTTAATAAAGTTAATAACTAATATTAATATAATAATATCTTAAGAACTTACTAGCTTTTAATCTTTATTAAGGGAAGGGAAAGCTATTATAATAATAGTATAGGGATTAATATAATAAGTCCTATTTATAGGAATAGGCTTATAGGCAATCTTAATTACCTTAGTCTAGGGTTATGATTTTAGTCTGGACTAAAACTAAAGGACTAACTAACTAATTAGTTAGTTAGTTTTAGTCTAGGCTTTTGCTAGACTAACTAAAAGTAGGTCCCAGACTAACTAACTAAAGGTATGTATAGGACTAACTAACTAAGGACTAAAAAAAGGGCCAGACTAACTAACTAACTAAAGGACTAACTAAAGGGACTAATTAGTCCATTCTATTTATAGTATATACTATATATTCTTAGTTATATATAATATAATAAATATATATAATATTTAAAAGCTATAAAGATATTAATATAATATTATATTTAATATTTATAATATTTAAATAACTATATTTCTATAGTAAATATATATATATATAAGTAATATATATAATATACTTTAATATAAGATATATAAATTAGTTACTTATTTTAAGTCTTTAAGTAATAATATTATATATTTTATAATACTAAAAAAAAACAATAAAATGCTATTTATAGCTATTATATATATAATATAATAGCCTACTATAGCTAATTATAAAGAGGGTAATATATCTATTATATATCTTTATATAAGTAATATAAATTATTTTTTATTAAAAAGATATATAAGATAGTTACTTTTCTTAGTCCTTAAGTAGTAATAATAAGACATAAAAATAATAAAAGCATAATTTATAACTTATTTAGATATATTATAATAGCCTATTATAGCTACTTATAAAGAAGGTAAGATAGCTATTCTATATATATATATTAGTAATAAGGATTATTTTTTATTAAAAAGATATATAAAATAGTTCCCTTTCTAAGTCTTTAAGTAGCGGTATTATAAGACCTAAAAATAGCAAAATTGCTATTTTTAGTTTTTTTAGATATAGTATAATAAGATAGTTACTATTTTAAATACTAGATAAGACTTAAAAATAGTAAAATAGCCTTTTTAGATATAGTATAATAGCCTAGTATAGCTATTTATAGATAAGGTAAGATAGCTATTATATATCTATATAGATATAATATATATAATATAATATTAATAAGATATATAGAATAATTCTATATTTATTATATAAGTTATACTATTATATATTATATATAGTCTTTATATATAATATATATATAGTCTTATTATATATATTATATATAGTCTTATTATATATATTATATATAGCCTTATTATATATATTATATATAGCCTTATTATATATATTATATATAGCCTTATTATATATATTATATATAGCCTTATTATATATATTATATATAGCCTTATTATATATAATAGTAATATTATATTATATAAAAGACTAAGTTTAAAGGACTATAACTTTATTACTAAAATAACTATAGGGATAATTTCTTTAATAATAGCCTATTTATATAATATAATATATAATATATTTTAATTAAAATATATTATATATTAAGGACTAATTAGTCCCCTTTAGTTAGTTCAGTTATTCCTTTAGTTAGTTTAGTTAGTCCGGTACGTACCTTTAGTTAGTTTTAGTCTAGGCCCGGACTAACTAACGCTACTTTTAGTTAGTCTGCAATTAGTTTAGTTAGTTTTAGTCCGGCCCTAGACTAAACTAAAGGACTAAAATTACAACCCTGCCTTAGTCTTATATTTAGCTATATTTTTAGCAAGGCATTTAAGCTCCTCCTTATATAGCTTATTAGCTATAACCTTATCTAATATAATCTATTAGATAGCCTTTAATATTTTTTATATATTAAATACCTCTAGTATTATATTAAAAACCTATTATTAATTAATATTTAATCTAAGGTTAGCCTAATATTAAGGTAAACTTACTTAGCGATATAGTCCCCTCTATAGTTAATAATATAGATATTTATCGATCTAGATATTAATATTATAACTATATTTAAAGTATTTACCCTTACCTTATTAAGGGGGGCAATATAGGTAAAGAAACTTAAACTCCTCGATATCTTAATAATATTAATAATATATTAGATTAAAATAAAGGAAACTTATAGTAGCTACTATAATCTCTATATAAGTAGATATCCTAGCAATAATAATAAAGGTATAGGGATATTATTATTATTATTATTATTATTAAAAAAAGATATAATAGGTAGGGGAGAATTAATATACTATAATAAAGGTTAGCTAGAGATTATTATAAGGTTAGATAGATATCCTAGCGCTAGCTACTTAATATAAGGTAGCGAGATAGCTAAGGTAAGTAAGACTTATTAATAGGAAGAGGTAATAAGAGATAAAGAAGGAAAGAAAAGAGAGAGAGAAAGAAGAAAAGAGGAGGGGGTTTTATAGCTAGATAGGTAAGTAGCTAGCTATTAGTTAATAGGGCTATTAATAGCTACTTAGCTAGCGCTTATAGCTAATATCTTTAATTTAATACTTAGCTAAGAATAGAATATACTTTATTTAAGGGTAGAATATATTTAGATTAATATTAGAACTCTAAAAGTAATTAAGTAAATATATTTTAATAAGTAAAGATATATTTAAAAAGAGATTAAGACCTATTTATTATCTATAATATTAAGCTAATAGACTTAATAAGTAAGGTATATTTAGCTTAAAGGTAAAGTATATTTAAACTAATATTAGAACTTTAAGAGTAATTAAGTAAATATACTTTAATAAATAAAGATATACTTAAAAGGAGACTAAGACTTATTTATTATTTATAATATTAAGCTAATAGACTTAATAAGTAAGGTATACTTAGCCTAAAGGTAAAGTATATTTAAATTAATATTAGGACTTTAAGAATAATTAAATAAGTATACTTTAATAAATAGAGGTATATTTAAAAGGAGATTAAGACCTACCTATTATCTATAATATTAAGCTAATAGACCTAATAAGTAAGGTATACTTAGCCTAAAGGTAGAATATATTTAGACTAATATTAAGACTTTAAATAACTTAAGTACTTTAAGGCCCCTTTATATTAAGATAAGAATTTATATTTTTAATAGGGAGCGAGCTTATTAACTATTTCCTTAAGCTATAACCTTAAGTATATAATATTAATAATAAGACTAATCCCTATCCCTTATAAGAATATATTAACCTATATCTAACCTTTAGACTAGGTTTTTCCCTTTTTAGGTTTTCCTAGTTAATCTCCTAACTTTAGCCCTAGATAGTCTATCTAGGCTCTATTAGGTAATAATAAATAATAATAAGGGTATTTTTATAATATTAATATAAGTTCTTAAAGTCTTTATTAAGTTTAAGAATTAAGGTTTAATCTCTATTAAGTAATAATCGCTAAATTATTAATAAGGGGGTATATAAGGCTCTTAATGATAGAGGTAAGGTTCTTATTATAAATTACCTCCTAATATTACCCTAACCTCTATAGGGTTATCCCCTTAATTATATTATAATCTTTAAGTATAATTAAAGGTATTAAATTATATAGAAATATTAATTTATATTTTAGTAATAGTTTTAGGCTACTATAGATAAAAGACTTAGATTAGCTATAGAGGTTATATTAGAAGTCTTTATTTATATAATATTAATTAGGTATTAAATTAATATTAAAGTAATATTATTAAAATAATTATTAATAATATTAGTAATATTAACTTTTTTTTAAGATATATTAAAGAGGCTATATTAATATAATATTAATTCTCTATTATAATAAAGATATATTTAAGATTAATAAAAATAGCTTAAAAGGTATTTTTATAATATTAATATAAATTCTTAAAGTCCTTAATAAATCTAAGAGTTAAGGTTTAGCCTCTATTAAGTAATAATTATTAAGTTATTAATAAGGGGGTATATAAAGCTCTTAATAATAAAGGTAAGGTTCATATTATAGATTGCCTCCTAATATTACCCTAACCTCTATAGGGTTATCCCCCTAATTATATTATAATCTTTAAGTATAATTAAAGGTATTAAATTATATAGAAGTATTAATTTATATTTTAGTAATAGTTTTAGGCTATTATAAATAAAAGACTTAGATTAGCTATAAAGGTTATTAAAGTTAATAGTATAAAAGTTAATATATCTTTATATAAGTTCCCTTAAATATTAAGCTAATATTAAACTAAAAGCTAATTAATTATAAGTTAAAGCTAAAAAGCTTTATAAAATAAAGCTTAAGCTCCTTATTAAATATATAGCTAAGTATATTATTAAGGCAATAAAGATTGCCTAAGAGCTTATTCTTATAAATAGGTCTTATTATATAAGTCCCTATATTATTATTATAGCTACTTTCTCTACTTTTAAGTATAACTAAACTTTTATAAGTTTTTATAATATTATTACTTTAAGATTAGTC
Organism: Purpureocillium lavendulum; assembly: GCA_029168975.1. Classification (NCBI taxonomy): domain Eukaryota; kingdom Fungi; phylum Ascomycota; class Sordariomycetes; order Hypocreales; family Ophiocordycipitaceae; genus Purpureocillium; species Purpureocillium lavendulum. The sequence continues at coordinate 2,418,472 of JAQHRD010000008.1, read as the reverse complement.
GCTAATAGTTATAGATTAAGGTTTAATAATAATAATATATATATATTAGTTATATTATTATTCTTAAAATAGAATATATAATATTAATTAATTTTAGTTTTTTCTTAATTAATCTTAATTAATTAAATATATATCTTTAATTAGCTTTAATTAAGCCTTTAATTAAGTAAGACTTACTTTTAGTTAGTAACTAAATAGTTAATTAAAAGCCTAAAGTTATAACCCTAGTAAATATATACTATATAAAGTACGAGTGTATATTCATGAGGATTTATATCATGTTAGGAAAGCCCCAATTACTTTCGAACACGCGCTCTGTGTGCGTTGTCGTCTCCATTATGCTTCTCGGAACTCAACGTCGTACGATGAGCTTTCTCGGCAGTCATGCCTTTGCAGAATGCCGCTCCATCCTTTTCTCGATCATCCACTTGTCAACCAATCTCAGCACACGGATCGGAAGATGCCATCGCGAGACTTGCAACTACGCAAGAAGAGTGACTCGGAGACACACCCCCGTACCCACCGTTCCCAACACACTTATAAGTAGCTAGACCAGGCCTCCTTGGTACGGGTGAATGCTATTTGGTATTACCGTTGTCGCTATCTTACATTCGCACGCTCCTCCTTGTTGTAGAAACCACAATTGCAGTTGCGACCCTTGAATGTCACGCATCATTACAGCGATGCCAGTTGCCAATTACGTTGTCGCCATCATGGGTGCTATCGCCTCCCTGCGGGGCGCCGTAGCACAGGGCAATTGGACTACAGATGAAGCACTCCGTGCCCGTGTTGACGGTCGCCTCGTTGGCAACCAATGCCATCCCGGGGGGACTTGGTCCCTTGGCGAAGCACTCATACCTCCATGCATCGCCGAGCAGATTGTTTCCAGGACCTGCGAGGATTTGGCGCATGGTGACTTCGAAGTCCTACGTGCTTGCCTTAACAGCAATGGCAGCTCGTACGAGCAAGATGTATACGGATGTCTGGCCTGCAAGAAAATTCACCATCACCACTCACCTCGAGAGGACGCGATCTGGCGAGCGGCGTGGGATCAGGGGTTTGAGGAGTACAAGGCGGCCAACCCCGTGACGAAGGGGGTGTGGGATTATGTCTCGACCAAGGTCGACTTCAGTCGCTATCCCACAGATCCCAAGGGTATCGCAGAGAAACCCTTCTTCGCCACGGAGGAGTACTATCGCCCCAGTGTGAAACAGAATGTCGGAAATCGTTTCTCATATAGGAGGCTAGACAGGCGAGACAAGGAAGCGTACGTCGACGGCGGGCTGGAGGTTCATTACTTTTACAAGGACGGTCGGCTCGTTTCTATATCGACAACACGAGAAGGCATCACAGCTTGAGTCTCCGACAGCAGTATGCCGACCAGGAAAATGTGGCAGGACGTTTCTGCTAAGCGTCCGGGAAATGAGATTCAACATACTCAGTAGGGTCTGCGAGTTTTATGAGAGATACTCCTACTTATGGCAAGGGCATACCGGTATTTCGTAGAGAGTCTAGGGATTGGTGGAATACAAGCCCGTTGACGAAGATGACGCTGAAGTCAAGGACCCCCACATCCGGTGTGGGGCAGTCGCGGGTGGGTATCACGTGCACACGCGACGCCCATGAAGTTGCAAGCAGCAGCTACCAAGGTACGAAGCACCGACGTGGAGCTCCCAGTCATCGCAACATCCAGATGTTCCTGATCGACAAGAATCAAGCAACGCCTCGACTCATGCTTTGCCCACCTCGACATACCAGAAACCATGGCCTCGCCCTCTGGAGCCCGGTCTACCGGACAAAAGAAAGTCGTGACATACGGGGCGCTGTCTCGAAGGAAGCCAGTTTCAACGGCCAAGCCCAGTATGGACAGCAATAGCCCTGGTGTCCGTCAGGCACAGCCCATCTCTGGAAGAGCAGGAAACGGCGAGGATGGGCGGAAAAGGAACCACGCCGCAGCGTTCGGTGTCAAAGGCGGGCAAATGCAATCCCCGTCATCGAAGCCGGAGGGCATCATTCGGTCAAGACCCGGCGGCGAAGGCACTGTGGGTGGAGGCAGCTCCCGCAAGCTGAACGGGTCTCCGGTCCATCACGAGAACAATTCGGCCTCGCGTGTACATTCCGCGGCGGCCGGCCCTGGCAGCGCCGGTGAGCGCTCGACAGAACTCCCCAGCACGAAAGACGTGACGCCGACGAAGCCGCGAACGACAGGGGTTAGCACGCCGCCGACTGCCCGGCGCCGACGTCTGATAGATGCCCTCGCCGCCCAGCAAGACACGACCTTGGAAGAGGAACAAGACACCAGTGAGGCAGCCAGCCCGTCCGTGGCGCATCGCTCTGCTGCCGATCGGGACTCGCGACTGCAGGAAAGCGATCGAAGGAGCGGCACACCGACGAGCAGTCGGATTAAGTTCACATACAGCCAGACCAGAAGCACACTCAGTGAGTCACAGAAGCAAGACGATGTGGCGGAGATGCCCCTGCTAGGTGGGGAAGAGGACGGGAATTTGTCAGAAGCACATGGCCCCTCTAGTCCTTTGGCGCCACCGTCTTTTGGATTCGATGATCTCCCCGACGATGACGAGGGCCAGCCTGCGATCAAGAGTGTGCATGAGTTGCGGCGCGCCGGGGCGAACCACAGGTTCTCGGACGAGATGGATGACTTGCTAGGAAGAATCGGGAAACCCGAGCAGCCGCCCCAGACAATGAGGCGGAATGCGCTGTGTGAACTAGCGCACAAGCTACAGCGGGAGAGTTTTGCTGTCAAGTTCCGCGACCACCCCTCTCGTGACAACGTTGCCAGGGGTGTCGGGCAGGAACGGGATACGACAAGTGGCTTCGCTCTGGCGGCGGCGTTCATCGTACTGCTCGATCGTGGACCGGCTCCACACCTCGAACGGCAACTCTGTGAAGAAGGACTGGGGAAACTGCTCGGTCGACTTCTGCGACAGGATGAAGATATCGATGCCATCGCACTACAGAGGAATAGCAACCTGTCGGGGGTGACGAGGGCCGCTGTGGGCGAGGTCAAGAATGATCTGCTGGAGATGCCCATCTGGCATGGGACGCCTCCCCGGCAACTTGCTCCCCGGACCTTGAGCCTACGTCTCCTGGGGACACTATCGAAATGCTCGGAAAATACTCGCCTCAGACAGATTATGGGGGGTGTGGAGCAAGAACTCATCGCCGTCGCGGCTGAATTCGCGGAGAGTGAGGAACTTTGCAACGACGTGGACTATCGGCTCTTGCTTCATTGCCTTGAGACATTGTCCAGCGCCGGCATCATGCCTGGATCCGGCGATGCAGAGACTCGGCTGTCTCAACATCCAGCCAGCATAGCACGTTTCCTCTCACGGGCAGTCGAGCAATGGCCGGAGACTCGGGGCGAGTCGCAGGATGCCGCGTTGAAGCTGGCGATTAACACGACTAATACAGAGTACGGAGCACGGTTGTTCAACGACAGCAAACTACTGTCGCAACTGGCGGAGCGAGTGATGGTTGGTATCGTCAAGGCCCAGCAAGCTGTCGGCAGCGGCCCGTTGGAGAGCGACATGTATGACGGCCTACTGCTCATTCTGGGCTTGATGATCAACATCGTCGAGCATTGCCCCTCGGCTCGGTCCTCGGTCGATGACGGGTCGTTGGATGGGCTGGTTCGGGTCTGGCGTGATAATCAGCGAGGTTTACGCGAGGTATGTGCACCCGATCATAATGGGCCAGGCGCCATTGGTTGGCCCATGTGGTATTGGCGGCAAGTGTTAACGAATGTGCTCTCAGGCCGACTCAGTAGACAAGTCGAAACTTAGCGTCGCTGTCGAGTACTTGTCGGTCTTTCTTGGCTACCTCTGCTTGAGCAGGCCAGGGCGAGAGCGAATGGAGAGCATTGACGGCATACGCGGCCTGATTGGTTCCATCCGGGACTTCGCGGCCATGCACAAGGCCGTGGACAGTAAAGCGCACGAACTGGAGATGCTTGTGTCCGACTTGCGCAGGCTGACCCATTCGCGATAGAGCGTGGGTGGCCCGGGCGCGCAGATAGCGGACTGCCGTCTCCCGCTGGGTTGGGGGGGCCGACGCAGTCTGGATTTTGACCTTGGGCAAACTGGCTGGTCTGTGTCCGTGGTGAAAGGTCTTCACGTTGAGTATCGATGGGCGATTACGGGTGGGTGGCATGTTTGGTTCGGAGTCGGGTATCGGCGAACACGTGCTTTGGATAATTTCATGGTTTTCTGGAGTTTTGGGGATGCTGACGGTAGATAGCGGCTGGTCCAGGGCCTTCGGCATAGCAGGGTACCGCTTATGCTGGCAATACTCATGGACTTTGGGACGTGTCGCTCGCTCACAGCCGCCAGCCAGCACGAGCACGTGGGATGCGAGCCAGCTGCGCAGGCGTATACATAGGTGGGCATATAGGTACCTAAGGTATGTACGATTACACATACAGCGGTGGTCATCGTGGAGCAGGCTGAACCCTGCACGTACCCTATAGCAGCTTTCGCCCCTCGTATCCATAGCCAGAGTGCACCCGGGTCGCTCTCTTGATCGGAGATGAGATGCTCGGCGACCTTTTGTACAGGAACCCACGGCGTGACGTCTTGTTCCCCGTGTCAGAGATGATGGCCGGAAATGGCCGAGTGCGGTGTTGCTGACGCTTGCGTCCTGTTCGCCTGAGGGCGGGGCATGGTACCTCGAGCGGCTGCGGCCGACTGAATCATGACCCCACCACGCCGTCGGGAGCGACGACATTCGCTCCTCGTGCATCCTCTGCTATAGCACCACTACAACCCCAGCCCAACCATTCTACCAAATCGCCATCAGTAACGACGCTGGCCCGACTTCACAGCCACCAGGTTGCAAAGTGGGCATCACAGCAACACAAAAACGCAAGAAGCATCGCAAATAGCCCCTCTCGACTCATCTCGGCCGGCCCCGCGTTCGAAGATAACGTCACTGGGCTTCGATTTAGCACACAGGCTGCCCTGAGCATTCTCCGTCTTTCTGCTACCCGGCAACCCAGGCTGCACCGGCACTCACGCCCGACGGCCTTCGAAGATGCCCGCCCCAAAGCAGAGAAAGGTAGCCATTGTCGGTAGTCGATCCGTCGGTACGTCGTCATGCCCGAGCTAGGCCAGGCAAACCCCCCCCCCCCCCCCCCCCCCACACCCAACTGACCTGGCGGGACCACAGGGAAGTCATCGCTGGCGGTGCAGTTTGTCGACGGCCACTTCGTTGACAGCTACTACCCGACGATCGAGAATACATTCAGCAAGACTATCCGATACAAGGGCCAGGACTTCTCGACGGAAATTGTCGACACGGCTGGCCAGGATGAGTACAGCATACTGAATTCGAAACACTTCATCGGGATACACGGGTACATGCTGGTATACTCGGTATCGTCCCTGCCATCCTTTGAGATGGTTCAGGTCATCCGTGAGAAGATACTCAATCATTTGGTAGGTCTCCACGCCGCCGCCACATATCGCGCGCCCTTGCTTATCCCCCCGGCTACACAGGGAACGGAATCCGTGCCAATCGTCATAGTTGGCAACAAGAGCGACCTCCGGCCAGAGCAACGACAAGTCAGTGCCGAAGAGGGCAAGAAGTTGTCCGAAAAGCTACAGTGTGGCTGGACCGAGGCGAGCGCTCGTTACAACGAGAACGTCGGCCGGGCCTTTGAGCTGCTCATCGCCCAAATCGAGAAGTCGCAGAACCCTGGGGAAGCCCCCGAGAAGAGTAACTGCCGCGTCATGTGATGATGGACCCTTGGGAGGCACGGTGCCCTGCGCGTGCGGGCTGGTAAGGGCGACTGAGGCCGAGGCTGCAGGCAGCCATGCTTCGCCGTGGCTGAGCCACAGTCGACATGGGGCACGGTGCGTGCCAGGGATCATGGACCTGCGATCGGTATAATCGGGATTTGTCGATGTACTTGTACTTGTACGAGATGGATTGAGGAATTTTTGGCACCTGCTTCTATCGGGATAGGGGATAGACGTGGATTCGTCCGTTGGGTTAGACAGAGACAGGCTGGAGACGGCACGCCTTGCCACGCGGCAATGAAGGAAGGGGCCTGCCTGGTTGTTTGACATCAATGAACCGTGCTGAAGAAACAATCCGAGGCCTGAATTTAGGATGCGACCGCCCGATGGAGGGTTACCCTAGTTAGGTGGTAATAGCAGGTGGAAAGGCGACAGTGCCGGGGCAGCCCCCTGGACTTGGTCGTACTGTCTCGTACCTGACCGATTTCCGCTCCGGCTGTGGCCCACGCCCCACGGTCGACAGCCAATACAATGCCTTGCGCCCTGGTCCCTCGACGCCCCGCCGCCATCCCAGCCACGGCAGCCAGAAGGCCCAGGCGTGGGCACCCAAGGTTGCCTACCAGGTAGGTGGTGCGTCCAGGCCTGGGACGTGTCCTCGCAGGTGCGAACTTCGAAATGCCCCGCCCCCACCATGAACAGTCACCTCCAGTCAAGTCAGTCAGTCACCTTGTTGCACCACTACGACTTTTCTTGTTGGTTCGGCCACCGCGACCTCTAGGCCAGTGACTCAACCGCCCTGCCACGCCGCATTCGCCGGTCGAAAAAGGTACCTATTCCAGCGTCTCGTGCGAGCACTATCATCTGAGCCCAGCTGCCGCACTCGATGCCGCCCAACCAAGTTATTTGTTACTGAACTTCGTCAGCCTCAAAACTGCCAACGGGCACGACCAGCGACGACCATTGCCCACGCGCGCTGAAGACGACTGACGCCCTACACAATGTTGGACGTCAACGATTTCATCAAGGAGCGCGGTGGCGATCCAGAGAAGATTCGCGAGTCCCAGCGCCGCAGGCATGCCAGCGTCGAGCTTGTAGACGAAATCATCGCCCTGTTCGAGGACCACCGCAAGAGTACGTCCAAATAGCACCCATCTGGATGCTGGCTTATGGTTCTGGCTTAAACTCCCTTCCATACTGATGTAGTCCCCTCCATATAGCTCAGTACAGCGCAACGCAGGTGAACAGCAAGATCAATGACGTGCAGAAGCAAATTGGGGCCAAGAAGAAGGTACGTCCGCCACGACCGACGTGGGAGTCGTTTGAAGCCCAGCTTGGGACTCGGGACTGATACAGGATCATCTGCACCACAACAGGCCAAGGAGAATGCCGACGAGCTGTTGCAGCGAAAGATCGAGTTGGAAAAGGAGAAGAAGAGCCTCGTCGAATCCGCCGCGGAAAAGGACTCCCTGCTGAAGAGCAAGATAAAGACAATTGGCAACTATGTTCACGAGTCCGTCCCTGTCAGCAACAATGAGGTATGGAACAGTTGCCCTTCGGCTCGAACCTGTAGTGCACCAAGAGCCTTTGCGTGCGGAGTGTTGGTGCTGATGATTGTCTCCGCTGCAGGACGACAATGCGGTCCTGCGCTCGTGGCCAGAAGGCGCGACGCCCGAGAAGCGCAACGTGCTGTCCCACCATGAAGTTCTGCTCCGTCTGGATGGATATGACCCTGATCGCGGTGTCAAGGTTGTTGGCCACCGCGGCTACTTCCTGCGCCAATGGGGCGTGTTCCTCAACCAGGCCCTAATCAACTACGGCCTCGAGTTCCTCACGCAGAGAGGCTATACCGCTCTGCAGGCCCCTCAGTTCATGCTCAAGGAGTACATGGCCAAAACTGCGCAGCTGGAAGACTTTGACGAGGAGCTCTACAAGGTTGTCGATGGAGACGCCAAAAACGACAAGTACCTCATCGCGACATCCGAACAACCCATCTCCGCCTTCCACGCCGACGAGTGGCTCATTGCCAAAGAGCTGCCCATCAAGTGAGTCTCCGGAAATTGAGCCGAGCAGCGCTGGCGCGCGTGGAATTGTCAAAGAGACGGGGCTAACTCACTCCCCGTCGGACAGGTATGCTGGGTACAGTTCGTGTTACCGCCGTGAGGCTGGTTCTCACGGCAGAGATGCCTGGGGTATCTATCGAGTTCACCAATTTGAAAAGGTGCGCACGGCCGGCTGTTCTCGGCCGGTCCGAGTGACGAACCCGCGATTGGACGCGTCTCAAGCTAACACTGCTGCGGCGCAGATTGAACAATTCCTCCTCACAGACCCCGAGAAATCATGGGAAGCGCTTGATGACATGATTCACATATCCGAGGAATTCTATCAGTCCTTGGGCCTGCCGTACCAGGTTGTGGCGATTGTTTCTGGAGCACTCAATAATGCGGCCTCTAAGAAGCTCGACCTGGAGGCGTGGTTCCCGTTCCAGGGCGAGTACAAGGAGCTCGTGTCGTGCTCGAACTGCACCGACTACCAATCTCGTGCGCTCGAGATACGTTTCGGAGCGAAGCAGCAGACCGACACCAAGAAGAAATACGTGCATTGCCTGAACGCCACACTCTGCGCTACCACCAGGACCATGTGCTGCGTCCTTGAGAATTTCCAGACCGAGGAGGTAAGTACTGGAAACAAATGCCCACACGGCATACGACTTGCGTTTGCTGATGATGTTCGACCAGGGTCTCCGCGTCCCCGAGCCCCTCCGCAAGTACTTGCCTGGCGCACCGGATTTCATACCGTTTGCCAAGGAGCTGCCGAAGGAATCAACGTCCCAGAAGTCGCTGCCTCAGAGGACAAAGGGCCAGAAATGAGAATAGGCCAGCGTTAGGCGTCGTGGCATTTTGTGCGAGGGGTTATCCAACTCGGCCAGCTAGAGAGCGACACTTAGACGAGAATCGGACTGTCGTGTTGTCCCTGGGCTATTGCAACCGACGTCTGTTTGCCTGACGAGGATGCCCACGTGTAGGGCTCTGGCCCCTTTTCCCGCAAGTGGATGATGATGTCTATATGGGCCACGTGGACGCGCTCAAGTCGTATGAAGAGGCGCGACGTTGAAAATATGCCGCTGCTGGTGTTTGCATGTACGCGCGAGCTGGCAATGCGCGGCATGTGGCCGGCACTCCACCCGACTTTTGTGTCCACTGTCGGTGACGGGTCTGACGACCGGCTCACGTCCAGTCAACTCAGCCACCGAATACCGCTGTTGGGCTCCATGTACCGGCCGGAGGCGTGCTCTTCCCAGCGTCGTCGCGCGTGCCATATCTTTTTATGTAGCTCGCAACTGCCGCGCTCGGTAAGGGCTGCCCCGAAGCCTATCGCTCACGCACGCGGGCTGAAGAGTGGCAGCGCAGGGTAGAGGGCAATGGAAGACGACAGTCGCAGCCTTCCCCGGCAGGGTACGGACCGACCACAACCCCGAGGCAAGGGACCAAGGTCGCCAACTCTGCGTCCACCTCGAGCTGTGGCCGCAGAAAAGATGCAGGATGCCCTGTCCTCAGACTCCTCGCGATCGCGCAAGGACGCCCCATCGAGGCCGACCGCGCTCCAACTCTTGGGACGCCTTCTCCGCTTCCCCAGAAACGAGCCGCTGGAGCAAGGCGCAACAGCGCGGGCGCGGCATCGGGACAAGGACATCCATCGGGCCCGTAGGGATAGAGGTTACACGTCGGGATCACGGCAGACAGAAGCTGCGCAAGACAGCCAGTTGGGTGTTCGTCCACCACACGCGCTCTTATCGACCCTGTCTGATATTACCCGATCCAGGTCGCGCATTTGGGCAGGTTTGCCCACGAGCGACAGATGCCCCAATGGCTCGCTAGGGCTTTGGACGAGAAGCGCTACGTTTGCGCTCCTGGTCAGTTGTCGATGCCTGATGAGCTTCCTGCTGACTGGTACTCAGCGCTGACGACCCCTTGTACAGATATAGTGCCTGTCTTGGCGCAGCTCCTCGAACACTGCCCGGCCACAACGCGCGCCTACGTATGCCATCCATGTGTTCAACATATCTCGAAGCTTCGGCGCGAAGGTGTGTCCTGCATGGTGGCCACCCCGCGAGAAACAGCTACGAGAAGGCTAACGCGCACTGTGCCTAGGCGGATTCTGCGGTTATCGAAACATCCAGATGATCATATCATACATCGTTGGTGCCAAAAGTCCGGGGGCGGAACTTTTTGGCGAAGGCATACCCTCCGTGTTCGACATCCAGAGTCTCATAGAGGCCGCTTGGGACAGGGGATACAATCCGCAGGGGCGTACTGAGACCGGAGGTATTAAAGGAACACGGAAATTCATCGGCACGCCAGAGGTATGTGCGGTATAGTTCATGCCATGACTATGGGCTAATTGATGAACAGGCACAAGCTCTCTTTCGTAGCCTCAAGATCTCGTGAGTCCGGGCTTCCTTGAGTCGTCCTCTACCCTTCATCACTAACGACGGCTGTCCAGCGCTCCTGTTCAGGCATTTCGAGACACGGAAGACGGACTGGCGGCACGCAAACTGCTGCTCGCCATTGAGAGATACTTTGGCGCAGCATGGAATGGGGGTGACGAGGCAAAAGTCCGGACCACAAGCCTTCCGCCCATTTATCTGCAGCACCAAGGTACGATTGCCGGAGTCTTTTTGTTTTTGGAACCAACTCTCCCTCCACCGGGCTCGGAATTTTCGCAGTATCACTCACACTGGCATCTTGAACCCAGGGCACTCGCTCACCGTTGTCGGTGTAGAGAGACAGAACGACGATCGACTCCAGCTTCTAGTGTTTGACCCCTCCAGTCGCGACTCAGAAGCTGTGAAGAGATTTGTCGGCCGCCAGGTCCGCAGAGGAATGCCCGGCGCAAACGAGTTACTCGAGCCGTACCGACGGGGGATGAAGTATTTGAGCAAGCGGAAGGAGTTTGAGATTCTTTGGTACGCTGGTAGTTCTTAACTTCTTTTCGCTACCTGCTCCGTCTCGCTAACATCCTTAAACAGCCTGAGTTGAGAGGCCCGAGGCCCATTGGAAGCACTGTTATTTACTCCCCATCTGGACGGTTTTCGAACCATTGCTGCAGTTTCTTCAAAGCGCGACCTCGGTGCGAGATCGTATTCTTTCGGGCGCCGTCCATCTCGGCGTATCTTTGCAAGTGACCGAGTTAGAGGTGTTTCGTCGCTTGCAGGTGAGTGTGGTGCGTAGAGAGGAGCGGCTTATTCAATGGCAGTGTGTACATACGTCTGGCCCTCGAACTCGAAGACGGGATCCCAACCTGGATATCGTGCTTTAGCGCGCCAATCCCCGAGCAGGATTGCATGTCTCCTCGGCAAGGATGGAAAAGAGGCTCACCAAAATGAGTCGGTCCTCGAGGCGCGACAATTTTGCCCTTGAGGGCCATGTCTGTCAGCTCGGCTCTCGTTGGCCATCTCTCTCCAACGCCGTACGTACCGGGCATCGGCCCTGGAAAAGGACAGGCTTATGGCCGGGGCCGGCAGAATACCCGAAGGTGCAGACAGCCTCTGCTGACTTGTCTGAGTACGCTGCGAGAAGGTTATTCAGCCCTTGGTGGCCGATTTCCGACAGAAACCATTTACTAGACGATGTGAGACGGGCCAAGACACTCGGCGGTGAACGAGGACACACATGTAAGGGCCGGGCAAGCCACCCAGTGCCGTAAAGCACAGCGCAGTGTCCTCGACGAGCACAGGACCGTTAACCTACACGTACCAAGGGGAGTCCTGTCAGATGTATCCGTTCTTGTCCTCTGGCGCCGACACCGACCGGCACCCTCTCCTGACGGAGTGGTACTGGGTTGGGCGAGACGAAGGAATGGGGCATGAACACACCGCTTCGGCAGCCCTGCGGCACTTGGACTCGGTCACCTCTTCAATGGAGCCTTGGATTTCCTCGAGGTCAAGTGGACTGCTGCGGACCTCGATGGCCGGTTCAAGAATCGCCTTGACCTCGCGCAGCTTGTTTGCATTGCCCGTGACAAAGTTGACGCAAGGCATCGTGATCGCTATTTGTCCCCCCCGGTTCGTGGCTCTGGTTAGAATTGTGGTGGGCTAGTCGTTCCTACCGGGCGGCGGTGTAAGATGCCCTGACGGTTGTACTTGTTCTCATCCGACCTGGTGAAGACTGAAGCCTCAGTGGACGGGGGTGCGTTTGACGCCCCGGTAGCTGCATACAGGATGGGTTTGGAGGAGGTGGACCCTCGGATGGAGGAGGGGATGACGGCGACCCTGAATTCAACATTACAGCCATTGGTAGAGGTACGACGAGATGGCGATGCCCCCTCCGTGGTCCGAGCACAGCAGAGGATGTGTTGGGGATGTTTTGTCCGAAAGCGTGTTTACGAAATCTGCCTCCTCATGATTGCGAGTTGTCCGCCTTCCATTGTCTCACCCACGCCTCAATGCGGTCAATGTTGCTTTCCATCTCATCCGACGTGTTGCTCGTGAGCTCAATGACCACTTCCTCATCGTAAGCTTCTCTCGCTTCCTGCAGAAGCACCTCCATGATCTCCGAGTCTAGGTTCTCCTGGAGCTTGGCCTCGGCATAGTTTCTGTTCTTGGCGTCAGGAACAGCGCACGGCATGGGGTCACGCCGGAGGGGGAGGGGGAGGGAAGTGCTTGAGTACGTCGCTGGGCTACGTACCTTGCCTTAAGTCTGTCGTAGAGTGTCGAAGAGTCTACCCGAAGCACGACAACTAGATCGATCCAACTGCGTGGGAACAGGTCGCAGGCATGCCAGTCAATGATGCAGCCTCCAGCCGCAACGTCATCTTCTATCGCGTCCAACAACTGCACGCCGAGTGTAAGTGAGAAGTGACGCCTTTCAAAGACCTCAGCTTACTGACCTTGTCCTCATCGACGATCCAGCTTTGGAATTCATCACTCCAGCCCTCATGGCACTGCTTATCCTTCACAACTTGGTTGACCGAAACGTGCCGCAGGCCTGTCCTCTCAGCCAGGCTCTCGCAGTGTGTCGTCTTCCCCACGCCTGGCGTGCCCGTGACAATGATGTTTGGCGCTTGTCTCATGGTCGACGCTGGACGGTGTCCTGTGGAGCACTGGTAGTTGTGTACCTGGCTGGCAGTAGGTCCAGGCTCAGGTGCAACCGCGAGGTCAAAGCGATGAGGGTCGGAACGGCAATGGGTACGATCTATAACCGACAAACGCCCGGGACCTAAGTCAAAACGACAAATCGAGAATCGGAGGGAAAATGAGTGAGTGTACTTCGTACGGGACGTGTTCGTCTGAGAAAAAGTTGGGACGATACTTGTGTGTGGGTCAAGACAACACCCAAAACTGGCAATTGCGTCCTGGTGCAAATATGCATCTAGCGAGGTTGCACCTGATAGCTACCAGACACCCACAGTTCAAATCTCGACGGCAATCAAGTCATCAGCCATGCTTCTCTCGCCAAGCGAACGAGAAGCCTTCTTATACAGTACTTACATACATGCCCATCGTCACCCCTATATATGAAACGGCAGAGGAGGCAGCAAAATAAACGAAGAAGTGGCAACAACGTTTCCACCCACGTACACGCAGTACACATATCTGTACAACACATGCCGCGCAGCGACTGATGCGGCAGTCTCGCTCTCCCCACAGACGTCTCGTCTTCTATACACTCCCGAGCCCTCCCATAGCCCTCCGTTACGGCAGCCGTTCGCGCGAGCATGGCCCCAGTTGCACGATGTCTCTTGTGGGGAGTATCCGCCGTGCGTCGTAAGCCATGAAACTGTGCATATCGCTGCTGGCCTGCACCCCCCGTGCGCTCGCCGTATGGTATCTTAGAATTGGACACCCGAGCCGCTGAAACCCTGTAATTGCAGCATCTATACCATGCTTACGTGTCGCATTGACATTAGAATCGGGTAGGTTGTATTTCAGGCTTGAAACGTCTCCTCATGCCTCCGCTTCAGTTGGCCTCGACAGCCTCCTCGGCGGACTCGTCAACCTCAGCCAACGTGTTCTGTCCGTCAAACCCGTCCCCGTCTGTATATTCGAGCTTCTCCTGCTGCGCAATTGCTTGTGCGGATACTATCTCGGCCAAACGCTTCAGCCGTGGTGTTTGCAGCCCTGTGTGTTATCCGTTAGTCCAAACCTCACAGCCAAGCGTGCATGATCTAGCCGACTTACAGGATGGGGTATACGTTTCGAGCGCCGTGATGGACCGGGGTTCAGCAATCTCGTACGGGCCACTGTCGTCCATGTCAACTGCCTGAAGCAGCAGCACGTCGCTCTTCTCCGTCACCCGTGACGCCACAGCCTTCATGATTTCGCCGTTGATAGGCTGCTCGTAGTCCGCCACCAGGTACTGGTTCAGCAGCTTCTGGATCTGGTTTGGTGAGAGCATCCAGCAAATGTCCTGGATGATCTCGATATCGTTGAGCGTGGCCTTCTTGAGCTGAAGCAGCTTTGTTGCCTGCATCAGGTGCTCCAGCTGCAACGTGCCTTCGGGCATGTCGTGACTCTTGCACCATTCCTCGATGCGGGTAATGTTGTAGTTGATCTGCAGGCCCCGCTTCCAGGACAAGAAGTTGCGCCGCATCAGCAGGTCGTTGAATGCTGTGACGCCAACGAGACGCAGCAGCTCAGTGACCGTCTGCATTATGATAGAGTCTTCCAGATAGAAGGCCTTCATGGCGCGGAAGACACTGTTGAGAAGGCTGAGCAGGTTGTCCATGCTGTATGCCGGTGCCGAGTTGGACTGCAGCAGTTTGCCGAGAAATCGATTGCTCTCGTTCGTGATGAAGCCAGGGAGCGACTGCGATTCAATGATGGCGGGAATGATCATCTTCTGCAGCTTCTTTTTGAGCACCTTCATCCAGGTGTGATAAATGTTGAACTCGAGACTCTCGAGGTCATGCTTGACGATCTCGAGCAGGCGGTCGTACTCGTAATTGTCGGTCTTCTGTGTCTCGTACCAATCCTCTGCCAGGAACACGAATGACAGCATCTCGTGGACGTTGGACAGCCAGAAGGCGCCGGGGTTGATAGCTTCATCGCCATCGTGCTGCATTACCTCCTGCTGGATCGACTGCATCACGTTGGCCAGGAAACGCTCCGATTCCTTCACGAAGCCATTGTTCCACATCTCCGACGTCACGAGATTGATTAGGTATGACGGGAACAAGACCTCTTTGTCGGACGGCGGGGGTGTCGTGTTAGGTGACGGGATCTTGAGGTTGCGGATCAAACCCATGGTAACTTCTTCATTGAGCCCATCTTCATCTGCCAACAGCGTCTCGAGCTCCATCTCGATATTGTCGACACCAGGGATATAGGTCGTGCCTGAGAGGTTCTGGCGGTGGGCCGTGTTGGTCACTGCCATGGATACAGGACGAGGATTATACGCGCCGCTGAACCGGTCCAGGTCTCGCGGCTCGGCACCGGCGCTCCTTCTCTTAGGCTTCTTGGACGAGACCAGATTAATGAGTCCAGTGGCAGCTGTTGGGGCCGCAGTGCCGTTGGTGAGTTCTCCGTTGACAGGGGCGCTTCTCTTCGCTACCTCGAGTGCGTCCCGCAGCGCCTCGAGCTCTTGCCGCAGACTCGTGTTGTCCTTTTCTCGCTCGGTACTTGTCTGCTTTGCGGTCTCCAACTCGGTGTTGCTTAGGCGAAGAGACTCGCGCAATTCCCTCTCCTCTTCCTGCATTCGCTTGATGTTCGCCGTGGACTCGTCGAAGGCTTGTTGCAGCTTCTTCATCTCGTCCTCCATGGCCTGCAGCTTGGCGACCGCGATGCCTGCCTGATTGGCCTCGGTCTGCAGCTCTTTGGTTCGAGCTTCGAGGGCATTGTGGCGAGACTTCCAAGACTTGATCTGGCTCTCGTAGCTCTCCACTTGCGACGCCAGATTCTTGTTCTTCTCCTTCATCGACCCCAGCGACTGGGTTAGCTCGACAACCTTGTTCTCTAACTTGTACGAGATTTGCTTCAGATCGCGGGCTTCCTCGCGCATAGTCTTGTACTCGCGACGAGCGCTCTTTCCGCGCCACAGGCTCTGAACCAAGGCGACCTTTCTGCGGTACTGCCTCCATGTCGCGAGCTGTCTGCGAGACCTCCATGCACGCTGAATGACGACCGCAGCGTTGCCCACGCGTGTCTCCATGATCTGCTTTCTGCGCAGATAGCCCTTGGCGGCCGATTCGAAGAGGACCAGGTTCTGCTTGATGCGCAAGAAATTCTTGCGCTGCTTCTGGCCACGCCAGACTCGTTGAATCGTCGTAGCAGCCTTGATCGTGCGCAACTCCTGAGCCTGTCTCCGGGCAATGTACGCCCTTGCGGCGGATTGAGTCCGGATGACAGATTCGCGGGCTGCCAAGTAGCGATGTCGATAGAACTTGGCCCTGAGGTTCTTCTGGATCAGAATAGCGCATTCGTTGAGACGGTTGGTACGCAAATTCTCCAGAAAAGCAAGCATGCCGGCCCGGAAGAAGATCTTTGTCAGGCCGAGCTGGTACTTGTCCAAACCCCTACCGGTGCTTGTGCCCAGAGCCTTGGTCAAGATTGCATTGGCCATGTTCCGTATCTCCGAAGTCCACTGACTTGAATGCACGAGCATGTAGTATCGGAGCGCGAATTCCTCATACGTCCAACGGGTTGGGTATCCAGCGCAGCTGATACGAACGGTTTCCAGAACGCCGCAAGCACGCAGTTGACTCAGCACCATGGGACCTTCAAACTGCCATGCCTCCTTAGCTTCGTTGGGCTTAATGCATCTGATGTAGTGCACGTCGGTGTTGTTGATCGTGTGCATCAGCTCGATCAGTGAAGAGCGGAAGATGCCGCCGAGCGTTGGCTTACGGTTGACGGCAACGCCAATTTTTCTGCCGCCGGCGGGCTTCACCGCGTTGGAGGCCGCAGACGCGACGTCCTTTTCTCTCACAGCTGAGGCGGCATCCAAGACGTCCTTCAGGAAGGGGTTCGTTGTAGCCCTTAAAACTGCCATATGCTCGTCTGGAACGGTGTCGCGGTTCTTCTCGATGAATCCCTCAGACTCGTACGTGACGTCGATGGCATAGTGGCACACGGTGAAGGCTGACTTTCCAAATCGGGGTTTCTTAAAAAAGTTGTGCTGCTTCTCCGCGGCGAAGTTCTGGTAGAGCTTGGTGACAAACTGGTCGTCTGAGCCCATTGGAAGGCGGGACTCCTCATCCAAGAGAGACAGGACTCCCATCTTGCCCTCAATAAGG
The DNA here is from genome assembly GCA_029168975.1 of Purpureocillium lavendulum. NCBI lineage: Eukaryota > Fungi > Ascomycota > Sordariomycetes > Hypocreales > Ophiocordycipitaceae > Purpureocillium > Purpureocillium lavendulum. Next base: position 2,401,487 of record JAQHRD010000008.1, on the reverse strand, counting down.
TCAATGCACGGCTGGTTGTCGGAGAAGTCAATGAAGGTCCAATCGATTTGCTCCTTTAGATACTCTTCCTGCTCGAGCTTGAAGACGTGCTGGTTGAACTCCTGTTGCAACTTCTCATTGGCATAATTGATGCAGAACTGTTCGAACGAGTTCTTGGCGAAGTGCTCGAAGCCATAGATATCCAGGACGCCGATGAAGGAGGTCACTTGGCTAAGGACCTCCTCGGTGGCGAGGCTTTGGTTGATGATATCGACAAGCCAGTCGAACAGGCTCGAGTAGATGAACTTGGCGACCGAATCGCGCACGACAATGGCTTGCGCCTGGCTCAAATTGGAGGTGATTTTGTCACCACGAGTGATGAGCTGCTTCTTGACAATCCATTTTGCGAACTCGTCACCCTTGACTCCAAGAATATCGCATGCACGCTCCAAGGAAGGCTCGGTCGGGGCCAAGACGCTGTCGTTGCGCGACGCGGTTATTTTGACGTTTCCTAGATGCAGGAGGCCGGCCAGCAACTTGAAGATATCTGCTTGTTGCGCATCCGACACACCGATGGTCTGAAGGGACCTTTTGGTGGCCTCGAACTCGGCCTTGTCGTCGACACCGTCAATGGTTGGGGAATCACCTTGGTTTAAGTACTCGAACTGCTCTACTCGATGCACATCGAGCTCCTGCCTCTCCTTGTCGGATGCACCAGCCACCAGTTGATAGAAGATATGGTAGTTGCGCTCCTTGAGAGGCTGGAACACGAGTCGCGAGCGCTCGAGGAGGTATGTTCGGATCTTCGCACCAATGATGTTTGTTTTGTCGTCGAACATGATCTCGATGTATTTGCCGAATCGCGACGAGTTGTCATTCCGCGTGGTCTTCGCATTGCCGAAAGCTTCCATGATGGGATTCGTAGCGAGAATCTGCTCCTCGGTCTCGCTCATGGCCTCCGGTCCACGCTTGGATCGAGCCCCGGGTTGGTCGGGTGACTCTCTAGTCGCAAAGTATCGCATGATGTACTTTGCACTGACGGTTTTCCCAGCACCGGACTCACCGGAGACGACAATGGTCTGATTTTTGCCATCGCGAATCATATCACTGCGGGATCCAGTCTGTTAGCAAATGGGACACTTCGCTGTTCATCCTCAAATGGAAGGACGTACATGAAAGCCTCCTCAGCAATGGCAAACAGGTGCGGCGCCTGCGTAGCGCGCTGTTTACCGGCGTAGACTTGGACCATGCCAGGGACGTAGAGGGAGTCAACACGCGCGAAGGGATTCGTGGCGATGAGAACAATGCCGCTGTATGTGTAGATTTCCTTTTGCGCGTATCGTAGCCGAATGGCTTGCAGAACTGTATTGGACGTGAGCGTACTGTGTCGGAGTGTAGAGACGCATTCCAGGGACGCACCAGCGGGTTCATTGAGATGGGACAAGTTGGTCAGGTCATCGCTGGCCTCGAGCATCGTAGGGTTCATCAGAGGCGGTAGTGAGGGGTCGTTGCCGGACTGTAAAGCCTCGGCAGGCACCTCAATCGTCTTGGTCTATACAGCGCAAGGCACGAGGGCAGCCACGTTAGCAGGGTGTGTCCACGGGCATCGTCGACCTTGAATCGTAGACATACCTGGCCATTTTCGAGCTGGAAGACGAGCGTCGCCTTGGGCCCATCAATGTTCTTGGTGATAAGTTCCGACGCTACCCAGCCTTCGGCAGCATCTGGCTGCCACGCTCTTGTGCCAACATCGTAGGTCGATGCCATGGGAGGAAAGGTGCCGGAGGCGCCCGGACAGCTGAGTCGAACTCGGGCGACGACGGCTTGTGGATGGGAAGAAGGAGCGACGGTGACGATGACCTCGGTCGAGTGCAACTCATGGACGAACGTGGCTGACTCGCCCACTCGCCTAGCCCTTGTGTCTTCGAACGGACTTTGCGTCGGGTGGTTGTCGACTCTGGGTCTGGCCGGGGACTCAGCCAAAGGGGGCGCGCGTCAGTAACGAAGGAGAGACGTGGATGAGTGTCATAAAGTCCAGCTGGGCGGCCAGGCTAGCGTCGGACAGCCCGGTGGCTTCTTTGGCGGAGGATGGACGAGATGGACGTGAAGAAAGCCAAAGGACGGCTCAGGGACTTTCGACAAAAACGGTCGCGGTCGTTGTTGGTCAAAGGGGCTGACCGATGTTGGACGCACGAGCTTGAGCAATGATGCCAGCACGCGTTTTCTAGGTTAGGCCGAGACTGTTCCCCTGGGCCCCTGGGGGAGGCTGGCTGTTGGGGGCTTGCTAGTGGGCCTCAAGGCGCCTGCGCCGAGTACCTACTTCCAGGGTAGGGTGCCTGGTTAGCGCTGCGAGAAAGGTACCTGCAATCTTGGTACGCGCGATATCGAGACGAACGCCGGTGGTAAGCCGCGGGTACGTGGCTTGCTCCTTAAAGGTTGCCGGGGCGTTCCAGTGCACGCATACCACGTAGGACTTAGAGCCAATGGTTGTCTGGCTTGCCAACAAAGACCATCTTTCGGGCAGTATGGCAACCCTCGAGTGTCATGGATCCGAACCACCGATGGGCTCTGCGACCAAGATGCTCCTCTACTCGCTAAGGTACTGATATTGGGTACCTAGGTACTACCTGAGGTAAGGTAGACTGCCGCGAGCATGCAAGGCAAGGTCAGGTTCCATCTACCCAAGGTACCTAGGTGGCCTAGGTAACGGGTGATGCCCGGAAAGTGACAACATTGAGCCTACGAGTGCACCCAGTAGCAGCGGCTCGAGCCAAGGCAAGTACCCATGGCCATGTACCTAGGTACCTAAGGTACCTACCACCTTTGCGTTGGAGCCCACCAGAGGCCCTGTGTCCGCACACCCCACCCAACTCGCGGGCCCCCTTTCCGCCACAGCGTGCCTGACCTGGCAAGCCTGGGACGTCCATGCTGGAGACGAGAGACGGGCACCAGCGGGTCCGTTCGCGAGCTCATCCTTGAATCGCGCTTAAGCGTTCCACCCGAATAGGGGCTTCTTGCTCTGGGTTCAACGTTGCACGAGGATGAGGCTGGATACCAGGCAAGGTACCAAGTAAACCCCCTACGTCTTAAGTACTTGATCCGTACGGACGTTTACGAAGTACTGTAGACGCTTACCGAGATATCAAGGTACCTAGGTACCTGACTCCGTACCCCTGCAGGCTTCACCGCCGTTGGCATCTGCATCCCGCCGCGGCCGTTGGACCACTTGTCAGCCATGCCCCCGATATAGTCCATGACTTTATTCTTAACGTCCAGGGGGGTTTTCTGTGCGTGGCCGTGACCCCGGTTCAGGCAGGATGATGATCACATCGAGCATGAAGTCGTGTTCCGGCGCAATTAGCTGGATAACTTCCCGCAATGCAGGGGGGGAATAGTCCCCGTCGGGAGAGACGGCAGGGTACAGGTAACCGTGAAGGTACCTGAGCTTCAGGTACGAAGTACGAAGTAAAGCCCGCGCGATTGAGAAGCTCAGGACGAAGCCAGGTAAATAATCATGACCCTCCCTGCAGACCAGCTACCCGGGAACTAAGGCAGGCTCCCTACTGGTACGTTACTTACCATTCATCCGAGGCAAAAGTCTGTACCAATGGCTCTTGGTTGTGCACTTTCTCAACCAATCCAATTTGGGACCCAAGGACACTTACTCCCAATGGAACGACATGTCGACGTCCTCAATCAAGGGCCCGAAACCTCAACCACGTAACAACGCCCATCGATTTCTCCGCCTTGCGAGTACCCGTCATTGACTTGCGAACAAGCAGGCTGCAGATCCATCCGCCCAAGGAGCAGCAAGTCCTACCGTGAAGGATCGAAAGTGCCTGTCGCGAACTGCCTGCGGTCCTGTTGCGTCCTGGATGCCCCATATCAATCTGCTGTTTGCCTCACGGTGTCCCAGCACTTACCGTGTTCCAGCACTTGACGTGCCCGGGCGCGGCCCGCCCGCTGTCTCTCCCCGGCACTGACCGTTGCCAGGATATGCTCTGTGCCGCTATTATCGGCATGCTGCTCAACCTTCGGCTGTCCCAAACGACGGAATCTGCTCAAAAGCGCCCCTCAGCTAGCGCACTTGTCACACACAAAGCCGCCCAGGAAGTACAGTTCCATCGTACTCGCACGCGAATTGATATTTCTCGACATCTCCCTGTGGTTGTTGAGAGACCTAAAATCGGTTTGTATGCCAAATACGGCGTACGACCGGTAAACGGAGCGCCGCCTTCTATCTACGCCCGCCCGTATTCGCCCGTCCAAATGAACGCCCAATCCGAATCTGAAAGAAGGAATTCCACCCTCCTGGGCCGCATGCCCACGCGGCTGGCAGTCTCGACTGCCTTGGCATTACCTAGTCTACCCCTCCAGAACGTTGAGTGCCGTAGGGATCATGAAACTCCAAACCCAGCAAACCTGACCACTTGCCCTGATGGCGAGAACCGCTAATACAGCATGCGGGTCATGATGCAAGCTGAATAGCCACCAAATCAGCAAACAAGGGCACGTCTGGGACCAAGTGGGGGGAGGGACTCACAGCTGAGCGCTTCGAGGCTGTCGGAGATGTCCTTGATCTGGCTGTACTGGACATTGCTGATATCCGCCATCAGGTAGGCAACCTAAGGGTTCGACGTCAGAGTCCTGCAGGCCCTAGTAGGAAAACATAGTAGTTGCTCACATCGCCTCTGCTGTCGCTGATTTGCTTGTCGACGTTGTGGTCTCCGAGAATCTCGTTTACTGCATACAGTCAGCTTTTCTGACGCGTGGTGGGTTCTTGGCTTCTTAAACATCATACCTTTCCGAAGTACGCCCGGGACATTGCGATGAATATAGATAACCTGCGGTTCTGCGTCAGAGATAGATGCGTGAAATTCTGGTTTGTAGTGTCGGTACCCGTGCGTGATCCGGTTCGTCGAGTGTGAGAGACCGCAACTGGGCTTCGGGCAGGTTTACGCTTCCCAGCGTGATTCCCTGGTTGATGTACCGTACCAGCGCGTCGGCGACTGTGCAAATCCAGGTGGGTTTACATTAGCAGGCGGTTGATTATTCATGGGATGTCGTGATCGGCACATACCCTCAATGCCAATGGCGCGCTGCGCCTCTTCGGTGCTGCCACCGATATGAGGCGTCAAGATAATGTTGCTGAGGCTGCGAAGATCCTCGCCCCATTGGTTGAGATTGTTGTTGAAGTAGTCGCCGTTGGCGGCAGGTTCGTGGGGGTACACATCGAGAGCCGCACCGGCAATCTTACCGGAGCGCATAGCCTTGATGAGAGCGGGAATGTCGACGACGCTTCCGCGGCTGGCGTTGATGAGGTAGGAGCCATTCTTCATGCCCTCGAGCTGGGCGGTGGAAATCATGTTGCGGGTTTCCGGGAGATCAGGCACGTGCAAGGTGACGAAATCGGCTTCTTCCAGCAGGGCTTCGAGTGTAGGGACCTGACGCGAAGTGCCCAGGGCCATGAGGGTGACGACATCGTAGTAGATTACGTTCATGCCCATGGCCTCGGAAAGGACGGAGAGCTGGGAGCCGATGTGTCCGTAACCAACGATGCCTAGGGCACGCGCCACGTTAGTAGGTGAGGCGAGCGCGGACGGGTGAAGGCAACTCACCAAGCGTCTTGCCGCGGATCTCCCAGCACTTGGCGCTGACCTTGTTCCAGGTGCCACGGTGCATCTCGTTGGAGCGGTCGCCCAGCTGGCGGGCCAGCGTGATGATCTCGGCGATGACAAGCTCGGCGACGCTGCGCGAGTTGGCGAAGGGGGAGTTGAAGACGGCGATGCCGTGGCGAGCAGCGTAGTCGAGGTCGACCTGATTGGTTCCGATGCAGAAGCAACCGATGACGAGCAGGTTCTTGGCTTCACGGAGCACCTTTTCGGTGAGCTTTGTCTTGGAGCGGATGCCGATGACCTGAACATCGCTTCGCGACGAAGAAGAGACGTCAAAATCCATGTGCTTGCGCGCCAATGGGTCCCAAGAAGAGCAGAGGGGAGGCAGGCAGGCAGGCCGGAAGGAGGGGTCAGGGAGCCGGTGTTTCCTTACCGGATTTTCTCGATCAGCTGATCCTCGGGCAGGGACGTCTTGAGGGCTTCGACCTGGTAGCCCTGCTCCCTGAGGGTCTCCTGGCCCGTCTTGTTGACATTCTCAAGCAGTAAGATCTTGATGTCCTGGGTGTTAAAGGGCTTGAGCTGCTTGGGGGCCCCTCGCTGAGGCAGGTTGCCGCCCCAGCTGCCGGGGGGCGAGTGGAAGGTAGCGGTCGGTGATGTTGACAGGTTGTTGCCCCAACTGTGGGAGACACTCCGCGGCGCCGTGGGCTGGGCGCCCAAGATGTCTCGTGCCGGTGTCATGGCGATGATGCGGGCTCACCCGAGGAGTGTGCGGCGGAGGGGGCAGCGGGAGCTTGCGCTGTCGGCGGACGCTGGACTGGTGGTCGTTGGCGGGGTGCTCGGCCGGGTGGATCGGATGGACGGCTCGGGTTGGGCAGGTGGTGGTGAGTTGACGAGCAACGGAACGAGACACGGCAATTGAGCACGTCTCGAGAGGAAGAATCAGATCAGAGAAGCCAAGGAAGGCGAGACGGCGAGCATCTACATAAAACGGGATGTATGTGTGTATGGTGGGGGAGGTTCTGCAAACGCTGGGCACACAGAGGGGCCCCGTGCAAGCTTTATTACGAGCAGTAGACTCCGGAACACGGAGGTCGAGTCGGGCGTCGCAGTCACATCAGACGACGGACCCTGCGGTGATTTGTGCAGCGCAGCCAGAGGCGGGTTCCATGTGGGCACCGCACGCAACGCAGGCACAGCCCTGGAGCAGATCGAGGGCAGAAGAGGGCACTCCGTCATTCCGTCATTCCGTCAGGCTGCGCGACATCCGCCACGAAGCACCACCAGCCGGGGCTGCATGCGCCCATCTAGCTGACGCCTTCCACATGCCCGCCATCCGCTCGCTGGCTCCGCCGCCTGCCTCCTGGCTGCTACCTACGTACCTGGTATCTGCGTCAAGACATCGCACCTATGAGTACCCCACTGTACCTAATGCTTTCAGATAAGGCAGTGCTGTGATCATGGCGGCATGTGTAAGATACCTACCTAGGTAGGTACCTTACCTTCCGCCGTCAACCTTCAGGTACCTTAGGTACCGACTCGGGCGAGTTTGGCACCGGCCAAAGACGAAGCAGAAGAAAGCAGCACCTCACCTGCCATATCAATGACCCCTCCACTCCGAGGCGTTGCGGCAGCATCAATCAAGCAGCAAGAACCTTAGGCGCTGACTCGCCAGAAAACTTTTTTTCAATGCCCCCAAGGTCGTTGGCGGGGTCGCACTCTTGCACCATCCCTCCCGTCGGTGCCCACAGTCTCGTGGCGCCTGTGAGGTGGGCCCAGCGAGCGAGCGCCAGACCATACCTAACATGCTAGACATGGCTGCTCAACCAAATCCCGGCAAAGCCAAGGGTATCGACGTTAGTACCCAGGTCTGTGTGGCCGCCGCTGCCACCGGCCCTCCGATGCGCGGAAACGCCAGGGTCTCGATGCGTCACATCCTCCCGGCCGTTCAGGGAAATGCCACGGCCAATTCAATTCAATACAATAACTTTGCAGCCGCGTCGCGTCTTCAGCAACCCTCCTCGCTGGGCGGAGCTTGCCAGTCGTGCCGGTGCCGTCTCCTGGGCATTCGACGTGCAAGGAGCCGTCTTCGAGGCGTAGTCACGTCTCATCGGAGCACTAGACGTCCACGTTCAGGTACCAGGTAAGGTGCTCAAGTGAAGAAACTGGGAACCTGGAAGGGTACCTACTCGTACTGGAAGGGGGATGCTTGTTCCTTGTCGCGGTGAAATGTCCCGTCTCCTTGCTGGCCGGTTTCCCCTTCCAGCATCACCGCTCGTCGTGCGTCCGCGAGCGGGGCCCGACCCTGCCGCCTGCAGACGCCGACCACCCGACCCGACTTCCAACTGCCTGGTCGGCGCGTCTCCCCGCCCCACCTCGGAGCTGGAAAGTTGGATGCTTGGCCATGCCGTCCATGCGTCAAGGACGGAACGGTCCTGCCTCCTGAGGTGTCTTTGCTCGTACTGCTGCGAGTTGGCCACACCGCCTGCATCTTTCGCACCGGACCTGCATGGACACCGGCGGCCTGCCTCTTGAGCCTTATCTGAGGCGGCCCAGAGGCCATTTTCATCTCAGCCAAGCTTGAGACCCCTGTATTGCGGGAGCCGCTTGCTCTGGCCATGACATGGTGGAGGCAGTCTAGATTTGTGCCCGTGCATGCTGCGTTGGCGCCCATCAAGTTACATGCTCTATCGCGCCTATCTGCGTACGACTACATACACGCATCTTGCCAGAAGCAAACAAAGGAGGGGAAACAAAAACAAAATAAGTGAGATATAAGCATGCGGTATGCCGTCCTGCATACGCCGTTTCGCGCGTCTATCAACTGGATCCAGAGCAACTGTCAACTTGACCAACACGACTTCCCCTGGTTCAGATACCGTGGTCCCTCGCGCCCATGCTGCGAAATCTACCAAGGGCTCGCACGATACCAACGGAATCACCCCGCCACCACAGCCAGCAACCATCCGTCCTCGCCTCGCGGCCTGTCCTTGGCCGTGCTCAACCCGCCCTGATGGTCACATCTCGCGTGATCGCGCAGTTTTCGCGTGTCTGACACCAGTCACTGCGCGCTCAGCTCTGCTTGCATTCAGCGGCCTCCTGCTTGGGCTTGCCCGAGTCGTCCTGGTGTTGCCCTGTTAGCTCAACCCAAACGCGTCCAGCAGAATGTTACTCACGTCTTCGTCAGACTCCTCTTCCTCATCATGGTCCTCGCTCATGTCATCCTCGTCGTCATCCTCGTCCTCGTCAAAGTCACCCGCCTCAAGGTCATCGTCGTCGATCTCCTCAAAGGCCAGAGCCTCACCAGTGAACCAGTCGATAGCACGGGGAATGAGCTTTTCCTTGATGTCCTCGCCGAGCTGGTAGTCCAGTTCCAAGCGCTCCTCAATATCCGAGCCGGCGTCATCCTCCTCAGCGTCGTCGTCGTCGGCAGGCGGCTTGGGGGGCGAGAAGAAGTTGAAGAATGACTCCGTAGGAACCGTCTTCTTAACGATACGGGTCTGCTTGGTAGCTGCGAGGATATTGTCAACGGGGCCAGTCGTCGCGGTGACATGTCGGCTAGCACTCACTCTTGTTCCTCTGCTTCTTGGCCTCGATCCGAACGGTCAAGTCCTTGCCGGTGTACCACTCGATCTTGTCGCCCTCGGCGTGATCATAGATGAAGTCTCCACCATAGCCACTCTCGTTCTGGTAGTAATACGTCTTGCTGATCGTCTTGTTCGAGAAAAACTCGTTGGGGCTGAACTCGAAGATAAGACGGAATCCGGGCATGTCGAGGTACTCCATGCGAACATCGACCAGGTGCTTGAGGGCAGCTTCGTCACGGTCGGTGATCATCTCGGCAAGCGTGACCTGGTTCTTCATGGCGGATAGCCAGAATTCGGGGATGCCCGTCACGTTCTCGGGAATATCACTTTGCTTGGGGGCACTCTCCGCTGAAGCCTCCTCTCCGGCCTGCAGCGACTGCTCCTCGTCATCGCCAGCCTTGACCTCCTCCTCAGTGGGCTCGGCCTTGCCGTTGACGATGTCGGCGCGCTTCTCGTACAGAGGAGTGAACTTGGCGAAGTACTTCTTCTCCAGTTGGAGTACCTCTTCCTGAAAGTCGGCCTCAAGCTTTGAATGCTCCTTCTGGATGGCTCTCAGGCCGGCGACTCGGCGGCGGACCGGGGTGGGGAGGGACTCGATGTAGCCAGAGGAGCGGCCGATGAGAGAGCCGAGTCGGCCTTGGATCATCTGAACAAGCTTGGGGTTCTGAGCGAAAATGGAAGCAGCGGCAGCGCGGTCCATGTCCTCTGAGCCTCAGCGGTCAGCGGATGGAAGGTGGGGTACATAGGTGATAAGCCAGAGCGTTACCTTCTTTGATGCTAGCAACGCCGGGCTGCTGGGCGTGAGAGGAAATGGGCGCATTGCTGGCCGGCGTGTTCTGCGGCGTGCTGGGACGCGGGCGGTTAGCACGTTGGTCGGCGACAAAGCTCAAGAGTCACCAGGCAGGCATCACTCACGGGGCCGTCACGTCGGGGCGCTTGTTCCGAATAGGCTCGGCCATTGTGTCTGGTTGCGGCCTGCTTGCCTGATCGCTGGAGGTGATGCAAAAACGATGCAGAAGCAAGCGCGTTGACGGCGGGGACGCGAAGGGATGGAGGGAGGCGAAATTGCGGATGGCGATGATGGAGGAGGGAAGAAGGGAGAGAAAGTTGGTGAGGCCGGTGATTTTGGCGTCTGGCCAAATTCGGTGGGGTTCAAGTCCAGACCAGCCGGGCTGCGCAGTGTAGTGCGGTGCGGTACGGTGCGGTGCGGTGGGTGGTGGCAACACAAAGGCAGGGTGGAAGGTACCTTAGGTAAAAGGTACCGACGGCAGGGCGCCGTGTACGGGTGCGGGCACTGTACACTCTGTGCCTTGCGACGCCTTTCACGGAGGAACGTGCCCGCACAAAGGCCTTCGACGGGAGCGGTCCCGCAATAGAGGGGTAGTGGCCGGTACTTGGACTATTTGGAAGGGCGAAAAAAAACCTTTGGGCTGCTCGCAGCTTGTTGGGGGCTAGGGGACACTGGGGGACGGTCCGTAGGGCTGGGCGGAGAGTGCACTGTGCTCAGCTTCGCGGGGCACAAGCTTCAGCAAACTGGTTGCGGCGAACGGACGCCCCGTTAGGCGCCTTGACGTGGTACCTTAGCGCCAGAGGCATACCAACTGGCACGCGAGCGTGCAATTCCTCACACTGTGATTTCCCAAAGTGGTGGGCGGCCAGGCGGGTACTTCTGGTGGCGGTTGAGAGTGGCCCATGGGTGTCGTCTTCCACGCCAAGTGCCTTGCATGGCGCACCAACTCGGCCGCTTGCCTCCCCCATCTTGACTCGTGCACGCGTCGTGCCGGATACCTCACTGAAGCTGCCTCACCGACTTTGCGAAGCATCGTGGAAGCGGATTGTTAGTGATCAATGACGACAAAGTCGCACCGTCTTGGCTGTATCCTTTTCGTCACTATTACTCCCCCGCCTTCACCATCCAAGGTACCATGTACTTAACTGCCTTACCTTACACATGCTCTTGACTGACCATGGACGCCGGGATGGACTTCTTGTACGTGCGCGGGTTCCATGGCATACCCCAGCTAGGTAAATATTCCCAGCGGCAAAGCCCTGGAAGCTGCCGCTTGAATAGTGCAGGACCCCGAGCGACGATGTCCCCCTACCCAGATACCTTGCCTGTCCAGGTAGGATCCGATCTGCAAGCGACGCTCAGGACCGCGTGAATTTAAGGTCCTCAGGCACCGTATCTCGAAGCGTAACTTGCCTACCCGGTAACCTACAGTAGTACATCACGAGTGCAGCCACTGTCGGACTGGATGTTATGGAACTGTAGCAGGGGGGCATTCGACTCTTAGCACTTCATAAGGCGCCTTGCCTTGTGGATATTTTGTGACCGGGACAAGGTGCCAAAGGGTTGACCTTGGCTTGCCTGGACACGAGAACAGCGAGCACGGCGATGACTGAAGCACAGCCAGGGCTCTAGGTACGCGCACCTCTCGCTGCTAGGTTGGACCAAAAACAAAAAAACAATATGAACCAAAGCCTTTACACCCCCAAAACCATATATATGTTTATCTTGGAGTTTTTGAGCTATTCGTGGTGCAAGAAGCGAGGCCGAGAATCTCGCGGTTTCTCCTCCTACCCGGGCACTTCCAGGGCTCCAGTCAACAGTGGGGCGAGATATGCTCCGGGTCCTGGCCCAGGCCATGTCTTGCGACGTCAGTCGGACGTGCCTCGAATTTCGCGAGGCACGCGCATACCACAGGTACGACATTCGCTCCCGGGTTTGAGGCCAGACTCCTCACTGGACAGCAGCATCGTGCGCCAGCATTCGGACGCGCCTCAAGTCCCCGACCTCGGTACCGAGGAGACCACCAACCCCTGGCCAGCGCCCCATCGCTCGTCGCCCACTCTCTTGTTGTGCCCGCGTGCGCATCTCCAGGTGCGAGATCAATCCGCCGTATCCCAACTCGTCGCACTCGCCATGAAGAGCAACAACTCGGACTATTAGGCGATGGAAGACGCTGCTAGTCCCCCAACGGGTGGCCGTCGCCGCAGCCCTCCCGGCGCTGGCCACGGACCCCGGAACCATGGAGGTGCCTCCCTCTATCGCCTGAACTCCAACCAGAGCAATACGAGCGTCTTCGAGGACGTTGAGATGGCACATGAAGAGGTACGTGGACTTGCATGACACGGCTTCACCGCCAGCGGCCGTTGACAGCCACACAGCTCTACTCTGGTCCCATGGCCGAGAGCCTACCAACCAGCGTATCGGCCTTCTCTCACCGTAGAGCACGGGCAGATTCCACGGCGAGCTTCACATACTACGACGAGGACGAAGAGCCTGCGCCCGAGTCCGATGACCGCGATAGTGTCTACCGCAGACCGAGCATCTCTGAGAGCTATATCCGGCGCAGCATCAGTGACCTCGGCGACGCCAACGACTTCGAGTTTTGCGTTGACGACGACGACCAAGATTCGGCTGATCGTGAGTATCAGGCTACCGAGGATGACTATGTCCTGCGCCGGTGCTCGTCGGCCCAGTCTCGTACTTCGGTCCATGCCCGCCTTCTCCGTCACGACAGTTCCGCCACGGCGGCAAGCGCACGGCATGAGGGCCGTACTAGTCAAAAGATTTATATGCCCAACGAGGACCTGACAATTGCCGTGGCGGGCTTTCGTTCTAGCACTATCGGGTACGCCGCCTACGTCTTCATGTGTGTTGCATCCTGCGGCCTGGCCTTTCTGCTGTTCCGATGGCTTCCTCGATGGTACGTTGGGCTCGTCGGTCGACCCTTTTCCCTTAGGGAATGCCATTGGGTTGTCATCGAGAACCAATGGGGTGAGCTCGCCATCATGCCCGTGAAGACGCAGCTATACGGGCGACCGATGTCCTCCGTATTCGGACTCCCCGAAAAGATGTTCGCATATGGCCTGGACGACGAGGAGAGCGACCCCTTGATAGACAATCTCCGCACCCTCGATTACCGCTACGTTCGCCTGTGCTACCATCCTCTCAAAGACAAGTTTGTCATGTCCACCGGATGGAAGGACCCCGAATGGACCGACGTCCGCACCGTGCGTGCCGGACTCGACAGCGACGAGAAATCCATCCGCGACGTCATTTTTGGGGGCAATTTAATCGACGTTGAGCAGAAGCCCGTCGGCCAACTGCTTGTCGACGAGGTAAGCTGTCTCCAACCCCCCACCAGGCTCTCTAAGCTCGTGCCACCATGTGCTCACACATTGCCCAGGTTCTGCATCCATTTTACATCTTTCAAATTGCTAGCTTGCTTCTCTGGTCCATGGACTCATACTACTACTATGCTGCCTGTATCTTCGTCATGTCTGTCGGAAGCATCACTGCCACGCTTATTGAAACCCGGGCGGTAAGAAGGCCCTCGCCAAGCACGCACTCATCGTCAAGCCGCTGACAAGCACAGACCATGAGAAGGCTCAGGGAGATATCGCGATTCGAGTGCGACGTGCGCGTTCTTCGCAATGGATTTTGTGGGTTGAGCCGCTCCGATGGATACCCGGCGTCATGTGCGCGTTGCTAATCACTCTAGTCAGGGAGATATGTCTCGTCCAGTGATTTGGTCCCAGGGGATATCTACGAACTCAGTGATCCAAATCTAACACAGTTCCCGAGCGATGGGTTGCTTCTGAGCGGAGACTGCATCGTCAACGAGAGCATGCTAACCGGTAAGTCACTAGTATCGACTTTGGTCGTATTGTTGACTGTGTCAGAGCACACACGCTGACCGTAACAAGGTGAGTCTGTGCCAGTGTCGAAGCTGCCGGCCACAGACGAGGTGCTTCGGGCCATGGATCTTGGAGCAGCCTCCGTCTCGCCCGAGACCGCGCGCCATTTCTTGTTCTGCGGCACTAAAATCATCCGCACAAGGAGACCACACGAGGATGAGGGTGGCGACGCCGTAGCCCTGGCCCTGGTCGTCCGGACCGGCTTCAACACCACCAAAGGCGCCCTTGTCCGGTCGATGCTCTTCCCCAAGCCCTCTGGCTTCAAATTCTATCGCGACTCCTTCCGATACATAAGTGTCATGGCCATGGTCGCGCTGCTGGGCTTCGTGGCCTCCTTTATCAACTTCGTCAGGCTCAATCTTGCGTGGCACTTGATTATTGTTCGGGCACTAGATCTCATCACCATTGTTGTTCCACCTGCGCTCCCTGCTACACTCACCATTGGCACCAACTTCGCGCTTGCACGACTAAAGAAGAAGCAAATCTTCTGCATCAGCCCTCAGAGGGTGAACGTTGGCGGGAAACTGGATATCATGTGCTTCGATAAGACTGGCACCCTAACGGAAGATGGACTTGACGTTCTCGGGATTCGAGTCGTTTCTCCAGAGACGCACAAGTTCGGCGACGTCTTGTCGGCGGCGCCGCCGACCCAGAGCCAGACCGACAATGCGCCATCCCAACAACGAAACCCCATGACGGCGGCATTGTACACCATGGCAACGTGCCATTCCCTGCGATCCGTGGATGGCGGTCTAGTTGGCGATCCGCTGGACGTCAAAATGTTCGAGTTCACAGGCTGGTCTTTCGAAGAAGGCAAACACAGGATGGGCGATGGCGAGGACGAGGACCAAGGCGGGCTTGCCCCCTCAATCGCTAGGCCTCCCGATGTAGGTTGATGATGTCCGGAAACTTGCCGTCCAGGACTCAGTTGCTAATTGTGCGCGACGTAGGAGTCTGTAGAGCTCGGCGTTCTAAAGTCGTTCGAGTTCGTGTCGCAGCTCAGACGAGCCAGCGTTATTGTTCGTCATTTCGGGAAAAAGAGCGGCGACGTCTTTGTCAAAGGGGCACCCGAGGCAATGCGAGAGATCTGCCGAGCGGAAAGTTGTGAGCAGCTTCGTCTCAACCTTCGTGTGTTACATCCACTGACGAACTTAGTTCCTCACGACTATGACGAGCTCTTGTCGTACTATACTCACAAAGGATATCGTGTCATTGGCTGCGCGACACGTCACCTGCCCAAGCTTAGTTGGGTCAAGGCACAGAAGATGACCAGAGCCGAGGTTGAGAGCGGCCTTGATTTTATTGGGTTCATAATTTTTGAGAATAAGCTGAAGCCCACCACGGCAGTCGTGCTGAAGGAGCTGCTTGACTCGAACATCGGCGCGGTGATGGTAACGGGGGACAACATCCTAACAGCCATCAGCGTTGCGCGAGAGTGCGGATTGTTAGATCGCAACGCGCATTGTTTCGTGCCGCGGTTCACTCGCGGTGAGTCCTTTCATCGAAGCCGGCTATGGCCTTCGGCCGCTAACGTACAATAGGCGACGCACGCGATCCTACGGCCGAACTGCATTGGGAAAGCATTGACAACAGCACCTACAGTCTGGACAAAAGAACGCTCCTGGTTAGTCATAAGATGACCCGCCCGGGGGAGCTACTCTCGATCATCAGTGAATCTGTTTTTCTGACGAGGTCGTAGCCTTTGCCCGTTCCGCCGGAAGCCGACGCTTCGCTGCCGTTTGACATCTCCAATCTGCGCAACTACTCTCTAGCTGTGAGTGGGGAGGCATTTCGCTGGATTGTGGACTATGCGTCGCCGGAGGTTCTACGGACAGTAAGCTTCATCAAGGACGTGATAGCGACTCGGTCAGCCTAGCTAACACGTTTGGCAACAGATGCTCGTTCAGGGCAAGGTGTTTGCGCGAATGTCTCCAGATGAGAAACATGAGTTGGTCGAAAAGCTTCAAAGCATAGACTACTGCTGCGGATTCTGTGGTGACGGTGCCAACGACTGCGGGGCGCTCAAGGCGGCGGATGTGGGCATCTCGTTGTCAGAAGCGGAAGCATCCGTCGCAGCCCCCTTCACGTCGAGGGTGTTTGACATCGGGTGTGTCCTCGAAGTTATCAAGTACGACGCAAAACGCCCCCTGACGCGAAATGCCGATGCACTAACAGGATTCAGGGAGGGAAGGGCTGCGCTTGTGACAAGCTTCAGTTGCTTCAAGTACATGAGTCTGTACTCGGCCATCCAGTTCACATCCGTGAGCTTTTTGTACGCCAAGGCTTCCAACCTGGGCGACTTCCAGTTCCTCTTTATAGACCTCCTCCTGATCCTGCCCATCGCCATCTTCATGGGGTGGGCAGGTCCAGCGCCGAGGCTTTGTCGGAAGAGGCCAACGGCGGACCTGGTGTCGCGCAAAGTGTTGACGCCACTTCTGGGCCTCATGGCCATCTGCATCTTCATCCAAGCGGTAGCTTATGTCACGGTCAAGGAGCAGAGTTGGTACATACCGCCCAAGGTCAAGCACGACGAGGCAAGCATCAAGAACTCGGAGAACACGGCTTTGTTCTTGGTGTCGTGCTTCGAGTACGTCCTATCGGGCGTGCTTCTCAATGCAGGGCCGCCATTTCGACAGGGCACACTGCAGAACTGTAAGTTGGCCCCAGAAAACAGTGGGCAGAGACAAAAGCCGCCGTGCAGGACTGACTGAGCGCTAGGGCCGTTCATGGCGACCATCACGCTGGCGTTGGGCGCGTCGGTGTACATGGTGCTGTGCCCAGCCCATTGGCTTAAGAAGCTCATGGAGCTGACGAGCATGAGCCAAGGCTACGAAATGTTGTTGATTGCCCTCGGGGTGGTGTATCTGGCCATGGCCTGGGTGTTTGAGCGGCACCTGGCGATGCGCCTGGCCCGACTTTTAGGGGCGGCCAAGGAGCGCCTCACAGGGCGGGGGAAGAAGCGCAAGGAGTACAAAATAATCCGGGAGGGTATCTGGAACCGGTAGGCATCTTCGATAGATGGGGATGGGCGGCGTTGACGATAGACTGCGTTGGGCGAGCGCTGGGGGACGCCGCACTCGGCGCGCACCGGCAATGCGGCGACACGACCATGCGGCACCTCACGGCACGGCGGCAAACCCCACGGACGTCTGTGGGTCCCCGTGCGCTTCAGGTTGGTCTCGGGTGTGAGTCCATGACCTCACCACCACCAGCCGCCCGCGACGGCGTGACGCTGCCAGCCCAAACGGGTGCCCGGCTCGTGTCCTGGGAACATGCATGCTTGTACCTAATAAATGAAGCACAAGCCCGCCTGGTTCGCGCGTCGTGCAGCGTTCGTCTCGTCTCGCTCTGACTTGCCTGCCACGAGCACTCACACAGGCGCTTCGCAAAGATTCACTTCTGCCCGCTCCTACATTGATCGCCGCGGACGGACGCCGCCATGAGCTACGGTGAGTCCGAACGTTGAGATGCCCAAGAGTCGCGCTCATGAGTGACGCGGCCAGATTGGATCCTCGACGGCGGCTATTTGCCTCATGCCGTCATTCGCGTCGGCATCCGTCGTCAGCTGCGCGACCGGCTGGCGTCCATCGCGAGCACCTCCCTAAGCGACGCCTATGCCAGCAAGATGGCCTACATTGAGCGCCTGCGCACGCGGCCCATGGCGGTAGAGACGGACACGGCCAATACTCAGCACTACGAGGTCGGCACCGGCGTGCTGGCGGCCTGCCTTGGCCCGCGCATGAAGTATTCGTGCTGCCTCTATTCCAAGGGTGGCGAGACGCTCGCCCAGGCTGAGGTGGCCATGCTCCAGTCGTATCTCGAAAAGGCGGAGCTGAAGGACGGCATGACCATTCTCGACCTGGGGTATGTGCAGCAACCTTCATCCGGCGAGGAGTGCCCTCTTTGCTAAGCGCAAGCGTCTCCTTGACACAGCTGCGGCTGGGGTTCTGGCGCCCTCTTCTT
Source organism: Purpureocillium lavendulum (assembly GCA_029168975.1). Taxonomy (NCBI): domain Eukaryota; kingdom Fungi; phylum Ascomycota; class Sordariomycetes; order Hypocreales; family Ophiocordycipitaceae; genus Purpureocillium; species Purpureocillium lavendulum. Next base: position 2,383,642 of record JAQHRD010000008.1, on the reverse strand, counting down.
CGCAGAGATGCTTCCCACGTCTCGCGTCGTCGCCTTCTCCAACTCTCGGACCCAAAAAGAACACATTGATGCTGAGGCGCGTCGCCGTGGCGTGTCCAACGTGACCGTCATCACAGGCAATGTCGTTGATTACGAGTTTGAGCCCAATAGCTTCGACCGTGTCGTGTCAATAGAGGCAAGCGCTTCCCTCCCTGTGCTTGGCCCGCCGATGACGGATTCACGGAGCTAACTGAGTGATGATTCTTGGTACAGCTATTTGAGCACATGAAAAACTATGAGCTGCTCATGGCCAAGGTCTCGCGCGCTCTCAAACCTGGCGGCAAGCTCTTCGTGCACCTCTTCGCCCACAAGTCGACTCCCTACGACTATGAAGAGGGCTGGATGACGACGCACTTCTTCACCGGCGGCACCATGCCCTCGGCCGACCTGCTTCTCTACTTCCAGCGGCACCTCACGATCCAGAAGCAGTGGTGGGTCAACGGCATGCACTACTCGCGCACCTGCGAGGACTGGCTGTCGTCCATGATCGCCAACAAGAAGGAAATGTGGCCACATCTCGCAGCCACGTACGGTGACAAGGACGCGGAGACGTGGTACAATCGCTGGCAGATCTTCTACATGGCATGCTCCGAGCTGTTTGCGTACCAAGGCGGCGACACATGGGGAGTGGCCCACTATTTGTTCGAGAAAGTCGCCACAGAAGCGTAGAGCGCGTTGAAGCAGGGTAAACAGTTGAAGGTATTTTCTGTTTGTACACCGAACCTGGCCATCTATAGATTCGCTTCGCCAGCCAAAGGCTCCATGTTTGCTGCCCCGTCGATTGCTCAATGATCCCAAGGATGCTTCCATCCCATCAGTGCCGGTCCTGTTGCAGCGAAAAGACGCGTTAGCAGGGCGTTGGGGGCCGAGAGACCGCGCGGATAACGATGGTCGGGGAGGGGGAGGGGATCGAGGGATATTCTTCGTACCGTCCTTCTTGGCTCTGTACATCAGCTGTGGCACAGCGAGTCAGCAACACAGTGCACCCTATGGCTCGTGATATCGACAAGGGTTCTTAAGCATCTACGGCCTCGCACGGGATGAACGTACCCAAAACCACATGCCAGCGCCGAGGGCAGTCGCGGTCAGGCGATAGATGGGCGCCACATGGGGGACGGGGGGCTTCGGCGGACCCATGGCGGGCTAATATAGTCGTGAGTTTCGTGTTCTGGGGCTTCACCAATCGAGCGACGAGCTGTAGGGAAGCGCGTCAGAACCGAGCATCTATTTTATAGCCCGCAATGCGGAATGGTGTGGCCCAAGGCGAGGCCGATGGTAGAGGGCAGCCATCGGGGAGGCCCGGAGCCACGCCGATGTCGGGAAGAAGGCGGTCGTAGGACTGTAGGACTGTATCGCGAATCAACTAACCTAATTGTCTTGCGAGGCCGAGCCGTATTCGCAATGTGGGTGTCTCGTCGTGGGCGGTCGATCATGGGCTGGGTCATCGACTTGGCAAGACGAATCTCTGAAGTCGCTGTCGGGATCGGGATGAACCAAATCTCAAATGACTAAGCATACTGGTGCGCTTGTTCATTGGCTGTAGCTCCTGGCACAACTGGAGGACGAGCTGGAGTGCGACAGACCCCAGCCAGGCAACTCCCCTGAGAGAAAGTCCAGGTACGTACTCGGTACCGACCACGTATTCGTACTTCGTACTCGGCAGCACCTCTCCAGTACCTTAGGTACGGCACCGGTGCATATCAGGCTGCGCTCCCCAGACCTTAAGGTGACCCGGTCAAGGTGCGGACTTCGGGGTACCTTGGGGTCCTCCGTACTCAGGTCCTTTAGGTGCCTCGCTACCTGCCGTCTTGCCAGGGTACCTCGCGCCCCGTGCCTTTTATTTGGTACACGCTGCCGGCCCATGCATCTACCCAAGTCTTACCTTGACCTGATGCCGGGTAAGTTACATGTTGGACTTCTTGTCGTCACCCCGCCTTCATCGTACACAACTGCTCAGATCTGGACACGTCGACGCAACGCCTCTATTTTCTTTTCGCTTGGCTGCCCTCGCCTCACCACTCTCTGACAGATCTCCACGTCATCTTCGCGACGGCATCTACGCCACGCCATTGTTCAAGGCGCGACGCCGCCATCCGGGCCATGGGGCCAGGTTGTATAAGACAACAGAGACGACGTTGAAGAACCACCCAACGCGATTAAGGCGCCTGTTCGCGAAGCCGCGCCTGCCGACACCATGGCCTCTGCCACCAATAGCACCCCTCAGCTCAGCTCCAAGTCGCCAACAATCCGGCGCATTCGTAAGTCGCCTGTAGCTGCATACATCGTCCCTCAAGAACGCGACGCTGACAGGGTGGACAGTCCGCGAAGCTGCTGAGATGTCCAACTCGCCATCACCAGACTACACCGCTGAGCCTCTTGAAACGGACCTCTTCGAATGGCACTTTACCCTGCGCGGCCCACCCAACTCGGCCTACGGCGAAGGCGTATACCACGGACGCATAGTCTTGCCGCCGACGTACCCCTTGCGACCGCCGAGCTTCCGATTCACGACTCCAAATGGCCGCTTTGAGGCCAATCGCGAAATATGTCTAAGCATCAGCGGCCATCACGAGGAGACTTGGCAGCCTGCCTGGGGTATCCGGACTGCTATAGTGGCGTAGGTCTCTCTTGCGTGAACCACTTCCTCTACTTGTAATCGCAAGCTGACCCTCTTCAGCCTTAGAAGCTTCATGGAGACCGACGCCCGCGGCCAGCTCGGTGGCCTGGACACGACGGATACCGTTCGTCGACGCCTTGCCCGCGACTCTGGCTCTCACACGTGCGCGACATGTGGCCGAAGCAATACCGACATCATCGCTGAGTCGGAAAAGAGGGCACGCGAGCATTCGTCGACCTCGGAAGAGGTGCAGGTGCCTCAAGAACTCAGCATGGGTTGGAAGGACGAGATGCAAGCAAAGAAAGCGGCCGAATCCAACGCAGAGGCGGGGCCTGGCACCGCTACTACCACGACGATAACGACGGCGACGAGGATAGCGGCGACAAGGAGAGAAGATGAGTCTGAGAGTGCAGAATTGGCCGAGGGCTTCGTCCGCACTGCGCCACCGGCGTCAGGCGTCAACGAGACGCGACGACGGACGCCACAGGTGGTGCCTGCTCGCGAGGCGAACCAGGTGCAACCTGCGCCGCCTGCCCCTGGGCTGGCCCACCGTCCCCAGCTGCAACACATCCCTGGTAGACCAAATGACGGGGTCCCTCTATGGATCGATCGGGCAATTGTGGCCCTGGTCATCCTTCTGGCGGCTGTGCTTTTCAAGGTTTTGTTCGGATTTTGAGCCATATAGACTCCAGTTGGCATTTGCGTAGCACCTGGCGTTATGGGAGTTGGAGCACAAGATGCTCTTCACTAAATGTTTTCTCTCGGTTACATCATTCGCTGGGCTAGCCTATCAAGCGGCGTGGGCAGAAACGTTGAATGCCGGAGTGTCCTTTGGTTGGGTGCAAATCAGGAGCCTTCAGCGGTCAAATTGCAGAGTGGCCCACGGTTACGGGTTCGGTTCATCTGAGGGGTATCTAGCAATAACACGGCGAAAATACACACCATCTATGCGACGCGCTACTGCAGTGCTCCCTTCCCACCGAGTTTCTCATGCTAGGGAGCAACTGAAGACTCGTCTTGCCACTAGCTGACAAGCTCATTACGCAGCCAAGGTACTGCCAGCCACCACCACTCGCCAACCGTCGTTGCCGAACCATCAAGGGCGTCCACCAGCACGCCCGTCCTATGGCCCCATTGCATGATAAGCTGGGCCTCGAAGTCGTCTAGGGTAGGGTGAAGAGCGCTGCGGATGCCCTCCTTGGTCATTGTGCCCCGGATAGCGAAGGCAAAGCAGAACGCGCCGAGTATCTCGGACCACAACTGGATGTTGCTCGTGCCGAAGAAGTCAACCCACTGCGGCAGCTCAGCCCCAGGCCGCCCAGTCGGTGGTCCCATGGCCAACACGGCCTGCAGCACATCGATGTCCTCGTTGAACTTGTACGTCTCCGTCGGCACCACGTCGACCCCGAAGTGATAGTATGACTTTGGGTACTTTCGGCTTTCATAGTTGCCCGGCTCGAAGCCGAGGGGGATGTTGGGAAGGCCCACCGGCACAAGCCTCACCCTCCCGGCCCCGTTGAGGTTGGTGAGAGCCATCATGGCCCCCTCGCTGAGAGTGTACGGCACCGACATGGACTCCCGGGTGCGAAAGGCCTCGTCCAGTTGCGCCTTGAAGAGCGCAGCCTCGTCGTACTTGGCCGATTGGGCCAGCTTCCCCAAGTTCGCCACGTACCACTCGTTCAGGCGATACGGGCGGCCGCCAAGTAGAGCTTTTTTGCTCCTACAGATGATTTTTTGGTCGGTCAGTTGAGACGTCGCTTGCCTAAAGATGGCGCCTCGTCGCTGCTTGTTCCCCGGGCATAGCGTGTGAAACTTAGCCTTGATCTGTTCGCTCGAATATCTCGAATCTCCCGTGCTGCAGAGCGACTTGATCCAGGACTTCGCCACATCAAAGTTACTCACAACCGCTGCCGGCCATCCAACCGCCCCATTGGAGGCACCCATGACGGTCACAGCACCTGCGTCCATCGTGACAGCCTCGAAACGGGAGTAGGTCGACGTCAGGACGTGGAAATACCTCTCCCTCCAGTCATCAGCTTTGCTCTGTACGACATCCAGAGTGTAGTTCTGGTCAAGAATTTCCCTCGATCGCGGCATCTGGAACCCATCTTGTCGAGGCAGCTGCATTGTCCAGCGAATGAGCCCATTCCAGTCGTACTCGAGAGGCTTCTCAAAGTCCGGAACCGGAAGCTCCTCACTTTCAAACGCAGAAATGAGCTTCTCCTGGAAGACGTGGGTGAAGTTGGAGATATAGGCGGCCTGCTCCTTCCGAATAGTCGTCCAGAACCTCCTCAACTGCACGAGGCCAAGATGCGGGTAGAGCTTCATGAGAAGACCCCAATCAATTGCCTTGTCTGCACCGCCAAGTACCGAGCGGATGGCAATAAAAGCGGCCAGAAGTTCTGGCCGATTATCGATCTCTGCACTGGCTGCCAAAAGCTGTTCCGCGGTGTTGGCGCGCGCTGGCAGGGCAGTGAGGGCACGAGTCACCAGGGCGACACGCTTCACCTTGGCTTGTCTCGCGCTCCGGCCACCGCCATCGGCGACTGGCGTCCGTGCTGGGGAGGGAAGCGCCCGGCGAGTATAGACTCCTAGGTCGTCATCCGAGGACGAGGCACCATCATCCAGTTTGTTCGCCAGAGTGTCTCTCGCGGATATCAATGTGAGCTGCCCTTCAGGCTGCCAGACCAGATCAGGAAGCGGTTCGGTAATGCCTGGGAAGGGATCGCCATGAAACTTGACAAATATGTTATGAGGACCGGCCTCTCCCGGCCTTGCCTTGACGAACTGAGCTTGACGTGACAATTCCACGTCCAGGCAAGCCCGCAGTCTGCGAAGGAAACGCTCATAGTTCCTGTTCTCGGCAACTGACAAATGCTTCCTGAGGTTTGGCGCCGCCAGGCGCTCCTCGATGTGATCGTCGATGGCGGACCACTCAAACCACTTCTTATCTGGCATCCAACCATCAAGGACGAGGCTAGTGCCATAGCCGTCAATTTCTGCGTTACTGTACCACGGCCAGACGCCATTGCTGCCCACAACCCGGGTCGCTTCGTCGAACGTGTGGGTGACTGGGTTCGATATCAGGGGCTCGTTCCAGCCGGGCACCGGAGCCCTACGACCAGGCAGCCAGGGTGTGTCGCCTTGTGCAGCTCGCGCTTGAGGCGCCAGCTCGTCATCCAGCCGCGTGTTGGGCTTCAGGAATGTAAGATGCTGCGTGGACCATTGTGCAGGAAAGAATTGGGCAACATCTGAGGGCGTGGCGGGGCCATCTCCCCATTCGCCAGGCTCGAACTTGAGCCTTCGACCCTTACGACGCTTTGGCACGGGTCCGAGGCCATCTCCCTCCTCCATCTTGGGATTCACGGAGTACCGGAGTCGTTTGACACGGCGAGGGCTTTCCGCATCTCCTGCCCGCTTTGCCGCCACCTGCGCAGCGTAAACCGGAGCGTCCAGGATTGCCACCTCGTCCGCCAGCGGGCGCCGTCCGCGGACTTTTCCTCCAGTGACACTTCCAAGGTCAGAGTTCGCATCCTCGCATGAAGTCATGTATCGGAACGGCCCGGTCGCACTTTTCAGTTTCTCGATCAGCTGGAGCGATTCGGGCGCGAAGGCGTCTAGGTCGGGCCGAGTGATCAGTTGACACTTCGAGAACAAGCCCTTTTCGCCGCGGAAAGCATGCCACTGATCGACCACGACCTTTCTCTTGATCAGGTCCCTTAGCGTGGTCTGAAAATCTCTGTCGGATGGAGCCGTCTCAGCAGGATATCGATTATTCCATGACGACAAGACAGCCTGCAACAGGTCTGAGCCGCCAATGACGGCACCGCCGCGTTCTGCCACAAGATCCTGGATAATTGAAGACACCTTGTCAAAAGTGGCTTTGTTTGTTCTGTTCCGGCGATAACGGCCAGAAGACTCTGTTGTATGCCCTGTTCCAACTACCTTCAGATCAGCCTCCACAGCAGGACTGGTTGAGACCGACTCGGATCCTGTAGGCTGGCCAAAGTTACCAGAATCGTGTATGACCGATGGAGCTCTGGTCGCGAACACCAGATTGCGCCGGGGCAGACTGGCTGCGGTCTCCAGCAGCGCTTCTTGCCCATGCTTCCCTTGGATGAATGGACTTTGTTCTGCAACTGGGGTAGTCGAGTGGTCCGCTGATCCAGCAGGTGTTACTCGCGATGTCTGAACAGTTGACACGTTGCCTGCCGAGGGACTGCCGACTGTTTCGCGATGCTCCTCAGCAGATGGCGGCCTCTTTACAGGAAGCGTAGAAGCAGCAAGCTTCTCGGGGGCCGTAGTTGGCGTTGTTTCAGGCATGCTCTTTTCTTCTTCCGACCCACCTTTGTCGATCGGTTCCGATATTGCTGGGTCAAAGAACACCATAGGTTTCCCACGTCGGGTGGTGGGAGCGTCTGAGGGCGTGTAAGACGGGTTGCAGGATGTTCTTGACTTCTCCAAGTGATACTTGAGGCCCAGGTCATTCTTCCAGCTGCCACCGCACTTCTGACATTTCCATGGCCGTGAAGAAGATTGATCTTCTTGAACGGACCCCGCCGAGCGTCCTCCCTGGCCGCGATTGCCGCGGCCTCGCCCTCGACTGCGTCCACGGCCTCTACCCGCGCCTCGGCCTCCACGACTTGCCGCAGGGGAGGCCGCAGGGGAGGCCGCAGCCTCACTCGCATCTCTCGGAGCATATTCATCGACTTCTGGCTGGGCGGAGACATCCTGGTTCGCTTGGTATTGCACCTTATTGTCACGGCTTTCCAAAACAGCGATAGAGGGACGAAGTCCCACTGCGAGGGCGCTGCGGAGGGCTTCTGGTGTAACTCGCAGGTGAACCACAAGATGTGGGTATTCGCCTTCAGTGCGAGGGGTTTCGTTGTCTGCTGGGGAGCTTAAAGAAGCCTTGTGCTGCGAACCCGTCGATTCATCAAGGAAAATCTGAACTTGGGGAGGTGCTTTTTTGGTCCTCAGCCGTACCCCGCAGACCCTCGCCAGTGACATCGGCGTTTGGGTTGTCATGGGCAAGTTGGGTGCTGGTCCAAGGCCATACCAGCTGGCGCCGGGCGCGGACGTTTCGTCTTCCGACGCGCTCTGTGAAGCTGCTGTATCGGCCTTGCTCTGTGGAAAGAATAGATATGACGCTACTTTGCCCGATCTGGCGTGCTCGCTGCGTAGCTGCATGTGCCTCAGGTAAGGGGGCTGCAGCCCCGGTGTAGCCATGGATCCAGTCATGGCTGAAAGAAAGCGATTGAAAGTCGCACCGAGGGTGAGTGAATATATGTCCGGGTTGGAGAGTCCGCTATCACTGGACACCTGCACCAATCTGGCAATAGTCCATGGTAGAGGCTGGTCGGACTCCCACGGAGGGAGAGTGCTGAGTCGGAGACTACTCGCGCGACGAGCATTGGTCTCATCGTCAAAATCGTCCTCCGCTGCACTTCTGGATGGCCTCCCGGCTCGTTTCCCGGTAGCCAGGAAGATGGACCAGTCATCGGGGTTCAGATCGCGACAGAACTTGATGCAGTCCTTGAATACCTTATTATCGAGTTTGGCTGCAACGTACTGTATCGCGCCGCGGGAGTTGAGGAAGCGGCAAGTCTTGGACAGGACTTTCATCTGCCACCGCATCTCGAGAATGCCTAGCTTCGCTTTGAGGTCGTGCATGCGTATCACGTCCCACTCCTTGGCGATGGCCATGACGGTCGTGGCCAAGGCGGTATAGTCCACGTCTGCGCCTGTCCATCGGATGTGCCACGGCACGGGATCTAGGTTGTCGACCAAGGATTGCCGGTTCAAGCTCATCTCTGCCACTGGCTCCGCTGTAGAGACGTTCTCCCTGGGCAAGGAAGGGGCCAGACTCTTCAGCCACATCTTGCTTGTTTTCGTGCCGCGCACTAGGGTCGTCCTCTTGATAATGTAGCCCTTTCGCACGAGAGAGTCAGTTCGCTTGGGCACAGAGCGCTTGTCCTGCGCTACCAGGCGACCGAGGTCACCCTGCAGGATCCCGCTTGATCCGGTGGACGCGATGCCGAGGAGGAGCACCCATTCGGACCGGGGTATTCGCTTATGATCGACGGCATGGCCGGTGATAGTCTCCCACATGGTGGCCTCGGACACCCGGACCCTGACTCCATGGTTCGGGGCGGATGATGATGCTGCGTCGTCCGCGTCGCCAACACTGGCACTACTGTGCTGGTGCGCGAGAAGCTCGGCCAGAGTAAGTTGGTTGTACTGTCCCTCATGGCCGACAGAGACGTCGCTTCTTTGGACGAGCCACGTCCATATGGTCTCGGTAGCTCGGTCCACAACAGACTGCTCGCCGCCAGAGGAATGGCGACTTGAAGGTGCTGCTGATTCGCGGATGGCGCGAATCAAGTCGTCCACAGAGCAGCCTTTGATCCGACTCCATCAGCATTTGGAACATTGCACAAACAAAGGTCATTCATTGCATACGAGTTCAAGCCTGAGCCGCATCACCGAACCTGTGCGACTAGTGCACGCAGACGGGTGGCTCTCATGAAGGGGGCGACATACCTTGTTCACCAGCGCAAGCGATGAGCATCAGCAGCTGCCCGATTCGCCCTTCTAGCTCCCAAGCCATGGTGTCCTCGGAGGCTGTTGGTGCATGTTCAAGCAAAAGAGTCACCTGTCGGGATGGTGATAAAAGTATGCTCAGCTCCGGGATTTGAACGTGCGACCATCAGCATCAGACAGTCGGGGTTGACGTTTGCGCAAGCTCTGATGTTTTTGCTCGCTCCCTGCAGGGACTTTGTGGGGTGGGAGTGGAGAAGTGGGCCAGCAGCCAGCGACGCCGTGCAGATGGAGAGCGGCAGCTGCGATGACGTAATACCACGAGCTCTACTGACTTCCTCGAAGTGTCGGCGGCAGTCTTCCACAACCTTTGTATGGTACAGTACTGTGCCATTTCCATGCGCGAGAAGCTTACCTGGTACGTTGTGGGGTGGTAAATGAGGTGCAAGTACAGTACACGCGCCTCCGCAGTGGCATTTGTTTGTTTGCCCTACGACCACGTGCAGGCGTGCAACACTGTGCAGTCACGGGCTCTGCACGCGTCTGGCTGCTGGCATTGTACCCAACGCTGGCGTTCCGCTCCTTGGCAAGTTCGTCTGTGCCTGGGCAGTCATGAAGCCTGTGCTCGCCCATGCCATTCTTCGTCACAGGGAGCACATTGATGAGCTGCCAGAAGTGGCTGGCCCGCTGCTGGTGATCTGTACTGAATAGGAAAGGGACACCTGGTAGTAGTCATTGGCCTACTTCTTCTTCCGCTGTGCATCGAGCTTGGCCTGCTCGTGCTCTCGGATCTTTCTGTACGCCTCCACAACATCGTTTCTGGCCGTCTGCAGCTCCTCGCGCCGACGCAAGCTTCCCGCCGCTTTGGGCACGCTCTCCACGTCCACGGTGGCGTCGCCAACCCTGAGCTGCTGTCGCATTTTTTTGTTCAGCTCTGGGGGTGCCTGTGCCACATCATGTAGTCCGACCTTGGCCTCGGCCCTCTTCTTCTTCAGGGCGAGCCACGGATCGTCGTCGTCCTGCTTGGCTCTCCCTCGCCGCCTGCGACCCTTCTTTTTCTTTCCTGACGCATCTTCGACCCCGTCCATGAAAGCCGACGATGCCAGCACGCCAGCACCGTCATTTTCCAGCTCGCGCTCGGCCTCGAGCTCGAGTTCTTCCTCTCTCCTTTCCTGGATCTTGCGCTCCTCTGCCCGCCACTGATCATAGAGCTTGTGCATTTTTCGTTCCTTGCGCGTGCGGTGGACCTTGAGCCCTGCCTCGTCCTTGCCGTCCGTGACCTTGGTCTTCTTGGTCAGACCAGCTACTGGCAGGGCAGCGTCCACACGGGCGGCGAAAGACCGCATGTCCTCGCCAGGACGGATACGGGGCGCCTCAGGCATGTCGCTGGCTACGACAGACGGCTCCTTGACCTTTGCATTGCCTTTTCCCTTGCGGGCGCCCGGTCCCTGGCCATCATCAAGGCCTGATCTTGTCTTCTGCCCCTGCGCGACGGCCATGAGCCTCCTGAATGCACGTGGGGCATCGCTGTCGGCGCCGCGGCCCTTGCGTTGCTTCGCGGTGCCTGGGTCCCGTTGCTTCGCGCCCTGCGTACTTGTGTACACAGGTAGCGGTCGGGCTCTTTGTGACGGCGGGAGATCGTAGCTGGGAAGCAATTGGTCAGTAACTTGTTGGATCCGACGAAGATGGCGGAGGTGAGGCTCACTCATCATCGCCACCGCCGCGCTTTCTCTTGTGTTTGTGCGGCATTGTTCCCCTCCACTCCTGTGGATTCTGGGTCGTCCGTCTCGGAGCAGCCTCGCGTGCCACACAGCGACGTCGGCGGGCTCGGCCAATTTCGTGAGGGCGGTGGCAGGCGGTTCGCAAAGTAGGAATGGCGATGAGCGAGGTCGCTGGCGTAAATTTGCTGCCGAGCCCCACTCTGTTGGGCAATCGATAAGGGCGGGCGCGCTAGAGAGGATTTGGTTATTTCCTCCCAGAGACTCGAGAGAGCGCCGACCCAGCACGGGCTCGGCACGAAACGAAAAGTACGTACCGAGCCAGCCTGCCCCAGGCCCAACAAGCGTGTTGGATTGAAACAGCCCTGGAGATCAGTCGCAGAAATTACCTGGGTGCCCTGCCCTGCCCGCCCTGCCGCCCTGCCCGCCTTGCCGCCCTGCCCGCCCTGCACCCCTCATGCGCAGAATCCCAATCCCAATCTGTCACGTCTCACTGGTCTCAGTTACGTGGTCAGAAGCGAACTACTTTTCTCCTTGCGACAACGCAACGCCAGCTTCATCCGTCAGTATCGGCGTGCTGCGACCCAGCCTCGGCAGAGCACAGCCCGCTCTATGAACGACCCAACATCCCGCGACCCTCGACGTGTCATTCACGACCCGGCCGCAAGGTCGCCAAGACGGCTCCGCCGGATGGGACACGAGTCCACGACTGACGCTCGACGGTAGGCAGCCCGCTCCCGAGCACTCGTGCCGAACAGACAATGGAAAATCATCGCGGAGTAATGCATGCCGTTGCCCGCATGGGCCCCGTGATGGAGAAGAGTGTCCGTCTCCGTCGTCGCAGTACAGTACTGTACTGTACTTCACTACTGTACTACTGTACAGTACTGTACAATAACACATGGGTCAACAAGTACAGCACTGTCTGGTCTGTATGGGCGTCGCCACAGTGGCCACTTTGAAGCATGGATGCCGAGAATGGAAGCGTGGCCACATGCACGCTCGACCAGAGCCGAGACCGCGTATTCCCTGCTTAGATCTTCCATTGTTGATGCTCTCGAGTTCTCGAAGGCAGACGCTGCTTCCCTATACAGGTACAGGCACCGTACTCAGCGCCTCTGAGAGTGGTGAATTCAAGATGGGCGAGGGGTTCCGAGATGCCGTGACCAGCCACGATGTCGCTGCTGGCGGCGCACACGTCGCCTGTCGACGCCGCACGGGCTTGTGGCTTGCCCTGGCGTGGAGTCAATGGCCCCGAGTACGGACTACCGTCTCCGCAAGTTAGACGCCCGGCCCTCTGCTTCGCGCCGTGCGTTGACTGTTGGCTAGGCTGTTTGCTCCGCGGGCGCGATCTTCCCATTGTCTTCGTCTCAATGACGTCGAGCCAGAGTCCAACGAGACGGCGCGTTCGGCTGTGTGCACCGTTGGCAGGTGATTTTCTGGCGATATCGTGTTGTCTCGAGAGTCAACAGCCTCGGCCTCGCCTCGGTCTTCGCTTCGGCGAGGGACGGGCGCTGCGGGCGCTCCAGCTTGCGTGGGCGCTTCGGAGTCTGTTGGCATCGTGCCGGCTGTCGCGAGTCGCCAACCAAAGCTGCTTGTGTGGTCCGTTGGCACCGTGTCAACTGTCGACAGTCACCCAACCATTTCTGCGCTTTTGTCTCGTTGGCACCGTGCCGACGACACTCGACGACAGGCGCCAACCATATCTGTGTTCGCGGCTCGTTGGTACGGCATCGACAGTCGACGACGACAGTCGCTAACGATAGCTGCATGGATGTACTGGCAGTGCAATATGTGCTCCGGGAGCCCTTCCCGATGCTGTGCCGAGCTGCATCCGTTCTCTATGACCGAATCCCGCAAAGTCGTAGTCCGTAAAGTTACCGTGCCCCGGATTGTCGGGGTGGTTGTTTCTGCAGTGGCGCTCCTCTGCTTGCTTGGCCTGGGGCACCCCGGCTGCCATCGCCATGTACGGTTCCTTGGTGCCGAGTCTCCAGCAAATCACCCGCTCTCGACGAAGACAGTGCTGGGAAGCCGGGAAGATGGCTTGAGGCTAGGCCGAGGCTAAGATCGAACCCTTCAAGCCCGTGCGGTCCCCCCCTGGTGGCGAGACCCAGCCGCCGGGTCGTGGCGTCTGGTGGCGCACAGGCAGCTTCAGGAACAATACTAAGATACTGCATTGCTTCCCGGCCCAACAGCTGCTGGCCGATGACAAACAGTCGATGGCCCGACGATATTGAAGCCCATCACGACAGTGCACGACGCCATGGCGCCCGTGGTCCGCGTAGTGGCCCCCCTGGCAGGGCGATCTTGTAACCCCAAGACCTGGCCACAACGCAGCCACCTCGGAGCTGATGGGGCCGGAGAACAATGCTATCTGGCATCCTGAACAATGAGAAAGCCATGCAGGATTGCCAGCCGTGCATCGAGCGGGGAGAGGAACAGGTCGCTCTTCGAGGCAAGGGCCCGAGCATGTGTAGCCAGACTCACTGCGTGCCATCGTGAACACCTTCGTCCCGTCCGTTGAACACTTGCATATAAACCGGGAGATGCCCCTTCATCGAGGATACCCTTTTTCTCATCATCAGCCAGACAATCTCAGACACCACAACAACTACACTATAAACTCTTTCGAGACACTTTTGTCCTCACCCCCCCCCAAACCAAAATGCCTTCCACCAAGACCAACGCTCCCAAGGGCAGCAACCAGCAGCAGTACCTCGGCTGCACTGTCATGTAAATCACCACTGGCCATGTCCCGCACCGGGTGCGAGGACTGGTGAGGCACACCCCAGTGCCCTTGCCCTTTTCGACACTCCGCCGTCACCGGACAGACGATACAGACGACCGGGAGACCCCTACATAAACGGCAACAATGGGCACGGGAGCTGGGGTGTTTTGAAATCTTCTTCCACATTTTGTACAACACTTGGGCTTTTTTGACACCGCGCGGCGCTGCGGTCGGAAAACGAGCTCCTTATTTACATCGACCCATCATGGGGACACGAGTCCAATGACATGGGGAACATTGGGAAAGAGGCACATCAGCTGCCGGGACGAGGAGGGTAGCTTCAGTGTAATAGGCTGGGGTATAACTTCACATCGCACGCAATATACAAGAGTAGTTGCCGCGCGTACAAGGGTGCCAAACCTCGCAGTGACTTGTCCAGTGCTCTCAAAACTTGTGGCCAACAGAGCCAGGTGGCATTAGGAATTAAAAACCTCACGGGAACTTGATGAATATCATCTGTCTGATGCCTGTAGACCCACAGACAAGCCTCATGAGACTCGACACCACTTTTTCCCCCAACACTGCATAATATTGACGCCCCGCTGTGGGCCTTACCCGTGGCTGATGAGACATGTCAGTCCTATGCTATTCCGAATGCCGAGGCAACCCGGCTTCGGGCAAGCTGCGCGGTTTCGAGCGTAGCGAACGGACATGCATTGTCTCCCAAAAGGCGCTCGGTACTTGCGCTGTGGGAGGCATAATCTTGTCCAAGCACCCAGATCAGAACGCATCGTATCCACTCACAGGTGAAACCCGAACTACTTTATGCCAAACGAGAGTAGATTAGAACTGCCACTCTTGCCTTGAGCGACACGCGTTTTACGCTCGCCACTTACACGAAGGATGCTCTTGTTGCCGGGAGTGGCCGGATTAGGTAAGGTGGCTTGGCGCCCTGGTCGAATGAGGCCAAAGCGGTGAAGCGACCATTTCGGCAGAATCCCAGAGATTTTTTTGAGACTGCATCCCACTGCGCCTACCCACTCAGCCGCCAATCGCGATGGCCTGAGCAGGCTTTGATTCCAACTCTCTACCAACCCACCGCACCCTCGAAACTTGGAGAACCGGAATTGGTTCGAATCTTTTCGCAATGGTCACCAAGAGCAGACTGCGGCTGGCTCTTGCCGCCGAAAAAGGAGTCGACTTCAAGAAGTTGAAGCAGGAGAAGAAGCACAAAACCGCCCTCAAGCGAAAGCGCGAGCAAGCGGATGAGCCCGAGGCCGATCAGGAGGAGTTGGACTCAGATGCCGAGGAACAAGAGGACGACAAGAGCGTCGGCGAAGAGGAAGAGGAAGAGGAAGAGGAAGAGGAAGAGGAAGAGGATGACGATATTCAACGAACAGTATGTAATCGTCCTCCTGCGATGGTTGGCGCCCAACCCGTTACTAATGCATTTATTCTAGCTGAACTTGGATGGCGTCGACGACAGCGACACTTCAGAATCGTCCATTGAGCTCGAGAAGAAGATCACGAAACAAAAGAAGCCATCAGGAACGAAGAGCATCCCATCTGCCGACGATGATGAGGACGAGGACGAGGACGAAGAAGATGACGAGGATATACCCGTCTCCGACCTGGAGGATCTCGACGATGAGGACAAGGAAGATCTCATCCCCCACAGTCGCCTCACCATCAACAACACAGCCGCGCTCCAGGCCGCGCTCGACCGCATAGCGCTCCCTACTGACAAGTCGGTTCCCTTCTCCTCGCACCAGTCCATCCTCGCCGCTGTCGACACTGCCGACTCCATCCCCGACGTGTCCGACGATCTCCAGCGCGAGCTGGCATTCTACACGCAGTGCCGCGACGCTGCTCTGATCGGCCGCTCCAAGCTGCTGGCCGAGGGCGTTCCGTTCTCCCGCCCCAAGGACTACTTTGCCGAGATGGTCAAGGAGGACGCTCACATGGAGAAAGTCAAGGCCAAGTTGGTCGAGGAGGCCTCGGCCAAGAAGGCCTCCGCAGAGGCCCGCAAGCTGCGTGATCTCAAGAAGTTTGGCAAACAGGTCCAGGTTGCCAAGCTGCAGGAGCGCCAGAAGGAGAAGCGCGAGACGCTCGAGAAGATCAAGACGCTCAAGAGAAGTAGGAATGCCCCCTCCTTACGCAAACCAAAAGTTGTGGCAACGACTAACGCGCTTTGCCCTCCGTACAGAACGGCAAGAATCTGGTGGCGATATCGGGACCAAGGAAGCAGACATGTTCGACGTCGGCGTCGAAAGCGAATTGGCCAAGCACTCCCAACGCAGCGCCGGTAAGGGGAAGCCGTCGCAGTCTCACAACAACAAGCGGCAAAAGAAGAACGAAAAGTTTGGCTTCGGCGGCAAGAAGCGCCACGCCAAGTCTGGTGACGCAGTCAGCTCAGGCGACCTCTCTGGGTTCAATGCCAAGCAGATGAAGGCGACGGGCCGGCCCAAGGGGAAGGCACAGCGGCCCGGAAAGGCCAGGAGAAAAGCCATGGGTACGCGGTAATGATGCGATCATGCGCCAGTCTTGGCAGACCTGTCGATTTGATCCATTGCCCTCCCCGTACTTTCTAGCCGTTGTACTGCTCCGCGGGCTGTAGCTATCCGAGAGGATCCAGTCCAGCAATGTAAACAAAGCAGGTCAAAGTAAAGGAGACTAAATGAATTGCGGCATTTCTAGGTGTGAAAGGCTGGTGGTGCCCGTGAAGCCATGTATCACCCACCTGCATTTGTACCTTCGTGCTGCTGTCATGGTGGCAGGTTCCGCATGTGGGAAGCCAGCCCGAAGCCTACAAGGGCACCGTCATACTTGCCTGGCGTTTCGCAATGTGCATATAGTGCTCCTTCACATCCGCGTTATATCTATGTAGACGTTTGCCTGGACAAGACAGCAGTTGGAGTAAACCCACTCGCGGCCCACCATCTACGAAAGGGGACTTCGGTCCCGCACGCAAGTTCTTGGATACGTTCATGAAGTCGTTGATCAGTTCATCTATGACGCTAAGGAATATGTAAAGATTTTGGACGACAGCCCTCCTACACTTTCTGATCTGCCCGGTCGCGCCCACCCCTTTTCGACCGCTTTGCTGCTTGTTGCTGACCCGCTACCTGCCACTGAGCCCTCCTGTGGACCACATGGCGAGACCCTGGCAGTAAAAACGGACACACGCCCTCGAAGCAAGTGCTAATGTATGTGTAGATCCATAGCTATGTATATAAAAGGAAAGGCGGCCTTACAACTAGCCACCCAATGCATCCAAAGTGGGCGCGAGAATTCGGTGGCCGGCCACGGCCACAGCGACAAGGAGAGAGAGAGCCGTGGAGGAAGCCGAAATGAAGTGAATCTTCCACAAATGCCGTGCGGACGCCCGGACGCCGGAAACCCGTGGTATCGAGAGGAAATGCCGTTACGCGCTGTTCAGACGCTGTGCTTTGCTATGCAGTCGCAACCGCTCCGTGAACTGTTGAGCGAAAATCAAAATCAAAATCAAATGCCGTGCCGGAGCAACAGTCCAGGTATAAGCCGCCAGTAGTACACATCTGCCAACCGCCCCCTCGGCTCATTGCGACGCGGCAACGCACCAATGGCGATGGAAGGCCCAGGCACTCTTTTGGCACTCCTTGCTGCAGTACTTGGTGCGTCGGCATCGACGACACTTGGCAAACTGTCGCGTGTACTCCTCCCACTTCCCACACTGGTAATAGGCGCATTGTCTGATCCCACCGCGCGTATCATCTTTACGGCATAGGTTCCGCATGACCACGCCTGCCCAGTATTGCATGTCGGTGCTGTGATACCGGACGGTAAACTTCTCGACCAGGGGGAAAAGGTTGAAGTCATTAGGAAGGAGGTACTCCTCGTCGGCTGCTGAGTCTATCTCTTCCGTGTCGGAGCCGTCTTCTTCACCATCAAGATCGAGATTCTTCCCAATAGCGAGCTTGGGGACCAGGTGACTTTGCTGGAAGTACGATCTGAGTCCGCAATATTTGGACACGTAGGCGAGAAGCTGAAGCGACATAAGCACATCCTCCTCGCGTGGCATTGCAGTTATCATGTGTTGGTTGGGGGTGTAGTGGCGATCGAGCAAGTAGCGAGGCACCGTCGAGCTCGGCGCGGTTGGCTGCGGTGGCGTGACCATGGTCGGACGGCTAGGTGAGAGGCCCATGGGGGCGACGGGTGGGGGGTTTGCGTTGTTGCCTATGCTGCCGTCGATGGGTGCCCGATGGGTGATGTTGAATGTGCCGGCGTCCTGATGAGTCTCCGAAACAGTGGGGTTTGTCAGCTCGAGTGACGAGCCCGCCAGCATACTCTCGCCGTCCTCCATCGAAATATCCTGAATGCCCACAGCCGACTGGATGTCGGCAGTTCCAGTCATTTCGGCATCCGGCGAGTCGTCCGAAGGCATGCTGTCGGCATTCAAATCATCCGTCTCAACGGTGGAATTCTGGTGCCTGATAGAAGGCCTTCTGCGCTGTCGGTTGGAGGCGTCCATATTAGTCGTAGGACGCACCGTCGGCGAGCGTAGCTGGGGAGGCGGTAGCGGCGTGGTAGGTGACGTTGGTTGTGATGCGACGTCGGTGGGAGCAAAGGGCGCCATCGAAGCGAGACGATCGACGTCACGAACTGGCCGCACGAAAGTGTCCATGCCGTCTCTAGCTTGACCGGGTGTCGCCAGTGGTTGCAAAAGCTGTGCAGGAGTAATGTTGGCTGGTAAGCGGCCAGACGATTCTCGGAAACTGTGCCGATGGCGGCCAGGATTCATCGCTGGGCGTTCCGGTGTGGCCACGGCGCCCCTCGGAGGGGCGGGTCCGGCTGTAGCTTGCTCCAAACCAGACTGGCCGCCGGCAGATGATGGGCCAGCAAGACTGGTAGGGATATCGATGGAAGGAGGCGGTCCATGCCTTCTAACACCCCTCTGGTCAGGATCGGGACGCGTGGCGCGGCTGGCGAAAGACGAGGTTGTCTTGGGTGAGGACCGATCGTGTCCGCGATGCCGACGGTGATGATGATCGTGCAACTGTTTCTGACTGGCCTCCTCGGCCTTCTCGCGGCATTTTTCGATGACTTTGATATAATTATCAAGGATTGTGGCAATGACTGGCACCATGTCTGCTTCGACGACTCTGGTGCGAACATTTTCGGTGCCACGGACGCCAATGTTGACCACGCACTGGAAAGCCAGGTTCCACTTCCACATACCCATCATGTCCTTGCTGCGACCCTGCTTGAGGATGCAGACGAGACGTTCGATTCCGCCATCGACGGTGAGGATGTCGCGGATTCGAGCCGAGGAAGTGGTGAGGTAGGCGAGATGGTTGAGCGAGTTGATGAGCGGCAGGGTCGACGTGCAGTCAAGGGCGCGACGGTCGTAGAGGGCGGTGGTGATACCTACCGACGCCTTGTTGACGTTGGGGATGCTGAAGTTGACCTCCCTCATGCTGGGCAGGCCGTGCCAATGGGCGGATAGTGTTGGTCTTGATGTCGTAGGGTGGTGTCGGTGAGGAGAGGTGGTGGCGATCTGCGGAGGAGATTGGGCGCCGTCACGGAGGGCTGATCAGGCGCACGTTTTCCCCCCTTGGAGGAGGGAACCGAAAGCGACGGACTGACGCAACAGGCAGGCCGATGCAACTGATGGCGTCGTAACTTGTTTAAAACTCGATGCCGTGGTCGGAGGGCAACGACAAAGAGTAAGTTGGGCCTCCAGGTTGGCCGTGTGGCGGATTCTGACCGGAAGCAGGTCGACGGCGTGACGAACGGGGCAAAGTCGGGGGCGAAGGGAGAGCTCGTGGGAGAGGCGCCCGGGATGAAAAGACTGCTGGGCGAGGATGATGAGTGATGATGGTCGATGGTGGCCAAGGAGTAAAATGGTCGCCGGCGTGAGATGGCGATGGCGCAGGATGTGCTGGTGTTTCAGGCAGGGTTTGGTTCGACGGGGACCGAGACACAAGAGGGAGCGTGACTGGGCGCCGATTGGAGTCGGGGGCAAATGCCTCAGCGTGCAGACGCAGCACGCGATGGGTGGCGCTGCCAGAGTGCTGGGAGAAACCAGCCGGCGATGGGCGACAACAAAGAGTCGCGGTCTCGAGGGTCGATGCTGTCGTGATGGCGGTCGTGGTCGTGTCGTTTCGTCGTCGATGGGCGTTGGTAATCAGGGAGAGAGGAGCAATATTGGCAGAGACAGCAAGGGGGCGGCGGAGAGAGTGGAAGGGAAGGGAAGGGAACTGGGCTGGGTTTGGCTGGGGCCCTCCCTCCGTAAGAGGCTGACGGGCGGGTTCTTTTGGGGGCCTGCCTTGGGGAGCGGGCGCGCCGGCCCAATGAGAGACCCATCGACTCCAATTCGGCGGCGCTTGAGGAGACGGGACGGTGAGGACGGATGGGCGGGCGGGCGAGCCGCGGGGGGGGGGGGGGGGGGGGGGGGGGGCGAACGAGCGAACAGACGGGATGGAGAGCCGCCCGTTGTGGCCGCTGTATGGAGGGTCCCATCAGCGGGCGGGAGCCTGGAGGAGGTGCTTCCTGTCCACTGAAAAGGCACAAGGCCGCCGGAACCTCGAAGGCCACTGCACGGGCGGCACCATACACCACGCCGGGCGTCATCAGACGGACGGGGCCAGGATTCTGGCAACCTGGCGCGGAGCCAACCCGACGGGACCTCCAGGGCTCACTGGAAATTGCCGTCATGCCAACCTGGAACTCTCATTGCCTCATTCATCACCACAACGGGCTGTTGTGGCGACTACAGTGGACAAGAAAAACGCTGCCCGTCGCTCCAGGCCTCCAGGGCTGCCTGGCAGGCACCTCAGGGTTGCATTGGATGGATCCCCAGTTCAGGCATGGCTCGCCTCACCTCCAGGACTCCAGGGCTCTCCCAGTCGCTCAGTCGCTGGGCGTGGGAGCGCCCTGGACGTGCTGCCCGAACTGATGGAAAATGACATGGAACTTCCACCTCATGGGAGCCCGCAGGGCGTCTCAGCGCTGGCCGCACTGGAACCATTTGGTTCCATTACGGGTCCGGACCCCGTCAAGGCACCGCGCCGGGTCCTGCAACGGCGCAGCGAACGAGTCGGGTTGCGGGGCGGCTTCCATGGCAGTGGCGCAACGGGTTCAGTGCAGGTCGGTACAGGTAGGTGGTCTGCCCACCCGAGACGCTCAGTTCAGCGGCGAGACCAAACTCGGCCGAATAACAGTTGACGACTTGCATGCACGCACTCGTGCATGCATGGCACTGTACGAGGGCGGACCGACGGGTCGTGGCCACCTCGTCAGCTTGGAGCGCCGCGGGGGCATGTGACGAATTTGACAAACCTGCGCCGATTCCAAGGTCTTGTCTGCCTGTAACTTGTCTCGCTCACCCCGACCTGACAGTCGTTTCCCTTACCCTGCCTTGCCTGCCTGACGACGCAAGGCCGGGCTGCTACTCGTTTGCGGTCTTGGGGAGTCGCGGCGGCGACTAGTAGGTAGCTCGTGCGGCTGTTGCCACTCGTCGCCACTCACTCAGCAGGCAGAGCCAAGTGATGCGAAACCCCAACCTACCAAATTCGAAGACCGCCATACTTGGCTCACATGGGCCGAGATTTCTGGACTGATGGCGCTCAAGAAGGGGCTTTGATTGAGGCCGGCGAGCATACAACGTTGATTGCCTGTTCATGCAAGCTTCGCTGTGGACGGAACGCTCGCGGCCATGGGAATCACCATGTGGACATGTACCTGAGTTGGCGACTCGAGTCGCATTCCATGCCTGCCTCACATAAAGTAAAGTATACCAGCCCTGCATAAAGACCATGTTGTGCCTTGACATCTCGTCATCCGCGACAAAACTCGGCGCAGGGTTCCTGGTAGAGCCCCGCCTGGCCCGTCGAGTCGACCGGCTCGGGGGAAACAAACCGTCGTGCTCTTCAGCGCCCCCAGCATGTGTCCGTTTTCGGCAGGTCCAGAGCCGCCGCCACAGTGCGATCCGTCGTGATTGCCCGGGTGCTCTGTCCATCCCGTCCCAAAGGATCGAGGTAAGATACCTCACTGTAGGTACCTCACTCAATCATCATCTGCATCGTCCGTCTTATGTCTTCGGAGGTCAGCCCGGGGTGATACCTCGTTCGCCCCCACGCCCACGAGCTAATGCTGTGCATTCCCAGCCTCCTCGGCGATCATGGGCGGATGATCACCAACTAGCTGGCGCGAGCTGCCAAATGGCGAAGAGATACTGATGACAATGCAAAGACAGGCACCTGCCGGTCCACGGGCTTCGCTGCACCGGCCTCTTTGCGCCTCGAGGGCCAAGATGGTTCGGCCAGTCCGCGGTGTCGCTTCGGAAGTGACTGCCACCGCTGCTTCCATGAAATACCGACCTACCTGTATTTGTAGACATCTCGGCCTGCCTCAAGCCGTCAAGGTATGTACAGCTGCACAGAAGCGCACACTTGAAGCTGGACGTGCACGCCTGCCATACACTGGCTGGCCGAGTGAGCGCGAGTAATGTAGGCCGTGTGAGGAAACGTCATTTACATGATTGGTATTGCACTGTATGCATGCTTGAGTCTGAGCCCGATGTTGGAAGCCATTTCGTAGACCGTCCAGGCTCTCAATCACCACTGATCTTCGCGTGTCGAAAGTATTTCATCCCAACCCACGCCACCACGACCCAGACCCAGGCCATGACCCCCGTCAGAATGATGAGGGCCGGGTAATATCCTATTATGGGCAAGGTCTCGTCGTCTTCGAATTCCGGTGGCGCGTAGGGCGTCTTCCCCACGTCCCACGCCCACTTCCAGACCTCGAGACAGGAGCCCATGCCGATGACGAAGACGACCCAGGTGACCGTGAGGACTACCCATCCCCACCACTCTGTTTCCGCATAGTCCCAGTCCGAGTCGGCTGGTGGGAGCGGGTTTGTTGAAATGCCGCTGTATGATAAAGGCGATTTAGTCTGCTGGAATGACCTTCGCCGCTTGGCAGTGCCTCGACCACTGCTCAAGTGCGACTCAGAGCCAGACGACGTGGACAGGCCTGTCCGCGGCGGCAACGATGTAGACCCCATCTGCAGGCCGTCCTCTTCGTCCGTCGTCGAGGTGTATGCATTCGACCGTTCTCCATCCGCGTCCTTGTGCACGGTCGTGGAGGCCGAGGAAGCACCTCTCGAAGTGCGCGGTTCCACGATGCCGCCTTCTCCAGGCGGGTCTTCGCCGGGTGGCGACTGGGCGAGGTTGACGAGCTTCAGACCGAGGGCGTCGTGATCGTTCATGGGGGCGGTGGACGGCGAACCTGATGAGTCTGGGTCTGCGTCGGAGCCATTGGAGGTATCGATGGTCAAAGACCTGCTGTCTCTGCGTTCGCGTTGTTGTGCGCCCCTCCCCAGCAGCGCCACCTTTCTAAGGGATCCTCTGCGACGCCGCGTCTTGTGCTGCTGTGCCGCGGCCGCGACGGCGGGAACCGGGGCGGCAGTTGCGGCTTCGTCGTCGGTCTCGTGGGGCAGCTTCGCGTCCGCGGCGGGTCGCAGGAAGGGAAGCCGGGCGAGTAGGCTCGAGCCAGATGGAGCGCGTCGATGGGAGGCGGGCGTCGAGGAGATGGGAGGCTCGCTCGTTTGGCCGACACCTGAGATTTCTTCCATTCCGATACGATGACGACTCGTCGAACCGGTGGCCTGATGCGGGACGTTGTATGGAGTATCGGGACACGGGAGAGCATCCGTCGGCCGCGCAGGCGCGGGACACAAGCAGCAGTCGGCGAGAGCTAGACTACCTTACCGTGGGTAGTGTTACGGCATGCCTGGCCCTGCGCTGTCGTCGTGCAAGGTAGTCGCGCAAGGTAGTCTTGCAAGACAAGGGTCCTCCTGAAGCAGTACTCTCCGCACGGAGCCTCCTGCTGCGCGGAGACTGGGTCGTCGTTCGTCGTTGATGCGTGGTCTGATGTTTGAGCGCTTGCGACACTGGCGCCTTTGGTTGACGTCGGAGCTGTAGGAGCTGGGCTGGTGCCCTGCTACGGAGTACCTTACTTCCGGGTCTTCATCAGGTAGGTACCAGGTACCTGAAAGGAGACCAGAGGCCAACCTGGAATGCAGCCATGCGTGCAGGGCCTGTGGGCAAGACCCCCGAAGCCCACATGCACCTGCGCCTATGGTAGTCCACACTCGTACAAAGTGAGGTGCCCGGCACCTCAGCCAAGCACCCTTGCTGGCGGGGTGCGTGCACCTCAGCAACTCAGGTAAGGTACCTTATCTCACCCACCCCAGGGCTGTTGTTCATCAGGGGGGCTATCAAGGTTGGCAAGGTTGGTCCCCCGCTCTGTCTGCCTGGTGCCCTAGGTACCTGCCCGCCCAAGCCGCCCACCGAGGCTTGCGAGGTTACCTGACCCCTGTCCCAAGCCGCCCATGTTGCCACGATGGCGCTGAACTGCTCCATCCGCTCGTTTCTGCGCTGTCATCCACGGACACTGCTCTTGCGCCCCTGGCCGCCTCAAAGGCCCTACCGATCTGTCGATCCGTCCAATCGTCTCGGCCCGACGCAGACGCGGCTGGTCTTAACCTAGGTTGTCCTCGACTCGCTGTCGCCGACGCGCCAGACCATACTCCAAACCCACAGCCCCTCGACCATCACAATCGACGCCGTTGGTGTGAGCTGCCACTAGCTCTTCGCAACGGCTTCAACCGACAGTCCCAAAGCCAGCAGGAGCATGACCGCGGGCGCGCGGGCGCGATCGTAACATCGTCTTCTGGTCTTGCAGGTGCTCTTCCGTTCGTCGCGCACACCAGCCGCAGCCGCAATCTCCCGTGGGCAGTGGTCATATGGATCCGTACCGGCGCCAGTCCGGATCTCACCCCCCTCCCTCCTTTATCATCGACGACGCCGACGACTTCCCACAACCCGGTGACGACAACCCGTCATTCGTTTCCCACGGACCTGGCTTCCTCTCTCCTTCCGTGGCCATGCCTGGCGAGGCAAAACCCATCGATGTGGTCCCGGGGCCTTCCGCTCCGAACCCATTCAATTTCCAGACACAAGTCATATCGACGTCTCCAGTTAAGTCGGTGCGTTGTGACAGCCGCGATGCCAGGGACCGCGCGTCTTTGGCGCCAGAGGACTCAAGCATTGCTGACAGATGCCGCCGCAGAACATTGGACAGCGCCGCGGCCATAGGTACAAGCATAGTAGCGTCTCGGCCCAGCACCAAATCTTCCAAGAACCGCCTCCGAGGCCGCCCCCAGTCCTCCCTGCGTCGCTGCCGATCCCGACCATTGCAGAAGCATGGAAGAGTACTCAGAGAGACCAACGCATGCGCCTCTACTGGAGTCTAGGTCATCTGGCCGTTGCCATTTTTGTCTTTTTCAAATCAGAAGGCTCGCTCGCGGCCATGGCTCTGTCCCACCTGGTATTCTTCGATGCCGGTAGCGCTGCCGTATGCGCCGCCGTGGAGGTGCTCGGAAATTTCGAAGTCTGGCGACGCAGCACCATCAGGCACCCTTTCGGCCTCGAGCGCGCGGAGGTTCTGGCTGGGTTTGCGCTATCCATCTTCCTCCTCTTTGGCGGCTTCGATCTCGTCTCCCACAACCTCAAACACTTTCTCGAGTCTCTAGGAAACCACGAGGCACACCACGAACATATTCACGAG
Organism: Purpureocillium lavendulum; assembly: GCA_029168975.1. Classification (NCBI taxonomy): domain Eukaryota; kingdom Fungi; phylum Ascomycota; class Sordariomycetes; order Hypocreales; family Ophiocordycipitaceae; genus Purpureocillium; species Purpureocillium lavendulum. Next base: position 2,358,384 of record JAQHRD010000008.1, on the reverse strand, counting down.
CGCGTCTCTGCCGGCAGTGTCGACCTTGTTGCGGCAGTAGCTATTGTCAGCACACTTGTCTCAGCCTATGGGTTGAAGAACCACGCTAGAATTGCAAAGGTCATGAGAGTTTCATACCTTGCTGCCATGCCGAGCGTGCTTTCTAACCCGTTCCATTTCCTCACCCTATTCTTCTCGGCCATGATCGCCCTGTTGCCACTTCTGTCCATTTCGCTGTACACGTGGCTGGATAGACTAATTTGTGCCGTCATCGCTTTGGCCATGTTCGGACTTGGAATGAGGGTGGCGATTGCCCAAGGGCTCATGCTCCTCATGTCATATGGCGGCAGCAACGGAAGCTCTGGCGTGTCGGCTGTTCTACGCGAGATTGAATCCGAATCAGCTATTTCAAGGGTCGAGGACGCACAGTTCTGGCAAGTCCATTACGGACTTTGCATGGCCAACCTGCGGCTCAATATTGCCAAGGGTTACGACGAAACATCCTTGAACAAACTTCGAAATCGCATATCGGCGCTCATACAAAATCGTCTTGGCGAGGGCTACGGCACGGGAGGGTTCATTCGGTGGGAGGTGACTTTGCAGATGCATACCGACGCTGCTACATGACACACAAGACCCGGCCCGCGTCGGCGTCAGTTTGGGGATGCACACATGGATTTGAGGAGTTTCTAGAATCTCTGCATTGGGTATCTATCCAGCTGTGGCGCACATGCTAGGTCACCACGTTGGATCATTCGTCCGTGATGAGCAATTTTGAGTATACTTCTTCGTTGAGTAGGGTATCCTTTGAAGCCATTGTAGCCATTGGCAGGGCAGTCTATGACGGACACTTGGCCGATCCGGCCAGCGGGAAACATGTATCTGTACGAGAGAAGAGAGAGCTCCCAGTGTCCACGCAAAACGATGAGGATACAGTGCCGGCAAACATGTATCAAGATCCAAAAGACAAATAGCCTCCACAAAAACGCCAAGCATCCCGTGCCCTTGCGATGACGAGAGAAGGAGACGAGGTAGTGGCCACACAAAGCGACAGCCGAACACGGTGAAGATTCAGGACTCAGAACAGGCCCCACCGTCCTCGCTCCTTGGATGTGTCCCGACGCCGCCCAGGACCAGAGGCGCGCTCCCTCTCTCGGCCCTCGAGCTGCCGCAGGCTCTCCATCTTCTCGAGCACGAGCTCCAACAGGTCCTTGCGGCGGATGACCTCGAGGTGCCTGCGGATCCGCGGGTCCTCTTTGGCGAACCGCTCGACCTCTTCTTCGGAGAGGTGGCGGCCGAGCCGCACGTCCAGCTCCCGGGGGAAGTTGTAGAAAAACTCGGAGAGCAGCTCGACATTGAGAAACAACACGGCGGTCGAGGCCAGCTTTGACGCGGCAGCATCCAAGAAAACCTCGGGGCAGTAATACTTGTTCTTGACAGAGGCGCACTGCTTGGACCGGACGGCCAGGAGGCGCATCTTGATGATGTCAGCCCTGTCCCGAAGGAAGACTGCGTCGCGTCCTATATCCCTGTCAACGGCCCATTCTTCAACCACTCTCACGGAGAGGACCTGGCACCAGTGTACCTACCTTTGCTTAGGAGAGCGGCGCTGAACCCGCCGGCACCGCTTCGTCCATCACCCTCGACGACTATGTCACCTTTACGGGCCTTGTCGACAAAGCTCATGACTTCCTTGAGTTTTCGCCGCCCGCCAACGGTGGACTCGAGCTGGCCCATAGCTGATTCGCAGTCTTGCAGCTCCTTCTTGAGCACGTCACCCACATGTTGCCTGCCTTGTGCCCATTCTCTATCCTCGACATCGACCTCAAACTTGAATGGCTTGATGCAGTTCTCAACTTGGTCGCTCGTGCTATAGAAGCGTTCGTTTAGGATTGTCGACGCGGCTTCCATGATTGCCTTTCGCGCAAATGGGTGCGAGGCAAAGTTGGAGTTACCCAGTAACCGGTCGACATGGCCTTGCAGAGATGACGCGACGACAGTGGTGGCGAGTCGCCCAACGCCCAGCTTCGTCAGGGCTGAAGTTGACGCGTCGAGTTGCCGGCGCCAATATAATGAACCCGGATCTGCCTGTGGCAAGTCGGCGATTTGATCCGGGTCTGGTTGCGTCGCTGACAGATCCGCAATAGGCTTGTTCCAATACCTAGCGGCCAACAAGTCAAGGACTTTCTGGTCCAGCTCGCTCTTCAGGAGTTCTCGCATCTGTGGTCGCCCGAACTCCTCGGTGAATTGCTTGAAGGAGTGCTTGAACGCGTCCAAGCTCTCCGCCAAGTAAGACTCGGCGGACAGCGGCCGGTCATTGTATTGAACCTTGAACTCGTACGTTGCCTCCTCAAGCTCTTGCCTGATGGCGTCGCTGGTAGTCTGCAAGCTCGCAGACATCGTCTGCTCCAGCACATGCATCAGCTTCTTGCGTAGAGTGGTGGTTCCCACGCTGACTCCGGCATCTGGACCAAACTCGAGCGGATGTGACGAGAAGAACGAATTCTCATGCTTCGCGATGGCAGACAGCAGATTTGTGGGACCCATCTTGAAGAGTCCTGGCGATTGCGGCGCCTTGGACACGACGCCCACGTAGCCGAGCCTCAGCGGATACTGCTTGTCGTTCAAGATAGTTGCGCCCCTGACCGGGTCAACCAGGTCCATCTTGGTGACCACACCGATAGTCCGTTCTCCCCGAGGGTCAACTCGTCTCGAAGCCCGAAGTGCTGTTGAGTTCGCGAGGTCGACATCCGCAGCAGAGATGGCGAGAATCACGTTCGGTGGCTGGATGTACTTGTCGCAAAGCTCAGAGATCTTTTGTTTCAGCTCCAGCGGCTGGTTCTGCCCAACCACCTGAATATAGCCCGGAAGATCAATAAGTGACAGGTCGGGAACGTTCGGAGAGTGGATGGTAAGATGTATTGGGTCGTCCGATACACATTCTGCGTCGGACACCGCGAGGTTTAGCTCCGTAAGCGTCCTTTGAATAGATGAGAAGTCCGTTACGCGTCTGAGACCGAGGTCTGGGAACTCTCCGTACTCGTCCGCAGACCCGGGAGTGTTGACGAGCGTCAGCTCGATGGGCCGCCTCGTGACCATGTTGGATCCTTTGGGGAGGAATTCGTGACCGACAATGGCCTCAAGGACGGAACTCTTTCCTGAGGATTGCGAGCCAATGACGACAATGGATGGCAATGTCAGCGAGCTGGACTGTCCAACCTTTTGTAGTATGCTCCGAATCTCAATCATTTTCTTGGTCAAGACCATCATCTGGTCGTCCTTGGCCGCTTCGTCGACTTCGCGAGGGTCGTCTTCCGAAGACTTGTCGTATCCGTATGCCGCAGCAGAGGCCCCCACGGCAGCGGCCGCCCCAAGTTTGCTCTGTTTCGGGTCGCCGTCACCGCCAGGACCGCCCGACCCTCCGGTACCTATATCCTCATGGATTCGCAGCACCTTCTTCAGCCACTCGGGAACCTCGACCTGCTCCTTTGTAGTTTCCCAGCCCTGGTAAGTCTGCTCCGCAATATCCTTGGCGCCGCCAAATATGGTCGATGCGGTGTTGGAGACCGTGTCCTTGGTCGTGTTGAATATGTCAATGGCATAGGCGCTTGCCTCTGTCGTGGGGCAGGCGAGTCAGTAAGGCACTGCCCGGCGCGGGAAAGGTGAGCTGCACAGAACATACGGGTAGCCTGGTATTGCACCCAAGCAAACGCGCCGATGGCCAAGCCGCCAAACATGGCCGGTATCCTGGCAAACTTGAGAACGAGCTTGGGCAGGAACCGAGCGAACGAGGCGTTCCGGGCAGTGACGGCGTTGTGGAAAGAGTTGCCACCAAACCACATGCGCCTCTGGGTCGCACGAATGGTGGCATCCGCCCGAAGCAGCCCTCCGGTCGGCAGGCGATGCAGATGGCGAACCGGGCTGGCTGGGGCGCGTCGCGTCAACGGACGCAGCCCGGCAGCGAGGACTCGCCCGCTCATGATGTCGTCGCGATGTCCAGCTGCTGGCGAGGGGATGTCAGGTTGGTCGCCTGGATCGTGAAAGGGCGCCTTCACCAAGCCCCGATGCGAGAGCGGTAATCGACTTGGTGGAGGCGTGGCATGTGGAGTGGGAGGCAACAATGGACGCGGCGCGGTCGCAAGTCCGGGAGGTTTGACAGTGGAAGTGAACAGCACCAGCGCAGCGCATCATCGAGCCACTGGCTTGGTTCCTTGCTCCAGTAGCGTTTCGTTCCACACGTGCGGGCACTGGGCGCCTGGCGGGACCCGACTTGCCGACTCCTGTTGTTGCTGGGCGGCGGGACCTGGCGGGCGCCTCCTGTGTGCCAGCGGTGCGGTACCGCTACTTTCTGATACGTCCACACTCACCCATCCACCACACGTCGACTGTACGGAGTACGTACCGGCACGTTCCTGATACTAGGAGTTGCAGAGTCCCTTGACCCATACCCGCTATCGCCACGTGACGGCCTTATCGCCCTGCATCTCCAACAAAATTTCCTGGTTCTCGCGGGGACCTTTTTTGATGGCAGCGGTTCATTGAAGAGAACCCGACGCGCCGCTGCTTCTTCGCCGTCCACCACCCCCAACATGGCGATACAAAAGAAGCACGGCAAGGGCCGTCTGGACAAATGGTACAAGCTCGCCAAGGAAAAGGGCTACCGTGCCCGTGCCTCCTTCAAGATCATCCAACTGAATAAGAAGTATGGCTTCTTGGAGAAGAGCAAAGTCCTTTTGGATCTTTGCGCCGCCCCTGGCGTAAGTCTGGCCCTTTTCAAGGCATTCTTTCATATTACTGACGAAACACATATAGTCGTGGTGTCAGGTGGCCGCCGAGGTCATGCCGGTCAATAGTCTGATTGTCGGCGTCGACCTCGCGCCCATCAAGCCGATTCCCAGGGTTATTACGTTCCAGAGCGATATCACTACCGAGAAATGCCGTGCTACGATTCGACAGCATTTGAAGACATGGAAAGCCGACACGGTTCTTCACGACGGCGCGCCGAATGTCGGTACCGCTTGGGCTCAAGACTCGTTCAATCAGGCCGAGCTCGCTCTGCAGGCCTTGAAGCTGGCAACGGAATTTCTCGTGGAAGGCGGTACCTTTGTCACCAAGGTGTTCCGCTCCAAGGATTATAACCCACTTCTATGGGTCCTGAATCAGCTCTTCGCCAAGGTTGAGGCCACCAAACCCCCGTCGTCGCGAAACGTGTCCGCCGAAATCTTCGTCGTCTGCCGCGGGTACAAGGCGCCCAAGCGACTCGACCCTCGGTTCCTGGACCCGAAATCCGTATTTGCTGAACTGGCCGGTGCGACGCCAAACAACGAGGCCAAGGTGTACAACCCTGAGGTCAAGAAGCGCAAGCGTGAAGGCTATGAGGAGGGCGACTACACACAGTTCAAGGAAGTGCCAGCGAGTGAATTCATTCAGACGACAGATCCGATTGCCATTCTGGGAAGCTCCAACAAACTGACCTTTGAGCAATCCCGGAACGGAGACGTTGCGTTGGCCGCACTAGATAAGCTTCCCGAGACCACTCCTGAGATCAGGACCTGTTGCGCAGACCTCAAGGTGCTGGGCCGAAAGGACTTCAAACTTCTTTTGAAGTGGCGGCTCAAAGTACGAGAGATTTTTGGCTTTAAAACGAAGACGTCGACTGATGACGCCGACAAAGAAGAGACGGAGGAGGTGGCCGAAGTGGGATCCATGGACGAGGAGCTTCGGATCCAAGAAGAGCTTCAGGCAATGAAGGACAAAGACAGCGGCAAGAAGAAACGCGAGAAGCGCAAGGAGAACGAGCGCAAGCAACGTGAGATCGTGCGCATGCAGCTCAACATGGTCGCCCCCATGGACATCGGAATGGAGGAGTCGGGGCCCATCGGTGAAGGCTCCATGTTCTCGCTCAAAACACTTGACAAGACGGACGCAATGCGCAGACTGGCGCGTGGAAAGATGACGAAGGTGGCCGAAAACGCCAAGAAGGCCACAGAGGATGCTCAGCAAGATGACGCGGACGAATCGAGCGATGAGGAAGAGGATCGGCTCGAGCGCGAACTCGACTCCATGTACGACAATTTCCGTGAGCGCAAGGCGGAAGCTGATGCGAAATATCGGGCGAAGAAGGCAAGGAAAGAACATGGCGACGACGAGTGGGAAGGGCTCTCAGGGAGTGAGAAAGAGCAACAGAGCGAATCAAGCGACCTGGATGAAGAGGATTCATCGGACGATGACGATGACGAAGTGTCCTCGAAGGGCTTGCTGAGGGATCTAGATGACTCGGCGACTCCTGAGAATGGCCTGTCCAAGCGGGCCGCCGCCTTCTTCAACCAGGATATTTTCAAAGGAATCGCGCTTCCTGGTCTGCATGACAGCAAAGAGGAGACCGTTCCTGTTGCCAAGCCTCGGGGGCTCCCAGAAGCCCAAACCAAACCCACAAATGGTCTATCAGTCGCACAGTCGGATGGCATGGAGTCCGAATCGGATCCCGACGATGAGAGCAGGCCATTCAAGATGGTAAAGAACGACGACGATGACTGGGAGAAAGAGACTAATCGGCGGCCGGATGGCAAGCTGGGTGAGTTTGGACCCGTCTCCGAATCGTTTGCTCTACTGTTGGTGATGCTGTGAAAGGTTGCTAACCCATGCATAATTAGACATTGACATCATTACTGCCGAGGCAATGACCCTCGCTCACCAGCTTGCCACTGGACAAAAGACCAGCCATGATGCCGTCGACGACGGATTTAACAAATGGGCTTTCCGCGATCGAGACGGACTCCCGGAGTGGTTCATCGACGAGGAGTCGAAGCACGACAAGCCTATGAAGCCCATCACCAAGGCTGCGGCGCAGGCGATCCAGGAAAAGATGCGAGCCTTTAACGCGCGACCGATCAAGAAGGTGCGTGAGGCGAAGGCACGCAAGAAGTTCAAGGCCGCGCAGAGGCTGGAGAAGCTTAAGAAGAAATCGGACATGCTGGCCAATGACGAAGGCATGACGGAGAAGGAGAAGGCAGAGAGTATAGCCAAGTTGTTGAGCAAGGCTGCACACAAGAAGCCATCACAGCCTGCCAAACTGGTCGTGGCCAGGGGTCTGCACCGAGGCATCCAAGGCCGGCCCAAGGGTGTCAAGGGCCGGTACCGCATGGTAGACCCCAGGATGAAGAAGGAACTGAGAGCGCAAAAGAGGGTCTCGCAGCGAAAGAAGAGGTAAACGGCTGCCTACCCATACACGTTCATAGCGACGGCTTGTTTTGGATAGACTTGAGGGACTGTATCATGATCACCGATCTTGGTGGAACTGAGTCTCAGAAACCATCAACCCTTCACCCCGATTCATCGCTTTGCTTGTCCAAGACTTCGCAGGAAAGATGCCAGGGGATACAACGTCCCACTGAACTCCATGTCATACCTTGGCAATGGGCGGTCAGCGGCAAGCGCGCCCAGTCTCGCTTCGCGATTTGGATTAGTGCCCTACCAGTAGTTGATGGCGACCACAAAACCTTCGTCGTCTGCCGTGCAAGATTGCGAGACTTTGTGATACCTTTTGCACGGGGCGTTGGTCAGTCTCAGTTCGCGAATCAATAGCGCATTGGATCCAATGTACGAGAGGCGGGAGGCTCACCACATGGCCGGCAAGTAGAGCATGTCTCCCGGCTCGAGAGTAACATGCATCGGGTTCGCAAGCCGGGACATAAGCGTCGCGTTTGTGCTAGGCTCTTCAGGGTCCCATGTGACGAACGGAACCGGCTCCTTGCCCTCGTCGAGGTTTAGCGAGAATCCGTGGGGCTCCTGGCTTCGGACATAGGTTGCAGGCGGAAGTAGCTTCTCGTTCATGCAAGGCTGGCACAACGGCGGAAGAAGGACGAAATGCTTTCGACCACGGACCTGGACGAAGATGTTCTCGAAGTTGTCCTTGTGGGTTGCTGTGACAGATTTGGAGTTCCCTATCCAGAGATTGATTGCGTCGGGGGCCTTTTGCAAGGCAATGCGCGCAAAGGGTATATCCTTTTGGGCGTCCGGGAAGAGGCTCAGGTATTCGTCCCGAAAGTTATCGTTCTCTGTAGGATGCGTGAGTGGGACAATGGCAAAGCTTGAAGGAAAAACGACTGACGCGTTTGCGCATATCTTGTCTCGGCATCCGGAGGGAAGGCTGGGTCAGTTTCTTGGCGAACCACATAGTCAAGAAACTCGTCAAACGGCTGACTCTCTTCGTGCGGCTTAGCTAGGACGAGGCGCTGGTGTGCAGGCGAGAACGTGGGCGAATCAGCGTTCCTAGAGAAGGCAGAGATATTGCTGCGTCAGGCTCAAAGCATCACGTGTCGCTCCAACGGTGTGCGACGCACATACCCATGGGGGGTTACGGCAACATTGACCGTCTCGCCTTGGAGGGCAGACTTGAGATACGCGGCATCCCATTTCTGCGATGCCTTCCATGAGGAGGCGCCGTCACGAATGACGAAGGGGACGTTCCGTGAAACGAAACGCATAAACTCGAGGGGGCTGGGCTCCGAGTGAAGCTCCTCGACATCGGAGCTGTTGAGCTCGTTAAAGGTCGAGATGAGCTCTTCGAGGGCCGAGTCGACTGCCGTTGCTGTAGTGCCCATGACTTTGATGACCGCGCTTATGTGGGGAGCGTACTTCGTAAGTTTAGTATCATTGGAATGAGACAGTGGCTGCCATTCCTGACAAGTTGCGAGCAATAGGTATTCCTACCTTTCAGGTTGTTCCTCGGTGGTGGTACGGGCTTGCTCCCTTGTGGGGATGGGCCAAGTTTCTGAAGTTCCACGTCGGAAAGGCTCCATGTGCATGACGGGGATAACAGGCCGCCCACCGGCAACTGCGCTGGGCTCCTGAAATGCCCCCAAACAGCCAGGGCAAGGCCTACGCAGGGCCGCACATTGCTCAACTCACTCATGACTTCCACCGTTCCTGCCCCAAGCCCAAAAGAACGGCGAGGAGGCCCCCAAATATGTAGCAGGGGAAATCAGCTACATACCTAGTGACATGCAGATTTATATTGGCCATTTCGTTAGATATCACAGAGCCACTGGGGCCTGGCCCTGCTGCCGCCACGGGCGGCTGCAGCATGGGGGGTGGCTAACAGGGACAGGACATCTCTCATGCCGAATGACATCCAATTCCCAGGGGATTCAGGCATTGGCGGGCAGCACGCATCTCGTCGCGTGGCAGAGTTGCACTGTACATACCGTACTGCGCACAACCCTGCGAACGCCTGGCCAGACAGCTGCCCACCAGGCACCGGGGCAACCTTGGAAGGTCTGCCAACGCTGTGCCGGCCCAGCAGCTGCGCGTCCAGGCCGTCAGAGCGTTCCCGGGCCCCCATATGTGAGCGCAGCACCATGCTCCGCGTTCCGCGTTCCGCGCTCCGGTTCTGCTGAGGCCCGCTTGGCCTGGTCGGCCGTCAAGGCGCTGCGATCAAGTTCGCGGCACCTACCTTGGGTATTCGTCGAGTCCAGGTAGCCGGCCAGGCACTATGGCGTCTGCCGCAGCAGCGCACTCCACCGGCCTGGGTGGCTGTGCCGGTCGTCGTACGTTCACGGGAACTCGCTTTCCTGAAGCGTCAACCTAATAAAGAGGCGCTCTCCTGTTGCGGACCCTTGACGGAAACCGGCCAAGCGGTCGACAGAAAAAGCGGCACTGCGAAATTCCTCACGCACGTAACCACAAACAATACGTTATTAAAGAATAGGGAAATCGACCCTATGAGCGTCTTAAAGGAATCAAGTCGTATCAAAGAATGCCAAAGTTTTGATTAATTTATCGTTATTTTCGTTGAGGATTACCATTATGAGGTACGTGCCGTTCGTTTCGCCTGGGGAAGTTGCAATTGCAGTGCCGCTTTTTTTGTCGACCGCTTGCCGGCATGCTGGGATTTGATGACATCTGGGGTCGCCAGAGCGCGAATTGTGGGGCGTTGGGGGGGGAGGGGGGGGGGGGGGAAGGGGGCTCTTCTCATGCCTCTCAAGTCTCACTTATCGAACCTCGACGCAGACCTCGTGCTGCCGCTGTGCCGCATGCGGGTGCCAGCCTGCCCAAGTCTACGTGGAGGTAGCCTCGAATGCCTTCCTGCCTCGCGTCGAGCTTGCGCCGCCTTGGCGACGGGCGTACCCTGATGGATGTCCGGAGTACCGTCTGATAGCGTCTCGCACGAGGACTTCGTGCCTTGCTCGCCTTCGTTGCCTGTCTTTACAGGCCGGGTCCAGGGCTAGGGCCGCCATGTTGGCGCAAGGGCGAGTCACTGGCGCCTTCCCTGCATGGCGGCGCCAATCTACGGAGTACAGGCATATTACCTACAGGTACCTAGGCAGTACCTCAGGCACAGGTAAGGAACCTTAGGAACCTACTACCTTACCTACCTTACCTACCTTACCTACCTACCTTAGGTACTGGTAGGGATACAACAACAGCTGGGACAGAACCCTCCCGGCCAGAAGCGACCGGCATCACCGTCCACCACCTCGAACGCCATCCTCTGATTCACGAGACACGAGCATTCCGCAGTTATTTTTGTTCTGTACCGTAGCCGCGCCAAGCATCCAGTACCCTCGTAGGCCCCCAAGGTAGGCACTTGCATCGGTCATATCTCACGGCTGGTGCGCCGAGTCGTCCAGAGCCCGGAGCCCGGAGCCCCAGGCAATGGGAGTCTGGGACTAGGTAAGGTACCTTAATTAGCTAGATGGATGCCCAGGTAGGTGCCCGGGTAATGAGGCACTCCCGGGCCACCATCACCTCACCTGGCCAGGATCTGCCCCGACCCGAGTCCCCGGCAGCCCCGATTTTGCTCCCTCCCAAGCCTCCATCGATCAAGCGCGCTCGGTGCGGGCCATTGCTTTTGACAGCAGCCAACCCCCCTCGCCCCCCGGCACCATTCCACGCCAACGCTGCCCTTCCCGCTGTAGGTACCCGCAACAGCTACCTGAGGTGCCCAAGCATCCAGGGCACGGGACCACAGGTACGGTACCTTGTCGCCGCCGCTGGGACGGCGACTGGCCAAGTACCTTACACCCCGTCCGACTGTCTTTCCTCGAGCTCGCTGCCACCACGTTCCGCGATCCGCACCATCATAAGGAGACGTCTGCCATATGAGTCCATGTCCGCCTCTGTCGCCGCGGATACCGCCATAGCCGCCAAATCGCCTCTCTACCTGGTCCCTTGCCCTGCCCAAGGTAGCGCTCCGCTCACGTGTCGTGGCAAAGGAATGAAGCGGTCGCCGCGGCGGGTACCGTGATACCGCACGCTGCACAGTAGCATCCGACGACCAACAGAGCTGCACGCTCACGGGCAACGGAGCACCGCGTACGGAGCACGGAGCGCGGCGCAGACGGAATCTTTGTCACGGGCCGTCCGACTTCCCGCCCGCCGCCGCCGACGGCTCCTGTTTATGCGGCCGCCACCATCTCACCATGATATGGTACCTCCTGTACCCCTTGCGAGGGTGAGTCGTCGATTAACCTCGCTCCACCGCGCCATGGAGCGGGTTCGTCTCATGTCGTCCCGGCTCATGTTCCTGATTCCTGCATCCTGACACTCTGCAGAACAACGGAGGCGCCCGTCCTCCCTCCGACGCATCCTCTCTACAGCCTCCCGGCGCGCTATGGCCGCTATGCCGCTCGCCACGTCGTCACCACCCTGCTCATATCCGCCGCCGTTGCCACCATCCTCATCTACCCCATTCCCTTTCTCTTCACCAGTGACTTCATCAACGGCGCGTCCAATCTTCCCCACCATGTCTGGACCGTCGCCCAGCCGCTGTCCTACCATGCAGCCGCCGAGCCCGACATCATCATGCGCTCAATATGGGTCCACGCCGGCTACATGGAGGCTCTCAACACCGACCTCCTCTTGTCCGCCCTCAACCTTCAGGACGAGCTGCTCGGCATGACCAAGAACTTCCGCCCCGCAACCGCCCGTGGCATCGATGCTGGCAACGTGCTCGATGACGCCTTGTCCTTGACCAAAAGGGATGCGTTTCACGTCGCCAACGGCTTGACCAACCAGTCGTGGTTCTTCCACTCGCCCTTGCTCTACTGGAGCTGCTCCCGCGAGAGAATCCTCGCCGACCAGGACATCCTGATGACCATCAATGACAAGAAAAACCAGTCCACGTCTGCCAACGTTACCCTCCGTCACTCCATCGTCTTCAGTGGCAAACGCTTCGAGGATCGCCGCCTCGTTGCCGCCGACGCGCTCGTCATCACGCTTCTCCATCTTCGCGATTCTCCCGTCGGCCGTCAGTGGGAGAGCAGGGCCCTTGGCCTACCCCAGAAGGTGGAAGGCAAATGGGACATCTATCCCAGTGATGGTCGCGCCGCCCGCAGCCAGCTCTATGAGTTTCAGTTCCGCCCAATGTCTGTACAGGACATTGCAAGTTTGGCCATCGCCTACGGGCTGACATGCTTGTATTTCCTCATGAGCTTGTCTAAGCTCATGGCGGTCAAGTCCAAGGTCGGCCTCATGATTACCATCACGACGCAGATCGTCTTCTCTATCATGTCCAGCTTCACCGTGTGCGCCACCTTCAACATCGACCTCTCCCGAATACCTCGCGCCGCATACCCCGTCGTCATACTTGCCATGAGTTTGGAGCACATATTCAGACTCATCAACGCTGTCATCCTCACCCCATTTGAGGAGAGTGTCAGCAACCGGATTGGACAGGCTTTTGGTCAGACCGCCTACACTGCCCTGGCCAGTACCGCACAGAATGTCTTGATCCTTGCGGTCCTGTCCCGCCTCGTATCACAAGGCGTGTCCGAATTCTGTGTCTTCGCCGCTATTGCCATCGTGTTCGACTTCTTCTACCTATGCACATTTTTCCTGGCAGTGTTGAGCGTCGACGTGCGCAGGATGGAGCTTGGCGACGCTCTGGCCAAGGCAGCTATGAAGCACAAGCGCAGAGCCCGCGACAGCCGCAACCGACGATCCTGGTGGGATCGCATGCTCCAGGGCAAGATTGCAATGTCGACGCGCATCGCTGGCACCATCATCATGATCGGCTTTGTCCTCATTGCCCAATGGCATTTCTTCGGCGACGAAGGGATACTCAAAAAGCTTGTCGGGTTGTGGACTGGGTCTAGTCTGGATGCCGAAAACCCGGAATCGTCTTTGCTCGAGGACATACATCAAGCGCGAAGTCCCACATCGTGGCTGCGGATGCAGGATCACGAGACGGCTCAAGAGGTAATCAACATCATTAGGCCGTCGTCGTACAGCTACACGGCGCGGGTGTATGAGCCCCTTGTCTTTGTACTCAAGGGTTCAGACCGCACGCCGGATTCGAAGGAGCCAACCCTGCTCCCCGCAGCGTACGACTTTGTTCACCACGAGCTTGCTCGCTTCGTCGTTATCGTCGTCGTGGTTGTGGCAGCCCTTCGACTTCTGACCAACTACCTCTTGTGGGAAGACGAGGATGATCGCGAATCAAATGGCGGCCCGCTCATGTCAGTCAAGTCTCTCGCCGGTGGCCATCGGATGGATATCGTGTCGGTGACGAGCTCAGGGGACGGGCACATTGTGTCCGTTAGTCTCGACTGCACGATCCGGGTTTGGTCCATCCGTGGGATGGGAACGAGCTACGTCATTGCCAGAGGCGACAAAGCGGCGGCGACCTTGTGCCCAGTGATCGCAATGGCGATTGACAGCAGATCGAAGTGGTTGGCTCTCTTGTCACGGCCCAAGAGAGCAGAGCAGTCGACTGTCTCGTTCTGGAGCCTCGAGGACAGGGCTTGGGGGCCATCGGTCTCGGTTTCGACTTCAGCACACAGGCCTGCTGCGTTCTTCTTTGACCCAAGCACAGGTAGCGATGAACCTCGGGTTCTCATCGTGCATGCCGACGGGACTCTGACGGGTGTGTCTGCATCAACGTCAACGGAGAGCGAGGCCATTGCCATCTTTCCTCAGTCACTGACATGCGCCCGGCTCGGTGCTGCTAAAAGTTGGTGGCGATGCCCTTCTCCCTTCTGTATACACTTGATACGCGACAGCTGACCACAGTTCTCTGCTAGAAGAGTCCGCTCATGCAAGTCCATCAGCTACTATCATGGCCGTCACGAGGCAGGGGAATGTGCACATGGCCACACTAGAAAATGCGGTGTGGACCTCACAGCGCCTGGCGATAGAGGGCCTGGGCGAATCCAGTTCGCACTACATCGACTACTTGCAGGCGCTGAACTTGTACCTCGTATCCGGGTCAAACTGCGTCTACCTCGTGAGTAGACATGATGGATCGGTCATGCAAACGCTCCAAACCGAGAGGATGTTGGCGCGACCGCTCAAATGCGCGTTCTCATGCCACCAGCAGTCTGGACCGGAAATCATCGGCCTCACATGGTTCGCGCTGGGGTACATCGAAGCTGATTCCAGAGATCTGATCCTGCACACGTTTCTCCCGTCGCAGGACTGTGACGCAATCTATTTGCGGATGCCGAACGATGCGTGCAACAGCGATTGGTGCGCGTGGGAGTCGTCGACACAAACGAAGAAGCGGATTGTCAACCCCGGCACATGGGACATGGTGCCTGACGGCAGCCTCATTGGAATACGACAGAAGCAGCTGGGTGGCGGCTGTCCAGACGATAATGGTGCCCCCGGCCTTCGCAATCGGCAGGTCAAGCGCGGAATCAAGGAGGACCCATTCGGCAAATGGGAAGTGTGGATGGCATCGCCTGGTGGTCGTTCCGAGGCGGATGAGTGTCAGCGCCTCGTCGAGAAGGGCGAGGAAGCAAACCATCTGCTGATTACAGAGCTGGGTCCCAAAGCGAGGGTGGGACTGAACTCGGTGGCTTTTGCGTTTGGAGACATGATCAAACTGGTGGTGCTTGGAGCAGCAATGCGCCTGGAAGAGAGTGAGGAGGACCAAGGCCGGGACTCGACGTTGAGTGCCGCAGGTCGGCGGCGCAAGGGCGGCGCAGGACCCAAGGGGAGACTTTCTACGTGAGCGGATACACCAGTCTCTGCACCGTATCGCATGTGTGTATGTCTAGAATAGAGAGCCAAGCACGACGAGGGGTGGCGAGAGAGACGGGGCGGCGTTTGGCTGTGTTTTGGGTGGCTCACAAAATGGGGGGGAATGGGCGGCAGGGCAAGGCCTGACCAGACTCGGCGTTTGGCGCAGCCGTATCAGCGGCAATTGAAGGCTGATGGGACGACAGTGTTGCGAATTGAAGATGTTTGATGTATACTGCGATACGTCAAGGTCAACCGTGAGGCGATGGAGGAAGGGTGGTTGTCGGATCGTGTCGGCGGCCGGGAGGTTGGGACGAAACATGTCAGAAATACGGACTGTAATGCGGGCGGGTGCCTCTGTCGGACGCGGCGTCGCTAGCGGCATGGGACATCTCGTGGCAAATTGGATGCTGTCTCAGACAACAGAGGCGGGTAGGGCTGGCCTAAAAGCTGTGCGCGGGTCGGCCGTGGAATGGAAGCAAAGGAAGGTTGACGCCGCCAAGCCGACGACCGATCGACTTCGTCTCCCGTTCGTGGACCACCACGGCGGCAACCAAGTCTGACCGCTAGTTTGCTCTTGCCTCTCGTAAGCTTCAATGACGTGGTAGTGGTCCCCCTGGTGGGAACGCGGCGGCGCGACATGGATGGGGCCAAACGAGGCAAGCCAAAAAAAAAGAGGGAGGCTGGGGACGAGTCCTCGGGAGCAGGATGGGGGGACGGGGACGGACGGGGCCTCCGAACGGCTGATGACAACGGGGCTAGCATTCGTGCTCGTAGAGGGCCGAGGACCGCCGGCGAGGCCGCATAACAGGCCGCATGTGCTGCTGCTGGCACGGGTCAGCGCTGTGCTGTGCTGTGCTGTGTTGTCTCCAATGAGTCGCTGGTGCAGCGCGCCGCGGATGAGGCTGCGGGGGCCAGGCTGGTGTTGACGTTGACGTTGACTTGGCCCGATGTTGGTTCACAGCAGCTACTCCGTACATGTGTATAGGATTGTGCAGAGGACTACGTCCGTACTCCGTAGGTACGAGTGCTCCGTACGGAGTACTCGCATAAGGTACGTAGTTGATACCTGCCTTACCCGAGCGGCTGTTCATACAAGGTGGAAAGGCGTCCGTTCCGTTGCCTCGTGTACGAGCTGGTAGTGCGCTGTGCATGTTATTGGTGTTCGACGTCGGAGTTTATCTGCAAAGCGCCAGGCCGCGCCTGCCAACAACACGAGGTGGGAGGGTGACGTGCCTCACTCGAAGGAAAACTGACGACGGGCAGGCGCGCCCCGACCACCCACCCGCCGAATTGGGGTAAAATTGTTGTCTAGTGCACAGCCATCGAGCAGATTAATTACCCCTTCCCCCCGCGGACCCTGTCACGACACGACCCAGGCGCGTCCAGCTCCAGCTCCAGCTCCAGCTCCAGCTCCAGCTCCAGCTCCAACTCCAGCGCCAGCGCCAGCCCCAGCTCCGGGACGAGAATTGCTTTTGTTGCAACACGTCCAATGTTATGGTCAACCTTGTCTTAGGTTATTCCCTTGCCACCGTCCGGCGCTGGCCCCGTAACCGCAAGCACGACAAAGTCTAGCTCGCCTGCTGCGGTCTGCCTTGTCATTCAATGCAACTCCCACAGCGGCCGCACTCCTAGGCCACCGAGGTACCCGTACTGGTGGACTTGTGCTCGTACTACCTGACTTATTCCACGCATCAGTGTCGCCAGCACACGTTCCCATGAAGGCAAATTGAGAACAAGCCCAAGCCTCAACTGCCTACCTTGTCTACTTTGTACCTCGTCACCCGGCGCGGCTTCGGTTTCCCAACTGCGCGTCTCCTCCAAGGCCGCCGTCTACCTGCATGAGGTGGACGCCGACGGCAAACGACCCGCTCTCCGCCTCTCCTCGACAGCCAGAACGCTGGCCACTACTTCGTACGAGTACGAGTGCAGCGTCCTGTCTCGTTGGATTGGCCTCCATCATCCCCCGTCTGCGCCGCAAGACGTGTCCAAGGCGACAACGACAGCGTCACTCTACACTGCACGGAAACATCAGCACGACATTGCGGCGGCCAACCCTGACCGCGCCGTCCAGCCCCCTTGCGCTCCATCCAGCACGCGACCCGTCTGCCGTCCGAGTGTTTCACTGTCCGGCGGTTGGACCGCGCCCGGGCCATGCCTGGCAGTCCGGCGACGCACTCGACCTTGGCCCATGACCGGCGCCGTTGCTGACCTCGCGACCTCGAGTTGTCGTACGCCTCGGAGCTGATATCGGGCTCGCAAGGTCGCGTCGCTATCCACTTTCCTCCGCGCACACGGTCGTTTCCTCGTCTTGCGACGTTTACCCCGTCGCCGCAAGCCCGGCTCCTGAATCGGTCGCGTGCCGCGCGCGTCCCAATCTCTTGGTAAGAGCTGACTGTCTCGTTTCGTCCTGGGTCCTTACGCGCGTTTGTCATCCTCTTTCTGCTTGTGATGTTTTGCTTTCTTCACCCCTTCACGTCCATTGGGCACAAGTCGTGGTCATGGTGCCGACTTGGGGCAAACGGCGGGACGCGGCGCTACTGCATCTCTTCTGCAGGTCGTGCGTCCAGAGGGCATGGCAGCTTCGCCAGCGCCGTCCCCCAGCCTCTCCCAATTGATCGGCCAGGGCAGTGGACAGACAACAGAGCATGGCACGATACGACATGACGCAGCACGGACAAGCAAAGGCCAAGCTGGTGATTCGCGACTCGGTTTGATGGGGCGGCGCACGCGGGATTGAATCTCTGCCTCCTGGCTGCCGTGATCGTTGCCGTGAGCCCTCGCCACAACGGCCCGTGGCGAGTATGCCTCTGCCGAGCGATGTCGGAAGACTCCAAGGACGGTGGCCTATGCCTTTGCACCATGCCGTCCGCCGCCTGGCAGCTCAGTTGAGCCGGCATGGCTCCGCCCTCACCGCCCCTAGTCGCTGCCAGCAGCACAACTTCACCCAGGGACGGCCAGGGGGGGCCCGTCCGACAAGGGTCTGTCAACCAGGGCTTCGGCCGCGTGCGGTGGCTGGAGCTGCTTCAAGTTCCGACGACGTCTGTTGACCGGATACCGTGCCAGCGACGAGCCCCTCCGAGCAGTCTCCGTCAGCTTCGACTTGCGTTCGAGTTCGCTGAAGCCCCTTGGAACCCGAAGCTCGAGCCACACCGTCCCCCCGTCAGTCTGACCCGGCTTGGCCCACGCTGCCCGATGCCCACTGCCCACTACCCAGTTGGGATGCATCGCAGTTCTTCGTCTCTTCCCCGTTGGCTGACCCTCGACGAGTCTCCCGTCCCCACATCCCCCTTGGAAGTTTGCCTTGCCTGCACAGGATCTCCAGGTCCTGCAGCGAGATCCTTTCTTCAAACCCACCATCCCCTTCCTGCGTTAGCCATCCATCTTGTTGCTCCAGTTCCGTGCCTCCTCTCCAAGGCTCCGCCTGCGCTCTTCTTCAGCCTCAACCCCTGAGCCGATCGGTTCGACATAACCACCCCTCTGCCCCCCAGACCCAATCACGGCTTGCCAGCTGTCTATCGATCCAGCAGCTTGGTACCGTATCCTCCCACCTCTGGCAGTTCCAGGCCCACGGGGTAGTGGCTGCTCTCCCACCCATGCTACTCTTGTAACCCTCGCTAGCACAAAACCCCTGCTCACATGCGAGCTTCGTCTTTCGTGCGCACATTCGACGTTTGGCTCTCGGCCTGCGGCTTTGCGAACATCGGCTTCCTCCTTGCCTCACAGCCCTAACTCGCGACTGTAGGAGATTCATACCGCCGTTCTTCATCGTTCATAACGCTCTGCGGAGTCGGGCCAGTTAATCCAGTCGTCGTCTTCACTCCAACAAGGTCGACGTGACCCGGTCGCCTGGCTGCGATCCAGGCGACATGGCGTCCTCGGAGGTGGATCAGAAGTTCTTGGGGAGGCTGGCAAGAGCTGTTGAGCACGACAACCCCCTGCTGTCGTCGATGCTCTTCAAGATTCTTGGCCTCTCGCTCAACCTCGCCGACCAACTCGTTGCCGCCAAGAAGCAGCGACAGCCTGACCCGGCTGCGTCTCCTCGCTTCCTAAAGCGCGTATTGCACATCATATGGCTGGCGCGCGAAGGCCTTGTCATGCTGCAACAATACGTCATTCCCATGGTGGGAAACTACGTTGAGCTCAAGGTCTTGGCCTACAAGCTGCGCGCCAGCTTCCACCATATATTCGTCCTATTTCACAACCAGCCTTCCGTCTCCAACATGGCCAGCTGGACCCCCGAGCTGATGCAAGTGGCTGCCGAAATGGTGGCCAAGCCCGATAAGAAGAAGGATGTCGATTCTGCCAGCGACGATCCCGTGTCGAGGCCATCCTCAGTGCAGCCTACGCACCCCCTCGAGGGCGGGCCTGTTGGGCCACCGCCCGGCTTCGAAGTGCACGTTGCCCTGCTCCCGCCTTCGTTTCTCATGCCGGCGCAAGACTACCTTCCTACTGCCCACCAATATTTCAAGGAAGCCTCTCGCCTCGCCGACCAGCTTCTTTGGGGCTCCCACTCGTTGCGACTATCCGTCAAGACTGAATACGCCGCATTTCTCTTCGACTGCGTTCACGACACCGATGCCAGTCGAAAGCTCGCCAAGAACACGATAGCAGAGGTCTACGACGCCACCGAGGGCATGGACGACGATATGTTCAGCGACGCCTGCGAGCTCGTCACCGTGTTGGGCAAGATGATGAAGCGTGGCTTGGGATCCAACGGCACGATTCGCAGCAAGGGTCCCGAAGCCCCGAAGCAGCCGGCCTCGCTCGAAGCAACCCCTCCTCTCGGCATGGAGAATCCTATCTAACCCGACCACGTTGGTCGCAGAGACTGTACATTTCCCTCCACTGCGGGCCCGCTGTACCTATGCAATCGAGCCGAAATCGGCGCATAGCGACACCTGGTGTTTTCATTTGACATGGCATTTGCACCGGCATTGTTTGCGTGGTGTTCCTTAAAGGAACCGCCGAGAGCATCGGAGCTGAGGCGTTCTTTTTTTCTTCCTTCCGATTCTCTGGGACGTTTTGGATTCTAGGTGCATGTTGCGTGATCGATCATGCCTCGTCTAAAGTGGTGGTTTGATAGCCTCGGGAATGGCCATTCACTGGCATATGTTTGACATGTATGTAATTCGATGCAGGTCAGGGATGTCCGCTGCAGCTGCAAATGGCCTGGCAGATGTATATCACATTTGGACCACATGTCATGTTGAGGCTCCCGCGACGACGGGGGCTTCATGGTTGACATGCATGTATTTGTTCACAGGAGCGTGTCGCATGTTCTCAAGGAATGAGAAAATTTCTACCTATCTAGCTAGACCTCCGAGGCTTGCAACGCCCCAAACCTAACGAAACAATGGGGAAAGCATCATGCTAATGGCAAGTCGTCATGGGACAGGCGTCCACGGCTTCCGCGTTTCCCATGTTCCATGTCCCATGTCCCCCAATCCCGCCACCGGCTATATTTCCTTGCGAGAAGGCGGATTCTGCTTGCACGGTTTCCCCCGCAAATGAGCCGCGTAGCCACACAGGAATTCCTCCTCGAGCCGCCACAAGTTCCTCCGCTGTTCCCTGCCCGTCCATCGCGTCCATCGCTCTCCATTCATCCCCCTGCAAACGCGTCGCTTACGCTCTCAGTCGCGACTCCGGCGCGCCCCTGTTCCTCCTTGGTGTGGCTTCCCATCGCCAAGAAAAGTGGAAGCGGGTCAGGATAGACAAGACCCTTGTCCAGAAAGGGGGCCGTAGGCGAGTAACAAAAAGTCTCTCCTCATCCCGCCGTTTTTTTTTTGGTTCTTTTCGGTCGAGCCGTGTGCTTGCGTGTCATCTTGTCAGGGCCTTGATAGAAAAGCCCGACGAGAAAGGCAAGCCGAAGCGGCAAGATCATGTATATCGCAAAACGAAGCACAAGAAGAAAGGAAATGAAACGGGTTGTTCGAAATGCCGCGGCACCGTCATCTCCGCCTCGAGACACTTGTCTGTGGCGGCAAAATGGGGCAGGCAATCGTGTAAGCAACATTTCCGAGGTGACTCTGAAAGAGTCGTGGCCGGCGCGTCAAATTGTTCGTCGGCTTGTGACGCGCATCGTTTCTGGCGCGCATATTAATAGAAGAAGGAAATAGAGAAAAGAGCGCCGTGCTTTGGAAAAAGTACACTGAATCAAACAGCCATTTCCTCGGTGAGCTGTTGGAGCCAAGAGAAACGGAGCACCGGAGCGTTCAGGGCCTCTATAGAAGGAACAGACACGAGCAAAGGTCGTAGTGACGGAGAGGCGAGAGCTGCCGTCTAAAGAGCAGCATCCTCGTCATCAAAGTCAGCTTTGGGGGCTGGGCCAGCTTCGCAGGACTGGCCAGCCTCCTCGACGCCCTGGACCCATTTCTCAACGACCGTGTTGCGACGCTTGGCATCCTCGTCCACGGCGGACTGGGCGGCGGCGGGAGGAGACAAGGAGGTAGAGGGCTCGTAGTGAAGGCCCGCGGCCTCCGCCTCTGCGCGGAGAATCTTGTCGCGGAGAAGGTGCAGCGGGACGAGGCGTCCGGTGACGTTGTAGAAATTGGCTTGCATCTCCAGGAAGCGCGATTGTGTGTACTTGCTGGCCACGGAGGCGAGCACCGCGCAGTCCTCCTCGCCGAAGAACTCGTCGGGCTCGGGGTCGATGATGTTGGGGTACAGGTCGCGGTAGACCTCGTTGTGGAGGTACTTGATGTCGTGGCGGTTCTTGTGTGGCCAGCCGTAGTAGTTCGCATCGTAGTCCTCGTCGTCCTCGTCCTTATCGTCGACGATTATCGAGGCCTCAGACGACGCTTCCTCGCCCGAGAGTATCTCCTGCTCCGCATCCGCGTCCTCGCCACTCTCGTCATACTCAGCCGCCGCCGCCGCCGTGAAGGAGCTGCCGGCGTTCTTGTTGGATGCGACCTTTGTGTTGCGTTTTCCCTTGCGCCATTTGCCGACGTGGTCGAGGGGGGTTGCTCGTGCCTTGCCTTTGCCTCTGGGGCCATGGGCAGCATTGGCCGCGTCAACGGCTTCATCAGTAGAGGTTGCGCCGGCGCAGTTGCCCTTGGACGGAGTGGCACGGGCTTTGCCAGCCTTTCCGGGACCATGAGCTCCCTTGCCCACGCCGGACAACTCAGTGATGGACGAGTGCGGCTCGTTGGTAGGCGAAGTATTGTTGTCATCGGTGGTCGTCGGGTTGTTGGCAACGTCGCCCTTCTGCAGGATCTTCCAGCGCCACTTGACATCATTCTTGCCACGGTTCAGAGCCCTTCCAATCTCGACCCAGGTCATAGTACCGCCCTCCTTCATGCCGCGAAGTAAATGGTCCTCCGAGATGGACCATCCGTAGTCGATGGCAGGGCCCTTTCCCTTGTCCTTGGTATTGCCGGGTGATGCCTCCTTGTGGATAACTTGGTCAGAGGCGACTTCATTGGAAGAGTCCGCTCCAGGAGTACTAATACCAGTCGAAGCGTTGTCGTCCTTCCCAGACGAGTCGTGGCCACCGCCGCTCTCGATTCCAGAGTCGCTGGGGGCCGAAGAGCCCTTTTCGGCCGCGCTGTCAGTCTCCGTTGCACCCTGCTGGGCTGGCTCCGGACCCGATTCGGGAGCCGAGTCAGCCATAGATGAACTCTCACCGGTCACTTCCGAGTTGACATCGGCCATGGAGTTGTCGGCCGAGGTCGAGGCGTCCTGCAGCTGGTCGTTATCGCCGCCGGTGGACGAGGTATCGGCGCCCTCGGCAGAGGCAAGGCCCTCTTCAGAGTTATCTTCAGCCTCTCCACAGTCGCTGTAATCGTTCTTGCAGTCGGAGCACGCATCAGACGAGTTACCATGCGAGCACGAGCTGGCGTCAACACTGCCAGTCTCGGTTCCGTCACCACCCTCGGGTGCGGTCTCCTCACCGTTTCTGTCTGCCTGGACGGCAGCGGAAGGGGTCTCATCAATGTTGTCTGCTTCACCACCGGGATCGTCAGCAGGCGCCTGTGGCTTCGCGGATTCCTTCTTACGCTGGTCCGGCCTGTTGCCCGAAACGATGGGGTTGCGGCCAAGAATGAGGTTGGTCATGGAAATGCGGAGCTTCTCGCCTCCGGCGTTATCGACACCTTGACTTCCCTGGGACGCCATGGTTGGTATCTTTTTTTTTTATGTTTTTCTTTTGTTGTTTTTTGGCCAAGACGGCGAAAGTTCCGAGTTGTTGTGTATCGTCGTTCACGGCTCCCGTGACAAGAGTGACAAGAGCTATGGCAACGTTGTTGCGTTGCCGACGCTCGGTACGCGGAAAACACAGTCAGTCAACAAGTCAGATCTTTTGTTCGCACCGGAGGGCGATTTCCCCAACTCGATAGGGATAACGCCCTGGCGGGAGTCTGCTAGAAGAGGAGCATCAGCATGGGAGGAGTCGAGACGGGGAGTCGCGTGGATGCACTGACCGGTACGACGCGCTGTTTGCGTCGGCCCAAAACAGAGACGGCTGTGCCGCCGACACAGGAAAGAAGACTTCCAGTGCGTAGCAGCGACAAAATGGGTATTGCAAGATCGTTGCTGGCTTCGAGGGCGTTTGCTGGCGTCGCAGCGCGGGAGGTTTGGGAGGAGCCGCGTTGCAGAGGCAGCTGGAGAGAGAGGTCATGGAGGTGTGTGAGGGTGAAGAAGGAGAAGAGCCGGAACGAGCTTGGGACAGAAGCTGGAAGATGTAGGTCGAACAGGCGCACACGAGCCGGCCAGCTGCGCGGGCCTGGACTGGTTGCCAGGCAGGGAGTCTGTGAACAGGCATCGAGCTGCCAGGTGCGCGCGAGGCTCGCAGCTGTCAGGGGCCGGGCCGCCACCCAGCAAAGACGACCAGGGGCGCCCTGGGCTGGACTGTGGGTGCTCATGGCCTGGCGGCCGCGATTCCACCACAACTGCGTTATCGGAAGGGACATTCATTCACGCGTTGTCATGAATCACGACAAAGCAGTGGGCGACCGCGGACCGGGAGTTGGGACGACAGCAGGTAGGTATTGCCAGCAAGGGTCCACTGACGTGCTGTACATTGTAAGGTACGAACTAGAGAGAGCTCGAGCTGTACGGCTCGTGAGTTGTGATCTCGGGCACGGGGCCGTCAGTCTGTAAGCTCGCGTCGAGCAACATGGCGACGCCTCTGGTATGCACATACGACGGAAAGGCTTCTTCGCGGGATGAGCGGGAAGAGTGCAAGTCCAAGGACTCAGGAGGTAGAGGATCAAGGTAAGAGCTGGGAAGGAGGCGGTTTGCTGCGTCCAATGGGGCTGTTGTCAATTGCGCTGACTCATCTGGGATAGCCTGGCTGCCCTGGCACTTGGCTTATCTAGATCTCCGAATATCTATCCATCGCGAACTCAGTGAGCTCAGCCCCAGCTGTATTGTTCTGCAAGCCGTGTTCTGCAAGACGCTGCATGCCGGGAGACCTACGCCAACACTCGCCTCTACACTCTCATACTCTTGAGCCTTGTTCGTCGTCAGAGAGCCCGCGGACAGCCGGCGGCAAGTTGGCAACAATGGCCTCGAAGCTGGCGCCGCTCCCGCCCTCGTTCGCCCGGGGCCTCGTGCTCATCGACGAGGCGCACAGCCAAGACCCCAACAAGATCGACGGGCCCGACGGGCCCAAGACCCTCCCCTACGAGCTTCACTATGCGCGTAAGATGACTAGGTGGCTCGAGGCGCGGAGTCCCACGGCGTCGCCCGAACTGCAGCTCGCGTGCCGGGCGCAGCATTTCAAGAGGTACCCCATTCCCGCCCTGCCCACCTTGCGTGTGCCGTGCGGCCAGCTCGGAAGACGTACGAAGTACTTACCCTCGCACCGCAGATGGGAGCTCCCGCGGTCGGCCTTCCCCATGACGCGCCCCGGGTACCTCACCTGGCGGGTCAAGCAAAAGACGCAGGCGGCCGCGCAGGTGGCGGCGCTGCTGGCCGACGCGTCCATATCGCCGCCGCTGTCGGAGGCGTCGCGCGCGCGGGTCGGGGCGCTGGTGCGCAAGGAGTCGCTCGCGACGGACGAGGAGACGCAGGCGCTCGAGGACGCGGCCTGCCTCGTCTTCCTCGACGACCAGTTCGACGACTTCGAGGCCAAGGCGGACATTGACGAGGACAAGATGGTGGGCATCCTGCGCAAGACGTGGGCCAAGATGAGCGGGCCCGGCAGGGCCCTCGCGCTGGCCATGGACTTGAGCGAGCGCGCGAAGCTGCTCATCGGGCGCGCGCTGGAGCCGCAAGAGGCCGCCGCCGCGTAGGTAGGCGCTCGGCGGCGGCGCGTCAGGTCGCCGCCTCTCGCTCCGTGATGATCATAATGGGAATGAATATGCGTCGACTCGTGCGAGCAGCTGTGAGGCTTCGGTTTCGCTTCGGTTGCGACGTGCCTCTCCGGCCATGTGTGGGAGTGACAAAGGGCGCATGCCTCGTAAATGCATCCCAATGGTTGACTTGCTCGCTCGCTCGCGCTTCAATCAGGCGAGCGGACAGAAGACCGACGCGGGCGCGAGCGCGTGACAGACTGCAGTGACGACGCTTCATGTCCTCGAACCGGCATCGGCCGCGAGCTTGACAGCCTGACAGACACTTCGGTCCAATCGTCGCCGAGTGGTTCGCTCGCCTGCACTGCAACCCCACCCGTACAAGCGTCTCCGCAAACACCAACACCACCAAGACCACCACCGTCAATTGCCGACGACGCCGTATAACGGGGACTCGGCATCCTGGTGCATTTCGACGTCTTCAACATTTCCGAGCCATCCACGCCGTCATCGCCGTAGGGAGTCCTAGCACGACCTACATTTCCGTTCCGATTCCGAGCAACGCCTACTCCCACACAAGTGACACGACCGTTCCCATGTCCGGCCCCCTCGACACACGATATAAGTCATGGCGGACCGAGTTGACATTCGCCCCGCCTAGAGTCCCCTCCCCACCACAGTCGGCAGCGCCCACGATGGCATCCACGTCGACACCGGCGTTCCAAGCCAAGCCGCCCCTGGCCTCGCTCATCTCTACCCACGACTTTGAAGAAGCAGCCTCTCGCACTCTCACCCCCAAGGCATGGGCCTTCATCTCCTCCGCCGCGACGGACCTCAACACCAAGCGTCGCAACGTCACTGCCTTCGCCGACATCACCCTCCGCCCGCGGACCCTCCGCAATGTCTCGACCGTCGACATGTCCGCCTCCATGCTCGGCCGCCGTCTTCGCATGCCACTGTTCTGCAGCCCGGCCGCCATGGCGTCCCTCGTCCACCCGGACGGCGAGAAGGCCATCGGAACCGCCTGCAAGGCCTCGGGCATAGCCCAGTGCGTGTCCACCAGCGCCAGCTACCCGCTCAAGGACATCGTCGCCGCCATCGGTGCTCATCCCGTCGACACGCCCCACGACACGCCCGTCTTCTTCCAGCTCTACGTGGACAAGAATCGCGACAACACGCACAGGCTCATCAAGGACGCTCGTGCAGCTGGCGCGCAGGCTCTTTTCGTCACCATCGATGCCCCTGTCCCCGGCAAGCGAGAGGCCGACGAACGCGTCCCCGCCGACGTCCCCATTACCTCGCCCCTATCTGGCACAGCGGCAAGCAACGACGCCAAGGGAAGCTCCATCGGCCGCACCATGGGAGCTTTTATCGACTCCTCCCTCTGCTGGGAAGACATTCCGTGGCTACGCAGTTGCGCACCGGGTATGCACATCGTTCTGAAGGGCATACAGACAAGTGAGGACGCCATTATGGCCATGGAAGCCGGCGTCGACGGCATCGTCGTCTCCAATCACGGCGGCCGCAGCGTCGACACGAGCCCCGCCACTATCCTGATATTGCTAGAGCTCCGCAAGAACTGCCCTGAGGTCTTTGATCGCGTGGACGTTTACATTGACGGCGGCATCCGACGTGGCACCGACATATTCAAAGCCCTATGTCTGGGAGCCAAGGCCGTTGGCATCGGACGAGGGCCACTCCTGGCTGTAAACTACGGCTATGAAGGAGTCCTCAAGTACATTGAAGGTAATCTCACACTAGTAGCCTTGACCCCCGTGCATCACATGAGACCTGCCGCTACACGTGCTAACTGCAGACAGTTCTGAGAGACGAGTTGGAAACAACTATGAAGCAGTGTGGGGTGACGAGTCTGGACCAGCTTCACCCGGGCTATCTAAATACTCGTGCCGTGGACCCCCTTATCCCCCCGAGGGAGTCAGTACCTCCGGCATCTCACCCAAGAAGCCGGTTGTAGGCCCCTGTTTTCCTAGCGTTGCATGGCCTATTTTTATGTTTCGTGCCCTGGGAAGCCTTGGCCTTCGGCCGGCCTGATACGTGCTTGGTGAGGTCATGAACACATCAGAGTCCGTACATAAAGCCGATTTAGGATTTTAAGGAACCGCTACGCTTCATGCCCCAGCGGTTGTACTTTGTTCCCTTAGAGCTCCTGGTTCCCTGGCCGTGTGCGGTTCTGCTTGCGAGTAGATGGGACGGGCCTCTTCCTGGCGCGACGGCTCGGCGGCATGGCGGCGCTGAATGTTGATCTTGAACCTCTTGCGCCACTTGCGGTACATCAAGTAACAGACAATGAGCAGCGTCAAAGCCCCTGTTTCGTATTCATGCTGTTAATATTCCATGCCCTCGAGGGTCCTCTGACCAGGTAGGGCATGACGAACCAGTTCCACCCAAGACGGTACCCGCGATGCCCCAGGCTGGAGGTGGCGCCGTCGAGGGGATAGGCGCGTCAGGGGTTTTCGCAATACTCGACGATAGGGTGCTCGCGGGCTGAGTCTTCGACGGAGCCGCAGATGGCGACACGCGCTGAGAGTGTGTGGTAGTGGAGAGGACGCTACTCGTCGTTGCAACAGTGGTTATGTATCGCAGGACCGTCTCGGTGATCCTGTCGTCGGCACATATAAAGAGCGAGTACCCCTCGAGCGACGCATCGTCTGCAAAGACATCGGTTTTGCAGTAGGGCGAAACGTCGCCGTAGCTGCGAGATGCATTCAGTCAGCCAACCCAGTACACTGACCAGAGCGCTTTGCGGGCAGGGGACCGGGGAATACTCGCCAGACAACTTCCAGGTCCTTGCGCGCGCTCTCCAGATCATCCACCCCGGGGCCGTCCAGACACGTCGTGGACACGACGCACCCGCCCCCGGGTAAAGTCCAGCAGCAGCCCACGATCCGGTTCCGGTGGTCTGTGCCGCAAGTCTGGCCGGCATGACAGGTAAGAGGGTAGTCTGTGGCCCGTAAGCCTCTGCCCTGCGACTCCTGTCCATCCACGCCCACGGCCGAGAAGCACCTGAATTTCCAGATATCCAGCCACATGTGTCCTTTGCGGGAGTTATCAGGTGGTCGGTAGCGGCTATGGGCGGCATGGTCGAAAGCGCCTGGCGTTGTGTCCGCATTGCAAAGTACGTTGGCGCGCCTCCAGCTGGCCGCGTGCTTGGGTATCAACGACGATCTGATGTACATAGAAACCGGTGAGGGCGTTGGAAACAGGAATAGAAGCCTTGCAGCTCATGGCTCTACAAATAACATTGCAGCTTCGAAACGCCATGATTGTCTGCTTGCCGCTGCGTATCCCCAAGTTTTCGAGCGAAAGTGACGCAACGGACTGCCGGCGGATCCTCCCTCGTCTGTATCGGCGAGTCGCGGGATGGAAGATGAAGTCATGAACCGTCTAACTAACGACATCCAGCACGCGATCACGGGTTTTGAGTTTGCCGTGTCTCGCCATGACTCTATGGGAGCCGTTTGCCGTCGCGTGACGCCAGCAAACAAGCGAGCCATCGGAGGTTGGTGCGAGATGTCCGTCGCCCGTGCGGCGCCAGAGTATGCGGCTTCTGCGATTCACAAAGCCGGAGGCGGACGAGTGGCAAGCACGCCCCCTCGTAGATCGAACATATCGCGGATCACGGACGGTCTGGTCCGCATCGCGCCCAAGTCGGGTTGAATCTAGACCCGTGGGCGAAGCACTCGATGTGTTCGGCAGACAAACTCTCACGCATCCAGACCTTTGTGGGCCCAAAAGGGACGAACGACCTTCTCTCAAGCTGGTTAGCACTCGGCTGTCGCCAGCTCGAGTGTGGCAAAGACTATCGGCGCGTGCGCCATCCATCGCGGATGGCCCTTGAGGGGATAGTCGAGGCAGACGACAACCCTCGGCCCCTGACCAGGCAAACCGCCAACGACCAATCGATACAGAGGTAGTTCTGGAAGGTTGCCACGTTGTTCGCAAAACTTGAAATGCAAGAGAGACATGCAGAGCACAGAGGACCCATTGGCGGCCCGCAGCACCACATCGACAATTGCAGTCGAGAAGAGTCCAACGCGGAGGGGACCCCTGCTTTGACCCTAGGGCACAGGGGACAGGCCTGTTTGATTTTCTGACATGTTATACAAGTCCTATGGCCGCATGCAAGCCGAAACAAGCGCACCCATCCCCATTCGTGCCGCAACGTCCGCTTGACATGTCCGTTGGCATGCTGTCAGGACCCGGTGGCGGCAGCTGGCACATGACACACAGAAATAGGAGCCCCCTGAGATGTTGCCCGATGCCTGTACTCGTAGCTTCGCCCTTGGCAAATATTGGGGCCAGAGCGGTCTCGGTCCCGAAATGGTTCGATATCAGCGTCTATAATACGTAGGTGAGTTGCTGATCACCCGCACCAACGCTTGTCAAAAATATCGCCCGCATGTGGGCAGTCGCCCCCCTCCTTCTCGACTGGGAGGCATGCCCACGACCTGTTGGTTCTGCGATGAATAGCCTTTCTCTCCACGGCCACTGGTTGGCCGTCGCCATTGCTTGTCTCAGCATCCTTCGGCGGCCCGCAAGACGTGCAGTCCCGACACACGTAGCTTGGGGCTTTTCCTCGAACGGTGAAAAAGCAATGAGGGGGCCAGCACTGGGGCAGCAATACTGTTCACTGATGTAAACGCCTGTATCCGTACTGGCGCAATATTCCGGCAGACGGGGGTTAGTCACTACTCGCCTGCCTATCAGGGACCCAGAACCGTCTCGAAGCTGAACGAATCTTGCCCAGCTGGCATACGGAGCAGTTGTCGTGGGGATACGCCGCGCCACGTCCACAGGCTTCTGGGCCCTCTGGCTTGGGAATTGAACAGTGCCTCGCCGCCGTTGACGAGTCACGACAACCAGGTGCAAAGCTGCGGTCGTTGCGTGTCGCCTGTTCCTGGCGGATGGTTTCAGTGGCTTCATTATTCCAGTTCTTGGGCGAAGGGGCCTTTGGTGTCGTCTTGCAAGATTGAAACATGCTCTAGATGGGTTTATCACCGTTTGGCTTGATCATCTGCCAACAACACCACAGACAACACCCCCTGTGATTCACGGACAGGACAAGGTGCCGCCAATCGGGCGAGATCGTGTCGCAAATCAAGATTCGGCAGGAGGCCAGAACTAGACAAAGTTCGGTGGTACCCTGGACAGGGGGGAGTGCGCAACCCAGCTGAATTGACGGGGATGCCGGCCACGCTAACACGGGGTGGCACGCCCGCCATTTCCTGGACGTCGCACCCTGTCCTGTCACGACCGGCTCTGACCCATCTGATCCACCATGGACAAAATGATCTGTCGGATGGCTGCGTGGCAGACAGGACGGGACGGTGGTCGGGGAATCGTGTTTGGCGTCGCTGAGTCCGGAGAGGCGGTAAGATTCCCCGTTGGGCCGGTCTGTGGCCTGTGTTGGCCATTGGAAAGTCGACGACAACAGAGGAAACATGGACGGACGTGGCGCAATTCCGGGTTCTTGGGTCCGGAGTGTGGCTCGATCGATCCGAAATGCAGCTGGTGTCTTCTTTACGGTTGAACCAACAAAGAGGTGTCAAGGTTCGGTGTCGACATCGCCCAGTTGCTGCGGCCAACAACGTTGGACGGGGGGTGTCGTGAGGGCCGCAGAAAGGGATCCGTGGCGCTTAGCCGACACCCTGCTTGCAGACAGCGGTACCGTCAGTTGATATTTCCAATCGGCCCATGGCTTCGTTAATGCCATCAATGGTTTCTTCTCTCCATGCCCTTGGCCCTGAAGCGCCCGTCTGTTTTTGGTGATGGATGGACTGGCTGGCTGCCTGGCTGGTAGGAATGTGGGGGACACCGGCAAGCAGAGACCGCCATGAGCAAGGCGCCGCCCGCTGGCTCTCTTCATTCGGATCAAATTGCATCATGCATGCATGGCCAGAAGGGGCCAAGGAGGAGTTGGTCAAGTAGTATGTGGAGCTCGTTTCGAAGGATGTCGGGCGCCATGGAGAGCACGGCCCTCGCGCCCTGCCAGATGCCGACGCCGGAATTGATGGCGTTTGGCAGCCAGGCTCCGGTCGAGACGGTGTCATGGTCGTCGCAGTGATGCCATGGGTGTGTTCTGGGTGGCGTACGAAGTACTTCGCACGAAGCACCCCACGTCGTAATGTGACGTGACACGAGCGAGCACGGTCCGAATAATTGGGAAGCCGCAGCGAGCGCAGAAGGACACGGTACGGCTCGAGCTGCCTTCTCTGCTTGAGGCCTTTAGTACCCGCAGGCGCCTTAGTCGGCAGTGGTCGACGGGCGCGGTGCTCGCATACGTACAAATACGCGCAAGCTGCGGTGGCGTAGAGGGCGAACAAGGACAGGAAGTGAGCAGGGTGAGAGCGACGCGCTCCCATGGCTAGCTGCAGAGTACCGCATTTAGTACTGGGAGAGTCGGGCATTCAGGCTTCGGCTTCGGCTTCGGCCTGAGGCTGAGGTGCCGTCCGGGATGAAGGCGGCAGCAGTGGAAGGGACTGGAATCACTGGACTGGCCTGGCAGCAGGGGCATGCCTTGGCGGGGGAAGGAGGCACCGACGCCCCTCGGGCCAGCGAGGAGCACGAGCTGGAGCACGAGGGCTTCCAAAAAGGTGAAAATACAAAACATCCAGATCGACTGCGAGGCAGCTGCCAACTCGGGAAGTCGTGAGCCGAGAGGCGTGTTTAACCTCCAGCGCAAGTTCCAGGTTCCCTGTCCAAACCCACTTCAGGAAACTCTTTTACTGTCGCATGCACTGGGTTACGGAGTTCGACGCTGCACGCGCTTCACCTCATCCCACACAACTTGCCGTGTCATTCTCGCTGCGTCGTCCATCGACCGAGCAAGCGAAGTCAGCTTCGAGACAGGGTGTCGTCAAATCACCGAGGACGGCGCCCCCGCCCGTGTATCTCGCTCAACGTGGTCTACCTACCTGCCTACCTACCTTAGGTTGTTGGGTACAGTACCTAAAATATCTAACAATACGCTCGCCGACTCCCTTCGCCACGCCTTCCAGCGCCGGCGAGTAATATCAACCAGCAGCCGACACGCTCGACTGGGGTCGTCGCACATCAAACCACACGTCACTCTGGTCCGTCCCCGTCAAGCCCGTGTAAGCCGACAGCCCAGCTCGGCTGCCCATCCACCCTGGACCGCCTGAACAGGTGGGGTGGGCTGACACTCCTTGGCCGTGCTGCGTGCAGTGTGCAGCACCATGGCCAGATCTGCACGACGGCTCGACGACCAACGAGCTCCAACGTTTGCGCCGGGCACGCGATGCTCGTGTCTCACTGTCGATTTCGGCACCCTCACTCCTGTGGGCGTCATCATGCCTGCCTGCGGGCGGGATAGAGAGTGGCCTTCCTTCTGTCGCACAAGTTCGCGCGTCATATCGCTATTTCGAGCCAACATCTAGCATTCGCATCGCCCCTCCATCGGCCCGATGGAAGCCCGCTCCGTTCGACCTCGACCGACTCCGGAATGCGCGTGCTCTGCTGGGCGAGCCCGCTCCCTCTGATCTGGCGGTGCTTCCGCAAACCACCAGCAAGTGCTTGGTGCCAGCCTCGCTCCCTCGCTAATCTCTGAGGCGTCGACGACGCTCCAATCAGATTGCTCATCGCTCCCTTTGCAGACCAACGACCGAGACGTGACTGCGCTTCTGGGCTCCGCCTCTAGGTCGTCTCAGGCGCGAAACCGCGTGATTGACGGGCGGCATGGATGGCAGTACCCGCCTTCGTCCGGCCCCGCCGCCGAAGTAGACTCGGATGTGAATGTAGCTTGAAGAGCAAAGCGGCCGCCCATGAATCACCAAAGCGGTTGCGACGGAGCTTAGGCAGGCACTAGCTTAACGCGTTGCGAGGACAAGCCAAAACTCCGACGGGACGGCCCACCAGGGACCGCCATCTCATCAATGGACAATCCCGAGCCGAAAAGGTCGAAGGAAGAAGAAATCACGTCGGGCAAGAAGAGCAGCGCCGGGCAGGATGGGCGCGACACGCGGGCGCCGGCCACGCCGCTCCTCCATTGTCTAGTCTCGCCTTGGTAATAGCTGACGCCGTCTCCAAGGTTCCACCACTCAGTCGTCTTGCACTCCCTCGTTTTCGCCTCTCGGGGGGCTCCACCATATTGAACCCTGGTTCAAGCCGGGGTCGACTTACCAAGCAAGCCAAGCAGTTACGAGCACACCAAATACACGTCCGCCCTCAAGCCCAGGGTGGCCTCTCCCGCTCACACCCTTCGTGACCGCCCCCCTCGGCGCATCGGCTGCGGTCCGCGACGAGCCCACTGGGCTGCTCCGTGTCTGGCCACAAGAAGAAAACGTGCACATGCGGCACTTGCAGGGCTGAAGGTGTGCCTGATACCTCGCCTCAGGCTATCAGCTCTCGCCCGGCCAGCTGGTATCCGCGGAGCCTCAGCCCTCGCGCCAGCATGGGACTCCGGGCTTGTGGCGCTGCCACTCTCGGCCCATCCGACCCTCGTTGATGCCCTACAATAACACATGATTGTGACCGTACTGGTTGACGTCTCCATATCTCGACCTTGCCGGCCTTGACTACACAAGCCGCCCAGGGCGCCTTGCTTCCCTCTTCCTACCCGTTATCCCTACCCCTTTGTCCAACCGCCGCCCACCTAGGCTTACCAAATCTGTGGCTCTCTTGCGACTGCTACTCACCTGGCCTCGTGTGGTAAGCGAACAACACATCAGAAGGCTCCCAGACCGGAGCCGATTCTCGACTGCCGTGCTCCCGCCTCGGCTTTCTGCGGCTAGTTACTCGCCTTTTGTGGGGGACGCACCAAAGCCCATCCTTTGCTCCTCCCTCCACCCCGGGGTGCTGGACTTTGATTTCTGTATATAGTCACCGGGTCGGTGGGCGAGTGAGGCGAAATCCCCATGTGCTCTCTCGCCGTCCCCCCCAAGCCTGGTCCTTGTCACATCCAATCCCACAGCGACACCAGCGCCTCCGCATGGCGACTGCTTCGAGTCCCGAGTCCGCCTGATTTTTGGGAAGGAGTCTCCGCATCGGGCCATCTCTGCAGCAGAGGCATGCTTTTGCCGACATAGACACCCAGCCCTTGGTGGGTGCGCCCCCCCTGACCGTATTGTGCTCTTTGCTCCTTGTTGCTAAGCCTGGTAGGCCTCGAGATATCCCTCGCTCTCTGTTGCGAGTCTTTGTGCTGCAAGGGATCGTTTCTCTGTCCTGTCTGGCGGTATTCTTGCTCCAGGCTTGCGCCTCGTCATTCCTGCCCTGCTCCCGCCCGTCTGGTTCCACGCTGGCCCCAAAATCTCCAGGACCCTCACCGAACAACCAGCGCAAAGGAAGTCTTGACTACCTTGCCACGCCAATAATACTGCCAGAAGCTATACCGTAGGGATAATTACGAATGATTCCATAATGGCGAGGCCTTTTAGACATGTAAGTCGGACGCCGGCCACTGAGCCACGCCCTTGCTCGCTTTTAGCGGGCTCGTCTACTGTCTAGTCTTTGAAGCGAGAACTGACGACATGTTGCAGCCTTTCCAGGAGTTCCAGTTCGACATATTCGACTGGTACCCCAAACATCAGTCATGTCTTCAGTACTTTGTCGAACACGGGCAGCATAGCGTCCCAGTGCAGGCCCTCGCCGCCTTGATAAATATCAAACTCCCCTTCCAGAAAGCATCAAGCACCCCCCGGGGTCACGGAGCCGAACAGAGCGACGGCATATCAGCAGCTCCGGGGAACGCCATCAGCTCCGTGACACTCGTCCCGTACGTTCGGCGGCTCGTGGCAACGGGCTTCGACACGCCGACAGTGCTCCACGGTTTCTTTGGCGACGACTGGACCGCCGGGCTTGGGCCGATCCACGAGGAGGAGCGGCGCAACTACCTGTTCGCGGCCAAGAGCGACACGTGGCTCAAGGTGAAGGCCAACTACGACATGGAGGACGGGCAAACCGTCCCCTTCCTTCGCCCGCTTCAAGGGGTAACCAACAAGGAGATTCTCAGCGCCGAGAGCAACTGGAGCGAGTGGCTCGCCATGCAGGACTGGATGCTGGGTCCCCGCGCCCCGCCTGGAGTCAGCGACGGCCAAGGAGGTGCTGAAGCTGCGACAGGCGACTGAAAGTCCAACGACACGCGTATTCGGCCGGAAATCGAGGCAGAAAATACGGCATAGACATAAACACAAGGGCGGCGGGCACACTGTGGCGTTGGCAATACGTGTCCACGAATTCAACGACGACAACAACAGGGGCGATAGCAACTGCGACGATGGTGAAGCGAATGATAGCCCGGTACGATGAGTAACGACGCACGGCCGCCAACCCACGTTGACGAGACAAAGGGGTTTGGTGTACGTCGTAGGAGCTGTGGAACCGTGGCAGAACCCGAGATCGATCGGTAGATGCATGGTTAGAAGAGTGGACCCTATATCGGGCGAGTTATCAGACATAAGACCCCGGGGGGAGGGGCATGGCATGACAAGCACATGCGATGGATGGCATGCAACGGCCGCAGGGCCGGCCGCCTTTGGGCGGGGGAGAATCCTACTTTTGGGTGACTGGCTTATTAGCGACCGCGGTTGTCAGGGCAAGCATCCACAGGCCTCGTTTCACATCAAAGAGACAAAAACGATGTTGGTTGACTCGATTTCTCTATTCATCACCACCGAGTCCCTCCCGTCCGTTGGCCACAAACAGCTTCCCTGTTTGCGCTGGACGTGTATGCCCGTGTACTTGACAGCCGCAACGCCACGTGGAATAGAAAAGAGGGCAGACGACAAGCGACCCTTCCCACCTGGCCCGATGGGCGACACCGCTGATCTGACCCCGAGGCACATCCCGCCAGGGGCTTCCTTAACAAGCCTCTTCTTGCCGAACACTTTGTGCCTAAGAGAGTCGGGCGACCCCAAAAATGCTCCCATGACAATGGAAACCCGCGCGCCGCAACGCCGCAAAATGGACAACAGAGGCAGCAGCCCAC
Source organism: Purpureocillium lavendulum (assembly GCA_029168975.1). NCBI lineage: Eukaryota > Fungi > Ascomycota > Sordariomycetes > Hypocreales > Ophiocordycipitaceae > Purpureocillium > Purpureocillium lavendulum. Next base: position 2,322,243 of record JAQHRD010000008.1, on the reverse strand, counting down.
CCCCAATAACAAGGCCACCTTTTTGGTTCTTTGCCGTCCCCAAACAGGTCCCCTTAACACAAAAACACCAGTGCGCCTGCAAAACCATGTCATTCGCTCGACTATGATTACAATGGAACAAACCGATGGAGGGTTTCAAGGTGGCTCTGCGTTGAGCAGATCCTTGCGTGGTGCTGGCGGTGCGGTGGCGACGACGACTCTGCGCATCGGACGATCCGATGTCGAGAAGGCGGTCCAGCTGCCGACACGAGAGGGACCAGCCACCAAAAGGATGAAAATAGGATTAGTTGAGGAAACCCTTGCACGCCGGAGTTCCGCAAAGACAGGGGATGCGGTCCAAGCTCCCTATCTCTCGCTCGAACTTGTAGTCGTAGGTCAACTCCTCATCTGGAAGTAGACTTGTTAGAGCCCGCCGTCCTCGGACACTGTCAAACGCACGCGGGTCGGAGAGGATACTTACTCAGAGCGATGTCGCGGAGGGCATAGATGACGATTCGCTTGCTACCTTCGACCTTAATGATCTTGGCCGTGCAGTTCGGCATGCAGCTGTGGTTGATGAATCGTGCAATGCCCCCCTTCTTGGTCGCGTCCACGACAGTGTCATCGTCGATGCGGAACAAGTAGCTGCTCCCGATGCCACTCTTAAGGTAGCGCTTCTCGCGAATTTCCGAGATCTGCTGCCGAACTTCTTCGCCAACATATTCGATAATCATGTCGTCCTTGGCGATATTCTCCATTGCGTAGAGACCCCAGTTATGGATGGCAGACCGTGCGAATTTGACAGGCTTCTTCCGCTTCTTAAGCTGGTTGAACTTGAACACATCCGAGTCCTGGCCCAGCGTCTTCTTCTGGTCGTTCAGATCGGCGACGTATCGTCGGTTGCTGGCACGGTTGGCTCGAGAGTTGCCCTTGGCTATGAGCTTCTCAGCGGCCAATCTGGCAGCCTCGGCCGCACTGGCGTCCTTGCCCGTCTTCTTGAACCGCGCTTCCCGCTCTTGCCGTGCCTTCTGGACTTTGATGTGGTGCGGTAGGTACTTGGACTTCTCAGAGTTGAGAATCTTCTTCACACCCTCGGTGCGAGCACAGCCAGTAGGGTTCGGGACGTAGTAACCCCCAATCGAGATGGACTTATCCAGTGAGCCATCGGACGAATTGAGCTCCCTGACACGGTTGCGCTTCCAGAGCCAGAGCTCTGCGTTTCCAATATCCGCGACAGCGAACTTCTTCTGGAGCTTTGCCAGGTCCGGCAGGTCTCTTGACCCCAAAGCCAAGCTCTGCAACGACGAGATGTCCGGCTTGAAGCCATCGGGGAGCGCCAGAGCTGCGGTAAGGGGCTCTGTGGAGAAGAACCTATCGTCGTGCTTCTCGACCTTTGGCTCTGGTGGCGTCGGCAGGGGTTCCTGCGTCTCAGCTGTTTCCTTTGGGAGTGCCTCATCCTCGTCAGCCTGGGATTCAACATCCTGTTGTCGCTTCAGAGCCTCGCGCTCTTCGAACAACTGCTTCTTGGTCTTCTTTTTCTGCTTGATGGGCTTCTTCTTCAAGCCCTTGGCAGTCTGAGAAGCGGGTGTTTCGGAGCGAGACAGGTTGCTATCGTTGTCGAACCCTACGTCTTCCGAAGTCGCGCGCCCATTGATTTCTGCCTCGAGACGGGCAATCTTGACGCCGAAAAGTTCCTCATCAGATTTCTTTTGACGTTTGAATGCAGTCTCAATGCTTTCTTCGAGCTTGCGCTTCTTTGGTAACATCCGGTCAGGAACAGCGAGGCTAGCTTCCGTCATGGAATCGTCCTCCTGCCGACCCCAAGATCCAAAATCGTCCTTGGAGGCTTCATCGTCAGTGCTCATGCGGCTGCGCGGTCGCGAGTCGGGCTCCTCGGTATCGCGAACGGCCAGTGCTCCGGCATCGGTCTCCTCGTCGGACTCGAAGTCGCTATCAAGGCTCTTGAGGCGATGGTGCAACGACCTAAATGCAGCGCGGGCCACAGAAGGTCGACTTCTGGAGAAGGGATCGACAAAGGTGCTGCGGTGGGCCTGTCCCTTTGTCTTGTTTTTACGGATCCTGGGTAAAGATTTGGCCTCGAAGGCAGCCGTCCGACGCTCGATGGGATCTGCTCGCGAGTTCGGCGTTCCGATTCTCGGGCTGGCACTGCCCTCGTCGAAAGCCATGTCGTCCTCATCCTCCGGCTGATCGAGATTGAGCTTCCTTCTCTTGGCAGCATGGTTGGCCGGATTGAGGAAGTCGGCGAGGCAGGGTGCTGCCACCTGAGTGCGGATGTGGCGGATCAAATGTTCCGTCATTTCCCTTCGCACAACCTCAACAGCCTCAATGACGGGATCGAAGTTCTTGGCTCGTTGTTTTTTCTCCTCTTCCAAGTCTGCTTCGTCTTCACGTCGCCGCCTGGCTACCTCGTCGTCTCGCCGCCGATGCACCGGCCTCTGGGTTCTGTCTGGGCTGGGGCTACGCTTTAGCGCGTAATCGGTAGGGCGGGCGGTCGCGCGTGGTAGGCAGAGCTGCATTGCCATATCATACGTGAAGAACTCGGTGTGATTGGCACCTCTGAAGCAGCGCTCGGCTTCCGACTTGCCGGTGAAGGAGTTGCGAAAGACGATGTAAAACCCAGTTCTGTCCAAACGTATATCCTCAAATGCGTAATTCTTGAGTCGCTTCTTCATGTGAGGGATGATACTAGGGAGCACCGGAACGCTATCCGCGGTAACAAAAACGTAAGGTTGATCGGCGACCTGAGGCGCAATGCTGTGTAACTCGACACCACGGGGTGTGACTGCGATGGTCGGCGGCTGCTGCGTATTTGTCGGCGGTCGCTGCGCTGACGGGCCCTTGGGCGCCGTTGGAGGGGGGCGGACGAAGGGGGCGGCAGGTGTAGCGGCGGCAGTCGACTTGGGACCCGTGGGAGGAGGTTTCGGAGTGGAGGAGGCTTGCCGTGAGGGTCTCTCCCGATTGAGCTTCTCCCTCTCGCGTTTAAGGTGTTCCTCGAGCATGCGTCGACTCTTGCGCCCTTCGGGATCGTAGTCCACCCTGACCACGTCGGATTCGACTTTAATGGATCCGCGAGAGCGAACGGCACGACGAGCCGCTTCGATGGCAGTGACAGGAGCATGGCCCGGGCGTTTGCTGTCCCGATAGCGGATTGTCGCAAACCCGAGGTAGCTGCCAGTATCGGGGTGCATCTTATTGCTACTCTCTGCAATCTCACCAAACGCGGCAAAAACGGTCGTTACTTTGGTAAACGGAACGAGGGGGTTGTAGCGGGTAACAAGAATCTGCGTAGGCGGCCCAGGCCCGATGGACGTCTTGGGGTCGTAGGGATACGGCTTCAGGTTCTCGGGCGCAGGGCGCAGGCGTGCTTTGGGCAAGTAGAAGTCTGTATTGATATAGCCCAGCCTGTCGCCAGCCTTTGCCAGCCGCGGATCTGAAGGGGGGGCGTCATTTTCCTGTCCACATCGTTAGCCATGAGTGAGATCCGCGGGAACCAGCCAGTGACGCCCCCCCTTCATACCGGGGGATTATTTATATATACACGTACCAATCCAAATTCTTTGTAAGTCGGTTTTGCGCTCTTGCTCACGCTCTTGTTGCGTAATCGATCGAGGATCGGGTCATACGTGCATTTGATGCCTTTGATGGATGGCAGCGGATCTCGAGCGGGGACGCGCCCGTCGGATGCGAGACTGCTCTGGGGTAAGGGCTCCGTGCCTCGGATAGATCGATCATCGCGATAGGTCTGTCCCGACCGCTCGGCAAGCGCGGATGAGGGCATGTCTGGGTTTTGCGGCGGTGCCGGGGAATGTGAAAGCGAGTCTCTGGGCACGCTCGCGGAGAGGTGAGACGCTGGCGCATTGGCCGAGGACTTCAGCGCGGCGCTGAACACGGATGAAGCCGAGCTGGCGTGTGAGGTGGAGGATCCGCCGGTACTGGGTATCTCGGCGCTTGGCGAGTCGTTGGTGTTGTCGTCGCCCTGACTGTGGGGGGCATCCGGCAACGAGGACGAGGACGCGGTGTGAGACGGGCGGGCAGCGCCAGTCGCCGCGTCGACGCTGAGCGCGGTGGGAGGCTCGCGCGACGACGGAGCGACGGCAGAGGTGCCGCGCCCAGGGCGGTCGGCTTCGGCCCTGACCTTGGCAGCGTTAGGAAAGAATTGAGCGAAACTCACGGCGGGCGGGGTGCGAGTCATCGTGTCGATGAGGCGCTCTTGTTATCGTGTGCACCGCGCCGCGCTCATGATATCTCGCGCCGTAGGCCGCCGCAGTCACCATGCAGACTGGTAATGTCGCTGCGCTCGCGATGGGCGGGCCGCGGTTTGCGAGTGCGCAGAGCCGTGTCGTGGTGAAACGCGCTCAGCCAGAGCGCACGCGACCGGGACGTGGAGAGAGATTGAAGTGGGTGGGCGGCGGCGTCGCAGCAGCAGCGCCCAGCGTCATTCACGTGTGCAGCGCCTGCAATCGCGGCGACGAGGGCCAAGCGCGGGCGGCTCGGCGGCGGCGTGCGAGGTGATGGCGACGGCTTGCTTGGTGCGTGGCGCGACCCTCGACGCGAGGGGTGGTTCGCTGGTGAGTGAGAGGTGAGAGAGGAGGGAAAGGCGACGTGGGTGAGGGAGGTGAGAGAGAAGTTGAAGCTTTGGCGTCCAGGGATGGGCCTGTGGAGGCCAATCCCGATCTAGTGCCGCTGTGAGTGGCCGACGAAGGCGGCGCGCGCTCGCGGCCGCTTGAGGAGCCAACCTGGAAGGTACTTCGTACTCGCAGGTCGCTGAAGGCGAGGTGAGGTGGGCGGGCATTGAAGCACAGGCGCGCACCTGCCGCACTGGAGCCCGACAACAGCAGCCCTGCAGCCCAGGGCACGGGCAGGCAGCGGAGCACAGCGCACCGGCTGCCTGGCCCAGTCGGCTCCACTGTGCTGGCGACGCGCGCTGGCAGGACGCGAGGCGTGCAGTGTACTACGACACAGGTACGAAGTAGGTACCTACGTAGGTATCTCGTACGCTTTGGGCGCTAGCGTGTCCGTTCCAAAGCCCGCTCACGGCGAAACCATTTTCCGGCCTCCCCGTCACGGTTCACGGAAGCCACTTTAATCTGGCCGTCGATCTGAGGCGTCAGCCACCGACAACTATCACGCTCTACAGCTCCTCTGTTTGCAAATGCTCCAAAAATGATGCAAATGATGCAATATGGAGCCTTGAACAAAGACGATCTGGCAATCATTCGTGTTCGAGGGGCGTGCGTCCCGACGCCTTTATCACACGGGGCGGGCGCGCACATCAATGATCAATCTACCCATATCATCACGCTCCACCGCCGCACACAGAAACAAAGGTGAACCTCCTGTACGTGTGCCAGTTCCCGTGCACCTATTCGTTCAAATTCCACGCTATACCGACCAACGCCAAGCTCGGAGCAGTATCGTTATGCCCCGAGCTATTTCTTCCCATCCATCTTTGCGCCAAAACCGATGAAGCGTCATGAGGCCTGACACTGGGTTCAGATCGTCAGCTTCAGCTCAAACTCCTCTTCATCGTCTGAGCCCAGCAGCGGGGCCCGCATTGGCGGTAAGTCCTCATCGTCGACATCGTCGAAAAGTGACAGGAATTGTGGGCGTTCTGAGGGAGTTTCGCTGCGGCTTGCAGCCTGACGGATCCGTGCCGGAGTGAGAGTCAAGTCGGCCTCCGCCTCACGAGGCGTGGGCGCTCTGGTTACTTGCTTCTGACGTTCGCTCACGCTAGGCGTTCGCCGATAAAGCATGGAAGAAGCTGACCGGCCCTTGTTGTAACCGATCGTGTTACGTGATGCGGCTTCGGCCGCAATATTGCCCGAGTCGAATGCCGCCGTCGTGGTGACTGGCTTCGCTGGCCTGGAGCGGGACAGTAATGCCGAGAGTGGTCGCCGGGGAGGCTTTGGAGCTGCCACTGTTTTGCCGAGAGCCGACCTCTGGTTGCCCGATGACATTCCCAAGGCCGTGGCCGCCCTCTTCGAGGTGATCGTTGGAGGGTTTCGCTGTGCACCCGCCCTCGTTGTCGACTTCTCGTCCTTGCTTAGGCCAGGCTTGCGTCTGATGGCCGCGGTGGTTTGTTCAATGTCCGCGGTGTTCCATTGCAGGTCGTCAAGTTCGCGCTGGTTTCGCTCCTCGACTCGCTGGAGAACCGCCGCCATCTCCTCGTTGAACTTCTTCTCCTGTCGTGACATGCCGTTGGCATCAGCCTGGTGGTAATGCTGATAGAATCCTTGCAGAAAGTTCTCCTTCTTCAGGCCTTCGAAGGTAAGCCCCCCTTTCGGGAGAACGTCCGACTCGTACGGCAGTGGAGCGACAGGTGGCGGGGCATACTCCGGCTCATCTTCCGCATCCGACTGATGGCTCTGTGGGTCGGGCTGAATCTCCAATTTGATAGGGGCAAGATCGAGTGCCTTCTGTTTGCGTCTCTGGATGGTGGTTTGCTTTACCGCCTGTGACTTTTCGATTTCGTTGACCCTCTCCTTCACACCACCACTCCGCCCGGCCTTTGCCTTTGCGTTAGTCGTCTTGTTCCCCAGAGGTGCCCTCGTTTGCGGCTCTGTTGAAATCACCATCAGCAAGCTCCACGCACTATGAAGGATACCAAACACGCATACCCATAGGTGTCGTCATTGGTTGAAGCTGGCCCTTCTTGGCCGTCATCTTGTCGTTCCCACCAGGTCTGGTGTCTGCTGCCCCAATTCCCGTCTTCCCCGCAAACGCAGCCGGCAAGTTCTCGTCATTGCGAAATGCGAGCGGTGTCTTGGGATATCTAGCACCGGGCGTTTTTGGCTGCTGTTTCGTCGGAACCTGCTGGCTGTGCGCCAGGTTTTCCTGGTCACGATGGGCCGCAAGCATGGCGTGCAAACCGGTCTCGCGTTTCTGCTGCTCGCGTGTTGTGTTGAAAGTTGGGCCTGTATCGAGAAATGGCGTGGCGTCGGGGCATCGAATCGAGGACGAACACTTTCATGACATGGATGGATGACAAAAGGGGTCTCGTCACGCTCATTGCCGTGGCGAGTGTTGGGGTGCGCCGCGTCTTAAGTTGATCCGTGCGCGGTGTTGACAGGGCAACAGCCACACCCACTCGGCATCAGCCCCTGGCGACGCTGGAATGCAGCTCCCTCGGCCCCCCCTCCCCCCCCCCCCCCAGGCGGCCAAGCCACAGGGGCCCAGGCGCTGGTCAGCTGCGCAGCCACACTCCCGTCGCCCATAACCTCGTTGGAGGGGCAGTGGACATCGTGCCCCCTACCCCATCAAACCGTCCATCTACCATCTCCTTTTCTGGGACCCATCCGTCGTTAACGTGCCTGCATCGCAAACAACTTGGCAGACCTTCCACAGCGACCCTTTTTGACACGCGTCGACTCTTCCAACCCGCAAAATGGATCGCATCAAGGAGGTTCGTATTGCCCCGTCACTCCAGCCCAGCTCGCGACCCCGCCCGCCCGCCGATGTTTAGAGGGGTAAGCTTCCAGGTGACGAGGCTGACATGGCTGAAATGCGGCGTCTAGAAACTGAACTCGCTCCGCCTCGAGTGCGACGAGGCCACCGCCAAGAGCGAAGAGCTTCAGGGAAAGGTCAAGGTCTTGGAGCAGGAGAACCTCGCCAAGGAGCAGGAAATCACCTCGCTCCTGCACAAGAACAACTTGCTTGAGGCTGAGGTGGAGAAGCTCGAGACCGCGAACAAGGAATTCAAGAAATCCGCCGATGATGGCCAAGAACAGGGCAGCCAGGCGGAGGCACTGGCGCGAAAGGTGCAGCTCCTCGAGGAAGAGGCCGAGAACACCGATAAGGTCCTTCGTGAGGCCAACGAGAAGTACGTGTCAACGCCGCCTCCACATACCGTCTCGTTTCAACGGGACGTAACATGCTAACACCGCTGCTAGGCTTCGCCTAACCGATGTCACGGCTGGTCACTTTGAGCGCAGGGTGCAGGCCGTCGAGAACGAGAGAGACCAGTGGGAGCAAAAGTACGAGGAGATGGCCAAGAAGTGCCAGAAGATGGAGAAGGAGCTGGACGAGCTGCAGCACGAAATTGCCAACATTTGATCGCCAGGCTGCCTCTTCATAGTAAATACCTGTCCCATACGACTACACATGTACGTTGGTGAGCTCCCACGAGAGTCGTGGGCTAGGCACGCGAAGCCCGCGACAGTCCCGGCATTCGGCGAGGAGCTTGAAAGAGCGAGAACGATGGATGGTCTAGCCGAACCCTGCGACACATTTCTAGCTATCTGAACTGCCATTCTTTGGGGTATCTGTTTTCCAAGTTCGCGCCGTGACTTTTGCCACGTTTGTACGCTCGCTCTAATGCTTTCTCGACTTGGCCCGACGTTTCCTCTCCGTTAGCTGTCTCTCAATCTTGGTTTCGTATCGAAATTTCTTCTTCTTTTTCTTGGGTCTGCTCGGTTCTTTGCCGTTGGCCTTGCTCTCCTCGCCGTCTTTGCCTTCAGGATCCTCGTTCTCGTCGCCTTCTCCTTCGTCATCCTCGAGCTGTGGCTTGCTCAACCCGTCTCGTGATACGGAGACGGACTCGACTGTGACGGTAGTGTAACGATCTTCATCGACATATTCTTCCTCATGGTCGACAATGTCCAGGTCCGGCTTGTCGGGAATGCCCCCCCACTCGTCCGACGCTGTCTCGTCACCGGATTCTGCCTCGATAGGGTCGACCACGGCGCCAGACTCTCTCAGCATTCGGTTCACCGTCTCGACGTGTTGCTCGACATCTCGCTTGCGCTCGTCACGCATCTGGAAGTAAAGTCAGTCAGGCTCGTGCAGGGCTTTCGCTCGTGCGGCCAGCAATTACCTGTTTGCGAGCCTCCAGCTTTTCTTGCCGGGCTTGTTTTGCCGCCTGCTCCTGTGCATATTTTATCCGCTGCTGCTTGCGCTTGTGGAAGCCCGTAAGAAACTCATGGCGAGCGTCGTTGTCGAACGTAACCTCTGCGACGGCAGATGTCGTCTTCCGCTTCTTGTTTGGCGGCGGCAAGATGCTCTTTTTTGGCCTCGGCTTGGCAAACATGGCGGCAGCACTTCGTGGGGAGGAGCACGTCCTATTGAAACCCCAACGCAATGATTGCTGGGAGTAAACAGCAGCTCGCGGAACTTGCTTTTGCCATTCTTTGCGCTGCAAGATTCCGTCGCAGGGTCCACCAAGACTTTCGCTCACCTCGGTGTGCATCAAGTGGGGTGTTGCGCCAAACGCCGATGGTTACGTAAGGGGTCTACATCACCCAGCGGGCTGGCGCTGAGCAGCCGGACAGTGCTTCGGGAGCTTGCCTCGACAGACTGCCAAGACAGGAACGGGTCAACCGTTCATCGACATCGCCCACCATGCGTCTCCAAGTAATTGCCAGCGCTCTGTTGCTACCCGGAGCTGCTCTTGCTCTCTCAGACTCCTCACCTTGGGTGTTGCTCTCCACCTCCGAGTAAGCGACGTCGCGACCGGAAACTGTCGAGGGGATCGAACTGACGCCTCGTCCAGGCTGCAGGCGTCGTCCAACCACAACCAGATCCAGACGAGCCCAGAGGTGCTGAAGCACACCAGGGACGTGCTCTCAGGCTGCCCCACGGATCGATACCTCCTTGTGATACAGCCAGGTGTCCACGCCGCCGACCTCAGCCGCGAGAATGGATGCGCGATGCCACATCTGTGCCGTGCCGTGGAGGACTCCCGGATCAAGAGCCGGTATACCGTGTCCGAGGTCGTGGGCAGCGTTACTGGTGCAGGGATTGCCGACTACATCAGGTCCTCGTGTGCGCAGAAGACGAAGGCTGTCTCCGTTGACGAGGTCACCTTGGCTTCGTTAGCCGGTAAGGACCGAGCCGGCGCGTTGTCTGGTAACGGTATGATCTTCCACCCGTGGCATGATTGCCAGGCATAGATGCTAAAGGATTCGCCAGACGCCGTCCTCGCCAACAGCATCGACTCGGCCACCAAGTCGGACAGCTACACGATCTTATTCTACTCGACCCCAAGTGAGCCTGCCTACGAGCCCGAGTTCGTCGACTCCTTGCACATGGACCTCAAGCGGGACATGGAGGGCGCTCACGGCGCTCGAGTCGACAATGGTACACAGCGAGATACTCGTCCGCTGTTCGAGAAGTACCAGTTCTTCACCCCTGGTGCGTATTTCAAGGTCGTCCAACGCTGCGGGCGCAAACACGACTGACGTGGCTTGCAGGCATTTTTATGGGTATTGTGGTGGCTCTTGTTCTTTTCTCAATCCTCGGTGTCGGCCTCAGAGCCTTAGGCAGCCTTGAGGTTTCGTACGGCGCCTTTGAGAAGGAGATGGGCCCTGCCGCTCAGAAGAAGCAGCAGTAGAGGTGTTCACATACGTGGCTAGCGAGATAGCGTATCGGGCGAGGCCCTGTGATGGCAGTGTATCATGTGTAGGCAAATATGGAGTTATAGGCTGCGTTTGGGTGTTTGCGTCTCCTATGCGGCATACACGCAAGGCAGGCGAGCTAGAAATAAGAATTTTGATTCAACCACCACTTGCCCGCACTCTGTCTCTCAGCCCGGACACTTTGCTTCAACGCCTCTAAACGCCTTGTACTCCAATGCAAATGAGCAGTGAGCCTGTTAGACCTGTAGGTGACTAGCCCTTCTACCGCTGCTGCTCTCATCCAACCCGCGCCGATTCTCCGCGCCTCCTTGCTTCCCTCCACGCCAAGAGCAGTTTAGACCAGGTGGCTCGGCAGCAAAAAGTTGGCGATGCCCTCCTTGATGGGGTACGCGTGCCCGCAGTTCTCGCACACCAGCTGGCCCTCGGATATTTGAGTCTCGACAAGCAGGTGATGCAAGTCCTTGAGCATCTTGTCGTCGTCGCGCAGCTCATCCTGCGTCGGGGGCTGGTCCGGCAGTTGCGGAAACCCCAGCTGCATCCCCCGAAACAAGTCAACTTCACTCTTCACACGGATACATGATATTTTCCCAGCCAATCTCTCGCGCTCTAACGGGAGAGAGTTGGAGAGAGGACACGGAGATTGATGGTGAAGAGAGGCACGGCTTTCGCAAAGACGGCAGCCTCCCTCCCCCACGCATGCGCACGCGCACAAAACGTACCTCCGACGACGTCGTCCGCAGAGCCGCCCAGTCCAGCCGCGGCAACACGTTGATTAGCATCTCGGCATTGACCTCGAGGTCGTCCTGCACCAGCTCGGCGTCCTTGGGGTGCAGAGGGAACGACGTGGACGAGCTTTTGCAAGCCTTGGCAGCGCAGGTGAGGAAGTTGAGGCTTAGGACCTTCATCGTTAGTCCAGGGTAATGACAATAGCCTGCGGCGGGTGAATTTAGTCGATGCTGGATAGGCGTTTGGGCGTGAACGTGGTGAGGCGGCGAGTGTGAGTGGCGTTGCGATTGAAAGCTGCTTCTTATTACACACAACTTTTTCTGGCCCAGTATCGTGGGGTGCTGTGCAGCCCCACGTGACAGGATGGAGTTTGGCTACAACTGGATTGATGCCGACAATCGTCGAGAGCCAGAACTTATTTCTGGTGCCAATGCAAAATCTCCAGCAACTGAATAAAGGGTGCCACTATCTTCTGGCGTTATGCGAGCCATTTCCTCGCAAGGTGCAGCAGTAAGAGCACAAGAGTACTGTAGTCGGTACTTGAGGCAGTTCCTCGAAACATGCGTGTGTATTTGTTACTAGTACATCCTCGCGCCTCTGTCTCTAAGCCATCGTCTTCTCATAACCAACGTCGCTCTTTGTCCGCTTCTGGGTCATGCGGACAAAGATAGCAAGGATGCCGACAAGGACACCAAACAGCATCAGCTTCCCCATGTACGACCAACCGGCGGCGGCGCTGCCGCCAATCGCGACAGTTGCTGAGTCGTCAGCCTGGGCGGCGCCGTCGGCCCAGCCCGCTTCTCCGAATAGGCCTGAGAGAGGCATCGCAATACGCATCAGCACACCGGCCAGCTAGAAATAGAGGTGCGCGAATGTGCGAGTCGCAAGGCACGGTGTAGGACGCATTTAGAGCTCGACGTGAATACCTTCGGGAGGAACCTCCAGCTCGCCGCTCTTGACGATCTTGACAGTCACCTCGGGCTTGTCGCCAGGCGTCTTCTTGACGTTCTCGATCTTCTCGACGACATCGTAACCCTCCAGGACCTCACCGAAGACGACATGACGGCCATCGAGCCACCTGCATGAAATGTCAGCAATGGGCCTTCTGCGCGACAAGTGATGGGAGCACATACGAGGTGACGACGGTGGTGATGAAGAACTGAGAGCCGTTCGTATCCTTTCCAGCGTTGGCCATGGAGAGCAAGCCCTTCTTGGTGTGCTTGAGCTTGAAGTTCTCGTCCTCGAACTTGTTGCCATAGACTGCACGCACGCTCATGTCAGCCAATTGTCGTCACGTTGCCCGCGCTGGACCAATCTGGGAGACCTACTCGACTTGCCACCAGTGCCGTCGCCCTTGGTGAAGTCGCCGCCCTGAATCATGAAGTCCTTGATGACGCGGTGGAAGGTCGACCCCTCGTAGCCGAAGCCCTTCTCGCCAGTAGCCAGGGCGCGGAAGTTCTCGGTCGTCTTGGGAACCGTCTTGCCGTAGAGGCCCATCACGATGCGGCCAAGGTTCTCGTCGCCATGCTTGATGTCGAAGTAAACCTTGTGGGTGATCTTGGGTCCCTTGGCGGCCTCAGCGGTCTGCGAGAAGAGCACCAGCCCGACTCCGAAGAGCAGGACGGCAGAGACGAGAAGTCGCCTGAAGTTGAACATTGTGGGCGTTTATGGTCGACAATTGACGATTCAATCGACTTGTCGAGGATGGAAGAAGGAAGGTTTGGACACGGCGGCCGAGCTGATGGCGGGGGACACCTGTACCTTCCCTGGCAACCGCTCGTTTCAGGTTAGCTGCGCACTGTAACACGTCGAAGGGCCCATGCGAAGTGGGCCATCGATTGCGACCTCCCTGAATTAGACCCCTGGGGCAGATGCGGGAGGGCCAGCGTGAGCTTACGTCATCCACCACCTGCTGTTGGTAGTTCAGCCGACAATCATCCGAAGTGCGACCACTGTGGGAACTTCGTTCTGCTTGTAAGGACTTCGTCGCCGGCAGAACATTTGGCATGCGACAAAGAAGCGGGATCAGCGCTTGTCATCTTCAGCCGCCACAATGGTATGGTGCTTCCCTTGTCTGGATGATCGCTTTCAATGCTGACAATTACCTCACAGGTGTTCATATTAGGAGTCAATTTCAACGAGGGCAAGCTCGTCAAGGTAAACCGACGAGTCCGTGATCGTGCCGCTTCCAGCGACTAACCTGCCTTCCGCAACGCAGAAAGCCCTCGAATCCTTCTACGCCCTCGGCTCGACCACGTCGTCGCGCATTATGGCCAAATACTCGATCCACAAGCTCGCCAAGATTGGCTCGCTAGCACCGAGGACGGTCACCTCCCTGACGGCCGAGCTGTCGCAAATGACGATTGAGACGGACGCGCGGAGGATGGTACAGGAGAACATCCGGCGACTAAAGGACATCGGCTCGTATCGCGGAAGGCGGCACGCCATGGGCCTGCCCGTGCGCGGCCAGCGGACGAGGACGCAAACTGCGACGGCCAACAAACTCAACCGCATCGACCGACGAAACTAGACGACGCGCGAAGCTTCGAAGGGCAGCTTGTCGTTACATAGGGATGCGTCTACGGCGGCACCATCATGGGTGGAATGGCGTCAGCTCACCAAAGCGACTTGATTATGACAAACTCGGGATCACAAATTGGGCACTTGCCCGGTACAACATGTCAGGACCCTGTACAGGACTATGTATATGAGGGAACATTGTACGAGTATACCTTAAGCGGAATAGATATCCAAATTTCCATGAAGCTCCCTGTCTTCATGCTATTCAGTGTTCTCTAGAGTGTGATGTTATCCTCAAGGACAGGCGCGGCCGCTGCCTTCATCTCCGCCGATACGGAGTCGACATCTCTCCAGACGCGCAGGAGGTTGCGTCCAACGACCTTGGCCGCGTCCGCATCGCTGACCCCGGCTTTCAGGAGGGCAGCAACCAAATCAGGATAGTTGGTCACATCACGGAAACCCTCGGGCACGTCCTCGATGCCGTCAAAGTCGGTGCCGATTCCGACGTGGTTGTAGCCGATGCGTTTGCCGATGTGCATGATGTGCTTGACAATCTGGTCGAGGTTGGAGTACTCATAGTCGGTCTCTGGAAGACCGTTTTCGTTGCCAACGTCCTTGCAGGAGATGAATCCGGGGTTGATGTTGACCATGACGAGTGAGTTGCGATCCTTGACGAGGTCGAGGATGTGGTCCTTGACATTGCGGGGGTGTGGGCAAATGCTCCAGGCGGAGCTGTGGGAGAAGATGACGGGCGCCCTGGACCCCTCCCAGTCATCCTTGCCCCCGAGCACGTCGACCATGGTGTCGTCGCTACAGGGCCATGGCGTGAGAAGAAAGAGTTGCGAACTAGAATGTGGGTGATGGCTTACCTGACATGTGAAATGTCCACAATCATGCCAATGCGGTTCATCTCGTGCACCATCTTGCGCCCTTCGGCACTAACACCTCCCCAGTAAGGCTTTGACTTGGTCAGGGGGTTCTCGACGACGGCGGCATCCGCGTATTTGTTGTGACAGTTGTGCGTGAGGGTGGCATAGCGGACGCCGAGATCGCGGAAGAGTCTCAGGTTTGTAGCGGAGTTTCCGATCTGATGCAGGCCTTCGACGCCCATGGGGGAGATGATCTTGCCCTGGCTGAAGGCACGAAGCGCGCTGGCGCTGTCAGGCTTCTGCGCAAAGTCCTCGGGGAAAGCCTCGAGGACTCTGGCCGTGACGTCGATCTGATCCAGGGTGTACTGAACAACTAGTTTTGGTCAGGCACGTTCAGGTTCGACGGCAGTACGTGCGGCTTACTCGGCGCAAGCTGGTGCTCTGATAATGCGTCCTTGGGACACGGCGCGTAGACACTCCAGAACACACCGCCGGCCTGGCCATGCCTCAGGCGGAGCAAGTCTACATGGCCCGGGGTAGTGCCGTTCTTGAAAGACTCGATAAATTTGGCATTGTCAATATGGTTGCCATACAAGTAGCGCAGTGCAATTGCGAGGTCAACATGGCCATCTGTCGCAACGGGGCGTTAGCGATCGATGGCCGAGGAGTGAGATGGGGCGCAACATGCGCGGGAATGATATACCAATCAGGGGGTTCTCATCGAGGATTCTGTGCGCCCTTTGTTCGACCGACATGACTTTGTGGCAGACGTGGCTCGAGGCGCTGTGATAGTAACGAGTGACATGGTGGCGAGGGATGCCGATGAAGACGAGCACAAAGATGAGGAACAGCGCGAGGCCACTCGGAGAGAACCTGCGCGTGGGCTTGCGCTGTTGCGACTCGCTGCACGGCGGCCCGTCGGCCACGTTGTACTCGTACGGCGGCAGGTCTAGCTTGCTTGCCGCGGCCATGATGTCGTCGTCTTTGCAGGGCGGAGTTTGGCTAGCGACTGGCGACGTCTTTGATATGCACTGGTACGAGTCGTACAGTACCAACTAAATATGGCACGAGACGTAGAGAGAACTGGCACGCGGACGGAAAGACAAAGGGAAATGGGTAGCCCAAGTGCGCGACATGAAGCGTTGTTGGTTTCTGGGAATGCAGAAAGGCTCACAGAGGGCGAATGGGGCGATGGCGGACATGTAAATCAACTCCGCGTCAAGGACACAGTGCAGGAGGGCAACTTTGTTAAGCACCTTTATTAGCCTGCTCTCCATTAACTGCTAGTTCCACGAGGGACGGACTTTGCGAAGTCCGACGGGTCGCCTGCAGGCGTTCCAATTCGGACGGACGCCAAACAAGTTCGACGGCCCGCGGGCTGCTGGTGGCTCCAGCCAACCCCAACGCGCTGGGTGCCTGGTCGCTCAAGTCCGTGGTTAGGGGGGAACCCTGACATGTTACCCCAAACCCGTCATTCTCATTCATGCACGGCAGTCCTGCAACTCCCGGGCCATGGTTGAATGGTTTGCGTGTGCCATCTGTGTCCGTGCCGGCCATGATGCTTTGGATTCGACTACGTCATCAAAAGGGCCGCACGACATGGCATCCGCCCGTAGCTCTGGATATGTCCTGCATCGGCCAGGTCTCCATTGGAAAAGTTGCCGATGTCGAGTTGATATTCTCCAATGAGTTCCAGCGTCGTCGAATGGCCGGGTATCGTCGACCCGCCTTGGCAACGTGTGTCAGCTACAAAGTCAATTCATCGCAAGTCCCTGTCTGCTATGGAATTTAGAGGACCTGGTACGAAATGTTTTGGGGCATCAAAAGGGTGGTACCTTATTTTGTTCACGGCACACGAGGCGCCAGTGCCAGCCATCGTCAAGCTTGCAGGCCATGCAGGCTCTTGCTGGCGATGGCGTTGCTTGCCAGCCATCCAGCCAGGGCACATCCACCTCATCATGGGGCCTGAATTCCAGGTCATTTCATGGCAGCTCAGTGGACGGGCGGCCCCCCAGAGGGCCGGGTGGCCGGAGGTGTTCGTCCCCCAAGAGGTCCAAACCTGGCAGGGGACGGGCTCCCGCTGGAAACCCACGCCGTCTGTCCGCCCTGCCCGCCTAGGTAACAACGCCACTCAGCTCAACTGCCTCCCGCCCACTCCCGCCAGCCCTGGAGGCGACGCCGTCCCCATGCCCGGGCGCTCGCGGTGGTGCCACGGGGGGGCCTGGGATGGGGCCCAGCGGGTATGACCAGCCACATGCACTGAAGAGCCGCGAACTAATGGAGTGGTGCAGCGCCGGTGCTTCAGCCTCCAGCTCCCGCTTTGCCGGGTACCTTGGTCCTTGCGCCCTGGGCTTCCTCCAATTCGAACCTCCAACCAGCGCGCATCCACGTCCGGCCTCGTTGCTGACCGGCTTGTCTGTCCGTTCCCCTTTCCCCGTTCCACCAAGCTTCTTCACCTCGCCTCGCATCCCGTCGCCCAACGACTGCCGCCCGCTTTCGTTTCCGGCGCCTCCCCGTCCGCCGTTTGACCATCCCTCTCCCGCCCGCGATACGACCTCCTGTGCGTTGCCCAACCACGCAGCGCTCTTGCACCTCCCACGAAGTTCCCCTGCCCGGGTGACGAGGCCCCCCCCTCACCCCCCTTTACCACGCAACCGACAGCATCGCGCAGCTCGCGCCGGCCGCAAAACCCGAGCCTCGTCGACCTGTCTCGCGCCTCCTCGCCTGGTTCTGTCTTGGGCTCCCACCAGCGCGGCGACTACGTCAATCAGAGACATTCGGACACCTGCCGACGTCGCGACCGATCCCCGTGTCGAGCTCCCTGCAGGCCGCCGTCCCCTTCAGCTCCGCGTCCAGCTCTGCATCAACCACCGTCGCGCCACCGCAGGCATCACCACTACCACTCTATCCAGCTGGCTGGAGTAGACCACAATGCCCGGCTTCGCTGACTCGTTCTGGTCGAGCGACTACGCCGCAGGTATTTCCCTCTCCGCTCCATGGTGCTAGCTAGCTCCGCGAGCCTTCGTGTTGCTGAGATTGATCGGCGTAGGGCTCGGCGTCCTGTTCGGCAAACTGCAGCAAGGTGTTTTGGAGAACCGCCAGGTCCTGACAATAGCTCGCTTGCGCGCCGAGGCGGAGGAGACGTACGGCAACCGTCTGGGGGACATTGCGCCGTCAGCCGACAAAATCACCGGTGGCTTCGCTCGAGATGACGGCGCGACCGTGCGCAAGGTACGCTTTGCCCCAGTCCTCATGCTGCCCTGCAACTCCGTACTCAACAAGCTGTACAGGCCTACGATGGCATGCGCACCGAGATGCAAGACGCTGCCCGCAGCCACCAGCGCATTGCCCAGAGCATCCGAGACCTCGTCATCAACCCGTTCTCCCGCTGGTGCGATGCCCACGAAGCCCGCATACAGGATTCTCAAGACGAATTGCAAAATCGCATTAAGATCCACGATCGTCAGGCCGATGCCGTCCGCAAGCTTCGATCGAATTACTTCAACAAATGTCGCCTCGTAGAGGACCTGGAGGAGGAGAACAAGCTGGCATTCCAGGAGCCCGAATCCAGCCCGAAGCAAGCCCAAGGCTCGGCCATCCCCGAGATCAAGGTACAACCGCACAAAGAGGAAGAGCCCGAGGAATACGAGTTCTACGAGATTGGCGACGAGACATACCAGCCCGATCAGCTCAAGAAGATCCTGTCCCAGATGCTCAGCACCATCAAAATGGGCGAGACCAAGGTTCCGATCCTGGGTACCTACCAAAACACATCCGCGGGCTCCGACATCGTCGAGTACTTGCAGCGCAACATGGGCGTCACCAGCGTAAGCTACGCCGAGCGGGTTGGGCAGGATCTCGTCTCCAACGGTTTCTTGCGCCTTGTGGGAAACGTCGGCAGCACGTTTGCCAACAGCTCCAGAATGTTCTACCAATGGCGGCCTAAAGCCTTCAGGTTGTCTGGTGTGCCCGACAAGAAGCAGTCGCTTAGCCGAACGTTTTCGATCCCCGTTACTGGTTCCGATACCAGCGATGCGCCAGTCGTCGGCACCGTCAGCGAGTACCTCGCCAACTGGAACGTCCTGAACAATCAGCACCCCAATGAGACGCCGGGCCAGCGCCTGCAACGGGAGTCACGCGAGGCAGACGAGAAGTACAAGGCCGGTGTGCGAAAGCTCGACCAGCTTCGCTGCGAGCTCGAGGAGTCAATCTTCCTTCACCTCAAGTTCCTCGAGCGTTGCGAGCTCGACCGGCTAAAGGCCATCAAGACGGTCATCCTCGACTTTTCCGGCACAATCGGCAACGTCATACCCAGCCTGCAGTCCACGGTGGACAAGATGCTTCTGTTCCAAGAGACCGTACAACCTGTTGGCGATCTCCGCTACCTGCTTGAAAATTACCGTACGGGAAGCTTCGTGCCCAAGGTCGTCGTGTACGAGAACTACTACAACAAGGTCGATGAGCAAACGTTCGGCGTTGACCTGGAAGCCCGCGCCCGCGCCGACAAGAAGCGCGTGCCAGTCATCATCACCACTCTCCTTACGTACCTGGATCACCACTACCCCGACTTGGAAGGCGATGAAGCGCGAAGAGGCGTATGGCTCGTTGACGTGCCCCTCACCCAAGTACACAAGCTGCGTACCCGGGTCAATGACGGGAGACCTATATCTCAGGAGGTGTTGAGCGAATATGACATACCAACGATCGCAAACCTGCTGAAATTGTATCTCCTAGAGCTGCCAGGTAAGGCGCCGCGTTCTGCACTCGTCATTTCGTAGATACTAACGGATTCGCGCAGACTCACTTGTCAGCTCTCACGTCTATGAAATCATTCGCACCATCTACACCACCCCAACCGCTGACGGCACGGATGCCTCGCGCATAGCGGTCCTGCAACAGACGCTCTCCCAGCTGCGCCTCACGAACATCGCCACGCTCGACGCTTGCATGAACCACTTTACCCGGCTCATCGACTTGACCTCGGCCGATGACCAGTACACGAACTCGTTATCCGCCGCGCTGGCACCCTGCATCTTGCGGCCCCGGACAGAGACGTCTCTCACACTGGAGGAGAAGCATGCGTCGAGACTCGTCCGGGACTTGTTTGCGCACAAAGATCCCATCTTCAGCGAACTTAAGCGGATGTCCACGCTGAACCATTCGTCGTCGGTCGGCGCCAACAATCGCCCGCGAGCCGTCAGCACGGATGAGAGCAACCGCAAGGCTCTCATGGAAGAGCGGAACAGGGCGCTGCTCGAGAAGGTCAATGCGTCGCGGAGCCGAGCCACGAGCCCGGCGCCCAGTCCCCGGGGGCATCGCCGCGACCGGAGTAGCGGCGGTCCGGAGACGCGGTTCCCCATCCAGACGAGCCCGACGTCTGCCGACCGCCAGCGCGCTAGCCTCGGCGGCCTCGATTCCCGCATCAAGCGGTCATCCCTCGACGTCCCGGGGCCTGACGGCGCCGCGGCCAATGGTGATGCGTCCAATGGCACGCCCCATGTCCCCAAGGCCCCCGATAGCGAGTCCGGCTCGGAGAAGCGCGACAGCGGTGGTCGCGTCGGCACCAAATTCGTCGGCGGGCGCAGGGTTCCCGCCTCGCCACCCCAGGAGTCGACTCCCTCCCGTGGCGTGACGCTCGAGGACAAGCCAATGGATGACTAGACGGTCCTCTCCTCCATGCCTCGCGTCACTTAAGCGTTGCGCTGCCACCGTCGTAGTACCTTGGCAGTGTCAGTCGAGCCAGGTGATGCGAGGTGGCCGACCCTTTCCCTCTTTCCCTTACCAAAACCACCTCGTTCAGTGCTTTGTCTCGTTTTTCGTCACGGTGTACGGATTCACGGATGCATGAGAGCCTACGGCATTTGGGTGTACGAAGCGGAACCGGGCCTTTTTATGCTACGGCAGGGCCCATTCCCCCCTTTTCTTTTTCCCCCCTGCCTTCTCCCTTTCTCAAAAGACCCTTTCTCTTTTTTTCTTGTTTGTGTCCATGTCTGTTTTTATTTCTGGTGCGTCGCCGTGTTGTTGTTGGTTTTGCACCTTTGTGCCTGTGCCTGGCTCGCCTGGCTCGCAGCTGTCGGCCGGGCGTGGTGTCGTTGGCATGGACGGAGGACTGGGATAACGGGCGCGTGGCTGGCCCGGCTGGCGCGCCAATGTACGCTGTATGTAGCACGAGATGATCCTAAAAGAGATACATATTATACACGGACCGTGGCAATCGGTTGTGGCTTTGCGCGCCAGCAGTGTCGGAGCGTGGACGAAAGGTGCTTCGGTAGATCATGTCATTGGCTTCACTCCCGCGTCTCTCGAGGCTGCTTTGTGTGCTTTATGCTGCAGGCGCAACCATCTTCCGGGTAATTCATCAATTCGCGGTGCCGCCAGATGCGTTCTCCTATCTATATTCACCGATGATCCCCTCGCCGCCCCTCACGTTACCTTCTCTTGTGATGTGCCGCCGTGTCAAGTCTCCAGCACGTCATGCGAAGAAGCCGCCTCGCCCTCGCCTTCGCCTTCACCTGCGCCAACGGTGTTCTTTTTGGTGGATGTTTTCTTCTTCTTTTTGGGCGCCACGGTGACCGCCTCGCCGGTTGGTTGGCCCATTGCCGGGTCCGCTTCCGCAGCGCCCTCCTCCTCGGCAGGCGCCTTCTTCTTCTTCTTTTTCTTGGGCTTCACGTCCGTGCCCTCCTCATCGCCCGTCTTCTTGGCCACCTTCTTCTTCTTCTTCCTGATGACTGTGCCCTCGACGTCGACGCCCTGCGCCACCTGTATACGCTCGTTGGCGCGCTGCATCTCTAGGCGGAGGCGCTCCACCTCCTTCATGGCCTGTTGCATCTCTGCCTCCTCGCGCTGCTGCCGCTCGTAGTCAAAGCCGTCGGCCGGCCGGTCGCCCTCGAGGCTGAACGACCCAATCGTGGTCGAGTCCACCTGTAAGAGTGACTTCTTGAGCTTCGTGCGTTTGGCCTTGGCCAAGCTGTCTGAGTTGTTCTCGGAGTCATAGTTTCGTCCAGAGCCTGCGTCACTGCCCTCCAACGTTTCGTCGGCGGAGATGACAACCTTTTGCCTTGGCTTAGGCTGCGGCTTCGGGGCAGGAGCAGAAGGTCCACTCATGTTGTTGAGATCCAGTTGCATGATCGGGATGGAGTCAATGTCCAGGTCGGGTCCATTGCTATTCTGGAGAATGCTGTGGATGGGGGTCGAGGTGCGTGGCGTGTCATTGCTGGGAATGTAGAATGGGTCGTCTTTATTCCGCTCCAGCCGCTCGGCCTTCCTCCGCGCCACAATGTCGGCGTCAAGATAGCTTTCCTCACTTGGCTGCTGCTGATACGAGCCCGTCATCTCTTCGCTCGGCTCCGCCAATCGGCTCATCGCCGGTGCTGATGATGAGATGCTCGTTGGCGGCGGTCGCTGGTTGTAATACACCTCAAACTCGTCCTCCGCGTCTGGTTCGAGAGTGATTAAGTCGGCCTGGGACAAAAGATGGTTCAGGTTCGGATGAATCGGCTCCTCGAGATCAAGTCCTTCTGGTGGAGGAACATTTCGCTGAGCTCCAACCGCAACCGAGTTGAGCTCCCACCCGTTGAACAATGACGGTATGGCCTGCGTCAGCAGCAGGGGTGGATCTTGCGGCGCTTCATCAGTAGTAGCTGGCTGCCCAGAGGCCGCCTCCGCCGTGAGCTTGAGCAACTCAATGAACTCTACAGCACGTTCCTGCACTTCGAGGTTTGGATGCAAAGCAAGCGGCTCAGCAACGTGAAGGATCCGTGCCATCAGAAGGGATATTGTAGACTTCCTCTCGGCGGTCCATGGCACTGTATCGTCACCGGCGATAGACGCAAATACCTTGGTGATGGCCAGCAATGCAGTCGTGGACACCTCGGGCTTCCCGGCCCGAGGAATAACTTGGAGCAGGTTGTTGATCGTATCGTCTGGCCTCGACAGTTGCACTGCATATTCGCCGAGTACGAAGGTCACAGACTTGAGTGCGCCCGATGTTATCGTGTGTCCCGGAAGGGTGTCCGCATTCAGCTGTACCAGGATGATGTCGCAGGCCCGAACAGCCGTTCCCCGCATAGCTCTGACCTTGACGGCGACATTCCGTAGCTCATCACCAATCTTTTCCGACACATCGGGGGATGCCCGCGAGGCAGCATCGGCTCCAAACTCGGCGTCATATGTTCTTGGTACAGGGGCCATGCGAACGAGCTGCGTCAGGACGTCCAGATACCAGTCGAAATCGGTGATATTGGCGTAGTTGTCCTTGGAACACATGTAAAGTATTCTCTTGATGACGTCGATTCGATAATCCTCCGGCAGGGGCGGTTCCTCGTTATCCGATTTGGGGGGGTCAATGATGGCGACTTGCGCGTCTGAATCCGAGTCGCTGCTGGGTACCAATGAGCTCGATTCTGTCCTGTTGCGGTCTTTGGACGCGGTTGAGGATTTGAGCTGCTTCATTAGGCGGCTGACTACCGAGATCAGGTTGTCGCCCGTTACCATGCCCTTAACCAAGTCAAGAGCTTGAATGCGGATCGTGATGTCCGGGCTATCGATGCACTCTAATATCACATCTTCTTGCTCAGCAACAAGATGCGGATGTGTCACGACAATCTTGTTGAAAGCCAGCAGCGCAACATATTTCACTGATCGAGAGAACGTCAGTGTACTCATTCTATCTGAGCAAGGGGGTAGTGATCTTACGGTTCGGGTCGCCATTAATCATTATCATGCCCCGCAGTTTGTTGACGCAAAGCATTGCGACTTCGTCGGCCCCCGAGGCATCATCTTCGTTGCCAAGGATGCCACCTTGAATGATACCGTTAATACATTCATACAGGAGAGACATGGCAGCCGTGGTCGACATGATGTTGGTGAGGGGCGGAAGCAATTTCCTAACAAGCCGTGGCTCCAAAGGCGTGAGAGTAGCGAACTGCGAGCGCGTTAGCAACCAACGTCGTTGGGATCATGCCATTTTCACGTACGAGCTTTATTAGTTTGATTGCCATCCAGTTGTTCCCTCCATCCACGAGAAGCTCAAAGAGTCGGGGTGCCAGGGGCAAGAAGTCGTGGGGTCTTCGCCAGCCCAACTCGCAGACGACGTTGACGATGGCGGCCGTAACGCTAGGGTCCTCGGTAGGGTCCATCAGGCGCTCCTTTATTTTAGGCCACGCGGCGCGCAATGCCTCGGGGTACACCAGGGCCAAGCGGTACAGCGTGACCAGCGTCTTCTTCCGGATATTCGAGTGACTGTGGCTCAGGCGCGGAAGGAGGTCGGCGAGTGTTGACAGAGCGAGCGAGGGCGTAATGACGTGAGGCAGGGTTGCGATGGGCAGGGAGATGACGGTCGGGGCGGAGGAGCCGAGATCCTGTACACGAAGAGGTCAGCTCGAGCTTCATAGCCAGGCGTGAAGCGTGCGGTGGGCGTCGCATACCTTCTTGAGCAAGTTGGTGGCCAGCATCAAGACCTCGGTGTCCGGTCGGAAGGTTTGTATGGCACCAAGGTAGCCCACGCGCTTCTGGTGGTACTTGGCGGACGACATGACCTCAAGGACATGAAACGAGGCCCACGACATGTCGTAGCCCACCATCTCGAGGTAGATGAGCTTAAGAAGCGCCGTCGCCTTGAGGTCTGCAGAGACACAAGTCAGTCAGCATTCAAGACCTATAAGCCAGATCCAAGAGGTAGCAAGGGCGACGAACCCATGTCTTGACTGCGAACCTCGACCCGGCACTCCTTCAAGCTCTTCTGGATGTAATCCTTCTCATTGCCCTTGTGGTTCCGCAGCCCGCGGATGAGGTCGTAGAGGGACTTTTCGAACCTGTACGAGAGGGAAAACCCAGTCAGCTCTTGCTCGCACTCGGCGATCGAGACGCCTCGTCTCAGCCGGAGCGCGCGCTCGCGGCGTGGCCTGCGTACATGTTGCGGGCGTGGTGCCCCGCGTGGGGCTTGCGTAGCTCTCGACGGGCAGTTTGCGTGCCGTGATCCGATGACGCTCGTCTAGCAGTTGTGGTCGCAGCCCGCCGGGCGCGTGCTCATCATGCGTGCGTGCGTGCGCGTATGGGGGGTGATCTCTCGTGCGGCAGGCGGCGGTGGTGCCGGTCGTCGTCGTCGCCGTCCTTGTCGTGCGCGATGAGGTAGGGGTTGTGGTGCAATCGAAGATGGCGCTGGCCGTTGCGGTGGCGGTGGCGGTGGTGGTGCCAGGCTGCTGCTGCTCCGGTTGCCGCTCAGGTAGTACAGCAGCTTCGGCGCTAGTTAAGGTACCTACGATACGGCAGGTGGTGTGCCGCCGTGTCGCTCAGACGCGGCTTCCAGGTTCTGTTGCAGGCCACACAGCACCTGGCCGGGCTGTGACGACTGTCCGAAGGTCCACCGCATCCCGCCGGCAGCGAGACGGCCCGACAGTCCACCTCAGCCCACCGGCCTCGTCGTAGCGCACAACAGCGCACAGCAGCGCACGGCAGCGCACCACCAAAGGTTGACCCCAGTCCGACCCACGGCTTCAACATCTCGGCATCATCCACTCACTCTTTCACTCACCCGTTCTCTCATTTATCATAGAGGCCTGCATCGGCGCTCACACGACGCAACGTCAAGCCCGCCGGGGACGAGCATATCACGCACGCCTCACTATGGCATGAGCCGCCTCAGCTTTTCTACATCAATCCTTCAGCAAATCTGCACATAGAGCCTGTCACCCGCCATGTCTGTTCGAGCCGTCTGCGTCCCGCGCTTGGCCTCGCGTGGCCTCTTCTCCTCCCGCGCCACCCTTGCCGGCCTCTCGACTCCAAGCCGGCGTCCCTTCTTCAGCTTCCCCGGGGTAGGCGGCGCGGGGAGCACGACGCAGCGCCTCAAAGCCGACCGCACACTGCCTTACCCGTCCAAGCCGCTCTACGAGCTCATCGCAGACGTTGACTCCTACGACCGCTTCGTGCCCTACTGCTCCAGCTCCGAAGTCACGCAGTGGTCCGCCCCGGATCCCGACAGCGGCCGCCGCTGGCCTGTCCTCGCCGATCTCCACGTCGGCTGGGGCGGCTTCAACGAGGTCTTTACGAGCCGCCTGCGCTGCGTGCCCGGTGTCTCCGTCGAGGCCGTGAGCGGCGACCCTGCTGACGCTGACGCCGCTGCCGTCTCGGCCGTCTTCAAGAGCCTCGTCACGCGCTGGACCTTGCGGCAAATTTCCGGCCAGCCCTCGCCCGCGACCGAGGTGCATCTCACCATTCAATACCAATTCGTCAACCCGCTCTATGCAGCCGTCAGCGCTGCCGTGTCGGACAAGGTTGCTGGCCTCATGATCGAGGCTTTCGAGAAACGAGCGCACGAGAGGCTGGCATCGCCTCCCCACTACCCATGACCTTGTCACGACGCACTTTTCCTGGCACGTTACTGGTCGCATGTAACACCCATGTACATTACCATTAAGGCATCTAGAGGGCGTTTCGAGAATTGCAATTATAGATTAGAGACCTGCTTTTGCATGAGTTGCCAGCAAGCGATTCACATCATCCGTGTCGCTGACACCGCGTAATCTACGAAGTAGGCGTCGTTTACCTTGGCACAGAGACATGCCGAGCGAAACAAGCTCTACATGTACCAAAAATTTCCGGCGTGGGAGCTTCACATCCTTCAATCCACAGTCAGCAGTACGTGGCAGTCACGCCGGCGACGGGCGACGACGGATTAAGAATACTTTGCAAAGTAGGATGCCGGGTTTGCCAAGGGTGAATCTCATAATTGTAACTAATACCACAGCTTGCAACCATTTCTTTTGCTTTTCAAATACAAACCCAGTCGTTCTACATATGTATGAAAAACCGTCATTCAATTCTGTGCACTTTGGCATCCTCCCTGGCCGAGACATCTCGCGACCGTCGTGTGCTCAATGGCTCCGCATTATGTCTGCCTCATTCCCGCCGCAAGTCCTGTCAAACATGTTCCCAGGGTATACCAGCCGAGTAAGTAAACCGCCGTCCAAACGCTCTGGCCGCCCACGGTCAGACTCCGCAACCAATGCAAATGAAGACCTCTGTTCGGCAACGGAAGGAGGGCCGAACACAACGTACATCAAACAAATCGAGGGGAGAATCGAGGTCTCGCAAGTAACATGCGAAGGCAAGCGCTGAGGCAATGGCGTAACAAAACGGTCATTCGTCGTTATATGGTTCAGCGTCTCATCATCCCCTTTTACTCGATCTTTCATTCACATCAGCACCGCATCCAGTTCGACGGCGAATAGGGAGGTGACTCACTTCTTCTTGGTCGGCTTGCCTGCGAAGAAGGTAAGCATGGCCGAGTTCCTCTTACTGCTGCTCTTGCTGCCTTTGGGAGGCGGTCCAACATTGATGATATCAGGCTCGCCACGACGTCCGCCAGCTGGGGGCCATCCTGGCGCAGGCGGCACGCCGACGCCGGGCCGACGGCCAGCAGGTCCGACCCCGGGTATCGGCGGAGGAGGCGGTACTGCCCCGCCGCCAATGTGGCCTCGACGTCCTCCGGCCGGCCCAGGCATCATGCCGTGAGGGAACTTAAGGCCAGGCTGTGGCCTCGACTCCACAGGCCACATGGTCATTTTGATGGACCAGTCTGGTTGGACCACCCTCTCCCACACCGAAGGCAGAATTATTTCGCCGTTGGGGCCGATCAAGTCGTAATGGCCTTGCTGAACGTGTGGCCCAATGACGTCCACGTGCAGAAACGCTTGCTTGATGAGTTCTTCCATGCCCTGTCGCATGAATTGGTCAGAGTCTGAACAGTTTGAAAAGCGACAGGTAAGGGTTTAAGTGCGACACACCTGCCAAGTGTTGCAAAGATGGAACGGGAAACTGAACTTGCGTCCCACGGCATCCTGGAATTTGATGGGGGTTTGTCGGTAGTCTTCTTCGCGGCTTCCTCGAACTTAGCCTTGGCCTCCTCTTGGATCCTCTTCTTGAGAGCCTCGTGCTCCTTCTTGGCCGTCTCCTCCGCTTCAGCTGCCTTCACTGCAGCCTCCTTCTCAGCAGCGACCTTGGCGGCGGCATCAGCTTCGGCTTTGCGCTTGGCGTCTTCTTGGATCAACTTGAGACGTTCCGCTTCCTCGGCTGCTTTCTTCTCGGCGGCGGCTTTTGCTTCGGCTTCAGCCTTCATGGCGGCTTCAAGGCGGGCTTTGGCAGCCTCTTCGATTCTGACACGCTCCTCTGCCTCTCGCTTTCTTCTCTCCTCTGCCGCTTTCATCTCGGCCTCGACCTTCTTCAAAGCATTCTCTTCTGCTCTCTTCATGGCTTCCGCTTCCTGCTTACGCCTCTCATCAGCGGCCCTTCTCTCGGCCTCGACCCGTTCGACGGCAGCACGCTCTGCCTCCGCCCTGGCCCGAGCGATCTCTTTCTGGGCCTCCTCTTGCTGCTTCTTCATCTCGTCCATCTTCTTCAAGAATGCTTCCTCGGCTTCCTTCCGGATCTGAGCATCTCGCTCCCGCTGCTCGTTGAGTGCTCGCTGTTTCTCTTCATGTGCTTGCATGGCAGCGATCTTGGCCTCCATCTTGATCTTCTCAATATCCACGGGAGGTTCCTTCGGCGCTGGGGTCACCGCTGGGGCTGGAGCCTCCGTGGCCGGCGGTGGTGGAGGCTGCGATAGGTGGAACTGCTGCATATGGGCGGGCAGGTTGTACTGAGCCGGCGGGCCGTAGTACCCGTGCTGATACGGCATCACATCATACATGTGTCGTGGAGGTTCCCCGCCAAAGTAGCTGGCGCCGCTTGAGCTGGTACTCATGGGACTGAAAGGGTTTGGATAACCTCCGTATGGAATCACCTGGTTCCCGCCGGGATAGCCCCCCATGTAATGGTTCTGCTGATAAGGGTGCTGGCCATGACCGCCTCGGGAGCCATAGAAGTTGCCGCGGTGGGCAGGCTGTGGCTGGTAGCCCGGGCCATACTGGCCGCCATATTCTTCGGAGGGAGCCACGCTGGGCGGGTTTGGTGCGGGCGCCTGCACCTGGGCGTAATGGTGTTGTTGTTGGGCCACTCGATGGCGCCGAGTTGCGGCTCTCGTGGCACGGGGCCGCGAAGGATGGTAGTCGTTGCTGGTCGAGGCCGAGTCGGACGGGTGAACCTCTTCGTAATCGTCTTCCCAATCGTCGTCGTCGTCGTCGTCGGTTATGGAGTCGGTGACGGAGTAATCTTGCTCGTGTGAGTGCTCTCCCTCACTATTATATGAGTTCGAGCGGGAGCTCTCGCCCGTTTGAATGGTGGTTTTAACGGTTCGTCTGATTAGTCTGGTCAGTGGTGAGTGGGTTGAGATGGCCAAACTTTCTTGTCGTGTCTGCGCGCGACCAAAAGACAATGAGATTATGGCACATACGGCATATCAGACAGAGGGTATCAAAATGAGTTATTGCCGTTCACTCGCGACGATCCGCTGGAGACGGTCGGAGTAAAGGCGCGTGCTGCGACAGTGAAAGTGCGGCGGCGGCGGCGGCGCGAGTAGGGTGCAGAAATGCGCAAGGTCCGTGGTGGGCGGGCGGGCGCGAGATGAGGGATGTCGAGGTTGCGCTGACAGACGGAATGCCTTGGAGCAGTGAGACGGGCGAGCGTGGCTGCGGCTGCGACTTGCACTGACCAATTCAGGTCAACAAACCGGAACGGGCCTCTGGAGCGGCAGCCGGTAAGTATGTAGCGTGGCTAGCCAAAGAGGCGGTAGTGCGACAAGTGTGAGGGGTCGATTGGTTGGCGGGACGAGGAGCGCGAGGGGCTGATGGAGGGCCGTGGAGCGGACCGCAAAGGTAATGTAGGGAGGCTTATTAGCAGGGCGGGTGTTGATTGTTAAATGAGGGCGTCGGCGACGTCAGGTGGGGGAGGTTTTCTCCGGGAGGCTCGAAATATTTTGCTTCCCTGTCGCGCAGTGCGCCCCGGTCCCTGCACTTGCTCGAGGCAGCAGCAGAGTCGAATTCGCTTACACCACGCGTGTGTCTGGGCTGTTGCGGCTCCAAGCGCAGCCCCGCTCGGACGCTGTATCGGGAGGGAAGAGGGCCGCAAGAAAGGCAGATGGGGACGCAAGGCTTTATTCTGGATGGAGGCGCTGGAGACGAAGTCACGAGGCCACTGTCTGTCGTGAGGGCGAGGCTTGGCTTAGGGTGGCGACGGCACGAGCAGTTGGCGCTGTGCGAGTGCTTTGGAGGGCCGCGCGGATCGGCGGTGAGTTGGTGGGGGATCGCGCCCCTTCGAGTCGAGATGGTGGCGGGACAGAGGAGCTGCAAGTTGAGAGCTTGGGCCGAAGACGCGGGCGGTGCACACAAAGGAGCTGGCCAGCTAGCGCCGAGGAAGCACAAGGACTGTCGCGCCGGGAATGTCGTCGCAACAGCAGGCAGGTGAGAAGCTAGCTGCAGGAAGAGTCGTTCGCAGCGACTCGTGAAGCGGCGTGGCTTGTTGTGACCGAGGCTTTGGTGGTAAGGCAGGACAGTCTGAACCGGGATGCTGGTCGGTGGTACGGCGTCGACTTGGTAACTCTTGTGAAAGTTGGGCAAACTCCGGATGAGGTGAAAGGAGCACGACGGGGTTTCTGTGGCCAGAAAGCAGCACAAACGGTCGCCCTGGGAAAGCGGAGAGCCGTTAGCAACAGGCCATGCACGGCTCTTTCAGCAGCATCCACTTGGAAGTTACCGGGGGGCCCTGGTGTCAGGCTGGGCCGAGCCTTGCGACGCTTTCTTTTAGCCCGCGACCACTGCCAGGCCACACAAACCAACGACGTGGGACTTGCACGGTTGGGTCGGCGGGAGCTGCAGGCGGAGAGGCTCCATAAGATGCGCGCTGGGAGCGGCTCCTGCAGCCCAATCGTGGCCGTGTAGGTCGTTGAGGCGACGTCGGCGGGGGCCATCCTGCCAGGTTCACCTCGTCGGACGAACAGCGGGCACCAACGGCCACCACAAAGACAATGAATGCTCCGTGGCCACCCCGTCTGCCCTCGAGATGGGGGGGGTGGACGCGACGAGGGTTGATTGGGCTCCAGCAGCGCGCGCTCCAGACACGATGCCTTGGGAAACCAGTGGCCACTGGCTGGTTGACTCACCCACTGAACTGCACGCACAACATCCACCTGGGCGAGGCGCGTCGCCGTGGGCAGCTGCGTGTCTCGCTTGCTCCAACAAAGAACACGGCAAGGCTAGGGCGACGGAGGAAGGAAGAGAAGAGGGGGGAAGAGAAGAGCAAGTCGAGTGAGGCGGAGGAGGAAAGGACTCAAGACCCGCGATATTCTGAAACTCGAGGGTCCAGCAAAAGGCCCGTTGGGTTCCAAAAGAGGAGCTTGGGATATAACAGCCTAAGAAGGAGCAGCACGCGGCCGGGGCAGAGTGACAGCGCCGCACTGGCAACAGCGTCCCGTCGTCACCTTCCTCGGCAAGAGGAGGGAAGGGGGAAGGGACGGAGCAGAAGCAGGAGCAAGAGCACGATTTGGAGCCGCCTCCCTAGCCGCCTGTAGCACAGCGCAGCCCAGGCGAGGTAGGTCTGGGCCTGCGCTGATTCGGACTCTGACTGAAGACACTGCTCCGTGCGAGGAATGAACAATTTGCATGCGTCCAAACAAATCAAAACGACATGGCGCGCGACGCTCAGATGGGAAGAGATAAAAAACGACTCGTGCACTTACGCTATCGTCGACCGTTTCTCCACCCTGTGTCACCGTCTCGTAAACACCAGACTGGATCCAATCTCGCTGAGTGCTCGCTGGCGAGCTGGAGTTGCGTCTTCTGTGTGCCTCTGTGGCAAGTACCTATCAATCAGACCGTCCGTCCTCTGGAACGGTGGTGTCGCCCAGCCGCTGCAAGCCACGGCGCGCTCGACGTTGGTCGCCGTGGACGGCCTCGTGGCTGCAGACGCCGGCGGGCGGGATTTTTATACGGACCCAGACGATGCCGTCCTCGCAACGGTGGCTGGCAGACGTCGAACGGTGAGGTGTGCACACACACAAGCACCTACGCATGCACGCACGATGGATGCGTCCGGCTCTCCCTGCAATGCGGAGCAGCAGCAGCAGCACGCGGGCAGCTCCGCCTCTTGTTCTGGCTGGCCCAGGTGATGGATGGATGGGCGGATGGGTGAATGGCCGCCCGCAGGATGCAAGCAACCCAATATCTTTATCCGCGCAGGCGCTGATGCTCCGAGGTTCCGATCCTGTCGACGCTGAGTGCGCCGCAGCGGATCGATCCAATGCGCGCGGACTCGGTGAGAGTCCCTTTATGTGGTTGGCAGAGCCCAGTCGGGGCTCCGGTAGCGTCGTCGTCTGTTCTGGGTCTCTTGCGCGTACAACAAGCAGAGTGCCGTCTGTTGCAGGCAAATCAACATGGTCGACTCAATGTGATTGTGATGGCTCACGGCGTCTTCGTGGAGGAGGAGGAATGATCTGTTGGGTTGGCTGCTGTGGGAGGGCAAAGATGACCGGCAAGACAAATCGAAACTTCAAAGGTAACTAACGGATCAAGAGGCTGTCTCTCTCAGCACTTTTTCAACGACGCTCTCCGTCGCTTGATATACTTCGCACCCGCCCTTCCAGCCTGCTTGTTCCCCCTCGTGTTGTGCGACTCCGTCCCCGACGCCGGCCCTCGTCACGATCCTCGGCCTGTCCAACGTCACAACACGGCCAAGGGGGGGCTGACCGCCAGACGCCTGTGTCGAGGCCTGATTCGCACGCTCACCTTGTTCCCCTTTTGACTCATAAGTTACACGCTCGGCGACGCCCGCGCTGCGTGGTCAGTGGGCTGGGCAAGGTGTCGACTCGACGACACGCCCCTTCCTCGGGCCCGTCTGTTTCGTCTTCTACCCAGCTCAGCCAGCGAGAAGAGACGCGGAAGCAGAACGCGTCCGTGAGCTGGCCTGCCCTGCCATCCCCATTGGCGTCCGGCCTTCGTCGGCGGAAGATCCTCATTAGCTGCGCGGCCCCGCCGGCGTGCGCGCGTCATCACCAAGACCCCGTCGTGAGAGGGCAACAGCTACGACAAGCAAGACCTGAGAGGTGAGGCCCTGCTGTACGGCGCGGCCAACCACGCAGGCCTGGCCCGCATGGGCACCTCACGCAATGCAGTGCGACGCAGCTGTCTGTACGAGGCACCGCCCAACGTTTGTGGCTTGCTTTCGAAGCTGCCAAGTCCTGTGATACGCGCCGCGACTGTGCAGCATCTCCGGGCGTCGCCCACCGACTGCCTCGTTTATATGAAGGTACTTGCGTGCTCTGCGTACGTCGACCTGCCTGAGAGTACGGTCGCCGTACTGTGCCTTGTGCGTCTACTCGTACGAAGTACGCGCCACTGCTATTTTCATGCCAGAGCCCAAACCTCCACGGCGACGTCGCCCGTGCCCAACCCGACAAGGCCAAGCCGTCGGTGGACGCCGATTCGTGCCCAAAGGCATTCACGTTTTGTTTCCAACGTCGTGCCGTCCTCCCAGGTGGCGTGTTCGCTGGCCCACCGCTCACCACGCCTTGCCCTGCGAGTAGATGCCCAATGCTTCTGCCTCCCGGCCTTAAGGCTCCAATGAAACAACACCGCCACTTCCGCCTGCAAATCTTCGCGTCGTGTCTTTCGCGCACACTTAGGGTCCGTTCCTCTCGCCTCAGCCGGTAGCATCCCGTCCCGCTCATCCAACTCGCAATTACCCCTGACAAGGCGCAGCCAAGCCAGCATCGTGGTCCCGTCACTGGACCCTTACACCCTCCGTGTCCGCCGGCTACGCAAACGCAATCACCGAATCACCTCGGGCGCTGTTTTGGCCAGGAGCTCACGGGCCGCGGCAACCTCGCCAGCATCATACCCTTGCCAGAGCCTCTCCTGGGCTCCGTGTCGGCGCACAATCTCTCCAAGCTTGTCCGTTGCTGCCTGGTTCAGCTTCTCGATGGTTGCCTGTTCTGGCAGGGAGAAACCCTCTGACTCCCGTCGCTTCTCCTTGGCGGCGCCGCTCAACAGCTTGTCGGTGGTCTAATAATACTTGTTAGCCCGCTGTCCAGCTCCAACCGATCGTATTTTTAGTCATACCAGCTTCAAGCCGTAGTAGCCGCGAAGGTAGTCGTCGCACAACTCAATGCTTCGGCAGAAGCGTTTCAGGGCCTCCGCAAGATGCTTCTGAGGGAAACCTTCCGACGTCGTGTTCGCAGCCATCAGGGACACCTCGCCTAGCCGGGCATGAATCTATAACCGGTGAGCGTGATTGCATCATCACCGCATAGCGCCACCTTATCTTACATTCCAGGCGTTCGGAACGAGCACCAGAACCTCCTCCAACGCATGGATAGCTTGGGGGTAGAGCCCCTGAGACAAGTACAGATCTGCCAGCTCCGCCCACGCTTCTGAGTCCGTTGGACTAAAGTCAAGGAAGGCGTTCAGCGCCGTGATGGCCTGAGGAGCCTTTCCCAGGGAACGTAGCAGCGCAATCTTCCGCTTGTAAATGGGCTGCGCACGTCAGCTACCTGGTCGTTCCAACACTCTCGTTGAGCTCCGAGCCTTACCATGTTGGTGTCGTTCTCCTCCAGCAACGCGTCGTACTCCTCAAGAATCTTCTGCAGCTCTCCGTCGTTTGTAGCTTCAGCCTCCTTCACCAGTCCATTCAGGGCCATAAGGCGCTCATCCTTTTCGCCGAACCGAAGCACCAGTCGCTCCAAGACTTGATGCGCCGCCGTGTCGTCCCCAGCGCGAAGACATGACAGCAGTAGGTTCTCGTAGATCGTCCAGAGGTCGGCCGTTTCGGGTGCGGAAAAGAGAATCTGCAGAGGAGAGCTCGAAATGGCCTTGGGGTTCCTTCGCAGGATCTCAGGAGCTTGTTGCGCGAGCTCCAGCGTCTCGGCAGGAGATAGCCGCCCCTGCGGCTGGAGAAGCGAAGGTGTCATGGTGGCCGTCACCCTCAGGATGCCGGTCAATTCTGTCTGCGGTGCGGACTCGGCTGCGCGCTGAAGCGTGCGGAGATTGATTGGGCGGGGGGCTGTCGACCGGTGTCGTTCGCAGGCGACTCGAGCAAGGCCACGGAGGATGTGGCTGGAGGCGGTTGGAGGTTTAGGTGGATGCGCCTGAATGCCAGCAAGCTTCCTGCGGGACGCCTGCCTGCGAGCCCCTGTGACCTTCCGGGCCAGCTTGAGCTCCCACTGGAATCAGCGATGCACCGCTGCACAGCTGGACGGCACGGGGGCCATGAAATTCCGACGCCGGGCGACCTCCCCGCGCGCGTCCAATCAGCGACGCTACGTCCCCCCACCAGGAACTGTTCCTGAACATTTATGGCTTGTCTCCAGAAATTTTTCTTGCTGCCGCATCCCTCTCTTCTCCCTCGCCATCACACCGCAGCGAGCCTCCAAAGGCGAGCAGAACGCGAAATCGGAGCGGATCGTGTGAGCGTGAATCAGGCATTCCCTTGCATTTGATCATAGCGCAATGGTTACCACTACCGTGCCCAGTGCCGAGGTGACACCTTCACCGCCGATGGAGGAGATGGCAGCGCTCAAGACGCCCAGTCAAGACGACGCGGCGGTCGAACTGCCCCCTCACCGATCACACGATCCCGCAAAGAACCTGAAGCGGACCGATCCCTTCCAGTTTGGAAGTCGGTACCTCTCAAAAGAAGACGACGTGTTCGAGTTCAATGCCTGGGACCATGTCGAGACGGACGACGCGTACAAGGAGTACACGGAACGTCAGCTCGAGATGCAGCGCCAGGCTCCCGTCTCTGACTTTGACAAGAGTAAGCTTGCCATTTCCCCTAGTTGATTTCCCCGGTGCCCTCCAAAGATGTTATGATGATTACACTTCCAATGCATAGTTCATCTGATAAAAAATATGATGAAAACATACCTTCACCTAGTCTTTCGCTCCCATCTGAACACATCTGGTCTCGATACTTTGTCACTTGTTTCTCTTGATGTTACAAAACAGGCAGTTGCTGACTCGGCACCAAAGACAGGTTTAACTCGAACCCTGCAAAGTGGTGGAATCTCTTCTACAAGAACAACGCGTCAAACTTTTTCAAGGACCGCAAGTGGCTGCAGCAGGAGTTTCCCATCCTCGCCGAGGTGACCAAGGAAGACGCTGGGCCAGTGACAGTGTTGGAGATTGGCGCCGGCGCGGGCAACACGGCGTTTCCCGTGTTGGCCAACAACAAGAACCCACATTTCAAGATCCACGCCTGCGATTTCTCCAAGACGGCTGTGGATGTAATGCGCAACAACGAAGCGTACGACACGGCACACATCCAGGCGGATGTGTGGGACGTCTCCGGCCCCGACCTTCCTCCGAATCTGGAGGAAGGGTCCGTAGACGTCGCCGTCATGGTGTTCATCTTCTCTGCGCTGTCGCCGTCGGAGTGGGCACAGGCGGTCCGGAATGTTCATAGGGTGCTGAAGCCGGGCGGCCTGGTCTGCTTCCGAGACTATGGAAGAGGGGACCTGGCCCAAGTCCGATTCCGAAAGGGGAGATACTTAGAGGAGAACTTCTACATCCGCGGAGACGGGACCCGTGTCTACTTTTTTGACCGGGACGAGCTGTCCAAAATCTGGTCTGGGGAAAGCTCCTCGGACGAAGACGCGCCTCGCTTCGATATCGAGAACCTCGGTGTGGACCGGAGGCTACTGGTGAACCGTGCCGAGAAGATCAAGATGTACAGGTGTTGGTTGCAGGGGAGGTTTAGAAAGAAATAGACAAGGATACCCAAATAGAAAGAGAAATGAATCATGCACTAGGCTATCTATATATATTGCGTCTCAGTACAGCAGCACTCCGCGGAGCCTGACCCGGTCCTCTTCGACGAAGCCAATGCCATCTAGGTAGGCGTCCAGGCCGCCGTACGTCTGGGCCAGGTGCTTCTCCATTCCCGAGATCATGTCCTCGGCCGTGTTGAACCACTCATCGGTCAGACCAATGTTGCGGATCTCCAAGAGTCTCTCTTCTCGTTCCGAGACGAGGGCCGCGTCGGTCAGGAAGTAGTCGTGCTCGATGGCCGGGACGGGCACATCAAGGATCATGAGAATCAATGCGCATATTAGTCCTGTCGAGCGGTCGCCTATCAGTATCACACCCGCAACGCCTGCTTAGACCCAAAAAAGGCCACAAGAACACGTACCCGTCCTGTCCTTGCCCTGCGTGCAGTGCACCAACGCGGGCGCGCACCGCCGGTCGCCGTAGAGGCAGAGGGCCTCGCGGATCTCCGCGCCCGAGTGGTCGAGCGTGTCGGTGCCGAGGCCGAGGAGCCCACGGGCCAGCAGTACCTCCTGCCCGATGATACGCACGGCGTCGATGCGGTAGCCGACGATGAAGAGCACAATGACCTTGCTTCACGGGGGTGTTATTTCGCCTGGACGAGATATACGTTCGCTTGCGCGGGCACGAGAATGAAGGCAGTGAGGACTTGCATGAAACTCCACCATGTCAGCTGGCTCATCAGGTGCCTCTCAAATGACCTGCCGGTGATTTTGATCTCTCGGTAGTCAATGCCCGGTATGCGCGGTGGGTGCACCGGCGCAATGCTGCCGTTGCGCGAGGCCTCGGCGCCGTGGCCTTGGGCGCCATGCTTCTGCGCTTGCTCGAGAAGCTCGGTCCTGGAAGAACAGTAAGCGAATGGGCGATGTGGGTATAGGGGATCCGACGATAGCAGCCAGGCAGGGCGACGGTACTTTGTGCGTAGGTCTAGTATCGTTCTAACGGCGAGCTCGTCTCTGATAACGGTCTTGTCACGCGGCGTGGCGTCATCTGCGTGTCCTTCTCTCAGCAACAAGACACTCGTGCAAGGCGCACGGCAGCGAAATATGTACCAGGGCGTGCGGAGCGGAATATGACGCCCTCCCGGACGCGCCTCTCGCCGAGAAACTCATTCACCGTCCTGCCGACGTCGCGGAAATTGAGGACCTTGTCCAGCGGCGGCGGCGACGGTTCAGCCATGGCGACACTGCGGCGGCATCTACGGAGTATGTTGCGGGGAGAATCTGTCCAGGGAGTCCTCACGCGACTCGGTGGATGACGCCGGCAGTGCCGTGCCGCGATATTTTGCCTAAGTCGTGGCGGTTATGATGATGTCGTCCGTGCTGGTCTCCCATTACGTAGCCAGCTACCCTACACCATGATTTAGCCTGTACTACGGTGGTGATAAAGTAGTAGTTAACTTGGAGGACTAGGTGTCTACAAATAACTATATTTATATATTATTGCAGACGCCTATTATTTTCCCGTAGGCATGAACTGACAAACCGTAAAGATGTTCCCCTGGGTTCTCTGTGATGTCCAACTGGCCCTAAAAGCGATTCGGGCTGACCATAAGTTGGCTATGTATGTGTCCAACTTGGGTTTGTAGTAATTATAAACATCCGAAATGGCGGAGGATGCCATTGTAATAAAGTTGGGTAACACCTGGACTCGGGCCGAACATGCGCTACTTTAATACCAACATGGGCAACGACCAGCGTCGATAGACACCATCACGTCTATCCTCCTTCAGCGACGCCCGAGCGGTGAGGCCAACAGATAACGAGAGAGCAGCGCCTCAGGAATGTTTCCGTGTGTCGAAACTGTCCGCTTATAATTGTCACGCTTGGAGTTTTGAGAATTGACCCTCAGCAGATATTGGTTCAGTCCGTTCCAACAAAGTGCGTCAGCCCCAAACTCACCTCACAAAATGCCTTTCAACCTATGCATCAGCATCATCCTCGCAGGCATCATGCACGGGTGCGAAGCTCTCACTGATACTGTAGAAGACACGGCCCAGGCGTCCATGTTGCACATCCAGATATTGCCGTCGGTAGAGATGCGCTACACGAAGCAGAGGCCAAATTGTCATCGGACGAATCGTTCTTCGTGTACACTAAGCCTGTCGTCAACACTGTCTTGACCCAAGAATATGACGCCGCCACCAAGGAGTGTCTATGCTCCGTGGCTTTAGTTGATAACCAGGCAGCCGAAGACCTATCAAAAACACGAGGGCTGCAGGTTCAACGATTGTGGCTCGTCGATGTTTACTACTGCCTTTATCTAGTGAAGAGCAGGTGGAAAGATTACAGTGATTGTTCGTGGCAGTTATTCGGGCGAAAGCTTGCGATGGCAAGGATGGCTCGGCGAATTGGACGTCACTCGTGAAACACCAACAAAAAGGCATCATCGACGTCGTCGATCAGCATAATGCTTCCCACAAGGGCCAGTAATCGACCAAGCTTCCTTGGCTGCTCCATCCCTACGTCCCGCCCGCCCGCCCAACCACCGTCGTGCCGTCGCGCGAGGCAGTGCTCGGTCGCTGGGCCAGCGCCGGTCTTGGTCAAGCGCCGTGCCAGCGAGCAGGGATTCGGGCGGCGGCGGTGGCGGCGGCGGCGGCATACGGCAGCAGAGGTAACTAAAGGCACGGGCGGACTCTGACGGTGAGGCGGGGGCGCGGCCAAGCTGGCGCGCGACCGGGCCGGTGATGGAGGGGCGCTCTGGGGGAGGGCGGCGCGTTAGAAGCAGGGAGAAGGGCGGCAGCAGATATCGTACGTCATTCGACTGACGCACTGGACGTTACGGTCGTGCAACGGGGTGGAAAGCGGAAGAAGCTCGAAAGCCAAAGGGACGCCACAGTGTTCGCTAGGTGGCACGCCTCCATGTTTGGCTTTTGGGCGGCCGGTGCGTGGGCGAGGAAGCGAGTACGGCATGTTGCGGGTGTGGTGAATGCTTGGGGAAGTTGGCGGCGGGGAGGGGGATGGCACGCACGTTATCCCAAGCACCCGTTGGGCTGGACCTGAGGCGGACATGTGGTGGTGCTGCAGAGTTGGAGCTTGTTCAGCAGCGCAGGGTTCGTGCCGACACGCACGGCGCTGGGGCCCGACAGAGCCGCCACCGCCGCTGCCGCTGCCGCCGTCGTACGTTTGTACGTTTTTTTTTCTTGCACGTTTTACCTGCATCGTCACAGGCGTCTTGCCGGGGTTGTCGTCCGCGTCGTCGTCGTTGTCCAGTCGCGCGCGCGTCGTTTACATGAGACGGGGGCGGCGTGCTCTGATGCCAAAGTGAGGCTGGACACGATGCGTGACGCGGTGGCCCGTCCAGACGCTGGCATGGATGAAGGGGGCCAGCGCG
This sequence comes from Purpureocillium lavendulum, assembly GCA_029168975.1. Classification (NCBI taxonomy): domain Eukaryota; kingdom Fungi; phylum Ascomycota; class Sordariomycetes; order Hypocreales; family Ophiocordycipitaceae; genus Purpureocillium; species Purpureocillium lavendulum. The sequence goes on along the minus strand of JAQHRD010000008.1, from coordinate 2,282,757 downwards.
CGCGCCGAGTCGATGCAGGGGTTCTCGTGGTTCGGGCCACAGGTCTCAGCCGGGCAAGGAGATCGGCGACGATGCAGACGGGACTGGGGAACAGGGCATTTGGTCGACGTGGTGGGGGCGTCGTGGAGTTCATGGGCTGCGGGTTGGAGGGAGGGGGTCTCGGCATGTTCCACTGGACCGCACTGGGCGGACGGAAGGCTGGCGAGAGGCCCACCAGAGAAGCAGGACGGACTGCTGGCCTGTAACCCACGAGGCCTGGATGGATGGGTGAATGGGTGGCCCGTGACAGCGCAGATAGTGAAGATGTCGTAATGCGCAGGCTGCACGGGCCGAGGGCAGGTTCACGCACGCGTGTTTAAATCGACGCCGTCGTCGTCGCGCGTCGTCAGCGAGGTAAGAGAATGAGGTATTCATAGATGAACGGCAACGACGAGGTCGTGCAGCGCCCTCTGATACGGCAAGGACGGGCTGGCCCAGCGGACTCGGGCGCCCATGCAAGGGCCCGGGAGGTACCCGTACAGCCCGTCCCAGTGATCGATCACTCGGGCTGATTACAGCAGCTGAGACGGGCTCGACGGAACTGGAACGGTTCAAGCCCAGCCCTCCAACCATCCAACCCTGGCTGGAGGCTGGAGCCCTCCACCCCCAGCAGAGCAATGGAACCCAGCAACCTACCTGAGCATGAGGTACACGTACGTAGCAACATTGAAGCGAGCAAGCGCCGGGCCCCATGCATGCCCGCCCACATCACCCGCCCCAGATCTGCCGGAGGGTCCCTCGGTGACGTCAGGGGTCCAGGCGCCGCGCCCTCGGCACCTCACCTCACTGGGGCTGGGCCGGGGCATCGTGTGAGAGCAAGTGAGAGCGAGTGTGTGTGTGTGCCCGAGTGACGACGACGAACGGGTGACGGGATGCACAGCGGTACCTACACGCAGCGGCGAAACGGGGCTCGACGCGGCCATCTGGCTCCGGCGTCGACTTGTATCACGTCGCCCCATACCGTCGTCGACGGCATTACGTCTCTCTTCCCTCTGTTTGTCCGTCTCTCTCGCCTGCTAGGACGGCCAGCCAAGCACAACCTAAGAGAGAGACCGAAGAACGTTAGCGGCTCGAGGCATCGCCCGAAGCTCCCACGAGCGAAGCTACGCAACAGTGAGCCAGAGCGTCTAGCGTCAATCGGTCCCGTCCCCCAATTTCCCAATTCTTGCTTGGCTCGGCCCTCTTGGGTTTGCCTTTGGACGGGAGGCCCGACGGGCGCGCGAGAGCAATAAAACCGACTGCCGGCCCGGCTCTGGCGGCTTCGTGTGTCTCGCAACCGACCGACCCCAAGCAAGCCCATCCCATCTCTCCCTCCCCCCTCCCCCCGGTCAGCTCGACGTCGTTCCCGCGCGGGACAATTGCTTGTCGTCGGGTGTTGCAGCCCTCGCTTTCGCCGTCCCTTCACTGCCGTCGCCGGTTCTTTATTTCGTGCCGAAAGCCGTCGTCTCGCCGGCACGACTGCGCCTCTGCCTTGGCGACGAGACGCGTCTGCGGTTCGTTGCGACGACGCCTGCCGCGCAGATCGAAATTCGGAACCTGCCTTGCCTTGCTTTACCGTACATACGAAGTCCGCAGCCAGACGCCGGCACGCAGCCCACGCCCGCCACTCACATCCACACGACGATCGCTCCCGGGCCCCGGTCCCTCGTGGCACAGAGAGTGAGATTGTCGCGCCTTGGTCCTGACCACCTCTCGCTCTCGACAATCGGGCGAACCATCCGGTGAACGGAAACTCAACGCCTCATCCCAGCTCACCTGCTGCGCCGTCGCGGCTCTGCGCGCAGAAAAAAAGAAGTCCAAAACGGTCGCCCGCCGCCGGGTCGCGCCGAGCAACAGCAGCTGCAGCGCCCACCATCATCAGGCGCGACGGTGACATCATCGTCCACCGATTTCACCAGCGAGGTGCCACCAGTCCGCAGTCCACAATCCCGGACTCCCGGACCCACCTGCCACCCCCAGGCAAACCAAACCAAACGCCGTGCCAGGCGCAACGCTGAATCGAACCCAAATGGCTGGCGCAGTCGCGAAGCCCGAGGCGGCTCTGGGCAAATCGCCCGGTGCGCCCGCTCCTCTAGGTGAGTCCACGTTCGGCTGCATCGCATGTATGATTTTTCCCGCGTTTTGGAGCTGGAAGCTGGCGGGCATCGCGAAGTCGCCGAGCTCCTCCAATTGCAATCACACAAGGTACTTTTACAGCTGCAGTTGCAATTGGAAGGAGTCGTTGGCTGCGACGTGCATCTTGCGAGTTGCGACTGCCATTGGGGCATCAGAGCTGCTGGAAACCGCAGCTGCTGCGCCTCGCTCTTGCCACGCTTACATCCGCATTTGTGCCTGTGCTTGCGCCTGGCGTCGCGTGACGTCTCGTCGTCAGCTTCACTTTAGCATCTCACCTATTATCAGCTGTCTTTCATCTCTCCCTAGCCCTAGAACTTGTGCCCTCAATTCAATCCCTCCGTCTCACCGCATCCCGAGCATGTCGTAACCCGCACAACGCAGCGCAAGAGGCAAGATAAGTTGTAACTGACCGAGGCTCCCGCCGCGTCTCTAGTAGCAACGGGCGGCCGCATCAAGTACGCAGACCCTCGCACTCTGCCCAGCTTCCCGTCGACTGGGCTCGCCCCCGACGGTGCCGCCGCCAGCGCCGCCGCCACCCTCGGCTGGTCCAACCGGAAACCCGTCGAGCTGTGGAAGCCCGATAAGTCGTCTTCCGCCTCGGCCGCCGCCGTCCTCGCCAAAGACTACAAGATGTCGCCCTCGTGGGAACCCGCAGCCAACCCCGACGGCCACAGGGCCGCCGTCCTCGCCGTGGGATCTGCCGGCGCTGCCCTTAGACAGTCGAGGGCGGCCAAGCCTATTTTGTCGCCTTCGCAGGAGACTTGGGGCAATTCCGCTGCCACCCAAGCTTTCAATGCGAACCGCCCGGCCTCGGCGGAGCCGGCCAACCTGTCGCACGGTAGCTCCGCCGCGACGCAAGCTTTTCACACCAATAGAACCCAATCAGCCAGGAAAGCCCAGGCGCCCTCGCCCTCGCCCCATGCGCAGAGGTCCCTCGTGGCTGCCAAGGGCGCAATGGCGAGAGGCAGGTCCAGCACAGTGTCGGATGTGGGCTTCAGCGACGTCCAGGCTGCCGAGGCCAGAGCTGCCTCGAGTGCTCTGGATGGCGCAACACGCGCCCACCGCGCGTCCATGCAGCCCAAGTCGTCTGTGGGAGATGCCGGCGCCGTCTCTGTTGTGACCATGACCCGCAACATGTTCACTTCGCATCCGCCCGTGAAGCCTGAGGTTGACGAGCAAAATTATCAAGAGAGGCTCCACCAGTCCGCCCTGGACATGGCGCGAAAGATGTACCAGCGCCAGCAGCAGATGGTTGATCAGACCAAGGAGGCCCACGAAGACGGTGCTCAGGCGGGCCAGACGGGCACCTATCTCAATCTGCAGGATGCCGCTTACAAGCAGGCCCAGGAGCGCCTTTCCAGGCTGCACGACGAGCATCAGCAGAGTCGAGAGATGCAAGAGTATTACGGCAACGAGGCGAGCCCCCGGCGCAGATTCACTGTGAGCGGCAGGCTACGTCGACGATCCTCGTCCGGCGAGGAAGTGGACGATCGCCAACGTTCCCAGAAGATTCGCGAACAAATGTCCATGTTCTCCACCAAGCTGTCCCAAGTTGACAAGGACAAGCGTGAAAAGGACCGTGAGGCTCTCCTGGCTGCCGCACAGCGTAACGTCAAGGCAAGGCTTCAGGGCATGGACCAGAAGGTCTACCAGGAAACTGGTCGGGTGAACCCGAGCATGGTCAGCGATTGGGAACTCAAAGCGCAGCAGGCCGCTCAGTCGCGCCACGACACGCGCAGCGAGAACAAGGGCATGGTCGACATCGGTGGCGGCAAGTTCATGTCGCCAGAGGAGGTCGACGCAATCGCTGCCAAGAAGGTTCAGCCAGTGTTGGACGATATCAACCAAAAGGCCGAGAACGAGCGTGAGCGGCAGGCGGTGCTCAAGATGGAGGAGCAAGCTAGGCGTGAAGAGGCCGAAAAGCAAAAGACGCGGGATCGTGAGATCAAAGACATCCACAAGAAGACCAAGGGTATGTAGTCACAACCAAGCATTGAGGAGCGCGAATGCTAACAGATAGGCTCACAGATCAGGAAAGGCAAGAGGAAAAGGCCAAGAAGCAGCAGGAGAAGCAAGAAGAGAAGGCGAGGAAGGACGAGGAAAAGGCCAAGCGAGATGAGGAGAAGGCGAGAGAGCAGGCGCGAAAGGACGAAGAGAAGGCAGCCAAGGCGGAGCAGAAGCGCTTGGCCAAGGAAGAAAGGCGACGGTCCAAGCTCGGTACCGCTGCCGTTCCGGATCATGTCGATGACCAGGAGCCCTCTACTGCCGCCCGAGAAGCTCCTGAGCAGGAGCGACTCAGCGACCATGCGCAGGCGGCATCCGCTACCGAGCAGCCGACTGTCGATACAAGCGCCGAAGCACCCGGCTCACCCCAGTCGAAGTCTGAAGCCTCTACCTCGCCGACATCCAAGGTCAAAGGATGGATCAAGAACCGATTCTCCCGCGGCAAGTCACTGAGTGAGGGCAGCGACAAGCGACGTAGCTTCCTCGGAGGCGCGGCCATGAAGGAGCACGGGGTCAATGGCAGCGCGGCCAGTCTGGAGAATCGGCCTTCCAGCATGCGCGACGTGGCATACGCCGGAAAGTCTGGTGACGAGCACACGGCAGAGACGGGTAACGAGCACGCAGGCAAGACTGTCAGCGAGCACTCCGATCAAGGCGAGACGGAGGCCGGGCCGTCAACTGTAAGCCAGCCTCAGGCGTCCGAGGAGCATGACGAGAAGCCAGACTCGCGCGAGGTCAGCCCCGTGAGCACGCCGCTGGAGGAGGAGAAGCGTCTCGGTGTCGACTTTGAGGACAATGTCGCGAGGGACGGCCGCAGGATCAGCATCGAGCCGCCGAAACCCATCGAGGACCCCAGCACGCGGGCGGGAAGCAGTCCTAACCGCGACTCTCGGTTCCGGGAAGAGATGGATCAGTAATGCCGGCATGTCATTTCACGAGGAGAGTATGACTGACTTTGGAGTAATGGAGGAGAGTGGATCAGGAGGAAGCATTGTCTTTTTTTTTTTATGGTTCACTGCCATGTGTGGATGTCGATTTCGTTTTTTGGAGCAAGGTTTCAAATAGGGACTGGATATAGGATGGAGTGTATCTTGATCAACACGGATGAGATGCGAGTTGGCGAGTTTGGTCTGTTGGACGGATTTGGTTACGTCTAGTACATAGGCCTGTGTGAGATACATATACGCGAACATATGCTGCTTTGCCCACCTCCTTAACTGCCCGCAACAGGTGGTGCCTGTCCCGACCTCGCGGCGATTCCTGATTTCGCACAGTTGGCGTAATCGCCCCCGGGATATGACAGGACGACACACGGCCCCCTATCGACGCCGCATGACTGTGTCAGTTGGAAAGAGTTAGTTGGAGCCTGGTGCATCGAGTGACAGAGGGCGAAGTAGGGAGGGGGTAAAAAGGAGGAGGAAGAAGAAGGGGGGTTGCGGAGACAGAGCGAAGAGTGGAAAAGAAGCCCAGCGCAGCAACAGCAGGGTTGAGGCGCAACGCACCTGTACGTTACACGATACACTGTCTCTGGCGTTGTACGACGGGTCCGACTCGTCGATGGGCTGTCCGTGCCTCACGATCCGGTGGAAATCGCACGTGTTGTTGCCCGTGTAGCACTCCTGAATATCGTTGTTAGCGACGCTGCAATTCTTAAGAGTGTGTAATTTCCCGTCTGCAGCTCATAGCCCAGGATATAGAGGCAAGATGCAATTCAACACAAAAGTAGGAGAGGAGGCAGGCACAGGAGGAAGAACCACATGACGAAAGGATGGCGGCACAATGCGCCATCACCACCGCCAGCCATCGTGCTGATAGCAAAAACAAAACATCACGCACCCCAATCATCATGCACCCCGTCATGCTGACATACGCGGCATTGGAGCCCGCTGCCCGGTCGTGGTGGCGCGGGCTCGGCGGCGGCGGCACCGGCAGCAGCTGTACCGTCTGCAGCGGCGGCGTATCGGGCGGCGCCAGGAGCCCGTACGGCGTGGCCGGCCCTGGAGGTTGCTGCTGCGCTTGTTGTCGTTCCGGCCGACGTCCTCGCTGCGAGTGTTCTGGCTGTGGATCCGGTAGCGCGAGGCCGTGGACGGACGGCGCATGGGGGACGAGGATGACGAGGAGGAGCATGAGGATGGCGGTGCCGGCGGAGGTGAAGCATGGGGCTCGGAGGAGTCCCCTCATGTCTCGTTTCGCTCTTTTGCCCACTGAGCTTGCAACGTGGAATACCTGTTTAAAGAGCAACTGATGAGTTACCGTAGGAGAGTGGCAACATGGAGCAGAACCCTGTCGAAAACGTGCCATCCTCGCCCGGGGCCGAAGAACAGGGGGCGCGCACGACGGGCTATATATGCTGTATAGTCAGGGACTCAGGGGCACTCAGACAGACACCAGGCAACCCAGCATGCACGCACTCAGGGCCCAGTCGGGCGATCGATTGACCAGCCGTGATAGGAGCAGCCGCTGAAGTGGTTATGTAACTCGGAAACCAAGGGGGTGTGTTGCCCGCGGCCAGCCCTCGGGAAAGATCGCGAAATGCCATGGCCAAAACATGGGCGGCCGAATACGAGTCTGCAAAACGTGGTCATAGCTGCCTATGACGTATAGGCGTGTCAGATAGTGACCAATGCATCTTGTAGATATTTTCTCTCGCGCTCTCTCTCTCTGATCTTTCGCCTTCTATAATTCGTTCTAATGGCGGGCAACTACGTGGTCTTTCCAAGCTCAGGGGTCTGCCTGAAGCCCCACGTCACCCGCGTGTAAGCCAAATACAGCAACGCTCACGGCGACGATAACCGACACGCAATCCAAAAACCGCCCTTCAAGGCAACAACAAGTCTAGGCAGAACCCGCCTGTTCTATACAGTGAAACCTCCAGGGGGGAGGCATATCTGCCTTTCGATAACCAACACCCGGCCCTGGGTCGTTTAAATGCCGCGCGTGTGCGGTATCGTACATGGGGCCGCGCAAGGCCCAGGCCGGACACAAGTCATCCGGCGCATCAGAAAATTCGTTTGTCAGAAGAAATCAATCAGTAGAACTTGGAGCGCCGTTAGCTTGTGTCGTGGTCTCGTATTCTGCGGAAACACATACCAAGTTTAGAAGCCACATCAACGCGAGCAGCCCTGCCATGCGCACCCTCAGATCGCTGACCACCGCCTTGGGCGCCAGCCGTAGCAATATCGGCGGGACCTTGAACCGCCCGAGGCCGGCCTGTACGGGCAGGAGCGACTCTGAATTGCTGCTGCCGGCCTCAGACTTGCTCTGTTCGGCAGCCTCACTGGTGAGAAGCTTGGTCAAGCTGCCGGTGGCCTCTGCTGTGGTGTGGCTGATCCACAGGAAGAACGGGACGATGACGACCAGGTGCCGCCACCTGTCCATGGCGAGACTGCCGGCCCCGTCTAGGCCGTCGAGCAAAAGGACGCCCTTGGTGTCTGAGGCGAGGTACAAGTGAAACTGCAGGGTGAAGGTCTCAAGCGAGCAGCGACCGAGCCACGCAAACGCCCTGGAGTAGAACACGCGAGCCGGGGCAGCGACGTTGCGGGCCGCGATGAAGCCCAGGATAGGAACGAAGGAAATGTACGGGTGCCACCAGTTGTAGTCCTGCTTGACTGTGAAGTGCCCGTTGCTCAGATACCAGTACCCAGCCAGGACAAACAGCCCCGCGAGCCCGGGCCACTTGGTTTCCGCGAGCAGCCGGTTCCAGAGCTTGCTCCTTGCCGAGGCCATGCCCGCGAGCATGCCGACGTAGACGACGAGGATGTCGAGCGACACGCGGAACTGCCACTCGTGGAGATCCCACTCGATGCGGAAGACGGACCGCAGGACGGCGAAGATCCACTCCGACAGCGGCGTGAGCAGGAAGACGGCCGCGACGGCAAACGCCGAGAGCACGATCTTGGCGACGACGGCGTTTGTTTTGTCGTTGAAGCCGGACCCGATGGCCAGGGTCGCGTAAACGACGACGAACCAGAAGCTGACCAGCGGCGCAAAGTAGTAGAGCATGTAGTTGGTGTTCATGACGTAGGGCAGCGCGCAGCTCAGCAGGTTCAGGCGCAGCAGGACGGCCGCCACGCGCTTGAATGAAAAGTCCTTTTTGGTGAGGAAGTAGACGGTGTGGCCGTACCCGACCTGGAAGAGATAGGCGGCCACCATGAGGCGGATGCAGATGTATATGGGGAGCGACCTGGACGCGCCGGTCCAGTGGTATATGAGGATGGCTGCCTGCATCCAGCCCTTCCACTCATCCGTCTGGTCTCGAGACAGGGGCGGCGCGTCTTCGAGCGCAACCGGCGGCGTGGACGAGTCGGACCGCGGGGGGCTCATCCTGCGGACGGTGACGACGCCGACGACGGCCGCGAGCAATGACAGGATCGCGAACTCGCTGGCGACAAACTCCTTGCTGCCCTTGGCGAAGACCTGGGTGCGGTCCGCGAGGAAGCACGCCAGCAGCGCCGTGACGAACATGCAGGCGCTCATGTCGAAGAAAGGCTGCTCACTGTTGTTGCGGCCAAGCATGTCGAGGACTTCAAAAGCGACACACGCCGAGACGTACATGACGCCGAGGCCGAGCAATATGGACTGCACAAACGTCGTGCGCCCATAGTCGGTGCAGCAGGTACCGTCGTAGGGGGAGCCGTCGAGGGCGTGCAGCTTGGCGTTGCAGCGGGCGTTGAGCAGGATCGTGGCCTTGACCTCGGCGACCGAGTCGATGACGTGGAACCCCGTGTCGTTGATGTCGACCATGGCCGCGGGCTGGTCCCGGGAGAGGGCAGGGTAGGCGTTCAGCAGCGGGATGCGCTTCTCGTCGGCGACGCTGTCGAGGAACTTGTCAATGTCCTCCACCTCGCCCTTATGGATGCCCTTGGGGCCCGTCCGGGACGGTGGCAGCTGGTCGTAGAAAGGGGGCGCGACGGGGGCGACGAAGACCTCGCTGCCCAGGCCGTCTCGCGGCGTCATGGGCGCAGAACCAAAGGGCGGCAGGTCGCTCGACTGCATCACGTCGGTGACCTTGAGGAAGGCCTCGGAGAAGTTGCCGACGGCGTCGTCGTGGAACATGGTGAGGGCGTACCAGCTGCCGGCGCCCAGCAGAGTGAGCGCCGCGCTTTGCTGATCGGCGACGGGCACCTTGCCGTGCCGCTCTCTCTGCCAGAGGTTGAGCTGGTAGGTCAAGTCGTGCTCTTCCTTTGTGTCGTCGCCGACGCGGAGAAAGGGGTTCCAGATCTGCAGCATGCGGATGCCGTCAAACTCCATGTCGTAGCTCTCGTGGATTCCGGCCACGCGACGACGTTCGTTGGCCGTGGCCCTGTCCAGCTAATTGATGTTAAGTCTCATCTCAGGCGTACACAAGCACGTAAACGAGGAACCTACCAGACGGCCCATGGCCCAGAAGACCTGGCGGGTAGTCGAGTCGCCCGAGAAGACCATGTGGCGATGCTCTATACACTCGTGAATATCCTCCTTGGAGTACTGTCGAAGCTTACAGCCGCGCGGTTGCCAGTTCTTAAAGGGCGCCCGGCTCCCGTTGGCGTCGGGGGGATCAAGCCAGCTGCCATCCTCGAGGAGTTGCCGGCATCTGTATGGATCAGAGTGACGAAGTACGCCGTGAAAGACGGCGCCGAGAAGGACCAGCAGCACGACGAGAGTAGACGTGCCCCTGGCGGCTACGGTCGACATGGCAGGCGAAGCGAGGGCGAGGGCCATGACGTCGGCGTCGTGATGGGCCACGCTCGACGGATGTGTCCGTGAAGGACAGGAAGGAAACTCAGGCGCGCATCGTCACAAAGGGGGGAAACGCGCCCCAGGTCACCAACATGGTTTCCGCACAACACTCACTTTGGTTATATCTACGCCGTACGGAGTCCTCCGCTTGTACGGAGTACAGTACAGTACTGTACTGTACTGTACTGTACCCTACGCTTGCAGCGAATCCAGGGAACCAGGGAAGCAAGCAAGTCCAACGGCATAGGCTTGGTAGGGCCTTGGCAGGGGTTGATCATCCGAAGAATCCTAACTCGGCGCGGGGCGGGCGAGCGCATAGCGAGGATGGGACGACAGACTAACACGCAGCCACCCCGTGATTGCCCCCAGCCGCGCGTCCTCCAATACCTACCCATGATGCCGACCAGCCGATTCAAAATCTTCTCCCTGCGCTGGCTGCACGTTCGCGGACAAATTCATTGCTCCTGCGGCTGAAATGAAATGCGCCGCGCCGCGGAGGAACGCTCGACGACATGTTTGTCTTTGTGGTTTTGGCTTTTGCTGCGTGCGTGAGCGAGGGAGGCTTGAACGAGCGGGCCGATGGGTGTGTGTGCAAGCTCGTGTCGGCAAGAAGACGACAAGTGATCGGCAGTGTTTGTTGCCTCGGGAGTCACGTTGGGCCGAAGCCTAAATCGGCCAAGAGAATGAAATTCGACAGGGTGAATGCCAGAGCCGGTCAGCTGGTTGTTACGGGGTGAAAGTTGGCTGGGCGGACGGGAGGGTCCCGGATGAATTGGGAGAGTGGAGGAGGAGGAGGAGGAGGAGGGGAGGAGGGAATGGGGGCACTGGGGTTGTGACTTGTGAGTTGGGTATCCAACTCGGCCCACAAAGTGGGCAGGAGGCAGCCGGTGGTGCTTGCTCGCTCGTACGAGGTACGGACTACAAGGCTATGGACTAGGTACCTACCTAGGTACGATACAACTGGCTCTCTAGCCGATGCGCCTGCCAGGTTGGCCGGTTTTATTTACTGTGCCGCCGCCAATGCCCGCCTACGACAGTCCTGCACAGTGCTAGTACAATTGTCCGGGTCACGAAGTACTTGATTTGACCTAACCTTTGCTACCGACGCCAAGCTCATCTCATTCCTGCGGCACCAGGTTGTGCCCCTTTATCGCTCTTACAATAAAGAGAATTGTCGCCTCGTTACGTCTCCACCTAGTCTATATATCGTTATCGAACATTCAGTGCCATGTGCCCAGGAACCCCTATACTCCAGTACCCCATCCATCACTTCCTCTTGAGGACAAGATGTTCTAAAATGCTACCCGCCGATGCGACATGGCATCGATGTCAGCCAGGGGCATGGCTGGTGGCGCCGCTGAAGGGCCCATCCGCCACCAGTCTGGTCTGGGGCCAGGGCAGCCACCGCCAGGGGCCACCGACCCCTGTAGCGCCAGACCCGATCCAGGATGCCCGCACGCGCGAGCCCCCGGCGCCCATCTCCAGCTTTCATCGACCGCCCGCTCGCCAGCGAACCAAATCCCAGCCCGAAACTCCGCAAACCAACAAGTATGCCCATACGAGAACTTACATTAAAACCAACAGGGCCGCTCTATCAACTAGTCGTCACATTTCCCCGGCGCGGGTGTCATGATCCGCCCAAGGCCCACGGGTCGTCGAACGTTCCCCCGCCCGCCTACCGCCGCCCACCTACTACATTTAAAAGTTGGGCGGGTTGCTGTCCATCGGGTACTCTCTCCTGTAGCCGTTGGCGCCGCCGCCGCCGCGGCCGTCGTGGGCGCTCCCGTCGCTGTGCCCGACGCCGCTGCTGGCCAGCTCCAGGTCGTGCGGCTTCTCAAACCGCGCCGCCGGGTCGCGTGTGTGTATCGCCGGCAGCAGGTCGATGACAAACGACAGGATGTAAAAGGTGAAGATGAATGCGATAACCCACTCGATGACGGCCGCGACGTTGTTGTTGTGGGTGAAGCTAGTGGACGCAAAGACGATGGCCAGGACGAGCTCGACGAGGATGAAGGTGAGCTTGACCCAAAACGAGGCCCGCAGCACGCGGTGCTCTCGGTGTTCTGTCGAGGGTCAGTCAATCAGTTCAGTCAACGAGCAAGGCGGCCATCCCCCCCCAGTCTGGCCCTGGGTCTTAGCAGGAGGACCGGAGAAACTCACTGATGCCCAGCCGCTGGTACTCCCAGCAGGTAAAGACGGCCGACAGCAGATAGCCCGCGATGAAGAGCAGCAGGAAGACGTCATGGAGGCGCGGGTGGCGCCAGGTGTCGAAGATGCTCAGCAGGATGAGGCCGCAGGTGCCGATGATGGCAAAGGCAATGGTCAGGCCGACGAGGGTACGCTCGCCGACGGACGAGTTGCGCACGAGGCGGCCGCGGTGCCGCAGCCAGCGCTCCGACAGGAATGAGAGGTCGAGGGTGACGGTGACGACGGCCGAGCCCGCGATGAAGAGCGGCTTGAGCTCCTGGGCGCCGACGTCACTAATGTAGGCAATGGTCTGGCCGTCGTTCATGGACGGGTACACGCGGCGGTGCGTGTCGACGATCCAGTGCAGCAGAAGGCCCAGGAGCATGCCGAGCCAGACGAGACTGGAGAAGACTGGTATCATCTGCGGCGGTTAAGCATTAGCTGGCGATGCCGCTCCGCGAGCTGAAGCTCGCGGGGGTGAGTGGACGTACCCAGTAGGAGAAGTAGCCCCCGAGGAGCGCCATGGTGGGCGGTGGTGATGAGTGCTTGTGTGTGTGTGTCTGTGTGTGTGTGTGTGTGTATTTGTGTTTGCGGATGCGATGCTACAGGTGAGGGTCTTCGAGAATGCGTCCAATGCCGGACGCTGCCCAGCGGCAGAGGCAATGACCAGACGGTCGTCGTCGAGGTTCGATTATCCCAGCGCACGTCCGTCTGTTAGGTACACGGCGTCTTGGCTCTTCAGCGGCGGCGCCACCGGCGATGCGCCACGAACGGACCGGGTCGAGAGTTGAGCAGACGCCAGGCACCACAGCCGTGAGTTGCCCAGCCAGCAAAGACCGACGATGTCTGAGAGAGGATCAAATACTGGCTCGTCGCGACGGTCTGGGAGCGGCTTCAATTACCAATATGCATGCAAAGAAGGGCAAAAAAAAAAATCATCCCACAATCAAGCAGGTGAGAGGCCTGCTGGTGGTGTCGCGATCGGGAAGCGCCCAGCGACCCGGCGATGACGTATTGCTGGTTTTTCGCCCATTGCGGTCGGAGATAGGTGATGGGGGCCGCTAGCTCCACGGTCGACGCAGCGGCCTGCAGTGCAGTGCTTGGGTGCATCGTCATCCGGGTCCGGGGGCCCGATTCGCCTCGATTGTCATCACCCAATATCAGTCATCAGCGATTCGCATCGCCTTGGCGCCACACAAGCCGGCGGGCCGGTCGGGGAATGTGAGACACGTCTTCCATTGTGGCTGTGGCCATGCCCAGCAAGCCCAGCAAGCCCAGGCGGTGCCCAGCGACTTGGCGCAGGCGCCGCGGCAGTTGGCGCGGACGGACCTGTGCGCGTGCGTGCCTGCGTGGGGACTCTTTGCCGGACTGCTCTCATAATCATGGCTCGACAGGCGCATTTTGCACTTTTTTAAGGTTTGCGTCGGGTGCTTCAGGAGAGTCCGTTTCCCGAGCGCGGGCGGCGCTCCTGCCTGATGGCGGGGGCGGAACGGGCGGGAATGGAGGCGACGGCGTGGCCGACGGGCATTGTGAGTTGGCGCTTTCAGCGAGCCTCGTTTCCTGCTCTTGGCTGCCAGCGGGCGCGCACGCGGTGCCTGGCGATGAAGCGAGTGCTCCAAAGTTTCTATTGCCTCCAGCAGGGCTGTTCCAACTACCTGGGATCGCAGCCGGCGAGGCTCCTCGTCCCTCAACCCGCTTGTACTTTGTAGGATTGCCGACTCTTTCTGCAGAGTTGCGGAGTATTTTAGCCAGGACGAGCGTCTTCATTATGAGCTGCTCAATTCCCACTTCGTGCACTTCGTGGCGCTGGCCAAGTCCGTATTTATACGGCTGCCCGCGATGCGTCGCTCGCGCCGCTCGCGCCGATAAGGTATTGCGACCAGACGTTGTGGCGCCTGAGACGCGGGTGTCTCCAGGTGACACCTGCCCCAGCTCAGGCACCCAGAACTCACCTCGGTGGATTTCCCCAGCAGGCTGGGCCCCCGGCCCCTCCTGTGCCCGCACACCTGTGCAGCTGGCAGGTGAGCTTTTGGCGCGATAAGATAAGCACCGACCACTTCAACGGTGTTCAACCTCTAAATGCACGACGCACCACCCAGCATCACCACCTACCTCACACCGTCTCCCTCTCGAGCTACAGCATCGCGTCTCCACGCGGCACGGCACGGGCAGCACCCAAAACCACCGCCGATGCTCTAGCTGCCTTCTCCCCTATTGACGGCCCCTCGATCCGCGAGCCCGCCGCCGCCTCCACCCCGACAATACCAACGAAACCGCTGCTCTTCCACCGGCGAACCGAGCCACCGCCGCCATGGCCGTCTCCCCCGTCGTCACGACCACCGCCCACGAAGTCCCGCGCTCTGTCTCCTCGCCCCTCAAGAACCTCGCATCCGGTCCAGCGTCGTCCAATGGCACCCCGAAACCCGCCCCCGTAGGCGGCGCCGCCACCCTCCCGGCCACGCTCGACCTGGCCGAGCAGATGAACGAGGAGGAGAAGCGCAAGTACGCGAAGGGTATGCCCGCACACAGAGTCTCCCCAGCGACCTCGAGCTCGACCTCGAACTCCCAGCCCCCTGGGACACTCCCAGGAGCGAGAAACCCACGAGGCCACGTCGACTGACACATGCCCCTGAAAATAGGCAAGAAGCTCGGCGAGGGTACCTACGCCATCGTCTTCCTCGGCCACCTCCGCGCCCAGCCATCGAAGCTCGTCGCCATCAAGAAGATCAAGGTCCAGAAGGAGTATACCGAGGGCATGGCACCCGACGCCGTCCGCGAGCTCAAGCACCTGCAGGAGCTTCACCACCCCAACATCATCTCCCTCCTCTCCGTCTTCTCCTCCAAGGACCAGAACCTCAACCTCGTCCTCGAGTACCTGCCGCTCGGCGACCTCGAGATGCTCATCCGCGACACGGACCGTGTGCGCTACGGCGCCGCCGACATCAAGGCCTGGATGGGCATGCTCACCCGCGCCGTCTGGTTCTGCCATGAGAACTTTGTCCTCCACCGCGACATCAAGCCCAACAACTTGCTCATCGCCGCCGACGGCGAGGTCAAGCTCGCCGATTTCGGTCTCGCCCGCTCCTTCGCCGACCCCCACCACAACATGACTTCCAACGTCATCACCCGCTGGTACCGTCCGCCCGAGCTTCTCTTCGGCGCAAAGCACTACGGCGGCGCCGTCGACATCTGGTCCGTCGGCACCGTCTTCGCCGAGCTCATCATGCGCGCCCCCTATCTGCCCGGCAACAATGAGCTCGACCAGATTAAGCTCATCTGCGAGGCCATCGGCACCCCCAACGACGACGTCTGGCCCGGCGTCACCAAGCTACCCGAGTACACCGTCGCCGCCCAGCACCCGGTCCGCAGCCGCGACTGGTACGAGTTGCGCTTCGGCACCGTCGGTCCCGACGGCGTCGACCTGCTCATGCGCACCCTCGCTCTCGACCCTAAGAAGCGCATCTCGGCCCGCGACATGCTCCGCCATCGCTGGTGGCATTCGGAGCCCAAGCCCACCCGCAACGCCGACCTGCCACGCAAGACGGCCGGCGGCGAGGACCGCATGGGCGCCGACCTCAAGCGCCGACCCGGCGTCGTCACCGGCGAGGACGACCGCGGCGCCAAGGTCGCCCGCAAGCTCGACTTTGGCGCCAAGAAGTAGTGGCGTCTCGCACTTTTCTTTCAGCTTTTCTCTCTTTCGTCTTGTTGCGTAGGGTCTTGGGCGATACAGGCGTTTTCAAGGGGGCGGGCGCGGAGGTGGTTTGGAAAAGCATCCTTTACATACGGCGCATCTTCTGTTATGGCGTTTAGAGACGCGGGGCCAGCTGCCACGGCAGCGCCCGTGAGCATCTGTCACTCCGGCGGTGCATGTGAGTGTGCATCTGTATGCGTGCATGTACCCATTTATGCAGTTTAATGTGTCTCGTGCAGATGGCTATCTGCGTGATTCCAAAACTTCTACGCTTGCTGGTGCCTTCTTTCTGCCCCATCCGTCCGTCCGTTCATCGAGCCGCCGCGCCCCATGCGAATATCCAATGTGAGAGTGTTATGTACAGACGACGCTCCTCCATCTTGCTCCCCTTTGCAGCTATACTCCCAGCCGCTCCCCCCGCGTTGGCGGCACCACGCGCCTTGTCAGGGTAGGCTGGCCTGGCCTCCCTTCACATGACCAGGCACTCCATCCCGTACATGGCGCGCTCGACGCTCTTGCGCACCTGGTACCAGTCGGCCCTGCGCTGCGCGTACTCGTAGACCTCCTCGGCGCGGAACACGCCGCCGAAGCGGTCGCCGTCGGCGATGACGGCGGCCATGTCGCGCGCGTGGGCCGGGTCGATGAGGTAGATCTGGCTGAGCTCGCGCAGGGCGGAGAAGTAGGCGAGCAGGTCCTGGTTGCGCAGGCCGCGCACGTACTCGGCGTAGAGGTTCATGTCGGCGATGAGCTTGACGGCGCCGTCGGTGCTCACCCGCTGCCGCTTCAGGTGCTTGCATATCGCCGCGAAGAGCCGCTGCCCGACCTCGGCGTTGAACACGTCGAGCATGGCCTTGTCCGTCGTGCCGACCAGCATGCGCGTGTGCGACGACACGAGCTCCACGATGCGCTGCGCCGTCGCCGTCGGCCCAATGTCCGGCTCCGACGCCGCGAGACCTGTTGCGGACTTGCCATCGCCCGTGGCCGTCGCTGCCGCCGCTGCCGCCGTCGCGGTCGCGGGCACCGGGTTGTAGTCGGTGGGCAGCTGCATCGTGCCAAACAGGTACTCGACCTCGTCCATGAGCACGTCGATGCCCCTGTTGAGCCCGGCCGCGACGCTCTCGTCGAGCATCTGCTCAAACTTCTTCTTGGCCAGGCCCGCGGGGTCGAGGAAGTCGTTCTTGTCGGCGATCTTGGGCGTCGCCAGCTGTTGCTCGTAGAAGACGTCGATCATCTGCGAGATCAGGTCGCCGACGTTGACCAGCTCGATAAAGGTCACGAGCGGCGCCACGCCCTTTTGCGTGTGGTCGTTGACCACGTCGCGCGGGTTGTAGTGCGACAGGTGGTCGACGGCCGTGTCGAAGCCGGGCTTGACGTGCCGCTGGCCCAGTATGCGCAGGAGCACGACGAAGATGCTGGCGCACTGCTCCTTGGCCTCACCCCCCGTCTGGCCCCCGAGGGGGATCAGGACCGACGCCCGCCCCAGGCTCGTCTTGGCGGCGTGCACGAGGTTCAGCGCCACCTCGATGCTGCACAGCGACTTGATGCCCTCAAGCTTCGACGCCATGAGCGCCGCCTTGGCCGCGAGCTCGTCCGTCGGCGCCTTGCCACCGCCCGGCATGGGGCTCGCCCTGCCGCCGCCACCTGGCCCGGGTGTCTCTGGCCGCGACGGTGCCGGCGTCCCCGCTTGCGACCCGTTGGCCGGGGGCGCCGTCGATGCCGACGCCGACGACGCAGCGGGCTTTGCCGTCGCGAACGGAGACCCCATGGGGAAGCTGGGAAGCACGGTCACGGGCATCATGACCACCTTCTTGAAGGAGCTCAGAAAGTCCTTCTTCTCCGCCGAGCGGTTGATGTTGGCCATGTAAAACGACTCGAGCGACGAGTCCTGCTCCGAGAGCTTCTTCTCCCACTGCGATACCTCGGACTCGGCCTGCTTGGTGAAATAGTCCAGCTCCTCTTGCAGGTAGAGGTCGAGATGCGGCTCAAAGACCCGGAGCGTCAGGTCCATGGCCTTTTCCTTGATGTCCGCGGTAGATCCTTGCGGTGGCGTCAACGTCTGAAAGAAGCGCATCGTCTGCTCGAACACGCCCGAGACGGCCTTGAGGTACGACGCGATACTGCGCTCGTGGCACTCGTCCAGCAGCGGCGTCGTGTACTCCATAATGATGTCCTCGCGCACCTTGTCGACAAATTCCCAGAACACGGCCGCGGGCTCCGGGAAGATACGCTCTATGACGCCGGCCTGGTCGTTGACCTTGGCCAGCAGCACCTCCAAGAAGCGCCGCGCCGGTTCCAGCGAGACGTTGTCCGTGGTGCCCATATTCAGACACTCTACCGGGTTGAGGGTAAGGTCCCGGTCGTGAAAAATGGGGTGCTTGTGGATGAACAGCTCGATGCCGCCGCGTGCGCCGCCCAGCGTGTGCAGCACATGCGCATAGCGCTTCATCCGCCCGTCCACGTCCCAAAACTCGTAGCCCTGCTCAAACTCGCGCACCACGGCGCTCTCGAAGATGCCCGTCATGGACGCCAGCTTCTCCTCCCTCTCAGCGCGACCGGGCGCCCAGTCGCTCCTGGAGAACCGGTTGAGGTTGGCCAGCATCTGCGCCTGCTTCTCGGGATCGCGGAACGCCTTGAAGACAATGGGGTCGGCGTGACTCCTCGCCTTGACAATGTCAAGGTAGAAGGGCGCCAGCGCGCCGTATATCTTGCCGTACTCTTGCCTCGCGCCGCCCCGGATGCTCTTGACGCTCTTGAACACGTCAAGATACGAGTCAGCGTCCTGGGAATCGCCCTTGCGTGCCCCTCCGATGCTCATGGTCTCGAAGCCGTCTCGAAGGTCCGAGGCCGCACGCCGACTCTTTTGCTCCTCTACCGATGCGTCGAAAAGCGTCGTCTCTCCTTGTTTCTGTGCCGCCGCACCCGCACCGGGCTGTTGTCCCGCGGCCCGCTCCGCAGCTTCGCGCCGCCGCCGCACGGCTTCCTCGAATCGTCGACGTGCCTCCCGCTCGTCCCAGCAACCCATGCTCTTCAACCGCGAGACCCATCTTGTATCGTCATACACCATCTCTTGGAGCCGGCGGGACGTGCGCGCCATGCGTATCTGGTCCGCGACGGGGAGGAAGTCGAGGATCGTCACCATGATCTCTGCCAGGTCACAGACGTCAGCTTGACATCCCGGCGGGGAGGGGGGTCCGGCTCAGGTCGACGCACCTGCCGGGAGCCTCGATCTCGAGTCAATCATCTCGGTGGCATGCAGGGCGCTGAGGATGCCCGCGCCCCGGCGGCCGCCATCCTTGTGTCTGTTCATGCTGTGCGGTCGTCGTTGTGGCGCCGCTCTGGTTACGCCTCGTCCGTCGGTAGGCAGGCGTCGTTGGCTATGTTTCTCGAGGTTCGCGACGAGGCATCGTAAGGACGCCGTTCGGAATTGCTATCCGGGGGTCACAATCGGGTGGTGCGTCGTGTCAAAGAGGCTGACGGCGAGCCCCTGGCTGTTCCCGCCTGGACTTGAGGTACATCTGGCAGCTGTGCTGGAGGTACGAAGCTGTGGCGGCCCCTCCACGGCTCGTCCACTCCATGTGACGTAGCGCCAGCGCGGCCCTGCAGTGCCTCTCACTACCCCAACTCTTACATGGTTACCCTGGAGCTTCAGTTTCGCAAATTTGGTTGCAATGACAGTGAGTCACGACAGCTTCCTACAGTGTTTACTCAGTTCGATGAGGCTTTCATCAGAGCTAGGATAATTGTGTGTGTTTTCGTCGCCCAAACAGCCGGGCCCAGTCTACTCTATCGCCAATGCCTGATATCCAAAACTCCAAGGGCAAGTGCATCACTGTACCGTCCATGCCGAGCCGTCTATCACGATAAAATGGACCCAGTAATCTCGCATGCGTTGCTCAACTCATTGAGACATCTAGCTTGCCGAGATGCGATCTCCATGAATCTGGAAACCAGCCGCCCTCGCTTCCGGTCCACACCAGCCTGCGGCACTTGGTGTCCGTTCATTCCAGAAACGTAAACAGGTGGGTGTGCAAGACATTCATGGCCCGGGTAGCGTCTCGGGAGTCGATAACGCAGGAAATGTTAATCTCGCTGGCACCTGTCAAGTCGTTCAGTTAGCTCGAAATCTCAAAAAGCCGCAGCTTTTGTCTCGTCTCAGGTTCGCCCGCGCATCTCACTCACCCTGGGAAATCATCTCCAAGTTGACGTTGTGCTCGCCGAGCGTCGAAAACATCTTGCCGGCGACGCCAATCATGTTCTTCATGTCGGCGCCCACGAGGCTCAGGATCGCCATGTCGGACAGCACGCTGACCTCGCCGCACTCAGCCAGGCTCTGTTTGGCGTTGGCAAAGGCGTCCACCCGCGTGCTGCCCGAGTGGATGGCTAGCGACACGTGCACCTCACTGGTGGAGATGAGGTCGACCGAGATGGAATGCTTGTCGAGGATCGAGAAGACTCGCGCGAAGAAGCCGTGAGAGATGGACCGCTTGTTCGAGTGCACGTTGATGACGCTGATGTGGTCCTTGATGGTGACGGCCGTCGGCCGCTTCGGGCTCTTGGTAGGCAGCGGCGTCTCTGACGGCCGTGACCGGTGCAGCTGGTGGCTCGCCGACATCATGGGGTCGGGGATGACGATGGTGCCGTTGCCGCGAGGGTTTTTGACGTTCTTGATGCGGATCGGTATCGGCGGCTGCGCTCGGATGACCTGGTCCATGGTGAGGTGGTGGATGACCTCGGAGCCGTAAAACGTCAGCTCCGCCGCTTCCGAGGGCGTGATGGAGGGCAGCAGCCTCGCTGTGGGCACCTTGGACGGGTCGGCGGTGAAGATGCCGTCCACCTCTTTCCAAATCTGCAGCTCCTGTGCCTTGAGGGAGACGGCACACAGCGCGGCACAAAGGTCTGTGTAGCCGCGGCCGATGTCGCCGTCGATCAGGCTCCCGGGAACGTTGCCGAAGAAGCCCGTCACGACAGGTACCCGGCCCTCGCAGGCTAGAAGTTTTCTTGAGAATGCTGTGATGGCCGACTTGTAGAACGCCGTGTCCAGGTGCGCAGCGGCATCGTAGTGCAGCGCATCGCACAAGTCGACGTACTCTGCATCAACGCCCTGACCATATCATGAGCACAGGATCTTTGAGATATTTGGAGGGGGGAGCATACCGCGTCCTGCAGGAGCACCGTCATGTACAGACAGGCCAGCTTCTCACCGAAGCTGATGACTCGATCCTTTGCTCTTGAGTTGATCTCGAGGTTGAAGCGCTTGGCGGCAATGATGTACTCGATCAGCTCCTGGCACTCGGCCTCGATTTTCTTGGCCAGGGTGGCCCGCAGACTGGGGTCCTTGACGAATGACTCGGCGGCGAAGATGTGATCGTTGCAGATGTCCATGATGAGGCCCTTGGCCTGCTCAATGAGCGTGTCCGGGTCTTCATCGGTGCTGGCGGCGTAGGCGAGGGCGACATGGCGCAGCTTGCTGTAGACGCCTAGTAACCTGGGAGAGGACGATGAGAAGAGTGAAGAGTCGACCGAGGCGGTTGAGACTCACCGGCTCGTGGTGCCCTCGGCCTTCTTGCCCGTGCTGCGGGCCGAGCAGACGACGACGACGCGATTCCGCGATAGGCTCGCCCTGAGATGGGTTAGCTGGAGGCGATGAGGCAGCCACCGTCGCATGGAACCTACTTGACGATATCTCGAGCAATCTGGGAACGGTCAGCGCCTGGTGTCTACGGCCTCAGCGGCCTCGAACATGGACCTGACTCACCTTGTCCGGGAACTTGCCCACGCTGGTGCCCCCAAACTTCTGGACCACCCAGCCCAGGTCGGAGGCATTGCTGTACGTCGAACTGCCCATGGCGTCCGCTCGATTGCTCGCCCGAGGCTCTGTCGAGGTGCGCGGACGATGATGCACAGTCGGGCGTCGAACCCCCCGATCCCGGCGCTGTCTCAGACTGCCAGCTGGGGCGAGAAGTCTCTATTTCGATGCGGGACGCCCACAACCGCGGATGCCCGTGCTCACTTTTCCCGCCTCGGCGCTGGCGCTCGGTGGTCAATGGCTACCGCAAGAAAATGCCGTGGTTCGTCAAGGAGGATTCGGTGATATGAGCGCGTGTCAAGCGAGTGAGTGAGGTTGAGCGCCCGATGCAGTGACGTGAGTAATAAAGGTTGATGGACGACGGCGACTCAGTCAGGGTCGGGCAACTTTTCGGGTGAGCCCACCCTGCGCTCAGCGTTTCAGTGGCCAGCCTCGCTGGGCAGTGGGACCCCGACCGCCGGGGTGCGCTAAAAGGTTGCCTGTCTCTACAGAGGGTGGATGACTCCTGGGCCTGGGCTTGAGGCGCCGACGACGGACGCCTCGACGCTTGCAATCGACTCGCGGGGTGGTGGGCAACGGGCGACGATGAAGCCGGCCGCGATTGGCGCCTTCGGGAAAACGCGCAGCGCGGACAGATGGATGCAACGATGCACGTCCGCCGTGCAGCATAGATGATGATGCACGAGGATGCAACAGAATAAGCCTCAGCAGGCTGAGGCGCAAATACTTATGGCAGCTGAAGAGGCGCCATGAATAAATTCTCTGGTTCCTTGCTTCCCGGTGCTGGGCTTCTGCACTGCCCCTTCAGCCAACCAGCGGCTTCGCGAACCATTAGCTTTTTTTTCTCTCTCTACCTCAATGGATGGCTTGACTGGCTGGCTGCTGACTGGCGTCCCAGGCGCATGGCGCAATGGCCTGGCTGGCTGGCTGGCTGGCTGGCTGGCTGGCTGGCTTGTGATGGATGGATGGTTCCATTCCGTCTTCGGCGCAAGTCGGCGGCGCCCTGGCGATCAATTTTGCTCCCCCAGCCTCTGTCGCGGATGGTCCGCAATTGTCATGGAACCACGCACACCGACGGCCCTGTGCCTCAACTGGGCCAGGGCAGCGCCATGTACGTACCAGCAAAGGGTCACGGCAATTGAGCCCCACGCCGGGTCGTCGGCCGACTCGTATTCGTACTCAAGGAAACATGGACCTTCCTACTCCGTACAGGGCATCACGACGTGCTTGTACACGTACGAGCACTCGTTCTTCACGCACGCATGTGGGCTCTGAAAACACCAAGCTAATCGCGCATGCTCGCGACGATGCCCAACCCTCGCAGTCGCAGACGCCAATCCCGGTCGTCGCGGCTGCATGTGCTGCCGCATGTTCCCGATGCCATGCACGTACGTATTCGCATGTGAAGATGCCCCGTCCGTCCGATCCCGCTTCATCACAAGCACTTCACCGTCGCAGATAAACAAGCAAGTGACCTGACAAAGAGCTGCCGCATATATCCAGGGCCATCCATCCCGTGGCTGGGCTGCTCACGCGCCTCGCTTTTATCCTAGGCCGTACATAACGTCAATCAATACAAGAACCACCGCCGGAGCCAGCCAAGAATGAAGCTCGTGTGCCGCCGTTTCAACCGAGACCCGTCCGCCGCCGACACCGATGGCGCCCTTTCCAAGCTGTTCAGATCGAGCAAACAGCCACCTCTCCCCCAATGGTCCTTCCAGCGACAAGGTCGTCATGTCTCGTGCCTCGTCCCATCGTCAGGTCGCGCCATCATTAGCCACACCCGCCAGCCCTAGCTCCTCTTTCCGTGCGTAACCGAGAACAACATTGGGTATAAAGCCACCCGACTCAAGCGCCTCCTAAACGCCAACCGTCCCATGCCTCCTGGCTTCCTTTTGCGCCGTTGCCCCTATATGCTCGTGGCCTGTCTATAAGGCAGGCCCCCCAGCCGCCAGCTCCGTAGCTGCCACCATCCCTACGCCGTCTGCTCCCGAGAACGTGTACTTGTCCATGGGAAAGTCTTCTTCAGGCGTTCGCATGCCGATCCCGCTGTCGTCGTGCGGGTCTGCCGCGCCGCCGTTCGCGTTCGCGTTCGCGTTCGTGCTGCCGTTGCTGCCGCTCGCCTGGCTGGTGTTTGGCGGCGGCGGGAATGGGGCTCGACCCGGCTGCGACTGCGAAACGTTGGGCACGTTCAGGTCTTCGCTGCCCGTGCTGTAGCGTGAGTTTTGTCGGCTCGTCTCCTTGGCCGCCTCCTCGGGGGTCGCCTCGGCCTTGGCGCTTGGTTGTCGGGGCTTCTGCTTCATGAAACCTCCCTGCTCCGCGAGAAACATCACCATCTCGTCCACCCACGTCTTGGTCACCCACCACGAACCGAAGCTCTTGCCTTGCGCGAGCGTGAGATCTCGCATCACTGCCGTCCCTAACCTCTCTACACACCAGACAATATCTGCGTGCGATGCGTACGGGAACCTCTCCGGTAACCCCTGCAGGAAGCCGACCCAGCGGTCCAACACGTTTTGTCCCGTTGAGTTTGCTCCGCTGTTCTCGTCCGGTTGTCGCCCGCTTCGAGATGCCACATCGCCGTACACTGTCAGGCATTCCACTTCCCACGGCACGTTTACCGGATCAAGCAGGTCACGCATCTCCGTCACCAGCAAGTCCACCACATCGTCCATGCCGCGTGTCGGCACGCACTCGGCCACTTTGCGAGCCCGAATCATGGTGATCCAGTCCAGGTACATTTGGTCGCGGTTTGCCGGGTTTGATAGCATGTTGGCCGCAGCGTGGGCCGTGAGGTTCACCCGGAGCGCCCGATCCAGCAGTCCCGCAAAGATGGCAGCTGGTCCCTCCTTGGCGGCAATAACATGAGGGGGCTGGCCCTGGAATGATTCGCGAACGTGAAGCACCAGCCTCTCGGAAATGTTGCGAAGAGTGTCAAGCACAGGCTTGGGAACGACTTGCAGTGTCAGCCCCGCAATGATACTCATCATCCGCTGGTACAGAGCAAAGTCGCACCCCTCGATCCATGGCGCCAGAGCGGCGTTTCCGAGCAACTTTTGCACGGGCATGGTGAGCGTGCCCTGAAAGGAGGTGTAGAGGTGGAAGAAGGTCTTTTCGCGGCAATACCTGATACACTCTACCAGAGACGTGCAGTGAGACCGGTACAGAGCCGAGAGCGATTTGGCAGCATCGGGGTCGGTGCCATGCGGAAGGTACGGTTCGATCGCCGGCAGCGCAATGGGCTCGGACTGCTTGACGTCAGACTCCTCGGCAGACATGAACGCCAGTTCCAGTGTCGTCTTGGTGGCGGTGCTGTGGATGGTATCGAGACTACCCAGCTCAGGCTGATTGTAAAGGCTGTGGGCGCGCGAATCAGCAGTGCTGGACTCCCCGCTGTCCCGTCGACCAGGACGAGAACCCTCAGGGGCGGGTAATGAGCCTCGGCCAGTAGGCCCGTTGGACTGTGATTGAGACCTGCTACAGAGGTGTGAGTTTCGACTTCGACGCTGAGCGAGCAGCAACAATGCGCACCTGAAGCTTTGACCAAAGCTGTGGGCCTCTGGGAGCGGCCGCGGCACGGGCGGCTGCGAGTCACGCAAGTCGGTCGGATCCTCGATGAGTGCAAAGTTGACGTAGTGGTACTTGGACTCGCCACGCACACCCAGTCGACGAGTTTTGAGCCCTGGGAAGAGCACACGGACTAGCTTTCCGAAGCTGGCGGGGTTAAGGACAGTGATTCTCTCCGTGGCACAACGCGACGCATAGTTGGCATACACGCGACCACGGGGAACCGAGCCCTTACCCTTGGAACAGACCGAATTGATCCTGACCAACGACATTAGCATCTCCCTTTCGCGAGTTGTTATCGACGGGGACAGCTCTTACCAGAGCATCGCAAAAACTTGGCGCGTCCGTTCTGAGTTGGGGCCACGCTCATTGCCATGCAGCTCACCAGCTACATCCTGCAGGGTGCGATGGCGGTTGGCGCCAAACAGCTGCCTCATCTCAAGCTCGTTGTTGGCGCTCGACCTCGTTGCGGGCTTGGGGGCGCCGACGGCTCCCATTAAATCGGCGTCGTCGTTGTCGTCGCGATCCAGCATCTGGGTATCGCCGTCAGTGAAACTCGCGTTGGCGCCGTATTGCTCATTCGGCAGCGGATGGCGCGCCATGGGATGCTGCTGTTGTGGCGGCGGTTGCTGCTGCTGGTAGGACATGTGGTGATGGGGCATGGGTGCCGACATGGAATTGTCCATGGAGAAGTCGTGGTTGCCCGACTGCATGTTGGTGGCAGCCTGAACCATCATCATCTCCTCGGTGGACATTTGAGCCGTCGAATTCATGGGCTTGTCGTTGGACATCCACTGGCCGGCATACATGCCGGAGGTGTCGGCGAAGCCAGAATGGTCCATGTTCGGCTGCGTCGTGGCGCTGTGGATGGACGTGGTTGAAGCGCGGGACTGCGGGCGCTTCATGCTTCTCGACTTGGCGGCGGCGGCTGCGGCGGCACCTCTTGTTGCCGGGTTGTCTGCGGACGGTCAAGGTCAGTACGGAAAGGTCGAGTCGGATGACTTTGGCCCCATCGTCGGGGATGCGAGGCAACGTACCCTGTTCCATGCCGAAGGCGCGGCGCCGGGTGGCGGAGAGCAGAGGTTTGAATGTTCTGGCGGCGCTACCGAACAACAAACATTGGCTAGGCCCGCACGGGTCGGAGGGCGACGGAGACCGAGAAGCACACGAGAAAAAGCGAAAGAAGAGGAAGAAGCGTCCCGCGGCGATGCAGTCGTGGTCTAGGCGCAGAAGATGGCCGTGAGGCGCGCGCTTGCTGCTCTTGACTGCAGCGGTTGACCTGCAGATGGCTGTTGTGTTTGGAGTTGTTTTCCTGTTGCGAGGCCAACGGGGGGAGTGGAGGTGAAAGAAAAAGCACGGGGCGGGACACCTGACCGGGGGTACGTACCGTCCGGGTTGGGCAAAACCAAAACAAAAAGCCACATTGGCTGGGGGCGGGTGGTGTTGTTTGGGTTAGGTAATCACGAACGGAGGCTCATTATCGCGAATTCCAGATGCAGCGCCAACGCTGATGCGCTCCAGGAGCAGCTCCTTCCCGGTTCCGATGATGCAAGGCGGGGCAGCTCCCAGCCAGCCGCACCTTGCACACCCAGCCGCCTCCCGCTGCTGTTTGTTGACTCTGGCTGCCCTCGCCTCCACTGTCTGGCTGTGCGGGTGCAGGCCAGGGCTGCCGGCGCTGGCTGGTGTCTGCCCGCGCGCTGGAAACCCCCCTCGCAGCGGAACCCAACCTCGGGCACCTCACTTCCATCCAGGTTGCTCACCTCCCGCCGGGGCGCCAGCCATGCCATCGATTGATCCACGGACCCATCGCGCGCAGAGCGGCGCATCACAAAAAGCAAGCTAAGACCCAGTGGCCCATGCCATGCTGGAGTCCATCGCTGCGAACCACTGCAGCCCCGAGCACCCCGAGGACGAGGATGGCTGCTGGTGCTGGATCGAGCGTCGCCCGACCCAGCACGCCGGTGAGTCGCCATGCAGGAACAGCGCATCTCTGTGTCACTGCTGGCCGCCCTCGATCCACGCAGCGCTGTGGCTGCAGGCACATACGACAGTAGCAGCAGTGCGCACCCACGAACGAGTGCTCGTACGCTGCAGATTCGTAGAAGGTCGACCGACACCTCCCGTCGCGCAAACCATTCGGCATTGGTGCCTGCGATGCAATCGCTCGTGTGACGTTGATTGCAGAGAGAGTTCCGTCCCTGTGGACACCTAGGTCACATCAACAAGCCCGTCCGGCGCTGGTCCTGCCCTCCCTGGAGCGAGCCCTGGACTGGGCTGCCTTCCACCGCCGCGAGGGAGCCCGCCTGGGCCAAACCCACCCACCCCCCCTCACCACGGAATATCCGGGGGGGAAACCCTCGCTAACGGCCAGGTAGCGCCTCAGCCACCCGCCGCCGGGCGCGGACCAGGGCTCGTAACAACCCCGCTATCTCGCTCATTTGCCCTGTCTCATTAGGCCAGATCCCATCCTTGGAAGCGGGAGCAGGGCACACGTCAGAGCTGTCCAGGGTCACCCACCCACGCCCACGCCCACGCTCACAGCCAAAGCTGCGCAACTCATTTGCGCCTCCGCGGTCACAAGCCACTGACGCCTGATCCAGCTTTCTCCCTCCTGCATCACCACCATCTTGACAACTCTCGTCGTCCTCGACTACGACCCCATCGCACCTCGCTTTGCGTTCTCGAGCTTCCGACCGTAGCAGTACAGCTCTACATAGCACACAGCACATCAATCATCGGAGCCCGAGCTTCCAACCGTCGTCAAAATGTCTGCGCAGCAAAAGGCTCAGAACTACCTCAGCACCCTGGACAGTGAAGTTTGTCTGATCAGCGTCCCGTGTGCATCCGCATCCACCTCACTGACGCATCTGCCTGTAGCTGTCCAAGTATCCTGCCCTCAACAACCTTGAGAAGCAGTCAGGCGTCCCCAAGGCGTACGCTGCTATCGGCCTGGGCGCTCTCTACTTCCTCCTCATTATTTTCAACCTCGGCGGACAGCTCCTCACCAACTTTGCCGGCTTCGTCATCCCGGGATACTACTCCCTGAATGCGCTCTTCACCGCCAACAAGGATGATGATACTCAGTGGCTGACGGTACGTTACCCTTGCTCGCCTGCGGCCTACACCAGAGGCGCAGACGCACTTGCTGACCGATGCTCGCAGTACTGGGTCGTCTTTGCCTTCTTCACCGTCACCGAGAGCTTCTTCAACATCGTCTACTGGTTCCCCTTCTACTTTGTCTTCAAGTTTGTGTTCCTGCTGTGGCTGTCGCTGCCCATGTTCCGGTACGTTCTTCACCACTCCTGAGCCGTGCCACATAGACACTGACCATGACGTAGCGGTGCCGACGTCGTCTTCAAGTCGTTCCTGTCCCCCACTCTCGGCCGATACTTCCAGCAGCACGCCTCGACCTCGGCTGGCCTGCGCTCCAAGACTGGCGGCCTGGACAAGACCGAGTAAAAAGGTGGCCACGCCGGCCGCATCACGCAGCAGCTGACTCCCTTCCTGTGTGTAAACGGTGCTCGGTCCGAGCGACCAAGTCATGGCCGCGATGAATAAAATGAAGTATTGACCTGGGTGTGAGGAGTCGGGACCATTTCTAGCTATGACCACCGCAATCTTAACGGGGCGCCCGGCAAGGCGAGGGAATACTGGCTAGCGAGGGCGATGACGCTTTGCGCCAAAGACGATTGTTTTCTACGAGTATGTGATCTACGGGTTTGGATGGCGCAATGGAACAGCTTATCTCTGCGTTCTACGGAGGGGGATGTGCGCGAACCATGGGGAGGAGGGGGTGGCCGGTCTCCCTGTCCGGTAGCTCTGTGCAGCTCTAGGATAAGGTACCTCGGGTTGAACGAACGACCGACTCCGTGTCCTCATGCTTGTGACTGGGCGCCCCTGCGGAACACGATCTCGAAGCCGGCACTGCTGTGCCAGGAACGACCACAAAGCCAACAGGATCGCGAGCGATTTTGTGATGAACGTGACGAGCGCTCGGCAGTCATTTCTCTGCTGAATTAGACTCCAACTCAGCTACGGGTACCAACACGGGCCGTGGGCGATGCTCCATGAATGCTTGACTCAGCTCGCCGCCAGTGCATGACGACAGGGAGGCGGAGGCCTGGAGGCTAGCGGGGTGGCTCGAGGGTTGAAGCCACACCCACACGCTCATGTGGCTGTGCGGCCATCCCCTATTGAGCTGCTGCGCCACGCCCCCGAAACGGCAGTCGCAGCTTGAAGCCGCTGCGAACAGTCAGCATCCGCCATCAGCTCCAGGGCGACGATGAAACCCTTTCTCTGACATATCCTCGACACGACCACGACTGGCCATGGTCCCCGTCTGTGCACATCGTCAATCCGTCGAAGCCCCACTCGTCAGGCGGTGATTCACTCCAACATGGTTTCTCGCGACCATACACGGGTCCAGCATCGAACATAGGCCCGCCGCGGCGCCCTGACTTGAGTGCGCGTCCTTCAGCTGTCCACGTCGAGGTCGGACCGCCTGGTCCTGATCTGCGGGGCGGCGTTCAAGATGCAACTAAGCCCGCTGCAATCGAGGCTTGTGGCCTCTCTCGCTGCCTCGATATTCCTCTTCGTGCTATACCTTCTCCTCGTCTCGCCGCGACTAGCCTTTGCGGCCGAGGTTCCGCTGAATTCGTACGAAGCGATTGTTGCGCTCTCAAGAACTGACGATGACCTACAAGGCGCGCTCTACGAGCCGGAATTCGAACTCTTCGACAGAAGCATCATCGGGCGAGCACCGCCAGGCGTGGAGCCTCTGCAACTCGATCAGCCGAAAGCCTTGAACCTCCAGCCCGGCTCCACGGCGTGCTATATGGTAGCAGGGACCTTGCTCCAGGGAAACGCCGCGTCTGGGGGCACCCCACGAGAAGAAATCAAGAGGGAGGCTTCGCCTGACGAGGGTGGCGACGGCGACTCGTCCACGCCCCCGGGCAAGCCTACTCGAAGACTTTATCTATCTGCGAATACTTGCCGACAGCCGCGTGCCGTTGGGCCGAAAGAAAAGAATCTCCCCCCGCAACTGATTCTGTCAGTCTCAAACTCTACTGCTGCAGGATGTCCAAAAGCCTCCAACCCTCTGAGGGATGGCCGGGACAAGGTCTTCGAGGAAGGCGCAGTTGTGTATAACTTGACCGCAACGGGCGACATCTACATTGGCATCACGGCGCCAAATGTCTCGTCAGAATTCCAAGAAGTATACAACTTCGAGGTTGCAGCATCTACAGACGACTTCTTCCACAAATACGTCGAGCAAGACAACTCGGAGCTCTTGTGGATGGACAGCGACTCGTCGTCAGCGCTTCTTGTGACGCGGAACCTTACGAATAGCAAGGGCGACATCAGACGAATCATGAGCCAGGACCTCCCGTATGATCTCTATGTGAGCAACAAGAACTGGACAGACATGAACGGAATGACGCACTCCGCATGTGGTCTGCAGCGAAGCGCCCAGATCATGGCCAACAGCGCAAGCAACAATAACTTGAACAGCCCCGTGAAGACGGCAATGACCCTCAGGGGTCCTGGCGGCTTCCCAAAGCAGCAGTTCTACTTTGTGGCTCTCAATGAGAGCACAGACTATACGGGAATTCTCGTGAGGAAAGCCAACATCACGGCGCACGAGAAGAGACAAGCGGGGGGGGCGACTGGGCCCGGAAGCATTGTATATGGGGCCACAGATTTCAATACTAAATCAGGTAGGTTCTCCTTGGTCATTCGCCATTCGCTCGTATTGCCGCTAACCATTGGCAGGCACGAACTGCCAGGTCGTTACGGACCTCGAGTTCTGCGACGAGATCCAGTACGCGGTCCCCGGAAACCCCCAAAAATACAACAACACGGCGCTGGCCAAGGCCTACGACGACTATGCCAAGTCCATGTACGCCAATTTTGAGAAAGTCATGATGCAGATTCCCTGCGGGGCCGGGCGGACATCACGGTATTCGCTCGCCAGGACGTGCGACGACTGCATGACTGCGTACAAGAGATGGCTTTGCACCGTGAGCATACCGCGCTGCGAGGACTTTGCGAGCAACAACGCTTTTGCCCTCGTGCGAAACGCGGGGCAGGCGTTCCCCAACGGCACAAAGCTGTCCACTGACGCACTAAACACTTTTGGCAACCTGCCCTTTTCGATGGTCTCTCGAAACCCCTTCATCGACCAGACCATTCAGCCAGGGCCATACAAGGAAATGCTTCCCTGCGAGGACATTTGTTACAACGTGGTGCAGAGCTGTCCGGCGAAGATTGGATTCGTTTGCCCGCGGCCCAAGTTGGTGGCTTTCCAATACAGCTACGGGCAGCGTGACGCGAACGGGTCAACGAATGCGTGCAACTACCCGGGCGAAGCGCGAACCAAAATGAGCGCAGCGACGACGAGTGTTCCTAATTTGATGCTGGTTGCCGGTGCCACTCTTGCGGCTGTGTTTGCGCTTGGATGAAACGCCGCGCAATACTCTGAGGCCGGATATTCACCACACGATATCGCCGGATCCATTCCAGGGTCGACTCGGCACGCCCCGCTGGGGACGGTCACTCGGCACATGCAGCTAATGGCAAGCCCCGAGCCGACGTTCACGGAGTGCTGGTAAAATGGGGCGGCAGCTCTCACCATTCGGAGCCAGGTGGCCGTTGTATAGCCTGCTGCCGATACAATAATGAGACGACGTGCTCGGAAAACTCACTTAGATGGGCTACAAGGCCGGTGCGCAAGATGAGAACATGGGATCTGAAGGGCCATGCCGTGCCTTGGCTCCAATTCGGGTAATGGAATATAGATGCTGGACAGCATGGAGCCGAGAATTGCTCTTGCTGGTCGAGGGCGGCCGAGGGCGGCAAGGAGACGGAATAGACGGGGCGAGGCTGTTCTATAATCATGATAGCAGAAGCAAGCGCCGTTTGGATCCAACATGGTACAAGGTCGTGAACGAAGCGCAAGGCAATTGGCTTTGCGGGCGGGCCGCGGACAGAAAGCCGCGATGCGAGGTCGGCGTTGGGCCGTCAAGTGTTGCCGACGGACGGCTGCCCCGCGTGTGGCGGGCGTGTGGGGGATCCAGCGCGCCCAGGCGGGCATGGATGCCCGTCTGGTAAGGTACGCCTCGAGCCCTGGACTCGCTGGAGCAAAGGCCGGCTGGGGGCCCGACGCCATCGGCAATTGACAGCGCCAACGGCGACGGCGACAGCGACGACGACGACGACGACGGCCTCTTACACTCGACGACGCGCCCCGTTCGTCTCGTCTTCTCTCCCATCCACCCCGCGCATACGGAAAAGTAGCGAAAGAAGTAGGCGCACGCATTCCAACTCGACACAACCATGACGACGCTCTCGCTGCAGGACGTCGACAACAGGGTGCAGGGCCGCCTGGCCCTCGTCACCGGCGCGACGTGAGTGTGCCTCTCTGCCCGCTCTGCCTCTTCCCTCGCCCATCTCCCGTTCCCCACCGACTTCCTTTTCGTCGGGTGCGCGCGGCAGGCAGATAGACGAGAGCAACGGCTGACGGCATTATCTTTCCATCTTCACCAGCGGCGGCATCGGGTCGGCCTGCGCCAGGGCCCTGGCTGCGGATGGCTGCGACGTTGCGCTGCACTACTCCTCCAGCTCGGTTCGTCGTCCCTTGAGCCCTTGGCCATCTCACTCACGGCCTCCAATGTCCACCTACCCCCCTTCTCCCATATTCAGGGCCGCCTCCCATTCATTCTCCTCACGTGAAGTGTCGACTGAGACGCGGGCGCGCACCCAACATAGGAAAAAGCCGAAGCGCTTGCCTCGTCCCTGCGCGCGGCGTACCCGTCGCAGCTCTTCCCGACGATCCGCGCCGACCTCTCAGACCGGGCGGAAGCGAGAGGCCTCGTGGCGGCGCTGCTGCAGGCGGGCGGCGACGCGGCGGCGCGCGGACACACGGCCGTGTCGGTGCTCGTGGCCAACGCGGGCGTCGGGCGGCGCATCCGCGACGTGGCCGACATTGGCGAGGACGACTGGGACGACGTGCTCGAGGTCAACGCGCGCAGCCAGTTCGTCGTCACCAAGGCCTGCGTCGCGGGCATGCGTGCCCAGGGCTGGGGCCGCGTCGTGCTCGTGGGCAGCATCGCGAGCAAGGGCGGCGGCATCAACGGGTGTCACTACGCGGCGTCCAAGGGCGCTATGACGTACGTCCTCTTCCTGGCAAGGTGGCTGTTGCTGTTGCTGTTGCTGTTGCTGTTTCTGTTGTTGCTGACGCTTGTGTCTTGTTTCTATAGGTCCATGGGGTTGAACCTCGCGACTGTGCTGGCCGGAGAGGGCATCACCGTCAACATTGTAAGCTGTGCCAACACCCGCCTGGCTTCTACATGCGCGAACCGCGCACTTACACGCTGCTTAGGTCCAGCCCGCCATGATCGGGGCCACAGGCATGATTCCGACGCCCAAGTCTCGGCACGTCTTCACTCTGCCACGTTTTCAAGGACGTGGTCTGCACCGAACGCTTTTGGCTGACTTAACGCAGGACGTGGAAGAGCACGGATCACGTCGAGGAGCTCAAGGTGTCGGATCCCGGGCTGGGCATCGCGGCGAGCGTGCCGGTGCACCGGCTGGGCGTGCCCGAGGAG
Organism: Purpureocillium lavendulum; assembly: GCA_029168975.1. Classification (NCBI taxonomy): domain Eukaryota; kingdom Fungi; phylum Ascomycota; class Sordariomycetes; order Hypocreales; family Ophiocordycipitaceae; genus Purpureocillium; species Purpureocillium lavendulum. The sequence goes on along the minus strand of JAQHRD010000008.1, from coordinate 2,249,024 downwards.
GTTGCCAACGTGGTGTCCATGTACGTGACGACTACTACTACGACTACGACGCGTACCCGTTTGCGTTGCTCGAGCTGCTCACTGACGGTCTTTGCTAGGTTTGCCAAGACGGGATACATGACGGGACAGGAGGTGCTACTGGCAGGCGGGCTGAAGTAATTATTAAGGCTGTGTGTGTATGTGTGTGTGTGTGTGTGTGTCCGATATCTATGCGAGCGAGTCCATGGAGTTGCTTTTCAGCGAACCGGGACCGCATCTGCGACTACATAGTGAGACGCGACCACGAATTACATGTCCATGTGGACCTCGGAGTTCTCCGGAGAGAGCCGGCCGTACCTGGGCTCCTGAGTGTGTCTCGACGTGCTGCTGCTGCTGTTGCTGCTGCGCCATGGGGGCATCTTGACGCGTCCGTACATGACGGGCAACTTGCCCGCGCCCGGGATGCGCGTCTCCGTCTCAAACATGGACAGGGATCCGATGAGCCCGCCCAGCTTGTCGAATCCGTAATTGCGCGCGTCAAAGTCCGACTTGAGCTTGTTGAGGAGGGCGCCGACTTTGGCGAGGTTGGCCCAGCCGTCGACGTCGGCCGTCGCGTCGATGGCCTCTCGGAGCAGCGGCGCCACGAGATTCGGGTCCTCGGCCACGACCCGCCGCGGCTGCGGCTGCGGCTGCGGCTGCATCGCCTGGCCGGGCCTCGCGGACGCGCCGAGCTCGGCGCTGGGGACGAGGTTCTCGACGTAGATGAACTTGTCGCAGGCGCTGACAAAGGGCCGGGGGGTCTTGCGCTCGCCGCAGCCGTAGACGACGAGTCCGGACTCGCGGATGCGCGAGGCGAGGCGGGTGAAGTCGCTGTCGCTCGAGACGAGGCAGAAGCCGCCGAAGCGGCCCGAGTAGAGCAGGTCCATGGCGTCGATGATCATGGCCGAGTCGGTGGCGTTCTTGCCCTGCGTGTAGGCGAACTGCTGCACGGGCTGGATGGAGCACTCGAGGAGCTTCTCCTTCCACCCGCGCAGGCTGGTGCCCGTCCAGTCGCCGTAGGCGCGCTTGACAAAGGCCGTGCCGTACTTGGCCACCTCGGCCAGCAGGTAGTTGACGCGGCTGGGCTGCGCGTTGTCGGCGTCGATGAGCACGGCGAGCTTGACCGTGGCGTCTTCGGTCATCATGTAGGATGGTGTGAGGCAGACGACGATGATGATATGCGGCGATGCGGCGATGCTGGCAGGCACTTGTCAAGTTATGACGCCCCGGCGATGCCTCGGGTGAGTGAGTCTCGCGTCAAAATACGGCTGTCAATTGAACGAGGTTTGCAGTCACTTTCGGTTTGCAAGCTGCACCAGCCCTGTCGTGTTGGCCGAAGCTTCATCCGCTGCGGGGGTTGTTGGGCTTTCCTCGGGTTTGTGTCTTATAGCCGCGAGAGAGCTGAGTTAACGGGATTAGGCTGCGCTGTGTTTGCAGTCCCAGTGGCTGCGCTTGGTTATGTATCCGTCGTTTGCGCAACATCAGAAGTAAATCAAAAAAGCAAAGCGTGCTCGTCAGAGTTGGGGCCACGCAACTGGAAAGTTCCCATCATTCACGCGGGGTAGACGGCGAGGTGCATGGACGGAGGCGATGTGTCAGGTTCATGCGCAATGAGCCTTTGCAGCCCAATGCGGCACCGAGGCAGCGACAGGGCGCAGCACGTAATGTGTTCTCTGGTCGACATATTCAACACCTTTTCTTCGCAGATTGGAGTTGAGAACCGCCAGGGCCGGTGAGAAAGCGTGCATGCCCGAAAAGGCAATGCGTGATGTCACCGTTTGAGCCTTGCAAGGGCCCCGGCAGAGGCCAGGTGCAGCGACCTGTCTGCTGGGGGACACGGGCCGCCGTCAGCGCCCAGACGACGAACGTGCGGCGGCACACGGCGGCACTCCGGTGCAATTCGCGAAGAAAGTGCGGAAATCTCGACGTCGTTGCATCGTGGACACCTTTCCCCGCGCGCGCGCCGGGGGCGCTGGCTTGTATTACGAAGGATAGAAAGCGGAGTCGCACGCACGCATGGCCCGACTGATCAGCGACGAGAAACGAGCGTGGGGGTCAGCAGTGAGCACCGGTGAGCCGGAACTTGGAACCGTCGTGTTGGCGCTGCGCGGAGGCGCCCGAGGTGCGATGAAGAAAAACTGGCGGCAAACATCCGCACTCCATCCCATCTACTCTACGTCAGGCACAGAAACACGAGAACAGCAGGTACGGCGCAGGCACCGGCGCGGAGTATCGGCCCGGAGCGCCCCAGCGCGGTGGGCAATAGCGCCCCGCACCACGCGTGCGGACTGCGGAGCGCCTGCCGTGCGCGGGGCAGGGGCGGGGCGGGGCACCCGGAACGCGCCCCGATTCGCACCGCGTGTCTCGCCCGGACGCACCGCGCGCCACCCCCGATCGGCGCCCCGCCTGCCCCCGTTCCTTTTTGCTTCTGCCGGCAGAGGAGGAAGAGGAGGGTGGGAGGTCGCAGATGCATATCATCATCGTCGTCGTCCGCCCCGTCGTGTCGCGCGCGCGCTCCGTCTGGGGTCCGGCCCCCCACGGTGCGACACCACGGCCGCCTATTCTTCCTCCACCCGAACCGGTGAATCGTCGTCATCGGTGGGAGGCGGTGAGGCCGATATAATAGCCAGCCCGGCGTGGCTCTCAACGACCGCGAGTTCTCTTACTCGTCCGTGACAAACTTCAATCTCCTGTCTGTGGTTCGCCCGCGATCGAAAGACACGATGTGGTCCACGACATTGGCACTCGCGGCCCTCGCGCTGCCACTCGGCGCGTCGGCGGCTGCCGTCTCGCCCGACGTCTATCCCAGCCGTACGAGACTCCTCTCCTCATCTTCATGGGCCTACCTCGGATATTTATTTTCAACATTGGCTGACCTTATCCATCAGCTCCCGGCCAAGGCAACGGCCGCTGGGCAGGCGCCTACGCCAGCGCGCGCAAGCTCGTCGCCCAGATGACGCTCGAGGAAAAGGTCAACGTCACGCGCGGCTTCAAGACGACCGAAAACGTCTGCGCCGGCAACTCTGGCTCTGTGCCCCGCATCGGCTGGCCGGGCATGTGCCTCCACGATGCGGGCAATGGCGTCCGCGCCACCGACATGGTCAGCGCCTGGGCCTCGGGCCTGCACGTCGGCGCCAGCTGGGATCGCAACCTGACCTACCAGCGCGGCGTCTACATGGCCAAGGAGTTTCGTGCCAAGGGAGGTGAGAATCCTTTACATGACGCGTGCTTGGCGGGCCGGGCAACGAGGGTTTGCAGGAGCGCGGCTGACATGGGCAAGTCAACATTGCGCTGGGTCCCAACGCCGGGCCTCTCGGTCGCACACCACTCGGCGGCCGGAACTGGGAGGGCTTTTCAGTCGACCCTTATCTGTCCGGCCAGCTCAATGCCGAAACTATTACCGGCTATCAAGACGCCGGAGTTATCGCCAACATCAAGGTTAGCCAGCCCCACGACGGACTTAAAGCTAGCTACACGAGGCTCACCAGGTACAGCACTTTATTGCAAACGAGCAAGAGACGTATCGCCGCCCATACTTCGGCGTCGAGGCCGCATCGTCCAACGTCGACGACAAGACCCTGCATGAGTACTACCTTTGGCCGTTTATGGATGGCGTCCGCGCTGGCGTCGCTTCCGTCATGTGCTCGTACAACCGCATCAACAACACGTACGGCTGCGAGAACAGCAAGCTCATGAACGGCATCCTCAAGTCCGAGCTCGCCTTTGACGGCTTCGTCATGCTCGACTGGAACGCCCAGCACAACCTTCAGAGCGCAAACGGAGGGCTCGACATGGTGATGCCCTACGGCGGCTCGTGGGGCGACAACCTCACGCATGCCGTCCAGAACGGAACTGTCAAAGAGAAGCGCGTCACGGACATGGCGACGAGGTGAGGACGGCTTCCCACTCAGTCCGCTCAACCCATTTTGATTTGCAGCCATTGACGCCAATGCAGGATCCTCGCCGCCTGGTACCTCGTCGGCCAGGATACCCCCGACTTCCGGGTGCCGGGCGCGGGCATGAAGAACCTCTCGCTGCCGCACGAGCCCGTCGACGCCCGCGTCCCCGCGTCCAAGCCCGTCCTGCTCGACGGCGCCGTCGCGGGCCACGTCCTGGTCAAGAACGTCAACCACTCGCTGCCGTTCCGCGGCAAGCCCAAGATGCTGTCCGTGTACGGCTACGACGCCGCGCCGCCGCCCACAAAGAACATCGACACGCTGTTCCAGCTGGGGTATACGTCCTCGCAGGAGATGGGGCAGGCGGTGCTCGGCACGCCTCGCCGCTTCGACCAGGCCGCACGGGGCGGCACCATCACCACCGGCGGCAGGGCCGGCGCCAACGCGCCGCCCTACATGAGCGACGTGAGTAGTAGTAGTAGTAGTAGTAGCTCCCCCCCCCCCCCTTTTCCCCTCTTCCCCTCTTCCTTCTCTCGCCCCACGGGAACCTTCGGAGCAGCGAATCCCACTGACGAGATCCCATCCCCGTGGCAGCCCCTGAGCGCGATCCAGCATCGGGCCGCGGCCGACGGCACCTGGGTCAACTGGGACGTGACGTCGACGACGCCCGACGTCAACGGCGCGACGGAGGCGTGCCTCGTCTTCATCAACGCCATCGCCACCGAGGGCTGGGACCGCACGGGCTTGCACGACGACGCCAGCGACGCGCTGGTGCTGCACGTGGCCGCGCGCTGCGCCCGCACCGTCGTCGTCGTGCACGCCGCGGGCGTCCGCCTCGTCGACCGCTGGATCGACCACCCCAACGTCACCGCCACCATCCTCGCCCACCTCCCCGGCCAGGACTCGGGCACCGCCCTGGTCCGCCTGCTCTACGGCGACGACAACTTCTCCGGCCGCCTGCCCTACACCGTCGCCCGCAACGAGTCCGACTACCCCGTCTACGAGCCGTGCGGCCGTGGCGCCGACAACACCACGGAGCCGCAGTGCGACTACACCGAGGGCGTGTATCTCGACTACCGCGCCTTTGACGCCAACAACGTCACGCCGCGCTTCGAGTTTGGCTACGGCCTGAGCTACACCACGTTCAAGTACTCGGCGCTGGCGCTCTCGCCGTCCGGCTCCAAGTCGTCCTCGTCCTCGTCGTCGCCGACATCGCTGCTGCGCGCCGGGTCGAGCGGCGGCGCCAGGCTGTGGGACGTGGTCGCGCACGTCGAGGCCACCGTCGCCAACACGGGCCGCGTCGCCGGCCACGAGGTCGCCCAGCTGTACGTCGGCATTCCCGGCGCGCCGCCCAAGCAGCTGCGCGGGTTCGAGAAGGTCTGGCTGCGGCCTGGCGCCGAGGTGACGGTGCGCTTCGGGCTGACGAGGCGCGACTTGAGCGTCTGGGACGTGGTGCGCCAGCGGTGGGTGGTGCAGGAGGGGCGGTACCCCGTGTACGTGGGCGCGAGCAGTCGCGATATCAGGCTGACGGGGGCGCTGGTCATCCATAAGTAGGCGCCACCCTGCTGGGGCGCTGTCATGTAGTAGTAGATTGTAGTTTGTTGTACACACGCGGCCCGTCTGCCGCGGTTATTTCTGGTATCTCGCTCGACGATTCAGCCTCTTGCGTGTTGCATCATCCCCGTCCCGCCGTGCAAAGACGGCCGCCAGCCATCCTTTTACACGTCGCCAAAGCCCGTAGCTTATCATCATTTACCAGCAGCCAGTTGGCCCGCTAGAGCTCCATATCCCGCGCCGTAGTAGTCTCATAGCATCGCGTCGCACTGCGTCATGACGACTTCTTGCCCTCGGCGGTAGCGTCCTTTTTGGCCTTGTCGTACGCGCCGACCTTGGCCTCGAGCTCGGCAATCGTCGCTGGCAAAAGAGTCATGATGAGCAAAAACACGTCGCCCCTCAAGTAGGCTAGGCTGGCCCAGGGCACGCAACGTACCGTCTCTCTCCTCGCGGACCTCGTCGGCCTCGAGCTTCACCCACGACCAGTACACGACCTGGTACGTGAAGACGGCGAGGAGCAGCACCTTTGCGATGGGCCTGGTGAAGGTCTTGTAGAACTGGGACTGCGCCGGGCGCCCGTTAGCCGCTTCTGTCCCAGGCTCACGTCTGTCCCCCTCTCTTTCGTCCCTTCGTTCGTGCGTGCGTACAAGGGGAGGCTCGTACCGTTGCGTTCGGCGGCTTGGAGTCGCTCGCGTAGCCGCGTCTTGTCGTCGTCGTCGTCGTTGCCGGCTGCTGCAGCACGACGGGTAACGTCGCGCGCGGCAGGGACCGCGTGGCGAGGCGGCGCACGAGCGGGAGCGGGAGCATCTGCCTGACTGCCATGGTGGTGCGGGCGCGCTCTGTTCTGTCGTCGTTGACGTCGTCGTCCTCGTTTGTCGATGTCGGTGCCAGGCGCGGCGTCGGCGGCGGTTGTCGTCGGTGCAGGTGGCTTTTCACACACCTCCTTCGCCGCCCAGGTCGCCGCCCCCAATTGAGCCCCAGACGAGCAGCGGCCCCTGTGCTCCGTCGGTAAGGCTGCCGCCCAGGTGCTGATAAGAGGCAGAGGCGCGCCTTCACTGCGGGGCCTGCCCAGACGCTTCGGCGCGACGCTCAGTGGGCCGGCCACCGCACCTGTGGCTGAGGTGTCCTCCGTGCCTCCTCCCAGCCACGAGTTCCAACCTGGAAGGTTAGGTGGCCCTGTGCTCAGCGCTCTTGGAGCTCAACCGCCCAGGCACCCTGAACCCCACCGCGACGCGCTGCTGCAACATACCTGGTAGTTCCCCGACAAGAAGCTCCAGCAGCACGAGCGGCCAGCACTGCAGGGCCCCCGCATTGCCGGCGCCTCGCGCCACGAGCCTCCCAGGACCCGCGCAAAGGCCACCACCACCACCACCACCTTCCCACCCTGGCGCGTGGGTGCAACCTGTCCCCTGCAGGGATCCTTGACGACACATGTCCCCAAAACGGCCGTTTTCCCATCTCTCTCTTCACCACCACGTCCACTACCAACCTGCCCTTTCGTACCTTTGCAACGCACGGAAACGCACGCACTCACGCACGCACGCACGCACGCATCCGCTCCGGAACCCGCGACCGCTGTTTTCCCTTCTTTCCCGTCCCTTGCCTTGCCCCCCTTCTCGCGCGCGCGCGCCACACCTACCCACCCATCCCCCAACCAGCTTCCCGCGGCCACATCGTCATTTTCCTACCATCGCTTTCCATACCCGTCTGCGACGTATCTGTCCATAAGCCTCGCTCGTCCTGGTTCGTCTCTCTGACGCGACATCACGCGCGCGCGCAATTTCCAGCCACCTCTTCTCTCTACCCACGCACGAGCCGCGAGCTATATATAGCAAGAGGACGCACGCACTCTCGCCCTCGGCCCAGCACCGTCCACCAACCTCGACCGACTTCAAGGTCTTCCAACTACATATACCCTACAGTCACAATGGTACGTGGCGAGCGCCCTCAAACCATGACTCTTTCCGTCGCCTGACCCGTCCTCCCCACCTCTTCTCTCCTGTCCCACTGTTCGTGGATGCTGACCATCGCACATCGCAGGCGCAAACCCTCGAGCAACGCCGCCGCAACGCCAAGTTCGCCAAGGTACAGGAGGCCAAGATGGGCAAGTCGGACGACCAGCTCAAGAAGCGCACCAAGGAGACGCCCAAGGCCCCCATCTCCATGTTCTGGATCGGTGAGTCCCAGTGTCCCCTCTCTCACCCCGCCTCCACCCGTTTGCGCTCTTCCCCCCATGTCCCGGCCGTGGACATGCGCGCGCGCGGGTGTCTATGTGCAACGCTGGTGGCTCGTCTCCCTACCCAATTGGCCGTCGTCTGAGAGCTGCTAGGTGGCTAACGCAATGACAAAACGCATAGTCCTGCTCGGCTTCATCGTCTTCGGCGGCCTCGTCTTCGAGGCTCTCTCGCGCATGTTCGGTCAGTAAGCGCGCTTCAGCGGAGCGATCACCGCCTGTCGAGCGAGGATAGAAGGTTGTGAGACTCTCGCGCATACGAGGCCACACTATTCGTCAGCCAAAAGTCGTCATGTCCCGTTTCTGTTGCCATGCCACGCGCCGGGAAAGCGTCACTTGACCATTCCGCGCATCTTACCGTTTCTACGCGTTGAGCACTGCTGCTATTATTATTATCACAACCTGGTCCTTATCATGCAGGTCTGCGATGGAGCAACCACGGCGCAATTGGAAATAATAAAGTTTTATCTCATCGGGCGCTATGCCCACGACCTTGTTTGCCATCTCTCGCGAGAGACGCCATGAAAACGCCATGCTATGCCTTTTTCCGAACCGTGGGGACGCGTGGCCCAGAGCAAGTGTACCTCCAAATACAGGGGATATCTGGACAGATTCCCATTCCAGGGCCAGGCCCATGATTTACGCGCCCAGTCCGCGGCGCTTGCCGGTGCCATCGAACTTGGCCTTCATGCCCTCCTCAAACTGACGCTGGATCTCGGCTTCGGCCTTGGTAGACGCAGACTTGTCCTTGGGTGCATTTCCCGCCGTTGACAGGGCAGCCGTGGCGTCCTTCTTGCCTCCAAGCAGGCGCAGAAACTTGGCCTGTCGCGCCGACCCGCCTCCAAGATCGCCTACGTTCCACTTGGCGGCGTCCGCTGTCGCTGCCGCATCGGCACCAGTCTCTGCGGCGGCGACCTTGGCTGCCTTGGCCTTCTTCCCTTTTTTGTCCTTTTTCTCCTTCTTTTCTTTTTTCGCCTTCTTGTCCTTCTTGGCGCCTTCCGGTGCCGAGTCCGCCTCCTCCTCGTCGGCCTTGCGCTTCAAGTTGGGTTTGGGCTCTTCGACAGCGTTCTCGGCCTCGCCCTCGACCTGGGAAGACTTGGCCGTCTTCTTTTTCTTGTCCTTCTTGTCCTTCTTCGGTTTGGCCGTTTCCTCGGCATCCTCCATGATTGCATCTTCGGGCTCGGCGTGCGTCGGCTTGTCGTGCTTGTGCTTCTTGTCTTTTTCCTCCTTCAACCTAGCGGTCGCTGTGGCAGAAACGGTGCTGTGGGCGGACGCATCGCTTTCACGGCGGTGCTTCATAACGAGCTCATCAGCCGGAACAGTGCCAGCTTCAGGGTCTGCGATCTCAGCGCCGCCATCCTCGCCGTCCGAGGAAGAGCTGCTGTCATCGGACGAGTCGTCGACGACGTGCTCGATAGTTTTGCCCTCTTTCTCGGCACGCTGTGTAACAGTTAGGCAACCAGCATGTGCTTGTAGCAGCAGCTCACATACCTCTTTGGCCTCGGTCATGAGCTGGTACTGCGCCAACGCCTTCTGTGCCTCTGCCGCAATCTTTTCAGCCTGAATCTTGAGCTTCTGGTGTCTCTGAAGCAACCGCAGGCGCTTTCTCTCGCGCTTGACGGGATCCGCGCCCTGCTTGGTCAGCTTCTTTTCCTTCATCTCCTGCCTGCGCTCCTCGCTCCATTTGGCGCTCCGGCCGACGTTCGCTTTGCGCGCCTTCTTGGCGGCCGATTTCTCCTTGCGATGCTCCTTGCGTTCCTCGGCCCGGCGCGTGCGTGCGTTGACCTTGGACAACGCCTTCTCTGTGGGCGGAGCTACATCAGCGTTCGCCGCCCGAAAGTCGAAAGGCGGAAGCGCCCTCGCACGTACCCTTCTGGAGCTTCTGGTGATCCGGGTCGGCCGCCTGGGCGGGGACCCCTGCCGGTGCCGGTGTCATTGCGACAAGCGCACACGCTCCAGGAAGCGGTGCAGATGCTCGCGTGCGGTTGAACTTGAGCTGGAGAAAGCTCCGGAGCTGAGGCTACGTCCTGCGGCTGCGGGTGCGGCTGCAGTTGCGGCTATGACGGCTCTCTGGAGGCAGGATTCCAAACGACTGCAGTAGGGTGCAATCTGGCGTCGAGCCGCTCCGGTGGCAGCCTGGTTTGCTGTAAGGCTGCGGTTGATTGCTGTCTGCCTGTGGGCATGCGCGAGGCTGCTTGGATAAATTTTTGGTGGGGCCTGGATGGCCGGGTCGGGGTTCTGCCGGGCGGTCAAGCCACAAGCTCCCTGTCCGTCAAGGACCGCAGGGTGGAAGCAACGCCCCACACCGACCCGGCCGGAGCGGCCAGCGGCAGGCGTTATCGCCGCTCTTGCCCGGTGTGGGTGGGCATCGCCCGGCAGGCACTGGGGCCGTGGGAAGGCACGCTGCTGCCCGCGAAGGAACCATTGGGCCCTCGATACTGCCGCCACGGCAGGAGCGGACGAGAGGTGCGGGAGTATGGTGTCCTGGAGTCCAGAGTCTGGAGTGTGGGATCTGGAATCTAGAAGCTGGGCCGCCTGCGCCCTTATTACCGAATGGACCAAAAGGCTTTAGTCTGGGCGTTAGCCAGGCAGGAACGCCCCAAGCAAGCCATCTCGTCTAGAGGTCCCAATCTGGCCCATTGCATCACTCCTCGCTTGCTGGGGACGTTCATTCACGGAATATCTCCCTGCATCCGAATGCCCGAAACAGCGAAGCCACGAGCATGACGGAAGTTGCCATTCACTCCCCTACGTGAGACGGTGAGAATGACTTGCGCCTCCCCGCGAGTCGAGACAGAGGCCAGCTCGAATGGGGTTCCGCGTTGAACGCGAACGAGCGAGTGCGACGCTGCACGCCCGCCTGCCAGTCACCAACAGAACAGACGGGAGCGGGCGCGCCCCAAAGCCGATCGAAATCATCCTGTGCGGCTCTGCTGCGGATCCGACCCCGGCCTCTCGCGGTGCGCACTGCGCAGACTCTTGCTCCGCAGCGGACACCGACCGGGTGAACGCAGGCGTGCGGCGTGACGCTGGCGCCAGTATGATGAATGAATGAGATGGAGGGCGCGCTGCCAATGGCACTGCCACGATGCGCATGCCCGGCGCTGCTGCGGCCCGGGCGCTGCTATCCCGAGTCTGCCGGCCGGGTGTCGCTGCAAGTGACAACCGAGGCGCGGATGAAGGTTTCCTGTTTCCTATCTTCCAATGCTCAGGTGCGACCGTGGCTGTTGGCCAGCGCAGGGAGCTGTCCGCCCCCGTGAGCCATCCATCTTCTCCAACCACATCTGCAACTTTTTTGCCTGATAGGGCGGCGGCGTGGCAGTGACGGACAGGGCTGACGAGGGATGAATGTCTGAGTCCCGCTCGATCTGCCGCCGTGCTCGTCCTTTCTCGAAGCATGCATTGGGTGCAGGTGCTCAGCCGCAGCATCGTTGTCACCGTCGTCATGGCCCGACGCCCACCACCCGGGCTCGCGTGTGCAGCAGCTCGATTGGGAGGAGGGCGGTGATGCCACCCGTACCAGCCAAGATGCAGCGATTCGCTTCCACTCACAGGGCCGTTCGAGCGGGCGCACGCAGGCCAAGGCCGCGCGCCGATGGGTGCTCCGACCCCCCGGACGACATCGCTGCGACGGCGGCCCACGATGGATGAACCCACCCACCCCCCGGCTCTCGTCCGCGTATGTGCGAGAGCCTGCGTCGCGCCGACAGCCAGCGGCCGGCCAGCCCAGCGCGACCACGGAGCCTTTGACATCCCGTCCACACCCCCCCCCCCCACCAGGGCTGAAGGGGTCGAGGGGCCACCAACTCTGTTCGCAGAAGGCGTCCCCACCTGGGCGCGAATTGCACCCCGTTCTGTCGACCAGGGCGTGTGACGGTGTCAGTGAGTGACCTCTCAAGTCTCAACTTCACTGCACTCCCTTAACTGGTGCCGCTCTCTACGTAACTCCCCCTTGCCGCCACTCTCCACGAGCCGCTGCCCGCTAATCTGGCCTCTCAATTGACAATCTTGCCTGGACCGCGAGATGGGTTCCTGTTGTTGTTCCCCAAGAAGGCGCGGATTCTGCCTCGCCTCGTCCGGGTCGGGTGTGGCCGCGCGACAGGTGGCCGTCAAGGGAGCATCGTGGCAACGCCAACGAACAAGCACCTCAAGCAAGCCTCTTTCTCGTGCCAGCAAGCCCCCCCCGCCACCTTCGCTCGATCCAGCCCGTCGTCAAGCCCCATCCAAGCCCGTCCCGCCTCGTTCATCTCTCGTCCGCGGCACACACACTCACCCACGCACGCCTCTCACCAGGCTGCGTCACGGCGTACGTACCACGGCGTCCGTCCCGCAAGATCCGTCTGCACGGCATCCTTGGTTACGCGAACAGCCACTGGCACTGAGGGACTGATTGACCCCCCCGGTGGCGGTCGATGGCGTTCGTCCCCGGGACACTTCGCAAGGGCGGCCAATCGGCGCTCGCTCGAGAGCCGGGTGGGAACCAGCAGCCGGTGGCGGGCTTTCAAACGGCCTTGTGTCCGGCGGCGCCACGTTTTTTGGTTGTTCCTCCCCCCTTCTTCCTGTCGTCGAGTGACACGGGAAACGGCCCTGCAGCAGGTACCGGCCGTGCCGCTGGTTGGAGGGCCGTCGCCCGTCTGCCAGAGAGCCAGGCGCCACGCCGCCGCCCGTGCCCTGCGTGATCGCGGCAGGCTGCTGGCGTTCTTGTGCTCGGGACGGACGCTGCTTCGTATTCACGACGCCGCGTCCCAGCGGTGATGGACGTGATGATGGCGATGATGGTGAATCTCTCTGCTGGGGACAACATGCGCGCGCGCGTCCCTGGTCTGGTGACTCAGTCCAGCGCCAGGGACACGAGCTCCCAGCGAATCTGCTTGCACCGCGTCACAAGCCATCCTGGTATCTTTCGTCAGTCCCTCGCTCGCCCGCTCGCTCGCTCACAAGGCCAAGCAGCCGCGGTCCGCACGCACCGCGCGCGCACCCGTCAGTCCAAGGCGATTGCCCCCCCACCTCCCATCCGTCTTGGGTCCCACTCTCACTCTGGCAGTCCGCTGGATCTTCTCGTACGAACGAGCAACTGGTTACCTTGGTACCGACCTACCTGCCGGATCGCACCCCGTCCCGATGTATCGTCGCCTGCCCGGCCCAGGGCCAAGGGAGGGGAGGGAGCGGAGGGGCGCGCCAGGACTAGCCACAAGGCTCTCACTCACGCTCACACGCGCAGGCGCTCTCGGAGCAGGGTTTCCCGCCCCCATCGCTGCTCGGTTGGCCTGCGCCAACACAGTCGAGAACAAAGATGACGCCACACACGCCCCTCAAGAAGTCACGACAGGCGCCTCAAGTATCAGTCATCAGGAGAGGATTAATAATGCAGCGAAAAAAAGTTGTTATCAGGTTTCTTGGTTGTTATTTCTTGCTCTTTTCCTCGTGACGACTGCTGAGAGTGGGCCGTTTCTTGCCGTTCCAGGTCCCGTCTATCCCCCGAGAACCGCCCGCCGCTTTCCTGTAAATGCTTTCTAGTAAGATGACAGTGGAGAGAAGAGGAGAAGTGAAGCCAGACCAGACCCAAACCCCAAGAAAAGCCAGAGCAGCTATGCAACAGAACAAGTGGCTAAAAAAAAAAACACAAGAGGCTCAACAAAACATGACTCTTTTGCTCGATCCCACCCAGTCCGTCTTGAGAAGATGTAGAGAGAAAAGAGAGAGGGAAACAAAAACCAGACCGCTTGACGCCCCGTGCCCACGCATATTTTAGCGGGGAGTTTGACCGTCCAATGCTGAACCTGAACGCCGCCGCCCCTGTAGAACCGCATCCATTGGGGTTCCCTGTCTCCCCCGCAAGACCCTCCAGTCGTGAGTCGTGCGCCTGTAGGCTCATTTCACCTTTATGGAACCACCCTTTTCTATTGCACAAGTGCAATGAAACAGACGAGATAGACAAGGCAAATCAAAAACAAAAAATCTGCAACGATAAGGTCAGCTGGTAGTTATGATTTTCGGGGCCGAGGCACTGAGACATACCCGCTGGATCATCATAAAGAGAGACAAACAAGATGGCGAGCTTCTCACACCGTGGAGAATGGAGGAGGAGGGTGCGGGGGCGCTTCGTAGACATAGCTCGTCGTGTCGTCGTAGTAAATGTCGTCTCCACCGCTGCTGCCGTAGCTGGCCGTCTGCTGCAGGCCCGCGCTGTACGGCATGCTATATTGAGGGGGGCTGTACTGGGGCTCCGGATATGCCTCATCGCCGACGTACGTGCCTCGACCGCTGCTGCGGCGGCTCTCAGCTTCGTAACCCCGCGCGACGACCAGGTTGAGATTCAGGCCACCCCAGGGCAGACCCGACAGGGCGTCTTGGTCACCGCCGACGTCCGTGAGCGCAAGCGTGCGATAGCTGTTACCGGCGTGCTCCCGATTCCTCGTCTCACGCTCAGCTTTTTCCTTGTTTTCCCTGGCCTTCTCGCCTGCGTCGACCCGTTAGACCTCACTTAGCTGGCACATTTAGAGCACGGTCTGACTTACGGAACTTGCGTTGTGCGATGCGGTTCTGAATGCGCCGCCGCTCCTCAGGGTCCGTCACTTCCGTCCAGTCCACATCCTTGGCGCTGGACTTGGATGACTTCCGAGAGATGGAGGATGAGGGGGAGGCAGCCGACTTCTTGGAAGCGTCTGAGTTGTGTCTGGAAATCTTGGCGGCCGTCATGATGGCGTTCTTGGTCTTGAGGAAGTCGATGTCTGATTCGGTTGAGGACCTCTTCCGCTTGTGGCCGGGCGCTGAACGAGGTGTAGTGACGAGGCTGCTGGGTAGTGTCCTTGAGCGTCGCTCTGCCAGTCCAGGGATACCAGGTGAATGCTGTCTGGCGTGCTTGTAGTCGTTGGTTGAGACCGGGGAGGCGCTCTGGATGCGGATCTTGGGAAGTAATATATGCTGGCTCTCAGGATCTTGTTCGGTCTGAGACATCTATTGGTCGCAGCGTCCTCTCGATGATGGCATATACAGAGACGTGACTGGTGTGAATAGTACGTGATGGGGTATATCTCATAAGACTTCGACAAACGCTGGCTCTAGACGCACGTAGATGAGACTTGCCGTGTAAGTCCAAGCGCGACTCGTTGCAGGATAAGGGCCGACCAAGGAAGGACAACACAAATGTCTGGTGGTAGCAGTCAACTGCGTAATGAATGTTTGATCGTGGTCAAATCTTGCTTGCGCCTTTCAAGCAGGGCTTGGGTTGATTATAAAGACGAGGCTGCGAGCAGGCAGAGGGCGTCCGGGGATGAAGCAGACAGCCCAGGGCCTCTAATTATAAATTCGTCAACCGCGTGTCTGGGACACCATCAACCCATCCATCCACCCCATGCATCCTGGGCGCTGGGCTGCCCAAGGTCCATTTGGTTGCGGATACCCTAGCAATGGCTCTTCACACCCCCAGTTCGCGGCCGGCACCGGCGCACGTCACGGCTTTCCTGGTGGAGGTGGGACGGGCATACCTGGGCCCGGTAGGGCAGACTGGACGTCGTCGCCCTCGCGGGCCGGCATGACGCAGATGGGCGAGAGACGCGTGGGTCGTGGGTCGACCCCCTGTTGCCGGGGGGGCCTCGTTCACGGTGTGCCAGAGGGGCGTAGGTGTTCGACGAGGTCCGTCGTGGTGGTGGCCCGATGGGGGTGTGGTAGTGGTGGGCAGGCTCGGGAAGTGTCCAGAGGGCCCTTTGCCGTCGTCGACGATGAAACAAGCAAACAACGGAGACGGCGGCCAGCCCTGCGCGGCAGACCATGCCAGGGACGTGAAAGGTGGAATTCAAGGAGAGGGCCGGGGGGGAGGGGGCGTGGCCTGAACATGGCGCCTCTCCGAGTCGCATGGCGGGCAGGCAGTGGCAGTGGCGTGTGTACTTCGGACTGTGTCGTGAACCAAGTCCGCCGCGGGAGGGCTTGGTCGGAGTCCGTGAGCTGTGGCAGCGGACGGATACGTGCCTGGGCACCTGGTTGCTGAGCTTCTGCTCTGTCGCCTCATCGTGCTGGCCGGGTGGTTTGTATGGGGGGAGGGGAGGGGAGTGTGTGTGGTTGTGGTCGGTTTAGTCTCAGCGAGATGTGGAGATCTGTAGCGCAGCTAAAATCAAGCGCAGGGCAGGCACGGCTTTCTCTGGCATGTCTGGGTGCAAGTGCACTCAAGTGCTGGTGCAAGTGCAGGTGCAAGGACCACCCCAAGCTTGCCCAAGGCTGCCAACTGCCCCCCATCCCCCCCTTCGCCCCTCCTCCTCTCCGCCGTATCGCTCGCGAGCTGGCAGGAGTGGCCGGGTCGGGTGGGCCTCATCAAAAAAGAGGGTAGCTCTGTTAGCTCCAGCCCTGCAGAAGTATATTGTACCGACGGTGCGGCAGCTGCTGGGTTTCGCTGCAGCGATCGGCCGCAGCGCGGATACCGCCCATGAGGCTCGCCCCCATGTGGATGCTACCTCGCCCGGGGCGACATGCCGCATCCCAGGTCCCAGGGTGCATGTCGCCAAGTGCCAGGGTGCATGGCACCGCACTGCTGACCAGAAAGGGAATGACAGGCAGCGAGCTGAATGGTCCGGGGGGATGGCTGGATGGGTCTCAGAAGCCTTGCCTTCGCCCTGTGCTGTCCTGTCCCGCCCTGCCTGGTCTTGCTGGTCTTGTCTTGCAGTGGCAAGTGGGTATCAAACGACGGCTCCCAGGAGCGCGGTCTGCGCATTCGCTTTTTGCGACAACTACCGGGACCTATCCACCCAGCGCGCCGCGCCTCGCAGGCGCAACCACGCGCTGATGCCTGGAATGCGTCCGTTCCCCCCCCCAGGAAGATGGAATTGGCAATGGACCAGGGGATCCCGAGACCCTTGAGTCTCGCCAAAAAGGGTCAGTCGTCAGTCGGACCCCAGAACTGTTGCCCGGCAGAACGGGATGCTCGTGCAGAGCTTGGCGACCAAGTTGAGCCTCATCGCCATCGAGTGAGTGGTCTGGTCGCCCGCGTCCACGCAAAGTCGGCTCGCTGGGCTACTGTACCCGACCTGAGCCTCGACACCGGTCGAGTCACATCACGACGCCGCCGCTCGCGAAGCTCCTGCATCGAGTATGCCTACCGGACTGGCCTGCTGCACTACACTCCCCTCCACTCCCACCAGTACATCGCCAGACTCACACCTAAGCCTCGCCCGGGAGGTATGCGCTCGCTCTGCATGTGGAAAACGAGAACGGGGCTTGGCCACGCGGCGGAGGGGTCAGATGCAGTCCCCATCCGACTCAATTCCAAGCTGGCGGGAACTCGACGCGATTCACCGTCAGGCACCGCAGCGAGCCTGCAATGTCACCCTGCGTGGCGAGTGAGTCCCCCAAATCATTATCGTCGACTGCCGCATGCGCCGCCGCCAATAGCCATCCGCTGCGACGACAGATGGAGGGGAGCTTGTCAACCCGCAAAAACCACCTCCACTCACCACGGGCGTACCAGCCCGGCCATGTGCGGTTTGTGAAGGAGAGATGAACGAAAGCGAGATATACGACCGGGAGACGGGACTTGCCACCCAACCACGGTGCGTCGCTGCCTTAGGTAAGGGGTCTGGGGTGGTGGGTTGGAGTGGCGCGGGCGTCCGTCGCCCGACAGCCGGACGGATGGCCACGAGTCCACGACCACTGGCGGGTGATGGAGACATCTCCGGCCCAGCTCGACGGCGCCCGTTGCCGGCCTCGCCAGCGCACAGCTCATGCGCTCAGGAGTCAGGTACCTTTGCAGCCGTGGGTCCGCCATGAACGCCCCAGCTCGCGGCATCATGCCCTCCTGGAGTCCTGGCCTGCTGGAACACGGCCCGAAGTGCCAACCATTCCACCTGGCGATTGGCGGGGTCTCAGAGACAAATGCAACCAGACTTTGGAGGAGGGGTGATGGGGGGTCGCGCATGCTTAATTTTAGCTGGGGCGGTTCGTGAAATCCGAACCAGAGATGCGTCCATTTGGCCTCTTTGGGAGCCTGGGACATGCCCGTGAGCCATGCTTCTTTTGCTCCACCACTGCGAGAGTGCCGTGTCGCCGGCGATTCGTCCGAGGTGGGATTGGTGCTGCTCACGATCCCGACCCCGAGCGCTCGCGCTGCGATACCGCGACCCTGCCACCCTTCAACACGTGCACCAAGCCGCAGAATGGCCATGGCAAAAGGTCCCACGAGCGCCTCTCGCTCGAAATAACGAGCCGCGCCCATCCTAGCCCGCCGTGTGGTGCCCTGCTCGCGGCAAGCCCGGCACTTGCCACCGCAGACCCCGACTTGTGCCGCACCGTCCTCTGGTGCTTCGGAGTGCGGACAACCATGTGTTCCGACCGGATCAACATAGGGAGCAAGACTTGCCGCCACGCGAGCCGGGTACAAGGTTTAGCGCTCAGAGGCGGTCGGAGAACATCGATGGCCCGCCAGGGACGAAATGCCAGTGAAGCTACCAAGTGAATCACACCACCGCCACGCATGGAAGATGTTCCTTGCAATTCGTTGCAGCAGGACCGAGAGACACCCCGTGGGAGGCCCAGCTCGGCACGCCGCCGGCGGGCGAACGGACAACGCCAACGCCGTTGACGCCTCTCAGGCTGCCCCAGATGCCTCCCGCACTTTGTGTGCCCGTCGCATGCCCATGCTTGGCGCTTGGTGCCAGTGGCGCCCCAGAGAAAGCCCTCCGAGCATGACCGGATCCCCGTGGCGGCTACCTTTGCGGGTGACGGCAAATTTGGGGGGGGCGGCCGCCAAGGTGCGGCACCCCTTCGCGGCCGGCGTGCGTCATGGCCACGCCTCGCGGACGGAGTCCGATCGTTTATCTCGCTGCGAACGAGTCTTTTGTCGCCAAACGCAAGGTACATCCAGCCGTCCACCGCCTCGTCAGAGCTTGGGGCTGAGGCTTGTTGATGGTGTCTCACCATCCGAGGGCGGCAATCGTTCGATGCCGACACGAGAGACATTGACTCTTCCGTCGAGCTTCGCCGAGAAGCTGTGGAAACCGCTTACTGGCTTAGCGGCGACCAACCAGCCGGCACGCATACTCGTAGACACCCAATGCTTTCAGCTGGCTGGGTGCAGAGGAGAAACAATCCCCAGAAGCAACACGCAGATCAAGTCGTACATACATCCTTGGATACCGAGGTGCGAGGTGGTATCGGCAGTGGGCGAGACACCACAACCAACAAGCAAAGACAAGCACCTCGGGGGTGATCGCCCCCAACATTCTCTCCCGTCGCTGCCAGGCTGCCAGTCCCGTCGGCTGGCAACCTCGCCAGCCGGGAACCAGGGCTGCTGGCGCCCGTCGCTGTTGGGGCCCATTCGTCCCGAGGCGGCAAGGATCCGGCAAAGCCCCCTGGGCATCTGCGTCTGAAGTCGAGCGTGCTGCGGGGCCCGTCAGCAGGGGTTGCACGTTTCCTGGCTGCGTTCAAGGTGCTTCAAAGCGATGCGACGCGCACTTGCTTGCCATTGCGATCTGCCAAGGTGCAGCAAGGGGACGCTGCCGTGAAGGTTGTCCTTCTAGGCATCCTGAGCGATGGTAGTGCGTACCTTAGCAAGCTTAGATGGTGTCGGAGTTTGGGGGACGAATGGACTCATGGATGCGTTCCATGGTCGCCGCCTCGTGGCGACGACGCAGTGCAGGCGCACACTGCAGCCCGCAGCGAGGTGCGCATCCGGCGCACCTGCCCAGGGATGCAACGGACGGTGGAGGTACGGACGTACAGGAGCCCAGGACACCACATGTTGATGTGACCCCGTGCCTTCCTTTAGGTTCCATCTGCCTTGCGCATCCTGCTCCCTCGCGTGGCGCCCCTTCCTTGCTGTCACGGTCCACACGAGGTGTGGGCAGGAGCTACGGGGCACGAGCAGTATCTCCTCCGTGCCAGGTTCGCGAACTTGCACCCCATCTTCGAAGTACGGTGCAGTCCGTACCTGAGTTACCTGGTAGTCTATATGGAAATCCACTTTGCGCTCCACCACGGGCTGCAATTCCGCCTCGAGCGGACAGCCTCTGTTGCCCCGCTTCAAGCCGACGCCTGTGCCCGCGGTGGAGCATCGCAGTTCCGCTGTTCGCTGGACGGCCTCGCAAACTGCCGAATGTCACTGCTCGGCCCTCTATCGTCCTGCAAACCCGCTTGAGAAAACGCTCGTCAACGAGAGTGACCCTACACCGTCTGCATAGACTCGTCTGTGGCCTGCTATTTGCCGGACAGGCGAGAGTATCGGACGGCGCCAAGGAGTCCTTCCAAGAACCCTGCACTCTTCTCGTGACCAGGCCGAGAACAGGTCAAAAGGGCTCGTCGCAGAGATCTCCCGGACAAGCAAGAGCAATCGAGGAATCCTTCGACCGATCGCGTGGACAATAGGGGCGTGTGTCTTTGACGACCCACGTCGCCCTCTATGAACGCCTCGCTCACCTTTACCGGGAACATGTGCCCGTTCGACACCCATGAAAGCCGTGAATATCTCAGGTCCGTTGACTTACCTATGTGCATGGGTGGTGACCGACGGCCCAGGGATACAGAAGGATCCGCCTGCTGCTTGCGCACTCTGAATCGCTCCGGACTGAGAACAGTCACAACAAGCTGACCGCACGACATTCCGGCAAGACTCCGAGACCGCGTCCGGGTTCCAACGCGGCATACCCCAAAAATACTACTGCAGACTGCACGGGGGTGTGAGTCGTCTCCTAGTCTATGTCGATCCTCAGCAACGAAACTCACCAGGCCGCCAGGGAAGCCCGGCAACTGAAGCTGAAATGGCCAAGACTCCCGCTTTCGATCCTTATCACCGGCCGCGGTGGGGAGTTGCCGTCCAAGTTCAAGTCTGCAATCAAGCCTTTGGCCAGAAGACGCCATCCTTCGTCCACGTGAAGGTGTCCGTCGACACTCGTCTCTCGTTGCGTGCTCTTAAAATAGATAGCGACGGGCATTGGATCGCTGCACTTCATAGAACCAGGGGGCTTTAGTGGCGTTGGGCCCCACCCTTTGACGAATGGTTGCCCTTTCGTCCGGGGTCCTGGCAACCGCTTTGCCTCTTTCACCCACAACACAATTTCCTGAGATCCCCTTGGTCGTTGAGCCTCAGTCTGTTGCCTGTGTCTGGTTGAATTGCTCGCTTCCAGCCTCAGCCCTCCAACTTGGGGGCCACCGCATTGGTCTCCAGACCAGGCAGAGTTCCCGGGCAACGTTCCTCACATGCTGCCTGCTTGGAGTCATTTCGTGCTGGGTTTCCCCAGATGCGAGAGGCGGGGGATGCAACGAGGGTGGGCACTAGCTGGGAAGTCACCAAATCTCGGCCGCTCTTGTGGCGACCGCCGAGAACAGGTAGTGCAGCTGGAGCTCTGGCGGGCGGCCAAGGCCTTCGCGAAGACGAATTCCCCTAACAGGACCAGCAGTGAGCGCGGACGCAGGTGTAGCGTCGCGCCCTCCCATCTTGTCGTCCTGAAATCTCTCGCTTGGTGCCAGCCGGCAGATCCTCGCCACCCGGGCCAATTGGTGTGCTTGGTGCATGCCGTCACGCGGTTTGCGTCTCCCCCAAGCTCCCC
Organism: Purpureocillium lavendulum; assembly: GCA_029168975.1. NCBI lineage: Eukaryota > Fungi > Ascomycota > Sordariomycetes > Hypocreales > Ophiocordycipitaceae > Purpureocillium > Purpureocillium lavendulum. The sequence continues at coordinate 2,227,794 of JAQHRD010000008.1, read as the reverse complement.
TCCGGCGTCTCATGGATCCCTGGTGACAGCTCCGTTCGATCTTGACTTGCTTCTCACCGAGCGACCGGACCTGGCGAGATCGAGAATCACTTCCTGTGTCGGGGTAGGGTGATCCGAATCCTCGTGGGTGATTAAAATAGATACCGAATGACGTCTGGCCGTTTGGTTGCCACTACCCTGTCGATCACCAACGCAAGGCGAAAAGTTTCAAGCATCACGTTTGCACGCGGGCCAGTTGCGCGGACGCCGTCAACCCATCAACAGCATTTGGTGGCACGAAGTCAAGACAGCAATAGAGATAACGATGCGACGTATCGAGCGATGCAAGCGACAATGAACCTACGTGCAGCGATGGAACCTCGTGGTGAGACTGAAAGTATCTAGACCACGCCTAGGTCGTGAACTGCATGCACCCTAGTGCAACCCTGAGCAGGATTTCTCTGGCGACAAGGGCCCCTCGGTTGATTCTTTCAAGGAACCTCCAGGTCTGTGAACGACACGTGCCGACCAGGATTGAGCAGAGCAGGATCAGGCAACTTGTGAGCCGCTCGTTTCGTGGGCACGTCCATTCGCAGGTTCGTCGTGGAGTCGCGGCTACTATTTCTGTTTTCGGTAGACCGGACGAGCGACCAGGTCAAGATCATCTCGGAGCAACGTTTCCCGATAGGCGCGAATGCTCGTTCGGATCTTTTTTGGCAAACCCATGGGGCCAGGCAAACACACTCCCTCTAGGTCCGTACTTGCGATTATATTCCCCGATACCCCCAGGCTCCGCAGCGTGGTTTCAAACGTCCCTGGACCCCCTGCGTTGCGGCTCTCGGCCGCCCCGCACCGCACCGCGAGGCAGCGCGGCTAAAACCTAGTCGACCAGGACCGCGGTGATGCCGACAAAGATGGAGTCCGTTTCGTCCGTCTGAAGACAGGCACGGACGGACGGCCAGGGTATTCGGGCTTGGCAGATCGTCGGCGGGACGATCGTGGTGAAACAAAACGGGCAGCTATTTTTGTCCCGGCTCTCTGCAGCGGCTCCTCGGCAGGGCTCCGTTTGAAGTGTTAGTGTTTGTGGATTAGTTGTTGGTGGACACCACAGGAAAATTGTAGGCGGCACCTTGTGCCTGGTAATAGCGCCTGGGATTAAGGCCTGATCCGTGCGCACGGCGCCAGAGTCCCCTCTGCAGCTGGCACCACCCATCTTCAGTGATTGGTCTGTGTCCATAAGCTGAGCTCTGGAGCTGAGCTACTGGGAGGGGCGACTTTGGCCCAGCACTGGAGCTTTATTTTAGGTGCATGGTCGCAAGGCACTCCAGGCCGCCCATGTCTGTAGCTGTGCTATGTTGTAGGGTGGTATTTCTTCAAGGTCGCCTTGCTGAGAGCGGGCATTACCACCGGCGTTGCAGATGGTTTGAGCGCTGAACCTTTCCACTGCAGCCTCATGGGACCCCGCGCCTCGTGCGAGGGTCGCACATTTACCGTCGACTTCGTATGCCTGTACGGATACAGCGCGCTTCAGTCCTACCCCAAACTGCATGGGACCCGGCCGCGAAAGCCTGTAACACTCTGCACTCCCTCATCCCCCCTGCCCGTGCAACAGCAGAACCCCGTCAGCCCTACGAAGCCCGGGTGTGCGAGAGACGAATCGACAGCGACGCAAGGTCCCGGCGACGCGGATCGCGGGGGCGGCGGGTTGGCGGCGGGAAAAGAGAGAAACGCGAGCAAGCAAACAACAGCCTGACGATGCTGGGGGGGGGAGGGGGCGTGCCCGGCTGCTCAAGCCCAACAACCCCCCCAGTGCTCAGGTGCCTGTCCAAGTGGTTGGTCATAGCTGACACACGATCTGGCGCGCTGGACCCCGGTGCCCTTCCCGCCGCCTTTTAATGTTCTAAAAACAGCCACCAACGACGGCTCGCCCAGACGTCGAAACAAGCTTTTGGGCCCCCATGAGGGTGTGTCTCGCAGCGCCTTGTGGGCGAAACGGGTAAATATCGTGCATGTTCGACGTTTTGGTTTTTGGGGAAACAGTCGGTCTCCGTCAAAGGTAGGAGGATCATGAGGGTGCTGATGCGCACCGGGGCAGGGGAGGGAGGGTCGAGCTGGCAGCCCGGTCGCGTGCCTGGAGAATCCGGGGCTAATACTGCACAGTGTGAAGGTGGGAAGCCTGGGATGCCCTGGCAGCTTGGCGGGCCCTGGAGAGAAACCGACAGAGCCGCGACTTCACTCCTGGTTGGCCTCCATGAGAGCGCGGGTGATGCTTGTTTTAAGAGTATCTCGGGGTCGAGTACGCTCGTTGATCCCCTTCTGCTCGGAAACACGTGCAAACGACCTGGTGCAGGTCATGAGATGCCATGGTCTGTCCGTGACTGTCCGGCCGGTGTTGGCGAAGAGTCGGGTCCGAGGGATCCACGCTTCCTGTCGCGGCGCTCCGGCCTACCCTATACCCAAGGACAAACATTCTGAACTTGATCTCACCTCCACGGGCGCAATGCGACGACTAATACCATGATAGACGCGACATCAATGGCCTTGAGGTACCATTTTTCTTCATGCTGTGACGGGTCGGCTGCGCCCGGTGATCTACGATAACCCATCGCCTCTAGACCGAGATCATCATCCTTGGACCCCAAGCTCGCCAGGCACGGGCATGGACACAGCCACCTCCACACGCAAATCCATCGCAGGGTCAACAGTGTTGCCTTAACATATGTATACAGCGTAGAGTACACAGCAGAACGTCGCTGGAGTATAAAAGTGTCGCCAGAATCCGCCTCCCTACATCTTGGCCAGCATCTCGGCCTCGCGCTCTGCCCTGCGCTCGGCAGAGCGCTTCTTGAAGCGCACCTCGGCCCTCCGTCTCTCACCGCCGTCAATCTTGCGCCCCCGACGTTGCTCCCACATGCCCTCCGTCACCTTGACCACCGCGCCGGCCTGTCCGGGGAGCGGCCTCGCGTACGGCCCGGCTATTGACCGGAGCCCCTGCACCGTGTAACCGTTCGGCCGCGGCAGCGTCTCCGGCATCGACTGCGAAGTTCCCTCCTCGACCTCGTTCGGCACGTTGACCACGTATCTGGCGTCGCTGACGACCGCGGCCGGCGGCGTGGCCACCTTGAGGAGGGCCTCGCCGTCCTTGACGAACTGGAAGTCGCCGCCGGGGCCGAGCGCACCCTCGCGGTATCGCTGCATCCACTGCAGCAGGTATCGCCGCGTCCGTGGGGGCTCGATGCCAATCTCCTTGAGCTGCGGTGATGTGAGGGAGAAGAGCGCCTCCCACGAGGGGAACTTGGACGCGTGCTTGTTGAGTCCCCGTCCGATGAGGGTAAGGAAGGTCTCGACATCGGGGACGAACGGCCGCGGCTGCGGAATCGCCGGCGCCGGCCTAGTCTTGTGAAGGCATCTCGTCTGGCTGGCAGCCGAAAGGTTGATGCTCGGTGCGAAGAGGCGTAAGTATGGCCGCAGCCCGGGTGCTTTCATTGTGACTGCCAGGGCTCCAACGTAAGCAATTGTCCGCTACAACAACGGTAATCAAAAAAAGAGCGCGGCTACCAACCTAGTGGATGTGTCCGGTGGCGAAGCTGCTCTCGCGCAGGCCTCCTCGTTGCTGAATCAGAGCAAGGTCCAAGCAGCTTCGCGCCGACGATGGCCTCGAAATTTGATGCGTCTGTATTATCTAAGCAAGGCTGAAGACCAGGGACTGTGGCGCACCAGTGGCGCCTTATCGACTGGATACCGCCTTTATCTGAGGTGGGGCCGGAGTTAGGCTGACGTCCGCCAGTCGTTCCTTGAGGCAACTCGCACCTTTCTTTGAGCAAGTTCACGCTCGCCCCCACGGCTTCGCTAATCTCCTCTCCTTCACAATGCCATAGGACGTCACCGGGGAAGGCTGGCGAACAGCTGCGTGGCATATCCTACCGTCGAACATGCCTCGAACAAAAGTCACCGCTCGGCGCCCCAAACCTTTTCGTCCAAACTCGAAAGTCGGCATCGATGGTGAGTGAGCGGATGCGACCCCTCTGACATGCTTGTTCTCAAGAAGTGGCGCTTTATTGACCACCGTTCACGCAGATTCGATACCCTCTGACGTTGTCAACTATATTCTCGCCATTCCAACCTCTTCCCACGGTGCCGATGACGTGAACCGCAGCTCCGATTCCGAGCCGTCTCCGAAGCGACTGAAGGTCGACGATCGCGGCAGTCCCACTATATCGGTGGCAAGAGACCAGATTTCGTTCTCTCGACCATGCACGGAAGACACACCGAGGACTTATACCAAGACATTGCGCAATGTCGAAGGATATCTGCGAGTTGGCCTATCGTACGGCTATGTGATGACAGGCAGACTGCCCAATGATGGTACTCTTCATGACAGAGGTCTCGCTCTGTCCTCGCCGACGGCATCTCCGATAGGAAAATTCGACGCCTTATTCTCATTGAGGCCACAGGAGGTGACGGCCAAGGCAGTACACATCCTGGATGCCCCTGGATACAGTACGCCGCAGAGCGAATCGGGACGACTATGGAAGGCGGTTGGTATCGCGGTCGAATGCGATGGGAAAGCGACGACCGTGACGATATCAGTGGAATTGTTCTGGAATGTGACGCCGTCTCCGCTCTCGCCCCTGCGGAGGATTGTCGACCGTAAAGACAGCCAAGCTGTTATCGATGCATTCTACCCAACCACTGCGCCTTCCAGGGCCTGGTCTCCGATGGACTTTTACGACGCAGCATACGTGCCATCGAAAGAGGACGAAAGCGCCGCATCGATAGAGATACCTGGGCTGGTAGCCACTCTGTTTCCCTACCAGAAGCGCACGCTCAAGTGGCTTCTCGCAAGAGAGGGTATGGTCTGGCGGGCTGAGGAATCGAGGGTTGAACCAATCCAGTCGGCCAACTCACCCTTTAAAGTCGACACTTTTCGAGCCGTTCGCGATTCGAGTGGAGAGCAAGTGTTTCTGAGCGATGTGTTCCAAACCATCACACGAAACAAGTTGCCCTATGAGGACATGGACAAGGCAGTCAAGGGTGGCATCCTGGCCGAGGAAATGGGCCTGGGGAAGACTTTAGAGATCCTTGGCCTTATTCTCCTCAACGATTCTTCGGACCTGTCATGGACGAAACAGGTGCCCGAGGGGATCACACCAAGCCAGGCCACCCTCATTGTAACTCCAGAGTCTCTACGGCAGCAGTGGATATCCGAAATCGAGCGCCATACACCATCCCTCCGCGTTAAACACTATGAGGGGTGTAAGAAGATTCAGGGCGACGAGAATGATATGGCCCGAGAGCTAGCCTCGTACGACATCGTCATCACGACCTACTCCGTCCTGTCGGCTGAAGTGCACTTCGCTCAAGAGCCACCGAAACGTGCCCGAAGATACGAGCGTGCATATCCTAGAATGATGTCACCGCTCGTCAAGATTCGGTGGTGGAGGCTTTGTCTGGACGAAGCACAGATGATCGAGAACGGCTACAGCCAAGCGGCGATAGTTGCTCGCACGCTTCTCCGGGTTAACTCCTGGGGTATTACCGGAACGCCCGTAAAGGACGATGTCAAGGATCTGCTTGGCCTTTTGTCCTTCCTGCGCTACCAGCCCTACTGCTCGGCATCGCACATCTGGCAAGCCTTGATAAACAATCACAAGCCAATCTTTCAGCAGATTTTTCGGTCAATCTCACTGCGACACACCAAGGCGTTGGTGCGAGACGAGATCATGCTTCCGCCGCAGAAGAGATACGTCATCAGCATGCCTTTTACGGCTGTCGAAGAGCAACATTACCAATCCCTGTTTAAGGAAATGGCTGATGAGTGTGGGTTTGACCTGGAAGGCGCTCCTGTAGCTGAAGACTGGAAGCCAGAGGACTATGAGGACGCGATGAGAGTGTGGCTGAATCGCCTGCGGCAGACGACGTTGCACCCGGAGGTTGGCGTGTACAGTCGCCGACTGCTGGGCTCGAGCAGAAATCGTCCGATGAGAACTGTGGACGAGGTGCTCAACGCTATGCTCGAGCAAAGCGAAAATGCCATTCGGAATGATGAGCGGGCGTACATCTCGAGTCGACTCACACTTGGCCAGCTGTACGAGAACAGCCCGCGTGTCAAAGTTGCGCTTGACATCTGGGAGCAAGTTCGAGCAGAGACTGAGAAGCTGGTTGCGGATGCGAGAGCGAGACTCACGGACGCCATCCGCGATCAAGGCGGCGAAGAAGCCGTAAACAAGGCCGAAACCAACGACTCGGACGACTTGTCAGAATCAGAAGCTGAACATGAGGAGGGAGATACCAAAGGCCGAATTGGCGAGTGCCGACGGCGGTTACGGGCGGCCCTTGAGCTGCACCACAAGGCCGTCTTTTTCTGCGCCAACGCGTACTTTCAGATCAGAGACAACACTGAGATGACGGAGCCCGAGTCGGATGAATTTAATCGGCTTAAGAAACTAGAAGACGAAGGCTATGACCAGGCAAAGGTCATCCGCCGTGAAATTTTGCGAGAGAGCAATCGAAAGGCAACGCGCCTTATGAACCGGATCAAGCGCAAGGCAACGAATCAATTGTTCACGGAGATTCCCGAGCTCCTCATAAAGTCGGAGAAGGGCATCGAGAGTGCCCGTGTGGTGGAGAACCTGGAAGTCCTGTACGGCGAACTGAACAACCAGGCCAATGTGCTCGACGAGTGGCGCGAGGAAGTTGTTCAGCTGCTCCTGCGGCCCCTCGTGGATGAGGAGGACGACGTCGAGACAACAGGTGAGGAACTTGCCGACTCTGCAAAATTCCAAGACCTTCTCATGGTCTACTACCACACCCTGAGAGCCGCCATCGCCGACCGTCAGGACGCAATCACGGGCCAGACGAACGAATTAGTCAAGCACGAAACGGAAACGTCCGTCAAGCTTGCCAAGGAAGGCGACGGGCCTGCACCCGAGAAGCTTCTCGAGATGCTTGCGAAGCGAGCAGAGGTGAAGCCGGGACGAGCGCAAAAGTCGATGAGAGCTGCTATTAGCGACCTCCGTGGCCTGCAGACCAGGCTCACGCGCGACACCGCACCGACTGCACGCGAAATCGTGGAGGCCCGGATCGTGTCGCGTCACATGTCTTCTACGCACGCGCAGCTCACGGAGCAGAACAAAGCAGCGTCGGCGCTCGAGTCGGAGATTGAGAGCTTCAAGACGGCCATGAACACGCGGCTTGAATACTACCGCCAACTGCAAGCCGTGTCGGACGCCGTCTTGCCGTACGAAGGAGCCAAAACGGACGAGGCGATTGCTAGGATGGCTCAGACAGAGGACGAAATCCGGCGCAAACTGTCGTCTGCGGAGGCGAAGCACAGATACCGTGAGTTGTCTCAGTTGTCGTCGCTCTCGTAGACGTCCTGCTGACCCGCCCCGTCATCTAGTTCTGAACTTGAAGGAAGCTGGCTCCAAATCCAATGAGCCGCGTATGTGCGTCATCTGCCAGATGCCGTTCACCACGGGCGTTTTGACCGTCTGCGGCCACCAATTCTGCAAAGAGTGCATGACCATGTGGTTCAAAGCGCATCATAACTGCCCGGTTTGCAAGAGAGGGCTCAAGCCGTCCAATCTTCACGACATAACGATCAAGCCGCAGCAGTTGCAAGTCACGAGCGAGCAGTCCAGCCGGGCGGGTGGCAAGAACGCCGCTGAGAGCTCGGCCTCGCGGAGGCGAAGCAGCGCCGCGCCACACAAGTCGGCAATTTACGCCGAGTTCAACGCCGACCAGCTGGCGGAGATCAAGAACATCGACCTCGACGGGCCGTCGTTTACTACAAAGGTCGACACCCTTGTGCGACATCTCATGTGGCTGCGCGAGTTGGACCCCGGCGCCAAGTCCATCGTCTTCTCGCAGTACCGCGACTTCCTGACCGTGCTGCGCAACGCGTTTCGGCGGTTCCAGATCGGGCACGCCTCCATCGACGAGCACAACGGCATCGTCAAGTTCAAGGACGATCCGGCCGTCGAGGTGTTTCTGCTGCACGCACGCGCCCACTCGTCCGGGCTGAACCTCGTCAACGCATCGCACGTGTTCCTCTGCGAGCCGCTCCTCAACACGGCTCTCGAGCTGCAGGCCATTGCACGCGTCGACCGCATCGGGCAGCAGCACGAGACGACCGTCTGGCTGTACCTTGTGTCCGGCACCGTCGAGGAGAGCATCCACAATCTGTCGGTCCGGCGCCGCATGGAGCACATGGGCCGCCGCCCCCCTGATGCCAAGGATAAGGCACCTGCCGCTCCCGCCGTGTCCAGGTCCGGGTCCAGGGAGGACACGCCCGAGCCCGAGCTGCTTGACGCGAGCATCGAGGCCGCCAACACGCTGGAGCTCGAGCACGCCGCCCTGTCCCGGCTCATGAGTAAGGACAGGTCGGCCGGCGAGGTGGTCGACAAGGGCGACCTGTGGGAGTGTCTGTTTGGTCACGTCGCGCGCGGCGCCGCTGCGCTCGCCCCGGGTCCGTCGTCGGCCTCGTCCGCGTCCGCAAATGGGAACGGGAGCGGCAACGGCGGCCGGAGCGGCAACGGGATGAATGGCGGTATGAGTGACCCCAGGTTTCAGGACAAGGCCGTCGTGAGCTACCTGGCGGGCGAGGCGGCGGAGCAGCGGAGAGGGCCCTAGACCGTGTGGCCGATTACGACGTGCCATGTGTACAATGTATCAATGCTTTACGAAGTTATGTTGGGATTATGTATGGCACATACCGGCGTCACTCCGCGGCGCACAATGTACTGCAGTGTGAAGTCTCAACAAGAAGCGCTGCCGTGGCCTACAATGATGAAATACAACACATAGTAAACTACGAAGTATGTCACACGCGAGACGGTGCCATGCGTGGGGCCGTAGATTGCTGGTGACATTGCGTGCGGCACGGAAAAGTCGAGGTATCCGGGGGTGGGTGGAAAGATGCTGTCATGCTCTAGTCTGCCGTCCGGCACAATACTGTACAACACTTTTTGTTTTTCCATCCTTCACTTTCCACAACTCCCTTGCAATTTCCTGCTTCTCGCTTGGATCAAGTTTTAATACCCCTTAAACGAGACAAGCAACCGCAACCTTTCGACACGCTCCGCCCGGTCGCAGAATGTGGGCGTACGGGGCTGCGATGCCACCTGGAAGCCTGACCTCCCACAGACTGGCTGGCCGCCGGCACAACGGTCGGTTGTCGGCCAGGCACACGCGGCAGCAGACGGGTGCCCACCGCGCACGCAATCCATCCTCCCCCCACCACCAAAGCGAACAGTAAGTCGAGGAGACGCTCGCTTACTCGGCGCCCTTCTTCTTCTGGCTGGCGGTGGACTTGACGCGCTTGGCGACGGGGCGGTTGATGTGGTGGTCGGGGATCCAGCTCTCGTCGTACGACTTGCTGACGCCCGTGGCGCTGGCGGGCGTCTCGGGGCCGGAGAGGGCGGCGGCGTCGGCGTCGGCCACCTTCTTGCTCTTGCGGGCGGGCTTGGTGCGCTTGGCCTGGGGGAAGAGGGCCTCGATCCACGTCTTGTAGACAAAGTACAGCGTGCCAGCGAAGGCGGCCGAGAGGACGAGGTAGAGGAAGATGCTGCAAGAGAGGGGCAGCCAAGTCAGCACATTTGCGCCTGTGTGGCCGGTAGGTAGGTACATGGCCGGGACATCAACGGTCGTAAAAGAGACGACGCATCATGCATGTACGGGTCACGCCATGGGCTAGGAGGAAACACATACATCTGGGGATCGAAGAAGCTGGTGGGGGCCTCGACAATGGCGGCGGTGCCGTCGTGGGCGGCGATCTGGAACAGGTTGCCCTTGGCGTTGGTGATGACGGCGACGAGAGACAGGCGGACGTCCTGGGGCTGCATGTCGAGAGCGAAGGAGTAGGGGATGGACTTTGTCTCGCCGGCCGCGACTGGGAGGTTGTACTGGACGGCCGTGAGGTTGCGGACAATGGCCTGGTAGGGGGGCGCGTCGGCGGGCAGGTCCTTGGTCGAGGCCAGGACGCCCGTCATGAAGGCGACGCTGATGGGGCCGTCCTCGTTGTTGGTAACCTCGACAAGCGCGCGCGTCGGGCGGCCGTTGATGAGCCGCACGCCCAGGATGTCGGCGGCGTCGGGGAACGTCGTCTTGATGTCGGCAGCGAGCTCCGCGGGCGTCGAGTACGTCTTGCCGGCGTCGGCATCGGAAGCGGCGTCGGCCTGTTTTGAGCGCGCACGCGGCACGCCGTCCCGTCAGCCAAAGGCCATGCATGATGCTCAATATTCCCGTCTGGTCTGGCCTGGCCTGGTATTTCTCCCTCTCGAGGCGAGGAAACAAGCCCCAGCTCCTCCCGCCCCTCGAGTTGGTGGGTCGGGAGCGCATCGTGACGCGAGCGCGCGAGGTGGCGCGCAAGAGCAAGAGCAGGAGCAGGAGCAGGATCAAGCTTGAGCGCCATGGCAACGGGAGGGGAGAGGGCCCCAACGTCATGCGCAGCGCGAGCCCGATGCAGCCAGCCTCCGCAGGGGGCGTTGCGTTTCCGATACCAGACGAGCTTCAAGACGGCGGCCAGACGGCCAGACAAAAGAGACGTACCTGAGCGACGGCGCCCCAGACCTGGACGGCCAGGAAGGCGAAGAGAGACGACGAGAAGAGCATTGTGAACTCAATTGAGGCGCGGAACGGGGGGGACGGACAGAGACAGAGACGGACACGGGGGACGGGGATGGGGGCGAGGATTGATGACGATGGCGGATGGGGAGGGGGGCGTGGAGAGGAGAAGAAGAGAGGGAGGATGGAGTTGTGCGCGCGTGTCAAGTAGTACGTGCAAGGAAACGTGAGGTGGCCTTTCTCTCTCTCTCTCTCTCTTTGTCCTCCCGTCTGGTCTCTCTCCAACGAACGACCTGCAGCGGGTGGAGCACCGGTGGTCTGTCTGGCTGGGTCGGCCCTTTCCTCCACTCTAGTTCTCCAATCCGCGGGCTCCAACCGCCAGTTATGGAGGCGGTTAGTTGGCTGCCCACCGTGCCTCCGCTGCAGTCCAGCGCCGGCCCGGAGCTTGGGCGGTGCCTGTGGAACCCCTGGCTCTGTGCAGGCCTAGCCAAGTCCAGGCCCGCGTTCCAGAAGGAGATGGGGGGAACTGCAGTGGGCAGACTTCCACTGCACAGGCTTGACGCGCTGGACCTGGTTCGTGCGGGGGGCTTCCGCCGCCACCGTCAGCGGACAAGACACCAGGGCACCTAGGCACCTTGACCACCAGCTCACCTCATGACACCAATCCAGACCCCTATCCACGCCATCACATCAATCACTCACGCGCCTCCACTGCAACGTCGCGATGCGATGCGATGCCCTTCAAAGGCAGGCACTCGGCTCGGTCAGGGATGCACGCGCGCCCGCTTGTATCTTTTCGCTTTTACTTCGACAATACCTCGTCGATCGCTGCTCTGTATAGCTGTTCCACGTCTGCTCCCGCTTGTAGAGCCATTTCCACACAAACGCCTCGTCCCATCCAAGCCCGTATATCTACACCAAGGCCTCCAAGTGGCGGCTCAACGCACCGCTCTCTGGTATCACAAGTGCTATCAACCAACGCCCCCGCCCGGACATCATTCCGGCCTGGTCCCCGTCTGTGACTCAGCTGCCGCTCAAATCCATGCCCTCCCAGCCGTCAAACATGCCCATGCTGGAGTCCAGCCCAAACAGGTCCGCGTCGCCCGTGCTGTCGAGGCCCCCGGCGCTGCCCGCCCCGAGGCCCAGGTCTGACGTGACACTGCCCATGCCCATGTCCAGCCCGACGCCGTCGACCGCCATCGCGTCGCCCTGCACGCCTGCCGCCGCCGCGGCAGCCATGGCGTCGTCGAGGCCGGCGGCCCCGGCGTTCAGATCCAGCGACATGTCCTGTCCCTGGAGCAGCGTCTGCGGCTGCGGGAGCACCATGTGCGCTTCGACCCTTCTGTGCAGACGGACGACGATCTCGGCCAACACGGCGTCCTTCTTCTGCAGCTTCCTGCACTCCTCCGCTTCTGCCTGGAGCACCTCTCGCAGCGTCAGGGGCCGCTGTACCGGCGGGGGTATGTTCCCCGAGGCGTCAAGCAGGCTGGCTGCCGCGGGCGGCTGGTTGGTCACGTCTGGAGCGCATACCATGGCCGCAACCACGTCGTAGACGATGCTTGCACTGCCAGCCTCGGACTGATGTCGAATCTCGTCGAGCATCACGTGGAGCATCCGCCTCGTGCCGCCAATCTTGCACGCCACCATCAGTTGACGATGAGTATACGACGCCGGAGTCGCGTTGATGCCGTGATGTAGGCTCCACTGCACCAGCCCCTGGATCGTGTGCCTGACCGCCCCGGCGAGGCCACTGCTCGAACTGCTCGCCCACGAGCTCATCTCGTTATGGTCAGCGCCCCCCGTTCGCCGCGACAGCGGTAGGCTGTCTTTCAGCGCCCGGAGGAGCGGTTCGATGTCCTGGTTTTTCGGATCCTGCTTCTGGTACGCCCGCAGGGAATTCTCCAGTGGCGTCGCAATCAGATACTTGACCGAGGTGAGCATCGTCCCGGCCTCGCTGGATGATGAGTTGGGGAGGAGTATCAGGTGCAGAATCTTGATGATGGTCTTCTGGCTCTTTTGTTCCACCCAAAGATAGTCCGCTAGGAACTGGATGGCCGGCACCAACGATGGAAGTAGGAACGTGTCGCCCACGTCTGGATGCTGTCAGTTGAAAGGCATGGCTTGTGCCGGCCGTGAGGGGCCACTTACATTCTATACCGCATTTAAGCTGCTCGTCGTTGATGTAGCCGTAGGTGTACGCGACGACGGTGCTTTGGAACAGAGAGGCCACCAGCAGGTAAAATTCCTGTGGCGGGCACGAGGACATCAAGTCATCCCCGAGACCGCCAGACTCGGTGTCAAAGAGTCCGCGAATCCAGCCGTCCAGATGCGAGCTCTCCTGGCCCACCAACTCGTCGTTGTCGCGGGCGATGTGGCCTCGCGTGATGATCTTGGCCACGCCCGATTCGCGGGGGGATAGGCCAAGGTCGGCTGGAGTCAGTTTGTACCGATAAACAAAGGCCAGGACGAGCAGCATTATGCCCCCAAATTCCTCGTAGATCGGCTGGTATTCCCCTTCTGGGTCGTCGTATCTCCAAGTGTCCAGAAGCTGGCAGAGAGGTGCTAGAACAGAGGTGAGATTCTCGAAGAGCAGTAGAATATCAAGAGCCGCAGGCCTTTCTGCCAGCTCGCTGCACGTTACCCTCAGAAATATTGTGTGCTTGGTGTTGCAAAGCTTGCGAATTATCTGACGGACGGATTAGCTTTTTGCGGCGCTTGCCATGAGAAGCGCGGCGCGGTACAGTACCTCAACAAGAGCCTGGCACCTGGCGCCTACGTTGCCATCCAGTTTCTCGAGCTCTCGGACGAGACCCTGAATCTTCTCCGAGTCCGACGAGTCCGAAAGGCAGTCTTGGACCAGCTCCTCCTTTGAGAGTTTCTGTGATGTTGGCTCATACGACATGGACGTCTCACCGAGGATGCGCTCAACGTGCTCCCTCTGGACCAGACCGTGCAGAGCGCATGCGGTGCAAAACTCTTCCCGCACGCTCTCCGTATACGGGTTGTTGCTTCTGGACTCATCGAACATGAGCGACGCCGTGGGGAAGACGCTGGTGTCGACGCGATTCAGCGCCTCGGTGATGCAAAATTCTGACGACGTGGTCGAGAACTGTGGTGAGAACAATTGGCAGAGGAGCAGAGGAACCTTGTTGACCAGAAAGGACTTCAGCACGTGCGAGTCCTTTGGGCCCTCGTTGCGAAAGACGGCATTGGCCAGAATGTCAAACGAGGCCAGAATGAGGTCAATGGCACCAGATTGTGTCTCGCCCTACGCCCAGCCATTAGAAAGCAAACAACGCCAGCAAGAGCCAATGGGTACGTACCTGGTATTTGTTGTGAATGTACGAGAGCAGCGCGTTGTCATCAATCAAGGGCCTTCCGGCAAGCTAGGGAACCGTGTGAGGATGCATCTTCTGGAAGGGGGACCTGCTGCGGTTTGTACTGACCGATGCGTTCAAGTGAACATATAGCCCGGCTCGCGTGTTGGAGATGGGAATATCGGGAACGACAATGTCGTCGGGGCCTGTAGCGTTCTCCAGCAACTCGTCCATGGCGGCGTTGGCGGCGGCCTGTTTCTTCTTATCGACCGGGTCGAACTTGGCCAGCGTGTCAGAGCGGAACATCTCGAGCCTCTCGGCGAAACCGGGAGCCGCCTGCAGCGTGTGGATGAAGCCGGACAGGCTGTGGGAAAGTTCTTTCCGCGCCCCTACAACGACGTGTTAGCAAGAGTCTCAAAGCCACATTGGCCAAGGAGAGGGGAGGGTTCGCACCTTTGGCAGGCGGCTTGCCGATGACGTCGACAAAGTCGGTGCTTTCGACTATGCGCAGGAGCAGCGGGACGAATGCTGCGCGAGACGACTCCATCTCGTCGCGGTGCTGGGGGTTCTGAATCTCCCCGAGGACGTCGGCGGTGAGGGCGGTGGAAGCCGAAGCGAACAGGTCCATCCACTTGCAGAGAACCTTGACAAGCACCATGGCGGCGCTGGCGTCGCGTATGGCGGTGCCGTCGACTACCATCTTGATAACATGGTAGAATATGAACTCCTCGGACCACGACGATATCCTCCAGCGGCGTGGCTCCTCTGGCTTCTGCGCGTCCGTCTTGTCGGCACCGTCCGCCTGTTGGGTGTTTTGCGAGGGCTTCACATGCTTGTGTAGGGCCGAGTACTTGTACAGGGCCCAGAGCATGGAGGGCGCGTCGACGTAGCCCAGCTGGGTGAGGACCTGTATGTACTGAGGGAAGCGCGGGTCGAGGCTGACATTGTTGGTGCCCTGGGGCTTCAAGAAGAGATCGGCGACGACGATGGCGGGGAGCGGGTGCTTGGAGTGGATGTGGGGGACGAATTTCTGAAAGGTCTCGACGTCGAGGCGCTTCGCTTTGCACTTGGCGATGAAGCTCGACCAGTTCTCGATGGCCTCGCGAACGGCGCGCTGCGCGTCGGGGTTGCGGCTCGCCTCCATCGCGGGCGCGGGAGGTTTGGGTTCGTGGTCGCGAATCGACGCCCCGGGCGGGATGTGAAGGGGGGTGTTGGCTTCGGGACGTCTCGTTCACAGCGACGGCGACATCGACGGGGGCAGGTCGCGGACCGGGTCAATCGCCATGGGACGAGGCGGCTAGCTGCGTGTGACAGCGATGGCGGCGCAGAGAATACGCATTGACGATGTTTGGCGGTCGGATGGGGAGAATGCCAGGTCGGCCTTTGCCGTGGTGCGTTCAGAACCTCGGAAGGTTTGAGGGCGCGGCGGCTGGTGGGCGGCGGCGTCGCGAGGGAGGGAGGGAGCTCCGATGGAAGACGTGGACGCCTTCCTGGTCCTGTGATGATGGGAGGTTCATTCATTAATTGGGGACCGGCTTGCTGCATGTGGTGGGACCGGAGCTTGCACAAGAGGCGGCGCGATGGCGGTGGGGGCTGCTAATAGGTATCCTCTCGGGTGGCGGGATTGGCTTCCTTGGCTGCTGCAGGCACCAGACGCCGCCTGCAGGGTCACAGACTCACCACTGTATTGCCATCCATGATCCCCATTGTCCGCTGGAGCGACTGCACTGGTCGTTCGCAATGCACCACCACCTCAGACTTGGTCCTCCTTTGGCCCTCCGTGGATGACCATGCACATATGCAAACAACAACACAAGCCGCACCCGCACTCGCACGCATCCGCCAGCACCCCGTAACGGATGGGTCGATCATGTACAACCCAGGCCAGATAACTAGGTACTTGCCTCCTAAGGTACCTAAGGTAGTCAGTCATACACGGTGCAACTGTCACTGCTACCCGCTAGCTGCCTTCGAGTAGTCACGACTCAGACGTTCTCCATGACGCCCGGCTCGATGCCGTCGAGAATCTCCCCCAGCTCGCCCCAGACCTTGTCCATGACGCGCGCGCCCTCTTCCCCGTCGGCGAGGCGCGGCCAGACCTGCATCCTGCAGTCCGTCATCCACCGGCCGTGCGTCTCCTCGCCCGCGCACGCCGCCGCCAGCAGCGTCCGCGACCCCATCTCGGGCGAGCGCCCGAAGACGGCAAAGGCCAGCCACACGCCCCAGTTGAGCGGCCAAAAGGACCGCCGGAAGAGCTGCGTCTGGCACAGGCCCGGATTCAGCGCGTTGACGATGATGGGGGCATGCTGCTGCTGCTGCCGCTGTCCGCCCTTGCCCTTGCCCGAGCCGTCGCCGCCGATGGCTTGCGCCAGCTTGCGCATCAGCATCAGCTGCAGCAGCTTGGTCGTGTTGTACCGCTCCATAAAGTTCTTGTTGATCTTGAGCCTGTTGAAAACGTGCTCCGCGTGGCGTTCGGGGAAGAAGGCCTCGACATATATGTTAGCGACTAGAAGGTTCCCGAGCCCCCCCCCCCCCCCCCCCCTCTCTTTGCTCCAGCCTCTCTCTGGTGGCGACCTGACCTACCATAAACGCCCCGTCCGAAGACACAATCGTTACGTGGGGCGTCACGTTGTGCCGCGTCGCCGTCCGCCGCAGCGTCGGCAGCAGTAGGATCGTGAGCAGAAAGGTCGAGATGACGTTGACCGTCACCATGGTCTCGTGGCCCTCCAGCATGGCCCAGTCGTGGACGAGGATGCTCGCGCTGTTGAGCAGCACGTCGAGCCGCGCGAGCTTGGACGCCCCTGCTGCGAAGTCCTTGACGCTCTCGAAGGAGCCGAGATCTAGGTGCCACACTTCCACCACGCCATGGCGCTTCTCGGATGCTTCAATGTCCCGCCGCGCCTCCTCGCCGCGCTCGACGCCGCGGCACGCGAGGATGACCTTGGCGGCGTTGAGGCGCACAAAGTGCCGCGCCGCCTCGAGACCGAGGCCTGCCGTCTCTCGCCAGTCAGCAAAAATGTTCGCAGAAACTCAAGTAGTAAAGGTAAAAGACAACACAAAACTGACCGGAATTGCCGCCGGTGATGATAACGGTCCGTCCGCTGCAGTCCTCGTCTGGGTACGGCAGCGTTGACCACTGGCCCTGCACCCACCCCAGGATAGACATGCTCGCCGCCGTCCACGGTGCCTTCTCGTGCACCCTGATGTCTAAATTAAACGGGATGCTTGGTTTGAGTCCATGTATGGCTGCTTGCGACGGTTGGCGACGGTTGGCGACTCGAGTGTGGTGTGGATGAAAGGGGTGGAAACGGTGGCCCCCGTTCGAGGCGGGCCTCGGCATCATCGATATCTGGTTTCAGTTGCACCACCAGTCAGTCCACCACCAACTTCCCACCAACTTTAATGTTTCCACGCCAACAGACAGACACGCCAGGTGCAACGTGAATTGCGGCGCACGACACCCAAGCGCACTTCCGCTCAATTATAATCGGCATCGTCAATTCAATCATCACTACGAGGTATTATGCTTCAGCGAAAACAAAAACAGAAAATGCTGGGGGGCCGAAACTGCACGACAAATCCGTCCAACATCTTCTCCTACTACTTCTCAAACGTCGTCATCATCGTCTTCTTCCCCGTGGGCAGCAGCGGCGCGTAGTCGGTGCCCAGGAACCGCCCCTTCAGCCACCAGACGAGGAAGCTGAAGATCTTGAACGTCCCCATCTGCCCCGTCCCCTTGCTGCGGCCCAGCGTCACCGCCACCATCTCCTTGGTGTTGACCTCGTACTCGGCCACCTCACCGCCGCCCTCGCCGCCGAGGTACGCGGGCAGCGCCTTGACAAGGTGCGTCGCCTGCGTCGTCGCCGTCAGCGCGCGCGACGCCTCGAGGTTGCCCGCGTCGCCCGCGATGAAGATGTCCGGGTACCCCTCCGCCTGCAGCCGCCGCGTCTGCTTCAGGTAGCCCTGGCCGTCGAGCATGCTGGCGGGCGCAAAGGACGTGTTGGGGCGGACGCCGGTCGTCGGGAGGTAGGCGTCGGTGGTGAGCGTCTTGGTCTTGCCGTCGGCGCTGCGCAGCTCCAGCACCGTCTTGTTCCCGGATTTGGCGGCGCTCGTGACTGTCGTGTTGGCCATGACCTTGACGCCCATCTTCTCCAGCTCGTACTTGGTCTGTTTCCTGACGCTTTCCAGGACGGGTGGCGACAGGGGCAGCTCGCCGGCGTAGATGAAGTAGACATCCTTCTTGCCGCTCTTTGCGTACTCGAAGCCCAGCTCGCCGGCAGTCTCCGCGCCCGTGAGGCCACCCCCGGCCACGACGACCGTCTTCGCCCCCTCAATGTCCTTTTGCAGGCGGCGCAGCCTCTCGGTGGTCTTGTCGATGGTGTCGAGGACCTTCCAGGGCATGTCGTCCTTGGCCGAGGCGCCGGTGGCGACGACGAGCGTGTCGTACGAGACGGCCCTGCTCTCGCCGCCGGCGTTGAGCGCGACCTGCACGAAGCGCGCCTCCGGGTCCAGCGAGGCGGCGCTGCCGAGGACGAACTCGAAGCGGTCGGCCGGGTACTCGCGGAAGATGGGCTCGAGCGGGAACATGACCTTGTCGTCGGGCAGCTGGCCGGGGACGACGACGCGCGGCATGGCGATGGGCCAGAGGAAGTGCGTGTTGGGCGCGACGACGACCATGCGCAGGTCCTTGCGCTTGAGGACGACGGTGCGCATGAGCTGGCGGATGATGGGCGCGGCGGCGATGCCGGCCCCGAGGACGACGATGGTCTTCATGAGATCCGATGGGACGGGGTCTCGATGTGCACGGTAAGGGGCTGGTTTCCGGAACGATGGTGTTGGAGAGTCAATGTGTCGCTGGAGGCAAGTATGCCCAAGTGATCTACCGACAAGACTGATATCCAGCCGTCTCAGTGCCGGCGTTGTTATTGTTATAGGATATATTCCTTCCCTTGCAGCGTCTCGGACCCATTTCTCATCAACCCGTACGCCCTAGCTCCTCCGAGGGCATGCAAAATCCGCAACACGGCGCTGAACGATTATTAATTTGCACAGGTTTCATCAAGAAACCTTGTGGTTGACACATGCTCCCGCGCGGCAGCTTCCCCACAAAGCGTCCGCGACGTCGCGATGATCGCAAACCTTCGGAACCTCAATCGGAGGAGCCCGCCATACCAAAAAAAAAAAACACGCCGCGAAATTAGCATAAATCGACGACTAGTGGCACGCACATGGGGGAAAACTCACTGAAGCGGCAGCAGCTACTTGCCGATAGCTGAATCAGGCACTTTAGGAATCAACGCCGTCCATGTCGCGTGCCCGCGGCGTCTTGTCAACCGCGCGGGAGCCGGGACGGAGTTGCGGAGGGGGCCCACTCCGGCCCTCCGCCGGGCCTGTCCGGGTCCAATCAGCTGCCTTACCGCCGGCTTCCCGCTCCGCGCGCGCGCGAACTTTACGGTTTCGGGGGGTCCGTGCATGTTGTAAGTCGACAGATCCAATGGCGCGGTTTTGGGCGAGCCAGCAGATATACTCGTAGTCCCGAGTCAGAAGTAAACATAATCCCCTTCTAGCGAGTCAAGCCGGTTGCTGTATTGATAATCTCATCTCGCCCCCTTGCTATGGAGTCTGGTGCCAAGGACAATCGCCGCATGTCGTACGATTATGGCACACCTGCTTCCTCAATATGGCGATACCAATCGTCCTCTGCCATGCGTGTTACGACGTCAGGGAAAGTCATCATTCTGCCTCTCTCCTTGTCAATGATGAACAGACCATCTGCCTCGCACGACGAGCAATGCTCGTTGAAGGCATCCTCCCAGGCCTCTCACCCGTCCATCCACAGCAACCACGAAGCAATGAACCAAGCCCCCGCAAACAACCAGAATCTCTGGCCCTGTTCTGATGGCGCGATCCACAGAGATTTCGTACCTCGAATTTGAGTCGGCGAATATGAGCCCCGCATTCCTTGGAATGGACGTAGTATTGCCCTCTGATGTCGATGACGTTGACGTCCAGATCAACCCAGATGTAGACATGTTGTGTTTCTTTTGACGAAGAAAACTTCTCATAGAAGCCTTGGGAGTGGCTCTCCCAACAGATATGCAGCGTCTGCAGCATCTTTGGTGCAGGCGTCGAAGAGGCGATATGAGGGACGCCTGGATTCATCAGACAGCACTTCACGCGGACCTGAACCATCCGCGGCTCGACTGTCAATGCCCAAATCTGAGCCCGAGTTTGGAACGACAGGTCAAAAAAGGAAGCCATGTTAACCCAACTTGAAGCCTTGGTGCTCTCATCGTGACGGTCCCGACGAGTCGGATGACTCAAACCTTATGCTCATTTGGACCACCGCCACGGCACCATTGCGCCTTTGGCTCGGCGAAAAATAATGAGTGCCGAGCACAACCGCAAAACCCTGTACTATGTGTGGATTCTGATATAGGCTCGTCTAAGCGAGGTAGCACAGAGTTGATGCCGAGCCAAGTCTGGTGCATCCGAGTATTCGTTCCGGACCGCCTTGTATCCATCGAACGGGTAGCGATTCGCGAAGCATCCCCACTGACAGGGGAAACCAAACAATGCCCAGCCCTCTTAGGCCCACCCCTTGCCGTCCAAGTTCCCGTCAGCTGGGAAACAAAGATAAGATTTATGCTATTTTAACAGGCGAGTGGAGTCGAGAATTGGGATTGAATGACCGGCTACGAAGTAGAGACAGCACATCTTACAAGGAGACATGAATGAGAAAAGACAATCACTTGCAGCATGGTATAGAATCTTCGGTCCTTTGAGATGACATGATCTGGCCAGAATCGTATCATGATTCACTTCCACGCGACACCTGTAGATTGAAGACAAGAACGAGACCAGGGCTGAATCACTTACTGAGCCGGGGCAGTGATTCACTTGACCTGTTTCCCTCGTATATATATCCGCTCCCCTCCCTCCTTTGCACTTCTTTCCTAGTGGCCAACCCTACCGTACACCCCGGGCAATGGCATCACAGTCATTACCCGGCTCTTCTTCAATCAAGCGCACCTACCTCCACCGCGACAGCCATCATCATACATGGACGCGGTCCGCAGCATATCGGAGACTGCATCCACCAATATGCATACGCTCTTCGACCGTGATCACGAAGCACTCGGCATTAAGGGCAGACTACCACCCTCAGCCCCGGATACTCGCCCCCATACACGGCGGGATCCCTGGCGGCTAAGGGAAGCCGCGTGAGAGGCACTGCTGGGGAGGGACTGGCTTCTAGCCGCCCATCTGATGACGGCGCCATGTCTCCCCACCACTTCACGCGCCCCGGGTTCCGCCGGCCGCGCGCGCGCCATCCTGTCGACCATCGTGTCCCATCCTCTCACCCGTTGATGCCGCCGCAGCCCCCTGCCTGCGCTCGCGTGCTCATCGGCCCGGAGAGAGAGGGGGGAGACAAGGGGGGAGAGTGCCATCGCCAACGGCTCGGATGGCAGGGGGGCATGTTACGACAGGACCAGGCGCTTGCGGGCAACCCGGCGACAGGAACATGGCAACGGGGACGGCATACTTACGACTCGCATTCTTCAAATCCGTGCCCAGACTGCGGCATTCTTACCGGGAACATCGAAGCACACGACCGACCACATCTCTTCCCACAACAGCAACTTCCTACAAAAGCGTGTTCCAACACACAGAGGCGCCAACTTCTTACAAAGGACGAGGAACGCTCAACCCATCACCAGTGCTCCATGGAATCGGCCTCATGTAAGTCCCTCACCACCCACCGCCACCCCTCCGCTCGACAGTACAGAACACGGCCTTAACCGTTCTTCCCAGGCTCGGCGGATGCTCCGTATCAACTAATCATCCCTCAGCCAGCGACCGCCACGGGCCCTCTGGCGGCTCCTCGACCTGGACAAGCGCTCGCCGTACGGGCTTCATTATCGCGGGGCCAGAGATGATTTCGGCCATGGACCGGCCCCTCGGACGTTGGCAGCTACCGGGGCCGCAAAGACCATGGCAAAGCTGCGCTTCTACCCTCCTCCCTGTAGAGGCTACAGCGACCGTCTTCCATCTCAACCGCATCGATATGCCAGAGAGAACGACCATTGCAGCCCCAGCGACGTGGGCGGCGTCCACGAGCGGCGCGACACAGACTGCCGGCACTCTTATGTGCCAGCGACGGCTGGGACTGCCTCACACGGCGGCCAACCACCACGCCCAAGCCGCATCCCCGGCCATGCCTCGACGCCGGCGAAGCCGCCGCCGCCCGTCTAGTCTCTGCACCCCCCTTTCACAATCAAGAGCCTCCAGTCGAGTCAAGTCCCCATTCGTAACATCGGCCTCCGGCCTCGCTCTACGGAAGTGACCACGCACCGACTGTTGCGAACCTGAAAGCGCCGACCCGCCGACCGACCGGTGCCGACCGGTCCACAAAGCAGTCAGAACGCAGGCGGCGAGTGTGCTTCGTCACATACACCACGGATACCAGAACCGGGGGCAGGGGGAGGGGGGGGGGGGGGGGGCCTTGGGCACGCGGGGTCGGCCAGTACACGCCCACATTGATGGAAGCAGGAACCGACATTGCTCTCTGGCTTTGTGCCTCCTACGACTACTCGTCGGCGAGTTCATCCCCAATCCCGGGCCCGGCGCCTCACCTACAGCGCTTCAGACGCCAACTATCACGAACACAGAACGCGCATAAAATGATGTGGACTGGCATGGCCGGGTTAAGGGTTGGGTATGCCCTCAGCCCGCTATCGCCCGCCATCCGACGGCGGTTCGACGGTGCAGCGGACAAAGAATTTGCGGGACAGGAGAGAGATTGGGGCCACTTCGATGGGTGCTTGGGCGCGCTTGTGCTTCAGAACAGCAGACGTAGGAGTTGGACACTCTCGGACCAGTCTCGG
The DNA here is from genome assembly GCA_029168975.1 of Purpureocillium lavendulum. Lineage (NCBI taxonomy): Eukaryota > Fungi > Ascomycota > Sordariomycetes > Hypocreales > Ophiocordycipitaceae > Purpureocillium > Purpureocillium lavendulum. Next base: position 2,205,044 of record JAQHRD010000008.1, on the reverse strand, counting down.
ACTGGCAGTAGTTGGCATAACCAGCAAAATTAAAAAGCCTTTGGAAAGAACACTTCTTCGTATCCTTCGACAGAATGCCCTCAGAGGCTGCATGTCGCACAGCTCCACGAAAGGGTATGGCGAAACCTACACCTCCGGGTAAGTCGCAGGCCTGGACAACCTTACTCATGATCTCATTGTTTTGGTATGACCGATGGATCTGTGAGCACTACACCATCATTCGCTCTATACACCCCTTTCTCTCGGGTGGCTGCATCCTTGAGCATTGTGGTGTCTACAGGCTGCATGACGTCGAGCAAGCTTGCGTCCTCGACATCGCAGGCGCGCGGCCGGCAGCATGATATCACCAGCGTCACATTTTCTCACGGCCGGCAGAGTCGCACACCTCTACTAGGGCTCGGGCTCCCAACATCAGACGTGATGGTAGACTGGGCCCAAGACGCATCCGCTTTTACTGTCTCAACGCCATCCACATTTTTTCTGCCGCCGACGTAACTAGCCACCATTGTCGATAACACCAGGCGCCAAAAGGGGAGAGCCGCACCTGTGAGGCCTTGCCTGATCGACGATGGCAACAGTTTTGCAAAGGACGCCGATGAGCATCATGTCAGATTGCACTGGTAAGACGAGTCGGACGGGAGGCGGAAAGCGGGCGATGCCAGAGCCACTGGGGTGCCGGAATCGAGATGCAGGGCCTAGTGCTCCGCCGAATTGCATGACGAACGTCATAAACGAGCCACGCGTTTCCAGAAGAAAGTCTCTCGAGCCCAGTCTGAAGCGTGAGAGGGCACAACGACTTAATTGTGACAGGACTTTGAGATGAAGGCCACAAGCAAAAGGGCTAGAGACAGTTGTCTCCAGGCGGGAGGTGTACCAAACGTGCAGGCGACAAGCTGCGGTGGTGGCGAGCACTGGGCTGCATCATATCCCCCCGCTGCGCACGCAGAATCAAACCTTGCCTCCAGAACCAACAGTGAGCTCGATGCGGAATAAGACGCTTGCCGTGTCTGCGGGACCCTTCATCTGCCAGGGCGGCATGTTGGTGATCCATAACGACAAACGCAGCAAGCGCAGTACTGCCGTTGACGATGCGGTTCCTGGTAGGAGAGTGGACCTTCCGCTTGACACCGGCGCCTGCAGGGCTGAATGTCTGATGCAGTGTGCGGGCAGGTTGAGCGGAATGGCCTTCGATCTCCAAAGCCACGGCATAGAAACAGGATCGAGCCACTTTTCGACACCCAAGGGACTGCCATCACCGTTTACGGTGAGCGACACCACACCGAGAAGTCAGCGTCACGTCTTGCCGGCCAGTATCGCAACCGTCCGTGATCTGCAAGGATCCGGTGCCCGAGTGGCAAGAACTGAGGTTGCGAGCGCAGAAAGACTGGGCCACTTGCGTTGATGCGATCCGAATTGGAGCAGCTCTGACGCAGGCCCAGGGAGGCAGACGCCATGTCGTCAGGGCTCATGGCTCGCCAGGGGTGACATCAAGCGTCAACGTCCTGCCGGCAGATACGTAGGCGACCGCGGACGCGCTGGCAGACTCCCCGTCCACCGTTTGCGCGACGAAAGAGACACCAGCGTTGGCCTTGGGGTTGGGACGGACGAGGGTACGGTGGCCTGGTGGTGACTAGCGATCGTGGTGGTGGTGGACGAATCCGCGCGTGTGACGGAGGGGGCGGCGAAAAACGCCAGCCGGGTTGGGACAGTCCGTTTCGGACGTGACATCACCAACCCTCCACACTGTTAGTGGGGTGGCGACGGTGACCTCACTGAGGGGCCGCCAGGCTCGCCCTCCACACTACCACGGGATGAATGTGTGGTGCCGCCAAGCAACGAATCCAGTGCTCTGACCTCACCCACCGTTTGCCGCTTCTGAGCGACGTAATCGCCAGCTTTCGCGGCGTTTTCGACTCGGCCGGGTCGGTGCGCTGCGAGGTTCAATGCAGGTGATTGACTGGTGGTGAGTGGCCCGAGACGCGCGCGAGCGTCTGGCGAGCGCAAGAAAGCCAGTGTCGCCATCGGCAGTTCACAGGCTGGGGAGATTTACTGGGTCTCGGACGGGATGGCAGAATGGTTCCCCTGTGAGCGGCGCTTGTCAGCCAAGAACACTGAAGGGATCTTCCAGGGTCGCAATTCGACTTGCCGCCGCCGTCGACTGCTCGCGAGTCCATTCAAGGGGAAAAGGCGCCCTTTTAACGTGCAGATGGGCGCAACGGCGCCTGCATGGCAAAGTCAGCGCCAAGATCGAGAATTGAGCTCGCGATCATGGGAAAAGGGGGAGGAATGGCATTCTGGGCCGACCCCAACAGCAACCAAGCAGCGCCAGGAGGGTCCTGTGAACCTGCCGCGCCGCCAACTCCGCGCGCGAGGCAGCCCGCCCCAAGCAGGCCCAATCACTCAGCTGGCTCCTGGGCCAACGCGGCGAACCAAGCTCCACTCGACGACGGCGTCGTGAGCGGCTTTGTCGCGCCAATGCAGCCTCGAACCTGCGCTTGTTGGACGACGGATGAGTCTCAGGAACTTTGAAATTGCTGAAGGAAAAGCCGGCACTCGTTGGTGCTCCGCCTGACCAATGACCTCATGGCTGCGCCGGGAGTCGGCTGCCCTGAGACGCGGGCACGGCGGGACCTGGCTGAGTACGAGCTTTGAGGTCTTTGGTTGCACCGTGGCGGTCGACTTTGCCATGGCCGCGGTCTCGACCGTCGACCGAACCCGGCGATGCCGCAACGGCGTCACGAGAAAGCGAGCGCCGGCCTATGGCACGGAACGTGGTACGCGTCTGGGCGTATCACCGTGGGTGGTCCGACAGTTGCATGGGTGCCTCCCAGTCAGCCCAGCCCCGGCCTGGGGAGCCAGGCGAGCGGGCAGCCTCTGAGGTCAGAGGGAGATGGACGTGAAGCAACCTGCCAGGTCGACGACGCGGGGAGCCGCGAGCAAGCATCAGCAGCAAGGTATAATCTGGAGCCATGACATCGCACATGACTTCAGGATCGGCAGGGTCCTTGGTTGTTGCCGCCGTGCGATGCATCTCCATTTTTCTGCTGCCCGCCGCGCGAAGCTCGAAAGCTGCAGCTGCCGCCAATGCCCAGCAGCTGGAGACTGCGGAGGCCAGGGACAAACGGTGCGTTGAGGGACGAGTCGACTGGGATGACTGGGTTGCGCTCGTGGTGGATGCAAGCAGGTCCAAGGTGGTGCGGGTGGCGAGGACCCTGAGCTCATCGACACCCGTGTGGGTGGGCCTGGAGGCACACCACCAGCGGGGACGAGATGCCAGACCCTGGTCGGGTTACGCCATTCATGCGGCGCAGACGAAGGCAGGAATTGTCGCTGACGATCAAGAGCCGGACGGGTTCTGGTGCAGCCGGCGGAGGAGGAAAAAAACGCTGTCGGGTTGGCGAGGGACTCGACTTGGGTGAGGGGGTGAGCAAGTGAGGAGGGGGCACACGCGAGATGGAATTGAGTGGAAGAACGGTGGGATGGAAGGTGCCTCTTCCCTGCCCAGACAGGTACCTGGTAGGAGAGCGCCCACGATCTGGGCCTGGCGTCTCGCGCGCGCCGCGCTGTCCGGGAGGCCGGCCATTGACGATTGTCAAGAGATCCGGTCCGGTACGGCAATAATGAAAGCCATCTGCTCGAGCCGGGGACAAAGCCCTGGGACTGAACACCCGAGGGTGACGACGTGCCTTGCCTGTTGTTGGTGGCGCCCATTGTTGCTGATGGGAGTGCTCCACGTCGAGCCCCAGGTCGCCTACCTGGGGAGGTACACGAGGTTCAGAGCCGGCCTCGCCAGTCCGCCCGTACCTACCGGGGAAGCCCAGGGGACTGGGGGATATCGAGGGGACCGGACACCCACCCAAGACCACCCCAAGCCCGCCGCCGCCGCAGCTGGATCCCTGGCGTGTCAACGGGCGTCAGGGTACCCACAGGGCCACAGCACCCCCGTCAGTGCCGTCACCCCTCCCTCCCATCCTCCCAGCGGTCCCCAGTGAGTGCCCACCAGGCGTGCCACTGGGTCATCTCCACTGACGGGAGGATGAGGACGGGCATCCTGGATCTCGCACTCCCACCCCCCCCCCCAAAGCCCCAGCCGGCGCCAAAGCCCGCTCTCGTTATAAAGACCCTGAGATCCGCACTCCTCCAACAGCTTTATTCTATTCTGTATCTTACTTTAACCTCAAGCTTCCCAAGGTGCTGCCTAAGCGTAGTCATATCCCACCGCCCAACCTTCTATCCACTGCCCATACAAGTGCTCAGGCATATATATCCATCAAAGCCTTCCATCTCCCCAAGACACCACATCCAGCCAACAGACTTTCGTCGTCGTCATCATGCCCGGCCAAACAGACTCTTATACCATCTCCATCCCCGTCTCCCCGCCGCCGCCTCAGAGCATCTCGACCTACTCGCGCTTCATGCACGACCACACCAAGCGCCAGATGGAGTCGTTCGGCGCCATCACCCCCTCGGGCGGCAGCAGGGGCAGCACGAGTAGTTCGGCCGGCAGCTCGCTGACCAACGGCGTCGGACCCTCCGAGTACCACTGATCGACTGTCGCTCTGCACGGGCTCGAAGGAGCTTGTTGTACCGAACGAGAGTGCCTGGGGCCCGCGCATGGTGTGCCTGCCACACCCAAGGCCTGCGGCAGCCGTCAGCCTGGCCGCTGCGACCCGACGGTGGCGAGGGCGCATCACCTGCCAGCCACGATGACGTCGATCTTCACGCGACGCGACACAGCGTCCACGGGCGTTTTTTTGATGACGAGAGCGAAATGCGAAACGCAAGCAACGAGCAATGCATATTTGTTGTACCACTCTGGACCTCGGCGCTCTTGATTGAGCAGCCTGGATTTTTTTTTTGGGACGTCTTGCATAATAACACGGCGAGACATGGCGTTACGGATGGCCGGGCCACTGGCACAACGGAGCACATATGGGGCCATAGCACATGGTACGGAGTTTGCGTCTTGAAGACGTTTGGGTGCGGCAAAAGCCACTTAGCGATGAATTAAACACGATGTTCAAACAAACCACATATCACGATGCTTTGATTTGTCCAATGACTTGTATTGTCTCCTCGTGCATGTGCCTCCAGTGGCCACGGTGCTCAAACGTCAGACATTGCTATGCCCTGCGGGCTCTTTGTCACCGTTCTTTCCGTATGATCTTTATCTCAGCTGCCAGAGAAATTTCCATCTACAGCCACCAGCTCATCCCGTGTTAACGTCCTACTTCCGACCCGCTCAAACAAGTGACGGTTTCTTCTTGATGCCCAGCAGCGCCGAGTGATCCTTCTTCTTCTTCACCACCCTCTTAAAAGACGGCGGCGGCCCCGCTGGCGGTGGCATCGTACTCTGCGGAGGAGGCTTGGCGTCATCCGAGCTTGGTGTCGAGTCCGCCTTTGTGTCGACCTCTTCCACGACCTCGCTGTCGGCTGCCCCTCTCGCAGCCGCAAACGCCCTCTTTGCGGCCTCGTCATCTTCCCTTTCCTCTCGCGCTCGCTCCTCGTCCTCCGTCCGCACAATAGCGTCTGCAAAGTCGACGCCTTCCTTCTCTGACCGGTTTATCCTGGCGTTTCGTTGCCGTATCTCGTCGAGCGCGTCCGCGGCAGCCATCTCGCGTCTCGCATCCGCGTTCTTGGCCTCGAGGTCTGCCATGGCGTTCTTCTCCTCCTCACCCGCGGCCTCCGCCTCTTCCCGCTCGAGGCGGTCTAGCCTCTGCTCCATCGTCTCCTCCTCTGTGTCGCGGTTCCGCCACGGCTCCATGTTGCGCACGGCGCCCTTGACCATTGCGTAGTCGTTGTTCTTCGGGTCCGTCCGAAACGTAATCTCGGCGCTGCAGCGCGTGCACTTGATGTGGAAGAAGAAGATCTGGATGTTGAGGTACTTCTCCTCCTGGTTGGTCTCCTTCCTCGAGTTGAACTTGCGGCCCTTGTAGATGAACTCTCCGCACGTCATGCAGCGCATCGAGAAAGGCGCCATGAGGCGTACTGTCTGGATGCGGGGGCCGCTCGTCTTCGGCCCGCGGCGGCGGGAGATGTCTCGCGGATCGAAGTCCGGAGGGTAGTATTTCTGTCCGCGTTGTTAGCCACTGTGCGCTTCGCGTCGTTGCAGGTTGGACAGCGAACATACCTGGAGGACTTTGCGCTCAGACATGGCTGGCTAGGCTGGCTGGTCGCGCAGACCAGAGACTTGTATCGAGGGGGCGGCTTATATGCTCTCTATAAGAAACGGGTACTTCTCCTCGCTGTATGCTGGTTCTGAGATCGCGACAGACGGGCGAGTGGTGTTTCGGAGGGTTGAGTGACGATGGTTGTTGGTAGGGGAGAAGTCGGCCGGCGGCGAGTTGGCGACATGAGGCTACAGTTTTGGCGGGGCCGGATGGTAACTACCTTGCCTATAAATGGGCCTGCAGGCCCGCGCCAGATTAGATAAGCCCCACTAAAATTATGCGCTGCCGCGCCGTAACCAAACCGACTTCAACCTTAACCGCCGCCATGCAACGTGCTCCCTCTCAACAACACAATTCCACCTCCCAATACTCTCGTCTTCCTTGAAACGCGGAGTCGCGCAGTGTCACGTCGTGTCGCCTCTGGTGTTTCACGCGCCGCGCCTCGCACTCGCACAGTCAACTACCGAAGCCCTGCTCGGCCACTCCGCCACTCCCATCGACTAGGCGGCACTTTGCGCCACTCGCGCGCGCGCTCCCGTAACCATGCCGAAAGCCGAGGTGGGATCGACCAAGCACCTGTCCAACAAGCTCAAGAGCAAGGGGCTGCAGCGGCTGCGATGGTACTGCCAGGTGTGCGAGAAGCAGTGCCGCGATGCCAACGGCTTCAAGATGCACACGCAGTCGGAGAGCCACGTGCGGCAGATGCTCGTCGTCGGCGAGGACCCCAAGAAGTTCATCAACGAATACAGCAACCAGTTCCAGCGCGACTTTCTGCAGCTCCTCAAGACGGGCCACGGCGAGAAGCAGGTCCAGATCAACCAGTTCTACCAGGAGTACATCGCCAACAAGGAACACATCCACATGAACGCCACCAAGTGGCCGTCCCTCACAGAGTTCGCCAAGTTTCTCGGCCGGGAAAGCATCTGCCGGGTGGAGGAGAACGACAAGGGCATTTTCATCTCCTGGATCGACAACTCGCCTGAGGCCCTGCGGCGGCAGGAGGCGCTGCGGAAGAAGGAGGCGCAGGACCAGGGCGATGAGCAGCTGGAGCAGCGCATCCTCAAGGAGCAAATCCGGCGCGCGCAGGCGCTCGCCGCGCAACGCCAGGACAATAAAGAAGAGGACGACGAAGCGCGCAACCTGAAACGGAAAGACGGGGAGAAGATCAAACTCTCGTTTGGTTCGAAACCCAAGACGGACGATTCGAAGCCTGCGGAATCAACAGCCGAAAAGGCAACCCCCAGCGAAGCCTCCAAGGAACAGAGTGGCGAGGCCGATAAGGCATCAGCCAAGCCGTCGGGTTTCGGGGGCATGTCCATGAAGCTGGGCGGCAAGCCACCGGTCAAGAACGTCTTCTCGCAGGCGAAAAAGAAGAACGCGCTGGCCGCGGCCGGGTCAAAGAAGGACAACAAGATCGAAGAGCCGAAGAAGATGAGCGAGGCGGAGCGCATTATGAGAGAGGAGATGGAGAGGAAACGGTCACGAGAGACGGCGGGCTTCAGCATTCCGTTGGGGAAGAAGCACCGAAGCAGCTGATGTCGCATATGAAAGCATCTTGGCGTTTGGAGACGGTTTATGATTCCCTGAATAATGTAGACACCACCATAATGACAACCCCGCAATGAGCTGCGCCAAAGATTCCCAGATGCCCCTTGCTTTTCATCAACGCCCAGTTCGCCAGTGCCTTAAACAATGCCATGTCACGCCAGCGCCCGGTCGTCATGCGTCCGCCTCCGTCTCGGTGCCGTCACGCCTGCGCAACAGTTAGAATAGGGAAGAAAGGGGCAGCGGGAGGAAGAGTAGCAAAGTCGGCGCGTTTGGGCGAGGGTGACGCACGGTATGTACTGGATCCGGTACTCGTCCTCGAGCGTCTGGCGGATCTCGTCGGGCAGCTGGCCCGAGACCTTGATGGCGTAGACGCCACCGACATAGCCGTCGAGGCGCTGCCACTTGGCGACCCACGACTTGGCCGGGTTGGCGAGCGTGATGAGGCCCTCGAAGACTTGCGACGTGCAGCTCTCGATCTGGTCCTGCGAGCCGGCCAGGTGCAGGAACTCTTCGCAGTTGGGGCACCCTTCGTCGCGGAAGCGCTGTACGTGGCCCAGGGGAGCCTCCATGTTAGCCATGCGCCTGTATGCGTATCTGTGTGTGTGTGCGTGTCCGCGCGGAGGGGCGAGGGTGCGATGCGATGGGTGCATGCGACGACGTACGCTGTAGGTCATGACGATGGAGCAGACCATGCAGGCGCGCAGGTAGCGCTGCTGGCCGGGGGCCGCAAAGTTGGAGGTCGTGGCCATGGTTTCGCGGCGAGACGGGCTGTGTTCGTATATCGGTATCGCCTGGGGAGGTCGGAGAGGCCTAGCGAGGCGGCGATGAGGAGCGCGGTAGTGAAAGGCGTCGATGGTTGGCGTCGCGGCGTCGCGGCAGCAGGTGGGCTGGAGTTGATGGCAGGTGGTTTGCCGTATGCAAGTATGCGGAAATATCGCACTAGCGCAGCCTGCACTACATCGCAGAGAAGCTTCACCTCTGGGGCTCCATGTCTTGATGAGACAAGTTCCAACACGAAAAAAAAAAACGGCAGCGCAGAGAGCAGGACGGATTTCTTCGCAAAAATGAGCTCCAGCCAAGGCCCGAAACTAAGCCAGCCCCGGCCAAAGGCCAAGCTGGAAACGTCGCACGAAATCCTCACATGCACCATCAAGTCGCCGCAGTTCGCCTACGCGCACCTGGAGCTCATCACAAGCGGCGGCGGCGGTGGCTCTGAGCCCGTCCAGCTCGACAACCTGCAGGTCAAGTCGTACTGCACGGCTGCGCTGCGGCAGTTCCTGGGCCTCACCGGCGAGGCCATCTCCATCGACATCCTCAAGGTGGACGGCGCCGACTGCTGGCTGCGGGTGCCGCGACAGGATCTCGGCTCCTTCGCCGCGGCCATCACGGCGTGGAAGGGCACCAGCGACGGCGCCACGCACAGCGCCCTGCGAGTCAAGCAATGCTCCAACTGGCTCGGCGCCATGGTCGGGTCGGACGGGCAGGACCAGCTGTGGGACAGCTGAGGCGCGGGCCGACAAAGTGTCAGACGCGGGACTGTGCACGAGTCTTTGTTCTACTCGGGTATCTATGTGCTGGTCACTTGTTTCTACCCACCCCAACCCACGATCCAAGCCATATATTCCAGACGCCGGGTCGATGCGTTGCCGATACATGAAGCCATTCCGCCGCTGCTTCTCCTCCAGTCTTACATCAAAGACGACATGAGCGAATTCTGGGCATAAGCCTGACGGCGTGTTAGCAACGGCAACCATGGCCAGAGCAAGGGGGCAAGCCTCACCATGGGCTTAATGTCCGGATGCGGGACGGCGTCGAACTGCTCATACTTGAGCTTATAGTCGGGTCCGATGTTGATGTACGCGCCGCGATTCTCCGTCGAGTCGCAGTACTTGGGCGCCGAGAAGACTGATGGAGCCGCGTTAGATCAGAGCAGCAGGCGGGCCAAAACAAGAAAAGAGGACTTACCCGTAATACACCGTCCATCGTGCTGCACCTCGTAGCCGTCCATGCGCACCTCGTGACTGCGGATGACAGCCTCGAGGCCGTTCTTCTCGCAGAATCGCTTGGTAATGTCAGGTCCGAACTGCATGCCCACACCGCGCTTGCTCGGGCCACGGCCGTTCTCCTCCTGGGGGTCCGTCCACAGCATCTCCATCATGAGACCAGCCTGGCCAGGCTGTCGCTGGTTGTGGCGGTTCAGCTGGCGGATGTCGTCGAGCGTGACGTTGTCGTCGGAGAACAAGCCCCCGTGAAGGACCAGGTACTTCTCGCCGACCAGCGTCGCCAGAGGCAGGGCAGAGAAGCTCTCCGAGAACAGCTTGAATACTCTGCACAGGCATCAGTCAATATTCTGCTTCCATATCCATGAGACTGGGCACGCACCTCTCGTTGTACTTGGCCTTGCACTCTCCTTCGAAGCCATACACGCGGTTCATGTCGTCCGTCTCGTGGTTGCCACGGTTAAGGAAGAAACCCTTTGGTCGCAACCACTTGTAGGCGTACAAAAGGAGGGCGATCTCGGTGGACCAGGATCCTCGGTCGACGAAGTCACCATTAAACAGGTACCAGTGCTTTTCATTCGGCGAGCCGTTGCGACGGAACAGCTCCATGAGATCGAAGTATTGTCCTTGGCCAGAGTCAGTAGGGGCTTGAGCGGTTCAACACGCAGAGTACTCACCGTGAGTATCGCCACAAACAGTGAGCTGGACATCATCGGGAATCTTCATCTCCACCATGGTCGCCTCATCGTAAACAATCTGCTTGACGGCAAGAATGATCTGGTAGACGTATTTGCGGTGGATCTTCTTGCCCGTCTTGAACCGCTCTATCATGTCGTCGATGAATTCTTGCGTCATCTCCTTCTCCAGGCGGACTCCGTCGTAGTCGGCATCGACAGCCATGGAGTCGAGGTCGAGACCCTCGGCCGCCGAGGGCTCGTCGCCCACCTCGATGGCCGCGAAGAAGGCGAGCTGGCGCACGATCTTCTTACATTCCTCCAGCTTGAGTCTGGCATCCTTATTGTTGGGATCTAACCGGACGCACTCCTTGAAGTCGTCGATGGCTTCCTTGGGTCGGAGAATGGCGGTTCGGGCGAGACCTCGGCGATAGTAAGCCTGCACGACGACGGTTAGGTAGAGACTCATGGAGGCATGGAGAGCCAGGGCGAGAAGGGCCAACCTTGACCAGTTTCGGGTTCAGCTCGAGGGCCTTGCCCGCGTCGGCAATGGCGTATCCATAGGCTTCGGTCTTGATGTATGCCTGAGCGGTTGGGGGAGCACGCAAGTCAGTCACACGAGCAAACAAAGGCGGGGGACACTCGGCAACGCACTTGGGCTCGGTTGGTGAAGAATGTGGGCTCCTTGTCGTTCAGCTCAATGGCCTTGCTGTAGTATGTGACGGCACCGGGAAAATCGCCGGCGGCGAACTCCTTGTTGCCCTTGTTCTTGAGGTCGACGGCTTCTTGCGACATGGTGGCGGCGACTCGCGATGGCGAGAGGTTCGGCGGCTACGCGCAGGGGGGATGTCGTGGGGGCAGGGGATGCCGAATCACAAAACGCAGGCTTAGAACGGGAGAAGAGAGAAATGCAGTGCTCACTCAATGCGGGCGTCGCAACGAGCGCCAGCAGCGGATGGGGCCGAGGGTCCAGGTCGAGGGGCGAACTCTAGAATCTAGATATGCGCGGCTCTAAGTCGGCGAACGTGACGGGAAGACTTTTGGAAACGGAAGGGCGGGGGGTTTCTCGATGGATGCGACCAGTTGGGGACTCGAGCGCGCCCCGGGAGCAGGCGAGGTCCACTGGAGCTGCCGCCTTGTCAGTGCCCAGAGGTGGGGGGCCATGTGCTGGAGTGCCCTGGTGCCCAGGGCGCCCGTGGATGGTGCTAGAAGAGGGCCGCCCTGGCTGCCTGATTGCTGAGGCGGACGCGGCTTCGGCGGCCGGGCTTTGAGGTGCGCTCCACTGATTGATTACGACCATTGCCTCCAGGCCCCAGACCCACAAGATCCGGGTACTTGCATGTCTCTCAGCCCGATCGGGGGAGAGGGCACAGCAAAAAGTGAGTGGGTCGCATCATCATCTCATCGGTGGACGCATCTTCTTGACTTCCAGCAACCTGCTGCCTGCATTTCCTCGCTGCTCGTCGCTCCATCCGCAGGCCGCGCCCGACAAGCACGATACGCATCGCGCAGATGCGCGCCTGAATAACCCACCCATCTCGCCAGAGAGTTTCCGAGCGGCCTTTCGCGCACGCTCCCGGCGGGAGACTCGATAATGCCCGACAGCTGAGCGCATCCATCGCGCGCAAGCCAGGTGGCCACCATGGCCTCAACCCCCGACCAGCCCCAGGCGCTGGTGCGTAAGAGGACCGACACGGACTTGATGCCACCTCCGCCGCAAGTCAAGAAGATCAAGCGGCCCCGACAAGTCCTCGCCGAAGACGAGTACACGGACACGCTCGCCCACATCATCGCCAGAGACTACTTCCCGGGCATCGAAGTGACGGCCCTCCAAACCGACTACCTCAATGCTCTCGAGTCGAGAAACCCCATCCAAATAGCCACCACTGGCCGGACTCTGCAGGATGCCATGACACCGGGGCGACGCAAGCCTCGTGCACGGCCGGGCGCATTCCAGGATGGTGGAAGGACTCCCAGCACGTACGTCGGGGACACGCCGGCGTCGGTGGCGTCGACGGCTGTCCCAGACAAACCATCGCTCGGCTCCGATATGAGCCTGACCAAGTTTCAGTCGACCTACACGAGCGAGGACAACGAGAGCTTCTACAAGCTCGTGGACAAACAGAATCAGAAAAAGGCCGACAAGAATGCTTGGATGTGGAACGACAACAAGATGCCTTCGAAGCAAATGATCAAGCAAAAGGAAGTCACCGACAAGCTAGCGGAATCTGGCAAGCTCATCGACGATGGCTTCATCAAACGAGATCGACTTGCAATCAAGGACTCGGATGACCGCCCCGCGAGGCCGGACTCCTGGAATGCGAATCCGAGAAACGGGTTGATGTTCACACCGAGTGAACTGGATGATGGCGTCGTCACAGTCGCTCAGCGGGCCGAGGAGGCGTCACGAATGGCGCCCAAGACGATCGTTTTAGAGAATACCAGGATCCCCCAGCCTCACGTCCCTCAACGTCCACCGTCACCGACTATGTCCTCCGTCCGCGATGCTGTCGCAGGCAAGCCACGCCAGCGAGATCAGGATTCGAGTATGGCCGGAGGAGGGGAAACACCGAGGGTCAACGGCTACACGTTTGTAGATGCTGACGACGAGGCAGACTCTGCTTCTGCACCGCTGCTTATCGACCTGGGACCGGGCGACGCGCATAACCCGTTCAAAGTCCAGCAGCCAAGAAAGAGGGAGTCGCTACATGAGCAGATGGTCGAGCGAATCGCAAAGTCGAACAAGGAGGCATCGACCAAGGGCTTCACAGGGAAGGCTGCGAAGACGCCCGTGCCAAAATTTCCGAGCAGCCCGCGCGTCTCGGGGAACCTGACGCCTGCGGCGCAACGTCTGTGGAGCACAATGGGGACGCCAAAGAACAAAACACCAGGCAGCTCGTTCGGTAGATCGACTCCGATGCGGCCGAGAGGTTCGTTGCTCAAGGGCGTCACCACACCGAATGCGAAGCGGAAGTAGCGGGGGAGAAGGGGAGCAAGTGATCACGACTGCATTCATCGGCGTTTGGAGATTGTTCCAGGTAGAGCCTTTCTGGGTATGGCTTGGGCGCAGACATTAGGGATATGTTTTCTTTGGCATTGACACAGGATTTGAATAGACCAGATCGCTGCAGACGGAGTGTCTCGCGAGATCATCGAAAGCAACTCAGGGGTTGGACTCGGAAGTTGATAGTTCACCGCATCCCAGTTGAACTGAGGGCCGGACTCGGGCGTGAAAACCACCAGGCGGTCGTTTTCCTGTAGGTAGTAATCAATTGAAAAGCCATTGCAAACCATGTCAAAGGGTTAAATTGGTTGAAAATAACACGACAAGACACATTGGTGCAACAGACGCAAGTACAAGGACGCGAGCAGGACGAGGTCGCAGGTCCACTACCGAGAGGTGTGCACTGTGGACAATGCACGCCCCCTTAGCTGCATACGACGTCAACCATTTTCCGCTGTGGATTTGTAGCTCTCATCAGCCGACCCGTCTCGCGCCGACGGAAACCTGACACCAATCCGACCCGACTGTCGATGCGCGCCCGGCGTTCCGAGGCCTCTCCGTCCCCATGAGGCTCGTGGACTTGGTGATTGACGCGGCGGCGCTGCTCAACGCCTCGCGGTCCGTCGCGTCCAAGCACATTGCCCTTCGCACCCGGCAGTTCGATGCGTACGGCAGGACGTCCAGTGTCGCAGCCAAATGGAGGGAAGCGAAGCAAGAAGCTACTCAGGGAGCTCAGGCGGAGCCGGAGGAGAGCAGCAGTGGGCGAGAAGCTGGCGAGAAGTCGCAGCGTGAGAGCCCTTTGCAGCAACGCGATGCGACCACAAGCGACGATGCACCGATCCGAACTGCACCACCGCGGGAAACGCCAGCGCAGAGACCGATGCACGAAACGGCGGATAGGAAACCTAGCACAGCAGCTGAAGGATTCGCTTACGCTGCCCAGGAGTTGGCTGCCGCAGCGAACAAGAATGCAGCGGCAGACGCGGACCTGCCACCCGGCGTCGACGTCAACATCTTCCACACGGCCCGCGGGTCCAAAGTACTCGAGTCGCTGAGGAAAAGGGGCGGTGCAGGCATAACGAGGCCGCAACCGGGCGGTGGGGGGCCGTCAAAGGAGCATCCTCTGCGGCATTGGCCGAGACCGCCGCCAGTCGATATCAACGCACCGCCCACTGCAAGTCTGGGCGATAACGACGCCGCAGAGGCCGCCAGCACAGAACCTACTTCGTCTCCTCCATCAGAAACTCCAGGGCCGGTCGCACCAGAGCCCAAGCCAAAGCCCGAGCTGGAACCGGCACGCCCTGTCGAAACAGGCACCACCACGGTTGACAAGGAAACGGCGGAGATTGCCCAAGACTTAGCCACCAGTGCCGCGTCCAGTACGCCTGCGTACAAACTACGGGAGTCCAAGGTGCCGGCATCCAGGTTCAGCCGCATATGGAACTACGGAGGGCTCGCCGCTGGCATGCTCGGGGGTGCCATGACCGAGACGGTCAGCCGGGCATTTGGCGGCGGTGGCGAGGGCTCCGTGCTGCTGAGCGGCAAGAACATGGAGCGACTGGTCGCCAAGCTGTCGCGCATGCGCGGCGCAGCCCTCAAGATGGGGCAGATGATGAGCTTCCAGGACTCCAAGATGCTACCCCCGCCTATCCAGGAAGTACTGCAGAGGGTCCAGGACAGGGCCGACTACATGCCCGCGTGGCAGCGAGACAAGGTCCTGGTAGGCAACCTCGGTGAGAACTGGCGCAGCCTCTTCAGCGAGTTCGAAGAGACGCCCATCGCGGCGGCGTCGATTGGACAGGTGCACAAGGCGGTGCTCAAGTCCAACGGCAAGCGTGTGGCGGTCAAGATTCAGTTCCCCGGCGTGGCTGACTCTATCAACTCGGACCTTGACAACCTGGGCATCCTGCTCAATGCGACCAAGCTGCTGCCCAAGGGTCTGTACCTGAACAAGACCATCGACAACGCGAGGCTCGAGCTCGGGTGGGAATGCGACTACGAGCGCGAGGCGCAATGCGCCATCCGCTATAAAGGACTGCTCCAGGGCGAGGAGGACGTCTTCGTCGCGCCCGACGTCCACCTCGAGGCCTCGGGCAAGCAGGTGCTCACCATGGACTTCATGGACGGCATCGGCGTGACACGCGTGGCGTCGTTTACGCAGGCGCAGCGCGACTGGATCGGCACGCAGATCATGCGCCTCTGCCTCCGCGAGATCACCGAGTTCCGCTTCATGCAGACGGACCCCAACTGGACAAACTTCCTGTACAACGCGGCCATCAACAAGCTCGAGCTGCTCGACTTTGGCGCCTCGCGCGAGTACCCCGAGGAGTTTGTGCGCGAGTACGTGCAGCTGCTCGAGGGCGCCTCGCGCGGCGACCGCGAGCGCGTGCGCGTCCTGTCGGAGAGCCTCGGCTACCTGACGGGCCACGAGAGCAAGGCCATGCTCGACGCGCACGTCGACTCGGTGCTGACCATTGCCGAGCCGTTCCTCGCGTCGGCGCCCGCCGTCTACGACTTCCACGACCAGACTATCACGGAGCGCGTCAAGGCCCTCATCCCGCTCATGCTCAACGAGCGCCTGGCCCCGCCGCCCGAGGAGACGTACAGCCTGCACCGCAAGCTGAGCGGCGCGTTCTTGCTGTGCGCCAAGCTGGGCAGCAAGGTGCCGTGCCGGCAGCTCTTTGTCGATGCCATTGGCAAGTCGGGCTACGTGCCCAAGTGAACCCAAGTCACCAAAAAGACAAAAAATAACTACTATGTATCATAATTGGAAAGGGACCAAAAGTGTATAGATCTAGAGCAGGGTGCCAAGGTGTTAGACAACATCGGAGTTGAGAGTTTCCTCTCTGTACAACTAGAAGGCTCTTGGCTTGTACTTCCGGGTCTGGCAGGATTGAGCCACAGCGCTGAGGGGGTGAAGCTGGTGGCGGACGTGCTGAGGAACCTGGCGATTGCGAGCGGCTGACCTGCCTATACGATAGACGCCTCGCGTCAGCGAATCTCCAAGATATCATGGACTCATAAGCCGTGTGTTCTCCATGTTCGCCAAACATGGCTCAAAGGTTATCACGTCCCGGCATGGCCAAACGCAGCGAGCACGATTCATACGCTCTTCAGCTTCCTAGTTGATTCGTACTGGATGGAGAGACCTTATGTGGCACCGAACATGGGCGGCAGGCCGGGTATAGACAGACCGCACGAGCGACACTCCAGATGGACGCGGGCCAGGTACATACGAAGTACACTCACCCACAAAGCGCGTGTATTGACAAAGCCTCAACTCGCTACTTTGTATCATGGACAATGAATAAGACCCCTCACCTGCTTCTGCTTCACTACATCCGCCAGCAATCTGCCATTCTCACGGGACCTCGGCACCACTCGCCCTCCCTCTCTCTCTGTCTCTCTCTCTCTCTCTCAAGTCCACCAAAGACTTGCTCGCGCTCGGCTTCTCACGGTCTTAAGCCGGGGGCAGGGCGTCCTTGCCGACGACCCAGCCGTTGTTCCAGGCAAACTCGGTGACGGCGGTGCCGAGGGTGCCGTTCTGGATGTAGACGCGCAGAACGGGGAGGGGGATGGCGGCGACGCGGGAGCCCGGGACCGAGTCCTGGGAGAAGCCGCCGTCGTACCAGCCGCCGCTGCCGTCCCAGCCCTTCTCCTTGATCAGGTTGGCGGCCGTGCCGTAGTAGACGCGGATGCCGAGGCCGCCGCCCTCGCCCCACGACGTGACGCCCAGGGGCACGCGCGGCACCTTGTTGGCCACGTGGAAGCCGCCGTTGTACCAGCCCTTGCCGTCCCACGCCTTCTCGACGATGTTGAGCTTGGGGTCCTGGATGTAGACGCTGCAGAGTGAGAGGGAGGGAGTTAGTTGTGGTGAGCAAGACATGACGTGACGACTCGGATCAGGGGGAGGGGTTGGGTGGCAGGGTGGCAGGGTGGCAGGGTGTCAGGGTGGCCACGTACCGGATGTGGTAGGGAGAGCCGCCCCAGGTGGTCGCCGCAATGGACGAGCCGGGGAAAGCAGCACCGAGGTTGGTTCCGACTGTCCACTTTCCGTTGTTGTCCCCTAGGTGAGTTATGTGCGTTAGTCGTGATCACAGAACATGAACACAGCGTGAAGCCAAGTCCACGCGGGCAAGCTTGAGGAACAGTGCGGGAGAGGACTTACAGCACCACTCCTGGATGGTGTCGTCGGCGAGCTGGCCATAGACACGAAGGATGCTGTGGCCACCGAGGAAGACGCCTGAGATGCTCGAGTAGGGCGCAACAGAAAAGTTGGCCTTGCTCAGGTCGCCGTTGTACTGTTCACATGCACGTTTCGTCAACGCTTTGCCCCCTCCCAAAAGATACAAAAAGGGGTAAGGAAGGAAAAGTGGTGTCCGTACCCAGCCCTTGCCGCTGTCGTAGGCGGCCTCCTTGGCCTTGTTGTCGGTGCCCACGTAGTAGACGCGGATGGAGTTGAACTCGAGGTTGGTGGCGGCCACGGGAGTGCCTATCTTGCCCGTGGCGATGATGTTGGACGAGGTGCCGCCGGTCCACTTGCCCTCGTACTGGGCCTCGCGGATGCCGCCAAACACGTCGGTCTCGTAGACGCGGAGGCTGCTGTTGCGGCGGACGGCGGCTACCGCGGCGCCGAAGAAGATGTCGTTGATGGCGGCAGACATGATTGCCAACTGATGATGATGGGTAGGCTTGAGTTTTGCTGGGAGTGGGGGGTTGTCTCGTGTAAGTGGTGTTCAAGGGGTAGGCTTGTGTCTCTTTATCCTGTGGAGTAGACGATTCGAGAGACGCTCTTCACCGGGGAGCGAGGGCGTCTTTTATAGACGATGGCTCCCGTCATTATGCTCATGCGAAAGGCCTTCATCCAGGGCCGCGATCGAGCTGCGTTGGGCATCGCGTTGCATTGGGTACAGTACGCTCCGTGTTGCCGGCAAGAACAAGGGACCTCATGATACATCTCGATGTGTCAAGCAAAAGGGCGTCTTTGGTTCTCGACGCATGCAACGCCGCGGGGTTCGACTATATGGAGTAATGGTTCAGCTTGACTCCGGCACGGCGGCGTACCGCCACCAGCCGCGTTCGTTCCAGGCGCGGGAGCTGACGACGACGACGACGACCTTGACGTAGGGAGAAGAGACAAGAAGTGGGGGAACTGCATCGTCGCTGTCACCTTGATAGAGAGGGAAAGAAGCCCGTTACAGAGCAGACAGAAAATGCATGTGATGAGTCCCGGACCGCCTCTCACCGCTCAAGGGGGGCCTCCCGAGACAGCGAGGACGTCGTGCACGTCGTGTCATAGACGCGGACCGGCGATGATTCGGCGATGAGGAGCTGCCCGCATGTTCCTCTGGTCGCACAAAGGGCAAACGGGGGACACAAGGATGCGGCCCACGTCGTGGTGAAGCGAAGGGAAACATGGGAAGCCGGGCGTGTAGTCCCCCTCCCCGTGGTACGTGATCGAAACGACGGCTTGGCGATCCCATGGCCCCCGTTGGTGTAGTTGGGCTACAGGGGAGCGTTCGGCGGGATGTGAAGCATCGAGTTGCGGACGTAGCACGTAGCACGTAGTACTTCGTACATGCTGTTGCTGCTGCTTCATGCCGTGTCCGAAACGCAAACTCGGGGTCTCCGCCTCCCTTGTACGACCGTTTCGGTCATGATGGCGTCTGCCGCATAGAGCTGAGGGCCTGCCAAGGCGCATCATTGGCCTCGCGGCTGCTGCAGAGGGACGAGACAGACGAACATACATACATACATACATATGTGTTGACGGCCAGGCAGACATGGCAGACATAGGTCGGTCAGCTTGCGCCGGGGGTTGGGTTCGGGATAGTTCGTATTCGAAAGAAACCACCACAACGCTCCCGTGCGAACCGCTGCTCATATGTAGCGGGCGCGCACGCAAGTTCGATAGCGTCGCCGCCACAGCCCCCCCTTTCTCCCCTCGGACGTTCCCGCAGCGCCCAGCCGCGTCCCAGCTGCGGGCGCGTCGCTGCCGCACGCAGACGCGCGCGCGGCAGAGAGATGTGGTATGTATGTATGGATGGATGCATGTATGTAAGTGGGAGGGAGGAAGAGAGGGAGGGCGAGTGGCCGGCTGCGCCGCTGCACGTCGCCCGCAACGGCAAGTCGGAAAGCCCATGTTCGAGGTCGCGCCTGCGGCCCGCGGCGGCTGCATGTCTAACTGCAAGTACGTACATACGCCGGCAACGGCAACGGGGCCTCCTGCCGCCCGGCCCAGCGGCGCCACTCGCTGCAGGCAAGGGTCGGTCGTGGCTAGCTCTGACCGGTTCGGCGTCGTCGTCGTCGTCGTCCTCCTCCTCCTCCTCCTCCTCCTCCTCCTCCTCCTCCTCCTCCTCCTCCTCCTCCTCCTCCTTCTCCTCCTCCTCCTCCTCCTCCTGGCCGCATAGGCTAAGAAGGGGCCCGATGCGCACCTGGCAGTAGGACTGCACGTGGACGGGTATGTGGATGGACGACCCCGACGACGACGAGCACCAGCGGCTGCGTTTGACGCGAGAGAGCTATACGCGCAGCCCCCGGTCCCGAGTCTCGAGTCTCGACCCGTCCCGGACTCCTTGTTCCTCCGAAGGAACCACCACAGCTATCCCGCTGAGACCATGGAGTCGACGACAACACACAAGACTTTCATGGTACAATTGCCTCGATAGCGCTATGGTGACTTGAGTAAAAGCGGCGCGTGGCGGCCTAGGAGAGTGCTCCAGTCTTCGTCGTCTCGGACATGCGTCTCGCCGGCCAAATGAGCAATTCATTGCTAGTAATGAGGCCGAGCACCGTGTTAGTTGTTTCGGCGCAATAATGCCATCACGTACCTCTTATTTGTTTCGTGACACACCGGTGTTCGGCCAACAGTTCTTTTTAAACCCCGTCCCGCGAGGCACAGGCGCCACTTGGGCCCTCTCCGCGCGAGAAGAGCGCAAAGGACGGGCCAGACCGGTTGCGAGCACAACCACATCCGCCGTACAACAACTCTGAAGGGCAAAAACGACGCGGCATGGCATAACCAAGTATGAAGTAATGAGCGAGCTGCGCCATTATCACGACGGGACTTGTTGGACGTATTTGCCGCGCGACCTCACGGGATACTGGAGTTCGGAACGGCTAAAAGCGTTCAGGAGGAGCCATACGGCCGGATACCCCAAAGCAGAATGTCTACTTCCTGGGTTCTTGATGGTAGGGCCTCGGATGGCCAAAAGCAGGAATTCCAAATCGAAATCCTATATGAATCCTCCCTTGGTGTCCGGACAGCAGCAGCCACGGTCATGGTCTGGTCCAGGAATATCGGCGCTTGCACATCATCCACGCATCAAATTCCTTAGCAACACCGCATTTAGACCTCCCGCCCGACCCTTCTACAACAGGACGACGGGCAGACAGACCTCGCTCGCTCACCCACGGCATCATGCACGTCTCCAGGCTCATCATGCTCGGCATGGCATCCGGCGCGGCGCTCGTGGCCGGAACAGGACCGACCTACGGCCGCGAAGGCTGGACGTGCACGCCGACCAGAGCGTACTGCGAGTCGAGGCTAATCCGGCAAGGCAAGTTACCAACTTCCTACACCCGCGCGCGCGTCACTGCCTTATAAGTGCGAGCGAGAGATGTCTGCTGACCGTGATCAAAATCCCATACAGGAGTCTCTCGAGCCGACATCGACCTCGCGCTGGCCGCTGCCGGCAAAACCAATCGTTCGCAAATCAAGAACATGCTGTTCGAGTGCGACGGCAAAAGGAGAATCAGGCACTTCTTGGATTGCCCCACCGGGTGTACGCAGAACCCGAGAGGCGGCAGCGACGGATGCACATGACGTGATGCCGAGAACCACGCGGGACGCGTCTCGGTGGGTGAGCCGAGTTTTGATTAACAATCCCGGCCCGGATAAAATGAGTGTTGCGATGAAGCATTGACCTACCAGCCGCTCGTTACCTGGTAGGTAGGTAGTTCATTGAGAAGAATAGACGTGGCTTACTCAAGCATGCATCGAGCCAGCTCTTCGACAGCATCCTGCGTAAACGGCAACAACACGCCACTTCAACCCATCTGCGGAGTGGGACGTGACGAGCACTCGAGCCGCATGGACGAGTGCGTGCCGTGTGCCGCAATGCACGATTCGAAACCGCCACCTGCAGGCCTAGGTAGGCATAATCGCCGTGTATAGATCGCTGGGTATATGTGACAAGCTCGACCTCCCATCTACACCGAACCCCCCCCCCCCCCTCCCCTTTTCTCCCTCTCTCTGCCGCCGCTCATCGCCGGTCCTTCACGCGCTGCAGCGACCCCAGCTCCTTCTTCTCCTGGCCGGCCACCTTCTTCCTCTTGCGCTCGATGGCCCTGTCCACCTGGCCCTTGCTCATGCCCTCGAATCGCTTCGTCAGGAGCTGCTTCTTCTGCTCGCTCTTCTTGAGGTAGAAGGGTGTCTTGCCCTGCGCCACCAGGCCCTTCTCCTGCTGGCGGTGCTCCTGCAGGAGCCTCTCCTCCTCCTCCTTGCGCACCCGCGCCTTCTTCTTGGACTCCATGGACATGAGCTGCCGCTTCAGGTCCTCCTTGGCCACGGGGTTCTTGGCCTTCTTGATCTGCGCCCGCAGGTCCGCCATCTCGCTGTCGCGATACTCGTCGAGGAAGGCGTACGCCTTTTTGGCCTTGGCCTCGTCCAGCTTGCCGACGAGTGGGTCGAAGCGCGGGTCGCGCGCCTTGCGCCGCGTGTCGGGCAGGATCTCGCGCCGCCGTGACACCTGCCGCTTGGACGTCTGTTCCTGCGGCGCATGCTTGGACGACCGCTTCGGCGGCGGCGCCGGCTTCGAGTGCCCTTCCTTCTTGCGGGCTTCGCGGACGGACTGCTCCGGCGCTTCTGGTTCCTTTGCGCTCTGTGCTCGTGACTTCTTGGATTTGCGGTCGGATGGCGGGAGGGAGGCCTGGGCGCGGGCTAGGGCTCCAAACGAGACGGAGGAGAGGTCGATCTTGGGCGGCGCATCGTTGTCGTCGTCGTCGTCGTCGTCAGATCCAGACTGATGGGCTTATCAGCAATAGCACAAGGTAAATGGAAAATATCAGAGTAACAAACCTCTGAGCCGGAGTGAGACTCGTCCTCTGACGCCGCAGATCCGTCGTCCTCGCTATCGTCACCACCAACGCCCTCCTCTGATACATCGCTGCCGGAGGCTTCCGCCTCCGAATCGGGCTCTGGTTCCCAATGCTCCTCTTTCCTCGCCCGCACTCTCCGCTCAAGGCCCAAGGATGGGAGCTTTCGTTTTGGCGACATGGTTGTGGGAGTGCGCGGCCAATGGCGCTGTGTCGATGGGATCCAGGGTCTAGAGTGGTATGGCTATGAAGCGGCATGTCCTTTCGCCCTGTAAATTTCGAGGCGGGACCTAGAGCTGCGGCTTATCGATAACGAGGAAAAATACCTGACCTGCTTAGCTGCATACCCAGGGGTCCTGTGCGAATAACGGGGCCCCGCCGTCGTGGGGCGGTGGCCATCCAGACTCCAGACTCCAGAGTGCGCGCTGCCACGACATTCCGTCACCCCCACATCCTTGGCAGTTCATAGTTCACATTCGCATTCACTGCAGACTCCTTGGGGGGGCCAAAGTCATTGATGCGGTTCTCGAGAACATCGCCTCTCTTGAATCGCTTTTCAGCCAGGTCCGCGCCGAAACCACGAGGACCGTCAAGGCGAATGCGCCAGCCTAGACCACCGGTGGCCGCCGCCGACGACGACGACCAATCCCGCGCCCACCCAAACGGCCATGGACCGGTTTTCAACCTGAGGCCCTCCTCCGTCATGAACTACTCCGCAGCTTCGACCTTCCCGTCGCCGTTTTCCGGTCAGGCTGGCGTGCCCCATACATCCACCGCACACGCCAACGGCCAGCAACGCGCGCATCCGTCACAACCTCACTACCAGTCCCAAGTTCAACAGCCTGGCATCCCCGGCCTGACGCTCCTCGAAGCCATGGCGCAGGCACAGCCGCCTCCGAGAGGCTCCGCGCCCACGCTTCCGGTGGCAAACGAGCTGCCACAGAGCTGCATCAGGCGCAAGCCCAAGGCGAACAAGGCTCTTCCGGCTCCTCCTCCCCCCGCCGTCCCCGCAAGCAAGGCCCAGGACGAGGCGCGCGACCCCCGCGTCGCACCCAGCGCGTCCTCGGGCGGCATCCCCGACCCCACGCCGCTCTACCTGGCGCAGTCCTTCGCGCCGCCCTCGACGCTCCTGCAGCCGCGCCGCATCCTCGTCATCCTCGACCTCAACGGCACCCTGCTCTTCCGCCCCACACGCCGCCAGCCCACCAGGTTCGTTGAGCGGCCGCACGCCCGCGCCTTCCTGGACTACTGCCTCGACACCTTCTACCTCGCCGTCTGGTCCTCGGCCCGCCCCGAGAATGTCGCCCGCATGCTCGACCAGCTCCTCACCGACGACCAGCGGCGCCGCTGCGTCGTCGTCTGGGGCCGCGACCGCTTCGGCCTGTCCAATGCCGACTACAACACCCGCGTCCAGTGCTACAAGCGCCTCACCACCGTGTGGAACGACAAGCAAGTGCGGGCCTCGCATCCCCACGCCGCGAGGGGTGGCCGCTGGGACCAGTCCAACACCGTCCTCGTCGACGACTCTCTCGAAAAGGGTCGCAGCGAGCCGCACAACATCCTCACGATTCCCGAGTTCTCGGGAATGAGCAGCGAAACTGTGGACGTCCTTCCGCAGGTCCATGATTATCTCAACCTCCTCTGTCATCAGGCAGACATCAGTCGATACATGCACCAGACGCCTTTCAAGCTGGACCCCAATTATCACCTGCCCCCGGCAGTCGCGGGCGGAACCTGATTAGGCGCCGTCTGCTCTGTTCGCCCACAGGATGTCGCAGGCGAGTTTGTACTACATGGCCCAGCGTTTTACCTTCTGTCATGATACCCCTTTCAATTTCCACTAGCATCCTCTAATAGACGTGTTGTATGCGCACATAGTTCAGGTGTAGACCTGCATGGGCCCTTCTTCACGGAGCTATGTTCTCAAAATTGTCACTGTTCTGATCATCACAACTCTACGTTCAATCCAAGTGACAGTATGTGGGGTTGCCAAAGTGATTTATTTGTCTGGCAAACCTAGGATCGTGGCCGTTCCCATTTTGCATCATTCATCCATATACCTTCATCAACGTCGCCATCCTCGCAGTTTTGTCCGATTGTAAGCATCTACTTGAAGACCTTGCCGCAGGCGTGGGCGTACTCCTTGCCCTTGACAGTAACGCCCTTCTCCCACGACCACATGTTCTCGAGGAACGCGCGGTCCTCGGCGTTCTTGGGGTCGAGCTTGGTGAACTCGTAGCTCTCCCAGTCGGGAGCGACGTCAAAGACGGCGACGTGGTCCTGGCCACGGATGACGAAAGCACCCTGGATGACGGAGTCGTTGCTCTCGCCGTAGACCGAGGCGCTGCCGAAGAGGTACTTGCGGGAAGCCTCCAGGCGGGCGTTGAAGCCACCGATGAGGTTGTTCGACATGAAAGTCAGGGTGAGCTCATCGTTGTACTTGTAGTCGACACGCCAGACGGAGTAGTCCTCCTCCAGGGGGACGTTCTGCCAGAACCACTTGAGGGCCTCGTCGGTCTCGTTGTTGGAGAAGTGACGCTTCCACTCATCGAGGGGGAAAGCAGACTTGGGCAGGGCCTCGCAGGGGTGCTTGGGCTTGGGGGCAGCGGCGGGCTCCTCCTCAGCAGCAGCAGCGGGGGCGGGGGCAGCCTTGGGGGCAGCCTTGGGCTGCTCGGGCTTCTTGGGGGGAGTGTTGGTCAAGGCGGGCTTCTCAAGGAAGTCGAGCTTCTTGGCAACAGCCGTGATGATGGGCTGGTTGACGATGGTCTCGTACCAGCGGGTGGTGGCGGGGTTCTCCTGGCGCCACTGCTTGTCGAAGAAGTACTGGAAGCCACGGTGCAGGAGCGAGGCGCAGAACAGGTCGGCAAGGGTGATGCGCTCACCAACCAGGTAGGTGTGGCGGGTGAGGTGCTTCTCGACGACAACCGTGGCCTTGGCAACGGCCTTGGCAGCATCGTCGACCGACTTCTTGTTGTAGGGGACCTTGCCAACAAGGGGCTGCCACCAGTTGCCCAGGTTAGGGACGAACTCGGAGTTGAAGAAGGACATCCACTTCAGGATAGAAGCATAGCTGCAGAGCGTCAGCACAAAGTTCTCCTGCGATAGATGTAGCCCAGAGCTGGTTCGACTTACTCCTGCTTGGTCTTGCCGAGAAGGGTGGTCTTCTCGTTCTGGGAGGTGACTGTTTAACTGTCAGTTTGGTTCGCCACACCAACTTGCAAGCAGTATGGTAAGACAGGAAACAATCAGAAGTTAGACTTTATCCACACAAATGGTTTCAGACAGGGATAACTGTATAAATGATAGGCTAGATCATCACGCGAATGCATCAAGACGTGCCATAAAAGGCAACGCCGGGTAACTGCAAAGATAGCGGGTATCCCGTGAATTACGTACCGTAGATGGCAATGGCAATGCACTCGGACAGAGCATAGCCGTCCTCGCCAAGGAAGGCAGGGATCTTGCCAAGGCCGTGGGCCTTGAGGTGCTCGATGCTGGGCTTGGTGGTATCGGCCTCAACAATTTTGAGGTCGAGGCCGTTGGCCTTCGCGACCGCCTTGATGGCGGTGGAGCGGGGGTTGTCCTGGAGGTCAAGGTCAGCGTTCGGTTGCTGCAAGCGCCTTGCGGCATGGTGCTGCAGAATATCGGTTGCGGTAGCTTACCCCAGAGGTGAAGAGAGTGCCGAAGGCCATTGTTTCGATTTGCTCAGTTGGTCAAACTGGATGGACAGATCGAGAGGTTGTGAGGGGGAAAGGAGGTCAGAGTTGGCTGCTGCGGAAATTTTTTGAAATGGGCAGCTCGGACGTGCGATGGATCTGCCCCGCGCAAGCGTGGCTCACTGAGCAACAGTGGGTGGCTGGTGCTGCGTGGCTGCTTCCTCGCCGTATCTTATCGCCACGTGATGCCGGCCAACGTCTACTCTGGCGCAGGAGCTTTTGCAGATGGTCGGCCTAGGGGAAGATTTTCGGCCATCGCGATAATCGCGTCCCAACACCACAACGCAGTAACAGGATCAAGTGCCCGCCGTTGGCGCACTGACCTCATCATGTCGAACGTGGCGAGCGGTCTCCGGCACCTGAGGTGCCAGAGGCAGCTCCTTGGCGCCCAATGGCGGCAGACAGCCTGGCAGCGACCGACGTCCCAGCTGTGCATCAGAGCCATGTCATCGCAATCGCCAGTTGGAGACACAAGCTCCGGAACGAATTTGGTCGAATCCGTCCAGATCCCTTACCAGGGAATCACACACGCCCGCACCGTGCCGGCGACGCCCTCCTACTTCTCTAGGGAGCCCCAATTCAACGACCTCTACATCCGCATCTCGAACCTCCTCACCAAGTACCACCACCTACCGACCGTGTCACCGAACGAGGCTCCGCTAGTGCCCTGGACAAAGCTGGAGGAGATGCGTTCGCAGATGGGCGAGCCGATCAAGGCGTCACACTACGCGAGGGTCATTCGAGTGGCCAAGCGGCTGAATCTCATCGAGCCGACCCTCCGGCCGGCCGAGGTGAAGATTGCGCTGCAAGACTTCGCCAGAGACATCAACCCCTTCCTGAACATGCCACGACCGGTCCCAATCGACAAGTTTGGACGAGCCGTGGGCGTCGGCAAGAGGAAGGCATCCACGGCGCGAGCTTTTGTGGTGGAAGGCACAGGAGAGGTCTTAGTGAACGGAAAGACCCTGAGCGAGGCGTTTGGACGTGTGCATGATCGCGAGAGCGCCATGTGGGCACTTACAGCGACGGAGAGACTCGACAAGTACAATGTATGGGTGCTCGTGGAGGGAGGCGGTACGACAGGCCAAGCGGAGGCCATAACGCTGGCAGTTGCCAAAGCGCTGATTGCTCACGAGCCTGCGCTCAAAACGGCTCTGAGGAAAGGTGCGATTGTACTCTTCACTCTCCTTTGCGACCACCTGCTAATGCTTTCTCTCTCAGCTGGATGCATCACGAGGGACCCGAGAACGGTTGAGAGGAAGAAGCATGGTCATGTCAAGGCCCGCAAGATGCCTGCTTGGGTCAAGCGTTAATTTTTGGAAGTCTTCGCTTGGGCGAACTGGACTTTCACTTGGGTCAGTGGAGGACAGTCCGAGCCCAAGCATGCGAACATCACGGAGCAAGCACCAGCCGCCGCGCAGAGTCGTGTTGTGTACTGTACTACAGTACCGTACTGTACCAGTCTCGCTGTAGGAGTAGTTGTATATGGAATGCGATTCCCACATTCAGCGTCGAACCACGAGGCACTACAAGATGCCTCCGAAAACAGTTCAAGCTGATGCTTCAGCCGCAGCCGCAGCCGCAGCCGCAGCCGAAGTCGCTATGCTCCTAGGCAACGGAGCCATGGGTATCGGCCAGACGGCTCTTGTTCCAGGGTCGACGCGTCGGGTGAAGGGAGGCTGACAAGTCTGCCAACAACAGTGCAGCTGAGCATGAAACATGAGGGATTCCCGCCCCCATTTCCGAATTCCGAAGGTGGTTCTCGAACAGCAGCAAGACTCACTTGCCGTCGGCAGCGAAGACAGCTTTCCTCGTTGAGGCAAGCCTCGCCGGCGTCTGCACAGCGTTCGAGGCGGTTACTCACGGGCGGCTGCAGGACAGACCAGGTCATGTTTGACCCTTGAGGGTCAGGCTGACCAGCCACCAGTCATGGGCAGGTTTGCGAAACTCGGCCTGGTCTGGAGGGGGCTTGAGAGGCGCTTGGGCGCACAACGGCGCCGACAGCCACGCAAACGCGATAGCGAGGCCATGCGGAGGCGGCCATTGCGTTTCAATTCGATCGGGCATGCCGAGCGCAAGGGCAATCGCGGACGCATTGACGATGTGGACCCAGCGGCGGGCTTCTAGAAGCACGCCGCGTTTTGTAGAGGCTGGCTGATCTCACTAGCACGAAGTGAAAGCCTGGGACGCGACATGCACCCCGGAGCGCCTCGACAAGGCCCCCGTCTCGTGCTGTGTTTGCCATGTCTGATGGACGTCGGCTCTGAGCGGGCGGTCCAACTTGACGGAAAGCCTGTGTAAGCATGCGGACAATCCAGGCCATCTCCCTCGTACCCGTGGGTCAGGATTTTATGCAATGATGAGGCGAGATGGGACTGGATGGGAACGGCGCCAGGGTCTTGTTAGGTACCAACGTACGGTAAGTAGGTAAGGTACTTATTAGCGACGGGACCCATAAGGTAAGGTACCTACCTACTCGCACGTCGGTCGGTAGCCAAGGCCGAGAACGGGGACTGAGGAGCGATGTGGGATACGACCAGCGGGGAACGTGCGACCATGAGGTTCCTGGACCGCGATGGAGGAGCGCGTTCCGTAGCCCGGCCCACTCGTCTTGATCGTCAGCTAGGCATAATCCCCACCCCTAGCGGTGCTCTTTAAGCAATACAGGTGGACGTCACAATCCCCATGCTCCGCCCATGAGGCTGAAAAAGACCGAGGGGGTCGACCAGTGGCCACACATCGAAGGCCCCAAGCCCCCCGGGAGAGTCGGGGACCCGTGGGCCATCGGCCAAGGGGCTGGATCAAACTCTGCGGCCGATGGTCTGCAGAAGCCAGATCATGCACTTCCATCGGCCCTTTTGTAGTGTCCTTGCTGAAGCCGTTGATCGCGCGCGTGCAGTGCATGAAGGGCGATGCTCAACGCCTGTCTCTCCTCCACGACGCTCCGGTCTTGATCGCTCTCGCTTCAGACACGCTCGTCGCATGGTGTTGTTGCGTCTTCTTCGCAGGCCAATGGCCCGTCGGCGTCGGGAACACTGGCGATTGGGCGGGCCAGCTGCCTGTCGCGTGGCGCGGGCGGCAAAGCCCTGCAGTCAGTCGGCTCTTGGTGGAACGTTGGCGCTGTTAGGTTGATGTTGCGCATCTTCAGCGGCGGCAAGGGGCCCCGAGGGGCGCTAGCAGCATGATCTGGCCACCATGCGCGTCAATGGCGCCCAAGCAGAAAAAAGGGGTGTGGTCTGGCGCATGGCGAGCTAGGCTGGAGCCTTGTGCCTGACCGTGCGTGCAGCTCCATGTGCCTGCGGGTGGCCGTTGAGCCCGGTCTCCCAGCACGTTGTGCCGCTCGACGCTTTGCACGAGGACGCGTACCTTGCCTAACGCGTTGGCCCTTGCCGGGCAGGGCTATTTGGGTATCTTACTGTACCATTCCTTGTCTGCTGATGATCCCAGACGGAGAGGATATTGACAACGAATCTGAGACGCAGGCTCTGCTCGCTGAGGCCAAACTCAGCGACCACTGGTGGATGTCGCGGTAGACGATGGGAATCCCCTCACGAAAGCGTGAACAATGGCTTCAATGGCGACCACGGCCTTTTCCCGGACGATGTGGCAAGTTTCTAACCACAAGATCGAGGTCTGGATTGCAAGGCGGATCCTCTGGTGGGTGAGCCTGGGGCCGCTGTTGGGGTTGGAGGTTCTACGAGTAGGTTCGTTTGCCGCTGCGTTCCTTCCTCATTGTCCATTCTCCGGCCTCCTTCCTTCCGTCGCAACATCAACCCATGATCCAGTAGACACGTGTTGTTTTAGGTTTCCGCGATGCAAGCCACACCATGGATCATGACCCTTCATCGCCTTTGTCGCCTGCCGACAATGGTGTCTTCTGCGACGCACGATTGCGACGCGGCAGCGTGTGTGCCCAGCCCGGCCCGCGGGCCCTTGTCGACGATACGATGCACCTCTCCACGCAAGCGCTTTGACGGGAACAACAACAGCAGCCTCGAAACTCGCAACGGCGGGCCAGCTGTCAGTGTCCAAGTCTCAGGCGTCCCCTGCCGCCCCAGCTCGACACGCAAGTCGTTCTCCCGGTCGGACGCACTGCAGCCCATGGCGAGTTCATCAACAAGAAGGCCAAGAAGCCTCAGGAGGGAGGCGTGCCAGAGAAGCGCGCTGGTGTCCAGGTTTCTACGAGTAACTCAGGCCCACCAGGACAACTAACGGGCCCCCACTAGCTGAAATGCACCTTCGCTCGATCGGTCGGCCAAGCAGGCCCGTCCCCAGGCGCGCCGTAGCGGCCGCCTGAGCAATTGCATTTGCGAGACGCTCGTATTCGACGAGCACCGTGTCCGCACCATCGACAGACGTGTAATCATTGGAATGCTCCGGTATCATCCGGCAATGCAAAGCATGGATGCATCCGCGCCAGTAGCAACAGCCGCCAAGTTCCATTGTTGCTGGACTTCCCCTGATCGACAAGGTGGCACAGGTCCATGCTGTCGGGTCCTCCTTGACCGGAGCAGCTATCCCATGTGGTGGCGGCGGCGGCGGCGTCTCGTCTGGGTTTGGCATGCCCAAACTCATGGTCAAGCCGCCAGATCAGTCTCCCTCCCGGTCCCGGCGCTCGCCAAACAAAGATGGACAATGACGCGGACATGGCTGGGCTGGACAAGCACCATCGACAGGCGCTGAATCGCGCGAGCCGCTAGTGTCTTCCTAGGGAACACCAGCCCTGTTGGCGATCACTCGGCCGCCTCGCCCTTCTCCTCGCGCCGGGCTCGGGTGTCAAGTGCCGGCTCCGTCAGTTGCGAATGCCATGTTTCTCGGACGAGGCGAGCTCGTTCAGGCCCAGGCTTCTTCACCAGCCACTCAGTCCGGCATGACCGCTCCTCTCGGGTACAAGACAGCCTTGCCCGTTTCGAGCGGCGTCGGGCAGCCAGGGGCGCCGTTTGATTGCAAACCTGTTTGCCGTTGCATTCATCCCGCCGTTACAAACCAAAGTTACTCCTGACGTCTCCCAGTGCGGACCGGGGCACCGTTGGGCACCACCGTCAAACGGGCCTTGCCTGCCGCTCTTCAAGACTTGCGCTTCCACGCATCATCAGGTCATTTCGATCAGGACTGGGCAGCAGCCTCACCCACCCCTTGTTCTTGGCTTGCACCTAAGCCTTTTCGCACCACCCCGTTCCACCTACCAGTATGGGGGACGAGCCCTGAGCGCTCACCAAAAACGTTGGCAGGCCTGCCATTCAGCTAGTACGAGTATTCACGATGTCACAGTTTCGGCTTCTGCGAGTGTTGCTTTGTTGTTTCCTCCGGGCTTGCTTTCTTCAGTCGGGGGGTGAACCAATTGGTTTGCTGTCTCAGATCCCCAGTCCGCTGGCTTGCTTTTTGCCAGTCCGGACGATTCGCGTTTGCTTCCCGACCATGCCTCGAGGACCGCTAGGCCAAGGTCAAGAGCACGACCCTTCGCATTGATTCGCCCAGTGGCATTCAATCCCAGGCTCTTGGGACAGCCACCAGGACTCTTGCCCCATTTCTAGCCAGACGCCTCCCTGTAGTGGCTACCGGACCGCCAACCAATTCGACCGTTGACGAGCCAGCCTGCCTCCGCCTGGCCCGCCGAACGAGCAGCCACCGTTCGGCGAGCCCTCGTGTGCGGCGTACTTGGCCGGAGCGTGGGCGTCCACGACTCCACGCATGACTCTGCCATATATACGCAACGCAATTGTTGAGAGCCATTGGGCGAGGGCCACATCCACGGCCGCAGCATCCTCTTTACGAGTACCAGACCAGGCCGATCCGGCCCCATGCCGGCCGGATCCAATGGCCAATAGTGGCAGGGGCAAACTGAGCAAGCAGCAGCAAGGCATGGCAGGGGTGGTGTCTCATAACCCACGGGCCGCTGCAAAAGCCTGAGCAGCGCGTCGGCGAAGCGAGTCCAGTCCCTGGCTGGGCTCGGTACTTCGTAACTGGGCAAGTCCCGCACGCCGAGGGACGGAGCACGCGTACCCTGGGCTGTAACAGAGCCACACCCCCCCTCGACTGATCACCCCCCACCAACTTCTGTGCTTCCCATGCCATCTCCTTCCCCATTCTTTTCAAGAGCTTGCGTACGAAGTACGAAGCAGTGAACGCGGCAACAGCCACACGGGCTTAGGTACTGATCATGCAACAAGTCAGCGATCTGCATTGGCAGCGCAGGACAAGACTTAGCAGGACATCGACAAGTGTTTGGGGACCCTTGGGCCGTCCTGGCTCCTGAGCACACGGGCCCTGAAGGGATGGTCGTGGCTGGTGTTCCTGGCGAGACTGTACAACTGTGCCTGCTGATGGCCATCCGGAACTGTCCGTGGTGACGCGCGGGCTATCCTCCACCACCCTCCTCCGTTTTAGCTCTGCCTTGTCGACCCCAAAGAGTTTGCAAGCCATGACGCTTCGGCCGCTCCAGGGCGCCCATCACCCCGTTCTGCTTCCAAATACCTGCTGCTGCCCAGACGGGGGTACGAGTAGTCGAGAGGCCTACAGGAGCAGCGATGAAAGGTCGGATCGGCCCAACGCGGAACGGAACCAAACCATCCCAAACCTTCTATACCATTAGTGTCGTTGGCAGCGGCGCTCAAGGTGGCTTTCAGGATCGGGACAGTCTGACCCCCAGTTCGAAACGCAGCGAGACAGCGGCAGGCCCCTCGGATAGCCGTCCGGGCGGTGCCCCTGCTCAGTCTCATGCTCCCAGGCTGTCGAGGTTCGCCCGTCCGTTGGTGTCTTGGTCAGCCATCACTCCCTGGGGGTCCGGGTCTTAGAATACTTCTCCTTCCCTGGCCCACTGGCCTCACC
Organism: Purpureocillium lavendulum; assembly: GCA_029168975.1. Taxonomy (NCBI): domain Eukaryota; kingdom Fungi; phylum Ascomycota; class Sordariomycetes; order Hypocreales; family Ophiocordycipitaceae; genus Purpureocillium; species Purpureocillium lavendulum. The sequence continues at coordinate 2,172,008 of JAQHRD010000008.1, read as the reverse complement.
GGACTGCTCTGGCACACGCGCGGACTTGCAAACAGTGATTGACGGTTGAGCTTTTTCCTTAGCGTGACCCAGGTATGCGGAACCGCTTGGAGCTTGCTGATGTATAAGACATGAGCGCCTCGCCATCCCGCCGTCACACTTGTTGCCGCGTTTACTCACACGAGCGGCCTTTGTTGCTTCTTCCTCGCATCTCCCCGTCGGCCTGGCTGAGTTGGCACGCATAGCTAATAAAGCCCGCCTCACCCAGAAGCGTCATCTGAAGTGGTTGTCGCCCCTGCGGAGAGCTGAGCAGCACCCATTGAAGGTAATTACGGCCAACAGACGACAGCCTGACTCGCAGCAGCTTCGCCAGCCACTGAGACCCTGGTGCGGCTTTCTTTAAACGGCCCCAGCAGATCGAGCAGGGGCGAGTTGTCATGCTAGGGCGGCGCTGCATGGACTGTCCCAGGATCCTCCCAGCACGACTCGTGACTACCGGCTCTGACAAGCACACATCGGCAGCTTCTTAACCACCCACATTGGCGCCGGGGCCTGGTACAAGTACAGCTTGGAAGCCTCGTAGACGCCATCTGCTGGTGGCTTTCTGTGGGACTCTGCATCTCGGTCGCTCATTTCCTGCCGTCCACCACGGCATCGATGACCACGCGCCTGACTCCGTCAAAGCCTTCAGTCCGAGGGCCGCTGGACCACTCGACCGTCCCTCAGACAATCTCACCTCCATGCACTGCTCCATCACGCGGCAGAGCGTACGGCATCGTATAACTGCAAGGGACGCGGCTGCATTTCGGGTCCAGCCTGGGCACTTGTAAGCCAGCACGACGCATAACAAGCGGCCCGGAGCCCGGAACACTGCTCACGCTTTGCATTCGCTGCCCTCCTTGCCATTCCGCGCGACTCTGGATTACGACACGCTCGCGTTCTCGACTTGTTCTTCTCATCAGCAATCACTAAGCTGCCGTTGTTGCCAAATCGTCTCCCAGAGACGATCCCTCGAGCGACACTCACTCTCGGTCCAGCTCTTGAACCCCGTCGACGGACAGTCTTTCCAGTCGCTGACAGCCGGGGCAGCGGGATTGGGCCACGACCGTGCCGACCATTTCCTCGGCCCCAGCGGCGCAGACGTGCTGTGCAGGCTTAACGGCCAGGCGCGCTGCATACCAAGGACCGCCCCCGGGGCATGGATGACCCCAGTCAAAGGAGGAGGCAGAATGAAGCGCCTGCCCGTCACACGTCGAACTTGAGATACCCGCAACCAGGCCCAATCACCCACAGCAGCACCATCGCAGGTGGCACGTCGGAGAGGTTCCGCCCAGCGCCGCTTGCCACAGATCCCTCGACGCCACGAAGCATGGGCGTCGCCAACAACTACAGCTCGTACTATCAGGAATCGCCAGCCGCTTTCTCGACGCCAAACATGTCGACAACGGCCATGTCTTACGGTCAAGACTACGGATCCGACTCGCGCGGGCAGAATCAAAGCTTCAGCGGCTACAGCGCAGGCATGATGATGTACAACGTTGCGCAGCCGAGCACGCCCGTCTACGACACACAGCAGTTTGCCCAGCGCCAGCAAGCGGCGATGCAAATGATGAGTTCCGATGTCGCCTCGACGTACTTTGGGTCCGAGTCGGGCTCCGCACCGTCGTCAAACCTGCAACAGGCCGGCGGCCAAGGGTCAAGCTCCTCATTGTATCAGCAAGCCAACGTCCCCTTGGGCTACAGCGGTAGCATCTCCAGCGTCAACACTATGCAACAACCGGCTGCCGGTGCTGGGTCGTCCGAGGACCACGAGTATCACGATGCCGGCTTGGAGGAGAAGTGGTTGAATTACCAGAGGCAGCTGGGAACCGTGTTCCGGGACGTAAAGAGCGGGGCCCTGGAAGGCGCCGCAGAAACACTCCTTAGTCTTTCCAACTGGCTGCTGACACAGGTGACGGAGCTCGGTATATGTTTCTGGTCTTCCGTGTTGCTACCGCGGCATTGCTAATGCTTAACCCAGGTCTAAGCCAGGACGACGCGAGTCTGCACGACGAGAGAATAAAACTCTGGAACGATTTCAACCACGCGTGGCTAGCGCTGGCCTTTCAGCAGAAAACGATGATGGAGTCTGGACATCAGCCTGGACGAAGCCAAAGTCTGATGTCGGAAGACACGATAAGGAAGATGGGAGACGAGCTAATTCGACTCTGTGATGGCATCGAGCGGCATGGCTTGGTTGATTATCAATATGGCGTGTGGGAAGACCAGATCGAGAGCAGTAAGTTCTTTGACGGGAGAAATCATCTTGCACTTGCTCTAACGAGAGGCCGCTACTTTAGTTCTTGAGGAGTGTTTGGATCTTTGCGAGTCTACGGTCAGCGAGGGACGACGATCGTGATGAAAGCAGATTTACGGATCGATTTTCAGCCTCGAAGATGGTCAAGATGCCCCACATGGAGCTCTGCAGACCTGCAAGAGCGGTCATAAAGGCTTCATGTTCGCCAGGGGATTGAAACTACAGCGGCCAGCTTAGCAGACAGGGGCACCCATCCGTCATCATTGCACGCGCAGCAACATTGCCGACAGGTGCCCACCAAGTCATAGTGCTTGGATCGACTATTTGTTGGGAGCTGGACTACGTGCCCCGGCGGCTTAGTTTCGGCCCGCAGCAACCTGGAGAGTTCTGGAGGCGCACTTAAGCGATGGGCAACAGCATCTTCCGGGGTATTGACGGCCATGGCCCCCAAATCTTGATTCCTGGGCCCGAGCCACCTGCGGCCAAGAGAATTCCCATTTGAACGATGAAAGGGCAGGGACAATTTCTGCTTCCACTTCACGAGCCATGGGCTGGACCCAGAAGAATGCCTGCGAGTCTCCGACTTCGACGGACAATCTGGGCACCGAATGGCCCTAAACGAGTCGGAGCCGTGGAACGAGAATTGCATGAATGCATTGGGCATTGGAGCATTGAGGCTCCGTTGCCCGAAACATTCAAGGTCATGCATGGGGCACCCCGTGTTTGGATGGCAGGCCACAGTGATGATGGTTCATTTTGCTGACACGAGAAGCGAATGACGACTTGATACACATATTACTCACGTCACAGACGGTGTGTGCGAGTACGATTCAGGCGAACTGGGGTTGGGTGTTGAACAAGACACAAGCTTGTGGGGGGACAAGCACTTACGAAAGGCGCACTTGGGATAGATTTGGCATGCTTACTGGGAGGCATGGCGCACAGGAGCGAAGTGACCAAGCATGAAAATGGGAGTTTCATTTCTTATTGTCTTTATGATTGCTTTTTCTTCTACTTTCATGTTCTGAAAATCGATGGCCGAAGCGACATGTGTCATCCGCTGAGAGGAGGAGGAGTACGCGACACGCTGACAGTTCCGGACCACCGACGCGAAGCAACGCTCGAGGTGCAGAGGCATGCCAGTCGCGGTCGCCAGGGAGCCACGTATGGGATGGTGGCGGTGAGGCCGTGACGTTCGGGCGGCAATCAGATCTCGGCCGGGTCGGCTTGTCGAGGGGTTCCAGCCGTTTGGGACGCGATGCAAGTTTGCGGGCGGCAGGGGACCACCGATGCATTTCCTCTTTGGGACAATGCTGCAGGAGCCGAGCGGGAACGAGAGACAGTGGGGTGTGCTTTGCACGGACGGCGTCTCAGGCACAGGACAAGCTTGCGAAGAGCCGTGCAACTATCTCTTGTGCGACGGGCTACTTTCCCGCCGATGGGGCCAGACGGGCAGCAGGGAGTCGGGGACCCTGGCGGCAGGGCGCGGGTTGGGCCATCCATGTGCGACGAACGTCGGCATGGACAGAGGGGGTCGCATGTACGGAGTATGTCGCATGACCTCTGTTCCAGCTACGGAGTACCTAGACCCGACAAGATCCAAAACCAGGGCTTCTGCGGCACCTGCAGCTCGTGTGGCTTTCGCATCACGGCAACGGAGCACCAGATGCCGCACCCCAGGGGTTAGATGCCACATCAGATGTAGCAGTACAAGTCCGCTCAAGAAGAGACGAACCCACGGGTGAGACTCGTAGTCCCTGACGTCGGAAAGAACACCAAGCCGGCTACAGATGCCCATTTAGAGCCGGATTAACCCACGCGGTGACGTTGGAACGGCCCCGTCCTCGGGCAAAAGTAAAAATGCTTCTTCCGTGCCCTTTTCCTGCCTGCCCAGGCAGGATCGCTCAGGCAGGATCGCTCAGGTTCAGGTTGCCCCCTTCGTGCAGTTTCGTCGCTTGTTGCTCTCCCGATCGGGGTGGCACGTCCTGCATGAGCCTGCCTGCTGGTCTCGGGGCTGGTGATGCAGCTTGGCAGCTCCCCCGTCGAAAAAGGGGAGGGCGGGGGGGGGAGGGGTGTGAGGAAGAGGCGGCGGCGGCGGCGGCGGCGGCGGCCATGATCGACGGCAGGGGGGGAGGTTGGAGGGCGCGTCAGTCCAGTAGTACGCAGTTGGCGACGCCGCAGTTCGTCGACGGCTATCCCCAAGGAGCGCGCTCCCGCATCATGCAGCCCTGTCGTGTTGAAGCGCCATGCTGTCTTGGCTCGGGGCTGCAGCCCGGTGGCCATGGCGCGTATGTGCATGAGTAAAAAAAGGTACGGTATGGGGGCCAGCCAGCGAGGAGATGCGGGACGGGGACTGGGCAGTGCGCACTACGCACCCTCCAGCGACCGCTCTTCTGGGCCGGGGCGGGACAGGACGAGGCTTGGGGCCTGGCGATGATGACGGACGCGGGTCGACGCGGCTGACATGATGCTGCTCCAAGGAACCGGGACGAAGCTGGGCCGACGCGAGGCTGGCAGGGCTGGCAACAGCGGCAGCGGGAGCGGCACACAGTAATCGGGCCTGCAAGCGACAGCCCTGCCTGCCGTGGCTGCAGTACTCGTGCAGGACCCCTCCCCTGACAGGCACCTCGGGTTTGACGGAGCGCCAAGCGGATGGCCAATCGCTTCTTTCGATCCGGCCAGCTGACAGCCCCGAACGAGACGACCACCTGCGATGGCACTCGAGGTGGTGGTGCCTTTGAGGGAAGCGCCCTGCCTTGCTTGCCATCTTATCAGCCCTGGAAAATAGTACCTTACCTTTCAGCCTATGATATGGAGGGACGGGATTCCAGGTTACCTCTGCTAATTTTAACCGAGTCCCGGTAGCCCGCAGCGGCCCGGCCCACTCTTAGCCGCGCCGCGCCGTTGTCAAGGAAGGAACCTTAAAGTCCTCGACCGGGAGGCCGGAACCCTCATCCGCCGGGCCGGCCGACATGGACCTTGGGGGCAGGGACTCAGGGAGGATGGAGGGGGGGAAGCGCGAACCGGTCCCCCAGCCGGCCTTTGACGCGAGGCGACGAGGCGAGGCGAGGCGAGGCGAGATCCTGACCTAGCCTGGCACGGCCTGGCCTGGCCGGGCTCGCGGCGGGAGGAGGGGGAGGCCCAGGGGCGTGGCAGCGGCGCGCCGAGATCTCGCGCCCTGTCACCACATCTCACAGCCTCGCCTCGTCTCTGCGGCGCCCGCTCGCGATGCCATCGAGCGCCTCGCAGGCGCCACCCCCCACAAAGCCCCCTGAGGTCGAGGGACTTGACTAAACGCACAGCACTTGCCACCGTCTCTACATACACTCTCCCCCGCCCTGTTCGATACTACGAAGTATACGTACGAGTACATAGTCCGTACTTTGTACGCAGGCCCCGTCCCGGGGCCGAGTGGCGCAGACGGCGGCGGCAGCCACCGCCATTGAGAAGAGGTGGTGGCGACGGACCGAACCAACCCCTCGCTCCCCTGATCTCCTGGTCCGGAGACCGGTCGACGGGCTGTGGTGCCCTGCCGCAGGGTTAGACGGGGCGTGGTGGTGGCGCGTAGGACCAGCTTCATGGGCACGGACGACGAGTACCTAGGTACGTATGTACCCAGCTCGTCCTGCCCCAGGTTCCCCCCCCTAGGGTGTGCGCCGCGGGACACGAAAAACAAGGAAATAAAATGAATGAGAAGGGGTGCAGAGCGCCAGTGCAGGCGCCCTGCTGCTGCGTCCGCAGCGACTCACCTCAGCGTGTCCAGGGCCCCCGTCCGTCCCGTTCCGTTCGTGGGCTTTTTTTCTTTGTCCCATATTCTTCCCGCGCAGACCAAAAAAGATGCCAACCCTGTCTGCCACGGCCGCGTTTTTCTTCCACGCACGCGCGCGCGCACGCATCCAGTTTGGGGATGCCAGGCGAGCCGGGGGTGGAGGAGGTAGGAGCCGAGCCGAAGCCACGAGTGCGCATGGCGCCGTATGTTGTTGGTGATGGGGGTGTAAGAGCGGCCATGGACGCTCATATGGCGCAGCAAAGGAGGACTGGCGGCTTTACGTACCTCACGGAACTCGCTTCGCAACGCGCGTTTCCCGCAAGCACAGAGGCTCGAGAGGCTGCCATCGTGAAACTCTCGTGACCAGTAGGCGTCGACTTGTTCTCGTCGACGGTTCCTGACCTTTCAGGCAGTACGTTGGCCGAGCGCTGAGAAGCAGTCGAGTGCATCTCCCTTCCGTCTTGTGTCATCAAGCAGTGTCATCGCGTCCTGAACGGCCCGTTTTGGGAAGTGGATGATTTCCCGAGCTTTCGTCTGCACTGAAGTGTCTAGACGGCTGCGCTGTGCCTTGTGCCGTGCCCTCCGGACGTAGACCATGCTGTATGCGCCAAAGTCACTGCCCACCCATCACCTCACCCCCGACGTCGTTGTCGCTGTCGCCGTCCCGGCTACCCGGTTTCCGGCAACCCTCAAGCCATCATCAACCGGTCTCACTCAGTCACTCTTTGTTTTTTTTTTTTGCCGCCACGCACGCCCGCTCCCTAATCCAGTCAGTCAGTCGCAAGTCACGGACGACGCCCTCACTCACACACCCCTCTTCCTCTGTAGGTGTTTTCTTTCCTTCTTTCTTTTCCGCAAGACGCCCGCGGGCACTAAACAGGCATGGGCGATCATGGTACGATGGAGAAGCAAATCGCTCCTCGTGCCTGGGTACTACTACGTGCTTCGTACCCTACACGCGCGTTAGCCGTGTGAAAAACCTTGAAGACGACAGGTACATAGTTGCTTTTTTGCCCCTATCCCTGGGCCCGGCGCTTCGGTCGTCTCGCCTCGTGCGCAGGTTTCACTGCTTTCAGACTTGGATGCAAAAGGCGGCGACACTCGTGACCGATCTGTCCTGTTCGGTACAGTACACTGCCAAAACAAGAAAATGGCGCCTCGTCAGCGACGCCACGCCGCAGTCCGTCGATGAGATTCGATGATGCCGCTCGCCGCTCGCCCTCGCCCTCGCAACTCAGGCAGGCAGGGGTCGATCGCGTCGTGCCCGGATCACATCTCCAGCGTGGTCCAGGGTAGGTCGACACCCTGGGAGGCACGCGTAATACACACATCGCGATGGGAGCCACGATGTAGCGCGCCAAAGACGCGACGACGTGGGCATTGCGGGGTAAAAATTCGACAACGAGGGGCATAAAAGTCGATTCGGCTCGTCTTGCTGCCACATACGATCATAGGCAGCGTAAAATACGGGGTCCCGTCTGCTCCCCCCGAGTCAAGCCGCTGACCGGCAGATTAGTAGCTGGATCGGTGACGGCCAGCGAACACCGGCTATTGTATGTCTTCTCCCTTTTTTTGCCACCTCTCTTACTTTTTGTTTCCTTTCTAGCGCGTGCAAGACATGCGGTTCTCGATACTTGGATTAGGCTTTTTTTTGTTCCTGGGATTCTGAAGTTGTACGTACTGCCAACGACTGTGTACATGTGTTTTTCTTCTTCTTCAAGTGTTTCCTTTTCTCGGGCTCCAATTGCCCGGGCCGGTGGTCTCCGCCGCCGGCGCCGTTCACGGGGAAGGGGGGCCGAGGCCGCGTGGCACGGGGGGGTGTAGATGAAAGAAAGCGAAGGGCTGGGCATCGGTGCAAGGAGGGTGCGTCGAGCAAACGGATGACTCTAGTCCGTAGATGTCTGCAGGGTCTGCTGTCGAGGCGCCTAAGTCACGTCGAGTCGAGTCGGTCTGCCTGCGTCCGTAAGACCTGGTTCCCGGTAAGCACCAGTCTAGTCGGGGGCCTGGAATGTAGCGGCGACTGGGTCCAGCGCCATCCCGTCTGTCGATGATAATGGTAAACCGAGTACATTCAAGCTACATGTTCTGAGAGACGCCTCCTTCAGTCGCACAGCACTTGACAGTAGCCCTTGACTGACCGCGGTCGTGTTTTATGAATGTGACAGGTAGGTAGGTGCCAACCCAGAAGGAAAACGCCGTTTGTTCACGAGGGTAGATGGGAGGTCGGACAGGCCCGGCACGGTTTGTTGCTTGCCGAACCCAGGTCATCATTATCATGATACTAATTCTTTCATATCCAGCAAAGGCTGGCCCAGCGAGGTCTTCCAGCGACCCGACGGACCGGGTGTCTCAAAATTGGTCTGCCGCCTGCGTCAGCCTCGGAGTCCCGGAGGTGGGGAAAGGGGGATACCGTCGCATGCGCGCGGCGTGGAAAGAGGATGGAGAGTAGAGGTAACGCACCTAAGGTCATGCTCATGCTAACGTCCGTGTTCTCCACCATCTTGGTAAACTCCTCGAAGCTAATCTTGCCGTCCTTGTCCAGGTCGGCCTCCATGATGGTCTTGTCGACAATCTGCTGCAGCTGCTGGTCCTTAAGGTTGCTGCCCACCATCATCTTGAGCACGATGAAGAGCTCGCCGTTGCTGATGTAGCCGTCGCGGTCAATGTCGTAGACCTTGAATGCGAACCGCAGCTTCTGCTCCTTGTTGCCCTTGCTGCTGAACGCGCTGAGGCCCGAGACGAACTCCTGGAAGTCGACGTCGCCGCCGCCGTCCTCGTCGAAGATGGCAATCATTCTGCGCGCCAGCCGTGTGTCAGCGAATAACGGTCCTGCTCCCGGCGCACAACGCCTGCTCGCGTGCGCAGATGCATCGGGTCTCTCGCGTACCGTGTCGCCAATGGGTTGGACGAGATTTGAGGCAGGCTCAGGAACTCGTCGCGCTCAATGGTGCCCGAGTTGTCCTAGAGGAGGAACCGTCAGCCCAGGCCCCGGGTCACCCCCGAGAGAAGATCATGCTCTGGTCGCAGAGGAGCCCACCTTGTCCAGCTTCATGAACCGCTTCCGTAACCGGTCCACCTCTTCTCTGTCGACTGCGACGGCTATCAGCACACATCGTTCTCGCACGCGCCGCGGTTGGCGTGGCGGGGAAACTCCTCACAGTTGGACCCCTGGACGATGTTGTCCAGGACCGCGCTCGTCGTGTTGCCCATGGTGGCGGACTGCGCAGACGCTGCTCCGAGGGGGACTTCGTTCGCGGTGTCGGTGGCGGGGGGAGAGAGTGGGAGAGGGCCGGTCGCGCTCGCACTCAGGCTCGGGCCAACGCCGTACGGGAAGCGGCAGCACGATGCGTGCGAGGGAGAAAGCGCCGCGGTTGGGAGTCGCGAGTGGCGGCTGGAGGGGCGGGCTTCGGGCGATAGGATAGGGCTGGTGGTTGCTCGTGTCGTCTGGCCGGGATGGCGTTGGTGTGGGTTGGGAACTCAGCAGCAGCAGGCCTTGGGCGAGTCGAGTCGAGTCTTGGTCAGACAAGCTCGCCCGAGGGGTAAAGCTGAAGGTACGAGGTACCTCTGGGTCGTGGCGTCGTCCCCAGGCGCACGGACCACTTGGGCGGGAGGCCTGACGACATGTCGCCTACGGTTGGCGCGCCGCCGCCAACGTGACATTTGAGAGCGAGCAACTCTCATGGGGGACGCGCGAACGAAATACTAAAAAAGTAGACCGCGAGCTGGATGACATTACAGGCTGAAGTAAAGTGGTGGTCTGGCGAGACGTCGGGCATTCCAGCGCATGATGCGCGTCGTGGCTGTGCACGGGCGGTTGCTGCGCTGCACTGCGCTGGTGAGGTGAGATCCAAACCGGGAAGTACACGAGACGACGCGCCAAGTACCTGCCGGCTCCATGTACCTGCCGAGCAACCTACGAAGTGCACCCACCCGCACGCAGCACGGTTGCTTGCCCGTTTGGAGTCGAGCTGCGGGGCGGCGACCGGGTGGCGGCTATTCGTCGGCTGGCCCGTCCACTGGTGCGGCCATAGTGGCGTCGCCCGCAAGCGTCTGATGTGCGCGCTGGGAGGTGGTGCTGGTGGTGCCCGTGACACTGCCTGCACATGTGGTGGCAGCGGTGGTGGTCGCCCAGCCAAGGTCGCTCCTGCCCCTCCCTCGCCGCGCCTGGCGGCACCTCGCCGCCAGCGGTCGCCAGGCGCCAGGCTGCAGCTGGCTTGGGGGGCGCGCTGCCACCTGAAGGCTCGAGTGAGGGGCGGAAAAGGAGACGGTGGCCCGAGCGCCCAGGTACCTTCGCACACATTCTCTGCGACGAGTGACTTTGCGCCCCAGTTCGCTGCACTCAATTACCCTCCCTTCCAGGCTGCAAACCGCAATCTTCCACGCTGCACCCTAGTGAAAACTCTTCGCGCGCCAAAACAATCCCAACGTCACCTCGTCGAGAGCCCAACTTCAGGCATCAAAAAAGGGCCGCCACGGCGCCTTTTCCATCGTCATATGGGCAGAGGACGACCCTGCATACCTCGATTTATGACTTGATCGCTTTTTTTTGCGGATTTTCCGCTGGCTTTTCGCCGACTTCTCCCCCCTCGGCACCATGTCGTCCCGCAAGGTCCGGGTCAAGAAGCTCAGCGTCAAGACTGTCCTTCCTGTCCTCCGCGAGGACCAGATCGACCCTTCAGAGTACGAGGCACTCACCACCGACAACCTCATCGCCACCGGTGTCGAGCAAGCCGAGGAAAATGTGAGTTTTCTCGACCCCCTTCCGCCCCTCTGATATCACGTGCAGCCGCACGTGATGTGGCTGGGCATCGCAACCCCGGCACCTTCGCACCCTCGTCTCCAGGAGCGACCATCCGATGTGCGCCCGGTCTTGTGGCTGAAGCTGACACCGAGTCTCCCTTCCAGGAATACCACTTGCAGACCATCCTCAAGGATGCGGGTACCAGCAATGACCAAGAAATCCCCGTCCCGCCTCCGCAGGAGAGTGACATCGACTATGATGCCCTCTACCCCAGCTCATTCCACCAGCCGTCTTCCTACATACGGTTTTCCCAAACCGTAGAGGAGTGCATCAGCTGCCAGTATGACATGACAACCGAGGATGACGAGTTTCTCAAGTCGTACAATGGTAAATCCCCGCAGGGGGGGCCTCTCTCCGAAGATGACTTCGAGCGCATCATGGAAGTGTTTGAAGACACTGCCACGGAGCAGACGCCGTTTGCATCGGTCGACAATACTGTTGTCGCCTATGACATGATGGTACCGGGGCTGAACCACCTTGGTTCACCGACCATCCTGCAGCACGCCAAGGCCATATATGAGTACTGGAAGACGAGGCGGCAGGAACTTGGCAACAAGCCCCTGCACCCGTCGCTCAAGTTCGAGATGCACCAGGAGACTGATGACACCGACCCGTACGTCTGCTTCCGAAGACGTGAGGCCAGGCAGACGAGGAAGACGCGGGCTCGTGACAACAAGATCGCCGAGACGCTCAAACGCCTCCGCCGAGAGCTGGAGGATGGCCGTCAACTGGTGCTGCTGTCGTATGAGCGCGAGGTCCAGAAACGGGATCTGCTGCACATGGATCGGGCTCTGTTCGAGGAGCGGGCCAGGCTGAAGCAGATGAAGGTGAAGCTGGCTATCAGGGACCCCGATGACGACCTTGTCAATCAAAAGGTAAGAGCACGGCGCTCATTCTTTGTGTTGAGAGACAGCCCGGCGCTGACCAGACCAAAGCCGCAGAAACGTAAGGCCGCCGAACCGGCTGCTGCGCAGCGGCCACAAGGAACCCAGTTGCGGGCCCCTGTTCGCCAAGATGGGCGCTCACTCGAGCAGGAACTTGTTCTGCTGTCTGATCTGCTTACCCAGAAGGAGCGCGAGCTCCGCGAGGAGATTGAGAGCAAGGTGCAGAACCACCGCCGGTGGAACCAGAACCATATTGATCTTACTCGAGAACCTCTTCCGCCGGTCAAGGAGCAAGGCCCGGAGCTCAAGTTCCGACCGGCGAAGACACAATACCTAATGACGCCTCCTGCCTCAATCTCGTCAGAGTCCATGGAAGTGGACGAGGACGCACCTGAGCCAATGGCCGTGGACAAGCGGGAGCCGCCCGTGTTCCAGTTCAAGGCCGGATCCATGACCACGGAGCAGTCGCAAGCGAGCCAGCCGGCATTCCGACGTCGCATTGGGCGTCTGCAACGTCTGTGGATTGACCGGCGAGGCATGGCGACGCCGCCGCGGGAGCAGAGTGAGTACTCGGATCGGTGGAAGTACGACTCGGACGACGACGAAGTCGACCCTCCGGTGTATGATATCGATCCTTTCGACACTCGTGCGCTCAAGTTCAGGGCAACGATCCCGTTGGGCCAGTACATGTACCGGGCGGGGCGGCCTTCGATGCCCCCAGACGCGGCGGGTGGCTCGGCGGGGAACCGAGCGCTGCCACCATCGCAAGCGGCGATTGCTGCCGCCGCAGCTGCGGCAGCACAAGCGCAGGCGCAGACGGCGTCATAATGGCCAGTGGCCCCTGACACTGTCGTGATGCCGTGCTTTGTATGAATTTTGTCGATGACTGTATATAGCGTTGTTTTGCCATTCTTGCAGCTGCGGGCGATTGCGAGCTGAAGCAGGGCGGTGGCGGTATGACTATTTCGATGTCGAAGTGTAACAATAACGAAGGCGCCGGGACGGACGGGGTGGGCATCGCGCGGAGTTGGGAGTTGGACAGGACCATGGGAGGCTTAGATGAGACAGCCCTCAGTAGGCAGAATCGAAAAAAAACCCGAAACCGAATGGTCCGCGTCGTCCCCCGTGATCGGTGAGAGCCAAGCGCATCCTGGTCCGCGTCATATCCGAGTCTTAGACGGAGGAGATTAGCGATGTGCCTCTCCGAGATGGTACGAAGGGCTGGATGGGCCAAGAGAAGCGAGTCGTCCCCCCTGCCTGCTGCGCGAGTTGGCTGGTGAGGCCATCACGTCAGACAGCGTGCGCCGGTTTCTTACAGTCGTGAAGCTCGCGAGGCGGCCATGAGCCAGCATAAGAAGGGCATCCATAAAGCAGGGCAACTACATGCCAAGTCAGTCACGGGAACCCAGCGGTCGGGAGGGGATCGAGATGTGTCTCGGGGCGCCGGCGAGGGCAAAACGTACCAAGCGGGCGGCGTTGTCTCTCAACTCTCGACCGACCGGTATGCGGGCGCGCTGGGTCATGTGCCTGTGCAGTCCCGGCGATAGCAAGCTGTCAGAGAGCCATGGCAGACAACGGCGAAGTAGAAACTCGGTCGCCAGCGAGGGAAGCAAAGAGGATTCACCCCGTGGTTCGACGGAGAAGGGGGGAAGGGCAGACGAGGCTGCGGTGCGGTGGTGGTGAGGAGGATTTAAACTACAAGCCTGCAGCGGGCGGGCAGAAGAACAATTGTGGGATGAGCAAAACCGAGGAGCGGACAGGCTGTCGCTGGGGCTCCACCGCGGCAACCTAGGCGGGCGAGGGGCGGCTGGCCAAGGACGTCCCGTCACTTTGTCATAGAGGGGGCGCTCAGCGCCCCACAGGGGTCTTTTCTTCGCTGTCGAGCGCCTGAGGCGTCCACAGGGTCCCTCTGGCAGCAGCCAGGGCCTGCTCCAGTGTCGCAGCTGTTGGACTGCCGCCGCCGGCGCCGTGGTGGCTGACTGGGCCGGGGCCCGCCTTAACTTACATAAGGCAAGCAATAAGCCGCGCTGGGCAGCGGCAGCGGCAGCGGCAGCGGCGACGACGCCCAGGGCCCGGAGGCCAGGCGAGGTTGGACGGGGCCAATGGGACGCGCGCTGGGCGGACGGGATGCCCCTCCAGGTTTCGCTGGCCCGGGATGACATCGTTTTTGGTGGTGTTGAGTCTTGACGACCACCAAGACGCCAAAACTTTTTGCCAGCATCCTGCGCGACGTGAGGTCCTCGTCGACGCTTTTCGCTCTGAACACCGGGCTTGGAGCCACGCTCCTCCCTCTGCGTGAGAATCCGACCGCTGATATTTTCTTTTAACTTTACGTGTTCATAACGGTATAGACGGCACGGCAGAGTCGCGCGCGGGGCTTCAATCTGACGACGACGACATCACGATAGAGGCGCTCCTGCGCGACCGACCTTCCTCCCCGACAAACGACCATCTTTACCCTCTTTTCCTCCCACACATCATGGCGGCGGCCGCCGTAGCCGCGCCGTCACCCGCGGCGCCGGCAGCACCGGCAGAATCAGCGGCAGCGGCAGCAGCACCTGCAGCAGCACCTGCAGCAGCACCGCCAGCCGGCGCGGCCGTGCCGTCGCCCTTCACGGCGCAGAAGCAGTCGTACATCGCCCTCGGGCTCGAAGGCTCCGCCAACAAGCTGGGCGTGGGCGTGATCCGGCACACGCCGACGGCGACGACGGTGCTCGCCAACCTGCGGCACACGTTCGTGTCGCCGCCCGGGACGGGGTTCCTGCCCAAGGACACGGCGGCGCACCACCGCGCGCACTTTGTGCGGCTCGCGCGCGAGGCCCTCGCCGCCGCGGGCATCGCCTCGCCCGCCGTCGACGTCGACTGCGTGTGCTTCACGCAGGGCCCGGGGATGGGCGGCCCGCTCACGAGCGTCGCCGTCGCCGCCCGCGCCCTCGCCCTCCTCTGGGGCAAGCCCCTCGTCGGCGTCAACCACTGCGTCGGCCACATCGAGATGGGCCGCCACATCACCGGCGCCGACAACCCCGTCGTCCTCTACGTCTCGGGCGGCAACAGCCAGGTCATCGCCTACGCCGAGCGCCGCTACCGCATCTTCGGCGAGACGCTCGACATCGCCGTTGGCAACTGCCTCGACCGCTTCGCCCGCACCCTCGCCATCAGCAACGACCCCGCCCCGGGGTACAACATCGAGCAGCTCGCCAAGAAGGGTGGCGCCCGCCTGCTCGACCTGCCGTACACGGTCAAGGGCATGGACTGCTCCTTCAGCGGCATCCTCGCCGCCGCCGACGCCCTCGCCGCGCAGCTCCTTGCCGCCGAGGCCGAGGGCAGAGACCCCGGCTTCACCCCAGCCGACCTCTGCTTCTCGCTGCAGGAGACCGTCTTCGCCATGCTCGTCGAGATCACCGAGCGCGCCATGGCCCACGTCGGCAGCTCCCAGGTCCTCATCGTCGGCGGCGTCGGCTGCAACGAGCGCCTCCAGGACATGATGGGCTACATGGCTCGCGAGCGCGGCGGCAGCGTCTACGCCACCGACGAGCGCTTCTGCATCGACAACGGCATCATGATCGCCCACGCCGGCCTGCTGGCCTACGAGACGGGCTACACCACCCCGCTCGCTGACAGCCAGTGCACACAGCGCTTTAGAACAGACGAGGTCTATGTCAAATGGAGAGACTGATTTTCCCAACCGTTGTCTACGCGGCTACATGCAGCCTTCCTTCCGCGCTTGTGAGGTGATGCGATGCAACGTCTTTGCGTGAGCGTTGCATGTGCGTGTATGTGTGTGGGCGTGCCTTGGTGTCTAAGACAGGCAGACCGCCATGGCCATGTGCCGCGCAGTAGCCTTCTTAATTTCGACCCTCTACAGGCCGTTCTATGTGCGCGTAGCTACGACAGCAAACCTGTCATCCAACAGTGCTTTCGATCCGTTACATGCAACGGCGACGACCCCATTGCGACAAAGGGCCGCGAGGCTGGACCGAATGCCGCCGTAAAATGGTACATGAATATTGGGAAACCCCTTTTCCAAGCAAGCCGCTGCTCAACCCTCGTCTGCCGACGTCGGCTTGTACATGATGGTCGTGACGTACTACCGCGCGGTTCGGTCAGTTGACGCTGCAGAAAACGGCATTGGCCACAAGTTCCCAGTGAACTCACCTTGTTGTGGTATCTCGTCGTCGCAGAGACGGCCAGGACGTTGTTCTTGATGCTGCTCGTGGCCAGGTGGTTGAGCACCGTGTGGTTGGGCATGTTAAGCACGCTGTTGTCGTCCTTCATGAGCGTCGCCGCGTTGAGGATGGGCTTGCCCAGGAACCCGGGCAGGCTGGGCGGCGTGGGCAGCTTCTCGATGGCCGAAACGGCGTTGCGGTACGCGCCCGAGTCCTCGGGCTGGTCAAAGTCCATCAGGTACTGCGGGATGTCGCGGCGGTAGTTCTCGGGCGGCTCGACGGCCTTGCCCTTGGGCGGCCGCGGCTGGTCCTTTGCCTGCGAGCTGGTCCGCGACGCGCCTTCCGTCTCACTTCCCGCCTTAGAGGCGCTCCGCTGCGCCGGGAGCGCGTCCTCAGGGCTGACTTCGATGTAGTTGACGAGGTTGTTGCCGAAGTCGACCGTCGTCGGCAGGTCCGGCGACGTCTGCATGATCCCGTCGACGAGGAAGCGCACATGATGCGTCCCCGGCAGGATGAGGATCGTGGCGGCAAAGCATCCTGGCTTACCCTCGCTGTAGGTAGCCGTCAGTTATCAGTCCAGACATGACTAGATCCCCAATTACACTGGGACGAAAGTTCCGTCGTGGGTGCTGGCCGACTTCGCCGCAGCCGAGCCCTGTGGCCCCTGCTGAGATGCAGCCACGGGAACACAGCATAAGCCCACAACCGAGCTGCGGGAGAGGAATTTCCGAAGCGTCTCGGGGGTGTGTGCGAGTGTGAATGCTGGGACAAGGGGAGGTAGAGTGGGCAAATTAAAGCTGCCAACTTACACAGGATGCAGCCTCTGCTTACGGTTCCACTGGAAAATCGTGCCCGTCACATAAACCTTGTCGCCGCCGCGCTTCCACTCGAGCTTGGTCGGCACGACGGGGCGCGTCTTGTCGACGCGCAGCTCCTCCGACTCGTCGTCGTCGACCGTGTTGGCGCTCAGGGCGGAGCTCTTCCTCGTCAGGGCGTCCGACGAGCCGTCGAGCTCGACGTCGTCGAGGCCCTCCTCGGGCGCGAGGATGGGCGACCCCGGCGTGTGAACCTCCTCGTCAATGGGGAGGGGCAGGCGCGGCGGGCCCCTCAGATACATGTCCGTCATGCTGCTGTTGGAGATGAGGTTGGAGTCGGCGGGGAGGGGCTCGTGGGAGGGGTGGTGGGGGTCGTGATGCGCGGACCGCAGCGACGACGACTCGAGGGGCACGTCGACGGGCTTGGAGGGCTCGTCACGGGCGGCGGCAGCGGGCGCGCTGGGAGCGGCCGAGCTGGACACGGCGGCGGCGGAGGAGGAAGACGAGGGCTTGTTGGGCGTGCCGGAGACGTTGCTGTGCGGTGAGCCACTGAGTGAGGAGACGGCGGTGCCGGGCAGGCTGCTCTTGGGCCGGTTGACGACGGTGGTCGAGCCCTGGGCCTGGGCAAGGGAGGCGGCCGGAGGTGCGACGGAGCGGTGGGTGGTGTGTTCGGGGATGATGTTGCGGGCGTCCTTGCGGCCGGGGACGACGTCCTGGTGGTGACGATGGATGCCGCCGAGGTGGTGATGGTGATGCTGAGGTTGGGAGGGCGACGCGGCGGCGGACGTTGGCGCCGACGTCGAGGCCGAGGCGATGGCGCCCTGCGGGGCAGCAGCAGCAGCGGCTCCCGACGATGGCGTCGCCTCCTTGGAGGCCGATGAGTGGTTGTTGCCCATGGCCAGGCCGGGCCCTTGCTCCAATCTCTATTCTCGGCGGGGAGGGGGAGGGGTGGTCGCGGTTTCCGCTGCCTGCAGGAGAGAGAAAGAGGGGGACTGCGGGCCGTCACACGGGCGAGCCGAGCCGGGGCGAGAGAGGTGCCACGGGCGGGCGAGTGGGCGTGCGCGACCGCGGCAGCGACAACGGCTGCGGAGAGGGTCGCGTGACGCGAAGCAAGGTCTCGCTGGTGGAGGAGAAGGCAGGAGGAGGATATGCCGGGCTGCCGCGGCGGGTGGTGGTCGTGGCAGCGGCAGTGGTGGTGCCTCGAGACCGGGCAGCGGCCAAACGGATTGGGACGAGACAGGCAGGCAGGCAGGCGGCTGTTAGGCTGTTGTTGCTGCCGGCTGCTGCTGCTGCATCATCGGCACACCTCGGGGCGCGCGTCGGGCGTCAGGCGTCTGTCAGGCGTCTGTCTGTCTGTCTGTCTGGCGGGCGGCGGCACAGCGGCGGCGGCGGCGGCGGCGGCGGGGGAAGCACGGCCACGGACGACGGGGGTGACAAGAGGGGGGGTCCGACGAGGAGGAGGCAAGATCGTGCCGCGTGCGGCTGGTTTTCAGCGTCTGCTGGATGGATTGAGGGGATGGAAGAGCGGCGGCGACGACGTGTTGTGCGTGGCCGGTGGCGGCTCTCTCGTGCTGCGGCCTGGCCGGTTTCTGAGGGCGCTGACGATGATGGAGTCAATTGTTGCGGCGGGGGGTGGCAGGCCGTGGGCGGTTAATTGAATCCGAGCGAGCAGCCAGGCCCATCCCGCTGCAACCAGCTGCCTGCTGCCACCAGCAGACGGTTCCTTCTCCCACCGCGCGTGGCCAGATGGCGGGGCAGCTTGTACTTGCCTGAGGTGGGCTGCTGCTAACCGGGTACCTTTCCGAGGCCCTCAAGGCCCCCACACGCCCCCGTACCCCGTTATGGCATCACTTCGAGTTGTCCCGACGGAGCGTGCCCACCTAGGTCTTGGAGGGTCCGCCAATTTACAGCACAGGGCAGGCGTCGCAGCACGGCATCGGCGAGGCGGTACCTCTAGCCCCCCCGGCATTGCGTCGTATATGCAGGTACCAGATGGACGACCATAGGTACTTACCTAAGGTAGGTAGTACCTTAGGTAGGCTGCGCGATGGAGCTTCCCAACCTCATCGCCCGCCTGAGACACGACCACCTTCACCACCCGCCCTGGGCACCTCATCGCCAAAGCCCACGAGGAGGCCCCCGTGCCTCACTCTCGCCATGCCACGAGCCTCCACGCCCGCGCCCGTCGCCCAAGAAGACCACTAGGTAGAAACCTATCGTGGTCAGCCCCCCCCGCGCCCGCCGCAGCGCCATCATGGCGGACGACATAGCCCACCAGGCGGGCGCCGTCGTCGTCGCCGTCCTCTCCGGCGCGCTCGACCTCATCGCGCACGCCGCCCGCTCCCTCTGGGCCGTCCCCTGGCGCTGGCTGCTCGGCGAGCTGCTCGGCCAGCTCGGCCAACTCGCGCAGCTCGTGCGCGCCGTCGTCGCCGCGCCCCTCCGCCTCGTCTGGCTGCCGCTGTCGTACGTCGCGCGCTTCCTGCTCGTGCTCTTCGCGCCCGCCATCTACCTCGCGTCGTATGCGCTCGCGTGGGCCAATGCGCTCGTCGCCTTCGTCGTCAGCTTGGAGGTGAGTTGGCCTGCCCCCGTGGCATATTGCCGCGCTGAATCTACTTGTGTGTTTGTGTGTCTCTGGCTGACTGACTTTACATGCAGCCTTTATACACGTTTGTAAGGAACCCCCGTGGCGCATCGTCCCCCATGCGGTTGAAGACTGACACCACCACCTTCAGTTTGGCGCCGCCGCAGGTATTGGCATATTTGCCGGCATCGCGCTCGCCATCACCTCGTCTCTCATCACTTCACATCTGGGCATGCACGACGAGGAGCCCCAAGAGCAGGATTATTCCTTGGAAAGTATTGACAAGCTGAAACCTAGGCGGCGAGACGTCACTCCTGCGGTCCTCGACACCGACTGGTACTGGACCGAATCCTCACCCTCGGGGCGGCGGCGGCCATCTGGACTGTTGTCACAGACGATCCACGAGGAGGATGATGATTCAGACCTGTAGTTTTCATGGCGCATTTTTTCGTGGCCGGTTTGCTTATTTGCTTATGCTCGTCTACATGACGCGAAAGCATGATACCCTTCTGGAGCCTTGTCGCTTACTTAGTACAACAACACCATGTTCTCTTTCCCACGTACCAGTCCTTCCCATCAAACGCCGTGCGAAACCCCTGTGGCAAATCTTGATTACATCTCCCGAATCGGGCAAAGGGTGCGCGCGCAGCCCCCCGTGGGCTGATGCGCGGAAACGAGGCCGTCAAATTCATCGTCGATACATGTCTTGCTCTCGGTCTCGTCTGTCCATGACACCCGGCGACCGGCTGCGGCTTCTGCCACGGCGGTCATTCCATCGGTCGTTGTTTGGTCGGTGCCGACGTTCGTCACGCGGCCAGTCCTCCCTGCGTCGACCACCATCGTCGCGCGTGTAGCTCGGGATGTACGTGTCGATGTCGGCACCGCGCGGCGGGACACGGGGACGCGGCGCTCCACGATCTCGATAGTCTGGGTCGTCTCGCATAGGCGGCCGGTCCTGAGGCGGGCGCGAGGTCGGTCCACGGTCTCGGTCTCGCTGCCAGGCCGGTCGACGGTCGTCGGGAGGGCCGCCCCTATGCCTTGCGCCGTTGACGCCGTTGCGGCTACCATATCCGTCACTGCTGTTGAAACCCGCGGTGGCGCCATTCGCGTCGGGACCAACGCCGACGGTACCACCCTTGGGCGCGGGCGGGAGATTGGCCTTGCGATCGTGGAACTTTCTACGATCCAGTTCGTGGCTCTCCTCGTACGTCGGGATCTCGTGCGGCTCCATGGGCAGCGGCGCCATCTTAAAGTACGGGTGATCCATTGCGTCGACGGCATTGATACGTGTCCGCCAGTCCAGCTTGAGAAGGTCTTTCAGGAGGGAGATTGCTCCTGAGCCAAATCTGCACCACCATTAGTGGTTGCGTGGTAAAGAGGAGTTTTGGAGAGGAGACCTACTCTCTGAAGCGGCTCTGGAGATTGCCAGGACGGAGTCGCGGTGATAAGTGCTCCCCGCCTGGGAGTCTCTTCCAACCTGGCATCGTATCGTCGGTAGGCGTGCCCATGAGATCCCAAATCAGCTCGAGCTGATGGGCGTCGCTCTCTCCAGCCAAAATGGGCTTTCCAACCAACATCTCGCCGAAGACGCAGCTACACCTGTCAGCGTCCGACCATCCAGGTGGAGGGGCAGGTCGACTTACCCAACACCCCACACGTCAATAGCGGTGGTGTATTGACGCAGCTGCAGCAAAAGCTCGGGAGGACGGTACCAACGAGTGACAACGAGCCCCGTGTAGTCGCGGCGTCCGTCGCCCATGGGCCGCCCAGCTTGCGGCGTGTGCCCGTCATAGTGCCTAGCCAGGCCGAAATCGGCAATCTGCAAAATGCCTTGGTTGCTGATAAGAAGGTTGGCGGCCTTCATGTCGCGGTGAAGAATGTGGTTCTCGTGGAGGTAGGAGAGACCTTTGAGCAGCTGCTTCATGTAGCACTTGATCTGGGGCTCCTTGAAGTGCACGGACGGGTTGTCGAGGAGGCCCGACAGGTCGTGGTCCATGTAGGGCGTGGCCATGTAGATGATGGGCTTCTTGCGTTTGTCGGCTGCGCGGGACGCGGCGAGTAAGCGACGGGGGTCCTTGACTTCCAACTCGTCGGGGACGGAGGAGGACTTACTCGGCCTCGAAGGATGCTCGATGGCCATGTCTTCGAGACGCAAGATGTTGGGGTGCGAGAGGAGCTTGAGCAGCTTGATCTCACGCAGGGCGGTGATGGGAAACTGGGCGGGTAGAGGTCAGAACACGGTGTCGGCGGTGTGCAGAGGAATCGAGCGGCAGCTTACCCCATCCTTTTCGTGATGCATAATGATCTTTTTCAGCGCAACGAGGGCGCCGGTTTTCCTGGACCGGGCTCGGTGGACCTCACTGCGACCGCAACGTCAGCCCTGGCTGCCAAAGGATGTCCTCTGGAGCAAAGTGTGCAACGTACCCGAATGTGCCCTCGCCCAGCTTTCCCATGAGCTCATAGTCGGAGATGCGTGAGCAGCCGACGAAACTCGATTTGGGCCGCAGGTGGTTGAGTGCAAATGTGCGCGGCGAAGTGCCGTCGGGGGTGTTCTCGTTGGCCGGGTCCATGGTGGCGGCGCCGGCCTCCTAGGGCGACGACTGGCAGACGGACGACGAGCCCCAAGCACGCTCTGTCGGCGAGGAGGAGAGAGAGGGAGGCGGCGGCGTCGCGACGACGGGCGGAGTTGCTGTTTCGCGGTCGGTCATGGCCCGTTCAGCCCACGAGGCGTGCGCGCGCGGCGGCGGCGGCGGCGGCGGCGGCGCTCTGATAGCGGTGATGCAAGTGAGGCTATCGACGTGCAATGGGCCGAAGCAGGAGGTGCTGAGGATGGCGCTCTCGCCGCGATGCGGGCACGACGGCAGTGGTGGGTGGTGGTTGGGGGGAGGAGGTTTTGGCGATAGGGCTGGTTTGAATGAATGAATGAAGTTGGAGAGAAGCCAACCCGCCCGCTGGCTGGCTGTCAGGCGCGGACGGATGAGGACGGGAGTGGATCGGGCCTGGGGCGGCCGTGCGGGTGGCGGTACCTGGTGGTAACTTTGCGTGGCTCCAAGCTTGTGGCTGGGTCGCAGGTGCCTCGCTTGTACTTGCTCTGCGGCCGGGCCTGCGCCCACCCACATGCACTGGCACCACCCGGCAGAGGCCCCCTTGCGATCGGGAGGCACTGCGGCTGCGATGAGTGGCAGATGGATGGCACATAGGCGAGCTCAGGTGGGTGAGGTGGGCTTTCGACTTTTTTTTTTTTGGGCATCTGAGATCGGAGCGACCATCGACATTGCGGCATGGCAGTCTCGGGGGCGGCGCACAATGACGTACTCGCAGCTATGAGGTACCATTCATTCATCGATGGCATCGCATCGGGCGTGTCAGGCACGCGGGAGCGGGAGGGGCAGCCTGAAGTGAATGAGGCACGACAGCCACTTGAGCGTATCCATGGTGTAGTTACTGGTGCGAGTAGGTCCCAACTATCGAGGGCTTACTATCATCACAGACACAGGCCACTGCGGCGGCACGACGTGCTGAGCAGTGAAGGCGGTCGAACACAGTCGCCTGTGTATTGTAGCAGGGGGGAGTTGGCGCTCCTTGTGAACCCCTTGCTCGCAGTTGAGCCTTCGTACTTCGTACCTTGTCCAATGCAATGCATCCATGTCTACAGCTTGGACGCCGCCAACCTCCCGCATCCCCATGTCGGCGGGCATCTTCAACTACCTCACCTCGTCGCGCACTCGGAACCACCCTGGGGGCCCGTATCGCCGGCGGCCCCCCGAGGCGCGCCTCTCATATAAAACCTGGGGGTAATGAGAACTGCATCGCGCCGTGCCACGCGGGTTCCTATGACTAAAAGCTCACGGGTTTTTTTCGCCCTCGTGGCTGGCCCAGGCGACGACGCCCCACGGCCGGCCACCACCTCAACCACCTGAACCACCCCGGGGGCCGGGGCGCACTGTGCTGGCGGAGGCGAGCGAGGCGCCCCTCCAAAAATGCGGCGGCACTTGGTCCGCCTGAACGAACCAGACGCACCTTCCGTGTACGAGTAGTAGGTGACGGTCCGGGCGGCACGGCGGACCTGACGGTAACGATTACAGGTATAAGCCGGACGACAGACTCTCAACTCTCGCTTTTCGCTCTCTCGCAACCACTCCCGACTTTCATCTTTCTTGAGCATCTGCGCACCATGCCTTGAATCTTTTTCCTTTGAATTTGCTCTTCTTCTCACTTATACCAAAGTTACACTGTAACGAAAAGGAACAGGAAACACCACACCCAACATGGTCCCCCCGCAGGTCGGCCACGCAGAGGTCGACGCCGGCCTCCCCGAGTCGCGCGTCCTCATCATCGGCACCGGGGGCACCATATGCATGCAGGATGGCCCCGACGGCCTCGCCCCGAGCGGCGGCTTCCTCGAGAGCGCCATGGCCCCGCGCCCGACCTTCAACGACATGTCTGGGCTTGACAGTGAGTTTGCGCCGTTATCGCCATGTGCTTCCTCAGTCCTCCCTCACCCTTCAAACCACCCACACCAAAACCACACACACCGCCCAACATTACCATCGCGACGCGACTCACTCACTCACTCACTCACTGACAAACGCAAACCACGTCCAGTCAAGCTCCAGGCGTACAGGCAGGGCGAGCTCGTCTCCATAGACTCCCTCCGCACCCCGCCCACCGCCCACCAGCGGCACATCCGCTACGGCATCGTCGAGTTCGACCCCCTGCTCGACTCGTCGTCCATCCAGGCCGGCGACTGGGCCGCCATGGCCGCGGCCGTCCAGGAAAACTACCACCTCTTCGACGGCTTCGTCATCCTCCACGGCACCGACTCCCTCGCCTACACCGCGTCCGCCCTCTCCTTCATGTTCTCCAACCTCGGCAAGCCCGTCATCCTCACCGGCTCCCAGGCCCCCATCTTCGCCCTCCAGAGCGACGCCGTCGACAACCTCCTCGGCTCCCTCGTCATCGCCGGCACCTTTGTCGTCCCCGAGGTCGGCCTCTTCTTCCACCACAAGCTCTACCGCGGCAACCGCACCACAAAGGTCTCCGCCGCCTCCTTCGAGGCCTTTGCCAGCCCAAACTGCGAGCCCCTCGCAAAGGTCAACGGCCTCGGCATCAGCGTCAACTGGCCCCTTGTCCTCCGCCCGACCAGCATCGCCGGCTTCGCCGTTAACCGTCACCTCGACACCACCCACGTCGCCTGCCTGCGCATCTTCCCCGGCATCAAGCCCGAGATGGTCGACGCCGTGCTCCACCTGCCCGACCTGCGCGGCCTCATCCTCGAGACCTTCGGCATGGGCAACGTCCCCGGCGGCGTCGACGGCCGCCTGACCCAGGTCATCAAGGCCGCCGTCGCGCGCGGCGTCATCGTCGTCAACGTCAGCCAGTGCGTCAGCGGCTTCGTCTCCCCAGTCTACGCCCCGGGCACCCAGCTCGGCCGCGTCGGCGTCATCTTCGGCCTCGACCTCACCGCCGAGGCCGCCCTCGCCAAGCTCTCCCACCTCCTTGCCCTTCCCAGCCTCTCCAACGAGGACATCGCCGACCGCTTCTCCCGCTCCCTGCGCGGCGAGATGACGGAGATCGCCCACCCCACCTTCTCCCACCCCTCGGCGCCCCTCGACGCCTCGGCCGTCACCAGGCTCACGCCGCAGGAGTCGGCCTTTGCCGCCCTCGGCTACGCCATCCAGAACGAGGAGGTCGGCGTCGTCAGGCAGCTACTCGAGGGCGAGGGCGGCCAGCTCCTCAAGACGGCCGACTACGCCGGCAACACGGCCGTCCACCTGGCCGCCGTCTCGGGCAGCACCGAGATCATGCTGGAGCTGCTCAAGCGCGGTGCCAGTGTCCACGAGCGCAACCGCGCCGACAACTCGCCCCTCTTCCTTGCCACCCTGTCCGGCAAGGAGGCCTGCGCCCAGCTGCTCCGCTCCGCCGGCGCCCACCTCTCCGTCGAGGAGATTGAGCGCGGGCCCCTGGCTAAGTACCGGCGCGAGTGCCCCCCGAAGGAACATGTATTCTGAGTGTCGATTCGCTCCGGTTGAGTCATGCCGGCTCGATGATGGTGCGCTCAGGAGCAGCTCGCTGGAGGACAACGAGGGGTTACCTTGCGTGCATATAGAAAACCGTCGCCAGAGTGTTGGAGACACGCCCCTCCCATGTGAGGCGCTTGACTTGACAAGCCATAGCGTGTGAACTTGATAATACATCAGATATTGAAAGCTCTATAATGCCCTCGATGTCTCGAAAGATCTGTCCAGTCGTGACATGGAATGCGTTTTTCACCTAACCTGCCGCTCCCCAGGAGCGCGTTGGCACCACGCCTCCGCGAGGAGACGAAGCGCACCTATCCATCCCGCACGGCCCCGTCGTTGCGAACGCGCGCCTTTTGCATTTACTGAGCTGCCTCTGCTGCAACTTCCGCCGCCAAACTCTTGGTAGAAAGAATGTACTTCTATACCAACAAAGCTTACAGAAGCTTCTCCTGGCCGTTTCCTGGCGGCACCCGGAGCTTGCCGCGTCCACACCATGGCCATCCGTAGCCACCATCTACCTGCAGTCAAGACCGATCGACCGTAGGGGATGCGTCCTCCGTGCAGAAAGCTCAACCTATGTGCCGCTGCAAAGACTCCAGCACCAGCCAGACGCCGATATCATCCAGACGGGTCGCTCCCGGGCCGGGGAGACACTTTCCGCCTGCCCCGTCCATTTGCATAAGCTAACGAAGGAACAAGTCGCCAACGCCATTACGCAATGACCTTGTTCTATCCGCGTGGTCCAGGCCCAAGAAGTCGTCCTCAGGCGATACGTTGCCAAAAAGCTCATCGTCTGGTGACACGTCTTAGCTTTCGCACCTCCACAATGGGAAACTCGCGGATCGACTCACCATCATTGACATAGACGGGTTTTGAGTAGTTTGACCGGCGAACAATGGCAAACTTGATTTTCTCGAAACTCTTGCCCTTGAGGCCCGTGCGCTTCTCGAGTCGTTTCTTGGTGTCGGCGAACTTCTCGCCTTCCTGGAGTAAGAACTTGAAGGGGATGCCATGAGATCGGTTGACCTCGTTCTGAAAATGGAAGACGTGGATGAACTGGTTCTCTTCAGCGCCCACCTCATCCGCCGGGACACGTTCCGCATAGATTTGCGTGTAATCGTTGAGGTTAGAAACGGAGCTGTCTCTGGATGGTTCCCGATAGAACCGATTCGTGCTGGCCTCGTAGATTCGGATCGGTCCGCCTTCAGCCTCATCCGGGATCTGCGCCTTTCTGATCAGGGCCTGGACCACATCTTCGACAGTGCCCGTCTTAGGCACAAGGAGATCGAAGTGATCCTGCTGCACTGTTAGCAAAAGCGCAATCGTCTGCCGTCGGGGCTGACTCACCTCCTTGGTGATGCCCTCGCTGAGCCAAGTGAGTTTCACGCTCTTCTTGGTGTCCAATTCTGCCAAGCTCATCTCCAAGACTTCAAAGTAGAAGGCATCGTTTCTCTGAGTCGAGCTAAGGGTGTTCGACCCCATTGGGTTCAGAATTTGCCGCAGGCTCGGGTTGGTTCCCCGTCTCACAGGGGCCTTGGGGTTATTTGTCGTTGCGTTGACCGTCCACAAGCGAATGTGCGTTGCGGGGACCCCGAGGTAGGTACCGACTCGCTCAGACAGCGTGTCGTAGTTGATCTTGGCATTCAGCACCAGGTCAAAGGGAGGGTGCTGATCCTGATCGCATCGAGTCGGGTGAGGATGGAACCTAACCGTCCTCCTGTGCTCCAGGAAATCGTAGTACTCTCGCGCATCCTCGAAATGCTCGCTCGTGCGAATTCTGAGAACGCGTTAGCCTCTAAGAAATTCAAGACTTCAGTATGCGTGGCCACGTACGGTTCTTGTAGCGACTTGTTAGAATCTGCATCTGCCTTCTCCGATGTGCGTTGGAAGCAAATGATGTCGCCATCTTGAAGCTCGGCCACCTTCAATGACTGCTTAGGTTTCAAAGGTTCGATCATGGTCGGCTTGATCTCCTATAGACCGGGTCAGCTCTGCGTCGTGCATGAGAAGGGGCCGGTGAGTGACATACCTCCCAGAGCATAAGCTTTTCGTCAGCTGGCAGCTTCTCGCCCCAGCCCATCTTCTGCAAGATCAGAGGAACAAGTTCCTCCACCTTTCTCTCCTTACCGATATACACGTGGCCAACACCCTTGAGAGTCTGCGCTGCGCTGTCGAAATGCTTGAGCAGCAGCAAGATCGTATCGTTCTTGACCACCACCCCGTTCGTTTGGCTCTGATATGACGGCCAGATAGGCTCGCCATCAGCATTGACTTCCTCGGCCACTTCAGCCCAGACCCGCAAGCTCGTGTCGCGATGGGCGGCTGAACGGGTGTAGACCTCTTCCACCGTCGGTCGCAGATCCATGATTGGCTGATCCGGGCGAATCGTCTTGTTCTGGCGGTTAACCATGAGCCATAGTCGCACCTTACGGGGATCCTGCCCAATGTCATCAGCAACCTGGTTGGTAAATTCTTCCATCGTCATAGCACGGCGAATACGGTAGGAGCGTGGCGCCGACGGGTCGACCTCAGGGTTGGCGTCGAAGACGCAGAGGTCGGTGCTTCCGTAGTGACGGAACGTCTCGTCTGTGATGACCTTGGCCATCATGTACAGATGCGCCTCTCGCTGTTCGCGCCGACGTGCCTCCCTCAGGGCGCTCTCTTCATCAAATCGGTCCTCTGTAAACGCGTCAGCAGGATTGCAGGCTCAAATTTAAGGTGTGACGTACGCAGATGCTGGGGTATGTCATCCATGGTGACGGGGCAGAGAATCTTGTCGACCCTGGTCTGTCGAATGTACACCAACATGTACGCGCTGTTTTGGCGCATGATGGGTGCTTTCTTTTGCAGCGGCGCGCGGGGGTACCCGTTGGGTGTCCGATATTCACCTCCGAAGTTCTCCTCCATGACTTCTCTTGTCGTCGCTCTCGTGACCTTGTCATCGTCGTACTTGTAGAACCAGCCTTCCTTCTCCGGCTTAATAAATGCATAGTAATGCCCGGCGTTCAAATCGCCACTGTGGACCAGGACGCCATGCAGTTGGTACGTCCAGGACTCTGATCTATCGGCGTCCTCGGTCAGATAGGGGGCGGCATCAAAGACTTCGGGGAACTCGTATCGGTCGTTGATCTTCATCATCATATCCCGCTGGATGTCGTACTCGAAGCGCTTGAGCTGCAAGTGGAGAACATCAGGGAAGCTGGTGAAGATGACGCCCTTATTCGCGTCCTGCAGCTTGAACTGCTCGCCTGCGAAGTATTGGTTCTCGCCGTCCATCTTCTCAACTTGGACATAGTCCTGGAAACTGTCCCGCAAGTCCTTGTTTCCACTGACGTTGAGCTGAATGTCCCAGAAGTCCTCGATGCGGCTCGATTCGTAGTCCACGTTGATGCAGGAGATGTACGTCTTGATCTTGCCGCTGAACATTTGCGACAGCACATTCTCTGCCGTGGTGCCCTTCATCTTCTCTTCCATGCGCTCCATGAGCTTTCGCGAGAGCTCCTGCACATCTTGCTGTTCGAAAATGTGCCGCGTCTCCCAACCAAATGACTTGGTCAGCTCGTTGGTGCCAACAGCCTGCTCCGAGGTCTGAAGCTGGTAAAAGAGGCGCTGGAGAGTATATGCCGAGTTCTGCATGCTTTGCTCGTTTTCCGTCGGAATCTCGTATACGGCCTGCAAGGAGATACGGTTAGCGCAACGGAGCATGGGGTCCAGCCGGGTGCAGTGCGTACCTTGCGGAAGGCGTTTGTGAAGTACAATGACTGGAGGAGCGAGTTAAGATAGCACGTCGCGCCCTGGTTCTTGAGGCCGACATAACCAGTCTCCTTCTTCGAGTCGTAGTTGACGAAATTGTGCCACAAAACGCCCGTCTCGTCCTCGACGAACCGCAAGTACGCGGTGATGTTCGCCGTGTCATTTTCGCACAGCGGGCGACTGCCATGTTCCCAAGGAACATTGAACATTCGCCGGTGCTCGACGAAACGCGTGAAACCCCAGTCACCTTCCTCCTTGGTGAATCGGTGGTGGGCCGCGTGGTGGACGTAGAGGCTAGGGTCGTTGGGGTTCCAGAGCACGAGAGCAAACTGTACACAGCAGCTCCAGTTCTCAGGGACGGCGTTGGCATCAAAACCGTGCTCTAAATATATCGAGCACTGGTCCGTGTTGTTGCCGTGAGGGAACAGCAGAATGCGCCTGAAAGCGAGCAAGCATACGTCAGTTGGGAGTCCACCGACATCGTGTAAATGGTTCTTCGTCAACGTACCAAGGGTTCCCGCCAGCATGGAACACGGGACCATGCTCCCTCTTGCCGAGACCACGCCAATTCTCGACCGTCCACGTGTGCTCAAAATCACCGAGGATCTTGGGTTCGTCTAATAACGGTGGAAGAGCCAGTTCCTTCATGGCCTCATCTAGGGATATAATGTCAGCTGACTCGGAGGCAGCGATGCGGAGCGGTCGGAGAGGAACCGTACGGTCGTTGGCCATGGGCAAGTCTTGCAGCTGTTGATCGGACTCGCCATTGTCGTCGGGGCTGATGATGGCAACGGGGTCTTTTTCGGAGACATCGCCGACGTATTCGTCCGTGTCCACCACCATCTCGTTGGGGGAGTCGACGTTGTAGCTCTGGCGGCACGAGGCACTGTTAGCACGAGACCGAAACGGCAGTCGGGGAAAATTTCGCGTCATGACGAAGCTGGTGCAGCCGGAACAAGGCCGGCAAGAGTAGCATGCGAGGCGAAGGAGCCCTGGGGTTTGGAAAAGCAAAACGATATCAGGGCCACGACTGAGTCGCAAGGGGGCATAGGAGATCGAGGAAGGGTTGGGTCGAGCTTTGAAAGGCGGAAACAAAGTGGTGAAACGGCGTGGCGGGTGATCAGACTGGGGGGGTATGCCTCCGCGAGGAAGGTGCAGGCAGGTCAAAGAAGGAGAGGAAGGAACGAGGCAGAGTTGGATGTGGGAGAAAGTCAAAGGAGAGGGCGGCCGCGACGGCGACGGGGACGGGGGGCATGTGCGTCTTGCACGGGCATTGAGGCAACGGTAGAGGCGCGCGCAGGTGTCGGCAGGGCTAGAGCGTCTGGCATGATGCACCGCCGCGCAGCTGGTGCAACATGGACGCGCAGCCGGACGAGCCGCCGTGTAGACGCGATGGGTGAACGAGAGCCTGGCGCGAGGCACGGGGGCAGGACGGCGAGGTTGCTTACCATGGTGGCCAGCTGGTGGTACGGGACGCCCACCAAGATGCGTCGGCAGATGAGGTGGTCGCGGGCGCCTCAGGCTGGAATTGCTGCGCACAGCGCCTGGGAAGGTCGCTGTCAGGATGTCAGGCGGCGCGCCGTGCGTACGTGCCTATCAAGATGGCAGTGACGGCCGTGGGGCTATTGGTGGTGGTGAGGGTGGTGAAGGCGAGGTGTGGTGCGGTGCTGCGGCGGCGACGACGGAGGGTTGGAGGCCGGGCGACGATGTCGATGCGAGGAATGGGTGGCGTTGAGGAAGCCAAGCCAGCTGACAGACGGAGCAAGCAAGCCAGGGGGGAAGCAAGCAGGCAATCAACAGGGCAACTCAGAGGCTCAAAGGCTCACGGGGCGGCAGAGAATTACACAGGCAGATGCCGGCTCTTCCTTAGTCGCGGCTCGCGTGGTGGTGACGGGGGCAGACGACGAAACGAGGCCGCAGCGATGGCGTCGGCGTTGCGGGTGCAAAACGGCTGCCAATGGGACACGGCGCGGGGCGCAGAGCAAGGGATGTTGTCGATTCCGTTGCTGGCCTGGCAGCCGGTGGCGAGGAAGGGATGTCGACGAACGGAGGTACCCAGGAAGGACGGGGCGGCAGACGGGCGTCGTTGGAGGTCAGACAGAGAGCTTGATGATACGCGGCGTTGGCTGCCCGCAGTTGCAGCAGTCACGGCGGCGGGGAGAAAAGCTACGGCAGCGGGACTCGCCTCGACGCAACTCGACAGCCTGCCTGCTTGCCCGCGTCAATCCGGTCGACCTGGGTAGCGAGGGCGAGGGCCAGGGCGCGCGCTGATGACATGGTGCTGATAGTACGACCTGACGTGGGGCCTGGATCCGGCCGTCGCGGAAGTTAGTAAGGAACTTGAGGAATCGCCGACTTACACTGGCATCGGGCCATCCCGGCTAACGCAAAGCACGCGCGGGGCGACGCCACCACTAACACCACCAGGTCCACTGCACCGTCTGGCACCAGACGGTCTCGTCTGCCCCGCCACTACATGACGTTTTGCTCCGGGCGTGAGCTTGTGACAAACTTGCCGCGACCTCGTCGAGGCGAGGATGCTGTTGGAGACGAAAGGGCCAGGTATGAGCAGATGCATCACGAGCCGAACGACTGGCTTCGCGCAGCTGCGCAACGTACCTACCTACGTACCTCGCACGCCATCCCCCGAGTCTTACATTCGAGGGAGTCCAATATCTCACGCCCCATGCTTTCGCACGCTAGGGTGCTTCATTGCACGGCGGTGCCTGACATGCTTGATCGACTCGATGAGGAGTAGTATCGATGCGCGAGACGGAACCCGACGCCTTACCCGGCAGTGAAGTCACAGTCGCGCGCCTTTCTCACGGCGGGCTTGACCAACTGCCAATCCGTGCCTGGCTTTCTTGACGTGTGCCTGAATAAAGGCAGTGGCCCTATGGCCATGCTGGAGCTGATATGCGGCGCGTGCGATTGGACCAAGACCATCCTTGGTGAGCTTCCGAAGATGGCCGCAAAGGATCCTTCCAGACATGCCGATGCGTGATATGGTTCGCGGCACATTGGCCTACTGACAGCAGAGTCGAGCACTGCAGCTCAATATCACGCTACGACTTCATACCAGGAGCAAGACTCGCACATAGCATGGCCGTCGTCATCGGTTGCCTGCCCGACAAAGAGCTTAGCTGGGTGCTCGCCTCATCCACGAACTGCTGACGTGGATGCATTGCCAACTCGATGCCGAACCTTGTGCGACAGCGCCCCGACGCTTGCCAGAGTTCCTTGCATGGCGGCGGCGCAGCGTCTCAAGGTCTCGGCAACCTCTTCACAGGACATCCAGGTTGAACGGGGGCAAGGTGGGTTGCGCGTGGATGGGCGGATGGGATGGCGAGACAAGCACGTGCCAATCCCGGCACTCCGCCGCCGCTGCAGGCCGGGGCGCGAGCTGCAGCTTTCTGATGCAGCAGATGGGGGAGACAAGTCATCCCAGGAAACGTATGACTCGACGCGGGGGCGCGCACGCACACACGCACATCGCCCAAGGGTTGCAATGGGCTTCCATACTGCCTTGGCTGCCTCGGGTTCCTTCCTTCGGGAGCGCCAGGGAATGACTCCATCTCCTCCGAGGAGCAAGCCTGACAGCTCATGCTTAGGTACCGCAACCCAAGTTGGGACTCTAGCATTTGATGCGACGCGAGTTCAGCCAGAACACCTTAGGTGGCTTATAGCGCGCCGAGGCGCGCCCTTCAGCGCCTCCCGGTGTGCAGGGTCCTGCTGGAGAGGGCGGGATGGCGGAACCTGGAGCTGCGAGGGCTGGGCCGATACCGCCCCCCTGATGTGGGGTAAGGCGTCGATCCGCATGTACCTCCGCGGCCGCGCTGGGAGGGACGTGACCTCGGACGGCGCTTGGGTGCTGACCTGACTGCCCAGGGGAGCTCCCGCCGCCCACCTGGTGCCAGTGGAGGGAACCTGGATTCCTGGAATGGATGCCCGGAGCCTGCAAGGCAGCCCGCCCAGACGGGAGGTGGTGCACATGCCTGGGCGCGTGAGGTGCCCACTGAGGTGTCCGCCCGACTCTCTATCCGCTGGGCAGCACCTTCTGTGCCTCCCGCCAACGGAGGAGCTTCTGCATGCGACCAGCAGCCATCCTGCGTGCCATCCCTCCCGTCCGCCGTTCTCACCAAGAACCCTTTCCCTCTCCGCGCACTTCCCCTCTCCTCGTACCAGGTCCCCTCTCCCTTCTTCTTCAACCGCGCATTTCACCCTCTTCGCGGCATTGAGAGTCGACGAGCGCTCGCACCGCCGCACCGGCTGCTTCATCTGCGCCGTTGCTGGCAACCCCGGCACCCTCTGAAAACGCCCCCCATCCTGAGTCAAAGCCGCGCCACTTCTACATCTATATGGAACAGCCGACATGTTCTCCATCGCGCTGCGCAGCTCCGGCAGACGATGCAGATTGACCGGACGCCCCGTCCCGGCCGCTGCCCTCGATGCCTTCTACCTGGTGCCTCGTTGCGCGTCGCGGCAGTGTCGGAGAGCTAGCAACACTGTCTGGCGGCCGGTATCGGTCCTCGACGAGTATGCCCGCGAACCTGCCTGCCAACGCCCCTCGAGTCCAAGACTGACGCTCGTCTAGATGGGTCGCACGAGAAGCTCGCCCGATTAGTTTACGGCAGCTCATGGTCTTTGGGCGCTCCTTGACCGAGTCGCGCCTTATCAGCTCCGCCAACTATGTCCGCACGGAGCTGCCTGTCAGGTAGGACCTTTGCCGACACGTCATGGCGATGCGACTGCGCGACAGATATTGACGGACGCAACAGGATAGCACACCGCCTGCGCGACATGCAGCAGCTTCCCTACGTCGTCGTCACGAACCCCCACATCAACGATGTATACAACCTATACTATAACGCCTTTGACTGTTTCCGCAAGCTCAAAGAAGTCAAGACCCTCGAGGACAACGACCGCTTCTGC
Organism: Purpureocillium lavendulum; assembly: GCA_029168975.1. Lineage (NCBI taxonomy): Eukaryota > Fungi > Ascomycota > Sordariomycetes > Hypocreales > Ophiocordycipitaceae > Purpureocillium > Purpureocillium lavendulum. The sequence continues at coordinate 2,138,009 of JAQHRD010000008.1, read as the reverse complement.
GAGATCATCGCCCATAACCTCAAGGGCCACTTGACGGTGATTCCCAAGCTGGCCATGGGGATCCTCGAGTGCGGCGGCCTCATGGACCCCAAAGACCTCGACCAGTTCATGAACACAATTTTGAGATCGGTGAGTCAGGGTCCCAGTAAGGCATGCGCCTGGCCCCTCCACTGACATCACCAGCGAATCTCTCGACGTGTCATTGCCGAACAACACCTTTCCCTCACAGAAACCTTCAACTCGCCCTACTTCTCTCCCGGCGCCAAGCTCTCCGAATCGGACTTTATTGGCGAAGTCTTTATCAAGTGCTCCGCCAGGGAGGTCATCGACCGCTGCTCAAAAGCTGTGACGGCGCTCGCCCGCTCCACAAACGGCCCCGATACCGCTGTGCCTGAGATCCACGTCGTTGGCCACCTCGACGCGAGCTTTCCCTACATCCTGAGCCATATCGAGTACATTGTGGGCGAGCTCCTGCGGAACTCGGTTCAAGCGGTCATCGACCGCCACCAGAAGTCCAACGAACAGGGACCGCCGCCGCCCATAGAAGTCACCATCTGCGAGGCCCAAGAGCACGTCATCTTCCGCATCTCCGACCGAGGCGGCGGAATCCCGCGCGAGGAGCTCCCGTATCTGTGGTCGTTCAGCAAGGGGCCCCAGAGCCAGAAGCGGCTCGACAACCTCGGACAGGTGCCGCGCATGGCCGCCACGATGCAGGAGCTCCACGTCGAGGACGAGCTCGGCCGCGCCGACCTTAAGACGCCAACGTACCACAGCTCCCTCTCCTCGCTCACCAGCCGCCCGCCCAACCTGCGACTCGGCATGGGCCTGCCCCTGAGCCGCGTCTACGCCGAGTACTGGGCCGGCAGCCTTAACCTGCACAGCCTCGAGGGCTACGGCGTCGACGCCTTCCTGCAGATCTCGAGGCTGGGCAACAAAAATGAGCAGCTCGCGACGCGGGCTAGCATGGACGCCGTGTGACTGACGCGCGCACGGCCCGTCGCATATATGCATTACCCTGGGCGTGTGTGCCTGTATGAAAGCAGGGAGCGTGAATATGGGGGGTATCGTAGGAGTCGGGAGCATGACTGACTAACTACCATGTCCAAGTTAGCACTCGGTAGCATATCATTTTCATCATTTGTTCGAGACGGAGAGGCAGCGCGCGCGGCGTTTTCGCATGTCGGCTACCCTTATGCAGCGAGGAGTTAAGGCTGCTCCAGTAATCCATCTAGTCGCTGGGACAGGACATTGGGCTCAATACATGATAGTATCATGATCCATCGATTTGGTGGCCAATGCATGACTGGGCCTTCGATTCACGGCCAGCTATTCACATCCGGTTCCCCGTCAAAAGACGTGCAAACTCAATTACATTGGCTTTAAAGTACCTGTGTGTGGGAAGAAAGGGGCTCGAGTAAAGTGACAAAATAAAGTAAGGCTACATGATCAAAAAGCTTTCCATCGCGCGCTCCTGCATGTCTGAGAAGAGCCATACTTTTCAGTCCGACTGGCAACTCGCACCGCAAGGCCCAACAACAAGGAAAAAGCGCGCCTGGCATGCCCTGTAGCCTCGGCTCACACTGGGCTGCCGGGGGCCGCCGGCCATGTCATGGCACAGCGATTCCGACGCCGCAGCAACGGCTGGCTCGAGCATCCGTAGTGTATCCTCCATAGTGGTATTCGGGGACCCATCCGGGTCCAAGACGGAAGCGGCTAGCAAGTGACACAAGGGCAGGCTGTCCAACTCCAACACGGCATGCCGACGACATCGTGTCTGGCTGGCTTAGCGACGGCCGTGGCTGCGGACGGCGCTGCCTTGCATCGCCTCCAACTCGCCCTCCAGTTGCTTGATCTGGGCGTGGGTCTGCTCCAGGTCCTTGTTGAGACGGTCGCGCTCGGCAATGAGCTTCTGCTCCCACTGCCGGAACCGCTGCTCCTCGATCTTGACCTGCTCGGTGAAGCGCTTTCGCAGAGCCTCCTCCTCCTCTTTGAACTTGGGGTTGTCCAGCTTTCTCGGACGGGCCTCGCCAAACTTGCGCGTCTCCATCTGCTGGGCGCGGTACGCCTCGTAGTGAAGCTCCTCGGTGGTGTGGATGAGGTCGAGCATGTGGGTTCGGATCAGGATGGAACGCAGCTTCTTGAAGTCGCAGTGGTCCTCGTTCTCAACCTCGGCAACGCCCCACGAGTACTGGCGGCCCTTGACAATACGGCCGTCACCCGTCTTGACGTCCTTCTCGGAGCCGATGACGGCGAAGGGCATGGCAGCCATCAGGCTGCGGGCGTGCTGGGCGGCGGCCTCGTCATCCTCCTCAATCGGGGGCTGATAAATCTTAATGTTCTGAGCTTCGATGACGGAGATGATCTAAAGGAAGTCAGCAGCTGCGACACATTGTTGTTGTCGCGGGCAAAAGCGTACCCTTTGCTTGAACTTGGCCAGATCAGCAGGGCTGAGGGTATCGGCCTTGGCAATGACGGGGATCAGGTTGACGCGGGAGCAGAGCCTCTTCATGACCTCAATGTCGAGAGGCTTGAGGGTGTGGCCGGTGGGGCGGATGAAGTACAGGCAGGCATGGACACGCAGGTCGATCTTGTCCTGGCGGCGGGGTTGCTGCTCCTGAAGCATGTACGACTCGTGCTGGTCGTCGAGGAACTCGATGATGGGCATCCACGAATCACGGTTGTTGACATAGTCGCCGAAGCCGGGGGTGTCGATGACGGTCAAGCGGACTGCACGAAAAAGCGGGATCTGGTTAGCCACGTTCCCACCGCACGCGATGCCTGGTGGTGATGGTGATGTGGTTGGGTGTACCCTTGAAGAACTTCTCCTCCAGCTCAGCCTTGGTGATCTCGATCTCGACAGTCTTGTCGACCTGCTTCTGGTGGCGCTTCTTGTGGTCGGCATAGTTCTTGATCGTCGTGGAGAACAGCGTGTTGATGAAGGTCGTCTTTCCCAGTCCAGACTCGCCGGCAACCTATTGGGTGGTACAGGTCAGAGACGGGCCATGCAGAGGCAGGTTACGGCACGCTGCAACGCCAGAAGACATCACTGCACAATGCAGACGGCCACGAAAAGCACTTCATACCATGATAGTGAAGCCGGCACCGCGCTTAGCGACAATCTTGTGTCGCTGGTTGGGGAGATTGGCAATGCCAATCGGCGAGGCGCTCTCAGCAGCGGGGGGAGCCATGGCGGGCAAGGTCGAGAACGGACGAAGTGGGTTGAGGGTGATGCAAAAAAGCCCAGCCCGTTGCTTGCGATAAAGACTGCAGAGGGACGCCTAGAGCCGCTTCGCGAGCCGAATTGATGAAGGCAACCGGGTTGGTGATGGTGGAGGTTCGGAGCTTGGAAGGTGAGGTGGTGGTGGTGGATGTCCCGTTGGCGAGCATCGGGGTGCTTCAGGGGAAGATGGGACCATGCCAACCCGAAAGGGGGGGACCTTGGGGGGGGGCGTGCCGTGGCCGCCAATTTTGCTGCCCTTGCCTCGTTGGTTGGTCTGGGGCCGGCGTGGGCCAGTGCGACAGGACACGGGGGGCAGGAGGGGGTCCCCTTTTTCCTGCCCGCGCTGGCCATCATCTCACGCCCAACTGGCCTGACTGCCCGTGCCTGGCTGCCCAGGTGCCCCAGGCTGGGGGATCGAGGTCAAGTGGCTTGGACGACCACAGGCGACAGGCTCCAGGGAGCTTGGGGCCCTGACAATCAAGCGTGAGGCGGTCGGTGCGCAGGCGCCAAGCCAAACACAGCGTAGCGCCCTGGCTCAGGATTAATTATGTGCCGACCCCTCCAGCGCCGGCCCAATTTGCTCTCTTTTGCCTGTCTCAAAAAAATTCCAATGGCCCACGGTTATCGATAAGGAAGAAGCAAGCATCTCGGCCAGAATTTTGGCATCGCGACCCGTCCCATCATCGGCGCCACCAGAGTATCATGGCCAGCAGATGACAATGAAGACCGACTTCAAGGTACGATATTGCTGCACAATCCCCGGACATCTGCGCTTGCTGACACTGGCCGTGTAGTTCTCGAACTTGCTGGGCACCGTCTACTGCCAGGGCAACCTGCTCTTCAGCCCCGATGGCACCCATCTCTTCTCGCCCGTCGGCAACCGGGTGACCGTTTTCAACCTGGTCGAGTACGTATCGCGCTACATGGATGGGGGCGTGCTTGTCTGACAGGAAATTGCTCCAGGAACAAATCATACACGCTGCCCTTTGCGCATCGCAAGAACATCTCGCGACTCGGCCTGACACCCCGCGGCAACATCCTCCTTACTGTCGACGAGGACGGCCATGCAATCCTCACCAACGTCCCCCGCCGGATACCCATATATCACTTTTCCTTCCGATCGCAGGTCACGGCGCTCGCATTTTCTCCGTCCGGCAAGCACTTTGCGGTTGGCCTAGGCCGCAAGATTGAAGTCTGGCATGTCCCCTCAACGCCGGACTCGAACGCCGATGGCGAACTCGACTTTGCCCCCTTCGTGAGGCACCACACTCACACGGGCCACTTTGACACCGTTCGGCATATCGAGTGGTCGAGCGACTCCAGATTCTTCCTCACAGCCTCCAGGGACCTGACGGCGAGGATATGGAGCCTGCATCCCGAGGAGGGTTTCGTGCCCACAGTGCTCTCGGGACACAAGCAAGCGGTTGTTGGCGCATGGTTCTCTGAGGATCAAGAAGCCATATATACAGTGAGCAAGGACGGCGCCGTCTTCGAATGGCGCTACGCCAAGCCCATCAACCGCGTCGAGGACGGCGACAAGATGAGCGACGAGGACGACGAGTCAGACATGCGGTGGAGAATTGTCCAGAAACACTACTTCATGCAAGGAAGCGCCAATGTCAAATGCGCCGCTTTTCACCCAGAGTCGAACCTCCTGGTAGCTGGCTTTTCCAACGGCATCTTCGGTCTGTACGAGATGCCAGACTTCAACAACATCCACAAGCTGAGCATCTCGCAAAACGACATTGACTTTGTCACAATCAACAAGAGCGGAGAGTGGTTGGCCTTTGGTGCCTCCAAGCTGGGTCAGCTGCTTGTGTGGGAGTGGCAGTCAGAGTCATACATCCTCAAGCAACAGGGCCATTTTGACTCGATGAACTCGCTCGTCTACGCGCCGGACGGTCAGAGGATTATTACCACGGCCGATGACGGCAAGATCAAAGTCTGGGACATCGAGTCCGGTTTTTGCATCGTCACGTTCACAGAACACACCAGCGGCGTGACGGCCTGCGAGTTTGCCAAAAAGGGGAATGTACTTTTCACAGCCAGTCTCGACGGCTCAATTCGGGCATGGGATCTGATTCGGTATCGAAACTTCCGCACATTCACAGCACCCACGCGACTATCATTTTCCTGCATGTCCGTCGACCCCAGCGGTGAGGTTGTTGCGGCGGGCTCATTAGACTCCTTTGATATCCACATCTGGTCAGTTCAGACTGGCCAGCTCCTGGACCAGCTGGCCGGGCACGAGGGACCTGTGTCTGCTCTGGCATTCTCACCAAATGGCGACTCTCTGGTCAGTGGCAGCTGGGACCGCACCGCACGGATATGGTCCATCTTCAACCGGACGCAAACGAGTGAGCCCCTGCAGCTGCAGGCGGACGTGCTGGACATTGCCGTCCGGCCTGACTCGCTCCAGCTGGCCATTTCCACGCTGGACGGTCAGCTCACATTCTGGTCGCTGGCCGACGCGGAGCAAGTGGCCGGCCTGGACGGGCGTCGCGACGTGTCTGGCGGTCGAAAGTTCACGGACCGGAGAACGGCAGCCAATGTCTCCGGGACCAAGAGCTTCAACTCGATTCGGTACAGCATGGATGGAAGCTGTCTGCTCGCAGGCGGAAACAGCAAATACATTTGCTTGTACTCGGTGACGACGATGGTGCTGCTCAAGAAGTTCACCGTCAGTGTGAACCTTTCGCTGTCTGGGACGCAAGAGTTCCTCAACAGCAACAGGCTGACCGAAGCCGGCCCCATGGACGAGCTGGATGACCAGGGAGAGGCGTCGGATCGCGAGGATCGCATCGACAACACCCTCCCTGGCTCGAAGCGCGGCGACCCGTCGGCCAGGAAGAAGCTGCCGGCGGTGCGAGTGACGGGCATCGGCTTCTCGCCGTCGGGCTCTTCGTTCTGCGCGGCTTCCACGGAAGGCCTCCTCATCTACAGCCTGGATACGACGCTGCAGTTCGACCCGTTCGATCTCAACATGGAGATCACGCCGGCGTCCACCCTCAACGTCCTCGAGACGGAGCGGGACTACCTCAAAGCGCTGGTCATGGCGTTCCGGCTCAACGAGGCCGGCCTGATCAAGCGGGTGTTCCTGGCCGTACCGCCGGCGGACATTGCCTTGGTGGTGGCCGAGCTCCCGACGGTCTACGTGTCGCGGCTGCTGCGGTTCGTGGCCGCGCAGACAGAGGAGTCGCCGCACATGGAGTTTTGCCTGCTGTGGATCAAGGCCCTCGTCGACAAGCACGGCGCGTGGCTGACGGCCAACCGCAGCAAGGTGGACGTCGAGCTGCGCGTCGTGTCGCGCGCCGTGGCCAAGATGCGCGACGAGATCCGCCGCCTGGCCGACGAGAACGTCTACATGGTGGACTACCTCCTTGCGCAGCCGGGCGCCGACGCCAAGCGGGATGCCGGGCCGGGCCTGCTCAAGTCGCGCGGCGACGAGAAAATGATTGACCTGGGCGCGACGGGCAACGCACAGTCCGGCGGCGACTCGGACGACGATGATGATGAGTGGATTGGGCTGGAGTAAGGAACGGGGGTTTACATTATAGTAGATGAATGTAAAATCTGCAATACCCAAATCATCTTGGTTTCATGTTTCATATGCGTGATGCACCTCCAGTACCCTTTCCCACCAACCGGGTGTATGCGTCCCGGGGGGACCTATCGCGTGCTCAGCCGCCGTGTCGCATCCACGGTCGGTTACACACCGAGCGCGCCAGGTTGTTAGAGGGAGGATAAGGGGGGGCCCTTACTCAAGCTTGGGCATGCCCTCCCACGCCTCCTCAAAGCCCGCCGAGCGCACCCACTCGTACTCGTCGCCCTCGACGCTCCTTAGGAGCATGTCCATGACGGTCGCCCAGGCGCGCTCGCCCTCGATGCGCATCCAGGGCCTGCCCTTTCCCTCGTACGGCCGCGACACCTCTTGCGCGAGGAGCAGAGCGCGCGCCGCCTTGATGGTGTGGCCGTCGTCGACGACGGCGTGGAAGCGCGGAAGCAGGTCGCGCGCGGCCAACGTCTCGCCGTTGTCGCGCTTGAGGCGGCTCGACGACGACGACGGCCACGACGCCAGGGCCTCGGTCAGCCGCAGCGGCGGGCTGCCGCGCGCAATGTACTCGACGGCGTCGACGCGCAGCTTCCACTCGAGGAGGCGGACGCGCGCCGCCTCGGGAACCCAGTCGTGGCGGTTGAGGGCGAGGAAGAAGGGCGCCGACGTGAGGTGGTGGCTGCGTAGAGGCCTCGTGTGTCAGCTACGACGACGAGAACGACGACGACAATAACGACGTCTTGCCGTGTATCATGAAATGGGAGGGGATGGCGAGGCTTACATGAGGAAAAAGTCAAACTTGGGGATATACGGCGGGTTCCAGGACGCGCCGGCGGCAATGTACGCGGCCGTGTGGATCATCTCGACGGTCCGCTCCTCGAGGTCCTCGGGCAGGACGCGGATCTGCGCGAGCAGGGCGACGGCCTCGTCGTGCGCGCGGACCATGACGCCGTCGTAGATCCGGTTGGGGTCCTTCCAGCGCGCGCTGGTGGCGAGCTTCTCGTCCTCGCGGCGCACCGCCTCGCAAATCTCCGCAACCGAGCGCTGCTGCTGCTCCGCGGACTTGGGGGTCTTGGCGGCGGCGTCGTCGATGAGACGCAGAAAGGCGCCGAGGCGGTCCTCGTGGACGGCGGCCTGCGACAGGCCCTGCGCGACAATGGCGGGCTGCTCCCACTCGACGCCGTACATGAGCTGGATCATGGGGTGCAGGAAGCCGGCGAAGAGGCGGCCGAGCATGTCGCGCGCCCTGGGCGTGTCGGCGAAGAGATAGTCCTCCACCACGGCCTGCCACCCGCGCGCGTCGATCTCGCCCTGGAAGAACTTGAGAAAGTCCGGGTAGTGGCGCCCCTTGCCCAGGTACTTGTGTGCGTGCGCGTCCCAGCCCGCCTGCAGGTCGGCGAGGGCCGTCGGGTGCGGGCCCATGGCCTTGATCTGGTACGTCTTGTTCTTGTCGTAGGCGGCCTGGAGGAGGGAGGCGTCGGCGCCGGTGCTGTACAAGGTGAGGAGCTGGTGGAGGATCTGCCCGGGGGGGGTTACCAAGTCAGTCAGTCAGTCACTCAGTGTCTCCCTCCGTCTTTGCCATCATGTGTCTCTGCGGGTGGTGGTGGTAGCTTGCGTACGTGGTTATGGAAGCCCGAGGCGTTGAAGAAGACGTGGTGATGCTAGCTACAGTCAGTCGCGGGGGTCCTCCAGACGTCGTGCCCGCCCCCGAGCGAAGCGAAAAGACGTACCTCGAGATCCCGCTGCAGGAGCTCCGTGACCTTGGTCGCGGCCTCCTGGGTCTGGTCGGCCTTCCAGAGGCCCGTGTCCCGCGCGGGGACCTGGATCCGATACGCAGTCGCCATGCTCGCGAGGATGTCGGTGCGTATGGAGTAGGCTCTGGCTCCGCGTGTCCGGAGATGGAGAGGCAGTAACAGTGATGGGTGTGGTCGTGGTGGTGTCAAGTGTCTACGAGCGGCTGGCAGTGTCGTCGGCGCAAACCGTCGCATGGGATGCTGTGCGTATATACCCCGTCCGTGGCGGTGGTGGTGGTGTGCCTGGTGGTGTCTCTGTCAAGACTCAATGGCTCCTTGGTGCCGTCTTCTGTCTCCGCGAGATGCGATGCAAGCGCCGCCATCGAACGAGGCCCTCTTTATACCCCTCCTCCGTCTGGCTCGACGCCCCGAAACCTAGGTAAGCAAGCAAGCAAGCTTCTGTAGTCTCGCGTCCGCCGGCGCGAATGCGACTCTAGGCGTGAGTGTGTCAACCGTTAAGGAGTAGCGCGCCCGCTCCTGCTGGTGCTGCTGCTGTACTTGGACTTGCACTTCGCACACCGGACACGCTGACAAATGTTGCAGCTTCTGGGAGGGAGCGGAAAGGCTCGCCGTGTCGGTGTTGCAGAGGTTCGGATGTCCGAAGGACGAGGAGGTGCCACTGGCGGAACGGGAACGATTGTAAAGCGCCGCGACGAGATTGGTCACTTACGCCCCGACCCCCAGCGAGATTTGGAAGAACGCCTGCGCTTCAGCAGCCTTACCCCAGATTTCCAGGCGGGTGATGGAGGCGACGGCAGGTGGTGGTGGTGGTCCAGTGGAGGTGACATCATGCGACGGCGGCCCGCCTAGCCGGAAGAGGTGCATGCCAGCGAGCCCAGGCCCAGCGTGTGCACCACCCGCGCGCGAGGTGCGCAGCGGTGCTCCAACAAGCTTCCCGTCTTGCTGGAGCTCGTCTTCCAGCTTGGTGCCGTGGTTACGTACCTTTGTTCGACTGATTTACAGTGCGTCCCGTCGCCAAGGTCGCCACTGGACGCGAGAGCCGGCCGCAGATTGATAATACGAACCTAGGTAAGGTAGTCCGTAGACTCCGTACCGTTACCTAAGGGTCGCATCGAGCATGGATACGTGTCCCCAGCGCGGCGGCAAACAATGAGTGAATGGAACAGGGCGGCGTCGGTCGCCGACGACGTGTGTCGTTGCACCGACGCCTTCCACTCCCGCGCGCGCGAGGGCGTTGCGTCGGAGTGCCGACGATGCACATCACATCCGGCCGCTGGTGTGCGAGGCAAGGCACGCCTTGTGCAGCCATCGTATACGTACTTGTTCAATTAACAAGGTAGGTAAATTAAGGTAGCCAATGCCGCGCAGGCACGGACGGACCACACACATGTAGAAGAGCCGCCAACACCCGCTCGGCACGCTCCCGTCTGCGCCGGGTACGTAGTAGATCGCTCGAGGCACGGGCCTGGAACCGTCATCACGACTGGCCAACATGTCATATCCCTCACTCGTCACATCACAGCCCATGGCGGGGCCCGGCAGCAAATACGTACGAGTACAGAGCAGTGTGTCGAGGCATTATTTGCCCAATCAAATCTTCATTAACTTTTGCCATCGCGACCCGGCAGTCGGTATCTCGTTCATCGCGCGCCGTCTCATCTCCAGACGCCTCGTGCCACGCACACACACACAAGTCCCGCCGCTGACAGAGCACAAATTCATCAACAAAAAAGATCGCCTGAAACCAAGCCCGTGGTCGGTCGGTCGCGTCACAGGCGACACCATATCCTCCCTCAACAGTGCCCGTGCTCGTGCCGCCCGCCCTGGCGCTCAAGGCCGCCGTGCGCCTCGCCCGCCGGGATAATAGACCTTCATCCTCCTGCGCGCTCTGGCAGCCTAAGCCTTGCGCTTCTTCTGCGGGGGCTTGTCCTCGCCGTCGGCCTCCTCCATATCCTCGTCGTCGTCATCGGACTCAAAGTCCATGTCGCTCAGGGCGTCCTGCTCCTGGGCTTGGACTGTGAGGGCGGGGGCGGTTAGCCGGACCGTGTCTCATCATTCCATGTCTTCATCTTCGTCTTCGTCCTCCCACTCCCCCTCGCCGTGTTCCGATCCGCCGCAGCTCTCGCATTGCTCGGAGAAGAACTCACTGAAGTACTTGATGGCGCCCGGCCACAGGTCCTCGGCGATGCACACGGCCAGGTCGTCGGCCGTCGGGAAGATCTCCAGCTCGTACTCGTCGTCGTCATCCTCGTCGTCCTCGTCCTCGTCCTCCTTGACCTCGACCTCCTTGCCCTCCTTGCGGGCCTTGCGCTTCTCCTGCGCCACCTTGGTCGCCTCGACGCTCTCCTCGGCCGAGATGTTGCGTCCGCGGAAGCCGAAGAAGGCGAAGAAGCTGGTGCCGCCGATGCCCGTGTTCTCGAGCAGCTCGCGCAGCTTCTTCTTGGCCTCGGTCTCCTCGCCGGCCTTGCCGGCCTTGTCGTCCTCGTAGACCTGCTTGACGAGGGCGAGCGCGCCGCCCGTCAGGTCCTTGTCGGCCGACTTCCACTTGATGTCGACGGGCTCCGAGACGAGGCCGGCCCAGCCGTCCTTGGCCTCGCGCCACCAGAACTTCTTCTCGAGCGTCGTATTCTCGAAGTGCTCGTTCTCGGAGAACTCAAACTTGATGGCGAGGCTGCGGGGGTCGCCGTTGGGAAGCTCGAAGCGCTCGACCGAGAGCGACTTGAGGGCGCCCATCAGCAGCGCCGAGTCGCCCGGCTGGATGTACTCGTCGATCTCGGGCGGGGACTGCTCGAACACGAGGGGCCAGAAGTTGGGGATCCCAGCCACGATCTTCTCGCGCTTGGCGTAGAGGTCCTTGGAGAGCTTGGCCTGCTGGCGCACTGCATGTCGTGTCAGCATGTCGTGTCAGCCAGCTGGCCGCCAATTCGACGACGAGCCGCCCGCGCGGGGTGATGCGGCACGCCGCCTTGGGGGGGAAAGTGGTGGGTGCTTGACTTACGGAGCTCGAGCTCAACATCCTCAAAGTCCTCCTCGAGGTCCTCGAGCTGCTCGTAGGAGACGGAGATGTCGAGATCCTTGGCCGACATGGTGACGGTATTGCAAGCCGGTGGGGTGGGTTAAGGGTGTCTGTGGGAGTTTGCGGTGTGAGATGTGGGAGGGGGGAAGCTGGCGGGAACGGGAGAAGCAGCAGATCTTTATAAGTCAGGCAAGCAGGTCCGCCGCCACTTTGGATCGACGGCGGCAACACAAACAAACAACAGAATTTTTTTGGGCGCCCCGGTTAAAAATGCGGCCGGGTGAAGGTAAAGGTCGGCCGGTCGGTCGGTCCCTGCGAGACTGTCTGTCTCTGGGCTGCAGCGGAGGCGACGGCGGCAGCAACAGTGACGGGGGAGCTGGGCAGCTGGGGGGACTTGCCGTCCTCCACCTCACGCAGGGCTCGAGGAAAAATATTTCCTTGCGGCACTTTTTGGTGGGGTTGATGTCATTGGGCCCAGTAGGACCCCTGTTTTTGCGTAGCTGGAGCTCTGTGGGCGGGCTTTTTTGGAGGGGCGCCCGGTGCCTGTTTGGGCAATTTCTAGGCGCCCGGCGCAGGTTCCCGCTTGCCCGTCGCCATCGCCCGTCGCCGTCGCCGCCGCGGCGCACGCGGCGCGCTGGGGCTCCTGGAGTCGACGAGGGGCCCATGGAGCCATGGATGATTCCAGCGCCGTCTGCGCGAACGCAGACGGAATGGAACGGGCCCCCAGCGGCGTCGTGGAAGAGCTATGACGATGCCGGCGTGACGGCCTACCCTTGGGTACCTAAGGTACATTCCTTGGTTGACGTGTGGTTGCCGCCGCCTGATGCAAGGGACGTGCTTCCATCGCACGGTGCGGCGCATTGCAGCAACGCGATTCGCACGGACCGGTACCAAGCCGGCTCGGCGTTCGATGGCGGGCTGCGTTTGCTCAAGTACAGTACCTCGACACGGGGCCGCACGGCGTTCAAGGTGAGAACTGCTCATCAACTCAATTCCGTCGGTGCACTCTGCAACGGACACCCCCATGCATCTCACCATCTTCCACGCACAAACCCGGCGCCCCGGGCGACGACGACGCGCAGACGCAGACGCCGACACCGCCTCTAGCAAAACACCCTGTGATGCGTTCACCGGCACTCCTTTGCCGGCTGGCTGCCAGGGCCAACCACCACGCCGCCGCGTCCCGTCCCCCACGTCAGCACCCCGCTGCCCTGAACAGCCATGGCTGCTCCGAAAGAAGCTCCCTCCGTTTCATGAGGGCGCGCAGCTGGCCGGCCCACCGCCGCCCGTCCGAACAGCTGTTGATGACCCGCCTTTGGCACCACACGGGGGCACAAGAACCCCGCCATGACCCCGCGGCCTCAGCGGACAGCTCCCTCTTGCAGCTCACCGTCAGCCGACCCGACAGCGCACTCGCGGGCGTCCGACCGTTGGATCACCACACGCGGGCTACAGCATCGTTGTTGCGATAAGTCAAACTTGGTCAACATACTCTCTGGAACGAGCACTTTTTCATGAGCATTCGAGACTCGCCTTTCCAGGTTAGTGTTCCGGGTATCTCGAGATGCGGCCGCCCAGGGCCCGTCAGGGGCAGGCTGCCATGGCCGCCCTGGAGCTCAACCGTCGACTCTGGCTGCCACGACGGAGCACAATGATCTGAACAGCTGCTCACCGCTCCACGTCACCCAGTGAACGGCAGATCCGCCTCGGGAAGCCTCTCGGCCCTTCGGCATAAATACAACGCGAAGACGGGTGTATCCTCGGATCCCTCCCCTCTTTCCCTCCACCTCTACCTCACCGTCATCATCCGCTCTACCACCTTCGCTCGACCCCATACGACAACTACGCCTCGCCGCGACTGGTAACTCGCAGATAACCAAGACTGTTCGTGGACACTTTGCTCTGGCTCTTGCTTGCCTCATCTTGGCTCATCAACCTTGCGCTCCCCGCGCATCCTCCTGACTCCTGGCGTCTCCAGACATTCAGACTCACACGCAGTTTTCGTTCAGGACGCGCAAGGAATTTGCTTCACCATGGTTCTCGTCGTTCGCAAGATCAACATCGAGGTGGCCGCCTTCTCGGCCGAGATGGCCCTCAAGGCTCAGGCCCTCGGAGCCTCTCGCATCGAACTTAACGCCCGTGGTTCGTATGACGATGGCGGTCTCACCCCGGCCATCGACGAACTCGCCACCCTCCGTACCGGTCCACGCAAGCTGGAGATCCCGGTGCACGTTATGATCCGCCCCCGTGGTCCTCCTGCTGGTGGCCAGTCCGACTTCATCTACTCGACCCATGAGCTTGCCCAGATGGTCACCTCCATCTGCGAATTCAAGGCCAGTGGTCTCATGAACCCAACGGCCGGCGACCGCTTCGTCTTTGGAGCTATCCAGGAGGTCGACACTATTGACCCTCAGATGGACGGCGTGAAGCGCACCGAAGTCGACGAGACCATCTGCAAGGCCCTCATCGAGACCGCCAAGCCCTTTGGTTGCGTTTTCCATCGCGCCTTTGACCCCATTGCCGCGACTCCCTACGCTGTCCCAGAGGTGGAGAAGCTCATCGACCTCGGCTTCGAGTGTCTTCTCACCGCAGGTGACTGTGTCGGTGGCTGCTGCTACCCGGACAACACCGATAAGATCGACGCCATCTGCCGCCGCGTTGGCGGCAAACTCCAGATCATTGCTGGGGGCGGTGTCCGCCGTAGCGGTCTCAAGGCCGCGGCTGAGCAGCTCGGCGTCTACGATGACAAGACCCTCTGGTTCCACACCGCCAGCATCAAGTACGGTCCTGACGGAGAGCCCACCGAGGACATTGACAGCGACGAGCTCATCGCCATGGTCAATCTGCTGAGCCAGGTCAAGCCGGCCTAGAAGGACCCTGCTGCTCACTGGCTCCAGTATCATGGATCAGGTGTGCCTTACCACTGGTTTTAAAGCGCCTCCTCCCCCTCGAGAACAGAACAGGAACGTTGCAAGAACCGCGCCCTCGACACTCAGACACTCAGACATCATCATGTTATGCTCTTGCGCTGACGTTTGTTTCTTTCTTCTTTACTTTGCAAAGGCCGTCTTCAGACGATCGACTCGTTCTCCGAAGCGGGCTACGGCCTCTCCGGCGAGCGCGGCCTCTCCGCTCGCCTCGTCCTCTTCGAGGACCACATCGCCGTTGTGCCCGTTTCCGAACCGGAGCAGAGCCCCGCGCCCCGATCGCCATCTGTCAGCCTGTGCGTTTGCATAGGCCGTGACATTCCCCTCCGACACCTGGGTCAATATCGCCGCACCTAGGCACCGAAGAAGGAGAGCAGGTTGCCACGAGCACACAGACAGCCAAAGATGTGAGTTCCTGGCACCCCCGACTTGCGTCGCTGTCTACCTACTCCAGCCTCTTCTTTCTGGAGAATTCACCCGACAGGGCAGAGAGCCCGGCACCCTCTCCGCTAGTGTGATTTGGGCTCAAGACGGCCTTTGGTTGACATTTCCGTTTTCGCAAGGCGTTCTCTCAGTTTTGCGCCTTTTCTCTTTCTCTAGGTTCTCTTGTGGCACGCGCGGATCACGCGCGGTTGGGTTTTGCCCAGACGTTGGGTTGGCTGGAGATACACGCCCCGGCACATGCCGGATGGAAATTTGGGTGGACAGCTGGGGCGGAATACGCATCTGGCGAACTGGTTGCCTGGTCTGGGATGGATTGATTTTCCCCTTTCTTTTTCTTTCTTTTTGTCGAGTTCCCGATTTGATCTGCGCGCCGAGGACAGAAGAAGTGTGCGCTCTGCGTTGAGTGAGAGGAAACGCAGGTCGGAAAGGGGAATTGCGCGAGGTTCGATTTCGTCGATTGCGAGGGTTGCACAAAGGGTTCTTGCTCTGTACCTTAGGTATCTCCATGAGGGTTCTAGCACGTTGAGTGTGGCAATGAGGGGCGACTACCTCTGGCATCATTCACGGGTGTCTGTCCGTACCGTGGCACGGTGTATGCAAGACAGGCCCAAAGGCACTCCAAGCGTGATTGATGGCTTGCACCTCAGCCGTGACGCCAAGGTCTGGCCCTGTTCTGTGCGTATATGTACGGACTATGGAAACTCTTCTACAGCTCGTCGCCTCATCTCGTCGTCGCCGTCATCGTCGCCGGCTCTACTGCTACATCTGTGACTCCTTTTTTCTCTCTCTTTCGAATTATATATGTATGCCGAAAGAAAAAAGGGGTGTGGAAAAACAACCGCAAACGCCTTCTCGTCCGCCCCCCTTCTTCCTCTAGGCGCTCTTGGTCGGCTTGGGCTTGCAGTCGCTCTCGTGCTCGCGCGCGAGGCCCAGGCAGCTCGCAATCTTGTAGAAGATGTCGACGTTGCTAAAGGTGCCGGAGAAGGTGTCCTGGCAAGGGCCGAGGGCGTAGACGGGCACGTCGGTGAGGGAGTGGACGCCCTGGGCCTCCGAGGTGGGCAGGGTGCCGTTGATGACGATGCCGTGCGGCGCGTCGGCCGGGTTGGCGTAGTAGGAGCCGTCGGCGCCCTTGACGGCGGGCTCGCGCGGGCCGGCCTTGTGCACCTTGTAGTCCTCGCGACGGTCGGGCGCTGCGCCCACGCCGCCCGCGATGGCGTACCGCGGCTCCCAGTTGGTCGGGAAGTTGACACCCGTGCCGTACTCGACGCCCTTGGCCTTGGTCGTGTACTGCGACAGGCCCGACTTTTCGTACACGCCGATGGCGTTGCGCTTGGCGCGCTCGTCGTCATGTTTGGCGAGATACTCGGTGTCGGCGGAGCCGTAGACACTGTGGCGTGGCGAAACGAAAACGTGTCAGTGGTTTGCTTGCTTCTTTGTCGAAAATGCAGTGAGGAACATGCAGTGGGGAGGAGAAGGGCAATCACAAGGGGAAAGCAGGAGAGGAAGAGGAGAGAGGGGTCGAGAGAGGGATGACGTACTCGAAGCCGTGGCCGTGGTCGGCCGTCACAATGATGAGCGTGTCCTCGAGGGCCTTGAGCTCCTTGAGCTTCTCAATCGTGGCGCGGACCGTGTCGTCGAGCTCGAGCAGGTCGCCGAGGGCGCGGTCGTAGTCGAGCGCGTGCATCTGCTTGTCGACGGAGGCGGCCTCAGACATGAGGAAGAAGCCCTTGTCGCCGCCGCGCTTGTGCAGGATGTCGACGGCCTTGAGGGTCATGTCCTTGAGACCGGGCAGGTCGAGGGCGGGCTCCTTGGTACCCTTGGGGTCGTTCTTGAAGTTCTTGAGGTTGTCCGTGTAGACGTTGCGGTCGAGCCAGACGGGCATGGTGCTCTGGCAGAACATGCCGAGGGCCTTCTTGCCGTTATCGGCCTTGAGCAGCGACGTCTTGTTGAGCGAGATGCTGTAGCCCTTCTTGGCGAACTCAGCATAGTAGTCCTTGCCCTGGTACGAGCCCTTGCCGGGGAGAAACTGCTCCGCGCCGCCGCCGAAGAAGACGTCGGGCCCGTCCTGCTTGGTCCAGCTGTAGTTGGTCATGCCGTTGAGCGCCTGGTCGATGAGCGGGCCGTACTCGGAGCGCCGGCGGGTGTGGCCGGTCAGGGCGATGGGCGTGGCGTCGGCCATGAAGGCGGTCGAGACGGCGCCCCAGGCACCGCGCTGAAACAAGGGGGGAGACTCGTTAGCTAGACCGACTACTTGCGGAGAGAGGACTCGGTCCGTCCCGACTTACGTGGATGCGGCGGAAGATCTCGACAATGGTCTCGACCTTGGGGTCGTCGAACGGGTCGGGGGAAGAGTCGGCGTGGACACTGCGCCCGTTCGTCAGTCTCTCAATTCGCCGTTGACGAGAGCATCCCTCCGCGCCCTCTCACTCACCCCATGGCGTTGACGGTGCTCTTGTGGCCCGAGTACAACGCCGAGGCCGAGTTGGCCGAGTCGGTGATGTAGCTGTCAATCGAGTGCGTCATCTGGTGGCCCAGGACGGGGAACTCGTCCATCTTCATGAGCGTCTGGTATTTGCCGTTGATACTCTTGTGCCCCAGCAGGCGGGCGGCCGTGATCTGCACAGGTGACAGTGGTCAGTCAGCCAGCCTGCTGCCGTGGCAAATAACGAATACAGACGCGAGACGACGCATCATTCCCAGTGCACGTACCATGTTGGTGGTCATGCCGTCGCCGATGAAGAAGATGACGTTCTTGGCCTTGCGCTTCTTCTGGAGGGGCCTGACGGTCCACTCGGCCGTCGTCTTCTCGCCGCCGTAGTACTCGAGGGTGACGGTGTAGGTGCCGGGCTCGTCGAGGGAGAGCTTGCGGTAGGCCTTGGAGGCGACGTTGACGACCGAGGGCGTCTTCTTGTCCTCGGCGAAGAGGTCCTCGTACCACTTGAACTGCCACGTCTCGAGCTTGGGCTCCTTGATGCCAAACGCCTCGGCGATACCCTTGGGCTTCTTGCCGCCCTTGGCGATGGTGACCTTGAACTTGTCGTCGGGCTTGCCGTCGTGCGCCGCCTCGGAGCCGTTGACGGGCGCGTGCACCTCGACGCGCAGGTCGAAGAGCTGGCCGGGCAGGAAGTCGCTCTGGTCGGGCGGCAGGACGCAGCCGAGCGTCGGGCACGTCCCGAGGCGCTGGAACGTCTGCGCCGCGACGCCCGAGAGCGAGGCCGCGGCGGCGAGGGCCGCGGCGGCGACGTTGAGCTTGGCGAGCATCTTGGTGGCGATGCTGGTGCGGCTGCTGTTGCTACTGGATGCCAATTGGTAAAAGCAAGTCGACCCTGAGTGATGCGACACACACACGCAAGGCGCAGCTCACTACGACGAGAGGAGAGAGAGCTCGAGCAGCTTCACAGGCTCGTCGGGGACGGGACGATCGCTTCTTTTAAGAGCGGCAGGGGGAAGCGACGGGTCCGCGCGCGCACGTCGCCATGTGCATGCAGAGACAACCGACGGCCCAGCTTCCCTTCCACGCACCTTCGTACTCGTACATACGAGCATGCACGCACGTTGCCCGCCGGGGGGGACGGACGGACCAGGACGGGGAGGGTCGGAAACAGCCGACTGGACGGGCAGATGGCCACGTTTGGCGCGGACAAACCGAGCCCGTCGCGAAGGGGGAGGCGGGTTCCATTGCGCGCGCGGGCGACGAACAAAAGTATTGATTGACCCTCTTCGCGTCCACGCCCAGGTCCCGGTCAAGGCGGGACGCGATGTCACCGTGAACCCTTCATCTTCGGCGACGGGAGCACGTGCCGCGCCTGCAGCTGGAGCGGTCTTCTTCCAGGTCGGGAGCCGCTCTGCTGCGGGGGGGGTTGGCTCGGGGTGGGATGGCTGCGTACGAGAAGTATCGCACGCCGGCCGTCGGGGCACCGCGGGATGGAGGCAGGCAGGCAGGCTGCGGTGCTGCTGCACCCAAGACATGAATGATGCAGACGAGATGGATGGATGGAAGTGGAGAGTGGAGTCGACGACGGCGGGCGTGCGAGAGCGTGGATGCGTGGGCAACGGGCGGCGGCAGGGGGGCTTGGGGGGCCACTGGGTCCAATGCCCAGGGGCAGGCAAGGCAGGGCACAGCAGGGACCTGCCCGACCTTTCTTGGCACCGTCCCTCCCCACCAATACAGGGCTAGAGCATGAGCTTATGCCGGTTAGAGCCCTGGAGCGCCGTCCGCGATCGCCCCGTGGCCGCGAGCCGGCGCGCCATTGGGCGGCGCCCTTGCGTCCGGGCATGGATCCGTGGACCGTGGGATGCCTCTGCCAACCTTTACTATTCAAGCTACCTTTCAAGCTTGATTTTTGCGCTGCGACAAAAGTTCGGGGGCCCGGCGTGGGGGGCTTGCTTAACGACCAGGTATATCGCTGCGCGTGTCGTGCTTGTATGTCAGGTAAGGTATGCACCTACAGGCAGGCAGGTACTCGTACGTACACCTGTACTCCGTAAATATGTGCTCGTTCTTTGCGACGGCAACTCGGGCGTCCAAGAACAGACGAGCTGGAGAGAGAGCCTTACATCGCGGGCAGGGTACGTATCGTGGCGCGGGAGGGATGATCTGGGACACGGTTCCTGGCCATGTGGTTCCGATGGCTTGCTTCAGCATACGCACTTCGTACCTACAGTACGTCGGTCGGGTGTGGCTTCGTTCGTCCCATCATACACACGCCCTCCGTCCCGTGAGCGCGGCATTGGCCGACCCAGCCCCCCGGTAGACTTCCGAATCGCACACCGAAGGCCCTTTCCCTCAGGCTCTCCAACAAGAACCGAGAGCGTCCAACACAATCGATAGTTCGCACAGCATCGAGCCCCGAGCAGGACCACCGGACACGATCCAGTCTGCCGGTGTACAATATCCCGCATAGTCTAGCTTCGCCGCGCCGCCAACCGCCAGTCGCCAAGCGCGCTTCCCGGCTGGGACACAGCACCTCGTCCGAATGGTACTCGTACGAGCACATCCTGGAAGCTCCAATATCCCCCCCCAACCGGCGTGCACCTCCCACCCCCCGTGGCCCACGAGGCAGCGATGATGCACTTTGACGCACTCGCTTGCATCCGTGTAATATCCACTGCGCCTCTGGATACTGATCTGCGTCAGCTCTAGTGTGTGTGTGTCACCCGCACGTGCATCTCTGGCGACCCAACCCCATCAGCCATTCCACATTGCTGTATCGACATTTTTATGCATGAATGTATGTATAGTCTAAGCTAGACGCCTCCATCTGCCACGGGCTCGATGCTTCCGTTGGCGACCTTCGCATCGAGGTCCTTCCACCCCGGCTTATTTCGCTTCTCCTGCCCAGCCTCGCTCTTAAAGTGGTACCCCCTCGCCCGGGGCCGTTCGCCCGCTCCCTCGGGCAGGTCAGATTCGTACGCCGCGAGGAAGAGCTTCCGACCCCCCTCGAAGGTATCCACCCCATCAGCCAGAGAGTGGCGGATACCGGCAAAGAACTCGTGGACGACATGATGGTTATGGATCTGGAGTAAGTTCCAGCCAAGCATCTCCTTGGCATTGAGCAGATGATGCAGGTACGCGCGGTGATGATGCGTGCAGGTGTAGCACTTGCAGCCGTCAGCCAGGGGCGCCACCGAGGTGGCGTGGTCCGGAGCCCACATGTCCACCCCCATGGGGAGGAGATCGGTGGCCGTCGCGCTGCGTGGCGGAAAGGCAAATGTGAGGGCGATTCCAGAATCCGAGACGGTATTTATGAACGGCACTGCAATCATGTCGACGCCGACCGATATTTGCCGTAGTATGTCGTGAGGTGTCTTTGGCGGATCGAGAGAAAGCTTCGGGAGGGGTGCGAACGACTTGTAGCAGGTGAGCTCCGGCAAGAGGCCAACGTTGTACACAGCCAATCCAGACAAAGTGTCTGCAACATCCTCGTCAAGGTGCTTGAGGTACTCCCACTGGATCGGATGCTCGACAGGGAGAATCGGCGCAAACAGTGACACCCCTAGAGCGTCGAGCTTGCCGCGGTCCGGGCCGAAACGGTGCAGCAACTCGTCCAACCACTCCTCGGTGCGCTCCACCATCTTGATGAGCTTTTTCGAGTTGGGCGTCGAACTCGTATGCAGTGCGTCGGCCAAGGTGATGGTCACGTCCGGCCGCAGCGCCTCAATGGCTGCCGCGTACTGCGGTATCGTGACGCTGGAGAAGCCCGTGGATGTAAACAGAGTGACTGACTTGGCGTTGTTGCCCATTGGCGTCGTAACTGGCGGGCACCGCCTCGCGCCCATTATCGTCGTCCTATCTGAAGGCATGGCCGTGAAGCCGTGCAGTCTCCGCACCTCGCTGGAGGGAGTCTTGTATATCGGAGGCTCCTTCTTCTCCACGACTGGCCGTCACTGTTAGGTTCAAGTCTCACGGCTGTGGATCGTCTCACTCACAGTCCTCCAGCGCCATGTACGTAGCATCTACGGACGTATGCTTCCCAACATTATCCGGGGTGAGATGCGGAATCGCGCCTCGCGAGGTGACGGCCGTGAAGTTTGGCGTGTCAATGGGGCGCCTGCCGGCAAAGGCTAGTCGGCCAAGGCGAGCAGTGCAGCCGTCAGCGGCGGCCGAGCCGAGAATCTCGAACACTCTGCGAGCGGCCATGACGTGAGGATCGCGGGGGTCGGCGTCCATCATGTTGGCATGATTCGGGGCGTGAGTGAAGGACCGTGGGTTTGAGTCGTGGCTCCGGCGTTGGCGAGAGCACGACGTCCACAAATCGAGAAAGAGACGAGGACTCCTGACGCTCCTCTTCAAGAATGCTTGACGAGCCTGTCGGAAGTTCTGAAACTCGTCGAGCGTCAAAGCGGCGGCGACGTTGGTTGCCGGTACGAGCAAGGTGTCGTCGGCCGCAGCTCGACTCATCAGTGGCACTTCGCGAGAAATTCAATGTCACTCTGTCCCTGATTCGCGACACTGGCAGGCGCCCTAACAATAGGCCCAGCGGCCTGTGGCCAGCGGTGGCGCCGACATGCCGACATTCAGCCGGCGGGACCCTGAATCGCGGCCCCCCCCCCCCCCCCCCCCCCCCCCCCCCCCCAGGCTGCGCGGCCAGATGTGCGGCTGCCCGTGCCGCAAGCGACCAAAGCCCCCTGTAGGTCGGGCTCACCTCCACTGCGCCTGCCGCCCCGGCCAATGGCAGCCGGGCCGCCGCCAACGTTGGCGTATTGAGAGTCCGGGAGGCTCGGCGGAAGGAGGCTTCCATTGACTTTGGTTCCTGCCACCGGACGCGTCAGGCGCCATTGTCTTTTTGTCTCTTTCTCTCTCTTTCTTAAGCATCGCATCTGCCCCTCCAGACCGACATCTCGCCCCGTCGCCATCTCCGCGCAACCGCCGCCGCCGACACCCTCACCCTCGCCCTTGCGGCAGCGCCGATTACAAAGTCCTGACGTTGGCCCTGCCCAGCGGGTGCAACATCCCTCCCTCCAAGCAGCAAGCGTCTGACCCACCTCCGGCTGCCGCCGACCTAGCCCTGATCTGTCATTCATCCTGACGGATAGTCCGCGCAAGCGTCCGAGTCCGTCGCCTCGTATTACGAGTACGCTGTTGGCAATCGCCGCCTCCTCCTCCTCTTCCCTCGAGCATCGTCCGCGAGGCAGCATGGTCGACCGCCATGACGTTGCAATCGACGGCGACAGCGGCGACGAGAACCAGCCCCTCATGACTGATTCAGAACGACGCCAAGGTGGCCCCGGCGTCGACGGCAACGACGACGACGGGGTCCACGTCGGCAGCGGAGTCTCGCGCGGGCGCGGACCAGCCACTGCCCAGGATGTCCCGACCTCGAGCCATCCAGACGACCGCAATCATCCCGATGCCCCCCTTCACAGCGACAACACTCTCCAGGTCGAGGACGACGACAGCGATCCCCCGACCCCGCGATTCGTCCAGGACGAGCACGCTTGGAAGCGCTGGAAGTGGGTGCCATACCCTGTCCGCCGCCTCATACGTGCCGTCCGCAAATGGTCCAAGGGCCCGCCTAATGCCCAACCCTATCGCATCAAGCCCTTCTTCCCCGTCATCCAAGAGTATCCGCTGTGGCTCGTCGAACGATTTCTGCCCCGGCGCAAGCACCGCGTGTGGCTGCTCTTTTTCTATTTCTCGATCTGGCTCATCACCTTCGTCCTGGTGAAGCGCCGGGAAACTATCGTGAGTGAAATCGCCGGCTGGGGTGCGCCTCAAGCAATTGGGTGCGGCGCATCCTACTGGGACGCTGGGAACGCGTGCGGCATCGATGGCAGCGAGTGTCGGCCATTTTCCGACAGCGGATTCGCGTTCCGCTGTGCCGCGAGCTGCGACAAGTACCTCGTCCTCAACCCGCGCGCCGTGGGAGACCAAGAAATTGTATATCAGCCTCTCGTCGTCGGTGGCCCGTCCAGCGACGTTCATCCGGAATTGGCCACGTACCGCGGCGACTCTTTCATCTGTGGCTCGGCCATCCATGCCGGTCTCATCACCAACAAGAACGGCGGCTGCGGCGTCGTGAAGCTCGTGGGGAAGCAGCAAGACTTTGTGGCGTCGCAGCGCAACGGCTTCACGAGTGTCGGCTTCGATTCGTACTTTCCGCTATCGTTTCAGTTCCAGCCTGGAGTCGACTGCTCATCTAGCGACACCAGATGGGCGCTGTTCGGCATCTCGCTGACCTTCACCATTGTGCTGTCGCTGTTCACAGCCTCGCCGGCGCTCTTCTTCTTCCCGGTCTTTACCGGCATCTTTTGGACTGTCGGCATGGCGCTAGACCCGCCATCGGCCAAGACGGTCACTGCGCTCTTCTCCAACGTGCTGGGCAAATTCATCCCTGCCATATTTACGGCATGGGTCATATACGACAAGATGGGCGTTCGCCGGACGCTGACGGGGCTGACGGCCCAGATCGAAAAGACGGTCTTGTGGCTGGGAGGTTGCTGGGTCGGCGCCATGACGAACTACACACTCGACTTCATCCCAATCCAAAGGCTCACCGCGCACGATCTCAACCAGCAGCCGGGTGCCAAGGCGGCGCTGGCAATCATCATCATTCTCCTCGTTGTCATTGTCGCATTCCAGGTGTGGTTCTTCCGGATGGAAGCGCGGTTCCGAAAGTACATCAAACTCTATCTGACGTTCATACTCGGCATCGTCATCTCACTTCTGCTGCCGGGACTCAACCTGCGCATCCACCATTTCGTGCTTGCCCTGCTGTTGTTACCCGGCACCAGCATGCAGATGCGCCCTTCCCTCCTGTACCAGGGACTTCTCGTCGGACTGTTCATCAACGGCATCGCACGTTGGGGCTTTGGTCCGTTCTTGGAAACCGATGCCGCGCTGCAGGGAGACGCGCAGAAGGGCACGCGACTTCCGACCGTCCACGACCCCATAATCCATCTCAGCAACAGCACCTCGAGTCTCTCCAACATCACGTTCAGCTGGGAGGTGCCAGACGGCAAGCGCTACGACGGCATCAGCGTCCTCGTCAACGACGTGGAGCGCTTCCGCTCCTACTTTGGCGACGAGGACGAGAAGAAGGAGTTTGTCTGGTCGAGGAACAGCACCTTGGACCTGCCCGAGTACTTCCGCTTCGCGCTCATGAGCGGCAGCGAGAGCGGCGACTACACAAAGGCCGGGACGTGGACGGCGAAGGGCGAGTGGACCAAGATGCAGCCAGGACCTTCGCGGGTCAAAGCCCGCGATGCTATAGAGGGGGAGGGCAGGCTGCGGCGATGATTTGACGACTGATGCATGAAGGGACCATATAGTCGCATTGGAATATCACGTACTGCAGAACGAATTTTATAGAAGGCCGCGCAGAGTGCTCGTGACGGGGCATGTGAATGATCAGAGCTCGTTGGCGTGTTGCCGTGTGGGTCCACATATCCACAGGAGCTGCCTGCCTCATGGCGAAGCTCCCGCTTGCGGACTGGACCAGCTCATCCAACCTCTGCCTCACAGCAACTTGACCATATATGTCAAGCCGTACTCGTCAAGCTCGTGTGGCCCCAGACGTCGGCTCTTCACAACTTCATTTCCGCGAGTGCAGGTGGCGATAGCTCAGTCACACTCACCTGCGTCCGTGGGCGGCGGGTCGGCACTCACGACACGACATCGTCACGCCGTCAAGCTGTCAACTCTCCCGAGTCCCCAATCGGTCGACAGGCCAAACCGCACAGGAGCCTCCAGGGCACACACGAAGCGAGCCATCTAGCCACCTTCCAGAACCGCCGAACACAGCCCGCACGATGCCCCCGCGGATACCCACCGAGGCTGACTTCGCGCCGCTGGCGGCGACGCTCCCGCACGCGCTGCACTTCCCGTCGCCGCGCGAGTCGACGACGGCCATCCTCGTGCTCCTCCACGGCCTGGGCGACACCGAGGCGCCCTTTGCGTCCTTTGCGCGCAGCATGAACCTGCCCGGCGTGCTGGCCGTCTCGGTCCGCGGCATGGCCGTCCTCCCGCCGAGCATGCTGCCTGATGCTGAAGCACCTGCTCCTACTCCTGCTCTCGCTTCCGGTGCCGGAGCTGGTGGCGATGCAGGCACAGCAGCGACGAGGGCGACGGCAACAGGTCACTACCACTGGGGCGACGACCTGAGCATCGACCCCGCGACGGGCGACGTCGACGCCGACCCGGGCTTCGCGCGCGCCACGCGCCGCGTCATGGACGAGCTCGTGCGCGGCGTCCTCGTCGACCGCTGCGGCTGGGAACTCTCCGACGTGCTGCTCTTTGGCTTCGGGCAGGGCGGGTCGCTGGCGCTGGCGCTGGCCGCGTCGCTGGCCAAGGAGCAGCAGGTCGTCGACGTCACCAAAGCGGACGAGCAGCGGCAAGCCCACCAGCAGCACGACGCCGCCGCCGTCGCGGCGACGACGACGCCGAGCAGCTTCAAGGGCGTCGTGTCCATCGGCGGTCCGCTGCCGCCGTCGGCGGTGAGCACGCGCGCGGCCCGCGACAGGTGCCGCACCAGCGCGCTCGTGTGCCAGCTCGACGACGAGCAGAGCGACTATGTGCGCCGCGAGTTCCGCGACGTGCGCGTCGTGCGCTGGCCGACGAGGGCCGATGTCGACATGCCACGCAACAGGGACGAGATGCTCCCCATTATGAAGTTTCTGGCCGAGAGGCTGCAGAGCGGGTGGTAGACGGGCAAGGCAGGCCGGCAGGCAGGCAGGCAAGGGCCGTCCGCCGGTCGTGCGGTGCGACGCGGCGAGGCACATCACAGTCGTGGGAAAACGCTTGGGGTTTCACGAGGGACGAGAGACAAGAGAATAGGGTATCATTCGTGAGATCGTGGGTGTCTAACATGTCACATGCGCCCGTCCGCCAGCTCGCCGGTTTGGAGCATGTCCGCCAAGGTGTCCCATTTCGCCGACCGGGCGCTGCTGCTGGCCCGCGCGACGCTCCGCAGCCCGCCAGTGATGAAGCGGAGGTGCCTGTCGAAGTCGGCCGAGACTTGGCGCAACGCGGTCCGGTGCAGCGCCTCATCGCCCTGTTGCGTCGGAGGCGATCCGGGAGAAGCAGATCTCTGGCTGCGCCGACCGTGCTCAAGCGTCAGAGCCAGGTCTAGCACGTCGAGTATGCCCTCGTGAATGGGGGCGAGCCTACTCCCCAAGCAAGACTCGTCGACCACTTCCTTCATTGCTCTGGCGTGGATGGCAATCAGGCCGTCTAGATCCTCGGCCGCGTCCAGGTCACGCCTCATCTGGCGCCATACTGGCTCGAGCACGAGCGTCGCGAGGTACGTCTGCAGCGTGCTGCAGAACCATAGGAGCTTGCTCCGCGAAGAATAAAACAGCGAGCGTTCGTCCCAGTTTTCATGGTCTGTCCGGAGATTCTCCAAGATCTTTGGCCCGTGCAGGACGTAAAGCGCCCGCTTGATCTGCAAAAGATACGTGAACACGTTTTGATAGTGGTCCATGCTGTCGCGGGTGACAATCATTTGCACGGGCCAAGGGAGCTTGTAGCTTATCCTGACGTGCGGCAGTGAGAGCTTGACGGAGCCTATGACCTGTCGAGTCGGCAACTCTCTCCCGGCGGTGTCGACGCTAATGGACAGTCGGTTGATGTCAACGAGTCCGGCGAATGCTTCGCTACCGGCAGCAGTCAGGCCGTATCGATCGTGCCAGGCCGTCGTCGTATCCATCCTGGCGAAGAGGTTCTCGCAGAACTCTCCTGCGGCAGCGCCATCCGACATGAGGAACAGAGCTTGTAGTGCGTCGAGCGAGGTACCCAGCCCCCAGTCATTGAATAGGGCGCTCTTCAGGGTCGTCGAGGTCTTGCGATACTTGCTCTGAATCCATCGGTTGAACGCTGCGTCAAACATGTCTGCGAACGGGGCCAGCTCGAACCCAGGAGGACAGATGGTCTTGAAGTCAAGTGGCGGCTCAGTCTCAGCTTGCAGAGATGGCGTCGAGCTCTGCTTTCCCAGTAGCCGTAGGACAACAATATTCTTT
Organism: Purpureocillium lavendulum; assembly: GCA_029168975.1. Taxonomy (NCBI): domain Eukaryota; kingdom Fungi; phylum Ascomycota; class Sordariomycetes; order Hypocreales; family Ophiocordycipitaceae; genus Purpureocillium; species Purpureocillium lavendulum. The sequence goes on along the minus strand of JAQHRD010000008.1, from coordinate 2,110,639 downwards.
CCGGCATTGTATATCCTGTTCACGGAGGGTTTGAGGAATTTGGGCGCATGCAGCGACCCATCCGCCAACCTCCGTACTTCGAAGCGGTCCTGCCAGGTATCGCACATGGACACATCACTAGCAGGTTCCGTGATGAAGAAAACTTCGTACCCCGACAGCAGCGAGCCCCCGTCCATCCAGTGGCGTATGGGTCTTAGATAAATGTTGAAGCATTCGATGAAGGCCTCGGCGAGGAACTTGTACGTGTCGAGCTTCCCCGTCAGCTGCGCGATGCCTGCCTCATCAAACATGAGCTCGAGGTAGTGAAATGTCCCCGTCCCAGACACATCTTGGACCTGGGTTATGATGTTGGAGAGGGCAAACAGAGGCTCCAGCCACGGGAGCAGCTCGCTACGGACTGCAATCAGGCTGACCAAGACTTCGTCCCGAGGCGAGGCGAGGCGTGACTGAACCTCAGAGAGCTTGGCATCCAGGCCCCGCAAACGTCTGGAGATGCAATCCTGTAGTGCTTGCAGATGAGGTACCCTCTCAGGCCGGCTCACAAAAGATCGCAGGACGCGGAGTTGGCGCCCAAAAGCTGAAAACGTGTTCATCAAGGCCCCGTGTGTCTCCCATGCCAGGTTGTTCAGCTGGAAGGTCGTGACCACGGAACCTTTGTGATCGAACAGAGTGCTGTCCAACCCCTGCAGCATAAAGAGCGCCTCCCGTACGACCTGGGCTTCGGATGTGGCGACTTTGCGCGACTGTCCGGCATGGTCGGGTGGTGCCGTGTTCCGCCATGCCTGCGCCCGCTGCACCACCTCCAACGTGATCTTGTCCTGGGGGTGGACAATGAAGTCTCGTGCCAGTCGTCCGGCTCGCTCGCTGCTATTCGGTATTGACGTCGCATCAGATTCCTCTGACGACGCTTCTTCGTACCCGTCGTCGGCGGAATCGTCGCTGTAGCTTATGGTTTTCCACAGATCGGCGTCTTGGTCCCATCCATCTTCTCTGGCAAGGTCTTCCCACCGTAACGGTGCTGCCGCTCCTTGCTGGTCGTCCGGTCTCAGACTCTCCACATCGCCTAGCCTCGTATTAAACGTAGGCTGGTCAGAGAGTTCCAAGAGCAGAGACAGGACCTCTGGATGCCACTTTGAGGGGTATTGCAGGAGCGCATTACGCCGTTCTCGCAGGGCGTCGGCCAAGGCGTCGCGGTGGTTGACGCGAAACCGCTCCTCCAAGCCATCCAAGCTGTTCTCGACGTCGAATTGATTCGTGCGGAGATATGAATGGGATCTGAGGGCCCGGAGGGCAGCGTCTCGAGTCGCGTTGAAACGTTTGGGATCCGTCTGTTTGCGGTCAGTCCGGTGTAAACATGCCCGACAAGGGGCGGCGTGCGCTCACCTGGGGCGCGAGCTGCGTCAGGGACTGGACAAGCTCCTCGGTCAGCGGTCCGAGTCGTGCAGCAAACGCCATGGTCTGGCGCCCATCATCTTCCTCGTGGGGTTCGTCGGAAGAGGCAGTTGTCTGGACGGTTGAAGGTGCCCGGGCCGCTACGTCGTCAGTTTGAGGCACCTCAGGCCGCGCAGCACGCGGTGCCCTGAAACCCTGTGCTGGAGCTGGAGCCCCAGGAGCCCCTCTGGCGCGTCACAGGCCCTGTCTGGCGCGTCTACCTAGCCAGGCGCGCCTGCAGCTCCCGCCCCTGATGAGGCGCCACCCCACATTGGCTGCGATCGGCCATTTATTTTGTGGGCCTTCAGCCTTGGCCCCCTATTGCCTTGCCGCAGCGCTTTCGTGGACTTCGCTATCTTGGCCTGTCTGGTTGCGACATTCATCCAAGGCCACGGGTCCTGCAATCCATCATCCCACGCCATTCCGCCTGGATATAGTCGGCTACGACCCCGAACCGCCGTCCGGTCTCCTCAAATTACTCCCCTCCCGTGTTGCCCATGACCGTCTGAGGCACAGCATCTGCCAGCATTTGCACACCCCTACAACCGGCCCGCGGTGCCGAACCGACGACGCAATGGCGCTTGCGCGGCCCGTCCGGGCTCTGCTCTTCTTTGCCGCCGTCGTGTGGTGCTTCTTCCTCTACCAGATATTCAAGCCCGATGGCCTGATACGCGGGCCTGGTGCGCGATACCAAAACTTTGAGCGCGACCCGAATCTGGACCGTAAGTAGTCGACGTCCGTGCCTGGCCCTCAGTATCAATGTTGCTCACAGAGTCTTCCGTCTAGCCACTGGAGAGCCCGAGGGCGTCCTTCGCCGCGCGTCCGAAAAATATGCGCCGGACGCTGAGGACAGTGCCCGAATCCCTGCGACCCTGCTGGCGCTGGTAAGGAACAGCGAGGTGGACGACATGGTCCAGTCCATGGAGGATCTCGAGCGGACCTGGAATCACAAGTTCAACTATCCGTGGACATTCTTCAACGACGAGCCCTTTTCGGAAGAGTTCAAAAAGAAGACGCAGGCAGTGACCAAGGCCAAGTGCAACTATGGTATGACCCAGCCCGTAAATAATTCCTCGACATGGACGCTTACATCCGCTTGCAGAGCTTATCCCCAAAGACCACTGGGCCACGCCGTCCTGGATCGACGATGCCGTATACGACGAGTCCACCTCCATCCTCGCCGAGTCGGGCGTTCAATATGCCAAAAAGGTTTCATACCATCAAATGTGCCGATGGAACAGCGGCATGTTCTACAAGCACCCGGCGCTGAAAGACATCCGCTACTACTGGCGCGTCGAGCCAAAGGTCCATTTCTTCTGCGACGTCGACTACGATGTATTCGCCTACATGTACGACAACAACAAGACGTATGGCTTCACCATCACTCTCTACGACGATCCGAAGACCCTGCCGACACTGTGGCCCGAGACGGTCAAATTCCTCGCCGACAACCCGCACTACGCACCCCGTGATGACAAGGGGCTCGCGTGGCTCAGCGACGACATGAGGAGGCCTGATCACAACAAGCAGGCTCAAGGATACTCGACGTGTCATTTCTGGAGCAACTTCGAGGTGGCCGATATGGAGTTCTGGAGGAGCCAGGTATACGAGGACTACTTCAATCACCTCGACCGAGCGGGCGGCTTCTTCTACGAACGCTGGGGCGACGCTCCAGTTCACAGCATAGCCCTCGGTCTCTGGGAAGACTCGAGCAAAATTCACTGGTATGTACTTTGCGGTAACCGGGTCAATCTACCGCCGCTGACATCACGCAGGTTCCGTGACATCGGCTACCAGCACATTCCCTTCTTCAACTGCCCCAATTCGCCCAAGTGCAAGGGTTGCGTCACTGGTCGCCTGACAGATGGCGAAGCATGGCTCCATCGGGAAGACTGCCGGCCCAACTGGTTCAAGTATGTTGGCATGGGCTGATTTCTCGAACTGTTGCGCAAGTGGAGCGCTGGAGGGACTGGGGCTGTCGCGGAATCGTAATTAGAACCGGGCAGCATGTTCAAGTACACAACCATGGAGCTAATGCGGCTGGCATGGGTATGTTAGGAGCATTGTCGAATTATGGTGTTCAAGGGCGTGAAGGCGAGTGGACTTGACTGCCTTCCAAGCGTCGCCACCCAGGGACGTTTCGTCGCGGCGTAATGTATTGGGACATATATAGACCAGGCAGGAATGTACTGACGAAGAAACGCCTGCGTGTTGGATGGAAAGCATATATCTGGCTCCGGCACATATCATAATGCACCGAATACCGTAACAACACCAGACGTGCCACCCACGCAGAACTGATCCCCCCGGCCGCCACTCCGCCATGCCATGCAGCTAATAACGTTGCTTCGCGGCTTTTCCTTGCCGTCCCTCCCAACTACCCTTTTCTTCTGTTCAAACCCCCGAGGGCCCCAGGGGACGGTAACTTTGGCCACCAGCTTGCCAGAGATCAGATCCCACGCCCATATCCTTCCGTCGCCATTGACGTCCGGCTCGGCGGTCATCTCGTCGCCTGCCAGGACGTACTTTTCCTTGCCGCCGAGGAGAGACTGCACCCGGAGTTCTTCGTTCTTCCACCCCAGATCCGAGTACGCCCTCAGGCACGTACCCTTGTCGCGGTCCATCAGCCGTAGCTTGCTGTCCAAGGTGCCCACCAACATAGTCCGTCCATCCCTTGTCAGGTTCAGACTCGTCACGCTCGCACCTAGAACGTCCGTGGTACAGCGCCCCATCCTCACGTCGTAGCTCCGAACGCGGCCGTCAACACTGCCCACCACCACTTCCGGTCCACGCACAGCCAAAGACGTGATGCTGTCTCTCGCTTCGCTGAGGACCTGGATGGGCTTGAAACTGTTGCTCTTGGTGTCCCAGAAGCGGACCGTGGTATCGAACCCGCCGCTGACGACGAGCGAGTCGCCATCTCCAGCGAAGCTCACGCAGTTGATCCTTGCCGAGTGGCCCTGCGCGTTGCCGCCGAAACGCCGCGTGGTCACAGCCGTGGCCACGTCCCACAGGAAGACAGAGCGGTCGCCGCCCGCGGAAACGAAGCGCTCATTGTCCGCCGCGACTTCGAGGCTCAGCACCTCGTACCCGTGAGCCGCGTACGTCTGGATCAGGCGACCCTGGGGGATGGCGGGCTTGGCTGTGGGCCGCACCTCTGGTACCGTGGTGCTCGGGAATGGGTTGTACAGCCGGATTGTCCGGTCTGCAGAGCCTGTCAGGATGTAGGTCCCCGGAGATGCAGAATACGCCAGCGCATGCACAGGCCCTGCAGTGATGTCGCTCGTTAGCCAGACTCTATCACTTTGTGCGAGTCGCGGGTCGCAACACACCATTGGAGCCTAGCAGATGCGCCGCGGGCTTATCGGGGAAAGCCATGTTCGGACCAGGTACCCATCATAGCTGTAGCGCAATGTTAGCTGCTTCATTGGCATCGCGGGTCAGATTTCTCACTCAACGGTTAACAGTTGTCGCAGGAAGGCATCTGGAAGTTGACGAGGTAAGTTGAGGTGAGGTCGGCCCTGCAAGCGCAACCGGCACCTTGAACCACATTCGGCCGCATCACGTGGACTGATTGGCTCGTTCGGGCATGCCCCACCCTGCCAGGTCAAGAAGGCAAGGGCGACGGACGATTCGACATCATTCTCCAGCTGCCTGGACTTACAAGGCCACACATCCTTAGAACACATCACGGCGAAAAATAACATCTCGTCATCACCTTTGATCCATTGAAGTCATAAGTCATCTTCCTCTTTGGGGCGATTGCCGCCTGTATGCGACGCATCTACTTCGTATGACCCTGTCATTCTTCCAAACAGTGGCTAACCAAATGCTCTCCGACGGTTCGGTCTTCCTTCAACCTTCGGCCTCTGGCCCCAGACCTGCCATGATACAGATGCAGAAGAGGGTGGGGAAAAGGCATATCACGTCCATCCATCATGGCCAAGAACCTCTCCGAATCATACAAGTCATGCTTGGGTAAAAGCGAAAACCAAAAACAATTGGACCCCGCTGCACATGTTGACGGCAGCCAAAACGCCAAACAATGCATCGACAGGGGAACCAGACCAGGACAAACCCCCACCCTGAAAACTCCGCAAAACGTCGAACGCTCGCAGCATAAGACCATATGTACAGTGCTCAAGCAAGCGTGGAATATACGATGTCCATATCCATGGGATATGGCTTCTCAATGGGCTCGGGGATCAGCCACTGAAGGCGTCTCGGGTCAAGTGGCTCCTCGCCGCTCGGAACCACTCGATATCCTTCCGCCGGGCTGGTTGGCCGCGACCCCTGATTGTGATAGATCTGCGTCAGCTTCTGCAGTCGCTGATCGATAGCCTCCTTCGCGACGAGAGAGTGTTCCCAGACTTTGCCCATGCTGTCGACAGCGGTCTTGGCCACCCGAATGCTCTGGATCAGCTCGTTGATGGACGTCATGAAACCGCTAGCCGTCAGGACGTCAACCGCCGCGGTAATTGCCACGGACATGGCAGGCGGCGGGGTGCTCAGTATCGTCGGCCGGACTCGAAGAATGCGATCGAGGCAGTTGGCCATGTCGAGAATAGCCTTGGCGTGTTCCCGGCACTCCTGGAGATGATTCGTTCGAGCATCTGCCGAGAGTTGCGCGGCTCTCAGATGGTATCGATTCAGTCCGATCACCGTGTGGTGGTACAAGAGGTGCATGGTGAGGAACGAGCCCACTTTGCCGGAGAAAGCTGCCGACTCCAGGTTCGAGCCGCCAAACATCAACCTGGAAGGAAGTGAACTGTGCCACTCCCGGGCCCTTCGGCCAATTGCTTGGGCCCTGACCGAGTCAGCCTCCGACGCCGCGGACCGACTTGCGAGCCTGGAAATGGCCACCTGGCAAGTGGACCAAACATGTGTCATCTCGACAAGATAGCCAGTGAGTTCCGAAGGCTTCTCTGCAAGTTTCGACACGATCGACTCATCCGGGTCGAACATGGGCACTATGGCTTCCACTTGCTTCTCGAAGCTCTCCGAATCGGCTGGCAGCCGGACATAGATATCCTCCGCGTGTATCATGATCGGACGATCGGGGAGCAGCGTGTTAAGTCGTTCCAGCATAAAAAGCGACCACATCGTCCTGCGCCGAGCCTCGCAATAGCCAACAACGTTCATTCCGAAGGGATAGACCGACAGCAGCTCATCCCTCGGCTTCTCTAGCTCGCGGTTGAGCTGCAGACAAGCAGCCGTCGCGGCGGCGGATGAGATGAGCTCAGCGGCTTCCCGGGGCCGCGATGTCGAGATATAATATACAGCGAGAAGGATTCGGCTTTGGACGAGCTGCAGGCAAGGACTCGTCGTCGCCTTTTGCGCATAGTACGCCACCTGGGCGTATTCATACGCAATGTGCTTGGGGCCACCCGAAAGCGCCACACCAATGGCTAGAACACTGTAGAGGACCATCAGATCCTCAGCAGACTTCTCGCGTGGAGGGCAAGAAACCCAGGATCGGAAAATCTTCTCGGGGAAGAATCGCATGATCATGGTGTTGTCGATCTGCCCAAAGAACTGGGTGAGAACAGCGCTTATCGACTCCGGGTCGGATCCGTACGGATCCGTGCCCCAAGCACGGGCAAGAACGTCGTCGGGGATTCGAGGGAGGATCTCGGGAGGGGGTCGATGAAGCGACGGCTGAGCCGCCTTCGAGTGGTCCAGAGGTCGCGACAGAGACATCGCGGGTTCGCCGCTCGACACGTACGACTCGGGGCCGACCTTGAGCCGTTTGCCGTACCCGCCATCCGGGGAGTTGTCCGGCAAGCCTGCCCGAGGGGACACAGGAGGGCTCGACCCGCTCTCGGAAATCCTTCCGTCGTGATGCCGTGACCGCCCCCCGAGCCTGTGCGTGTCATCGAGTTCAGCAGGCGGCGTCGATGGCGACGTATTGTGTCCTCCCCTCGGTCTGTTCCAGTGTCAGTACTCGCGACAACTAGTCCCAGGGGATCCCCGCTGGTGGAAAGCTCTTACGCGTTCTTGAATTTGCACACACGGCCAAATTTCTCACACTGAACACACCGCGGATAGTCCGGGTCGCACTTGATCTTCTTCTCCCGGCAGGTGACGCAGGCGATGGCCAGCCTCTTGCGCGGTTTGCCGGCCTTGGTGACGCCCCAGTGTGCGTTCACTGCTTCACCGTCGATAACCGTCTTGCAGTGGCTACCGTCGTCATAGAAGTAGCACATTCCCTCGCCCGGCACCTCGGCGGCTCGCACAAAACGCGGGAGGAAATGGGTTCCCGTCCAGATTTTCGGGCCCAACCCATCCTTGGACGGCATTCCCTCGGAGGTGACGGTACTGCTGGGAGTAGGCGGTGGGTTCGCACCGCCGTGGACCGGCCTCGGCTCCGAAAACTCCAGGCCAGAGTCTTTCGAGCCGGAAAAGTGTCCTCGTGCCGGATCGCCAGGCGAGCGGAAGGAAACGTCCCGTGACCCCAAGGAGTACTCGTGCCTGCCTGCATCATGGTGAACCGACCACTTCCTGCCATCAACGTCAGACCGCGAATGATCGCGATAATTTGGCGAGCGCGGTCCCGAAAACGTGCGAGCAAGGGAGTGGAGGCTCTGTCTCTCCGCATCATACCTCACGTCGTAGGTGCTGCGGGGCTGTGAAACGGGCGGCGACGATGTTGCCGGGAAGTACGAGTTGAGGCTGCCGCTTCCGACGCCGGGGGAAGCTCGAGGTCTGTCCAGGGGTGAGTGCGACGGATAAGTGCCCTCACGCTCAGTCGGCGTGCGAAGCGACCTCAAGGACGACGGTGGCCCAAAAAGACTGCTCAAGGACGGAAGCTGTTGGCGCGGCGCAGTCTGGCCTGTCGAGTCCCTCCGATCCTGGCCCTTCTCGGATGCGCCAGCTCCCGTCGACACCTCGCCTGCTGGGCCTTTGTCATAGTTGGCCATCGGAAGAGAGGCGGAGGCGTGAGAGGCCCAAGCCTGCTCTGTGGAGGGGGATGAACGGGAAGAGATGGATGTTGCGCCGGGGCTCGCCAGCTCAGGCGGGCTATCCGGGGGTACCAGGCGATGACGGGAATCTAAAGTTGTTAAGGCACTCATTGGGAAAGCGAAAGGGCCGAGTTAGGACGATGAGTTGGCATGTCCCGCCCTCGGGAGAAGTCGCAAACACGGGCGACGAGAGATCGACGTTGCGGCAAGGCAGTCGAGAGCTCTACCTGGAAACGATATCGTCGGTCCCTTCGCACGATTGTCGAATATCCACAGGTCAAGGTCGACAGCCAGGACAAGAGCCAGAGGAAAGAGTCCAGGAACGCGGAGCAGGGTGTGGAAGTCGTGGGGTAGGGGAAGGGTCGCTTTTGAAGGCTGGTTGGGAGGGAGGTCGTTAGTGAAGGCGGCTAACTAACAGGGACCCAGACGAGAAATACACCGAGGAACCAAGACGAGGCCACAAGTTCAAAGCACCAACGGGCTGGGCTGAGCTTGGCTCATGACAACAAGGTCTAGAAGGCAATCTAAAGGGCGGCCGGCAGTATGCGAGTACCGCCTGGCCTGGTGGCTGCAGAACACGTGCATTTACCCTCAGTGGCGCCCCCTGTCTCCATGAGATGACATCCGGACGCTAGAAGCGCTTCAAAGATGGTGGCTTGTCGGCAGCGACGGCATACACGAAATGGGCGAGTTCGAGTGGGATTGATACAACGACGATTCGGCGGGTGTTGGCTTAACGACGGGTGACAAGACACTCCCGGGTGGTGGGAGGGGGGAGGGGTGGGCTGGAGGCTGTTCGACGGGGACCCTGGTCGGCGAAGGACGAAGCGTCGAACAAGGTCCAACGAAGGGGCGTGGGGCTGGCCCCAGGAGGGGTGGCTCGACATTTCCAGCCGCACAAACGCATTCCATCATGAGGACGACTCGATGGGGCGGGCAGTTTGTGGCTGCCCTCTGGCAGATCTACGACACGGTGGCACGCGGGACTGACGAAACGATTTCTGACTCGCAGGCCGCGCCAGCGGGCGGGAGCGCTCACGAAAGTGAGTGTGCAGATACCTGACGGGGGCGCATCATGGCCAGTTGGGCCATCAGTCCAGACAGCAGGCGGTCGTTGACCCGCGGCATCGCCTCTAAGAGTACCTCTTTCCATGGCTTTCAGTGACGAGAGAGGCAGGGCGGCGACGATGCAACGAGAGTCCGCCGAGCCGGTGCCGTTGGGCGACGAACTCTTTGAGTTTCACTACCAGGCGGCGAGTGCGAGAGAGCGTTTGGATGAGTCGCCGGCTGCCGAAGTTGCATGCTGTAATGTGTGTGTGTCCCGGCCTGGCAATGCGCGCGGAACACAAGTTCGGCAGGCAAAGGTCGATCGGGGAGGTCGCCGTTGAGAGAGAGAGGGCGGAATTGGTGCGGGTTCGCTCTCCTCTGTTGCCTGAGGCTCAGTCCCAACCGGCTGTCTGCCCACAGGCTTTGGGTGTTTGTGCTGTGGCTTGGCGAAGCATTGGATGTACCTCGGGAGCGCGCATCTTGGGAGACGGGCCAAAAGTACCTGATGGCCTGCCTCTTGTGACAAGGACGGAAGTCATGGGCCACGGTTGGAAGGCTGCAAGGGTCCAGGTGTCTGACCACGGAGACAGGGTATTCGGAGCGCTAGCAGGATGCGTTCGGCAGGTCATCCGGCCCTCTGGGATCACGGTTGCACTCGCAGCGGACCGTGGCCTGCGAGGCGGCACAGCGATTAGGTCACCGCGGCGGGCACGACACACGAAAAGGCCCGCGGTGGAGAGGCGAGGGGGGGCGGCGGCCATGCAACTGCACTCAACCACGGCGCGGTCTCCTATTCGAGATACGGTTGTTACATCCATTACTCGACGACATCTCCAGCACCTGCGTCGAACAGCCGTCTTCGCCGGTTCTCGTACCTGACCTGCACGTACGAGTATGTGTGCTGTCTCGTGCTTGTACAGTACTCAGACCGCATCCTCCTCGGTGCGGCAAAAGCTTCCGGGATGGTTCGGCGGGGTGCCTCTCCGGCTGGCAAGACTGTGGTTCCAACCCAAAACAGGCAGCACCAAGGCGCAGCACGAGACGGCAAATCCGCTGATCGTCTTCTCACCCAAACGACATGTGTTGCCAGAGTGGTTCGACGCCAAGGTTGCTGCGACGCCAAACCATCGGCAGCACGCGACATGCGATTGCTCGGAGCAGGTCATGAAGCAAAATTTAGCTCGGAACGGAGCAAGCTTCCAAGGCACTGAAAGTGAAGGGTCTCCAACCAGAAGAACCAGCGGCATCCGAGTCGAGTTGGTTGAAGACGACTCGGCAATTCTAACATCGGTGAGGGCCTGTGCACAGCTCGGTACATGCGCAGTGCTGCGCAATGCCCACGAGTCCGGGACCCTCTGGCAAGGCAGCGGGGACCCTGACCGGCGACCTGAGTCGGCAACAAGCTCGCTTACCGTTTTCCAGATTCCCAGATTGGGCCGCGTGCGTCGAACTATCTGACGCCCCTGGACGAGAGGGCAATGCTGCTGACTGCCAGGCACTGCGGACAACGTGCCAGGGGCCTGATCACTGGCCTGACGTACCAGTCGCTTCCAGCGCAAGAGTCCCTCTTGCCGAAGTCGACGTCTGGATGACGCCCCTGTCAAAGCCCGCAACGTGGGGAATCGTTCGCACCGAAATGCTCGACTCGAGCTGGGCAGCTACATTCCTGGGTGGTGATTATTATGCCGCTGAATTCTCCCGGCAACCCGCGGGCCATGCAGACCTGATTTCGTTGGGGTACGTACATGTTCTGCACCGTCTTCCTGTGGCGACGCGACTCCCGTCTTCGCCCGTCCCGTCTAGCGGCCAAGCAGTGCGCCCTGGTCGCGCAGTGCATTCTTGTGGAGTGCCTCTCAGCGGGACATGCAACCCTTTTTTTTTTTCGAGATTCCCGAGGCCGCAGGGGCTCGGATCCGACAGAAATGTCGGCCTGGTTACCGACGGAACACCCCTGGAGGGAATACGTGTATTCCTGCCTTGGCTGCCTTGGCTGTGGCGACATGCTGAACCTTGGCCACGGGCCATTGTGCGTGGGTGCTGATCTGGCACGCCGCCCTCTTGATATGGGGGCAGCTGCGGCAACGCGCTTGCGCGAGTGCTGTGCTATCGCAAAGCTGCGACCAGCGTTGACCAGGCTATCATTGGACCACTTGTCGCAGGAGGGATGCCGGCATGACTTGGGGAAGCCCAATCGGAGGCAAAGCGAGCTGCTGATGCGACGGCCGAGTGCCTCTGGAGCCGGCGAGACTTAGGCGACTACCGACACGTTACGTCAGGTCCGTCGGATGGTTCGAGCAATTGGCCCTGCCTGCCGGGGTGTTCCTCTCGGCGCACGCACTGGACGCACGCACGCATGCTCGCGCACACACACACGCGCACAGGATGGGACCAACCACTCCCCACACACTCCAGAAGGGTCCGGTTATCGAAAGACAGAGCCGGTGGGGGTGGACACCCATCCATGCCCATCCACCGGCAGTGAACCGTCTCACAAGGGCACAAATTAGGCATTCAGAGGTACGGACGCTGTCACTGTGCGCAGACGCTGCCGGCACAGCAGCGCCGGGATCGAAAACCAGTCCACTGTGATCTCTGAGGGATCATCAGGAGGTATCCGGGCTCCTGGCGTGCGACGCGCCGCATCCGCGGGCTTGCAAGACGCCCTGCCGGCCGAGTTTGTCTGGGCCGAGCCCCGGCGCATGTGGCTGAGGGTAGCTTCCAAAAGCCGCGGCACCTAACGGCATGTGGCGGATAAATTTGGAACCTGGCAATCTGGGGCTGGCGTCAGTGCCACTCGACTGTGTCGAAGCCAGAATGCCGACTGGTGCCCGACTTTTGCTGCGTTGCGCCACGGGACTCGACTGCCGCTGCAGTCCCGAGGGCGCAACAATGGGCTGGGGATGCCACAATAAGATCGGCGAGTTGAGTTTGACCGCGAGGCCTGAAACCGTTCGGTACCGCTCTCACGCCTTGGCATGCTCAGCGGTCCTCGGGTCGCCGGAATCCGCGGGAGGCATCCAGCGCATCAAAGCTGGAAATAATGCCGAGCCAGCAGCTCCTACGCCTGCTCCGGACGGACACCTCGAGCGTGAAGGGGGTCGCTGCCGTGCTCTGTCGAAGCGCCTAGGAACATGCTGTCGGCTTGCACTCCAGGACCCCATCGCGGAGGCGGGAGACGGGGGTGGGAAGCACCAGGATAATTGCTGACCACCCGCTATCTAGGAACCTCTGGGCAGGCATCGCAAGCAGGCAGGAAGATGCTCGATCCTCTCGGCCGAGGAGCCTCGCGACTTCATGAGGACATTTCAGCTTTCGACTATCGAGCCCTAGCCCCACTGATGCGAGCATGGCAATGGGCGCGGGCTTGGCCGGCCACGGTTTGAGACCCAAAACCCCCCGGCCGTCTATTACCCGATACAGAACCATCTCCGGTCCACCCATGGTTTACTAGTCCCGGCCAATTGACAGCGCCAGGGCAGCCAAGAAGCGTCCAAGAAGAGCCATCGTGTCGAAGAGAAAGTCCACAAATCGGTAGAGACCACTGGAGCACAGACTCGCACTGAGGATGGTTGAGCAGCTGGCAGGTCTCTGCGGAGAAGCACCGACTTTGTCCGGTTTCGTTAAACGAGGATGGAGCGAGAGACGGCGATCAGGGAACAGCTGAGGCAATCATGGGCAGCCGGCCTCCGCGAACCGACGTCAGGCTCAGACCAGAATTACAGAGGATTGACTCGAGTCACCCCGCGGTTGGCCTGCGACACAACAACGGGAGCAATTTGTTGCTCAAGACTCTGGTTCTGCAAATTGTTGAGCAAGACGTGATGTCCAACAGCATTTCATCGGGTCGCCTGTCGCACACGGCCGGGCGGTCAGGAGCTATTTTTAGCGGAAGAAGCTGTCGAACGGCGAGGCAATGAAGTCGGGCGGCCGGCCCTTGAAGGGACCTGTGCGTCGAAATCCCATGTACCGGGGATCGTCGGGAAAGGTGTGTGTAACGTGGTCTCTGACACGCGCTGGCCTGGACGCGAGAACCGGTGGACGAGGTGGCGAGCTTCTCACTCGGGGCACGCCGTGTTGGTGCTGACCGGACGCCCCGACCTGGCCTGGCCTCGCCGGAGTCTGACATGCTCCATGTGGCTTCCAAGGCCACGGTCGCAGGCACCACAACGCCCCTCGCTCCCGTCAGTGGCCGCTTCGGTCCCGGAAGGTGGGCTTGTCCCGAGGCCGTCGTTGAGAGAAGGTTTCGGCGCGGCATGAAGCCGCATGGACAGGCCACTCGGCAGTCGAGAACGCGAGGCTTCACGCGACATTGAATTCCGCCTCTGCCAACGGGCTGGTCGGGCTCTTCGCCTGCCGCGGAGGGAATGGGGGGGGCGCGCCGCCCGGCACTCGTCGCCATCGTGGCTTTGGACTCGGCTGCGGCAGGAACTGGGAATGGAATCACCACCAGCAGGGACCGTGCCTCGTACGGCCACCACTGAGCAGAGCCACCAGAGCCACCAGAGCCACCAGAGTGCCATGCTGCGCAGCCCTTGCCGACGGCTGCTGTTGCATGCGCCTCGAGCCGTATGTGGTAATCACAGCGAAAAGGCTGGGTGCCAGGTGAGGGCCGAAACAGGCCGTCGGTAACGAATCAGCGGGTAGGCAGAGGTCACTGAAGCGCCCCTCGGCGGCGTGGCATCGGTCGCGGCCTGCGGAGGTGGAAGGACGCGGCACGTCGCAACTTGGCAGCACTATCTCATGCCTCGTCGCGGAGGCGGAAGCAGCCGACACGCGTGCTTGCCGAAACGACGACGCTGCAAACCGTGCTGCTCGAGCAGTCGTTGCTCAAGGCCAGCAGGCTCAGACTTGTCACATCTTCATCTCGGGCGCCCGGGCGAGTCTCCAACGGGTCTAGGCTCGGCACTCACCATGGCTATGTGTGTACGAGTGCGTACATGCCTCGCTTGTCACCTCGTCGATCGGCACTCCTGTGGAGGAAGTAGCACGAGCATGCGCAGTGGTGACCTGCCACACCGTCCGCCCCCCCTCGAGCGGCAGACCTCTGCAGGGCAGTCCCTTACATGTTTGATCGCCTCACGACGTGGGCGGGAGCGTACCTGCGCTCTCACGTCGATGGGTGAGAAGCTGGTCGACTGAGATGCATGTGATGCTGCACGCGCGAGACCCCCCGGCCCGGGTCCGTGTCCGAGTTGGGCAATCGCCGGCCCAGGGCCGCCGGCGAGCGCACTTTGGTCCATGGGACATTGAACGTTACCTTCAGAAGGACCTGGAGCACTGCGCCGTGCCGAATGCACCGCGAAGGACCCGAAGCCCGGTGCAGGACATGGCGAACCGGGCATCCAGCGTCGGCGTTGGCGTCCAAGCCACCAATGGCGAAACTCTCCGCGGCGAAGGCGAGTGAAATGACAGTGGGATAAGGCCCAGGCCCTCGCCTCCGGCGCCTGTTAATGTGCCGCCGCGGCTCGGAGGCTGGATCCAACGCCATGGCTGCTAGCCGCGCCACCATCTCAACACCTCGCATCAGGATCCCCTTTCCACCCTTGGCGCCGGTCGAACTCGTGCGTCCTACCTGCACCACGGAGGTCCCCGAACAGAGTTGGGATGCGGTCGGTTTCGGGAGCCTCCCAACTAGCCAAGACTCTCTACGAAGCGCCACGGATGGCAGGTTTGAGCTTCCTCGGACGACCAACGAGGCCGTCTTATTGCCGCCAGGGAGCATGTCTCACCGATGCCTTGCACGACCTCGCGGCCGGGTGATCTCAATCAGTGGGTGCGGAATTATGCCCCATGCCGAGGCGCCCTGAAGGTGCGAACGGTTCTATCGATTGTGGCGCTCGGCGGGACCACAGCCACCAGCCCTGGCTGCCAGTCGGTCCGGCATGCAGCGATTCATGATACTGCCCGGGCGCGGTAGGTACAACGAGAACAGGATCTGTCATGCGTTTTATTTGCCAAAATCACGATGCGGAGAAAACCACGGCTCCTGGCAAACAGCACGAGTAGCCTGGTCCGCCACGGGGTAAAGTCTGCTTGGTGGCTTCGGGTCGGGGCCCGTGTCCCACGGGGCTCGTCGCTGGAGGGGCATGCTCCGCGAAGACATGTGCCGGGCACGGCGAGCTAGTGGGCTGACTGGATGCAAAGATGGAGATCCAGTGACACGACTCAGCGCCACGGTCAAGGCATGAATGTCTCCGTGGTGCCTGGCACGAACGGGCAGTGTACTTGTAAGTGGCCGCTCCCACCACCGGGACGGGCGGCCAACTCTGTCGACGTCGTTCACCCACCTTGCGGCAGGAGACTGGGCAGCCCCAGGTTTCGCGGCGGGGGCGCGGTAGGTGGGAGGACCGTGGCGCACATTCCGCAATGTCAGTCCCTGTGCCCTTGACCCCGGGCTCGCCAAAGACGACCAGTGAAGTGGCTTGGCCAAGAGCACAGAAGGCACTTGGTTCGCACCAACTACTCGTAGGTCCGCAGGCCCGTCGGGACCACAGCTGGCGGGCTGGCAGACGGGTTTCCTGTTTGGTCCAAGGCGCGCCGACGTTGCCGTGCGGCTTCAGCAATTGAAGGACCGCGCCCCCGCGAGACAAAGGTTCTTGTCATTATTAATGCGCAAAGGCCACACGGACGGTGGTGACGGCGAACCGCGTCGTTGGCATCCTCTCATATCAATGGACGTGTTCGTGCGACAGGGTCAGGTCATGCGCGGCAGCGGCGACGGCAGCTTGT
The DNA here is from genome assembly GCA_029168975.1 of Purpureocillium lavendulum. Taxonomy (NCBI): domain Eukaryota; kingdom Fungi; phylum Ascomycota; class Sordariomycetes; order Hypocreales; family Ophiocordycipitaceae; genus Purpureocillium; species Purpureocillium lavendulum. The sequence continues at coordinate 2,094,470 of JAQHRD010000008.1, read as the reverse complement.
CTTCTCAGGCGACGGAGGCCCAGCGCCGGCGGGAGGCAAGGTGACGGCGTCTTCAGAACTGGGGCCAAGTCCGTTCCCAGGAGTTGCCCGAGCACTAACTAGCCAGCCGGGCCAACAGCGAACCCACCTCATGGAGCAGGGGGAGGCCTGGCTCACAACGGCCACGCCCGCGGGGTGGCCTCATGAAGGACAACGGGACGGCTTCCAGACGCCGCCACACACGACCAGACGCGCGCCGAGGACGCAGAACAGAAACCCCATGCAGCTCGGCACCTTCCCAATCCAAGTGCCGCTAGGGCGATTTGCCCAGGTCTCACCAAGCGACGCTTGGTCGTTCAGCTGGATCTGCGCAACAGCCGTCGTCATCGTCGGCTTCAGGCGGTCCAACCACGGCCGACCAGAATGCAGACGAGGAGCTCAGTGTCGCAGTCGGGGGGATCGTCGCAGCTTGATCTCAGAGGGGCATCACCTGCAGCGGCACTGCTCCTACAATTTGCGCGTGTCCCGGCAGCGATGACGATCCGTCGGGGAGCTCGCGCTGCGGGCTCGTCGGTGCGACCACGCCAGAGCTCACGGGCGAGGGTTGCATGCTGGCATGCGACCGTCAGACATTGCACCCCACGCTGGCGCCAGCCATGCCGTCGTACCCACGGAGGTCTTGGAGCATCTCCTTTCCGGGCGTCTCGTATGTGCACGTACGAGTGCAGTCCTTGGGTGTGTGTCCGGTCCCCTGCCAGAGCATGTCGTTTGCGGCATCGTGCAAAGCCGTCTTCGCGGTTTTAATTTCACGGCGAACCACGTTCCGAGGCGGAATGAAAAGATAAACCCCGCGAGTCGACGGATCAGACTCGCCAGTCTCGTCGGACCCATGGACCAGGGAGGGGGTTGGGGATCAGAGATGGGCAGAATGTTCTCTTCTTCAACTGGCCTTCTCTGCTCCTGCTGGATTGGGGCGAGGCCAAGCACGGCGGCTGTTCCTCGTGGCATCCCTGGAGCCATGCAGCCCGCAGGACGAACGAAAGGTCTTCGCCCAGAGCTCTTGGACTGCTTGGTTTCCTGCGGCAGGCTGTGGAGGATCGGGATGCCTGCCAGCCCGCCTACCAGCCCACCACGGAAGACCGAAATACGCGCGCGCGCGGGGACTCGCGGGACGGCTGTGCCACTGAAGAAAGCTGAGCCACGCCCTGGCTTGAGGGCTGGCGACGGACCCTCCCAGGGTGACATCGCGCAGGACGGACCAGGCGCGCGAGACGTCTCTCCCCCGTAACCAAGACCCTGACCCAATCTCGGTCTCGGTACGTAGGGGGCAACTGCCGTAACAATACTCAGAAGCCACACGTGTGCGGTGCCGTACAGCACTGTACTCCGTACTGCCGGCATGAGTTTTTCTTTGTCCTCGCCTCCTGGAGAGAGACGTCGTCCCCCAGGCCTCACAACCATTGCCGCAGACCTGGCCACTAACTGTACAGTACTACGAAATACGGACTACTCATTCAAGCTCGCTCCCACCGGGCCGGCGGGGGGCTCCGACCGACTCCAGGTCCTACGTGCACGGGTTTGATCTTGTCGTGCTCCGTAGGGCCCTCGGCTCTATTTCTGTTGTTCACACTACGAGACGCATGCGACAATCGAGCTGCACTGTACAAGTCACCAGGTGCCAGAGCCGGACGCTGGCGCAAGCGCAGTGTCAAATTGGCCGCGATCGCCTCGGGCCCATTATGTCGATGACCGTACGGGCGTCATCGACAGTGGGAAGACGACCAGCCCGCGGCGGACCGAAAGCGACACCGTTGATGTCACTCAGGGCTGGGTGTTTTCCTCGTCCACAAACTTTCGCACCCATGCTTGGCTGGTCCTGGCGCCGTTCCCAGCACTGTCGAGTCCATGACATCGAGGGCTTCAACATCCCGGCCAGCCTCGTATGTCGACCAATCGAAACGGCCTTCCGGCTGTCGGCTCCAGATGGATGGTCTGATTGACGGGATTCCAACGGGGTGTGGTTGCTTACGGCTGATTAGCCGCGATGCCGGCGCGCCACTCGCCAAAGAATACGCGCATTCGACGCTCTTGCAACGGCTGGGCCTGCCAACGCTACGCAGAATCAGGGACAAAGGCCGAGCCTGTTGCTGACAGCGCTCCATGGTGCCGCTGTGGGTTGCGGAGAGGGCCAGATGGCGGGCCAGTCCCCGGGGGGGGGGGGGGGGGGGGGGGGGGTGAAAATTGTGGCTACGCAGGCCCGCCGGCTGAACCAACAAGAAGAACAGCACTGCCCGGCACGCGGAAACGACAACGATGGTGGCTGCTGCCGCACCAGGAGCGGGACTGGGGGCCTGGGGGGGTGTGCTGCCAGCATACGGCTTTCGCACTTCGGGGTGGGAGATGCGCCGATGCAACCACACGACTCCGGGCCCTAGGGCCGCGGACGCAAGCTGTCGAGGCCGCTGTCCACCTCCATCTGAGATCTCCACGTTCCTGGCGGGGCCTTTGGCAGACGGCTCTTGTTGTCTTGGTCGATGCGGTACTGGTACTGGTACTGTACTGACTGTACTCCAGACGAAGAGCACTCTTGGCCCGGCATCATGTCATGGCAATGGGTCCCCCTTCTCCATACTTCTCCATTCGAACCCGGCTCGTACATCGTATCTGCTAACGAGGGTGATGCCACCCCATATCGGTATCGCACAACTCGGCTGGGTATTTCTCATTCCATCCCACATTTGTCACCGGCGTGTCCACTCGTGGGCGCCTCAGCTCGGCGAGTTCGGGAGAACCGTCGGTGGGTTGCCCCCATCCGTATCTCTTGTCATTGATTTCCTGGCCCTCGTTGACTCGTGCGCCTAACGTCGAATGCTCCAGCATCAGTCAGACGCCAGGCACCTCGTCTATCGCATCCCCCCGCCGTTGCCCACCACGCACAGGCGCTCCAACACCTCAGGCCCCTCACGCCCTCGGGACCACGGCGCCGAGCCGAACTGACATGTCTGGAGACGGCCCGTTGGGAGCCTCCGCTGGCAGATTGAGCCTCTCGCACTTTGTCTCCACGCCGCGGTCGCGCCAGCTGCCGCACGTACTACGGACTAGTGCTATCGTTGTACTTGTATGTGCAGTACCGTACCGTAAGTACTGTATGTGCGTACGAGTATGTACAGCACTCCGCACGTGTGGTTTTGCGTTTGCCGAGGACGCCCAGAGCAGCACGTAGCCACTCGTGCCTGATGACCCCCAACCTTCTCTGTTAGCCAAGGGCACGACGGAATGCGCAAACTCCACATGTCACTTGTCATCTGCGGCTTCAGTCATCAGCAGCAGTCGGGCTCCATTGCCTTAGCAAGGGCGAGGGAGAACAACAAATCCCGGCTGCGCAAGAACTGCCCGTTGCTGCGTAGTCGGGACGGCACAGCAGCAGCAACATCCCTGATGATCTTGCACCGTGTGTAATTGGGACGCGAAGGATCTCAGGGTTGGCCGCTTCGGCTTTGCTGCCTCGGGGTCCCCTTGTCTTTGGCGCGCAAGTGCTGAGCCAAGCCTCCCATGCTGTTGCTATACTTGTAATGGGAAAGGGGACCACGGCTGGCGGCTGCACGGCGCCTGTTTCGTTCTGGACCGAAGGCGACATGCCCTGTCCTCCCTGCCCTCCAACAAGTCGCTTCAGGGACCCCCGGCCTTGGGCCAAGAACGTTAGACTGAGAGGCAATGCGTTCTTTATTTCCTAGTATTAGCCTCGTTGCGAGTCGCTGACCAGGCGAGCCTGCAAGCGAGCCTGCGTCCTGAATACCCGCGTCCCCCCGAGGAGCAGTGGGAAGGGGGAGGGGGTTTGGCAGGCAGCACGGTCACCGAGAGGGCATCGTGTGACCATGATTGTTTCCATCACCAGCTGACTCTTCGATGTGATGTAAGCCCCAAGGAGGGTGGAGAGATGTCATTGTCGGATTCTACTTTCCCCCTAACCAGCAACTCGGCTACTGTACGTGTACGAGTACAGTACCTACAACCGGTCGTCAGCTTTGACCAACAACAGCCACTTACGAGTATCCCCTGCGATCGAGGAAGCCACGCGGACGTGGTCACGGCATCCGCACCCCAGCAGCAGGGACCAGATGCCGACCCCGGCGGGTATTTTCCAAATTCTTGATGAAACGAGCACGGACGGGGCGAGCCTGGTGGGATTGAGAGGGGGCGAGAGAGACATCAGATCAACAACCCTCGCGCGCACACGATGGACAATGGACTGGGTACGAACGGACTACGTACCGAGCAGCCAACTCACTTACGGACCACGTTGTCTCCCGCCCCCGGACGGCCCATCCGTGATGAACCACGACAGGGAAGGATCGCAGAATTGTGGGCTCGTCGGTTCATCCGAGATATGGCAGCGCAGGTACGGAGTGCCGCATCGTTCGTACGAGTACGGACTACGGTATGTACAGTACCTCTGAAGACGAAATTCCTTCGATATTGTCACCCACACACCTTGACAGGGCCCCGAAAACAATGGATGGGTACGGACGGACGGCTGGTGTTGGATGCCTGCCTGGGCGATTTTTAACTTAGCCAACCCGGCCCGTTTTTGCCGCCGACCTGTGCCGGCTATTCACAATGGGGCAACCTCCGGAGCAACCTAACTACTGTATGCACTCGTGCGGTCGGTATTGTACTTACTGTATTCCATCCTGCCTGGCAACCTTGCCCACGGAGCCCATCGTCGTGTTGCCGCTTACAACGAGCCCCAAGTCGCCGACTCTCCCTCCCCCTGTCCTGTCACCGGTGCGCGCGGCGATAGGTACAGAACAGACTACGGACTGCTAGATGCTCGAGATGCCCGCCAGGAGAGGGGCGTCCCCCGGGGGGGGGGGGGGGGGGGGGGGGGGGGGCCTTGCGCGTTACGATCCTGATCCCCCCGCCCCTGCGATACTGTATCATTCACTCATCACTCACTCACTCACTCACCCTCTCGTTCACTCCCTTCACTCAATCTACACTACCCCCTGATCAGGGCTTGCAGGGAGCCGATGCATCTGCCTGTCTGGCCCCCTGGGCATTCCAATCATCCCAACAGGGCTCTTCCCGCGGCCCGGCCCTGTCGCGTTTCCTGCCACGACGACACAAGCCGGCCGGCCGTCGTGGCGAGGCAAAGCGCACTAGCACTACACATCTCGGCAGGCGCACTTTTGAACTGTCGCGAGGGTCCCGCCAAGGATAAGATAAACCAACAGGCGGACTAATGCAGCGCATCGCAACGACGACGACGGCAACAGGGGGAACAGCTTTGGCCTCTTGTTGGCTCAGGACATCTCGACTGCATGCACGCACACACACGCACGCATGCGCAAGCGTCCAACCCCCCATGCCATGCCATGCCATGCCATGCTGGGCCAGGCCAGGCCATACAATGCCCTCCATCCCGTGCAGTCAGCCGGCCAGCCAGCCAGCCAGGTGTCCGGCGCGGTCCATCCATCCAGCCATCCTTCCTTCCTTCCACCCATCCATCCATTCCCTTCACCCAGCAAGGCTCGCCGCCGCCGCCCATTGTGGTGGCCTGGCCACCCGTCCAGACCCGGGGCGGCTCGCTTCGCCTGCCCACTCATGCGCCGCGCGCGGCACGCCCGAGAGCAAGTTGCTCAAAACCTGTTCCACGACCCAGACTGTCGGGTCCTGACAGTTACCTTCCCCTTGAGGAGACGTTGCGTCCAACGTCAGCAGCACCAGGCTTCCACCGCCGCGGGCATGAGAAGAAGGGGGCCGTGATGGCGGTTGATGGAGATGATGATGTGGCCGTTGCCTGCGCCCCCGTGTTCCCCGTGTTCTCGGGCAAAGGGGGGCAGAAGGGTGCGTCGTCGTTAGTCTCGGCCGGCCTGGGCCTCTCTTGTTCTGCTCGGTTTTCGCTTCCGTGGAGCTCAGCTCTTCTTTCTCTCTCGCAACCATGTGCGAGTATACGAGCTGTGAACTGCTGCCCGCCCCCCACCGTGTGCTTCGTATGTCCTCGGGGCGTTGGAGCAGCCCGAGCCGGACGGGCACTAAGCTAGCCAACTAATGGGTGGACGGGCGGTGACAGGGCCGGGGTTCCTGTGCCTGTGTGTTTTTTAGTTGTCTGCTTTTGCCCCGTTGCTTGTTGCATACCCTGCCATGCCACGCGCGTCCCTCGCACATACAAGTACGTGCACGCAACACGCCGGCTCCGGTACCGAGATGCCGCTTGCTCATCTCGCTTGGGAGAATTCGAAGGGTCCTTTCTCGCAATCGTATCATTCTGACGACAAGCGCAGGGAGATGCACGCGCGACGTTATTAGTGGAGGCCCTGAGGGAATCGGAACGAGTCCAACGCAAGGGCCAACAACAAGGGGAGGCAGCCGGCCTCCGTTGCCGCATCGACTCCTCCTCCTCATCAGCCTCTCCCGGGAACTCTCCCCCCCACTGCACCAGTGACAAGTCGTGGCCTTGCCACGAGAGCGAAATGCAAGGAATTGTCTCACGAGGAGCCATCCCGGACGCAGCCGATTTGCCCCGTCAGCAACGGCCCCCAGAGTTAATCTGAGCCATGTTGCGGACGGCGTCCAAGCTCCCCCAAAGATTTGACACTCATCAGGGACTTGGTGACTGACTGAGGGCCTGGCTGCTTTGCCTGCGACGCCGCTCCCCCATGGCCCCCCCCCCCCCCCCTCCCTCGCGGCTCTTGTTCTACACAATCTCGGCACCAGGCGGCATTTGATGCGGTTTGCTGGTGCCGGGTACGCACACACGCACACGACCGCACCGGGACGCATGCAGCAGGGATCGCCAGCATTGGCCCGTTTCGTGCCTGCTGATGTGCGTGTCGTAGCATCGAGAAGGATCGGGTGCGACGAACGTGTCTGGCGGCGACTCGTCCTGGCGGCGGCCATAGCCATGGCCGGTTGGAGCATGTGCAACGATGGCCGGCCAGCGGCGACGGCGAATGCGCCTAGTCAGCAGCAGTCAGTCAGTCAGTCGATGAGATCCCGTGTCTGGCTGGCTGGCTAACTGGCTCGCCGGCTGTACGTAGACTCCCACCGCCCAGGCAGGGACCAACGGCCCTCGGGGCACTGCGTATGTACTGTAATGAGCAAGCATGAATGCAACGCCGCCAAGCCAACATGAGGCAAAAAGGACGGACGGCACATGGAAGCGCGAGAGCAACAAACCGACCGCTGTGGCGTTATGCCCATGCTGGGCCATAATGTCACTCGTGCATATCAGCCCAACTAGACCGTGGATTTGACACGCCCTAGTAAGGATCCGGCACGGCACAGGTCGAGCTTGTTGCTGCTAGCACCTGGCGAACTGTCGTCTCGGCCGGTTGACCCGCCTTTTCTCCATGTCCAAAGAAGATGCCACCGGGGGTGGCTTGCGAACCGCCGTTTCGACTTTGGGACCTCGACTGCCTCTTTCTCCGCGCTGCCCCAAACGAAGACGCCATCTCATCTCGGTCCAGAGTGCCACGAAGGGATGGAGATGCGTCCTGGCGTGGTAATGCTATGCCACCCGTTGGCCGTCTTCGTTGGCCCACGGCGCGCGCAGAACTCGACGGGGGTGCCCCATTTCGTGCGCGGGCCGAACTCCATGCGATGTCACCACGGCCTCTGCACACCGTCTGACCCCATTCCGATCATCGAGAATCTCCCGGTGTGCGTGCCTCCTCAGGCTGGAGTCCTTCATTTGGCCTTGCCAAATCCCCCGGTTCTTTTGACACTTGCCACTTGACGTCTTGGCTCTTTTTTCCTGGTCCCGACACTACGCATAGGGTCGTCTGTGCGCCAGCCCGCTTCGGACGGGAGTGTCCGTATAGGCGGCCTCGGCGCGGGGACCGCCAGTTCTGGATCGCAGGAGCGGCGGCGGCGACGACGACGGCGACGGAGCCGGCGCGATTCGCACTGAGTGGCCTTGCACCAAGCGCCAGGCCAGCCACCGAGCAAGCACTACCGTGTTAGCCCAACGGCCTGTGGGCTTTGGACGGTCTTGAACTTGTACTCGTAACATGCAACAGCACTCAGTGGCTCGCTGCGTTGGCGTCGAGTCGTTCTGGATCTGGATCCATCCGCCGATCTGTGCGACTTGGGACTCCTCTGGCGCGGGGCCGGAGGGGCCCCCGAGGCGGAATCGGTTCGACCTGGCGAGTCTTCAGCGGTCTGCAGCGGTTCTGCTGTGGATGTGGGACCTTCGGCCCGCCACTGTGCAGACGGCCTGCCGTCGTTCAACTCGAATCGCCCAGCCTTGTTGATTCTTCACATTAGAGTCGGACCGACCGGGTTGATGGGGGTGGACCTCGCAAGGCCGAGACGGCCCAGCGCCCGAAAGCACGAGTAGTGCTCACTCGCTGACTTGGTGTACTTTGGCACTTCAGCGGTCGCAGTCGCGAAGTGAGCAGGCGTCGCACCGCCCTGGGAAATTTTTGCTGATTCGGCGAGATACGACAACCGTCGTGGCCACCAGAATGCCGGGGCAATCACGAAGTAACACCAGGGGCTGCTCCGTGTCGATAGGAGAGGTTGCATGGCCAGTGGAGGATCGAGACGATACCGATATACCCTCGATATAGGGTAAGCTGCGAGCATATCACCAACAGGCCCCATCGAGAGGAGAAGCAGTGTGAGCAGATACAAAAGTAGGAAAAGGAGAAGGAGAAGGATAATGGGATTGAGTATGAGAAACAAAAGAACATCGAATCGACGGCTGTCACTGCCGGGCATTAGGTTTCCACGTCACAACTGGGTCCGTTCAAGGTCGGCAGCTCATCCAAGATGCTCAGATACTGCCACTGGGGATTTCTTGCGCTCCCCTGAATCAAAGCAGCAGTTTGCTCTCAAGCAACCAGACCAACGAATATGCATAAGGTAAGAGACTGCAAACATTGAAACTTCGTAAGTGCAGTCAATTTAAGCCAGGAGATTGATATCGATTCTTTACCATGTGGCCTGGGACCCTGTCTTGCTGGGGACTCTAGTAACCTGTATAACACGAACACTGGCCACCCAGTCCTGCGAATTGAAAATATGGCGTTTTGAGAGTAACTGGAAATCATGAAGTGGGAGACACAGCGGTTGGGCCTGGGGTTTGGAAGGCCAAAAACAACTGCGACGAGGGTACGCCAAGCGCAGTGAACGACAACTTATCTGAATGCCCCTGACCCCAGGAGCGACGAGGGGCATGGGAGTACAGATGATGCCACTCAAAGATAGAAAGGATGTCCATTGACACGGGACTGGCAGGCATTGGCAAAAGAGACCATGGTCGCCGAGTAAAGAGAAGCCGCTCACTCACCAAGCCCAAGTCCAGCGCTCGCTGATGCCATCCTGTAGGGGAAACACCCTGGAGGATTGGCAGCGTGCCGTTGACTGAAGGAGTTTGGTGCCCTCAAACAATGCAGAAGTCGCTTCAGCTCTCGAAGAATCATCGTGTTTGGCCATGAAAGATGTCGAGAGCCGCAGCAAACACCTTGTTCTCACATATCCCAAGCCTCGAGGTCTCCGAGTGACCGACGCAAAGGTGGGACATTGCTCTCTCGGAACGTTCGCGTGACCCAGGCGATACATGATAGTGTCACCTTGACCACAGAATGGAGGCAAGCTTTCACATCTGGACAAGAGTGACCCCGGTCGTGGAGAAGCAGGTTCGCATTGCTGCTCGATGGTGACATTCGCGGCGCGCAACGCGCTTCTGACTGGGAACTACCGTGTCATTTAGATGCCGAGGCACTTTTGCAGCTCTGGCGGCACATGAAGACAGTCTAGAAGCTGCAGTCAACCGTGTGAATCGTCCTGGCCGAGAACTCTAACCTGGTCCGTGGCGCCGTCTCAAATTGCTGCTTTGTTCGGGAGTGACATTTGTGGGACGGCGCCTTGGTTCTCGCTCATAAAATCGAGCCAAGACCTCTGGACCATTTGAAGAGCTCTAGCTGTAGTGTAAGTCTGACTTCTTCACCGGCCTCTGCTCAGAAGCTAAAGACATGAGTCGAATGCTCCATTATGACGCGGTGATAAACACGCAGCCTTGTCCCTCGATGAGACAGCTCGCGTATGACGACGGGAGACAATACCGAAGCCTTGATTCTCCGGAGCCATCTCCTGATATTGCAAGAGGGTCTCGCTAAAGGGGACTGAAGAGTGCTATGCGAACTCCAATAATGCGACCGATGTGGTCTCGCAAGTGCCGCAGTCGAGAGATACCATGTAGTTGGGATCGCATGATAGAATCGCCATACCGCGGAATGGCAGTCATGGTGGTTGTTGCTTCTCAAGTTGGCAGAGGACCGCCCAGCGCTTTGCAGTGTTGTCGACGGACCCTCAACTGTCCCAGGTCCGGTAACAAGCATGGAACGATCAATTGGAACCAGCGAGTCAAATTCCGAGGATATAGAGAGGCTGCTGATCGCACGACGTGAATAGAAGCAAGGCGGGGCCGTCGTAGCTGTCGAGCCAGCGTCAGCCCAATCAGCGTGTATTCGACCTGCGCCGAACCATTACTGTTCGACTTTCTGAGGATGTCAGGCTCGTCGAACTGTTCGATGACGAAGGCGGGATAACTGTGACCCATGTTGAACAAATGTTCAGGCAACGAGTGACGAGCTTGCAGAAAGCGGTTGATAATCTGGTACGCCGAACTCCAAACCCCAGGCCAAACCTTCGAACGTGTCCTACAAGAGTACGCCATTTGGACATTTGTCAAGGAAGTCCGGCTTCCTGTCAGAACTGGTAGGGGCTTCTCGTCCACATCCACAGGATCCATAATTGAGTAGAGATCTGCCACGATGTCAGTGATAGGGACGTATGGAAATGCCTTGTGCAGTCACTTTCCACGTACTGTACTGACGGAAACGTGACAACAGAACCTGTTCAGAGGTTCCCCATGCTGTGTCTCTAGTTGGGCGGAAGGCAGACACCTTCCAACGCGGCGATTGGCACCGTGAGCAGCATTCAGCGCTGGCCAGTGCGGTGCTCGTGTGGTCAGGGTTGCCAAATCCAGTCGCACACAGATGCCGAGATCTTATGGGTCATGTTACACAACATCATCAAGAATAGAGACACCTGGGAGAGGCACGCTGAGGACGCAGGATGGATGAGAGAATGAGACTGCCTGGTGACTGTGCGTGGCGAGAGGAGGGAGTGTTGAACCCCGACTGAAAGCCTGGCGAGACTCGGGTCTTTGGTCTTAGACATGCCGCTGGTCGTGACTTCCACATTCGGTCCAGTGCCGAGAGCGACAGAGTGGGAGAACATGGCCAGTGGAAGGTCAGCAGGGGTTCTTTCCTTCCATCCCCTGAGTGGTCGCGTGAGGGCCTTCCCTGATTGGGCGATAGCCGGTGCGGGGCTCTCCTGGCAGTAGCTGGCGATACTTGGCATTGCCGCGCTGTGGCCAGCCAACTGCCAGGTATCTGATCTTTGGCACCCGGGCAAGCATCGAAGGCACCGCACGGCACCGCACGGCACAGCCCCCGCAGGAGAAAAAAGCCAAGCCCCAGTAAGGCTGGAGACTCAACCCGACGGGAGGCGATGAGAGCCACTCATCACTGGCACCTGGAGCCAGCTAGCTAGGAACAGCGCTGGGGGCCGCCCCCCCCCCAAAGGCCCCTTTCGCTGACGCCGAAGCGCCTCCATCCGCTCGCCTTTTGGCGCGTCTCGCTCAACGAATTCCATTCCAGCACGGCAATTTTTCCAACACCATCGTCATCTCCCGCCGTTTCCGGTCGCGTCGGCCCCTGGCATTGCCTTGCGTTGCGTGCGATTCGATTCGACTCATTCGTTAAACACCCGCCGCCGGCCCTCTGCGAATGGCTTCGTTGCGATAGGAAGTGAAAAAGAATTTAGGATATCGTCATCATTTGGACTCTGCAACTCGCGGCCCCCCCTCTGTCCGGCTCCTCTCTCCGACCTCTTGCTCGCGCCGCGCCGCGCCGTCGTACGGCATCCCGCCAGCCTCTCGGAACAGAGCCAATCCAAGGAAACAGCTGCAGACCTCGACAAGTGGCCCAAGATGAGCTGGCTCACCAACTGCACGGGCTACATCGCCCCCTTCTTCATCATCATGTCGCCCATCCTCTCGTACGGCGACCAGGCGCTGTCGATGCACCGCACCAAGTCGAGCGCCGGCTTCTCCCTCGACATTCCCCTCATCATGCTCATCGCCTCCTTCTTCAGGTACGCACGCGTGCGCGCGCCGCAACGTGTTGTGTTGCGAGTCCGAGACTCGCGTGGTGCGATCTGGCCAGCTGACGCTCGTATTCTCGCAGAATCTTTTACTGGCCCGGCGCCCGGTTCGATACGAGCTTGCTAGTGCAGTCACTCATCATGGTGGGGATGCAGCTCGTGCTGCTCAAGATTGCGCTCGACCACCGCCCCGCGCCGTCGACTAAGGGAGGCGAGGGCAGCTTGCCGTTCTCGGGCGTGCAGCAGGATGGTTTGTTTGCTGCCCAGCGCCCGTACAGCTTCTGGCAGTGGAGGTCGCACAAGCCGTGAGTGTCGCCTCGTTTCCCTCCTTGCACGGCATGAACTGACATGGGAAAAAGGTACTGGCAGTTCCTCGTCTACCTCCTGGCCGGCCTCGTCGTGTGCGAACTCGTCCTCGCACCGCTCCCCCCGCTGTACTCGACGTACTCGGTGCTGATCGGATACATCGGCCTCTCGGTCGAGGCGACGCTGCCGATCCCGCAGCTGCTCGCCAACTCGCAGTCCAAGTCGTGCAAGGGTTTCCGACTGTCGCTGCTCGTTGCGTGGATCGGCGGTGACGCCATGAAGGTCTTCTGGTTCTTCACGGCGACGACGGAGATCCCGGTGGCCTTCAAGGTGTGCGGACTGTTCCAGGCGGCGTGCGACTGCCTGCTGGGCGTGCAGTACCTCATGTACGGCGAGGGCGAGGAGATCATCAAGGAGCACCCTATGGAGGAGGGCCAGTGGTCGAGCGCGTACAAGCCGGGCCACAACCGGCCGCACAGCAGGAGCCTGTCGCCTTCCCGGCGGCCAGGCCTCTTCACCGACTCCGAGGTGGACTAGAATGCCGCGCTACGGATGACGCTGGGCTGGCTCGAGTGCGAACGGGCCGCGGACGTCAGAGTGCCATATTACGGCCCCGTGTGGGATGATGACGGACGGTGGCGCTTGGCATACTCGCCGGAGTCGCATTGGACAAAGGACATTGACAGAGTCGAAGCATGCAGCGTTCACGATACTCATGTCGGGCCATGCGACCATCCATCTCATGGTTGTGCTCACCGGCCCCGCGGTCCGGCTGGTGGTGTACGAAGTATGGATGGAGCGCGGCTCGTTTGGCCTGCGACAGGCGTTAAGTCGTGATAGAGCGGTACCCGCCAAGACCGCGTCCACCCCCACTGTGCAGAGCGCTGCGGGGGCCCAAGGCGAAGGATAATATCTTAATTAAATAACACGATGTACAATGATCAACGCTGTATTTTCCCCAATTCATGAAGTGCATTGGAAGGCGGGTGCGTGGCGGTGTTGCGCGCCGAGCAAAGTTGCAGGCCATCTCAGCGGCACCAGGCAGCGCTGGGGTCCAGGAGAAGGAAGCCCAGCCACCGACTTTCCACCGACAACCACACAGAAGAACCAACCTTGTCTCTCGTCTGCTATCCACATCGTTTCGACGCCTCTTTGACGGCCGAAGCTCACACGCATCGCGCCATTCCCCAATCGAGCCTTGCGGCAAGCTGTCTCCTCGTTACCTTGGCTCTTGCTGACGCTCTCGCTCTGCCATCACTGGACCCCCCCCTGTCGGCCCAGCAACGGACAACCTCTCTCTTCTCACCCGCCAAACCGTAGAGCCCTATCTCGAAGCCATCTTGCTGTCGATATCCACACATAGGCTGTCTCCTTTCTTGCTGGGTGTCGGATTGCAAAAGCACTTTGTGACCTGCTTCTGGGCCTGACTACTCTCGGCGGTCTCGACGGCTGTGATATCGCCACGCCTGCGGTGGTAGAGCTGCATCTGGCGCCAGCTGTGGGAGCTCTTGTGCTGGGCCGGCGCCAGTCTATGAATCTGGACGCCGAGGTACGTTTTCGAAAGTTCTCTTCCTCCGCTCGCGTTTCAGTATCGTGTCTCATTGCAACTGGTTAATACGGCACCGAGGCGATGCTGAACAGCCCTAACTGACGATATCAAGGACAACCTCGCGCCGGTGTATATCACTCGCTCGACCGCTATTGATTTGCACAAAGGCTATATTGAGCCCTGGCGCTGAACTTTAGCGATCTTCACCCTGTTCCATTTACTCACGCCACCTGCCGCACTCATCGCCACATCGCCAACCTCCATTCACTGCACATCAAGCCGCTCCTCCGCAACCACCACGACTCCATTTCTTTCAAGCCATCTAGTCATCTGGCATGAGAGCATATTTTCTCCTCTAAACCGCCAGTTTCAAACCATCTCCTCTGTGCCTGCACCTTGCGCACCTGGTCGGCTCGGAAACCGCCAGCCAGTCACCTGGTCGGCGACCACAACACCTCTTCACCTGCTGGCAGCTGTTCACCTCCTCGCACACCTCATCGCCCGCGGGCCGCCAGGGTATTTGAGCCCCGCCAACTTCGACTTCTTTTCTCTGTACCTTAACCTTCAATCATCTTCCACCCCAACCTTTTGCCCCCCTGTAGTCCGCACCTCTCATCTGCCCGCGTCCTTCTCAACGACATACCATCAAGACTGCCAAGGGTCACATTCAGCATTTTGTCGCCATCATTGCAACTCTTCGGCTAGATTCTGATTATTAGGTGCGTGGAGTGTTCAGCACTTGCCAGGCATTCGCGGTGGTCTCTCCACGCCTTTGTCGGCGAAGTTGCCTTGGTTCACGAAAGCTAACTTACTCTGGCTCTACAGAAGCACTCAAAGATGGCGCCCGCAAACTCCAAAGCCAACTACAAGACCTACGAGGCTCAGGCGCGCATGGTCCGCGCCATCGTCGCCGCCCACCCCGACGTGAAGTGGAACTACAAGGGTAAGTCGAGCCCTCGCGAAACTCCCCTTCCTCCTCCCGCCGCCCGCGCTTCGCCCGTTGCTGCTTTCTCGTCCCTGAGCCGAGCCTTGCATGTTCGACGATGTATTCAGGGACGAAGGCTAACCCTTCGTCCCAGACATCGTCGTGTGTTATGGCTCGGACATGACGGACCACGCCCTTAACCACCGCTTCCGCCGATTTCGTGCCCAGGCCATCATCGTCCGGGAGGCGCGCCGGCTGGGGTACGATATGAAGGACATGATGCCGCCCGACGACCTCCCAGACGCCCAAGACCGGGTGGACAAGACCAGTACGCCATAGTCTCTTGTTTGCAAGACTACGTTTTTTTTTTTTTTTTTTTTTTTTTGCGTTTGCAAGATGGGGTGCATGTCAAGTTGGACTGATTTTTGCTGACTCGTCGCCCCTTTTTACCACAGACATCGCCAAGTATTTTGGCCAGTCGACGGCCGATGGCATGCAGTTCCAGTTCCGGGCCATCAAGAAAGATGCCGAGAAGCTCCGCCACACAGTCGCGGAGAACGGCGACGCGTCTAGTTGTCTCAACCTCAGCGCCACGCCCTCGGCGGCGACAACGCCATCCAAGTCGGTCACGACTCCGACCTCGTCGCGCCGCTCCGGCCCCGGCACCGCCCGCAAGCGTCGCGTCATCGACCTCAAGCAGGAGTCGAGCGACGACGACGGAACCGGCGCCGAGGACAGCAACTACAGCGAGCGCGACCAGACGCCCTCGAAGCGCAGCAAGACGGCAGCGACTACCACCACAACCTCCACCAGCGCCTCTGCCGTCGCCGGAGGAGGACTAGTAGGAACAGGAGCAGCTGGACAAGGCGCTACGGGCCAGAAGAACGTGACGCCCCGTCGAGCCGCGCAAAAGGCCAACGTTACGATCGCAAGCGCCGCGGCGCAGCTCCAGGACAGCGAGTCGCCCACGCCCCCCATCGAGCGCAAGCCCACCATGCCCGTCCGCCAAGCCGCTGTGGCTGCACCAGTCGCAGTCGCGCCATCCACCGAGCGCCGGCCGTCCCTCTTCGGCGGCCCCTTCAACGGCGGCGGCGGCGGCGGCGGCAGGCCCAGGGCCGTTGCTCCAGTCGCCCCCGCGGCCCTGCCGTCGGCGTTTGCCCGCAACGGCTCCGACGTGTACATGACATCGACGGCCCGGCCAGGTGGCAGCTTCTCCCACGACATGGCGCAGTTTGTCAACGACGACTTTGAGGACGGCGAGTACTGATTCCTGGCCTCCGACTTTGGGGACTTGACGACGCGCCGGCCCGCACGATCCGGTGAGCACCCCCGGAAACTCGCTACTCGATACTTGCTCTTTGCCACTGCTCAGCAGAAACGGCGTCTCACTGTTTTGCGTTTGCTTTCTCTCCTTTGTTCCCGCAACAGGCGTTGAAGCCTGGCACACAATACGCGACCTCGGCCCCCCCTTTTCGCGCCAACCTGACTCCCTAGAAGGATGGGACGGGAAACAGACCGCCCTGGGCGCGTGCCCTCTGCGAATCGCGTGCGCATCGGCGTTGGTGGATCGATGATACTTTGGCAAATGGGAGTGTACTACCTGCGTTCGACTGGCCGTCCGTTTTTCTCTCGAGGAGACCGAGGCTCCTCACGCACGACCCTCCCCCTGTGCCCGAGCAACGCAGGCCGCGTGACGACACGCGGTCACTTTTTCCTTTTCTAATTCTGAATGCTCTTTTCTCTTTCATTAATGCGGTTTCTTTGAGTCTCGATCCCCAGTTCCCGGCTTCGCGTCACACACAGAGAGAAACGGAGACACATCGCATTATTCCGTCGCCTTTCGTCAAGACGGTGCTATCCCGCGTGACGCCAGGCGAAGCAAGAACACCTTGCACCTTGCGACATATACACTCGCTCGCCCGGCGCGAGCAGCCTCGCCCTCCGTCCCAGCTCGTCGCGTGGTGCGGCCGAACCGACCCTATTCGAGACCACGGAGAAAACGGGGCAAAGCGTGAGGATATGGTGGTCAACGTGGACACAAAAGAGGCCAGCAGTCGGCCCTCTGGTTAGTTTTGGGAAAGGGGAGAGAGCCGGTGATGGGGATATCGGGTTGGTCAAGGGGGGTTGGTGGCTAACTGAGATGCGCACTTGACGGGATCCGCCGCGGGGGAGTTGAGTGAGGGAACGGAGACGTCTTTCGTGGGAAGGAGGACGTCGACGCCTGGAACTGTCTCACCTGTGGTGGGTGATGCCACCTTTGCTTGCTGGTCGGTAGATAGAGAATCACAACGCACTGACGACACAACAAGCCCGTGTGGGTGCCGTGCCGTGCCGTGGATGACCATGTCGAGACATACCCCCAGGAACTAGCAGGGCGCGACGATAGCAGCGCGAAACCTCTTACGCGGCCTCCTGAAGCGCTGCCAAACAAGGCCAATCGTTACGACATGGTTGCAAACCTGCTCACAGCGTCTGTTGAATTACTGCCAATGATATCTTTTCCCAGCGCCAGCCCCGTCCCCAACTCCCTCGCCATGTACACCCAAGTTCCCCATCCCCTGTCTCCCCTCCCGTCCCGCGCCATCGCTTTCCTTATACCAGGAGCAGCCTCCACAGCGCCTCCCTGTCGACAAAGTCATGGTGAATGATGTTGACCAGCCAGTAGTCCTCCTTGATGCCGCCAAGCAGCCTCTCGCTCTCCGAGTCGCGGCCGTACACCTTGGCCCACTCGCCCCAGATGCCAAACGCCTCCTCGCTCCAGGCCTTGAAGCTCACCTCCTCGATGATGGTGGGCGTCACAATCTCCTTGCCCGGGAACACGCCCCACGTCACCGCGTTGGTGCTCGCCTCGCCCGCGGACGCGTTGGCCGCGCCGCTCACGTCCGACGACGCGAAGTCACCCTTGGCGTTGGCCGAGTAGAAGCAAACAACGTCGCGCACCTCTGGCGCGCGGAGCCTCTCGGCCAGCGCCTTCCAGTCCGACGAGGGGATGAAGAGCTCCACAAAGGCCTTCTGGAAGACGAAGCCGTTGGGCGGGCCCCAGCCAAAGGTCGTGTCGTTGGAGGGCACGCCGTTGACGGCCGGCTGGGAGGCGACGGTCCACCAGCCCTTGGTGTTGAGTTCGACGAGGCGGGGCTTGATGGCCGACGACTCCGGCATCAGCTCCTCCTCGCTCCAGGGGATGGCCTCGAGCTGGCCATTCATGTGCTTGACGAAGATGTCGCTGATGTCCTGTCGTGTCTTGGGGTGGCCCCATAGCCTCACGGCTGACGCGACAGACATGTGGAGGCTGACGCCGTAGCCATCAATCTCACCGTAAGCCGGGGATCTCGAGTCACCAAAGCGGCCGTTGGGGAAGTCGTCCCAGGTAGCCTCTCGCCCGAGCACGCCCTCGCCTTCGGAGATGGCCAGGGTATTGGCCCGCGAGTTGATGGCCTCTGCGGGAATGCCGGCCTCCTGACCGGTGGCCTCCCACTCGGGATGGGACGGCCGTTGGCTGCCGACGATGACTCTGTTGTGAGGGTCGGATCCGACCGAGGACTGCCGTCTTGAGGTCCGCGAGTGACTCCTCGTGCGAAGGCGCACGTTGCCGTTGACTTGCAGCGTCGGGGGAGGCAGCGGTGCCGCGCCATCCTCGACGACGGCTTCTTCGTTGTCAGATGCGTCGGGGATAAGACCTGTCCGCTCGACGATGAACGCCACGGCCTTTTCGAGGTTGAGGGTGTAGAAGTGGAAGCCCTTGCGGCCGGGGCTCCGGCTCTTGACGGCGCGGATCTGCTCGATGAGCTGGCTGACAATGTCCACACCCACCAACTTCACCTTTTCGTCGTCGCCCTTGACCGCGTTCAGGCGAGACATGATGGCCTCTGGCACCTTGGCGTGGCTGAGCTTGGTGGTGCGCTTGATCATCTGGTAGCTCTGAATGGGCATCAGGCCGGGCATGATGATGATGTCCTTGAAGGCGCCGCTGGTGTGCTCCCGCAGGGTCTTTTCGAACTTGTCGTAGGCGTCAATGTCGAAGAAGAGCTGCGTCATGATAAAGTCGGCGCCGGCCTGGACCTTGTCGACCAGGTAGGGCAGGTCGTGCTCGAGGCTCTGACCCAGCGGGTGGCTCTCGTCGGCGTGTCCCTCGGGGTAGGCAGCGACACCGATGCAGAAGTGGTCGCCGTGCTTGCTGCGGATGTAGCGAACCAGGTCCACGGCCCAGGTGAAGTATTCCGCGTCGCTGTCGTCGGCGTCGTTGGCGTCGCGATACTCCTCGTTGCGCGGCGGATCGCCCCTGAGGGCGAGGATGTTGCGAATGCCGAGGACCTTGGCGTCCTCCAGGGCCTTGTCGATGAGGCGGCGGCTCATGTTGGTGCATGTGAGGTGCAGACACGTCGTGAGACCGAGCTCGCGCTGACACAGCTCTGCCAGCTCGAGCGACTTTGTGGCCGTGGAACCGCCGGCGCCCCAGGTGACGTTGACGAAGAGCGGCCGCAGGGCCTGTTCCATTCTCTGCAGTCGGTGCCGCAGGTTGGAGAAGCCCATTGCCGTCTTGGGCGGGAAGAACTCGAGCGAGAAGTACTCGGCATCGGGCGGCAGCGCCGCGATCTTGTCTGTGATTTTGTCCATGGCGTCGGCGGTGACGGCGTCGTGGTCGGGGGGCAATGCGCGGCAGGGTACAGGATGGATTTCGGGTTCGATATCTTGGGACGCTCTGCGGTGATGGATATAGAGGAATGCCTCGTCGGACGTTGTTGGCCTGGTTGAGACGGCGGCCGTGATGGCGACGAGCCGCGGCCGGATCGGAGGTGTCTGGCGCTCAACAGGCGCAACTCGCAGGTGGTAAACTGCAGTGCAACGCTGCGCGCCTCCTCCGTACAGCAGGCGGCCACAGGTTCGCGGTGGTCGGGCTTGTTATCGGAGGCGACGGACAGTGCCTGTAGGTGAGGCGATAGGCGGCAGGGCCGGGGAGGGGGTTCGATATCGGGGCTCGGGAGCACAGCACGAAATCTTTGACCCCTCCAGGGCTGGCCAGGCCAGCGGCGCCAAAGCCGAAGGTAAGCCACAGCTCCCGACAATGGACCCCATTATTCGTGCAGCGGCCGCAAGAACGACTGGCGGGGCTCCAGGTGAATCCCCCACTTGGACCCCCGCGGTGCCAACGAGGGGCAACAGCTGGAGCCTGAGGTGCCCGTGCTGGGCTGGAGCTGGCCGGTGGGGTCCCAGCTGCCCGCGCCTTTCCAGGGTTCCAGGTTCCGTTGTCGCCGCACGACATGGCAGCCAGTGGGCGACGAGCCCGTGGGAGCGCCTTCCATACCTAGGTAAGCGGGTCGAGCCTCTAGGTAGCGCTGTGCGTCGCTGGACGATCCAGACCTTGAGCCACTGTACTCGTAGGGCTCCAGGGCTTGCTGTCCAACTTCGTCCCTTCATGTTGTCCTGAGCCCGTGCGACGCCAAGCACTCAGCCCCTGGATCTGCAGGGTCCTTTTCCTGCACTTTAAGTTTTCGTCGCTGCGGTCGCCTAGCAAAGCGGAATGAGTTCGTGAGCTTGCCGAGTGCTGGCCCCTGGGTACCTGCAGAACACGACTACAGAGGAGTCGTCCGCGAAATTGTGTCGGTTATTCTTGAGTAGGTAATGAGCGTGCTATGGTTTCCCCCCCTGGCTTCTGATTTATCTAGCTGGATCCTCCGCATTGCGGTCCAATGTCTGATCCCGGCAGTCGTACGAATACCGGCCCCCGACCACTGGCTTAGAGCCACTGCTGAGTCCCCAGATGCGATACAAAGGAGCCGCCACTGCCCCCCTCGACGCTCGCGTTCAGAATGACCCGATCGATCGCAGTGACCGACTCCTCCGTCGAGATGGGGCCCTTGAAGTGAGGCGCATACGTCGCGAACTTGGCTCCCATGGCCGCAACCTTCTGGAGCTGCTCGTCGGTAGCTACATCGCCGAGTGATGTTAGCCGCTGCTCCCATACCACGGGCATGTAGCAACTACGCTATCCAGGTGAACTTACCACCGGCGGTCTGGCCCGTCTCCACCACACCGGGACTTATCGACATGAAGAGGATGCCCTCCTGCCTGCACTGAGCACTGTACTTGGCGACCGCGGTGTTCAACGCGGCTTTGCTGATGCTGTATGGCCCGGCCATCTCGATGTCGTACTTGGAGATGAGGTCGATGTCCGCCATGCCAGTCGAGATGGCGATGACCTTTTTCGCACTCCCGTTTCGAACGAGCGGGAGGAAGAGGTTGAAGAGGTGGATGTTGCCAATCACGTTGATGCTGAACGAATCCAAAAGATCCTTCTGGAGTGCGGTCGGCTCTTTGCCACTTTTTTTTTCCCCCAAGATGTCAGCAGCCGGGTAATTACATGTTGAGGCCCTGACGTTGCGACGGTCAAGGGCAGGGGATCTCAACACAGGGCCTTACAGTGTCTCCATGTCGTCAAAGGCAGACCAGTCGGAAACGAGGCCTGCATTGGCGATGACAAAGTCCAGCTTGTTGCCCGTTATATCGCTTGTCTCCGCTGCCGCTGTCTGTCATCATCATCCTCAGTCAGTTCAGGCGCGGGCGCGGAATGAGACATGGAGCAGCGGCTTACCTTCAACGAGTCGTAGCTGGTCAGATCTGCCTCGACGACGTGGACGTTGGGCTTGGTGAACTGCTTCGGCTCTGCCTTTTTGGCGGCGGCCTTGTTCCTCACCAAGGCCACGACTCGGTTCTTCGGATCGTTGGAGTAGTGGCGGACGAACTCGAGCTATACGTAGTGACCACGTTAGTGAGGAAATGCCACCCTGATATTCAGATACCTACCCCGAGTCCACGGTTTGCTCCCGTTATGAGGTAAGTAGCCATGCTGAAGCTGTGATTTGCAGGCAAGGTTGCGGTCGATGTTCACGACCAGAAGGGCTGGCCCGTCCCGCCATCGCGCTATATATACTACGCAGCTTCAATGTTGTAAATGGCGGACGGTCCTGGAAAACAGGATGCGGTTCAATTTGTAATCTTTCCATTAATAATGAAGACGCACGCAATGGTTCATACAACGAGAGGCGCCGCGGAGTCGACTTGCAATGCCTTGACATGCCCAGATCAATAAACGCATCATGTTGTTGATGGGCAACTTTTGGCGAGCTCGATCTGGAACCCCACCAGTCCAGGAAAGCCGCCAGGCAGCTCCTGGTTAGCGGGCCTTGTAAGTTGTGTGGGTGGGACGCGCTAGAACTTGGTGGCCCGCCGGCGAGGAGACCCAGACTTGCCAGAGTCACACCCGGAGCGTCCGCATCGTTCATATGATATCCTGGCCCCCTAGGCATCACGGCATGCTTTCCATTTGGCAAAGGTCATTCGTATGAAATCGCGACTGTGACTGGATACCTGCTGCGTTCGCAACAGACAAGGGACGCGCCCCGAATATCCTCCGTCGGCATCTATTGCCCCCGCACCCATCAGCTCTGTCACTTCAAAGGTGTGTCCCTCCGACTCCCTCACGAGTAACAACTGCATCGCCATATAGCGGCGACACCGATGCGCAACCATCATGTCCAGGCAAGCCCTGGCTGGCATGCGCGGTCGATGCCAGCGCGGCGACGTGACATTCACCACGCCGACCCCATCGCCGCTCGCGCTCTACGTGTGCCCCTGCACCGAGTGTCGACACCAGAGCTCGTCCGCCTTTGGAATCACGGCCCTCTTCCCATTCTTTGATATACGGGGGGCTGAAGCCGCGGGGAGCCCGCCCTCTCGGGTCGGCGTATATTCGCGGCGCACGGCACTTGGCCGATACATGGAGGGCCTGTTCTGCCGCAACTGCGGATCGAGGCTCTTACATCGGTTCCGCGACCAGATCCCGGGACACGAGGATCTTGTCCGCAGAGAAGAAGGGTTTGTACCTACCGTCAGCGTCAAAGCTGGGTGCCTCGATGGATTGACAAAGGAGGCGCTGGACCAGGCGACGCATATATGGTGTGAGTCTGCCATTGTCCCAATACCCGCAGGTGCCCGGCAGTGGCCCGGCAGGCCAGAGGGTGGTACTTTGGTTCGAAGGTAGCCGAACCCTTTGGCGATACTATCGCGGCATATCCACGAACGCCCCGGGACCTTGCGGCGGCCATTCCGACATGGAGCATACTGTGCTGTCCTGCTCCTGTAATGTGATTGTGTGTATATTACTGGATCTCACGAACCAAGAGAATTATCCTCAAAGATGCAGCTTTAACACCAGCCCGCCGTGAAGCTGGCCATAGCCCGGTCAAACTGCCGCTCGTCTCAGATTTGCGTAGCCGTGCAGGCTGCCGAGTGTCGGGAGGGCGCACGTCACGATCAACTCCCGCCAACTCCAAAAATCCTCGGTACGATGACACTGGGTATTGGCTGATGGATGACTCCCTCGGGATGCGAGTATGCCGATGTCGCCGCCGTCACCTTGAATTACATAATAGCCATGGCCATCGCCACGACCCTCGACTTGTCTGCATTTCGGCTGTTGCAGTGGCACCATGGGCCGTCTTCACCTCGGGAGCAAGGGGTCTATTGCGGGGTTTGGGGCGCTAGCCGCTGGGAAAGTCTACAGATACGCCGTGGCGCACCCCGTTCTTTCAGACGGAAACAATGGAGCTCACAACTCATCGGTTATAACGTCGAGGGGTCCCGTCCCCTTTCATGGTGTTTATGCCACTGGTATTGTCAACTTGGGTCCAAATCCAAGAACCACATCTGACTGACTCGATGAAGGGACTGATTCTCCTTTCATCAAGACTTGGAATACCTACCTTCGAGCCCGCTGCTCATGGACGAGCCGGCCACTGACAAGATGGCATCTCAACGGTCTGAGTCATCTCATGTCCTACAAGAGGCTCTTCAAACAGCCATCGAGAAATACGTTGCGAAGAACCCAAAGTCCAAAGCTCTGCATGAGGAAGCCATCGAGATCTTTCCTGGCGGCAATACGAGGACGGTCCTGCATACAGACCCGTTCCCCCTGTGCATGAAGTCCGGCAAGGGCTACCAGGTCTTTTCCGAAGACGGCGACACGTGTGTTGCATAATTACTCGATGCACAGCCAGAAGCTCACAGCTTGTTGCATAGCTATACCGACCTCACAGCCGAGTTCACCGCCGGGCTGTACGGCCATTCAAACCCCGAGATCCTGAGCGCCCTGCGCAATGTTCTCGACAACATAGGCTTGAGCGTCGGCGCCACAACGGCCCAGGAACAGCTCTTCGCCAAGGAGATATGCCAGCGCTTCGGTCTCGAGCGCATCCGGCTCACCAACTCGGGGACAGAAGCCAACCTCCACGCCATTGCCGCCGCGAAGCTCTTCACTGGAAAGTCCAAGGTCGTCGCGTTTGGGGCGAGCTACCATGGCGCCGTCCTGGGCTTCAAGGAGGACCAACCGGCTCCGAACAACGTCGACCAGGACAGCTGGATCGTGGCCAAATACAACGACCTCGACGGTGCCGTCGGGGCCATACAGGGAAACGACGTGGCGGCTGTCATCCTCGAGGGCATGCAGGGGTCTGGCGGTTGCATCGCTGGTACCCCCGAGTTCCTAAAGGGCGTCCAGGAGGCTGCACGCAAGGTACGTGATGCATGCCACCAGCTGCAACCGATCATGCTGGGGACCTCGCTAACACGTATTGATACCAGGCCGGCGTCATATTCATTCTCGACGAAGTGATGACATCGCGCATCACATCCAAAGGCATCGCTGGTCTCCGGGGCCTGAACCCCGACATGAAGACCTTTGGTAAGTATCTCGGCGGAGGCGTAGCATTTGGCGCCTTTGGTGGCAGAGCCGACATCATGGGCGTGTACGATCCCCGTGCAAAGGGCTCCGTCGCCCACTCGGGGACATTCAACAACAACACTCTCGTGACCCACGCGGGATACGCGGGCATCTCCAGGGTGTACACCCCAAGTGTGGCGGACGCCCTGACCGCGACGGGGAACCAGCTGCTTGCGAGGCTCAACGAAGTGAGCAGCGGCACCAAGCTCTGCTTCACCGGCCTGGGCTCCGTGCTGAACAGCCATTTCGACGTCAATGGCGCCCGTGACATAGAAAATGTCTTTGAAATCGACGAGGTCAAGGAGCTCAAGGACTTGTTCTGGTATTGCTTGCTTGAAAACGGTTTCTGGAGCACGCGACGGGGGTTCCTGGCGCTGGTGCTAGGGACGCCCCAGTCTGAGCTTGACCGGTTTGTTGAGGTCGTGGAGGCGTTCCTGGCCAAGTACAAGCATCTCGTGCAGATGTGACGGTAAGGAAGCCGGTAACTGGGGCACCTCGCTTGCATGATAGATCTTTTCATGACAGCCGATTCTCCTGAATTCGCGATGACGGACAACGCAGAAATACCGGTATGAAGCACCGTTGTACTGTCGTTCCTCTCCCTTGACCTGTCGCATCAACGCTCTGTCCCACAGAGACCCCAGTTGGCGTCTCATGGGCTTGTGGTTGTCCCAGCCGGTACGCGGACGAGTTTGGTGATCTTTCTGTACCCAGCTGTTGGCATAGCAGAATAATTGGAGATGCGGAGTGCTCTACCGGTGGCACTCACCTACAGGCGCAATGTACCTCGCAAACATGGAAGTTTGCCCTTGATCAGATGAAAATAGGGAGTGCCTGGCTGGAGCTGATAGCTGCGCTGAGCTTGCTCAGATAACCTCGATTGTCGTCAATGAGATCATCATGTACCCATAGGAACCGGACCATGCTTTTGACGTATGTAATGGATACCGTAGGGGCATTCTCCAGCGTCCTGTCGATGATGCCGAGTACCATCATCCTCTGCTCGTCGGTGCGTGCCTCGCACCCGAGTATGAGTAAAGGAAGCGGGTATCGGAATACCTCCAAGCCGGCCAAGATGTTGAAAGCCTGGGAGATCCAGTTATCAAGTTGTGTAGGATGCCTGAGAATACTCTCAGCAGCTCGGCCTAGATATACCAGGCCGGTGAGCCGGAACAGCTCCATGGAATTAGCGTCCCCTGTGCTCGTCGACCCGGGCGAAGGTTGGCTGACACGCCATGGGCTATCAGCACTCGTGAGCGTCGACTCGAGACCCTCTACACCCTGTCTGTAGTCCTTTGAGTGATAGTGCGGCTTTGTATCTTCGACAACCGTATCGATAACTCTTCCAAGCAAGTCCAGGAGCTTATGGGGTGCATCATTGAGTCCTTCGATCTAGACACCTTCAGCTTGAGACGCTTTCTTCGCATCGTTGATGAAAGACCAAACGTACCGAAGATCTTGTACAGACTGGCGGCATCACATCGTGGTAGCCGACGTCGCGAGCAAACGCAAATTCCATTGTATCACTGCGCATCCAGTGACGCAAGCTGAAACGCGCCATTGTCACGTAGTATTGCGTCCAACCTAGGAGAAGAGTGATGTTGCCATCCTGATTTGGCCGGTCAAGGTGACCAGATTTGATGATGGTCATGGCGCCACAGAGATACCACAGCCAGTGGGCAGATGTTTTTGTGCTTTTCTGTATCTGCGCGGAGATGAGTTATCGAGTTGATCATAATTCAAGGCAGTCCAACCTGGGTGTGCTCACCTCATACGAGCACAGGAGCATACCGGCGGCTACATGGCCAAGAAGGTCTTTGGTACTGCTGTCCTCCAGGACAGAGGCTTCCAAGGCACGCAGCGCCCCCAGTTTCAGCCGGGCGGCTTGGTGCTGTGGCCCATCGCGATGCAGCGCGGCCAGCGCAAGCAGGGATAGCAGAACGGCTGTTGAAGAGGCGGAATGATCTGACATGGCCATTGGAAGGATGACGCTACACATGGCTTTCGAATCGTAGCCAAAGGTGGGAAGCGAACGGGACGCAGCTGTCTCAACTGAGGACGCATCAGTATCGCATTTCGATGGAGACGCGGGCCCTTGTGCATCAGAGCGAACATACAATAGTCACACAGCCTCTTTTGCTCATCGTCCAGCTTGAAAGGCATCCATGAGGTGGCTGGAAGCCCAAGTGGGAGATTTGGCCGCCCCCAAGAGCCGCCGCCTGTCGACAAGTCAGCTCCAAGTCTTAAAGGACGTGTGCTGCGCATCTCACTGTACGCACGCATGGGCTTTGGACCCGTGTAAGCGGTGTCGTAGTACATTTCTATATCCGCAAACGACGTATTAAGCCAGTCCACCTTGTAGAAGGGTCCAGATGCGCGGGCATGCGCCAGGGCCGACTCGGGCTTGCTGCGAGTTCGCCTCTTGCTGCCGGGCCAGGACAAGCGAACGCCGTAGCCGGAACATGTACGGCGCGATTGGACGCATCGCTGACAGACGGGAACGGCGCGATCGCAGAGGACCCTGCGGTCTGCGGGCGAGTGTGAGTCGAGCGAGGCGTGGTGAGGCTACGGTCCATGAACTTACCTCTACAAGTGCCGCAGCCTCGCGCTGGCGTCATGATCAATGCGATGCGCGACAGCGAGAGGGCTGGGGCTCCGGGGTAGAGCTCATTAGGGAGACCATGTGCTCTTGGCAGGAGTTGTTGTTTGCCGGCAACGGATCGGTTGATGCAAGAGCAGGCGGCTGTGGTGGGATTACAAAGCGAATTAAGCACACAAGTAATAGAAGCGCGGATGCGCAAACTAGTGCTGGTGTCATATACCCCGATCTTCTACTTCGTACACACAGCTCGGGCATGCTTCGTCAAGACATGCTTCGGTTCGAAGTCAGCGATACACAAAGCACGAGCCATGGCTGGAGGGGAGGAGATCTCAGGTCCCAGTTTGCAACCCACGATTTGGAGAAAGGCAACAGCCCCCGTGCTGCTAAGGCGACGTGCTCAAACAACGGCCACTTGCAGTGTTGCATGGGATTCGGTGTCCGGGGCTCCGTCCGGATGTCTCGACACAAGGAAAACTCCCTGTATTGCTGAGGTAACTGAGGTTGAAAAAAAATTTCCCGACCGGGAGGCGCTACAGACATCATATCATAGCTACCTAGGTCTACCTGAGATGTACGGTGGCCAAGGCTGGCACAGCAAGTGCCTGACAATCTGACATTGGGGGTGTAACATAAGAGCGATGAGGCTCTCTTTCCCAGCGCAGCCAGCCCGCGATGGATGTCTGGTCACTGGCGGGGCCCACCTTAACTACAGCCTGCAGGGACCAGGCTTGCCAGGACCGGCTGGGCCCACGAGTGGCCGAGACGTGCCCGAGCTTCCAAATTTTTGGGGCGCCTCGCCGTCGCGTCTCATTGACGTGCTTCTCGCATCTGCCATCCGAGCCTCACCACGCGACTCTCGCCACCCGCGCATCCTGACATGGTCCGCCTGATCCGATGCAGCTGCTATACGCAAGGCAGGTGAGCTGCAGAGGGGCAGCTGGCTTGTCCCTCTGCGCTGCGCAACGAACCGCCTCCCTCGCCAGCCAGGCCCTGCGGACCGCCCAACGAAGCAGACCGACATCGGCCTCGCTTGCTCGACGCTGGTATGCCGTCGACCTCAGGGCCTTGGACGCCAAGTGGAGGAAGGCATGGCAGGGCTCTGACGACGTCCACCCGCCGACCCCCCCCGCCGACGGAGCAAAGGACAAGTTCGTCCTGCCCATGTTCCCGTACCCGTCGGGGACCCTCCACCTCGGCCACCTGCGCGTCTACACCATCGCCGACGTGGTGGCCAGGTACCACAGGCTGAAGGGGGAGAACGTGCTCCTGCCCATGGGATGGGACGCCTTCGGCCTGCCCGCCGAGAACGCCGCCCTCGAGCGCGGCATACCGCCGGACGAATGGACCACGACCAACATTGCCAAGATGAAGGAGCAGATGGGACACATGAATGGGAGCTGGAACTGGGATCGCGTTAGATTGGCCTGATCTGCGGCTTCGATATCGGCAGCATGCTGACTGGTGACTAGGAGCTGACGACTTGCGACCCGGGCTTCTACAAGCACACCCAGAAGCTGTTTCTTATGCTGCACGAGCGCGGACTCGCCTACCAAGAAGAGGCCCAAGTCAACTACGACCCCGTCGACAAGACTGTTCTCGCCAACGAGCAGGTCGATGCCAACGGCTACTCGTGGAGGTCCGGCGCCAAGGTCGAGAGGAAGAAGCTCAAGCAGTGGTTCTTTCGCATCTCCGAGTTCCGCGAAGCCCTCCTCGACGACCTCGAGCAGCTGGCCAAGGACAATGCCTGGCCTGAGCGAGTCCTCTCGCAGCAAAAGAATTGGCTGGGCAAATCGAAGGGAGCCGCCGTCAAGTTCCCCGTCATGACCTTTGGCGCAGACGTCGGCGCCGCCATAGAGGTCTTTACCACGCGGCCAGACACGCTCTTTGGCGTCCAATACATTGCCCTCTCCGCCTCGCATCCTGTCGTTCAGCAACTGGCAGCAACAGACTTTGAGCTTCAGGCGTTTCTCGACACCCTGCCTGGGCTTCCCCCGGACTCCAAGGTCGGATACATGCTGCCCCAGCTGCGGGCCATCAACCCTCTCGCGTATCACGACGAGACACCAGACGCCACAAAGACGTCCATTCCGATATACGTTGCGCCGTATGTCCTGGGAGACTACGGCGAGGGCGCTGTCATGGGCGTTCCCGGACACGACGTGCGGGACCATTCGTTTTGGAAGACGCACCACGCAGAGGAGCCCGTTCGGTTCGTCCTCGCTGCGTCGGAAGATGAGTCGACGGCGGCCTTGGACAAGGGACCGTTTGTGGAGCATGGCTTCATGACCGAGCACAGCGGCTTGTTTAGGGGCAAGCCGTCTGCCGAGGCTGGAGAGATGATTGTTCGTATTCTCGAGGCCTCAGACCTGGCCAAGGCTGTCGAGAAATGGCGCCTGAGGGATTGGCTCATCAGCCGCCAGAGGTATTGGGGTGCGCCCATCCCCATCGTTCACTGCGATTCCTGCGGCGCTGTGCCGGTACCGGACGACGAGCTGCCCGTCAAGCTGCCCGAGGTCGACCAGCATTGGGCCACCGGGAAGGCAGGCAATGCTCTGGAGTCATCGCCTGACTTCGTCAATACGACGTGCCCCAAGTGCAAGGGTCCTGCTCGCAGGGATACCGACACCATGGACACATTTGTCGACTCGAGCTGGTACTATGCCAGGTTCGCCGACCCTCACAACGCCGAGCAGCTTTTCTCGCCAGACGCCGGCAGGCACCTTCCCGTCGACATATACATCGGAGGCATCGAGCATGCGATTCTCCATCTTCTGTACGCCCGCTTCATCTACAAGTTCCTTGCGTCCACGCCCCTGCTGCCGCAATACTCGGATGAGACTGCTTCGTCGGCCGAGCCGTTCAAGCGCCTCATCACGCAAGGCATGGTTCACGGCAAGACGTACATCGACCCTGAAAACGGCAAGTTCCTGAAGCCGGACGAGGTCGACCTCTTGGATGCCACGGCGCCCAAGGTCGTCGCCACCGGTGCGCCGGCTACCGTTGCGTACGAGAAAATGTCCAAATCTAAGCACAACGGCGTGGACCCGACGGACTTCATTTCCAAGTACGGCGCCGACGCCACGCGCGCCCACATGCTCTTCCAAGCACCCGTGGGTGACGTGCTCAACTGGGACGAATCCAAGATCACTGGCGTCACCCGTTGGCTGCATCGGGTGCACGATCAAGTGGCCATGATAGCCGATGTCCCCAAAGGAGAGGAGTCGGCCAAGGCCTATTTAGAGGCCAAGTATACGAGGATCGCCTCCATGGACGCTAAGGGCCTGAAACAGTGGGATGCGGAGGTGATGCTGTGGCGACAGGTGCAGGAAACCATTGAGTCTGTGCGACGGTCATATGAGGAGATTTACTCCTTGAACACCGTCATCTCGGACCTCATGAGCCTCACGAACGCGCTGATCAGCAGCAGCGAGGCAGGGGCCGTCATCAGGCGCGAAGCCGCCGACGTCCTCATCCGGCTGGCCGCTCCGGCTACGCCCGCCTTTGCGGAGGAGTGCTGGAGCATGCTGCACCCGTCCACGGGCTCCATCTTCCAGTCGGCGGCGGCGTCGTTCCCCGTCGAGGACGGCACGCTGGCGGCGGGGGCGATGCTGCAACCCCGGCGGCAGGAGTGCGCCGTGCAGATCAACGGCAAGACGCGCGGCGTCGTGGAGATACCGCCGCCGCCGGCCGGGCTGCAGGGCGACGCGCTCCGGGACTGGATGTCGGCCGCGATCCTCGACACGGAGCTCGGCAGGCAGAGGTTCGGTGGGGGCAAGTACGACGTGAGCAACGCGAAGAGGGCGATACCCGTCAGGGGCGGCAAGGTGATTAACTTTGTCATGTAGACGTAGAGGGTGTGATATAGATACCCGGCTTCCACGGTCGCGGCAGTAGACGGAGCATTTGTATAAATAGAGCATGTACATTAGGCTACGGAAGCATGGACGGCGCTGATCTGCCGAGATGGCAAGGCTTGTTGCACATGGTCTTTCACGCCATACACAATCACAACACAAGCAACAATAAAACTGGCTGGGAGCATGCGGTATTGACTTGTGTGACGGTTTGGTTCATGCAGGCCACGCTGCGTTGATGTATTCATTCGCTTGGTATCAGGAGCACAGACAAAGAACTCAGTCCAGACGCCTCCTCCGCCTCTCGTCCCCGTCATCGCCGCCACCGTCGTCGCCCAGGAGCGGCTCTTCGGGGCCCCTCCAGCGGGGCTTGGGGCCGTTGGCGGCGGAGTCGCTGTTGTCGTCGTCGTCGGCGGCGGCGGCGCCCCTGTAGAGGACGTAGTGCTGGGCGATGAAGAGGGTGTCGTAGACGAGGCTCGCGTTGCCGAGGGCGAACTTGACAGGGTTGCCGGTGATGCCGCTCCAGTCGCGGAGGATCCAGCTGTCGACGCCCTGCTGTGCGATGCTGAGGACGCCGCCGGCGAGGTCGAGGAGGACCTGCCAGATGCTCCAGCCGCGGGTGCTGCGGTTGCGCCAGTTGGCGAGGAGCTGGGGGGTGTACTTGACGAGGGTGACGAGGAGCTTGACGTAGCCGACGGCGTAGACGACGTCGAGCTCGCACCAGTCGGCGGCGGGGTCGACGGGCTTATTCGAGGCGGCGGCCGCAGCGCGGGCGCGGGCGGCGAGCGAGTAGGTGAAGGCGACGGCGCAGAAGGAGCCGGCCGTGATGCCGAGGACGCCGCGGCTGGGACGGGCGCCGACGGCGGGCCGGGAGGCGAAGCGCCAGAGCGGGCGGGCGAAGAGGTATTGCGAGACGGTAAGGGCGGAGAGGACGAGGGCGTGCAGGGCAAAAGTGATGTCGTTGAACTGAACGGTCGGGGCGAGGCCCGGGTGGCGGGCGGCGTACTGGGCGCGGACGAGGGGGGAGTAGTAGAAGGCGAGGTTGGAGGCGAGGTATGCGGCGAAGCCTATGGCAACACGCAGTAGAGGTCGAGGTCAGCGTCAGCTTATTCACTTGGTCGCATCACCACCTTCTTTCGGATACCGGGGGCGGGCGTTGCGACTAGTAGTAGTTCCACCCCGCGTGGGGTAGTGTGTGTGTGTGTGCGCGCGCGCGCGCAAGTGTAATGAAGGGAGGGGCAGGAGGACGAAGAGGTGGAGGACGAGAAGAGGATGGACGCACCGAGGACGTTGAGCAGGGGAAAGTCGACGGTGGTGCCGCTGGTGGAGCGGCGGCGCCAGTTGAGCAGCGGCTGGGGGTAGAAGGAGGCGCTCCAGCAGAGGGTGTAGACCCAGCCGAAGAGGGCGGACAGGAAGGCGAGGAAGCCGGCCATGGTGGTGGTGGTGATGGCGATGATGCCGTTGACGGTAGGCGGCGCTGCAACTGGTTGCGCTCTCGTGGGACAGGCCACGTCAGGTCAGGGCGCTCGCGAGATGGTTGCGTGAGAGCGGCGGCGGCGGCAGCGGCGGCAGGGCGGGGGGGCGAAGCTACCTTGCCTCTCTGCCCACGTCGGCGTAGGGAGAAGGAGGAAGAGGAGGAGACGTAACTTAGATGCGCGACACACGAGGCAGCGCGCCGATGAGCGAGGGCGGCGACGAGGACGCTGGACCAGCAGCGGCAGGGGGCGCGCGCGCGTGTGCGAGACGCCCCGCATCACGCGACTTGGATGGTGTTTTGTGCGACCGACGTCCGGGCGGGCTGCCGGCGCCGGGGTGCGACCAGCAGACGCCGCCCCGAAATGTCGGGTGGTCCACGTCAGGGATGTGAGGTGCCCACTACGTACGTACTAACGGCAGGCGCGCCGAGGGGACCAGTCAGGGCCGGAAGTGGAGGCCGCCTGGGCTGGGGGGGTTCCCGTGCCCGCCGCTCTGCTGTCAATGGGACCCTGATGGAGCGCCTGCTGGCCCGTCTTGTTCCCGCGCGCTGCAACTGCTGCAATTGGCAGTCCGCCCGCGCCGTCCACTGAGGTGAGCTCGTCCCATCCCACGGTTCAGTGGACGTGCATCCGAACGTTGCCCTGTGCCCAATCAGCCAGCCACCGAGAGCCAGCCAGCCACCGGCACCGCTGAAAGGGCCCAGCGCCGCTGGGGCGGACGCAGGAGAAGACGGAATGGGTTTCGGGAGGGCTGCTGGATTGGGTTACGATCACTCACCACCCATGCTGTGCATAACGCGGCCGGGGAGGGCAGGGGTTGCGGCGCTGCGTCGGTCTCACCGAGAGAGCCGCACGGCGGGGACGACGACGACAACGACGCCGACGCCGACGACGCCGCACGCTACCGATCTGCTGATGCTGATGCTGGTGCCGGCCTCGACGCACGGTAGTACGTGTACTCGTAGTACCTGAGCCAGCCAGGTGGAATCACGGCTGCTCCTCGTCGCTCTCTCCGGGCACTCTTGCTGATGCGGCCAGGGCAAGCCGGACCACCACCACCTCGCCCTGGTCTCTGGAACATGCCCATCATCGCCGTCGTCTATGCGCGACGACCATTGCATCCACCCGCCGCTGCAGATTGATGACGACAACGACAGCAGTAGCAATGCCGGTGGCCCTCCCGCCGGCAGATGCAGCGCCACCAGGGGGGACAGGTACAGTGAGTGCACTTGCTCGTGCGTGCAACGTCTCGCGCCGCGCCCGCCCGCGCCCGACATCTCGTGACAAAAGTGGGCAAGCAGGCCCGGCAGGCCGGCAGGCCTCCGGGGCCATGCCACCGGCTCCATGCGTCACTATGCAAAAAAAAAAAAAGAAACCCAACCCATCGCGCCCCGTTGAACGCCGTGTGGGAAACGGCGGCAGCGGCAGCAGCAGCAGCAGCGGCAGCAGCATCGGCGGGTTATCTATTTTGAGTTGGGCCTAACGGCTGCGCCGGGGCTTCGGAAAGCATGCCACCTCACTCGCCCTCGACGAACCAAACGAAGCCCAGGCTTGCTTGCTTGCCTGCCTGCTTGGCCGCTTGATGGATTGCCCGCTAGCAACGGCAAAGTCAATCCTCTTCTGGGCACAAGGGCCGTGGGACGTGGAGTGAGCGGACGTGGGCTGACGGGCGGCGGCGCGGCCACCCACGCGCCACGCATGTCAGTCCAACGAAGCCAGCATCATCACCCATCAGCCAAGGGGGTGGTGGGTGGTGCTGGTGCTGGTGCTGGTGCTGGTGGTGCCGCCCTACCCTCCGATAAGATTCCATTCATCGGGACATTATTGTCGAGGAATTTTGCCGGGCCCTTGCAATCTGGCGATATAAGTGCCTGACTTCCTCGTCGACGCCTTTTTGCATCCGCCTTTGTTGTGTTTCGTGCCTTGCTGTGTGCTACATTGTGTCACCACCACCACCACCACCACCACCACCACCAGGTACGCCCTGACAGAAGGTACTCATTCATACACGTACGTACATCGAACATCGAGACCCAATAGCCTCGCCACCGCGCAACGCCATGTCCGACATGTCGCCCTCACAGCCTCGCCTGCGCCCGCTCGGCTTCCTCGACCTGCCGCCCGAGATCCGCCTGCAAATCTACGCACAGCTGCTCATCCTGCCGCCGTACTCCAAGTACGACTTGCCGCCGGGGTACCACGCCTACTACCGGCACCGGTCGCCCGGGCCGTCGGCCCCGCAGCGCCGAACCCCCACCACCACCACCTCGTCGTCATCTTCCTCTTCCTCTTCATCATCATCGTCAACCGCAGCAGCTGCACCGACAACAACAACAACATCATCATCATCATCATCATCATCATCGTCATCAACAGGCGAGGTCCACGCCGCCATCCTCCAGACCTGCCGCCTCGTCCACGCCGAGGCCGCCCCCATCCTCTACGGCGCCAACACCTTCGTCGCCCACCCCTCGCTGCTCGCCTCCTTCCCGCGCCTGCGCCCCTGGTGCGCCCCCGTCCGCGACGCCCCCGTCCTGCGCCTCGTCCGCCGCTTCCACCTCACCCTGCGCCTCGACTGCGACCTGCCCTTCTCGCCCGCCGACGTCGCCGCCGCCTTTGACGACGCCGACGAGCTCACCGTCGACGCCGCCCAGTCCATGTTCCTCGGCGTCGGCGCCGCCAACCTCCGCGTCCTCGAGCAGGTGCGCGGGGTCCGCCGCGCGCGCGTCTGCGGCAGCACCACCGGCTTCGAGGCCTACGTCCGCTGGCTCGAGGCCAGCATGATGGCCCCGCCGGGAGTCGACGTGCCTGCGTTCCGTGGGGATGGGGATGGTGCTGGTGGTGAGGCGGACCGCGCGTGTGCGCTGTCGCATCGCCTCAACATCCCCGTGTGGCCGACCACCATGACCGAGATCCAAGCCCACGGGTGAGCAGCGTCATTGCCACACGAGACGCCTCTCTGCCAAACAAAACACACCAGCGACGAGGCGTACGACATGGACAGGCTTGAACATGAACAGGAGCAGAATACAAGATTCTCTCTACATCTATGCTTGCCAAGGAGTCTAGAGCCAAAAGCACAAACGAGGGACACGCCGCGCACACGGGCCCGCAACACGCGTACGCCGCAGCCATCGAGCCAGTCCCGCCCGCCCGCGCGTCCGCCGTGTGGCTGCCCAGCCGAGTCCCTCTGCGCGTCTATCCCGTGTCCGGAGGTCTACGTCCGTCTATCCGTCCCATGCCCGCTCCACTCACCGCCGAGTCTCCCCGACGGACGCCTGAACGGTGGTGCCCAGGGTCCGCCATTACCCAGAACTCACACACACACCAGAGTATGACAAGAGAAGGAATACAAAGGAGAGACGATAGAAAGGGAGGATAACAGAGGGAAAGAGAAAGAGAAAATAAAATAGATACAGCGGGGTGTCGACAAAAAGTCCTGACACCCCCGCAATGCTTTGAATACTTTGCATCCCCCCCGAAACGCCGCGTCTGATGCAATGCGGATCAGAGCCTGGTCCCTTCCCTTTTTGTCTTCTGCTGCCGTTATCGAGACCTATTCATCTGGTGCTGGCCCTCGGGGGCCCCTCCGCTGCGGTGAAAGAAACCCCCTCTCCGTCGTCGTGACCCCTTTTCGTCATTGCGCCGCCGCTCCGCGTCCGCCCATGATCCGCGGCAGCGAGCGCCAGCCCTTCTCGTTGGGCATCTTGATTTTGCCAAAGTCCTCGTCCAGGTCCAGGATGATCTTGAGCGCGTTGCGGCTGCGCGCAAACGGGCTCGTGTCCAGGCTGCCCGCCGTGCCGACCGCCGCCATGGCGTCGGCTACACCGCCGTGCATCTTGACCTCGCCCTTCTTGCCCGGCATCGGCACCACGTTCTGGAGCACCTCGTACGCCGCGAGGGTGAAGCCGAACTGCGGCGATGATCGGAAGATGCGCGCCGGGCCGCCCTTGAAGAAGGCCCGGAAGCCCTCCTCCTGCCAGATCGTCCTGGCCGCGTGTCGCAGGCCCGTGTACGACGCCTCGCCCTTGCGCGCCTCGACCTGCAGCCGTGTCTTGATCACGTCGCACGGTGTCGTCAGGTACGCGGCGGGCATGCCGGCGATGGCACCGGCCGTCAGGAGCTGGAGCACGCCGAGCTTCTTGGTCGCCGACTCTCCGAACAAGTCCTTCTTCAGATGGCTGTAGGTCGGGAAGTAGATGGCCGAAAACGGGACGTCGCGCAGCAGGCATGCCGTGGCGCCCTTATAGAGGCCCATGAGACCCAGGTTGCGCACGATCCACATGGCCGATCGCTTGGGCGTGCCCTCGACAGTCTTGGCCACCTCGCCCTGCACCTGCAGGCGAATCTTGACGATTTCGAGGGGATTCGTGAAAACCTAGCCGAGTCAGCACAACGATACCTAGGATGGGAGAGTTCGTGGGGCAGGAAAACACGTACGACTTGGCAGCCACCGGCGCTGGCACCGGCCAGAACCTCGGCGCTCCAGTGGATCTTGCCCTGCTTGTCGGTGAAGTGGCCGCGGACAAGGTCGTTGACCGTCAGCTTGATGGCCTTTTCCGGCGCGACGCCGACGAGCTGCGGCAGAACACCAGAGTAGAGACCCCGGAGGCCCTCGTTACGGAACACCTTCTGGAAGCAGTCGATGGAGTTCTTGTACAGGCGCTGGCCGGGCTGCGCGCCGCGCTGGTTCTGTAACCGGGTCTTGACGAGATCGATAGGGTATACCATGAAGGCACCGAAAGCACCCGCCAACGAACCGAGCCCGAAGTTGTACGTGGACTCGAGCGCCTTCTCCAAAAAGGCCGCCTTCTTGGTCGTCGCCTTGTGCAGGGCGCCCATGGCCGTCTCGTCGGTGTCGTAGACGGGGCTGCGCCACGAGGGATCCAGAACCTTTGCGAAGTCGTGCAGGCCGAGACGGCCCGTGGGCTCGTCGATGCTGGCAAAGTGGAACAGAATGTCGGCCTCCATGGGTGTGAAGAGGGAGAAGCGGGTGACCTTGGCGGCCTCGTTGACGAACTCGGAGCGGGTGATCTTGCCGTCGCTGCTGCGGAGGACGGCGCGGCGCACAATGAGCTCGACCAGGTCCATCTCCTTGATCATGTTCAAGAAGGCGCGGACGTTGGCGTACGAGATCTTGCTGCTGCTCGAGATGTTGCAGAGGGTGTGGATGTTGGCGAGGAGGTGGTCGGAGAGCTTGTGCTTAGCCGTCTCGAGGATGATGCGCTCAAAGTCCTCGGGGTTGATGTAGCCGTCGCCGTCCTTGTCGAAGAGCTGGAACGCCTGGCGGATGCGCTCGCCCTGGAGGCCGCGCAGCATCTGCGCGAATTGGGGGTAGCTCAGGTCATGGCGCTTCTTCTGGCTGCCAATGTACAGCTTGGCCCACTCGCAGTCCCAGTCAAAGGGGATGTTGTCGGGGCCCTTGTTGAGCTCGTAGAGCTTGCGGAAGTCCTCGTACTTGACGGTGCCGGTGCGGTCGACGTCGAAGAGGCGGAAGGCGATCTCGTACTCGGCGTCGGGCTTGAGGAGGAGGTTCTCGAAGACGCCCCAGTCCGTCAGGGAGACGCGGCCGGCGCCTTTGCTGTCGGCGACGCGAAACAGAATCGAGTATTGCTCGCGCTTGATCTTGTGCTATACGAGGGAGCCGCGCGCGCGCAAATTGCGCGCAATCGTGATTAGCCAGCTGGTCCTCTCGCCTTCTGCTCTCGTCTGCGTAGGCGCCGCGCCGCGTTGCGCCTGCGCCGCTTCGAGGGGAGAAGAAGGAAAATAAAAACTCACATAATCCTCGTTCTTGGGGGCGACGGCGTTGATGAACTCGTCGGGCCCCATGTACAGCTCGCCGGTCTCGGTGTCCTTGATGGCATTGCTGATAAAACGCGCCTTGGTCTGGGCCGAGACTTGGACGGGCTCGTCATGGCCCACGAGGGACTCCTTGACGGCCTCCTTGACGACCGTAGCCCTTGACATGGTGGCTGGCTGGGCAGCGAGTTTCGCCGGTGTGCGGGAGGGACGCTCGAGGCGCGGCAGCTGCTCTGCGTGTCAGGGCCGGGGGTTGTCTCGTCGTCGTCGTTGTAGTCGTCGTCGTCGATCTGGCGTTTCGTCGTCGCTTCGTCACAGGGAAACACGCGACCGGGGGGGTGTGGCACGCCGTGTTGGAAGAAGGGTGAGGAGGACACGAGTCCCGTCACAAGTGCCAGACCGGGGGGGGTGCCTCGGGAACCGGACCAACGTTGGCGGCAGAGCCAAGAATAAAAAATAACGGCGACGCGAGGGTCTGTTCTCGCGCTCGAACGATACAAACGACACACCGTCGGGAACCAAATGCGCGCAGGGCAAGAAAACGAATCGCAAACGTGACGAGGTTCGTAGAGGGAGGAGGCGGACGCGCAAGGGTAGAGGAGCTGCAACGGCGGCTTCGGTCGGCGGCGGCGGCGAAGAAAAAAAATATTCCCTGACTCAATTGGAGAGATGGGACGGGGGATGGGATGGATGGCACGAGATTCAGCGAGTCAAATGGCTGGGCTGCCGTGTGTACCTGGAGGAAGGCGCCTCCTAACTTCGGGGGGGGGCGGGGGGAAGCCCTGGAGACCTGGAACCTGGCAAACGACAGGGGGGGCGGGGGCTTGGGAGGCAGGATGGGACCCTTCAGGCGCGGGAGGGCGGTCTGCAGGCCGCGCCGCCGGGGAACCTCCACGGGCAACGCCAGCGCTCAGCGCAGCCTCGTACCGAAATCCCCGGATTTACTTTGCGCCGGCGCATCGCACCCGGATAGAGCCCTTGGAGCCCCAGCGCTACGGGCACCGAAAGGCGGGCCAATTGGGGAAGAATCGGGGCGTCAGGGCCCTTTCCTGGCTTGCCAGGTTCTCCAGGGCGGTCCGCGGGTTCCAGGCGCCCCCCGTCAACCAGCCGCCGACAGCGCGGGCTCCAGGTTGGCGTGCAGCCAGCGCAGCACCTCATCCGTCCATGTGACAGGGGATGCAGGGTGCCGAGGATCGGGGACTTGGATTTGGCCCCAGCTCCGTGCCGTAGCCGCAGCCGCGCCGAGACGGCCGACCGACCGAGCGACAACTGACTGACACACGGACGGACAGATAGGCGGATGGGCGGACAGACAGCGATCAAATCCCCGTGTTTGGCCTTGGTGTTTGCGAATGTGACGTACGGAGTACCTCAGGTATGTACGAAGTTACAATCTGCAAGGTACTCGTTCGAGTTCTGCACAGGACGGCGCAGTCTCCCAATCAGCGAGGACGCCCACCATCAGCGCTTCAAAAATGGAACAACAGCCTCATCGTCCACCCGCCAATACCTGAGCTAGCGGTCGCGGCGTCGAGACACACCTGCAGCTGGCACCTGCCGGCCTGCCTTACCGCTCCCGGTCGTCATGCCCGTTTTGTTTCGCGCTCCCGTCCCTCAACTCACTCAACTCAACTCACCGCATAGGTATGCACACGCACACACATGACCCCCCCCCCCCCCCATCCCCCCTTTCAGTGTGGGTCGTGTGTGCGCGCGCGCGCGCCGCGCAAATGCCCCCTTTCTCCACGTGCTGCTGCGCAGGACCGCTGGCGTCGGGAAGCCCCGGACGGGCATGATTCGGCATGTCCGGCGACACCTCATCCATCAGGTACCTCGAGCTGGGGTACCTGAGAGCTGCGCCTTGCCTTGTTATTATCCCGCAGCCAGTCCGCTTCCATCGTCACGAGGGCCCTCGAGCTTGGAAGAGCAAGGTCGGATACTCGGGACGTACCGCACGGCGCTTGAACGTAGGTACGGGCGGCTTGGGGCGGGTAAGGTACTTCGTGCGCAGCTTCTCGTGTCCAACGAAACGAGGTACCTGCGGACTACTTCGTGCGGTACTCGTACCTGCCAGATGCCCAGTGGAGCAAAACGACATTGTGCTGGATCCTTGGAGATGGAACGTTGACGACCACGACCGGTTGGCGCGGCTGCGCTTGTCTGCCTCCCCTTCATCTCCGTCGCCGGCCAGCACCGCTCGCAGGGCGCCGCGCCCATCACAACCAAGACACCGAGGCAGCTGTCGCACTGGTCTCAACGTCATTCAAGTTATGTAAGGCAGGTTCCCCCCGCGCGAGGTCATGATACTCCATACCATACATGGCGGCAACCAAGCGCAAAACCCCGACTACCCGCTCCTCCTCTCCTCCTTTGCCTCCCTGACGCCAGACACACCGTCTTCCTCGGCGGGAGCTCTATCCTTTCCCGCCCCTTGCGCACCATCCCCCCGAGAGCGAGCTTCTTTCCAGAGCTGCTCTCCCGCTCTAAAGCATCTTGCCCTCTAAACGCCAGATATGAGCACGCGGTCCTCTTTGCTGAAACCTCGCTTGGAAATTATGAAAATAGTTCATGAATGTCGTTAAAAATGTATGTCGCGATGGCCAGCACCATCGTCTTGGGTTGCGCCGTCGCGGTATGCCGTCGCGGTCGACTTGACTTATTATCATTACGTCCCCGGATAGACTCGTCCTGTTCAGTGTACGCCAGCACAGGCGGCGCGCAGGCGCCCGAGTCGGCTGCTACCGTGTCTCGGTCTGTCGATTGCGCGCGGCCGGAGTTTTTTTTTGGGTGTTGCGCTGTGTTGTTGCAAAGGGTCGGCCTACAGTCGGCAACAGTACTCTTTCAAGACGACGGACAGGAGGCGTGTCGGGTTTATCCCTCCGTGGGAACCAGGAACCCGCCGGTGTAAGGCGCGCGGTCGGCGTGCTGTTCGACATTGACGGGCCGCACTCGGCTAGCACGAATGGGCACGCCGTGGTGTGGCAGCTTGAAGCCCGCGTCCAGGGCGCGCTGCACGACGGTCGAGGCTTCCTTGAACCGTCTGTCCTTGTATTTTTCGTACACGGCCGAGTGATGCAAGCGAGGCGTTTCGCAGCACTCAATCATCATGGCGACGAGCGGCTTCACCTGCATCCAGGTGTATCCCGAATAGTGGACGTGCTGCAGGGTCTGCTGGCTGTTAGTGGCGAGTCCCTCGCGATGTAAAAGGAAGGGAGATCCAGCACTTACCCAGTCGCCCTTGTTTAGGATCAGCCTCGACAGGCAGTGAGCTCCGGCTGCCAGGAAGCTGGGCGGCGACGCGACGAAGCGCTCGTCCATGATGGTCAGCTCGAGGAAGTACTTTGCCAGCGTGCGCGTGTCCAGGTCGTAGTCGTCGGCCTTGCTTACGCGCCGCAGGAAGCTCATAGGTCCCGGCCATCCGAGCTCAAAGCTGAGCATGCTGAGCATGAATCGCTCTGCCTTGAGAATCTCCTCCACGCTGTAGCCGCCGTCCACCATATAGACGATCTCCTCCAGCGAGGGGCAGTTGATCTCCTCGTACTTGGATGCAACCAGGATGGCCGTCGCGCCGACGAGCTGCAGCTTGCCGATGGAGACGACCTTGCATGAGAGGAACCTGTCGATGTAGTTGACCGTCAGGTAGAGCGTCTCGGGCAGCAGGCTAAACCGATTGTGCACCTGCACCAGCCAGTCCATCAGGACCGAGCGCATTGACCACTGAAT
Source organism: Purpureocillium lavendulum (assembly GCA_029168975.1). NCBI lineage: Eukaryota > Fungi > Ascomycota > Sordariomycetes > Hypocreales > Ophiocordycipitaceae > Purpureocillium > Purpureocillium lavendulum. Next base: position 2,052,306 of record JAQHRD010000008.1, on the reverse strand, counting down.
CTCGGTTTGAATCTCCATGTAGTGAGGATTCGGGAGTAGCTTCACCTGTGCGAGGAATAAGGTCAGCAAATTGGAGCAGTCGTGAAGGATGAGAGGGCCGGGATACTCACCTCGAGCTCTCGGAAATACTCAAAAATCTCCTCGCCATACTCGGCAACCATGCTAATATCCCACATCTCGTCCTCAATGTCCTCCGCGAGGCGGGTGCGCTGGACCTCCATTCTAGCTTCTTCCAGCTCTCGCTGCACGCGAGAGGTGACGCGGGGGGCCAAAAGTGTTGTTACGCCACCGGTGGTGAGATCGCGCGATCGAAACGAGTGTGCAGTTGTGTAGGCCTGGTCCTGGTCGTCGTAATCCTCGTCGTCTTCCTCGTCCCACTCTTCAGGCTCCGACAGGCCAGGCGTTTGGCCCTCGCGGTACGAGACTGCCGAGTGATAGGGCTCCTCGGAGATTTCAGGGAGCCTGACGTGCAGGTCGGCGTAGGCCTCGTTGTGGTTCGGCTCGGGCAGCGGATCGTAGTTGCCAGCGCCGTATGGCAGCGCAGGATAGGCAGACGGGCGGTCGTTGAGACGCGGGAGCAGCCCTGCCTCGTCGATGCTCCCATTCGCTGCCCGATCGACGGCGGCCACGTCTATTCGCTCGAGCTGCTTGCTCTGAGTCCTGCGAAGGGTCGGCTGTTGGGGCTTCAACTGCGGCTGGCTTTTATGGTGCCTAGGTTGCAAAGGCAAACCGTCGTGGAGTGACTGAGAAATCAGGGGATCAATCGCCTTGTCGACTTCAGCCGAGCTCCTCTGCTGTGGAACAACCAGAGCACCCTGCTCGGGGTAGTCGCCAATCTCAAGAGCAGCGGCGGACGTCACGAGCCTCTTTGCTGGCTCGGGCGGCCGTGCCTCAGTGCTCGGCTTAGGTTTGCTCGCTAACGCGGCGTTTCGTTGTGCAGGGCGCGAGAGGGCGTCCTTGCTGTTGTACGGGATGTTTTCCTTGTTCACCACGCCCACTGGCTGTGCGTGACGAGGAGCCAGCACCACGGACGGGCCTTTGGACACCTTTGCCTCGTCGCGAATGCTGGCTGTGTTCTTGGTCAGGTTGGTGACATCGCCAAAAGCAGCGCGTTTCGCTGGGCCTCGGAAGCCGGCAGTGGTTGCAGCGGGCGCAGAGGTGAGGTTCCCAGTCGATTTGTGTCTATGATGAACGGAAGGAACAATGTTCTCTGACCCACGGGGTCGAAATGGCTGCGAGAGAGAAGGCGAGGTCAGCTCAAACTTGGTTTGTGGACGTGACGAGACGCGACGAAACTTGAGTAGCCACTCGGCCCCAGTGCCGCGCTCGACATAGGGTTGCGGGACCATCAAACTTACCCGGGCGTCCATCGTGAGATGACTGCACTTAAGAACCTAATGATGCAGGTTTGATCCTGTTTGGCGCGACAGCTCCCGTAGAAGCAGAGGCGTTGGAGCGGCAGGGCCGTGACAAGTCGCCTCTCGTCGCGTCAAAATGTACATAAAATCGAAATTTGACTGTGTCGCCAGGCTGATCGCGCACGAGCGTTGGAGGGCTGAACAGCGGAGAGGGAATCGATGACGCGCGAGAAGACGCGTGCGGCGAACGCTCGTGGGAAGTACAAGGCGCGCTCAAGCACAGTCGTCGTTGAATGGAGACGGGCGGTCGTCGATCCTTGTTCGTCGGCGAGCGTCTGACGGTCAGACAGCGGCTCGGGGCGAGGCAAGGCAGGGTCGGCGGCCGCAGGCAGAGAAGCAGGAGGTCCCAAGGCCCCAGAGAGCTCCGCAGGGGCAAAAGGAAGGGGAGAAGGCGACGACCTGAATGGGATTGCGCGCGCGGCACGTTGCAAGAGACGAGTCGCGGTTCAGATGGAGAGGCTGCGGTGGCATCAAATCTCCCAGGGGCAAAAGGCGAAATTGGTGCTTGCAGGGTTTGTCGCGCAGGGGATGACGGAGACGGACGCCGGGATCTGAGGCGGTATGCGGATGGCGCTCAGGAGAAGGCAGGAATTGCGTCAAGTCCAGCCTCCGAGTGCAGGCGACAGCGGAACTCTGGCGGTTTTATCGAGCTGCGCCAATGCCGTGCCAACGATGCGATGCAGTGGGTGTGTTATCGGCGTGCCGTGCCGTGGGCTGGTGTGGTGGTGGCGGTGGAATAAAGGCTGATGCTGGGGTGGGTGGTGTTCGCTCGTTGTTTGTTTGTTTATGAGTTATGCCCGAAATAACACAGGCCATCCTAGCGTTGCCAGCCAGCCAGCGAGCCAGCGAGCCTGCCAGCCTGCGCTGCACAAATGACAGGCCAGCGCTGGGCCAGCCCTGGCGGTGCACCAGCCAGCGCCCACCGAAATGGCATGTAGCGCACGGGCCACAATGTGGCTCCGGCGCGCCACCGCCACGACTCGGCCTGTCGTCACGGCGATGACGATTTTCCGGGGCCAGACGGCTCGCTGCGCCGCTAGTCCCAATCGGGCCGCTCGCGCTATGCCGTCGCGTCTCACGGACCAGTCGACGAAACCGCCGAAAAGAAGAGAGGCAGAGCCAGCAACATGATGCCGGGACTCGTCGTAGTAAGATCTTGGATAACATCAGTGCTATAGATATCGACAGTGCCGAGCAACTTTTTTGTCTGGAAAAACCCCAAACCGAGCCAAAACCCTGAGCCAAAGTGCCGTTTCCGTACGCGTGTGGGGGGTCCCAGGGCAATCGCGCCACTCTGACGCGGATGCACGTGACCGCCATTCGGGTCATCTCGCTCTTTCGCACAGTGTCCCGTTCCGTCGCTGGCCGGACGCCGATGACAATGCCGCGAAACATGGCGCTCGAAACTGCGCCTGCGCGCTGCCCTTTACGCCTCCGCGCATTCTCTCCGCCTCCGTCGCAGGAAGGCGCCGATCGATGTCTCGATTCGATGGCGCCCTCAGTGCCTCGGGTGCCTCTCTTGCAGGCGCCCGACCGGGCTGCAGCAGAGCAGCGAGCTGACGGGCGCATCTGACCAGGCCAGTGTTTCATCCTCGCGCTCGCCCGAGGCTCCGACTGGGGATTGGAAGCCCAGCTCTCGCGACGCGGAACGGCCCTTGGCCAGCGGAAACATGCAATGCAAGCACGCCGCCGCGAACTCCTCTCCGCGATTTGTGCGCCAAACTGAGTTCCGCCTGGCATCGTGGCCGAAATGCCCGTGCGGAGCGGTCGATAAAAGATGGCATCGATCTCCCCTCACACCACCGCCCGCCAGCGCAGCCGCCGCGCTAGAGATGCTCTGCGAAGCCACCCGTTTTTTGCTTCCATGCTATCCACCTGAGCGCGACACAGTTCGGCCGCAAGAGACACCCATTTCCGCCGCGGACGCCATCTCCGATTCGCATGGGGGTCTGTCGGTCGGTCGCTCTCGCGCGCGCGCCCGGACCAGCGAGCCTGCCAGCTCTCTCGCCGACGGCGACGTGCCCAAGCAGGTCGTGCCACTCCGGTCAATCCGCCAGGGAGCTCGCGCCCCTGTAGCCCTTTTGCGCCGGAGAGCACCACCAGCAAATCGACGCCCTTGCGTGACGGCACTGGCGCGGCGCAGGCTGGCCCACGCAAGGTACGAGGAGGTAGGTAGGTACTTTGTAGAGCGCTCAACTCAACGCAACGCGATGTCATGTCAACGAAATGTCCCTTGATGGGCATTGGATGGCGCCGTCGCAAGCGGGACCCTTTGGCTCTTTGTACGTGTGCGAACGGGCAGAGCCAATCTCGCTCGTGCCAACAGGCTGCCGCTCCCGCGAGCACGAGGCCCACAGGCCATGTCCTCGACATGCCTGAGATCGAAGGGATGTCCACCGGTGCGCTGCGCCGCTGGTGTTGCGATAACAGCCGATGAGGCGGATCTGCCCCGAACGGCCCCCGGACCCGTCGGCAGCGTATGAGCATCAGCCAGCATGCCAAACGCTGCCCCGTCTGAGCAGCTCCTCATTAGACACATTGGGACGGTTCGTGGCCTCTGCGCACTCGGCTTCGCTGGGTCGCGGCGACAGCAACAGTCGCAAACGGGCCCGCCGTGCGTGACAGACGGCGAGGTTGCATGCGCTTCGCGCCAGGCTGTCCAGGCGGCCGAAAGAGCCATGCCTCCCCACTGCACGTGTATCGTGCCCCGTCGTTCCACCCAAGAGGCATCCTAATCGAGCTGCAATTCCATCATGTCTCGCACGAGTGTGCGACGTCTACACGCCAGAACAAACCCGCCACGACGGCCGCCGCACGGCGTTCGTCGCCAACAGCGACCCTCGGATGGCTCGCACGAGCGGCCGGCCAAAGCTGCGGCCGCCGTCCTGGTGTGGCCATGGGAGTCCACTTGCGACTCAACATGCGACCGGACCACTGGTGTGTATCACGCCGAGCCTGCGGCGGTGACGGACACGAAGAAAGGCACCAAGAGCGGCACAGTCAGCGACGGGGCCAGGTCTGCCGCCTTGGGGCGGTACGCACTCCGGTGCGTGTGGGCGGTTGAATGCAGACCAGGGTCCCCCCTCCAACCCGCCATTGACGTGCGTAGATGCCGCAATCCTCTGTCTGGTGGTGCCTCCGCAAGATCTCGACGCAGGGATCTTGGACTGCCCAAACGGCGCAGGCGAGGGAAGTTAATAGCGGGGGGAGCGAGTCGATGCGCTGTCATCCCGGCGCTGCACCAGGACATGGAGCGGCGCCGTCGCGGGACCTGATGCCACCTGGTAGTATCACAACCAAAAACTGCAACGGCGGTAACGACGCCGGGAAGCTTGTCTGAGGCCACTCTGGCCCGGGAGGGGGCTGAAACGCGGGCTGGGGGCGTACGACGGGGAGGAGACTCGCGCCTCGTCATTAGATATACGAGGGCAGATCGCGCGCGCGGGCGCAAAGAAGAAGCGGGACAGGATGGGTTTGCCATGATGGACACGCGATGGCAGCAGGGTCAGCGAGAGCGCTCCCTGCGCCCGACCAGTCGGTCGGAGTGCGTGAGGCGCGGCCAACGAACGCCAGGGACACCAGCAAGCCGGCGTCTACGGAGCCTACGAGGGGCAACAACCGGCCCATGCAGGTGGCCGCCGTCGCGACGCTCGCTCGGACCAAGCCAAAGGACGGGTGCGTACTGTAACAAGGTGTGCCCCGGCGGCGCATGACGAGCAGTGCCTTGCCTCCGCGTCGACTGGGCCCGGTCGCATCGCCAACAACAACTGATGACTGGGCTGGGCCGGGCCGGGCTGGGCTGGCTGGGGTCATGACAGATGCGCCTGGCCGGCTTCCGTTCTCTCTCGACAGCGACAGCTCCCGCCTGTCCGCTGGGCGGAAGCGATCGATGGAGCTGAGGGTCCGGCGGGCTCAGCATGTCTCAACTGGCCTCGTCGCTTGCCTTGCGCCGGCCGAGGCGGCATCCGATGGACGCCCATACGTGCCTTCTTCTGCCGTGCATGTTATTTCGAGCCGAAGCAGCGGGAGCAGCAGCAACGGGCGCAGAACAACCGGAATCCCCGCCAGTCGGACGCACAAGCACACACACGCACGCACGCACGCACATTCGCGCCACCACCGCTCGACAGGCTGGCACACACCTTCTCTCTCCCTCTCTCCGCTCGTCGCATTCGTGACCCCTGCCTTGCAGGAGAAAACGGGCGGCTCTGGGATGGCCGGGCCGCCGACGTCGACACCATTGGCTGGCGGCGCTGCCCCGATGTCCAGACGAGGTTGTGCGCTCGCTTGTCTTGCCTGGATTATGAACGAACGGACGGGGTGGAGGATGAGCCACAGGGACATTGGGGCATTCTAGGCAAGGCGGTCGGTCACACACTTGCGCGCTCTAGAACTCCTGTTCGCAGCCGCATCAGCGACGGGGCAGACGAGTGAGCGCACGCGCGCGCAAACGCAAAAGACGAGACGAGACAAGACGACTGGCCGAGGGAGCTCCTCGTCGGCGCGCGGCCCAAGAGCCCCCGGATGCGACAATGGCTTGGCCTGGCCTGGCCTGGCTGGCCGCGGGGGCGGCGGCGGCGGCGGCGGCGGCGGGCCTTGCGGTGAGGTGAGGTGAGGTGAGGTGGTGAGTGTGCGTACATGTACTCGTTGAGCCTGTGAGCGACAAGGAATGCGCCCAAGGCAGGCTAGCGGACGGTGCGCCAGGCCAGGCCAGGCCAGGCCCGGCCTGCGGAGAAGGGGGCGCCGGGCTGCCATTTGCTGCCCTGCTTGCCTGCCCATTTGTTGCTTGCCGGGGCGCTGCTGCGGGTCGGGTCAGTCAGTGGGAGGGAAACAGACTGGATGGATCCATCTATTCATGGATGGGCAGGGCGGTTCAGCCAACCCAACGGAGAGGCGTGGCGGACAAAAGCTTGTGCGCGCGTGGGTGGCGGGCGCATACAACATGGATGTTGTTGTTGTGTGAATGTATGGATGGTTCTGTATGCGCGGGGTGGATGATGTGCTGTTCCGTCCTGCTCGTGCTGTTCTACTTACTCCAGCACTGTACCTACTGTAGGTACTGTATTACCTACCTACCTACCTATGGAGGGAGGTGTTGCTCCTACTGCTCGCTGCTGCTGCTGCTGCAGCTGCTGCTGCCGCCGCGGGCCCCCGGAAGCACGTCCCTAACTCGGGGTCGCAAGAGGCTGGCTGGCTGGCCGTCTCCATGGAGCCCTTGACCTCACATGGCGGGAGAGGGGAGAGCGGGCGAGCCAGCCGGGGGAGGGGGGAACCTCCATAACACATAATGCTGCATGCGCGATGTACCAATGGAACCTCGGGGAGCGCATGTTGAAACGCCTGCTGGCGCGGGAGAGTGGGCGCCATGCGTGAAGAGGCGGCGGCGGCGGCGGCGGCGGGCCCGCGCCGAGCGGGAGGAGAAAGATGCCTACATATCGCAGATGATGAAGACGCCGTGCTGCCTTGGCCGACTTGCGCCTTACTTTCGTCCGCACATCACATTGTTGCCGTTCAACTGCCGTACCTACTGTCCCTGCTTCTTTACCAATGCTGCGAGCGCAAGACGGACAGGTAGAGACGGAGGCTGCGCCCGCGCTCGCTCGCTGGTGGCGTCCCCGGGCCGGCCAGCCAGCAGGCGGTCTGGGAGCCGAGTAGCAGCAGCAGCAGCAGCAGCAGCAGCAGCAGCAGCAGCAGTGCCACCAGCGGCGCCAACGGCTGAGGTGGTTTGTTGAGGCCGCTTCTGACTAACTTTCCGTCGCGTTGCCTACTCGTGCCTCATTACCTTATGAACTGGCGACGGAGCAGCCTCGTTCGGCTTGTGGGAGGGAGGGTCACAGGGCGCGCGCCGCCGCCGACGCCGTCGCGGCGCAAGGGAACCGCGGATCTCCGGACGGGCGGGGAGATTTTCATGTCTTGTATCGTTGGAGAGAGGTTGTCGTCGCCGGTGTTTGCGAGCACACGCATAGAGTGATGGGTGCGGCCAAGAAGCCGCCGGGAGCTGTCTGGCACCGTCCGGCACCTGGTCATCGGCCTGCCCTTCTTCTTCTTCTTCACCGTCAGATGCCGTTGCGCTCAAGACAGTAAAGGTAGACTGGGGGTGGTACCCAGCCGAGACCAGGCCAGGCCAGACCAACGGCGCCGTTCGGGCTGGAGTCGCAGCGGCCAAGGGCAGGCACATCAAGGTAGGTTAGCTAGCACGTCGCAACCATGGCGGCCACGGCGGCGTGTGTGTGTGTGTGTGTGTGTGTGTGTGTGTGTGTGTGTGTGTGTGTGTGTGTGGTGTGCCTGTCTTTGTGTGTGTGCGTGTGCGTTCGTGCGTGTGTGTGTCGCCAGTCCCCCATGCTCATCCACCCAACATGCCAGTCCACGCCCCATGCCCGCCCATCCCATCCCATCCCATCACATCCCATCCCATGTCGTCGTCGACGGACTTGGTGTCGGCGTGGGCGCCCAAAAGCTGGCGTGCATCCCGCCAGCGGCCGCCGTGACGCTCCTGTCGGCGTCGCAGCGCCTCCTCATGGGCGGCGACGCTGAATTGGACGGGCATTAGGGCCCCTTTGTCCAACGTCGCGGGGCCTGACCGTGTAGCGCACTGGGAGCCAGGTCCGTTGGGGCAGAGAATCGGATGCGAGGCGAGGTGAGGAGGTGAGGCGTCCGCCGACCCTTGGGTGCCTTGAGCCTTGGGTGCTCCCGGCTGCGAGCCGAGTCGAGTCGCTTCCACCTACTTCGTACCTTGGCCAGGACTGTGCCAGCGCCGGCACCTGGCACTGTGCCATGGAGTGCCGACCGGAGCTGCACCTCAGCCCAGCCCCAGCCCAGCCCAGGCAGAGGAGGTCCGCCGCTAAACTGGAACCGAGCCAAACCAAACCAAACCACACCGCACTTGCGCCCCGGGCTGCCCGCACCTGCAAGGCCGACAACCTCGCGCCAGATGGGCATCGGGGTCAGGGCGCCTCGAGTGAGGGACCGAACCTCCCGCGGCTGCGCACAGCCCTGAAGGACGCCCTAAGCGACTCTCCGTGCCGGGAATTGCGTCGTCGCCCGCGCAGGCGTCGTGGGGATCACTGAAGCGGCCGTTGCGGATGGGGAGGGGTGGGCGAGATCGATGACGAGCCCAGGCGCGCAAAGAGGCTTGGGTCATGCGCTGGGCACCTCAGGCACGACGGGCGCACGACGACCTCCGCTGACGGTGCTGTGCTGTCTGTCTGGCACCCAACGCCTCTCTGCCGCCTGCTGGACGATCCATGGGCGCTGCTCGTGGTGGCCCAGTTAGCCCCAACGACCCTCCATGCTCGGCTGGCGCGCGCCGCACAGCGCCGGCAGTTCCATGTTGCGCGCCCGCTGCACTGTATCGAACCGAACCAGGCGCTGGGATGCGATCCATCCGTCCAGCCCACCTCGTCCACTGGAGAGCCGCCCACGCGGGCTCCCCGTAGGCGCCCGTAGAGCGCCAGCCAGCGGTCACCAGCACCACATCAGTACCTACCCGGACATACCTTAGGTCACCACCACCACCACCAGGCCACCCGACCGCCAGCCCAGCACAGCCCAGCAGCACGGTGCGGCCCCAGCGGTCCACCGCCGCAAGCAAGCCAGCCAGCGACAAAATCGGTCGACCTCCGCCAGCTGCTCCTCTTTTCCCTCCATGCACACATCCTTTCGCCTTCGCCCGCCCATCGCCAACCATCCAAACCACTCCTGTCATCCCTGGTGAGTTCCATCGACTCTATCGCCATGCGCGATCACCTCCCTGCCTCGATTTCGCATTCCCAAATCCCCCCGCGGCTCCTGGCCCCGTGCCCGCCTCGCCGTCCCTGGGCCTGCCTCCCGTCCCGGCAGTCCGTCCTGCGATGGATGGATGCCCTTGGGTCGCCTCGCCCATTCCCCCATCGCACGCCGTCGGGCACGCCCGTCGACGCCTCTCCTGCCCCCGTCTCGATTCTTTGCGAGGAAGACCTTGCTAACGAGCCTCGTTTGTCTCCAGGCCACGCCGTCTCGAGCGCCCCCTCGGTCCCTTTTCCAAACGGTCGCTCATCGTCGTCGCCGCGCAAGCCCGGAAGCCGACACACACGCACAAAGCCTCCCCCCCGAGTTGGCGCTTACCGCCCACGACCTTGGCGGTGCCGCCCTGTCGTCTTCTACTCGACATCCAGCGTCTTCTCGAGGCGTCCCGACCGAAATAAATTATATCTGGCCGTCGGCCGCCGCGAGACCTGTCCAAGAGTCGGTCCCGGGCGATACCGCTCTGCTCAGGCGTTCTGGGCCTGTCCCGGTGTGCGGTCCACCCACACAAAACCCGCAGCGCACACAGCAGCGCCGCACCACCACTGCTACCACCACCACCACCACCATCCTCGTCACCTCCGCCTCCGCCGCCGCCGCCGCCACGACGGCTGCCGCTGCTGCTTTTGGGCCCGATCTTCGTCCGCCCGCAACCCCTCGCGATCGTGCAGTCAGGACCGGCAACGCCCCGGCTGCATCAATACCTTTTGTCCAGGCGTCATGGCTTCCATGTCGCCGATAGACACCGCCGCGGCCGCTGCCGTGTCGGGCCCCTCGTCGCAGGGCGACAGCGTCTCGCCTCGCCAGGCGGCGCCTCCCAAGAACGTCGCATTCGAGCTCATGTTCTCCAACTCGCCTCAATACCGCGCGCGCCTGCCCATGCGTGTGCAAATCTTCCCCCATGACACCACCGACTCCATTGTCACCACGGTCAAGAACTTCTACGGCCTGTACTCGAGTCCGACAAGCTCAAAGGGCGTCAGCTTTGAGGATGACATGGGCAACACCCTCATCGCGCGCTACGAGAACTTCCATGACCACATGGTCGTCTACGTCCGCGTCATTGACGAGGGCCCCTCGGTCTTTGCGCCGCATCCCTTCCATCACCCCTCGACCATTGCCCCCGAGTCGTACTACGGCGAGGCCTACCACCCACAGCCCCAGCATCGCGCTGAGCAGCACATCCCCCAGCCCGCCTCGCCGACGTCGCGTCGCCGCAGTCCGTCTCCCAACGCCCTTCGCGGCCGGAGGAGCGAGTCCGTAAGCACCACGGGCAAGAAGGGCCGTTCTCGTTCCGCCAAGAGCCGCCATCCCACGGCCCACAGCCACGCCGATGCTTATAGCGACAGCATGAACGGCTACAGTAGTGGCGATGGCGCCCCAAGCTCTGCCTCTGGCAAGACCAAGGAGCAGCTCGGCAACACCGACATCAGCGTCGAGAACATTGTTGAAGGCGGCCGTCGCAAGCGGGCCAAATTTGAGAGCTCGGTACGGCATCCTATCCCATCCCCACATATGATAGTCCATCTTGTTTCTAACCTCACAATTTGCGCAGGAATTGCCCTTGTTCGCGCCCCCTCAGATGCCAGCGGCGACGTCCAACCCGTCCGTGTCGCCGGCTCGCCGCATTGAGCACCACCGGCCGTCGATGTCGTTTGTCCATCCGGGCCAGAACCCCTTCCGCGACCCCCGGCCGATGCAATCTCCGCAAAACTACCACAGTGGCCTGGCCCACTCCAATATGTATGCCACGCCCGCGTCCCATGGCCACCGCTCCCGCAACAGCATCGGGTACGCGAGCAACGGCAGCGGCGTCGGCGCTGGTGTGGGTGTGCTCCCGACGCCCGACCCGACGGTCGGAAGCTGCATGTCGGAGGAGGACAAGGACGTCGCTCTCCAGCTGATGCGGCTCGGCGAGTCGTCCATCTCACACGGCCGGACCTCCGCGTCCACGCTGGATGACACCTTCAGCGGCCGGGCCGATGCCGCCTCGTCCACTGGCGCCACTAGCGATGGTGAAAGCGAGAGCGACGGCGACCTGCCCGCCGCTCGCCGGCAGAAGCTGGACGCCGCCGGGGGTGTCAAGCGGATATACCCGACCACCGAGGCGCACTTCATCCCCACCACCGAGGGCGGCACCGTCGGCGGTAGTGATGCCGGCTTCGAGGACGGCGCCAATGGTTTCGGCGACCTCATGAAGGCTGCCACAAACGGTCTTATGAAGAAGCCGTCCACCTCCAAGCCCAAGCCGTCCGGCGCGGCGACCCCCAAGATCCCGGCGCCAAAGCAGCCCAAGGCTCCCAAGCCCGCCGGCATCAAGACGAAGAAACTGCCCACCGCCCCGGCCACCGGCCCCATGTCCCCCGTCTCCACCACCCATTCGCGCAAGCCATCCCTGGCGTCTGTTGGTCACATTGGCCAGCCCGGCGAGGACGATTCGCCCGACCTGTCGACCAAGCCCCGCTGCCAGCGCTGCCGCAAGAGCAAGAAGGGCTGCGACCGTCAGCGCCCGTGCGGACGCTGCCGCGATGCCGGTCTTTCGGCCGATCAGTGCATCAGCGAGGACGAGGGCAACGGTCGCAAGGGCCGTTACGGTCGGCACATGGGCGTTCCCATCAAGAAGGAAGAAGAGGGCGGCGTCATGGTCGCCCCTCCGCCGGCCTTGCTCCCCGCTGCCCCCATCCTCACCACGGCCTTGGTCAATGTAAATGTGGACAAGAACAAGAAGCGCAAGCGGTAGTCGGTCTGGATCTTTCGGCTCGGTCTTTCGCGCGCACGTCTGGTTTGTTCTTGCTGGCTCGCAGCGATATGTCGACGGCGTTCACAGGCAGATTTCGCTGTACACGGAAAAGCGTTTCGCCTACATACACGGTCAAGGCGCGGCGCCCTCAACTTGACCGCTACACAAACGGGGAGGGATCCGCCTCTGGTGTCTTTTGCGGATGGGGCTCTTTGATGACTCTTCTAGGCGGTTTGTAATTATGCCGGTCTTCGCAGGGCCATTCACGTTCCTTTCACCACAGGCGTTGAGAAGAAGAGGGCAGGCGCAGTCCAACAACAACAACGGTCTTTGATTTCATGTTTTTTTTTCTCGTTTCCTTTTATCCCGTCTCGACGACGGACTGCTCCTGCGCGGATAGGGGCTTAGGCGGCGAGGGCGCTTAGTTGAGCCAGGGACTTCACGGCCCCATCAGCCCAATGGACGAGCCACAGGACCTTGCCGCCGGCGAGAGGACGATCGGGGGAAGATGACGGACATCCAAGGGTGGACGGCGGGGTGCGCCTTGGAAAAGTGTCTTGCCGAATGGATCTCGGGAGAAGGGGAGTTGGCTGCTGCGTGGCGTCTTGTCCGGTGCGTGCGGTGCGCCTTGTAGGATGGGACGGTCGGGGACAGAAACGCCTGTTGATGCTTTCACGAGGGCAGGCGGGTCGTTTTTCGCGAGCAGTTACTTGCCTGTATGCGTTTCCTTTGCCTCCTTTTTTGTTGTCCCTCCCACCACCACAACCGGGAGAGTCTGTCGGGCGGCGAAAGCAGGCAAACGGGGGAGGCTCCCAGCCCGGTGCGGTGCACCACGACACCAGAAACGGGGGCTGGCGGTGGCAGTGGCGAGCGGGAGGATCGGGCGGTTCGTCCTATTTTGATTTGCTCTCTTGTTGTTTTTTGTCCTGTCTGACGCAGGTCGATATTTTCCTTTGACGTCTCGGTCGGTACCTAGTTGGCCCCTCGAGGAGCCATCAATGCTACATGTGAATTTTTCACCTTGGTGGTCCGTTATCCGTGTCGCGAAGCTTGCGCAACGCATTTGTCGTGCTACGCGACCGCTCTGGAGGCTGTTGAGGCTTTCTTTCTCTCTCCGCCGCATCGTGCCTGTCATGGTTCGACGTGGTGGAAGCGAGCGCCCGGCCGCGCCAACGCCAATGGGCTCCGTACCGCGCGCACGCGAAGTCGCAAGCCCGCGCATCGGGTTTCCTGCGTGCTGCACGGAGCACTTTCGGCTATGCGACGCTGATAAGCGTATTTGTCGTGCCTGGCGACACGTGCTGTGGGCATGGCGGCGCCATCCAAGGTGGCAGAGTAGTGACACAAGATGCGCTCCAAGTCTCGAACCACCAACAACACCTGCGAGTGACACACATACATGAACTCACGTAACTGCGCAGGGCATCAGCAATACGTAGTCACTGCACAACAAAGCGCACTGTCGGCGCATCAGTACGGCGAATGTGGAATGAGGAATGGTTGCGCGCGCGAGCTTCAATGGCTGTCCGGCGCAAGCGCCCTTGGTGTAGGTTAGGTTAGGTCAGGTTCAGCATTGCGCGCAACTGCCGGACCGCAACGTGCGCACATCCCTCTGGCCGCCACGGGCGTTTCCTCGGAGCGCAACCACCGGGGGCGAGGTGGGGGGGGGGAGCCGCATTGGCGAAAGAATCGTCGCGACACCACCATGCGCGCGCACCATTGCCAGGCTATCGCGACGATGAGGCATTCGCGCACGCACGCACGCTTTTCGCGGCTTTGCTTGACGGAAGCGCCGCCAGTCCGCAGCAAGCGCAGCTCCAGGGTTGGCGCGCGCTAGCCCGCATGCGGCAAGGCGCATCGCCCGCCTTCTCACTTCCATCGCTGTCAATCCTGTCCCGTCTGCACTGCCGCCGGCCTTATCGTGCTTGCTCTTACTTGCTCTTTGCCTACGCCAGCGCGCGCGCGCGCCGGGGCCCCAGCACCGTCACTGACCACCAGCACCAGCACCAGCATCGGCACACACACACACACACAGGCGCGCCGGCGGGCCGGGAAAAGCCGTTTTCAGTGTGGAGCCGGGTGTGGGTACCGCGACAGGGGGAGGAGCCGGGCGGGCGGCAGTGGAGACGGGGTGGGGTGGGCAGACCCGCGGTGGAGACGAGCCGATTGGTTCCTGGCCTGGAGGCTTGGACAGAGGCCGGGATGCATCACGTGCGCGCGCACGGGATTTGCGGCGTGGCAGAGTAGAAGCGGACCCAGTGCATATTGTTGGGGACTGACGTCATTGGGCGCGATGGAAGTCGCGACCAGTTAGGCACGTAGTTACCCCGCTTGCCAGGAGGGGTAATGCCGACAACATGGCAGGCGGGCGGCTGACTGCGCGCTGGGCGACGACGACGACGTTTGGCGGAGCCCGGTTTCCCGCGCCGGGGAGGGAAACAAAAACATAGTACACGATGGGCGGTGGCGGGCTTTCCATTAGCCAGAGGCGGGCCGGTGTGTGTGCGAGTCGAAACAAAACACATGCGCCGCGCCGCTGGAAAATCGGGGCCCGCAAAGGGGACTTGGGGGGACCAAGGGGACTTGCGATAGGGAAGTGGGCTGCGAACCGTCCAGCAGCGGGGTTGGAGCGAATCGGCGCGTGGCGGAATGACAAGCAACCGCCCATCGGCCAGTGGCCGCCGCCGCCGACGACCAGGGTGTGAAGATGCGCATGCATCCATCCGTGGTGCTCGGAGGATTCGATGCGTGGCGGCGGTGGTGCAAGCCTGCTCGGCTGGGCTGGGCTGGGCTGCATACGGTCAGTTGCTGATGGAGGGGCGGGCCAGAGGGCGAGGCGAGGGATTGCATTGGATTGGAAAGGAACGGCAAGGCAGGCTGCATGAGGTTCGTCGAGCCGCCGAGGAGGAGAGAGACGACATGGCGTCGACGACGACGATGCCACAGCGCCACACGGCGAGACAGCGCAGCGGGCTGTCGTCGTCCATGGTGTCCCCCGTGTCTTACACGAAGAAGGCGTCGTTACCCGCCGGTGCAGCTCCGACGCCTCTCCCTCAGTAGTTCTCTTTCCGGCTCGGCGGCGCACCAGGTGAAGCCCGCCAGCCCGGCACCCGGAGCCCGGCAGTCGGAGCGACGGCGCGCAGATGCCCACTGGTGGAACGTACAGTACTCGTACTGGGAAAGGAGGGCCAGCTCGCGCATCCGTCAGGAAATTCGCCGCAACAGAGTTTCCAACACGCACACCAAAAACCCAAGGCGCACGCAGTCACCGCCCCCATACCGCCGCGACGAAGAATCCGGAGCCGTAAACCCGCCGCCGCCGACGCTCCCAGCCCGAGACTCGCAAGGGGGAGGATAAAGGGAAAATATTTCCCGGTCACGCGCGCCGCGGCGGCGACGAGGAGAACGACGTCGGCCGCCGCCCGCCCCTTGGGCCAATGACGGCAAACAGCAAAACCGGCGCTGGCGCCACGTACCCCGGACGCCACGCCGGAGGCGCCTGCTCCTTCCGACCACTTCTCGAGTTTCCATTAGACCTGAGTTATTGCATTGCACCCCCGGCCGCGGCGGCGGTACGTAAGGCTTTGGTAAACCTCAGGTCTAATCGTATCGCGAGGCGCCGCCATGATGCCGGCGCATGAGACAGCGGGCAGATGGTCGTGTAGTCGGCGTGGTTGGTGTGGGTGTTGATGTTGTTGCGCGCCGAGGCTGGCGAGGGGAGACGACCGTCGACTTACACGAGGCGACGGGTGAGGTGCGAGACGACAGGAAGAACGCGAAACGCATGGGGAGAATGGTCCGAGGACATGCTGCTGGCAGAGGCATCGAATTTGAGCTCCGCGCCCTGGCGCCGGCTTGTCGTAGCGTCTCCCATCGACACCTGTTTGTTGGTCCTCGGCCCCCCGTTCGTCCACGCCGTGGTCCCCGTTGGTCGCCGCGTTGACGATAAGGCCCCAAACAACCCCGTCCCGGCCAACCACCCCTCGGGGCCGCAGCCCGAGGCGATATCGGGATACCCTCGCTCTCGCCCGCCCCTCGACCGCGGGACCCCCACACACCAAGAGGCAGGCGCCAAGGTGTCGCACTCCATGCGTTGTCACGCGGCCATGGTGGACATGGTGGTGGATCTTCCGTTCTTCGTCTCCGTCGTCGTCGTCGCCGTCGTTAGGAGGGGCGGGAGGCAAGGACTCACTCGCTCGATCGAGCGGCCCGCCCATCCATCTCCGCGAACGGCAGCCGTCGCAAATGGGTGGGAAGGATGACACGACCCAGCACCCGGCCGAGTCAAAACACCCTCCTCTCTGCATGAACAGCGCCTCCATGTCACCTCGTACGTAAACGGAGAGGAGATACAGGGAGGGGAAAACTCTGCGCCTGGGCTGGGCTGCCTGCTCTTCCTGCCCGGTGGTCGGACCGGCGAGGGAAAGAGACGGGTATATAAGACGCCCCCAGCGACGCCCTCTGTTGGTTCGTGTCCTGAAGCCGACGAGAACGGGAGAGACAAAAGAGACTGAACCCACCTCCGGGCTTCCAGGTCCCCAAACATTTCGGTCAATGCATCGTCACCATAGACACGGCCATGATCCCAAGCAAGGACGTCGACGCCGAAAAGCGGCCTGCCCCCGGACCTCTGCCCGCAGACCATGCGGAGGAAGACAACCACCACCACAACGATGAGGACCTTCGTGCCAACGACGACGCCGCGACGGCGCACCCAGAGCGCACGATGTCCAATGTCGACGCCCCCGTCGTGCCGCCCCCGGCCCTCGACGACAACGCCGACGAGTTCAAGCCGCCGGGGGGGCGCCTCCGCGCCTGGACGCAGGTCCTGGCCGCGCACCTCATCAACACCATGACGTGGGGCTACGCCGGCACCTTTGGCGTGTATCAGTTGCACTACACCGAGGCGCTGCGACTGCCGGCGTCGCAGGTGTCGTGGATCGGCTCCGTGCAGGTGTTCCTGACCTTCGCCGTGTGCGCCCCGTCGGGCCGCCTCGTCGACGCCGGGTACGCGCGCGAGGCTGCCGCCGCCGGCTGCTTCCTCGCCGTGCTCGGCACCTTCATGACGAGCCTCGCTACCGCGTACTGGCAGATTTTCCTCGCTCAGGGCGTCTGCACGGGGCTCGGGCTCGGCATCGCCTTCATGCCCGCCCTGTCCGTCACGAGCTCCTACTTTAGACACAACCGTGCCTTTGCTCTCTCCGTCTCTACGGCTGGCACATCTGTCGGCAGCGTTGTATTCCCCGCCACCGTCCAGTACCTCACGCCGCAGGTGGGCTTTCCCTGGGCGGTGCGTTGCGCTGCCTTCATCGCTCTCGTAAACTCCGTGGCGGCCTGTCTGATGCTTCGGCCGTACCTGCCTCCGCGCAAGACGGGTCCGTTGATCGAGTGGACGGCCTTCAGGGAACTCCCGTACGTTCTCTTTGCCCTGGGCTCGTTTCTCAACTTCTACGCCATCTACACCGGCCTCTTCTTTGTAAGTCAATTGCCCGGGTGATGCAGGGCCTCGTCGACTCACCTTAAGCAGATCAACAGTTTCGCCCGCAACATCATCGGCTTCTCGACAACGGACTCTGTCAGCCTCCTGCTCATAAATAACGCTCTCGGTATCCCCACGAGACCATTTGCTGGTTATCTGGCCAGCAGCCACTTCGGTCCCATAAACACCTACACTGTGGCGACCTTCTTCGTCGGGGTCGGCTTCTTCAGCTGGATCGGCGTCACGACGCGCGCGGGCATGTACGCCTTCAGCGTCTTCTTCGGCATCGCTATAAGCGCCAACCAGGGCGTCTTTGTCGGGGCCCTCGCGAGCCTGACCAAGGATCCGCGCAAGATGGGGACGCGGTTCGGCATGATAGAAACGCTCAGCTCCTTTGCGACCGTCGCGGGGCCGCCGACGGCTGGCGCGCTCATTGATCGCTCAGGGGGGAGCCATCGCCCGGCTCAGATCTGGGCGGGCGTCTTCATGACTGCGGCGGCGTCCATCTTTGCCACTTCGCGCATTGCAGCGGGCGGGTGGAAATGGAAAGTGAAGCTCTAGTCGGAGGGTGAAGCCTTCGAAACCAATGATAGTATACCCCTAAGGGCAGAATGACTTGACCCGAGCTTGGAAAGGGCAACAGGATCTCTGCCATGTCGCCAGTCAAGGCTTGTGTTGCAATCTGGAGGGACATGGAAACGCACACTATTTGCAAACATATTAATTAGAAAAGCGATGATGATTCCTACTGGAATGGCGCCCGCTCCGTTCCTGAATAGCTGGTGCTATGTCGATGTCAGGCGGTTGAGGGCTCTTGCGACCAGGGCAGCAACCTGAGTGCCGTCCTGCCATACTTCGTCATGCTCTCCGGACAGATCCCTGACGGCAACAATGTTGATGCCGTCTTTCAACAACTTGGTAGCCATAGAATCAGTCTCGGGCATATCGATCAGGGTGTCCTCAGGGGAGTGGGCGAGGACAGCCAGTGGCGAGCCGGGCCAGACGTCCTTGAAACTGCCAGCGAAAGTCGCGGGCGATGCAGTTCGCCAGAGTTGTTGATCCTTGCCAAAGGCGACGCCTATGAAGCCATCGTAGCCCTCTCTTCTGCTGGTCAAGGCAACGAGGTCATATATGCCCGAAATGCCGATGATCGCCGTGGGCGGTGGAACTGTCTCCCGCGGCTTCTGCCCTGCAAGAGCGGACTCGCCCATGAGAACTTGGAGAGCAAGAGTAGCGCCAGCCGAGTGCCCGAGGAGAATATAGCCCTGTGAGATGTGGTATTCGGAATCGAGGAAGTTCAGGGCAGCGCGGACATCCAAGACGTGGTCTGGATGTTCCGCAGTGCGCATATCCGACCTGGGCGTGTGTGCGGGGTCCTGAGGGAAGTCTGGGTGCGGGGACAGACGATAGTCAATGCTGATATACCCGCGAACTGCCGCTTGGGCTATGTCTCGGTTGCCGAGCACCTGCTTGATGGACGGCACGAAATCTACAACCGTGTTGCGGGGGTCGCGCCAGGCACCACCGTGAATGAAGCTAGAGCCGTGTCAGTTCTTCCAGTTGCAAAGGTAGAGGCATCAGACAGGCAAGGAGCGAAGGAAATATGGCGTTCGTACATGAGCCAATGCCCTCGATCCCGCCGCTTGACTGGCTCCCAAATGCCGACGCGCTGCAGCGCATGATCGCCATACTGTCGACACGTGTACTCAAGGCCTCCGATGTTTTCAGGTTGCGCCATTGCGTTGATTTCTTTGTGTCCGATCGGGCGTTGTGATTGTCGAGTTGGAAGGTGAAGACCTCAGCTCGCAGTCGGGAGCGGCACGTTGGCGTGCGGCGTCAAAAGCGGCGGCTGCGGGGCAGAACGCGGGACGCGGCATTGCGGGACGTAGCCGCCCGCCTCCTTCGGCACAATGCTCAGCTGGATGGAAACTTCCAAACCGTCTTGTCATGCCCTTTGCAGTAAATACTTGGTAGCGCTCGCCGTCTCATTCAATGATCACTCGCCCGCGGCGCTTCTCTTTGGCATCGTAATTGTTGTTCAAGAGTCGACAGCCATCTCCGATGCACCGCTTCACTCGCCGGAAAAGAGGGTCTGTCGGCATCCGGCCCAGTTCCGCCTTGCTCCGTATTCCGTGGACCCGCGCCCCGGCGACGGCGGAGGACGAGAACACACAGACTCTTTGTTTCCTGCATGTGGGTTGCGTGAGGCTGCAATGATGCACCGTCGGCGGTGTCGGCAGATGGCCTCGCTTACCGCACAGAGCTTCGCGATGTTACACGACATCGCCATGACCTCGAGATCCATATCCGATGCGTCTGCGGAACTGCTCGGGACGGCGTCTTCGGCAGAGGGCGTATCATTGCGCGACCTTGAGCGCAACATCGATCCGTGCATTCAAGCTTGCGAGGCTCGACCACGTCGTCCCGTCGACGTCGCCACGCGAGAGCTCGTCAAACACCAGGCGCACCTTGGCGCAACGTCTCTCGCAACTTTGCCGGGTGGCTAGACCGTTCCTGGCGCCCGTCACAGAGAGTGGCGTCTTGTTCCGCTGTTGCAGTAGTCCTGCAGGCCCTCCTGCGTTTGGCAAGGTTGAGCCGACCCGCGCGGGGCGGCAGGCAGGCAATTTCGAAGCGCCGCCGCGAACCAAGCCTGGACTATCGGACACCAGTTGTCGACCAGCAGTCGGGCTTCATATGACAACCAGCTTTGCGTTTTCGCCTCAGGAGAGCCAACATCAGCTGCTCTACAGTCCCCTTTCCGATTTAACCGGCCTCCGTGCAGCCTCCCCCGGTTTCTCTGCCTGCAGGTCGTGGTTTCAGCATTGCGTCCCAAGGTCGCACAGGACGGGTGTCCGCGGAAGGGCGGGGCCCGCCGATGGACGAACTGCTTGTCGGTGGACTGCGAACTTGAAATGGCAGCGGGAGGCACCTCTGCCGGTGCAGCAGACAGGCAAATGCCGAAGAGGCTGCCCGGCTGGATCTGCTCACGGACTCGGATCTTCGAGATGTGCGCACTGACGGCCCCGACGACGGCAGAATTTGGAATTGCAGCGGCGGCCCGCAAGCTGTCGGGCTGCTCGCATCCCGACCCATCCAGACGGAGGCTATCCACGGCCAGCCTCCACTCATGCCGCCTGCTCCATTGAGAGATTCGTCTGTGGCCTGGCAAGCCTGGCTTGGCGGGACAGGTCGACGCCTCGACGCCCTGGGCCCACTGGATGGACCCGTCAGGGGCCCATGATGCGCAGATTGTCGGCCAGGATGCGCCTCAGCTTCGGTCGCCGCCGGGAAGGATGCTCGCCGCGGACCAGGAGAACGTGGCAGCTGCTGGGACCCCCGACCAGGGGCGTGGCAGTCGCATCTCGTTTCGCACGAGTCCTCGCAACATGTCTTGCATCTCTTCGCTGCCCGCGGCTTTGGTTGGCCATGCCCAACAGGGCGTGCTTTTCTGTTGCCGTGTTGGGGAATAGTAGGTAGGCGATGGCAAGCTGCTCAGGGGAAACGGAAATGATGCAGGCACAAGCACGCTGGCAGAAAAGGTCCCGGACTGGACTGTACGAGTCTTGCACTCGTTCTCGCGAGGACGTGCATTAGTCGGGCAGGCGCCATCCTGGGCGTACCTCCCCTCGTTCGCAGGACGCGGCGGCGCCAACACGCTTGGAGCAGCTTGCAGGAGGCCGCGCATATGGCTCTTTCCCCCAGAGCCGCGATGCCTCGGCACGTGAGATTGAAATTTGCTGCGTCGTCTCGCAACCTTCCAACTTCGCCCAGAGGTCCCCCCCCAGCATCGACATCTCGCGCCAACAGGCCGTCTTCCATTCATCTGAGACGGACGAGGCGACGCCAACGCAGCCCCTCCGGCTCCGGTGCCCGTCGTGGTCCCGAACTTCATCTCCTACCGCCCGCTCAATTTTCAGCTCATCTTCCCAACCTTCAGGCTAGCGACGGTGTCGCGAGGCAGACGGCCCAGTTCGTCTCCATCTCGAAGACGACCAGCTGCTCCGTACTCCGTATTGGCATCGCATATCCTGGATGCTTGGATCACTCCGGCTCTATTGGCAACGGCTTACCTCCTGCGAGCCCACTTGCGCCCCGCCGGCACGTTTTGGATCTTCGAGGCTCCGGAGTGGAGGAGCCCTGCAAAGGACGTGCGCTGGTACGACGCGCCAGGACAGGCGCCGAGAGCCTGGTCAATGCAAGGGTTCCTCTGAATCGCTGGCGAAAATCCCTGTGAGGGACCCATCTCCCCGCCGCACCAGGGCATCATCGTCGCCAGCGACCAGAGAACAAACGTGCTTCGACGCCCGCGGATGGCGCCGCCACAGGCTGGAGCGCCACGACGACACTCCCGAACCAGCCTAGATTCGCCGAACCATGGGTCGGGCTACAAGCCTAGCGCGCATGTCAGCAGCCCTGCTCACTTCTCTCTGACAAGACTCTGCCCTCCCGTCTCCAGCCGCAGGGCTGTACCGGACGGCATCGACAGGGTTATGTCCAGATCGTTCAACAGGCGTTGCCGTGCCTTCCGGCCGTTGCTCAGTTGCTGGTGTCGGTACGCATGACTCGGATCGAACATGTCCAGCCCACCATGACTTTCACGTTGCACGGGAGATTCCAGCGCGCGGCGCCAGGTTGCGCCTCCTTGTCGTGGAACAACGTCCTGGCTTGCGGACCCTGTCCCAGTCGCCAGACGGTTGGCCCGTCGCAGGTCAAGCCCGCGGATCTCTCGAGCAAGCAAGAAGCTCCTTCGCGTAACAGAGTTTGGAGGATGAAAGTCGGTTGACAACGCATGACGAGAAGAATCCCACGTTGTTGCATTTGACCGGAGCACAGGCGACAGCGCAGGAAATAGCCACCAAAAGAGTCCATCGGCGCAGCACCGCGGACGGGACACCCAGCGGCAAGGAGATCCATTGCAACCGTGCCGCGCAGAGCAGATACTGGACCCGGCCGTCAGGTCGTGCACAGGGGTGCGAGCTTGTCCCTCCGGTGTGGGAGGGCCGGGAAAGCACGCGACGGGTTCAAACATGGAGGTCTGGCGCTGCACAGGTACCCAGCCTCGACGGGCCTCTCCCACCGTCGGGCCCCTGCTTTGGCCCGTCTGGACGTAACCACCACGGACGAGCTAAAGGCAAACACCATCGGCCATCCATGTTCTGGAGTCGATCTAGCTGGCTGCGCCGTGTACCTTGCATGTGCGCTACCTCGCATCCAACCCCATCGTTGGCGTGCCCCCAGCGCTCTCGACTTGGCGAGACCCGAACCCGCCACATCTCACCCAAGTGCAGGCGGCCCCTGCTCCAGTACTGGCCGAATCGTACTTTACCACTGCCTCCCCAGACTTTGCATCTCATATTCATACTTGCTGGGTTTTGCTCGTCTTGCTTCCACTGTGCCCCTCGCCGCGTCCCTCCCCACTGTCTTCCTCGGCCGTTGCAAGTCTCAGCTGTCTAGTTACGGGATCGATCCGCCACCAGAAAGACAGGACATGGTGTTTGTGGAATTGAACGGCCGGTAGCGTTGAACCGACATGGCGGGACAGAATGTCGACCTCACCGAGAACCTCGGGGCGTCCATGGTGGGCACTTGCATCGCCTTGCTCGTCCTGAGCTGGATCGCCGTTGGGCTGCGAACATATACGCGGGCCATCTTGATGAAGAGTTTTCAGATCGATGACTGGCTCATGCTCATTGCTCAAGTCGGTAACCACCCCATACCATGACCCATGCCCTTACTTACCTGTGTTATACAGCTCATCTTCACATTGACCTGCGCCATGGTATTGGAGGGCGTCAACAAAGGCATGGGCAAACACAATGCAGCAGTCACCAACGAGGATGATCGTGTTGCGGCTCTCATGGTATGTGCTGATGACGCCGCACGGAGATTTTTGACTCACATGGCGGCAGTGGCAAGCTCTGGCGACGGCAGTGTACATCATGGACATGATGTTCATCAAGCTGAGCATCGGCATTTTCCTCCTTCGACTGGCCGTGGGCAAAGTATACAAATACATCCTCCTCGTCAGCTTGGTCGTCATTGCGCTGTGGAGTTTGGGGATTTTCTTGTGGGATGTATTCCAGTGCAACCCGGTCGCGAAGCAATGGGACTTTCGAATCACCACGGGTCACTGCGCCAGCGCCGACGAAATCATCTCTGCAGCGTACGCGCTGAGCGTCATGACCGTCCTATCCGACTGGCTTTACGTGAGTTAACTCGAATGCGCCTCTGGGTTTCGCTGCTGACGTCGATCCTCCAGGCGCTTCTGCCAATCCCGATGCTCTGGAGCGTCAAAATGACGAAGCAAGCAAAGGCAACCGTGATTGTCATTCTTGGTCTCGGTATCTTGTGCGTGTCTATGTTTCAGACTTTGCATACGAACCGCCGTGTGCTAACGCCCCGTCTAGTGCCAGCATCGCCACGCTTATCCGGTTGAAATACCTTAACGGGCTTCAGGAGGCAGACGACCTGTTGTGTAAGTGCAACCCTCTTCAGCGAAACACATCTTTTCTGACTTGGACCAGACACCGCAACCGAAGCAATGATTTGGACAGTAGTCGAGCCTGGCGTGGCCATCATCGCGTCGAGTCTAGCGACCATTCGACCGCTGTTACGAGCAATGAGAGTCAGCGGATTCACATCGACGGACAAGACGCCTAGCACGGGTATTTCTGGTGGAGGACGATATGGACCGAACAGCCGAAACGCGACGACACGGGGATCCATGCCCGGTTTCGGCCCCAACGACGTGTCGCTCCACCAGGTCGGGTACGGGGCGGAGAGACAGGAGAACTATCAGCAACACGACGCCGGCCTTGCGTTTGACGCATACCACAAGCAGGCCGCCTCAGGCGTCAAGGGCGGCGACGATGGACGGCAAAACGACGGCAAGAGCGAAGTGTACGTGATCGAGGGCAGCAAGCACTCGCCGACTTGGAGCACGCAGGACCTGCACCCGGCAAACCGTTCACTCGAAGACTTTCACGACCTCGAAGAGCAGAACCAGGGCCTAGGATTGTCTAGCCGGCACAGGTGACCAAGGCAGGGCCGGGATTCAGGGGCGGGAAAAAAGGGATGACGGCGTGATTTCACGGTACAGGTCTACGGGATCGGCCACGGCCAGGGTGGCCGGTGGCCCTCGGTGTTGGGCGCGTTTCACGGCTTCCTTGGGCGTCTGGATGGTGTATTTTTTTGGGACTCGTTGCGTACACGGTCATGTCATGATACCAGAGCGGGCAACATGGATGAACCCCTTGGACGAGGGGTGGCCTAGGCTGCAACCAAACAGCGGCGGGCATGCCATAGTTAATTCCATGCCCCTGGGGATGGAGGAGGCAGAATAAAACTCTAGAGCAAAGACTGCGGGTCGTTGATGATGGTGTCTTTGTCTTGGAGCAGCCGGCTATTTGGTCACGCCTCTTGATTGAAGTCATCCTCTTTTCAGCCAAAAGAGAGCCGAGCCTATCGCAGGGACTGGAAGCAGCATGGCAGCTGGGGTTTGTGCCCGTGCCCGTGCCCCTGTCTTCGATTGATCAATGGCCGACGCGGCGCAGGAACAGCAGCTGCAGCAGCGCAACAACCACCACGAACAGGAGTCCTGGACCAGCAGCAGCAGCGCGACAACAAACCCCGTCCTGGGCGTTTGTACAAAGTACATACGGGGGACAGGCGCAACCACGACATCCCCCTCCATCTCTCCATCCCTCCCAAGCCTCCACTGGAGCTTCCGAGCGGCCGAGGGATGGCTCCCCTTCTGGAAAGGGACGGGTGCATTTCATGCATGGCGTTGGCTGGCAGGCATGCCTGCATGCATCCACGCGATGCCTGCCTGCGGGATGCCTGCAAGGACGCCTGCAAGCAAGCAAGCGAGCGCGTGTGAGTGGTGTGTTGTCTGTTGTGTGTGTTGTGTGAGTGCAGACAAGGCCCCATGCCCTGCCCCCCCCTCCTGCTCCGACTGGGCCAGCCGGGAGGCCAGGGCAGCACCAACGTGGATACCATGGAACCTTGTGCGGCAAACCCCCACAGCGGCCTGGCCTCCCCACGCGTCGCGCATGGAATCCGCTCCAGCAACATAAGACCAACCACCTTGGGTCCATTGTACTGTAGACAGCAGGTTCCCATCCGCCCGAGATCGGTGACTTCGAGTACGCGTTGTACGGAGTACCTTTCGCAGTGCTGTACGCGACCCGACGGAGCGAAGCGGGAGGGCGGCCGCAGCGGGCGGGAGTGCAATACTCGTGGTACCTGCCTTACCAAGTACCTGAGGTACAGTACGGACGTACCTTACGTGGACATGCGCCCAGCACGCCCCGTTTCCGGCAGGCGACAGCGCGGGCAGGCAGGCAGGCTTGTTGGTGGCACCAAGGTTGACCGCGCGGGGGTGAGTGAGGGAGTGAGAATGAGATTGACCAAGATGACGCTGATGATGAGGGATTCCAGTGCGACGGGTGGGCGCTGGCAGGCAGGCAGGCACCCGACCGAGCGGCCCCGCGTGTGCGATCGGGAGGCGAGGGTACCCCGATTTCCCTCCCTTCCTCCCGTCGCCGGGTATTGGCATCTTGCGGGAATAGCATCCCGTCGTCTCCAGTGGTGGTGTTTGTGGCTGCGGCAGGCACTCATCGCTCCCGCGCCGCTGCCGCCACCACCACCATCTGTGGTCGCCCGCGCCCCCGGGTGCCATCCCCTCCTCCATGGATGATTCCACAGGATGGCGTCAGTTCTTGTACTCGTACTTATTACCCGCCGCCCATCCACTCAGCCCTAATCGAGAGACGAGAAAGCATGCTGCCCCCCGGTTCATCGTGGGTATGTGTGAGTGAGGCCCTTGTCGTCACATACACACATTGTGCTGTACATACATGCATGTCGCGCGTGCGCGCAGGGTTCGGGTTCGTTTTACCCAGCGGCGGTGCTGGGTGGGCGGGACGGGAGAGCACGCGCGCTCGTCAGATTCATCCGAAATGGCAGGACGCAGGTTGGACGAAGTACTTGGGGAGGTAGGCAAGGTACCTAAGGCACCTTAGGTAAGGTCAGGTAGTATGCAGCTGCGCGGCGCTGCGGATGGTCCAGTCACACCCGTGGTGCAATCACACGCGTGTTGGTAAGTCACCACCAGCAGGCAGCAGGTGCCGTGGGTATGGTAACTTAGTACCTACCTTATCACAGTGTTGCTGGGCTGTGCTGAACCATTCTGTGAGCCCGCCCACACCTGGTTCGCTTCAGAACTTTCAGACCAGCAGGGTAGGGGGCGCCAGCGTCTTCCCCGGCCGATGTCCGTCGTCGTGGACGGCGGGCAACGAGCGCATCTCTGCCCCTGCCTTCCATCCTGGGAGACGGCCAGTACAAGTACGAGTACGTACTCGGACTCCGTACTCGTACAACCAACAATGCAACGCTGTGAAGAGAGAGGGCGGCATATCTTTGCGTTCCATTGACTTTCAATCTGAAACGGAGCACGACCACAACGGCCTAGGTCCGGGGTGCGCGGCAGGCATGTCTTGCATGCCACGCCCGGCCAACCGGCTCAAGCGGTACCGCACTTTGCTTCACTTTACTGTACTTTGGTTATATAGTGCTACTGTACTGTACTGTACTATACGCGTAATACAGGGCAAATATATCGCAGCTTCAGCTCCCCTCCGCCTTGTCCCCCTTTTCCATGTTCACGTACTACGAGTACGCGCAACAGGACAGAGCAGAACCAACAAAGGACAGTCAATGGCACACCACCGCAGCCGCCGTCGCCCCCTTTTCCCCAACGCGCGCCCACCTGCTCCAAGCGGTCTTGGGTCCCAGACAAAGGGGCTCGCATCAACAACAAAAGGGGATCGGACCGGCCCACTTGCTAGGTCAGGTCAGGTAGGTAGGTAGGTAGCAGCTGTCTGGTCTTCTCGGAGCGGACATCCATCTGCTGCTAAGGTACAGACTACGTAGACGGACGGTGTGGCGCCTCTGGCCGCTGGGTCTACTTATCTACGCGTATCTACATGTCGTGCAATAGTCTGCTGCTTGCACCAAGTGGTAGTTAGGTCTGCAGCCACGTAGGTAAAAGGAGATGGGGAGCGCGGCAGGCGATGGAGCTTGCACGGAACCGTACCAATATCCGGATCCATCTTTTGGCGCCGGCCGGCCGCTGCGGGCCCCGGGCCTAGACGCAGGCGCAAAGTCGTTACGGGGGATCCTCGTGTCCCGCGTCCCGACAGCCGGGATGAGGCTTGCACGGCGCGCGTCAGAGGCATGAAAACAAGGACGGCGGAGAAGGCGACGAGCAACGGGGTCTCGCTCGGCGGCGGTCCTGCTAGCTGGGATGGTGACGCGCCGGCGGCCCCGTGCGTGCAATGCAATGCGCGTGCGTGTTTGTGATGGCATCACTTCGAGCACTACCTTGGGTATGCTATGACTCGCCGCCGCCGTCGACGACGAGCTCTTCGTCTGCAACGTTCCACTCCTCCTCGTCGTTCCACATGGGCGACAGCACGAACCGCCCCATGATCTTGCCCATCCCGATGCTGTCCCCGCCCACCACCCCGTGCTGCGGCTTCTCGTCGTTCTCCTCCACGATGACCGCCGTCGTCAAAAAGTTCATGCCCGCCGCCGGGCTCATCTCGAGCGTTGTCCCGCCCCAGTCCAGCTCCACCTTGCCCGACTTGCGCACGTTGAGCCTGCCGATCATGCCGCCCTGTGCCAGCATCTGCGATCGGAACCCTCCCGTCTCGTCCTCGTCTTCGTCGTCGTCGTCGTCGTCGTCATCGTCCGCCCCGGCCGTCGCGTGCCGGCTGTCGTCCTGTGTGAGGTCGACGGGTGCGGCTGGCGCGTCGGCCATGTTGAACGTGGCGCCCTCCTCCTTGATCTTGGGTCGTGGCGCCGCGACCTGCTTCAGGGGCGATATCAGGGGCGGGAACTGGAACAAGTACATTCGGCCGTCCTTGTTCGCTGGGCCCTCTGACTTTGCCTCGCCGTCCTCTCCCGTGACGGTCACTGCCCCCAGCTCGCTGGCCAGCAGGTTCATGTCTGCTTGTATCGTCTTGTCCTCCGGGTCTTGTGGTACATCCTTCTTAGGCTTTGCGACAAGGACCGGCTTCTTCTCCAGTGTTGGCGACGCTATAGGCGCGTCGATCTCCATGGCATCTTCCGCGTCGGGCTCCTTTTTGATGGCCACCTTGCCTTCCAGCTTGGGGTCCCAGACGCCGTCCTCCTCGGGTTGCGGCGCCAGGGGTACGGACCCGTCGCCGTCGACCCAGAGGCTCTCTTCCTCGCCTGTCGCGTTTTCGGCGGCTTCGAGCTCTGCCGTGGTGGCGACGACGATCCCTGTGTCTTTGTGTTCCCGTCGGTAAATGCCCATGGGCATGGCGCTGGGCGCTCGCCCGCTGAGGGCAGCCATCATGGCCTCGTCTTCGCTGTCGAGCTCCTCCTCTGGAGACATAACGTGTAGTTTGTCGGCATTGATTCTCGCTTCGCGCATTCGTGATCCGTCGGCCTCGGCGAAGCCCTTGCCCTCGGACTTGGCTCCCCTGCCTGCACCGCCATGGAAACTACCGCCAGGGCCACTACCTGCGGCACCACCTCCGAACCAGCCGCCAGCTCGGCCTGATGCTGTTTGTGATGTCAGCGCGCAACCCAACCGATGCCAGGGTCGTTCACTTACAGCCCCCGATGCCTCCTCCAAACGGCCCACTGGCTGAGGAGATGCCCCGGCCGCCTCTACTGCCCATTGCATCTCCGCGACTCCTCTTGCTGCGGAACCTCGAGCGACCCTGCGCCCGCCGCTCCGCCGCCGCCCTCTCCGTCGCCTTCTGCTCCTCCTGTCGCGCTAACGAGTCTCTCTCGGCCTCATCTCTTCGCACGGCCTTGGGCTTGAACCGGCCCGCAGAAGGGGCGCGCGTCGCCCTGGTCGTCCCGCGACGCGTTGCTGTGCTCGGACCGGCGGCCGCGTCCGAGCTTGCCGCTGTCGCCTCGCCTGCTGACGGTGACGCTGTGTCTGTAGTGTCTGTGGTGGAAGCTCTCGTGACGCCGGCGGCGGCAGCGCCTCTCCGGCCGCCCCGCGCCGTTGCCCTCCCGCGAACCATGTCTCTTGTCGTGTTATAATTGAAGGGGAATCATCGAATCCTGGAGGTCTCGCGATGGGGTCTCGTCGTGACGCAGTTGCACTTGGGTGAGGAATGTGAAGCTCCAAAAATTTGGGCGGTGGAGGGCCGGTCTGGTGGGGGACGAGATTCTGCCCGTCTTAGCGCGCCACCGCCTGCCGCACCGGACCGCTCGAGAAGCATCACCAAGTCCCATCCTACCCGGCAACAGGCCATTGGGTTCGTGCGAACGGGGATCTGCTCTAGCTTCTTGGCAGATCTCTAAATCTTTTCAGACTCCTTGCAGGTCGGATGTAGTTGCGGTACCTAGGTATTCGCCATCATTTCCACTCTGGTGTGTCCAGGGAATCAACGCGGACAAGCACCGATTACGAGCACCATCACCCAACACTGTAAAGGTGAGAGGAACACATTCGTACTCATTTGGGTATCTCGTCGCTCGCGAATACTTTGTCGAACTAACCCGTCAGCGCACACACATGAGCGCATCTTCTCCAAACCGCGCGTCCACCGTGCCTTCTTTTATCAGCATGCTCCCAAGCCACTCCTTGCCGGCTTCGACATCTGGTGCCCCGAACTTGACGATGACGCAGCCCCTGACGTGGGCCGCAGACCACAAGACGCCCTGGCTCTTCTCCCGTTCGATCCGCCGAGACCGCCACAGCTCAAAGTTGGACATGTTCTTGGCTTCCTCTTCTCGGGTCTCCTTGGGTCGAAAGTCGCGAGCTCCCAGGCGCGGCAGGGCGTCGAACTCGGCCAGGAAGAACTTGCCCACGGGCTCGAGCATGGTGCCTCGGAGAATGAGAGTGCCAAACACGGACATCTTGTGCATGGTGTCCCTCAACGGGAGGCCAATCGTTGTGCTGCCATCCCGCGACAGGATGACCGAGTCGCGGACGAGCAGTCGGTCCCGGGGCTGATCGGCACCCGTGAGCCATACCTCGTTCCGCCCCTTCCAGTTGACGAAGCTCCAGTTCTCGCCGCGGGCCGTGCGACCTGCGGTAACCCAGTCCAAGAGACACAAGGAGCACCGGCTCGCCAGCTTGAAGATCTGCGTCTGAGTATACACGCTGTCCTCAAACGGCTGCACGGGGTCGGGCAGTAGACAGAGTGCCGAGTCCTGCTCCATGTTGACCGTCATGTTCTGGGTCGTAACGACCTCAGGGGAAGGCGACTTGAAGACCTTGGTGTGGCCTTGGGTGACAATGCTCAGGCTCGCCCCCGCGCGAATCTCGATGCCCAGGTTGACCGAGTCGCCGGCGACGAGGCCGCCGCCATAGGACAAGAGGAAGACGAGGACGCTCTTCTGGCCGCCGGTGGCGGACGTCGGGGAGATGAGCTTGAGCGGGTACTGGTAGACGATGGTCTCCAGGCCGTTGCCTCCGCCGGGCAGCAATTTGGCGACGATTTTGCCGTCCCCCGGGGACACCGACGTCTTGGGGAACGGGTGACTCCATACCTGGACCATGGCGTGCGAGATCGGGGCGGGCGGCGCGGACGAGGGCTCTGCGTTTGCGTATAGATAAGGACGGCGATGGAGTCGTCGGCCGCGTCTCGCCCGCTCAAACTACAGAGCATGCTCGAACAAGAGCTGCCTCGCAACCCCGCGCAGTCGAGCCGTCCCGTCACCTGCGGCCGAGTTGCGTCTGGGGGAGGGAACGGCTGGTGGTGGGACCCAACCGTCGTTTGTTGTGTAACATGCATCGATCCATGTCGGTATCTTGGCCGTTGTCGCTTGGTTTCGCCGAGGGTGGAGGGGCCCGTCCTGGGGTCTGGTCCCTCTGCCCCTGGTGGGTCTGCGTGGGCTGGCTGTGCAGGGGACCGGCCTTGCCAGTTTCGCGGGCTGGCGCCACAGGCGGCTGGGTGAGCGGGCGACTACGATTGGCCGTGCGTGCCGAGCTTTCGCCGACGCAGCGGAACAGCAACAGCGCGCCCGCAGTGAAGTGGCGCAGAACCGCCTGGGGCCACCCGCCCAGGCAGCCCTGGAGCCCGTGGGCGAGACGTCCCCCGCCCAGCCGGGAAGCTGGTCACTGAGTGCTTGGCCCGCGACGGCGAGTGGACGCGCTGGCCCAGGGGCCCAGGGAACCGCACCGCCCCCAGGCCCACTACGTGTGCTGCCCGAGGTGCCCTGGAGCCTGCCCGTGCTGTGGCAGCCGCACTAGACCGCACCAACGCGCGCGCGCCTGGGCTGCCCTGTCCGCAGGTCTCCGCCCCAGAAACATCCCATCCTCCAAATCAATATTAAATCGCGACAGCACGACCGCCCCTCGACGATACGCGACGCTCCTCCCGCAGGACCCCAGCGCCCTCGCCAGATGCCGCCCGTGTGAACCACGCCCGCCTGCAACCCCCGCGATACACGCACATCATGGAAAACAGCGCCAGCGCATCGCCCGAGCCGGACTCGACGGCGCGTCGCAGGTCGGGACGCGTCGTGCGGGCGCCCGCCAAGTTCGCGCCCGAGCCCGCCGCGTCCGCCGCCGCCAAGCGCAAGCGCGGCGACCAGGACGGCGACGACGTTGACGACGAGGAAGATGTCGACGACGACGTCGACGAGATGAGCGACGATGCCGCCGCCGCCAGCGACGACGACCACCCCGCGCCGCGTTCGCGCAACAGGTCCAGCCGCCCCAAGAAGCCATCGTCCAAGAAGCCAAAGATCAACGGCACCGCCCCGGCCGCCGCCGGCCACCTCGCCAGGATCCCCAGCAGGCCCAAAAAGGCCGTCCGCATCGAGGCCGGCGAGAAGGGGACTGGCATCTTCGGTGAGTGACTGAGTGACCCCGACGCAAACGCGCGCCCCGCGCTGCTCGCCCCTTTGCACCTGCCACCTGTCCCACTGCGCTGCGCTGGGCAATTGAATCGTCGCTGACCCAATGCTGCAGCCGAAATTTTCGGTTCCGGCGACTCGTCGAGCACGGTTGCGCAGCAGTGGCTGGAAAATTACAAGGCCGATGACGCGGTCGCTATGAGCGACCTCGTCAACTGTGTGCTGCAGTGCTCGGGCTGCGACCTCGAGGTGACACCAGACGACATTCGCGACCCGGAAAACATCCCCAATAGATTGGTCGACCTCCAAAATGTCTATCAAGAGGTATTTCGCACCCGTTGCCGGTTGGGCGCGTCCAAGCTGACATGGTATGCAGCAACAAATCACCGAGTACCCGTTAATCTCCAGGGCTAAGAGCACGAGGTCCTTCAGGGACCTGCTCGTCGGCTTCTATCAGTCGCTCGTCGTCCTGCTGCACGAAACCGAGGTCCTCTACAAAGACCCCGAGCTGATGGACAACCTTCACGCCTGGCTGGCCAGCATGTCGTCGTCCTCGCTGCGACCCTTCCGCCACACGGCCACCACCATCTCCCTCGCCGTGCAGTCCGGCCTCGTCGAGGTTGGCGGCATGCTCGACCGGAGAATAGCAAACAACGAACAGGCCATCCAGGCCGCGAAGAAGGGCAAGAACAAGACCAAAGCGGCGGAAATTCAGCGCAACCTGGACCAGGCCAACGGCTATCGCAAGTCGTGCAGCGACGCGATTCAGTCCTTCTTCGATACCGTCTTCGTCCATCGCTACCGAGACGTGGACCCAAAGATCCGCGCAGAATGTGTCGAAGCCCTGGGCTCGTGGATCTGGGACCTGCCGACGGTCTTCCTGGAGCCGGGATACCTCCGCTACCTGGGCTGGATGCTGTCAGACACGAACGGTTCGACCCGTCAGGAGGTCCTCAGGCAGCTTCTTCGGGTCTTCAGGCGGGATACCGGGTCACTCGGGCATTTCATAGACAGATTCCGCCCGAGGCTGGTCGAGATGGCAACCCTGGACTCCGAGGTCGCCGTCAGAGTGTCGGCAATTTCTGTCATCGATACCCTCCGCGCGGCCGCTCTCTTGGAGCCCAATGAGATCGATGCCATTGGCAAGCTCATCTTCGATACCGAGTTGAGGATTCGCAAGGCTGTCGTCGGCTTCTTCGTGGCCTGTATCGAGGATGTCCACGAAGGCAAGCTGGATGAGATTGGCGGAGAGGACGCCCTGAACGAGCTCAACGACGCAGATGAGGATGATTACGAGTCGCCACGCAAGGAATGGGTTAGCATCAAGTGCCTCGCGGAGACCCTCGCGATTTACGATGCGCAGATCGAGGAGTCACAGCAAAACGGGCCTCAGGCGGAGCCCGACGCGGCGGAGCTCCTCGAGTCGACCGTGCCCGACACCCGCATATCCCTCGCTGCTCAGGTGCTTTATGAGAAGCTCCCAGAGGTGAAATCGTGGGAAATCCTGGCCGGCTACCTGCTCTACGACCACTCGACGAGCACCAAGTCCAGATCCAAGTCCAAGTCCAAGGCCACATCGGCAGAAGCGACATTTAAGAAGGCCGTCGCGCCGACTCCAGCTGAAGAGTCCATTCTGCTGGACGTGCTCAGCTCTGCAATCAAGCTGAGCCTGGTCCAGACGGGCGAGCATGACAGGAACAGGCGCAAGGGTCATCGCTCCGAAGCAGCCGAGGCACAAGAGGAGATTGCGCTCGAACTCACGACTACCATCCCCAAGCTCCTCAACAAGTTCGGCGCAGACCCTGAAACGGCGGCCATCGTCCTCCGATTGGAACACTTCCTTAACCTCGACGTCTTCCAACAGCTGCGGCAAGACGCGTCCAAATATGAAAAGCTTCTCGACGAAATCAGCACGCAGTTCAACAGACACGACGACAAGCGGGTCCTCTCCGAGGCCGCGTCCGCTCTGCTGCACGCGCGGCAGTACGAAGAGCTCCAGGAGGTGACGGATAGCAAGCTGTCTCTGTTGTGGGAGAACGTTATCAACGCCCTGCGCAACTTTGACAAGACTTGCGAGCTCTCGGTGCGCGGCAATCTCGGAGCGGCACCCCTCCGTGACCTGGCAACGGTCCTGCTCAAGATAAGCAAACTGGCCAGCATATCCGACTGTGAGGATCCTCTCGAAGCGAGCTCAAGATCTGAGGACTCGACTGCCCCGGCTATTGAAATCCTTTCCAACATTGTGCACCGCGGCAAGTACGAGCCCCAGGAGGATGAGATCGATGACCTCGAGGACGAAGTTGTCACATATGCCATCCGGGCCTGCCAGTTCTACTTCATGTGGAAGACGCGAAGCCTTTCGGAGCTGCTGGCTGCCGGCACGACCATCTCCGACGCCGAGCTCGACACGCTGTCTATGCTGTACCAGTCGTACCGCAGGCACCTGATCGAGACGTTTTCATCCCGCGCCGCCATCGACCAGCTGCGTCTCTTCGCCACGGGAAGCCTGTGCGACCTCCATCTTACCTTTGTCGGCATCCGTCGTCTCGTCAAGAGCTCAGCGGCTCGACCCGAGGTGGACAGGAAGCTCGGCTTTCTGGTCGCCGACATCGAGCCCGGCCTCGTGCCGGAGCTCATCTCCATCTTCGACGGCGCCGAGAAGCAGTACGCCAAGAAGGCTAAGAAGGACAAGACGCTCAACGAGCCGGCCGAGGACGAGGACCCGATGACCGACGAGGAGGAAGAGGACGAGGACGAGGACGAGGGACTGTCTAAGGAGGAGCGCCACGCCGCCGAGCTGCGGGCCGAGAAGGCGCTGTGCGAGCTGTCGGGCAAGTACGTGCTCGCCCTCCTGGGCAAGCTCATCGACGACCGCGGCTCCCAGGCCAGCAGGCTGCGCCGCCGCATCCTGCGCAACCAGTTCAAGCTCGGCAACAACTTCAAGGAGGTGGTGGCGTACCTCGACGAGGAGCGCATGGCCCGCCGCACCAAGAAGCCCGCCGCCAAGCTCGCCTCAACGCGCCCGCCGCCGGCCGCGCCCATAGGTGATGACATTGTCGACGACGACGACCTGGACAACATCTTTGAGGACGCCGAACCCGAGGAGGGCACGCGCGAGGACCTGCGCAGGCGCGAGCTGCTGGACGACGACCCCATCGAGGATGACGACGACGACGAGGAGGACTTGACGGCTCGGCCGGGTAACGATGCGGATGACGACATTCTCGGGGACTGATGTATTGCTTGCTTGCTTTCTTGCTTGCCTGATGGAATGATTGAGTGATGAACCTGGCCGTGTGCGACGGCGGACGTGCGGACGCGGCTGAGTCGTCGTCGTCGTCGTCGTCGTCGGGGACTGAGCCCAGTCGGTCCGGCAACTGCTGGTGTACCACCTTCTCCGTCTTCTGTCTTCTTTTACCTTTGCGGCTCGGCTTTTGTTGAACCCATTATGTTCTTATTGCCCGTTGTTCTTGGTTTTGCCGCTGGCTTCAGTGTACGGAAACTGCTCTTTGACTACCGCCATGTCGAGGGACGGGACGAGGGGTTCGGTGTGCGGCCCTCCTTGCGGGCCCCGGCGTTTTGCTGTGTATCTTTTCTTGTCCATGTCAATCAAGTCATTTGACGCGACGAGTTCGAGAGTCCGCTTGATGTCAATCTCGGGGATAGATCGAACGCGAGAATAACAACAACGTCACACGAGGGTATATTAATCATTTCATGTCCACACCGCATGCATCAAGGTATGTAGCAATATGCGAACGCGCTCGGGCGCCTTATGACCCGGAGATCTTGGTGCCAAACAACTTGTACATGCGTTCCCATCGTTTGCCCTCGCCGGCATTCGCCTTGCCGGGATCCCGCTCCGGCACCTTGATCCCGTACTCTTGAACGCAGCACGGAAATGGTCGGTTGGACACCTTGCCCGTCGGCTTCGAGGGGCTCTCGCCGTCGCTGTCGTCCGGGGGCTTGTCGTGGCCAGCCTTCGCGTTCCCTGCGTTGTTGCGGCTCTTGTGCTCCTCCAAATCGCCCCAGAGAATGAACATCCGCTGGCGAAGGGCATCGAGGTTTTGGCGGTCGTGCTTGAGGTTGGAAGCGTCCAGATTCACGAGGCACTGCGCAGCCTGATTATCCACAGCGACCCAGACTCGCCTCTTCGGTTGCCCTGGAGGTACGGCAGCGTCCTCCAACTCCAAGGCGAACTTCCACTCCCAATGCTTTACCGCTGTAAAGTTGTCAATAGTGTTCTTGTTGGCGGCTTCCATGTCAGTGTCTGAATCTCCCTCGGAATCGTCCCCGGAATTGTCTGATAGACAATCGTATGGAGAATCTGCCTTTCTGGGGTGGCTAAAGTCACGCAAATCGGACGGCGCGAAGTTCACCACTCTGACATTGGTACGGTAGTTGTGGTTTGAGAATGGAATCGCCAGGGTAACGGGTTCGCCGTCAATGCTGAACTCGCGATCCTGTGGTGCAAGTATGTTGTCAACCAGAGTTGCTCGCTGCTTATGATTCTCGCATTGAACTGCTTTGTCAGTATCAAAAGCTTACCAAGGTATGCAGACGGGCTTACTCTGCGGGTTCAAGTCTGGCACATTGGGTTCCAAGTCCTTTGCCTCTGATGTTGGTTGACCAAGCCCCGATTCCTTTGTCTGCGTCTCTGCAGGTGGACGAGCCTCTGAGCTGGTCTTTTGAAGATGTGCACGCCTTTCCTTGCGATTCCTTTTCGATGCCGGCCCTGATTCGAGACCCTTGTCTGCTCTCCGTTTCGCGCCGGCTACGGCTGCGTCATTCAGCTGCTTGCGCTTCCTCTCAATGGTCTCGTCCAACTCTTTGCGTTCATTTTTGTACGCCTTCTCGTAGTCCTTCCTGCGACGGACAGTGTCTTTCAGCTGCTGACTGAGATTCTCGCGATCGCTCAAATCCAAGACGGATATGTTGATCCTGCCTGGGTATTGGCGGTCTTCGCGGAGAAAGCCTTCGAGATTGGCGTTGTTGTGGCCAAATTTGATGTGCAAGTTGCGCATGCTGATCCACGAGCCCTTGGACACCGGATGCTCACGAACCACATTGGCGTGCGGACAGAAGCAAGTCACTTGCATGCTTCGCCGACCAAACGGACCAGCCCAATCCTGCTCCTCCTTGTTCTGAGGGAGCAAACCATGTGGATCGCCAACCTGGCCTCGACGGGACCCGTCCCTCACGAAAGAATGCTCGAAGAAGGCACTGTTCTCAGTATAATCAGAGACCCAGAGTGTGTACTTGTCGTCCAACCAATAGGGCTCGCGCACAACCTCCACGACAGCGTCGATGAAAATTTCTTGTTGGACGTCCTTGAGTGCGCGGTACTTGTCTTTGACATTGATGGATCGTGTTTTCATGGCCTCGAACTCAGTTTGGGCGGGCAGCCGTTCTTTGTTAACCGAATTGTAGACGAATGAGACGAACGCTTTCTCCGCGGCCGATGGCGGCGCGCCGGGTTTGTGTGAAGGTCTCAGGGCGGGAGTGGGATCCCGTGGCGGTTTGGGGATCTTTCCAGCCTCATAGATGCGGATGCGTGTCGTTGAGCTTGTGAGCAGCGAGAAGCTTGCGGACTGAAATGCTTGCACCTGTAACATCTTGTCAGCCATTCTGTGCAGAGAAAAGGCAGTGAAGCAATTGATGGGCACCTTGGCCTGCGAGATGACAATAACATCTCCGTATCCAACTTCCGGCATCTCTGCCTCCGGGCGAAAGACGTTCAACTCTATGGACACATCAGGTTCGTCTTCAGTAGTCCGGTCGTAAAACCGAATCTGGCACTTCCAGTCTGAAGAATGCTTAGCATTTCGCATGACACGCAGCGGGTAATAGCCACGACCAAGGAGCTGTTACCTTTGCCCCTCGTTGGGATCGGTGCCCGAAAGTCAGACACGATGCCAATTAAATTGACTAGAGTGCCTTTGTTGAACTTGGCATCGAGAACTTCTCGAACCGTCGTGTAACTGGGAGGCAGTGCCTCTGCTATGCCAGGGGACATTGTCGACACATTGGATGCTAGGCCACTGGACCTCCCAAACGGCCAACTGCAGTTTCTGAAACCCGGTTTGAGGGGGAAACGAATGAACAAAAGTTGGCGAGCCGAATACAACGCTGCTTTCAGTAGGTTTACCGGACGTGAGACGTCGTGGTCGGCACACCTGCACACGGGCGTGGAGCGAGACGCGTTAAGCTCATGGTGAACCCGCGCGTCTCGTCTAACATCGCACCTGGGAATTGGCGCGGGTGCACGTGATCCAATGAGTGCTCCTGCCATGACCCCAGTGGCCAAGCTGTGGCGTGAACAGGCGTCAAAGGCGGCAAGCGCGCACTGGCCACCGCCAAAGCGACAAGTACCTAGCCACTAACGACGGGGACGCGGAGCCCACAGTAAGCGTGGCGGCAGCCAGAGTAGCCCAGGTTTAGGCCGTCCCCCCGCTCGTGCCGCCCGTCTGCCCGCCAATACAAAATTTTCTGCCTCAGGCGGCCAGGGAGAGCCCCCAGATGGC
Source organism: Purpureocillium lavendulum (assembly GCA_029168975.1). Lineage (NCBI taxonomy): Eukaryota > Fungi > Ascomycota > Sordariomycetes > Hypocreales > Ophiocordycipitaceae > Purpureocillium > Purpureocillium lavendulum. Next base: position 2,013,510 of record JAQHRD010000008.1, on the reverse strand, counting down.
CCTGCTTTGACTTGACGGCCAAACCCACCCCCCAGTGGAGGCAACGGCTGCTCAGTCAGGCTCTCCAGCAACCAAACCAAATCTAACAGGCCTGGGTCATTTCTTTTCGCAGTCTCCTTCCCACTCCTCCAAAAGTCAACTTTTCTCCCATCACCAACAGCTGCCAGCATTCCTCCGCAGGGTTGCCCATCAGCCTCATCCTCGGAGCTGCACCTCCCGCCTCAGCGACGACTTGCACACGCTCGGTCAGTGTATTGCTATTCCTAGTGACTACTGGACCTGGGGGCAGCGATTCCTTCTGTCAACAACAAACCCCCGCACTCGCCTCCTTGCACCTGTGTTTGCCAGTCCCGACCGCAACGAGTTCGCTCACATCTTCGTCACCATGGCGGAGCGATACATCCCGGAGCACCGCCGGACGCAGTTCAAGGCGAAGAACACCTTCAAGCCTGAAGAGCTGCGCCGCCGCCGCGAGGAGCAGCAGGTCGAGATCCGCAAGGCCAAGCGCGAGGAGAACTTGGCCAAGCGACGAGGCATTGGCACCGGTGAGAACCGCCCCGGTGCCTCGCTCGGCGCCGCTCCCGATAGCGATGACGAGTCGGCTCCTACAGAGTCTCAGGTATGCGAGCCCTTCCTTTTATCCTGCTCTCGTTGTTTTTGCCATGTGTTTTGTTGCAGCGGGGGCCCCGGGCCTGGCGCTGGTTTGGGCCCCTCGTCCGTCACGTCCAGTGCGTCGCCCGCGATGTGGGGGAAGCATGTGCTGCGCAACCCCACACTGCGTCTTGCATCCTTTGCCCCCCCCGACACACGCTTCAGGCTCTTGAAACTGCTTCAAGGCTGCCTTGCACACCCCTTTCTCCTGCAATTCTTGGCTTCGCCATCATGGCTGACTGTCGTTGTGTAGTTGAACGAGGACCTCCCGCAGATGGTCCAGGGTGTCTTCTCCGACCAGATCGACGCCCAGATCTCCGCCACCACCAAGTTCCGCAAGCTCCTCTCCAAGGAGCGCAACCCTCCCATCGAGGAGGTCATCAAGACCGGTGTCGTCAGCCGCTTCGTCGAGTTCCTGCGATCGCCCCATACGTTGGTGCAATTCGAGGCCGCTTGGGCCCTGACCAACATCGCTTCCGGTTCCGCCACCCAGACTCAGGTCGTCATTGAGGCCGGCGCCGTCCCGATCTTCGTTGAGCTCCTCGCCAGCCCCGAGCCCGATGTCAGGGAGCAGGCTGTCTGGGCGCTCGGCAACATTGCCGGCGACAGCCCTCACTGCCGCGACTACGTCCTGAGCTGCGGCGCCCTGAAGCCTCTGTTGAATCTCCTCGGAGACAGCCGCAAGCTGAGCATGCTGCGTAACGCTACGTGGACCCTCAGTAACTTTTGCCGCGGCAAGACGCCACAGCCTGATTGGAACACGGTATGTTACTCCAAAGTCTCGGGTGCTTGTATCGGTGGACGCTGACTCTGCCTTGTTCAGATCGCCCCTGCGCTCCCTGTCCTCTCCAAGCTCGTCTATTCGCTGGACGACGAGGTCCTCATTGATGCATGCTGGGCCATTTCCTACCTCTCGGACGGTTCCAACGACAAGATCCAGGCCGTCATCGAGGCAGGTATTCCCCGCCGCCTCGTCGAGCTGCTGATGCACGCTTCCACCTCAGTGCAGACGCCTGCCCTGCGGTCCGTTGGCAATATTGTCACCGGCGACGATGTTCAGACGCAGGTCATCATCAACTGTGGCGCGCTTCCTTGCCTACTGTCCCTGCTCAGCTCCACCAAGGACGGTATCCGTAAGGAGGCATGCTGGACGATTTCCAACATTACCGCTGGCAATTCGTCTCAGATTCAGTCCGTCATCGATGCCAACATCATCCCGCCGCTGATCCATCTGCTGCAGAACGGGGACCTGAAGACGCGTAAGGAGGCCTGCTGGGCTATTAGCAACGCCACTTCCGGTGGCCTGCAGAAGCCCGAGCAGATCCGGTACCTCGTCTCGCAGGGCTGCATCAAGCCTCTGTGTGATCTCCTGACCTGTCCTGACAACAAGATCATTCAGGTCGCCCTAGATGGCCTCGAGAACATCCTCAAGATCGGCGATCTTGACAAGCAGGCAGCTGGCGAGAGCGCCGAGTCCATCAACCGCTACGCCCTCTTCATCGAGGAATGTGGCGGCATGGAGAAGATCCACGAGTGCCAGAACAACGCCAACGAGGAAATCTACGTCAAGTCTTACCACATCATCGAGAAGTACTTCTCGGATGACGTCGAGAACGCCGACGAGGGCATGGCTCAGCCTGCCGGCCCCAACGGTACCTTTGGCTTCGGCACCAACGCGCCGGCCCAGTCGGGCGGCTTCAACTTCGCCAACGGAGGTGACTCGATGGACATGTAGAGGGCCCAATCCCTCTTCCGAGCAATGCCGCCGTCCACATGGAATAGCGGCGCCGGGTTTTTGTTCTCGTCTACATGACAGTCAACACCCCCCCAAATCAATACCCCTTCCCCAGTCATAACACCCTGTAGCCAGCTCACCAGCCCTATCTGGCAAGTGATGCGGCGACATACACCACCCCCGATATCAACAACACAGCCCCCTGTCTTGAATCTGGCATGAAAGAACGTTGCGCAGGGTGAGAGAGTCCTGGCAGGATACGCAGGCCCTATGGTAGCTTGAAAGCTCCAGCCTGAACGGAGATTAGCAGTCGCGAGATGAGAAGTGGTCGACCTGTCGTTGCGAAAGAAGTGCATCGGCGGAAACGCGGGCTCATCGAGATGGCCAAGGACATCAATCATGTCATGTCATGACCGGGCTGGAGAGAAATCGTGGACGACTGGCAAGGAATGAAAAGCTTGGCGTCGACAACTGAAGCCTCGAGCCGTCTTGGACCCGGTGCTAGTGCACCCGGCTCTTCGCAAGCACGACGCGCACGTCGTGGTCGACCTGATGACCAAGTGGTCGCAGGTCACGTTAGGACACCGACGTAGCGAAATGAAATATTTTGATGAACACGTGGTCCCTGAGGCGAGTGAATGGAATTGCGTGAGTGGATGACATGCGCGACTTGCTGGCGGATGCGCCGCGAGGATGAGTTGCCTGCGGACCGTGCCTCCCACGACGTCTGAACAACCATGGCAGACCTTCCACTGTGATTGAGAACCAGAATGCCCCGCCATATGCTCGTTCCGCATCACGATGCCAAGGGCGTGGTGTTGAAGATGAACCTGTGACGATGCTGTCCAAGGGAAGTACTACCGGACTTCAGCCGAGAGATCCAGATCGCAGTATGCACTGTGATGCCGGCGGCGAGTCAGGGCCCACGCACAGTGCGATATCCCACCTAGATTTTCGCCCACTCACTGAAGCTTCTGTTGCCTCGACACCTTGCTTGCCGCGGCATTCCAACACTCAACGCAGGTCAATGTCATGGTGAAGAAGGGCAAAGGCAAGGCTGATCAGCCTGCCGCTGGTCCGGCCAATCCACCCAAGGATGCAGCCAAGGGCAAAAAGGGCCAAAAGGCACCCGAGCCCGCCGCTCCTGCGGTGCCGGCCGCCGCGCCACCAAAGCCGACGGTCAAGCAGATCATCGGGGGCTCGTCCTGGACCGGGAAGCTCCCGGTGAACCTGCTCAGCGAGTACTGCCAGAAGCAGCAGTGGGGGAAGCCCGAGTACGACACGAGGAAGACGCCCGAGGGCTTTTCGGTCTGGGTCACCCTGAGCGCCAAGGACCCAAAGACGCAGGAGATGATCAAGCTGGACCCCTTCAAGATCCCACCGAGCCACAAGCATCTTCTGCTCCGGGATACGGCGCTGGAGGCTAAGCACGCTGCGGCGACGTACGCCCTCTTCCGCGTGTGCAGCATGCAGAACAAGCACATGGTGCTGCCGCCCGACTACAAGTCGCTCTGGAAGGAATTCCAGGCGCTGAAAGCGCAGGACGTCAAAGAGGGCAAGGCGTGGATGTACGAGGCCGATCCGTTCAAGGCGCTCCTGGAACGACAGGATGCAAAGGCCGCTGCGGAGAAGAAGAGAAAGGAGGCCGAGGCCGCAAAGGCCAAAGCCAAGGAGATGCACGGGGCGGCAGGTCTGGTGCTGCTGAACGGCGCCGGCGCCGGCCCCAACCCCATGAAGGGGTGGATGACGGCCCCCAAGGTCGAAATGGGTCGGAAGACAAGAGTGCAGCTCGAGGGGCTGTTGCGGCAAGGCATCACATGGAACCCGCACGGTGTGCGCATGCCGCAGAACCGCAAAGATGCCGTGGTCGCAGAACTCAGCAAGCTGGGATTCCGCCGCAGCCACGCTGCGGAAGCTGTCGAATACTGCAAGGACAGGGAGGAGACGCTGGAGTGGCTGCTAATCCACGTGCCCGAGGATGACCTGCCGCGGTGGGCGTTGCCCGAGAGCTACTCTGCAGGCATCTCAATTGGAGCCACCAACTTGAGGCGGGAGGGAATCATCAAGTCCCTGTCAGAGACGGGATATTCACTGGAGCTCTGCACCCGACTGGTCGATGAAAATGGTGGTGACGAAGGCAAGGCAGCCGAGGCTTTGCAGAACATCCTTCTCGCCACATCCTCAGCAGAGCAACCGTCCGACGAGCCAGATGACTTTCTCGATCTGGGGTCGCCCGAGGAGCAATGGCAAGAGGAAGTCGAAAGCCTTGAATCCATGTATGGTGAAAACTTTCGCCGCGAGGGCGATCAGGTCATCCAGATACGCTTGGAGTCTGTCAGAAACGCGCAAGACCCGAAGCAGGGACAGGTGGAGGCTTTTCTTCAGGTCCGAAAGGCCTCGAGCTACCCCAAGCACTTGATTCTCGCCATTATCGCCAAGCTCCCCTCCTACATCAAGCTGAGCGTCACAAAAAAGGCCTTGGCATACATGGAGGAATCCCTGCAGGACGAGCCCATGAAGATCTATCTTGTCACCGACTGGGTTCAGCAGAACATCAATGCGATCATCGACAATCCCGGAAAGCTGGTAGACATCTCTTCTGTGTCCTCAGCGGCGTCAGAAAGTCACCCCGTGCCGCTGGCACCATCGAAGCAGCGTTCTCGCCGGCCTCCGCGACAGCTCCAATGGAAAACCGACTTCCAGAGCACGGAGCGGTGGCTCAAGAGACAGGAGAGCCCAGCTTGGAAAAATATGCTGGCCAAGCGAAAGCAGCTGCCAGCATGGCAAATGCGAGAGCGCATCATCCAAACAGTCATTGATAACCACGTTACCATTATCAGCGGAGAGACCGGCTCTGGAAAGTCGACGCAGTCTGTGCAGTTCATCCTAGACGACCTCTATGGCCAGGGCCTGGGAGAGTGTGCCAACATGATCGTCACTCAACCACGAAGGATTTCCGCTCTCGGCCTCGCCGACAGAGTCGCAGAGGAACGAAATTCTCGCGTAGGAGATGAAGTTGGGTACGCCATCCGTGGAGAGTCACGGCAGTCGCGGGATACGCGAATCACATTCGTCACAACGGGCGTGCTGTTGCGGCGTCTTCAGACGTCTGGCGGACGCGTCGACGATGTAGTGGAGGCCTTGGCCGACGTGAGCCACGTCATTATCGACGAGGTTCACGAGAGAAGCTTGGACACCGACTTTCTCCTCAACCTCATTCGTGAGGTGATGAGGACCAAGAAGGACATGTTGAAGCTTATCCTCATGTCGGCAACCCTGGATGCTAGCACGTTTAAGTACTACTTCGCCTCAGAGGGCTTGAACGTCGGAGCTGTCGAGATTTCTGGCCGGACGTTCCCTGTCGACGAGTACTACCTCGACGACGTGATCCGGATGACAGGCTTCAATGCTGAGGCCAACGACAAGGGATTCATCAGCGACGAGACAATGGGCAAGACCATCCAGAAGCTCGGACATCGCATCAACTACAATCTGCTCGCGGAGACCGTCAAGGCCATCGATTTTGAGCTTTCTTATGAAAAGAAGTCGGGCGGCATCCTCATCTTCCTGCCGGGTGTAGGCGAAATCACCCACGCCTGCAATTACCTACGATCCATGAACTCTCTTCACGTCCTACCTCTGCACGCGTCTCTAGAAACGCGAGAGCAGAAGAAGGTGTTTAGCAGCCCGCCGCCAGGCAAGCGCAAGATCGTGGTTGCGACCAACGTTGCAGAAACGTCCATCACAATTGACGATATCATCGCGGTCATTGACAGCGGAAAGGTAAAGGAGACGAGCTTCGACGCGCAGAACAACATGCGGAGGCTCGAAGAGACATGGGCGTCGCAGGCGGCTTGCAAGCAGAGGCGTGGCCGTGCGGGTCGTGTCCAAGAGGGCCGTTGCTACAAGCTCTACACGCAAAATCTCGAGCAGCAGATGGCTGAGCGACCGGAGCCGGAGATTCGAAGAGTGCCGCTCGAGCAGCTCTGCCTCTCGGTGCGCGCCATGGGCATGCGCGATGTTGGCCTGTTCCTGGGCCGGTCGCCCACGCCCCCAGCGGCACTGGCGATCGAGGGCGCCATTAAGCTCCTGCAGCGCATGGGAGCCATGGACGGAGACGAGCTCACAGCCATGGGCCAGCAACTTGCTATGTTGCCTGCCGACCTGCGATGCGGGAAGCTCATGGTGTTTGGCGCCATCTTTGGCTGCTTGGATGACTGCGTGACGATTGCAGCCATCCTCAGCGCCAGGAGCCCGTTCCTGTCACCGCAAGAGAGGAGAGAGGAGGCCAGGAGCGCGAGAATGACCTTTTTCAGCGGAGACGGCGACCTCATCACCGACATGGAGGCGTTCCATCAGTGGGACGGCATGATGAGAGACCGGATGCCCCAGCGACAGGTGAGGTCGTACTGCGACGAAAACTTCCTCTCCTTCCAGACGCTATCCGACATTGCAAACACAAAGTCGCAGTTCTACACCGCACTGTCTGAGATTGGAATCGCCGCGCCGTGGAAGGTGGACGCCTCACCGAGCGCGGGGACGCGCGACCCCATGCTGCTTCGGGCGCTCATCGCCTCGGCCTTTGCGCCGCAGATTGCGAGGATCCAGTACCCGGACAAGAAGTACGCCAGCTCCATGTCGGGAGCCGTGGAGCTGGACCCGGAGGCGCGCTTGATCAAGTACTTCAACCAGGAGAACGGGCGCGTGTTCGTGCACCCGAGCAGCACGCTGTTCGGCAGCCAGGGGTTCTCGGGGAGCGCGGCGTACATGTCGTACTTTACCATCATCTCGACGAGCAAGATCTTCATCCGCGACCTGACGCGTAAGTTGTTCCCGCCGCTGCCCCTTTGTGCGGACTGGATGCCAAGCGGGATGCTGACACGGATACTCTAGCCTTCAACGCGTACACGCTGCTCATGTTCTCGGGCGCCATCGAGCTGGACACGCTGGGGCGCGGTCTGCTCGTGGACGGATGGATCCGGCTCCGGGGCTGGGCGAGGATCGGCGTGCTGGTGGCGCGCCTGAGGGGCATGGTGGACGACGTGATTGCGAAAAAGGTGGAAAACCCGGGGCTCGACGTCGGCGAGGACCAGGTGATTCGCATGGTGAAGAAGCTGATTGAGTTGAACGGGCTGGATGCATGAGCGACGATGATGAGCTGGGTCGTAGTTTGGACGGCCCGGGGCGACGGGACGCCGCAGGACGGACGGTCATGAATGGACGGCGATGATAGAACAATGAGAAAGACTGCCATTTCAAGCCCTTGCGATGTTCCGTGGCAGCGTGTTGTTTTGTGCGCTGCGCAAGCCTCTGAAGTGTGTTGCCTGAAGGGGCTCACCGCGGGGCTCACTCAGCCATACGCCAAGAACGACTGAGGTCTCTCGAGTCTCAACTTACACCCACACACCTCCATCTCACACACATCGCACGCGGCCTCATCTCATCCAGCCACGCGCGCTTCGTAAGCTCCCAGCGCCCGCTATCGCAGATCCTCCGGCGCAATGTCAGACATAGAACCCGACTCGGAAGAGGCAATGACCAAAGAAGAGCTGCAAGACACGCAGCCGCCCGCGAGGGAACCACCACAAAATGCCTGTCCGTGAAGCAGCCTCCATCCTCACAACCTTGCACTCACTCTTCCCAGCCGCCCCCGTCGCCCACTCACACACTCCCGCTCCCATTACGAGCAGCGCAACAACTGACGGGAGCATAGTCGCGATGCTCATGGCCCCGAAGCCCAAGGCGAAGCCACCGACGTCGTCATCGTCCGCCTCCGCCGCGTCCGTCCCGCGCATGTCGCACCCCAACCCGTTCAAGGACCGCATGGGCCTCGGCGCGTACCTGCAGGACCCGGCCTCGCTGCCCCCTTCGCTCGTCATCTGCCACTCGGCCGGCTTCGTCGCCGTGCGGGACAAGTTCCCCAAGGCCACGGTGCACACCCTCCTGCTGCCGCGCGACCCGGCCGTGAACCTCCGCCACCCCTTCGACGCCCTCGCCGACCCGGCCTTCCTGGCGTTCGTCCAGGCCGAGGTGCGGCGCCTGCGCGCGCTGGTCGCGGCCGAGCTGCGCCGTAGGCTGGGCCCGTACAGTCGCGCGGACGCGGCGCGCGAGGCCGTGCTCAATGGAGAGGTGGCGGCGGGCGGCGAGGTCCAGGAGGGAGGAGGTGGAGGAGGTGGAGGAGGAGGAGAAGGATGCGATGCCCAGCTACAGCCACAGCTACCGCCGGGGCGCGACTGGGAGGCCGAGGTGCTCGTGGGCGTGCACGCGGTACCGAGCATGCGGCACCTGCACATCCACGTGCTGTCGCGGGACATGCACTCGGCGTCGCTCAAGCACCGCAAGCACTACAACTCGTTCAACACGCCCTTCCTCGTCGACGTGGCCGACTTCCCGCTGGCGGCCGACGACCCGCGCCGCGACCCCAAGGGCCACGGGTACCTGCGCCGCGACCTCGTGTGCTGGCGGTGCAAGCGCAACTTCAAGAACCACTTCAAGGAGCTCAAGGAGCACCTCGACGAGGAGTTTGAGGCGTGGAAGAGGGAGTGAAGGGGGGCCAGGACCGTCACGCGAGGAACATGGGCACAGCGAGGGAGTGGGGACAGAGAGCCGTGGAGCATTGCTTGCGTGCGCCTTGCGCCGATACTTGCATCATTTGCGATGCCAACAGCTCATGCATCGAGAAAGGCAGCGTATATTATACACGAAGGTGTCACCTGGCGCCGCCCCAGCCAGCGCCGACCCAAAACCTGTAACTGAATCCCAACCCAGCTTGCGCCCCTCGAGGCTGCCCGCGACTGGTGCGACGTATGGCAAGCCTGCTCCCCGTCCCAACATCGGCGTCGTTTCGTAGTGCGTGTACATTCGTGCCAGTACGAAGGGCCGCGGCGTCGTGCCACTTCACTCCTCTTCCTCGGATCCGGAGCCCTGCGCAGGAGAGAGCCATCAGCCAAACATGTTCTTGAGCCCTGCGATCCAGGGCGACGCTGGCGGCTGCGGTTCTGGTGCACCAACCTCTCCGGACTCGACGTCGACCATCTGGTCCTGGTCCTGGTCCTGGTCGCCATCGACCTCGTCACCTTGTTCTTCTTCTGCGTCACATCCGGTTAGCGTCTGCTCCGGCCGTTCTTGCGCTGCCGGGCCATCAGACTCACCGTCGGCGCCTTCGGACGCGGTCGCGGCGTCGTCGTCGGCTGGGTCCTCGGGGGTCTGGCTCTTCGACTCGACCGACTTGCGCGCGGGGCGGCCGCGGGCCCCCCGCTTGGTAGTAGAAGTAGACGACACGGCCGCGTCGCCGTCCGACTTGCGAGCGGCACCGCGTCGGCCAGCTGCCGTCTTGGGTGTGGGCGTTGCGGTTCCGTTGGTCGTGGCCGCCGCGGCCGCCGCGGCCAGCTGCTTCTTGCCACTGCCGGGGGGACGGCCGCGCGGGCGACCGGTGCTGGTTGACGTCTTGGCGGCCTTGGGCGTCGCCGTCGCCTCTTTCTTCTTGCCGCTGCCGGGGGGTCGGCCACGCGGGCGGCCGGTGGGCACATATGCCTTCTTCACGCCGCCGTTCTTGGTGCTGCCCTTGGGCCGTCCGCGGCCGCGACGGGGCGTCTCGCCGTTGCCGGCGGCGGCAGCAGCAGCAGCTGTGGCCGCCTTGGCGTCTTCCTTGGTCCGTGCCATGGCTGGGACGGCAGTGCGAGCGAGTCGCTTCCGAAGTGGTGATGCTGCCGGTGCGGCGGGCGTTGGTGGTACAGCAACGTCCTGCTGCAGCTGCAAGGGGTCGCGCGCGGGTCCGGCGATATGGAGCGACAGGGGACTCGTGCCGTCAATGGAACGGAAGCGCAACGCCAGCACAGGGAGGCAGGTAGGGAAGAAAAGATTGCGCTGCGGACGGGAACAGGATGGAGAAAGAAAAAGACTTGCACGACCGGGTGGGAAACAAGAAGAAGAGGGATGAGGAGTTCGTTTGACAGAAGCAAGGACGGGAATCATGCACGGCAGCGAACCTGGAACGCGTTATTACACTCGCTAATGGCCCACGGCGCGTCTGGGACGCTGCCAGATTTACTGGCACGGCGGCTGCCTGTAAGTGGCCCGCACAGTGTCTGATCATTTTCTGCAAGCTCTGCTCAGCGCGCGTACCGTGCTGCGTTTGTGCAGAGTACGCGCATGTACTCGCTCCTGCGGGCGATGGCTGTGCAGGTCGGGCGCAGCTCACAAAGTACCGGGTACGACGTGCCCTGCTTGCCTGCCTTACCTGGCTGCTTAAGGTATCGCGGGGCGGGTGGCTTATCTAATCGCCGGCGCGCTGGAGAACAATGACCGCCCAGGGCCCCCTGTAAACTCACCGCCGACAGGGCGGCACAGCAGGCCCCTGCGCTTTACCCCGGCAACAGCATCACACGGCAGGCCCCAAGTAAACAAATGCGTTGGCGACGTCCGGCTCTCCACCACGACGACTGCTTCCCGGCTCATGTATCGCAATCTTCGCAAGCGGCTTCACGACAGCGTCCAGGACATCAACGAGACCCTGCTGACCATGGCCCTCGACGCGCGGCTCATGCCCTCGTCCTCGACCTCGTCCACCTCGGGCCTCGTCGCCTCGTCCGCCTCGACGCCCTCGCTGCGCTCTCGCGATGGCACCACGCCCATGCTCGCCCGCATGGACGGCGGCGGCAACGTGAGGGTCGTCGTGCGCGTGCGCGCCTTTTTGCAGAGGGGTATGAAATGAAACTTGGGATGGCGGCGCTTCGTGGACGGCAGGGCACTGACGACAGTCTCCCATAGAGATCGAAAAGGCGACGCGATGTCTCATCGACATGGACCCCATCACCCAGCTCACCACCCTCAGGGCACCCGAGATTGGCGGCGGCGCGGCACCCGGCAAGCAAAAGTCGCGCAAGGTCATCGACGACAAGCAGTTTACCTTTGACAACTCGTTCTGGAGCCACGACGTCGGCGACGCCCACTACGCCCACCAGGAGGACGTCTACAACAGCCTGGGCGAGGAGTTTCTCGACCACAACTTCGAGGGCTACCACACGTGCATATTCGCCTACGGCCAGACGGGCTCCGGCAAGAGCTACACCATGATGGGCACGCCCGAGCAGCCAGGACTCATCCCGCGCACCTGCGAGGACCTCTTTGAGCGAATCGAGGCGGCGCAAAACGAAGACTCCAACGTCGCCTACAACGTGCGCGTCTCCTACTTTGAAGTCTACAACGAGCATGTCAGGGACCTGCTGGTCCCCATGGTGCCCAGCGCGGCGCCGCACTACCTCAAGATCCGAGAGTCGCCCACCGAGGGCCCCTACGTCAAGGACCTGACCGAGGTGCCCGTCCGCAACATCAACGAGATCATGCGCTACATGAAGCTGGGCGACTCTTCGCGGACGACGGCGAGCACCAAGATGAACGACACTAGTAGTCGAAGCCATGCAGTCTTCACCATCATGCTGCGCCAGATCCATCACGACATGGAGACGGACGAGACAACGGAGCGGAGCTCGCGCATCCGGCTGGTCGATCTGGCGGGCAGCGAGAGGGCCAAGTCGACCGAAGCCACGGGCGCTCGGCTCCGTGAGGGCAGCAACATCAACAAGTCGCTCACCACGCTCGGCCGCGTGATTGCGGCCCTCGCGGACCCGAAGCAGCTCCGCTCGGGGAAGCGCAAGGACGTGGTGCCGTACCGGGACTCCATCCTGACGTGGCTCCTCAAGGACTCTCTGGGCGGGAACAGCAAGACGGCCATGATCGCCTGCATCGCCCCGTCCGACTACGAAGAGACGCTGTCGACGTTGCGATACGCAGACCAGGCCAAGCGCATCCGCACCCGCGCCGTGGTCAACCAGGACCACATCTCGACGGCCGAGAGAGATGCCCAAATTGCGGCCATGGCCGAGGAGATACGCCTGCTGCAGGTGTCCGTGTCCGACTCGCGGCAGCGCGAGAAGAACGCCAAGGAGGCCGAGGAGAAGCTGGAGGAGTACCAGCAGCGCGTGGCGCAGATGCAGCGCATGATGGAGGAGCGCAGCATGGTGGCCGAGAGCAAGATCAAGAAGCTGCAGACGGAGAACGAGGCCCTCAAGCTGCATCTCAAGCTCGCCATCGACAGCCTCAAGAACCCGATCCCCGCCGTCACCATCAAGTCTGTGGACGACGACAACAAGGCCGCGTACAGGGAGAACGTGGATGGGGCAGAGTACCACGGCGGCGACAACGAAGTCGACGACGACGACGACTACGAGTACGACTCGGACAGCACGGCCGCGGGCGACGAGCTGCAGGAGGAGATGCAGCGCTACCTCACGGACATGAGCAACCTGCGGAAGCTGATTGGCGGCGACCTCTCGCGGTTCAAGGACGACGCGAGCGTGCGGATGCCGCTGGGGACGAGGAAGAATGTGTAAACGGGGCGGGACCTGACCAAACGAAACGCGGCCTGGCTAGACGGGAACGAAGTGATGCGACTTTTTTACAGACTGCAACGACGATGCAAGCGCTGGAGTTGGGGTGCAGGGACTGCTTCCGTGGCCGCGGCCACGGGATGCCGCTCGCGATAAATATCTATGCTTTCTTTCATTGAGATGAGATTTCCTGTCCAATTCTCTTTGCCTCCAAAGCAGGCGCTTCTATCTGTGTCCGAGCGGCAAGATCTTCAATAACGCCTTGAGATGCAGATGTTCATTGGGCACTGTCTTTGCAATGAACTCCTGAACGCCGCTGACCCCGTTTCCCTGCTGTTGTGCCTCAACACCCAAACTCCATGTACTTGCCTAATTAGGCAACCCACCACACTTCACCAACGGCCACCAGCTCAACAACCTCCCCTCCCTCTCCCTTCTCAGATAGGCATCCTTCTTAACTAGATGGTCATCCTTCTCATATGGACACCCTTCAAGTATGGGCCGCCCACGACCACGCGCCCTGCATGCCGACCGGGTCATATGCCGCAATGTCGTTCGGGTTCAGGAACGCGATGCAGGCCAGCACCGTCGGCAGCCCGCACGCCAGCTCGCGTGTTAGGTCTGCGACCCCGAGGAGGCGGCCGCGCGCGGGGCTGTACACGTCGACGGGATCGTCGACGTCGCTGGACAGGACCCGGGGCGCGAACGGAATGCGTCCACGCCGGCGCCGCCGCTCGAACTGCCGGATGAGGCTGCGGACCTCTGTATGGGAGAGGATGGGGGCGCGGAAAGCTGGGAGGTCGTGGGCTGACTGGCTGCTGCCGCTGCCGCCGCCATTGTTGCTACTGCTGCTGCTGCTGTTGTTGTCGGCGTCGTTGGTGTTGTCAATGATGCCGTTGCTCGAGCTGGCGGCTCCGGTGTCGATGATGTTCATATCGGCAACATCGACATCGCTTTCAAGCTCGAGGTCGTCGATATCAAACTCGCCGCCTCCAGGGCCCGTGTCGACGTCCGTGTCGGAATCGACATCCGAACCCACCACCCAAGTATCGCCCATCTCGCCGCGCAACGACGCAACCGCCCACATACGAGGCCCCCCCTCATCTGCAAGGCCCAGCCATTCATTATTGTCGGAAATCGCGTCGTCGTTCATGCCTGCGCGCCGATCATCATCTCCAGAATGCGCACCCGTACCGCCAGAGAGGCCGCCGCCGCCCACCGCACAGAGGCGCCACCACGACGGGAGCCGGAAGTCAAAGAGCCTGGGGTGCCTGGCGCGGACGTCGTCAGGGAGCTGGTCGGGGACGAGGCCGCCGGCGAAGGAGCGGGCGCAAAAGATGTGGGCGTCGCAGACGATGCGGCGCAGGTCCGTAGTCGTGTTGCCCGCGTTGAAGTAGTCGAGCAGGATGGCCAGGCCCACGCGGCAGAACTTCTTGCTGAAGTAGTAGTTTTCGGCAGCAGGCGCGGCGATGAGGTCCCGGTAGGGGCGGTTGTCGGGGCTATGAGATCCTGATGGCCGGTAGACAGCCGTCCTGGGAGTCAGTGGCTCGGACATGGTATCGAGGCGGACGAGCGGGCTGTTGTGCGGCTTCAACAAGACAGAGCAGTCGACAGGTGATACCGACACCGTATGATCTGAAAAGAAGGCCAGATCAGAGGATAATGTCTCCCTTCACACGCCATACGTCTCAATATGTATACATTGTGCACGCTCCTTAAAGTTTCCCTGGGGGAAACTCACAGTCGTGCGGACTCGTCACTGTTCATGGTTGGCGCCGGTGCAGGAGTGCGCAGCAGCTTTGTTTACACTTGAGCCGAGCTAGAGGCTTGCCGCGATATGCTTTTTAGGGCGGGCGCAATATCATAGACGCGGCGAGTTTAATCCAGCAGCACTTTAACGTGGGCACTTGCTAGTCCATAGGTAGTTGATCTTGGTTTGACTTTTGTCATTCAGAGAAAATCGTCGAGGGGGGTTGGGCAGTGCCAGGGATTTGGACTTCCTGTACACACGAGAACATGTAGACGCTCGTTCGGGACTGTGAGGCGACTACTCGCCTGTAGATTCCGGATGTAAGTCCCAAGGTGTACTGGGACAGCGTTTGTATCGAGATATGTAGGTTTAAGGGCGTTACGACCTGTTGTTCACTATGTAGCCAGGAGGATTAGGTAGGGTGTAAGCCCGCAACTGGGCGATTCGCATCTCGGGATAGAGCATCATGTCCCACCATTCAGTTTGCCTAAAATATTGGCCGGACTTTGCGAGGCCTCCTGAGTTGAGTCTCCGGCCATCGCGGGCGAAGATGTATGTATGATCGTCTTCAATGCGCTCACTGTTGAATGAACCCAGCCACATTCGGTGACTAAATCAAACAAACCGTCTCAATTCGACATACAGTCAAAATCCAACTCGTTGGCCTGGCTCAGAAGAAACCACGGCATAAATACCCATCACGGCCCGTTGTGAGGCAGCCCCCCAGAGCCTCACTGGAGAGTGCTCATCATCTACGTCGTCGCAGCGCTCTGGCGCTGTCAATCGCTCTACATCCTGCCGCCATGATGCCATCTGGCATGACATGAATGGCCTTTAGTTTGGCTTGAATATTCACTCAACGCGGTGAACACGGACGCAAAAGCGACGCCATCGTCGCGCCAAGGGCGTGAAGGGGCCTCCGCGGCAGCTCCGCGGGATGCACAGGAGGTCGTCCCGACGGCAAGAGCTGCCATTGACTCGGACCGAGACGCAACTCGCGGGTGAGAAGCAAGAGGCGCATTCCACGGTCGTGATGTTACTTGCGAGACGCTGGATGATTCCGGACTCGTGGCGGAACGGGAACAGCTCCTGTGCACCTATCGTTGGAAGCGCAAGCTGTCTCCCTCCCCCTTGACGGCCGCCGTGTAATACCTAGGTACACTGTAAGCCATGTGCGTCCTGAAACAGGAACGGAATCGAAAGCGGTCGAAAACGGGGGCTCCACGGAGCGCGCCCACTCAACTCCAGAGAAGGGGAAAGAAGAGCAAGAGCAAGGGGCGTGGGTGCAGCATTCCACAGGCGTCGACGTAGCCAGACAGCGCACCGCTTTTCGCCGCAATCGGAGGCGGCGTGACGCAAATGCGTGCGGGCGCGGCGTGGCCACTGGCCATTGCCGGCTCAACCAACCCCGCCACAACTTTTGCCCGAGAGAATTAGTTGACCCCTCCATCCATTGGGGGCCCCCTCCAGGCCCCCCTCCAGGCCCCGCCACGCACGCCGTGAGCTCGCTGGCTCGATGGCTTAAGAAACAAACTCGTCTCCGCCAACATTTCCCCTGCTTCTCCCTCTTGCCATTGACGTCTGAAATCAACAGCAAACATGGCTCCTCAACAGTACGTGCACCTCCCGGTGATTGTGGCTTCATTTTGTCAAGCCTTGAACTGACCCATTGGCCTGCAGGACTGTTCTCATGCTGGGTGCTGGGTTCGTTACCCGCCCCACGCTCGACATCCTCACGGCGGCGGGTATTCCCGTCACGGTTGGTAAGTCGTCGTCGTCGTCGTCACAGTCGCGGCCGCGACCCGGGTCCAACACGGCCCCCGTCCGCGGCTCCTTGCTGGAACTGGAACGCGAGAGCTCACGCCCCCGTCCCTCGCAGCCTGCCGCACCCTCGAGTCGGCCAAGAGCCTGTCGGCCGGCGTCAAGAACGCCACGCCCATCTCCCTCGACGTCACCGACGACAAGGCGCTCGACGCCGAGGTGGCCAAGCACGACCTCGTCATCAGCTTGATCCCCTACACCTTCCACGCCACCGTCATCAAGTCGGCCATCCGCCAGAAGAAGAACGTCGTCACCACCAGCTATGTCTCCCCCGCCATGATGGAGCTCGACCAGGCCGCCAAGGACGCCGGCATCACCGTCATGAACGAGATTGGCCTCGACCCCGGCATCGACCACCTCTACGCCGTCAAGACCATCGACGAGGTCCACCGCGCCGGCGGCAAGATCCTCTCCTTCCTCTCCTACTGCGGCGGCCTGCCCGCCCCCGAGGCCTCGGACAACCCCCTCGGCTACAAGTTCTCGTGGTCCTCGCGCGGCGTCCTCCTCGCCCTGCGCAACGCCGCCAAGATCTACCAGGGCGGCAAGATCGTCGACATTGCCTCCAAGGACCTCATGGGCACCGCCAAGCCCTACTTCATCTACCCCGGCTACGCCTTCGTCGCCTATCCCAACCGCGACTCCACCCCGTACAAGGAGCGCTACAACATCCCCGAGGCCCAGACCATCATCCGCGGCACCATGCGCTACCAAGGCTTCCCGCAGTTCATCCGCGTCCTGGTCGAGACGGGCTTCCTCGAGGACACCCCCCTCGACATCCTGAGCCAGCCCATCTCGTGGAAGGAGGCCACCAAGGCCATCATCGGCGCCAAGTCGTCGAGCGCCAGCGACCTCGAGGCCGCTGTCGTCGCCAAGTCGACTTTCGACTCGGAAGAGGACAAGCAGCGCATCCTCAGCGGCCTGCGGTGGATCGGCATCTTCTCCGACGAGAAGATCACGCCCCGCGGCAACCCGCTCGACACCCTGTGCGCCGAGCTCGAGAAGAAGATGCAGTTCGAGGAGGGCGAGCGCGACATGGTCATGCTGCAGCACAAGTTCGAGATTGAGCACAAGGACGGCTCGCACGAGACGCGCACCTCGACGCTCGTCGAGTACGGCGACCCCAAGGGCTACTCGGCCATGGCCAAGCTCGTCGGCCTGCCTTGCGCCGTGGCTGTCCAGCAGGTCCTGGACGGCACCCTGTCTGAGAAGGGTATCCTGGCGCCCATGACGCCCAAGATCAACGACCCCATCATGAAGGAGCTCAAGGACAAGTACGGCGTCGAGATGAAGGAGAAGACCATCGTCTAAGGAGGTCTCAGGACGGGTCAGCCGTGTATGGAACTTGGTTAACGCCCGTCGCACGGACATGACGAGGCAAAAAAAAAGAAGGTACGAGACAAAGTATGTATAGACAAAAAATTGAACCACACATGGCTTGGTCTGCAGACGACAAGAGTTTCCCGAGACAGCGCATTCACTGGTAGGTTTGCATCGCAGGGCGTCCCGCCATGGTTCGAGTCGTGACGAAACGCTGGCAGGGAGTGGATCTTTGCGTTTCGTCACAGACTCACAACCCCGGAACGCCCAGTCGGGCATGCCCGTCGACCACAGAGCGTTCGAGGACGCAAGATGCCATGCAGAGGTGGCTTGTGGCTCGGCGGCAACGCGGCAGCACGGCGTTCGGGTGTCTGGAGGCTGGACGCTTGTGGTTTCGCATCGCCCAGCTTGGCCCAAGCAAGCATCCGGCACAACTCGCGCCTGTCGGCCTGTAGCCCGGTAGAGACTCGTTGGACGAAGATGTCGTGGACGGTCGTGGGGACTGCATCAGTGTTGCAGGTGACGGAACACAGGGCCCCGGTTCAAGAGGCTGCACGTCAAATGCTGCGAGGATCGGGGCCCCGCTGCTCTCGTGAGTCGCGAGTCGGGAGAGCGACATTCGACGCCTGGCTGGGGTTGCAGATGGGGCGGGCTGTTGGTGTGCACTGGGTGCAGAGGCCAGCGGCAAGAGATTCGATGGCCTGGTCCGTGCAAGGGCTCTACTGTCTGCAAGAATTCCTTTGTGAGGCTCGGCATATCGATTATGAGATTGGTACTGTACCAGACTAGGCAAAAGGAGGCTCGACAAGCCGATTACAAGACAGGCAAGCAAAACGCGGCTCGACGGGTGAAAGCGGCGGACCCACGAATGACGAACAAGGCAGTTTTGGGTTGTAATCGATTCCATGGACCTGCCTGTCTTGCGTTTGCTGACATGACATGGCATTAATTTCGCTCCTCAGAAGCGCGCTTGCAGCAACTGTAGACTGGCTGAGCACCCGCCTGGCACCTGCCTTGGCACCAGCGTCTGTCCATAAGGCACCTTGTCCGTGGTAGTTACCTAACAAGTAAGGTAGTTTCATGGGTCCAAACGGTCGGACTTGCCTGCCTGCCAGGTAAACAACATGAGCCATACGCGAGTGAGGTAGGTTGGTAGGAAGGTAGTTTGCCGGACAGGTTACGTGGTAAGCAGCCTTGTCTGCCCTCTGGATGAGTCGAGCTTGGAGCTCCCCGTCGTCTTTGACTGCCCATCTCCGGGCTTTGACCACACCTCATCACCGCATTTATACAACACGCCTATGACAGCGTTGCCCATCAGGTACCTGAAAACCACGCCGTACTACTGCAGCATTCGCTTAGCCAGCAAGGGCCCTTCATCATGTCCCTGCCCCTCCGCCGCGTTCGCCGCACTCGCCGCACCGGCCACAGAGACCGAGTACTATTCATCACGCCAGACGGCGACTGGTCCATCGAGCAGTACAGCTCGCTCCTCGCATCCGTCAGAGCTAGGGCGAGCCTCTTGCTGGTCAGCCCCAGCTCCAGAGAAAGACTCTTGAGCAACCTCAGAAGCCGCCAGCAGGCGAAGGCCGTCATCATCAGCGAAGAAGTGCTCACCGTCTCACCGAACGACGCCCTGTGGTCCACAATCATCAACGGCTACGTAAGGCGGCGCGGCGGAATCGTTGTCGTCATAGGCCGCAAAGCCCTGTTCGAGCAGCCCATGTACGCCCATAGACTCTTCGGCGACGCCATCCTGAGCTGGAGGGTGGGATCGCGTGAGCAGAGAATGACGAGGCTGGATCCGACACATTGGGGGAGGGGCAAAGACGCATCCGTGATGGCCAGGCTGCCAGACACCTACGACGAAGAAACCGTCCTCGTGAGGAACGTGCCGCGCACAGCGGCCTGGTACTGGCGGCAGGATGACGTCGACGCATGGACTCGTTTCACAGAAGGGCTCATACCAACCCATGGCGAGTATATCCCGTACTCTCGGCGCCATCTGTTGGAGACTCCGGTCGCGATGACCAGGGTCGGACAAGGGGAGATTGCTTACGTCGGCGGCGGGAACGCGCCAGAGGAAAACACCACGGCCCCTACACAATTCGCCAGGGTGGTTGTAGCCATGTGCCGGCTTGGCCCAGAGGTGACGGATGGCGCATGACACGTCGTGGAGGCAGCGATATACGAGCGCGAGTAGGTATGCGAGCCAGGCGAGACACATGGATGCCTACTAGGAATCTTAGTATACTCGTATACGCAGCGCTCAGGAAAACTATGGGGGTATCCCGAAGAACCTTGACAGTTGTCGACTCGGGCCACAAGATGTTGGGGCTCCGGCGGGCTGCTGCTGCGCCAGCAACGGCAATGTGAACGGACGACCATGACAGACAGCGTGACTGTTGAGTCGTTGACACCCCGGCTGGCCGGGCCCGACGTCCATCAATTGACAATGATGTTGCAGCTGAAGCCAAGACACCCAACCAGGGGACGCCCTGGCCTCCCGGTGGGGATTGGCGGTCCTGGAATTGGCGCCGGCGCGCGGGAGTGCCCCTGAACTCCCGTCACCCACCCGCTGACGAGGGGGCCGAGTGGCCCGTGGCGCAGCCACCGAGGCACCTAAGGTATGGCACGTTGGGGGGGGGGGGGGGGGCATGGGGGGCCGGCGGGGATTGGACGAGTACAAGTACATGTACCTGAGGGGATGGGGAAAGGGGGGTCGGAGCTTCAGCTGCCGCCCGTCCAAGACCCCTCGGGCTTGGAGGTAATGCCCTGGACGAGGTGCCATCCAGTCGCCTCAAATGCACAGGGGTTCAATCAGGCACGTAGCCCACGAGTACCAGGTACAGTACCTGACCTTACCAGGTGTCTGCTCCCTGGAGCATCCGCCTTCAGGGCTGCGCTGTCCGTGCTGGGCAACCGTCGTGCTGCAAGTAAGGCAACCCCGCCATCCGTATCACATTCACCTCCACCATCACCACTACCACCACTACCACCCTACCCATCCTCATTGCGTGCTTTGTGTCGTCGTCTCCTTGCTATCTCCTGGTCCCTTCACTCTCCCGACGAGACGAGAAAGCAGCATCCCACGCAGCGACAGTAGCAAAGCGGTGCATCACCGCTTCTCGACCCGCGACGCTATAACAAGCGACTCGTCTCCCCGATCCTGAGCCGCCGTCCCCCCAACCGACCGCATCACCGCTCGCCGCGAGTGCAGACGCTCCTAGTATCATTATTACCACCAGCACCGCCACCACCACCATGTCGATGCGGCCGCAGCTCTTCACGCGCGGCCTCTCGGGCCTGTCGCAGAGCACGAGCGCCGAGGCGAGCTCGCCCGCCGAGCAGCGCGACGACGCCAAGCGCAACTTCCTCAAGACGATGCGCCCCCTGCCGACGCAGCACTACTGGAACGTCTACTTTGACAGGTCCGTGGCAGATACTCCCATCAGCTCCGACCCCCCTCCTAACGGCAACTCTCTACTTCGAAAGAGGGGAGCGAAGCGGGGGAGAGGCGTTGATGCCCTGTGTGTGAGGACTCCCGACTGACAAGAGGCATTGTCGCAATCCGGCAGGCAGCAGCAGCACCAGCAGTCCAAGGACCACAACAAGCCCGATGACGGCGGCGGCGAGTACAAGGTGCAGCTCGAGCAGCTCGGCGGCCAGATCGAGTCGGTGCAGGACTTTTGGCGCTACAACAACAACACTCCCGTCGACCAGATCAAGATGCGCGAGAGCATCTACCTCTTCAAGTCGGGTTTCCGGCCCGTCTGGGAGGATCGCCGTAACCTCAACGGCGGCAGCTGGACCTTTCGCGTCCCCAAGACCATAGGCCCCGATGTCTGGACCCGCGTCCAGCTGTTGGCCATAGGCGAGAAGCTGCAGAGCGCCCTCGTCGACGGTGCGTCGTCAATCTGACCATGCCCCTCTCCCCCACCCCTGTACCTTGCCGCGTACTTCTCCTGGGCGCCTGTGCAGCGCGGATGGAACCCCCTTTTGCTCGGCGTGGACTTTTCTGACACTGATTCGTCCGGCAGGCGACCAGCTCTGCGGCGTCGGCCTCTCCGTCCGCTTCAACTCGCACCTCATCACCGTGTGGCACCGCGACTCGTCCAAGCAGGCCTCCATTGACGGCATGCTTGCCTGCATCATGGACGAGCTGCCCCCGGAGCTGCAGCCCAAGGCCGAGAACTACTTTTACAAGCGCCACCGCGACCACGCCGGATTCAAGGCCCCGCCCGACATGCAGCGCCTCCCCGAGGCCAGGGACGGCGCTGGCGTCGCGACGTCGGGGACCGCCCCCGAGGTAACGGTCGAGCCGCCTTCGGCGCACTAGTGCTATGTCATGAGAATCACGATGCGTATGCTGGCACTCTTGTCGGGTCATCTTTTGGACCTGGGCGGTGTGCGATGCGGACTCTGCGTCCGCGGTATGATGGACTTTGCATGGATTTGCGGCGTTTTAACGGATTGGAACAGATATCTCATTACATAGGCGGCGCGGTCGACTGCCAGGTGGTCCGTCGATGCGCCCGAGCCTCGTCGTTTATTTCCGCTCGGAACGGAGCGGTCGCGTCGAGACGGCACTTATATCTCGACTAGATAGATGCAAAAAGAGGCGCAACAGCGCCCGAAACTCGAATGGTTTCCCTGAGGCCCCAACGCCATGCTATGTACCAAAGGGTGAAAAGAATAAAAAAACCAAACTCCTGTCCACGGATATCCATATTGTCCCCCCTTCCCCTGGGGTCACCTCCACACGCCGGCGTTGCGCATGACGTCGTCGAACTCGTCGACGCGGACGCCGCGGGCGACGCCGGTGCCGCCGTTGGCCTCGAGAATCATATCCTTGAGGAGGTCCTCGTCGACGTCCTCCTTGAGCACGGCGGCGACGCGGCGCAGGTGGGCGAGGGTGATGGGCCCGTCGGGGTCGCCGTTTGTGAAGAGGCGAAACGCCTCGTCGACGGCGGCGCGGCGGGCGTCGTCGTCGTCGGCGTCGCTGCGGGCGTGCAGCTTGAGCGCGCAGACGGCGAAGAAGGGCTCGTACGTCGCGTACCCGTCCGACGAGGGGTCGAGGATCGAGAGGAACTCGGTGAGCTCGGCGCGCGATGAAGGAGGGATGCCGAGGGCGCTGGTAGCCTCGAGAGTCAGTGTGTCTGAACGGACGGACGGACGGATGCCTTTGCGAGTTGCCGACAGCGACAGCAGCGGCGCGGGTTCCCGGTAGCGCGAGAGAGGGAGGGATGAGGGGGAGTAGGGGAGAAGGAGGGCATCACGCACATGAGGGCCGACTTGACGTCGTCGATGGGCAGCACGCCGTTCTTCTCGCCGTCCATGGGCTCCGCGAAGAGGCCCCACGCCTCCTTGATCTCGCCCTCCTCCTGCGCCGACACGCTGTGCTCCTTGGCGAGCTTGGACTGCCGCGGCGTCTTGGGCGGCGCGGCGCCGGAGCCGCTCGCGGCGGCAGGCTTGCGCTTCGGGGGCTGCTTGGCCGTCAGCCGCGTCTAACTCTTCTCTTCTCCTATCGACTCGAGCTCTGAAAGATCTGAGGTGTCTATGCAAAATCGGCAGAGGGCGGAGGAATGATTGGGACCTACCATGTATGTGCGCTTGGCGGGAGGTCGTGTTTGGACCGTGCTGTAGGTGCTGAGGGAGGTCGCGGCGCGCTGATGTCACTGGATCGTGAAGTCGGACCGTGAAGCCGTGGAGCTTGGTGGTCGCGTGTTGGTGGCGTACCGTGTTAATTTTTCCAACTCGGCGTCTGCGCACAGTGCGCCGGGAACATCCCGTCCGCTGCCCGCAGAAGCTCAGAATGAGAATGGCGAGTCGCAAGCATAACCATCTCACGGCTCTAACCACGATGGCCGCTCACTCATCCCCTCCTTCGCAGATCTCAGGTACGTTTTATGTTCCTTGAAAAATTACAAAGTGAGACGCCGTGGCGTTGTCCCGGCGGCATCGTCAGCATCATGACGTCGTGAACTTACGACCCACCATGAATCGCACGATCCCTCCCCCAACTTGAACCTTTCAACGTCGCTCCCGAGACCGGTACACATCTATGCACGCGCCCTCGACCTAGCCCAGCCAGACCAGACCAGCAAGCATGGGCTCGTCATCAGAGCCGCGGCACGTCGCCCAGGTGCTCCTCTCGGAGCTCGGCCTCGACGTCGTGTCGTGCAAGGAGCTGCAGTCCCTGTGGGCGGGCTACGGGCACATCTGCGCCGTCGTGGCGCGGCCCTCGCCGACGTCAGCGTCATCGTCCGGATCGTCCACATCGCAGCTCCACGAGAGGCGCTTCTCCGAGTCGGTGGGGGACGGCGGCGGCAGCGGCAGCGGTTCGCTGCACCTCATCCTCAAGCTCATCTCGCCGCCGACGCGCCACGGCGACGAGGGCCACCTGCGCAAGATGCTCAGCTACGAGGTCGAGCAGTACTTTTACGACGAGGTCGCGCCCGCCATGGCCGCGGGCGAGGACGACGGGGGGCCGGCCGTCGCCGTGTGCCTGGCGTCGACGCGGCGGAGGGCGCGGGGCGAGGGCGCCGAGGCGCTCGGCGACGACCTCATCGCCATGGTCATGACGGACCTGCGGCCCGAGTACCCCATCGCGGGCGAGAAGAGGGCGACGCTCGACGCGCGGCAGGCCCGCGCCGCGCTGGAGTGGCTCGCCAGGTTCCACAGCGGCTCGTGGAAGCTGCTCAAGCCGCCCGGCCATCTGGACCCGTCGCTGCTCCTCCCGCCGCTGCAGGAGGAGGCGCGGCGGAAGCAAAGCGGAAAGGCTGCTCGCACGGGAAAGGGGCTCTGGCTCAACGGCGGATACACATACCTCGCGACGCGGAGGAAAGAGTACGCGGCTCTCGTCCGCGACGGCAGCTCAGAGTGGTCCGCGACGCTGTGCAAACCCCTGAACAGCCTCTCATCCTCGGCGTCCTCGTCGACACCTTCGTCATCAACAGCATCGTCCTCCATCGCGGAGCTCGTGGCCGACTTCCTCACGCCGCGGGGCCGCCCGTTCGAGACGTACATCCACGGTGACGTCAAGTCGGAGAACCTCTTCGCCACGGCGGCGGGCGACCGCGTCGCCTTTTTCGACTTCCAGTACGCGGGCGTCGGGCTCGGCGTCTGCGACCTGGCCAAGCTCTTCACGTGCTCGGTGCCGCTCTACCTGCTGACGGACCGGCCCTCGATACCGCACGGCCCGGGCGGCCGGCTGCCCATGGGCGACGGCGAGAGGGAGCTGCTGGACGATTACCGCGAGACGCTCCTGGCGCGGCGGCCGCGCGCCGCCCAGTGCAAGGGCGATAACGAGCACGGGTACCCATGGGATACGTTTGTGCGGCACTGGGAGGCGGCGCTGGTCGACTGGTGCCGCTTCCAGGCGTCGTGGGGGTTCTGGGGCAACACCGAGTGGCTGCAGGCCCGGGTGCGGTCGATTCTCGCCGACGAGGGGTGGAGGGAGTGGCTGCTGCGGGAGGCGGAGACTGCAGCGGCGGCGTGACGGGCCGTGGCGACGAGGGCATGAAGACACGATGTATATGTGAAGCAGTATCAGTTCTTAGAGTGTACATGACGTCTCTACAAGTCCTTTCTGCCCGTCATGCATGATCTTCAGGGTCATTACGTTATCGCGCGACGACTTTGGCCGCCTCAGTCCAACGCGAGAGAGAGATGCATGACGTCAGCACGAATCGCTGAGCAGAGATGTGAAGGCTTCTCTCCAATGGCAGTTTGTGCGACCAAGAGAAGACAACCTGGAAAGACATCTGCTCTGGGAGAAGTCGTGTGTGTCTGCCGCGCTGGGCCTCAATGCACACTGTGCCAAGACACTGAAGAACCCACGGCCGGACAAACTGTGTCCCCGGACAGGTGACCCACACCCACAGCTCTCGCGCTCTGCGCCCGCCCCATAAGAGCCCAGGACCTCCCGTTCGCACAAAATTTCCACCGCCCAACCCTCCTCCTCTTCCTCCACTGCCCACAACCTTCGTTGCCAATCGCAACAGCACGAAGAACAACGACATGGAACCCGGGGCGACGACGGCATGCACCTGCCCGTTATGGGGCGTGGCGTGGACAAGCATTACGACACGACAATGACCTGGGGTGACGGCACCAACCTTCCCGGCGCCAATCCCTGAAGTCAGGGCACACACGCGACGTGGACACAGCATAGCACAGGGTACGGCCGGCGTGCGTTTCAATTGGCGCCCCGACGGCCCGCGCGTGCTTTTTGCTTGCTTCCACGTTGCTTGCCGTGGTCGCTGTCGTCTTGTCGTCCGCGTCTTGCTCCGCTCGCCTGTCCCGCTCATGTGGCATCGCCATGATCTCTCCGAACCAACAGATGCTCATCCCATCACCTCTCATGTTGAGCCAGAGGTCGCATATACGACGGCCAGAGCACGGCAGATCCAGAAATAGAAGCCGAGAGTGACTGGACTGCGACGGGAATGTGAGGACGCAGGGATGGACCGGACCGGACCGCTTCAAAATTTGCTAGAGCTTGCCGCCTCAAATGCCCCAGAGCGCGCAAGTGTGGACAGTGAAGCGAGAGCAAAACACAACCAGGCTACCCGCTCTCTGCTCAAACGCGAGGCGCTCTGGCCTGTTCCAGCGTTGTCGCTTGCGGTGCTCTCGTCACTTGTGACGGGGTGCCTAGCGGCCCATGGAGACAGACACACATGTGCACACACACCCCATGTTACCACCATAGCTATGTCGTAGTCCCGTCTGCTCCTCTGTTTTCGATATGTGACGGTGCACCCGCATGGATACACGTGTGTACGAGTAGTTACACGTTCCGTACATGCGATGGCATATCTGCCTGCCTGCCTGCTTGCCGGTCCCTGTTCCCTCCCGTGCGGCCGTACTCCGTACGGGGTGTAGGTATGCGCCGCCGCGGCCGCGTCTCGGCAACCAGTTCCGCGCCCTCCCGGCTCGCTACATTCGTGCCCCGAGCGGCCTGCAAGAGACAGCACGGTCAACGGCCACGTGTGAGGGGGACGCGCACGAGGGCTGGCTGGTGTGGTGGCCTCACTTGAAGTTGTTCTTCATCTCCCGCAGCTTGCCCATGACGTCCACCGGATCCGACGCGCCCGTCGCCTTTTGCATCTGAGGGTCCTGGAGCGCGGGTTCAGCACAAACAAGTCCCAGCTGCTGTTAGGAGTCACGGCATAGCACGGGATGATGACGCCACGGCCAACTCACCTCGACACGCATAAACAGGTTGTGCTTCTGTGTAGATGGGTACTCATGTCAGCTCCAACTCCTCAAGTAGTGGCTGGAGGAAGGGAGAGTGGAAGGAACGGACCTTTTCGTCGCCAATGGTGAACTTGCCCGTCGTCTCCTTGTTGTTCTCGGCAAAGTCGTGCAGCTTCTTCACGGCGTCTCCCTGGTCGACTGAGAGCGCGAACTTGACGTTGGATTTTGTGTACTCGTGGCCCGGCTGCGTGGAGCGCCCTGGGTATCAGCCGCTGTCTCTCTCTCACGCACGTAAACATGCACGTCAATCAACTCACATATACGACCGTGTCGTCGGGGAGCGCACCGAGACGCTTGTTCAGCGCCTCGTGCATCTCGGCCGCCGAGCCCTCAAAGAACTTGCCGCATCCTGTAGTAACCGTGGCTCGCCGTTAGCGCCAACACCAGCGAAGCGATATGCCTTCGCTCTCCCCCTTCCGGCACACCGGACGTGACGTACCGCTGATGAAGAGGGTGTCTCCCGTGAAGACGGCCTTGCCCGTCGCGTCCTCCATAAAGAAGCAGATGCTGTCCTGGGTGTGGCACGGCGTGTGCACCGCCTTGACCGCGATGTCGCCCAGCTTGAACGTTTCTCCGTGCTTGGGCGTCCTGGTCACGCCCTCGCAGTCCTTGCCGCCGATGATGTCGAGCTTTGGCGTGTCCAGCTCGGCCAGCTGGTGGGTATCCAACGGTCAGCCTCCCGCCAGGTCGTCCAAAACGGCCGGTGCGCGCCGCGACATGGGTCTGGAATTGACTCTTACCAGCTTCTTGTTTCCGCCCGCATGGTCCCAGTGGCTGCCTCATCTCGTTAGAGAGCACGATCCCCTTGCATCGTCCCCGCGCGTCCCCTCACCGAATACTGACTGATGCGTGTTGACAATGGCGGTCAGGTTGATCTTGCCAGCCTGGATGGCGTCCTTGAGGACCGGCGCGACTCTACATCGATCCCCCCGTCCGTCAGCAATTTCACAATCTCGCAACCCATCACGCCCGGGGGCCGTATGCTCACTCGGGGGGGTTCGCCGGGTCGATGATCACGGCATCCTTGGATTTGTCATCGACGACTAGGTAGGCGTAGTTGTTGCTACTGCCCACCCCTGCGAAGCCTCAAAGTCAGCTGCGTGCGAGCTCGAGGGAGTGCAACGATATTCGACGGCCGGTGTAACTAGATGGCGCTCACACATGGGGATCGACTGGATGTGCATCTTGCGGGTTGCGACGGCAAGCTGCCAAGCGAGGCGTTCATCAGCATCAGCATCAGCATCCCGAGCACGAGCATGGACCCGTTTGCAACGCGGCTGGCTCGGGGACAACGCTCACCGTGGCAGACGGAATTCCAAAGACGTGCTTGAGAAGCGGTCGGCGGGGGATGAGCCGATTCATGTGGTGCGCGATGTGAGGGGTTTGGGGGTGGTAATGGCACTGGGGTGGCATTGGGGGAGCCCGACGGGAAGCTCCAATCGCTCCCCGAGCTCCGAGCTACGAGCTACGAACTAGTGACGTGACGGCTGAGCCCCCCCAGGTGCCGATGTCTTATTACTAACCGCCAACATCGGCGCTCCGATTCGCAGAGGCGACCACGTCGCAGCCCAAGCGCGAGCGTCAGGAAAATTCAATGACTATAACACTGCGGGTATCTCTGATGACTGCAAAAGAACCTGGAGCTGCTGCGAATCAAAACTCGGGCTTTGGTCCTTCAGACCATGCCAATGGGTTTCGGCTTCCAGGGGCCCTTGTACTTTGACCACCCTTCACCGTCGTCGTAGTCGTCAACATTATCGTCCTCGGCCGTCGCCTCTCCCTCGGCCGTGCCCGCATCCTCGTCGGCGGCAGTACCCTCCGCGTTGGAAGTGCGATTGCCCTCATCAGCGGCCTTCTTCCTCCCCTGCGCAAGCGACATCTCCTTGGACAGCTTCAGACATCTCACGTAGACCTGATTGCCCGGCAGTGTGCGCTGCAAGTCGGCTATTGTCGACAGCACGCGCTCGACATCCCATTTGCCCAGTTCTTGGATTGTCTTCGCCGTCCGCGCCTCCTCGTCGCCGTCGCCGCCTCCGCCAGCTCCTCGCAGGTACCCCAGGATGGCATCGCGACAGGGATCGGCCAGGTTCTTCCAGAAGTAGTCCCATATCCACGCCAGGGCCTTGTTGGCCATGGACCGCAGCTGGGCCAGCGCCGGCAGCCCCTCGTGTGTCGACTGATGCCTGAGCTCGACAAAAGATGCGGGCAAGCCGATCTTCTTGGCGATGGCGTACATGCTCTGCTTGGACTGCTTGTCTTGGTGCGAGTCCAGGAGGCCTGTTACAAATCTTCACGTCGAAAGTCGCGGGTCAGCGACGGGGACACCTCGCATACAAACAACGGTCCCTAATTGCTCTTTCTCGTCACTCACCTGCTGAACGCCGACGCGTACGTCAACTGCGCGACAAGTATCGCCCATCCGCTGGCACCCTCGACCTCAACGGCCTGCCTGTCTTGCAGCAGGGCCGCCGTGAACAACATGGTCGACTCGACCATGTGCGGACAGTTCTGGCGCGTCAACCACATGGATACCCTCGCCACGGCCCTTTTCTGCTCTTCCCTTCGAGCCTTCGTTAAGCTCTCTCTCTGCGCCTCGTCGCCGTAAAACTGGCGGCGCACCAGCAGGAGCTCCTCCTGGTCGCGCCACGGGTTGAAAACGTACTGCACCATGTCGGAGGTGCGAAAATGGCCCGGCGGCCGGCCTGGTGGGGTCGGCTGGGCAGAGGTTTTGGTGAGGGGAGGGAGGGGTCTTGGAAGGGAACAGGCTTCCAGAACGAATGGCAGGAATTGTTCAGCGGGCCGCCTGGATCGCCAGCGGTGGGAGGGGGGAAAAGCGCGAAGAGGGACGGAAGCCGGCTACTAGGGGGACCTAATGAGTCGAGCCCCCCGTCTGGTTCCACCAAGACGGGGGGCACGCTGACAGGGAAAAGGCACGACGACTGGGAAACAAATATTTGGTACTTGCAAATAGATGGCCGGTCCACACAACATAAAGTACTGCCGCTTTCCTGCATATACACCGTAATTCCAAGTCAACCCGGATGCACCTAACCGACGACGCGGCGTGTCGCGGCATGCACCACACAGCCCCAATGCACTAAACGACGATATCTTCGCCTTCGCCTTCGCCATCGCCGCAATAACTAGCCCAATAACAGCCATTTCCTTGTGCAATGTCTTCCCCAGAACGTCATCAATGTGCTGTCGAGAAATGGATCAATCCCGAGACCAATTTGCCTAGATTTGGGCGCTGCACAGAGCAGAACATCGAAATCCGTACCGTCGCGGCCGCCGAGTTGTATTCCGAGGGTTATTATCGCACGATTACGAAGGCGGCGAAGGCATTACGTCTGCCATATAAACGCCTCTGGTCTCGAATTCAAGGGCATCATCCAGTCAGCGAGAATGGAGGCAATTCAACGCTGCTGGGACCCGAGGAAGAACAAGAGGTGTTGTGTTGGGCCCATCGCCGCATTACGCAAGGTCACCACATCCAACGGCGAGCGTTACAACAACACGCGAACGCTATTCTCAAGGCAAAGGGACGAGAACGAAGGGCATCCAGGATGTGGGCTCAACGCTTCATGAAGCGGCATTCGCAGTACTTTCATCGCCGGAAATCCGCAACGCGAGACGTGAAGCGTAAGGCGATGGAAGATCGTGCTCGTGTAGAGGCGTTCTTTGACGGCTGGTCCAGTTTTATCGCCATCCGTGGCATACAGCGCGATAATATCTGGAATTTCGATGAGACCGGCTTCATGGTGGGATATCTGCAAAACGGCACTTTCTTGTGGACTTTCAACGAGGTCGAACGCCCTGTTCTAACAGATTCGCATGAAACAGTCTCGGTCACGGCCGTGGAGGCGATCTCGGCAGCAGGGAAGTGTATCCCTTCGTTTCTGATACTCCCTGGCGTGCAGATCCCTGTGCGATGGGTCGAAAATGAGCTTGATGGCGATACTATCCTCACAACCAGTCCCAAAGGCTATATTAACGATATCATTGCGATCGAATGGATCAAGCACTTCGAGAAACACACCCGGCCAGCCGACCCGTCAGAAACACGAGTCCTGCTTATGGATAGTTGCACAAACCACCATACGGAGGAGCTTGTTCACTTCTGTCATGATCATGGCATCGAACTCTTCCCGTTGCCACCCCATCTTACGCATAAGCTGCAGCCTCTCGATGTGGGCGTCTTTCGCTCTTACAAGCACTGGCATCAGCAGGTTCTTTATCGCGAAATCGCCAACGGCGCCACTGACTTCAGCAAGACCGACTTCCTCTACCATCTTCAAGAGATCCGTACGCGCACGTTCAAGAAGCACACGATACTGTCAGCTTGGGAGAAATGTGGGCTGTTTCCATACAATCCGGCTGTAGTTCTTGACCAACTCCAAGATGCACTATCATCATTGACCAAAGCGGTAGATCAACGAAATCTTCCCGGTTTCGTCGACAATGACATCGAACAAGCGAAGGAGAACGAGCCCGCTACCCCGAAGCGAAGTCACACAACAGAAACGCCGCCTACGATCCGCCGGATTGACTGGAACAACGTCACAACGCCAAGCCTAAGCCTCCTTACCATAGAGCAATACAACGAATATGTCAAACTGCGAATACAAGTCTCCCTTGTCTCGGAAGTGCCGATTACACCCTCGGTTTCGCACGTGCAAGAGAAGGCCCGGAAAGCAGCGCACACTCTAGCTCTCAACGGTGTGACGGCTACTGCCGAGATGAAGGCTCTCAAAGACAAGCAGGTCCGACGATCAACCCTGCTTGAGAAGACATCGGTTGTTGGGAAATACGGCCCATTGAGCGTTCACGACGCGAGACTCCGAGTCGCACAAGATGAGTATAACAGGCTAGCTGCACAGCACGACGAGGAGGCTCGCTTGTTGAAGAGGGAAGCCCGCGACGAGGCCGCCTACATACGTCGCTGGCTCCAGCGAGTCAGGGCCAAAGTCAGGGCGAGTATCACGAGCACGACGGCACGGAAGGCACAACAACAAGGTGGCTGGCTCAAAGGTGATCGTCGCGCTCTGCTCAACAGCGCTGAGTGGCTCTGTCAGCGATATACATTGCATCGCGAGCTCGTTGAGCTAGACCACTGTAAACGGAGCAACGCGATTGTGTGGCCCAGAGACTACAACGCCGAGACGATCAACCACGCTGTGAAGTTAGTGGTCGTGGAAGCCCAGGGGCGCGTCGCAGGTCGCAAGATGTGCTCCCTTGAGACTGACGGCGTTGAGATATTAGCAGTTGAACCTGTGGATGAGTTCACTGATGAACCTTTTGTATTTAAGAAGGAGGGGTCCGCTACTAGCGAAATTCTCAGCGAAATAGTGGTGCAAACCACGGGTTTTCGAGCTGATGATGCTCTAAGTGATGCCTTGAACGAGGCCGTTTGATGTATTTGGCGGGGAGTTTGTGCAGTTAGCCCGAAAAAAGAAGTACTTAGTCTACGTAGTAAAATGGCGGGGCCGCCAAGTACTGCGTTTTTCCCAGTCGTTGTGCCTCTTCCCTGTCAGCGTGCCCCCCGTCTTGGTGGAACCAGACGGGGGGCTCGACTCATTAGGTCCCCCTAGTATTTGGAAGGGTGCCCAGCCTCTATTTGAACAGTGGGGCGGCTCTGACTACGTACTGCTACTACAGCGAGTGGGGTCACAAGGGTAGGTACGTGGAGAGATACTTGGGATGACAGCTCTGTTTGGACGTGTACGAGTAGAGTGGTTTGAAGAAACTATGTGATGCAGTAGGCACGGCAGTCACGACAGTCACGATAGGCATGACTGCCATGACGGGCATGACGGACATGACGGGAATGACGGGCATGACGGACATGACAGTCGTGACAGTCGTGACAGACGTGACGGATACAATAGGCATGACAGGAACGGTGGGCGTGGCAGGCGTAATCGGTACGGTGATATAAGATCCAAGGCGTGCACAGCGGAACAAGATGAAGGTTGAGTACGATTCGCAAATGACGATCGGGAAGCTGCCACCCTCGCCAATTCATATCTCATCACAGAAGTGCATAGGTCCAGCGTTGCTAGAGGCGGCGCAGAGCCCACACTGTGGTCGCCAGCCGCGGCATGTCAAACGCGTACAATGCGTATGTCAACGACTGCAACCTCCCACGAGCCTCAACACCCTCAACACCAACTGTGTCGTAGGTGGCATTGCGAGAGAGGGGCGGGAGGCGGCCAGTGGTGACAAAGGCGGCAACGTAGGATACAAGATCGACGCTTGCAAGAGCAACAAGTCATAGGGCATGGCCGGCGTCGCCATGAGCAACCTTGGAGAGGACGAGATACGCAAGGTAGCTCACTTCATGGCAATCATAGAGCACAGCGGCGATGCGCGTGTCGACACGATGAGCTCTACCGTCGTCGTCGTCGCCGCCGCCACCTTGGTGGTAAGGATGGCAGTAAAGACGGCAGCCATTGCCTTCAGGTGAGCTACTGCCCACTGTGTTCGACTGTGGCCGTCCAACTCTGACAATCGGAACGTCGACTCGACTCCTGGCGCAACTTGCCGGATAGAGAGGGGGACTGTAGTACGAATAGCTGGGCTCGGAAATGACAAGAGCGCACCATCACGCTGCAGGTTCGGGGTCCGGTCAAGAGCCGAACCCCCCGGCTCTCTCGTATGTGCGTACGCACCTGCGTCCAGACTTGAGCGCGGCGCCGCATCTCGTACAGAGTAGTCCGTACAGGCACTTGTTATCTATTTTTTCCTTAGCTCCTCCACCAGTGGAGATGGATGAGAAGGAAGAATGAAAAGAGAAAAAACTGATGGCGGTGATGCTCCACGCCACGGGTCCCACGGAACCGGGGTCGCCTAGGTCCGATCCACCGCCCACGCGCGTCAGAGGAGACGACGGGGCTTGCTTGGCCCAGCCCCTCAGCCGCCAGACAGCTGGGTCCCGGGCCATGTCAGGAGTCAGGAGTCGGGAGTCGGGACTTAAGCTCGCTGGCACTTGTTGCGCCTGAGCCTGAACCGGCGCCCGCCACGCCTGCGTGGTTGTCCGAGGCGACTGGTAGGCAAGGTTCTCGGAGTCATCGGTGCGGCGGCGGCGTGTGTTGCTGAGGAGAAGAAATCGTGCTGCAGCGACAAGCAAGGGACGTGCAAGAAAAGGGCTCGACAAGGACAGCCGGGGGGTGTGCCCGTGGCGCAGCAGGCGACTCTTTGAGCAGGTTTGCCGTGCCGTGCCTGCCCTTCCAGACAAAGGGGTGCTGAGCCACACTGAAAGGGGGACAAGGCAAAGAGGGACGTGGCTGGTGACGCCCATGCTGGCCCACCGCGGACCACGTTCGGTCGGCCGGGTCCCGCCCACGCCCACTCGCTCGCCCACTTGCTCGCCCCCAACAGCCTAGCAGCCGTCTGGTACTTCGTAGCTTCTGCCATCCACACAGGCCGCCGCCGCCGCCATCCACGCCACCCTGGCCATCCTCCCATTCTGCCGTCCCTTCAAGGCCGCCCACCCGCCAGCCCATCCGTCATGCCGCGCAGGCGAAGTTGGTCCGTGCCGCACGCACCCTCATCACCTCACTTTCACTTTCACTTCCTCTCTGGTTGTTTTCTAAACCTGGACCTCTGTACGTGGCCCCTCTCGGTGGGCCAGAGCAAAGGCCCCCCCCCCCCCCCCCCCTTCTCGGGTCCTGCGCTGCCTGCACTGCACTGCACTGCTCTGCACTGCTCTGCACTAACCGGCCACCCAAGCCACCTTGTTCACCCGAGCATCCACCCAACCCGAGCAGTCATCAGCTATGCCAGCGCCAGCGCCAGTGCCACCAGTGCCAGTGTCACTCGGTACGGTGCCAGTGCCAGTGCCAGTGCCAGTGGTGTCCAGCCCACCCGTCGGCTTCCACGCCCAGTCCAGCCTCGCCTTCCCAAGCGCTGGAGGAACGGGCGGGGAGGGGCCGTCGCTTGCCAGCCAATCCCCGCCGCCCGACGCTCCCCAAGACCTGCACGGGCCCGCCGACGACACATGTCCGACAGGGGTCCCCCCTCCCCCTCGATGGAGGCTCTGCGCTGCTTCGCAAATCGCCGCCGTGCCGCTCACTCGCTCTCTCACCCACTCACTCACCCACTCACCCACTGTCCACACGAAAGTCCTGCGAGTAGCGTCAGCACCAAGCCGCCGGCTCGGGTGGGCGCGTGCCCCGTGCGTCTCGACCCCCATCCCAGTCCCGCGGCACTTCACATTCAACTCATTCCCGAGTAAACGCTCGCTTGGCACGCACGACAACGAGTAATTTGTACCAAGTACAGTTGGTGACATAACATCGCTCTCGGGTCGAGAGGCCTTTGCTGCGGCGGCTCATCCCAACGCCTGCCTTTAGATAGTAGGTATGATACACATGCTCGCAAGGGTATCCTCTTGTATCTCCTGACACTGGTAATCATTTGCTGGACACGCCAGAGTTCCTCCACACTCTTCGTGCGAGATCCAAACGCCCCTGGTATATCCCGATCCGTGCCCAAGATGAAAACCCAAAAAAACTCCTCCCAGTCTCAATGCATCCCTCCCGGCTCTGACCAATGCTTTCAAAAAAACAAAAAACAAAAAAAAAAAAAAAGAACGCTCCATATCGAGACACGTGAAGCCAGTTGCCCGACTGGTCGCTTCACTTCTGGCCCTCGTCGTCACCGTCATCCTCGTCATCATCCTCGCCGTCGTCAGACTTGGGTGGCTCCCACGTCTCTTCCAGCTTCAGGCCCTTGCCGCGCGGCTCCTGAGGTCGAAACGTGGATCCCAGCAGCGAAGAGACCGTCGACCGATAGTTGTTCAGGTGGGGGTCCTCGTCGAACTTGTCCGGTGTATCGTAAAGGCCCATACCGACCAGTATCTCGCCTTCTTCTTCCTCGTCTTCCAACGCTTGACGTGTCTCGGGGCATCCGGACACGACGGGATGGGAGTGCGTATTTTGAGGAAACGTCTCGGGCGTCGGAGGAGACGTGTTGTTGAAGCCTTGCATGACAAAGGCGTTCCAGTCCATCTCACCGTTGACCGTTGTCTTTGGCTGTGTCGATGCGTGCTCGAGGGCGGGAAGGGATTCAGGCATGCCGACGTTGCCGTTGGTAGGTCCGTACAACGGTGTTGGCCTCTGCGACAGCTCCCAGCCGTCCGCACGAAGATACTGGGCACCCTTGTCACCGGCGGGGAAGAGAGGCAGTGGTGAGAAGCTGGATGAGGGTGAGGTGTTGTTGGAATAGGTCCCCATGGTAGGGGAGAAGTGAGGTTGCGTCGAATACAGGTCATGGCCGTCTGCGTAGATACTCGAAGCAGGGAAGGGGTAGCTGGTCGGTTGCTGGTAGGAAGCCTGCGGCCGTTGCTGGATATATGTCGAAGGGTGCCAGCTGAGAGGGCGGGCAGATGGTCTCTGAGACTGTCCCACATCGCCGCCTATTGATATCGAAACGTAGTCGATGTTGTGGATGTGTTGTTGCTGTTGTTGTTGCTGGTGTTGCTGTTGGTGTTGACGCCGTGAAGCAAAGCCGTCTCCTATCAATGTTCTCCTCCGGCTCTGCATCGATGACGACCCCGGGCTGTTGCTGGCACTCCTGGGCTTTGCAACCCGCATGGCAGGTCCAGGCCGTTGATGACCACTGCTGCCCCTCGAAAATCTCCTTGCCGCTTGGGAAAGGGCCATCTGCGTGGACACATGGTCGAGGAAGCCTGCTTGCCCATAAGATGGCGGCAGCATCTCTGGGGTATGTACCCCATATGCAGGGTACATCTTGACAATGGGCCAGGCGAAAAGGTAGACGAGAGATAGAGATGATTAGATGATGTCGTTTCCACAGATCAAAGAGAAGACCGAGTTGTTCGTCTTGTTGTCATGTCAGTCGGGGGGAATATGTCGTTGTGGGCGGCCAGCGGGTTGAGGACGACCATGGGTTATGTATGTAGGTCGTGCCGTGGTAGGTATGTGAACCTGGCCTGGGTGCTGAGCGCCGACCAAGGGAAAGGGAGAGGTGGACTTCCTTCGAAGGATGGACACGCCGCAAGCCCCATCCATCAAAGGACGGCGTTTTTGGATGGAAGGATATTAAGTCGAGCCCAGTTGTGTCAGTAGTCCCAGATCCGATTCACACCCAGGCCACCACCGCCGTGAAGTGTGGGCCGGCAAGACACAGGGCGACAAGCGACATGGTGGATTTGGTTTGGCGGCGCCGCTGGACCAAACGTGCGGGTTGCATTACTGTAAGCCCAAAGCAACCGCCGCATCAAGGGGTACGTACTGATCTCAATCCAGCGTGCGCAGGTCGAGTTTGTCGTCTGCGACCCATACCTGCCCACCAAGCTAGGGTAGTGGCACACTGGGCATCCGCTGGCGACAGCGGAGGGTGTGCGATCGTTGGGGTGTCGTGTGGCATCCCGGGGCAGGGAGAAGGGGTGTGAACGCGGAACGCGGTGCGTCATCCTCCTCCGTGCATACACGTTCCCCACGCACAAACGTCCGTACGGGGTCACGGCAGGGGTGTCTCATCGG
The DNA here is from genome assembly GCA_029168975.1 of Purpureocillium lavendulum. NCBI lineage: Eukaryota > Fungi > Ascomycota > Sordariomycetes > Hypocreales > Ophiocordycipitaceae > Purpureocillium > Purpureocillium lavendulum. Next base: position 1,976,082 of record JAQHRD010000008.1, on the reverse strand, counting down.
ACGGATTCCAACCTGGAAGGGAGCAAAGGGTTCCATCCTCCAAGGGGGCCCCGTGCCGAGAGACAATAGCGCGGGCCAGGAAAAGTTGGTGGGTGTCATCACTGGGGATCGAGAAAGTGCCAGCACCACGTTTCGTGCAGGCGCTTCGGAGGAGATGCCCGCACTCTGCAGTCGACGAGTACAATTTTCTTCGTACCGCTCGCCGGTTGCTTGACGCCTGGGCGGCGTGCCGTCGTCGTCGGTCTAGTTGGAAGTGGTCGGCGGTAATGGTGGAGTCCTTCAAAACGCCTCGCTGGCGCAATAGTTCGTGGCGGCCATTGCCGGCCGACTCTGTGCCCGGTCACTACGATTGTCATTCCCGGACCGCTTCAGGCGCACTGTCCGGAATCAAGCCGCCAGTCCGACGAAACTCGCGTCAAGGGTTTTCATACGACCGTCGAGGGCTGCAGGCGGGAAGATGTGATGGCCAAGAGAACCGAGGTCAGAGGACATGCACCTTGACCGTCATGCACCGTTGCCGAATTTGGATGCAGGCCGTTGGCTGACCGCATCCAAGGCCGAGCGACAGGAACCTCAGGGAGAGGAGGAGCTGGACGACAAGGGGCAGAGGCCTCGATCTCGACCAGGCCTGAACCACTGGGACCCAAGCGCTTCCGCCAGCGGGCTGGGACAAGGATGCGTGGGCAGCAGTTGCTCGTCAAGTACAAGTGGGGAGGAGGAAGGGGGGAAAGAAAAAGCATAGGATCCACAGCAGCGCAACCCTGGCGTGCCCGTCCCCATCAGCCCATCCATGAGACAACCCAGTTGGAACATGGAAGGGATGAAGAAGAATTGGACGCACACATGGGCGTCTCCATAACAGGGCCGGCCAGAAGACCAGCCAGTCCACGGCCGAGCATGCCGTCAACAGGGACCCATTTGGAGGGTGGTGCGCTTGAGGGGGCGTGAGCGGACGGCCGTCGGCAAGCTGCAAGTGCAAGCTGTGGGCAGCCGGGGTCCCTTCCCTCGGGGCCCGTCCTTAGGCTCGTCGGCTCGAGGGTGGTGACTCCACACGAGACACGGAGGGCGAGGCGGCGGAGGCGGCGGCGACGGCGGCGGCGGCGGCGGCGGCGGGGAGACAAGGTCGGCTCGAGAGTTTGGGCCCGGCTGCATGGCTGAGAGGCTGTTGTTGCTTGTCCTGCCGGGTCCGGTTGCGCTGCGAGGGCGTGTGTCGCTGCGAGATGCCACTCGTCAGGCTCGGCCAGGCGGACGCGATGGCGCCGGGAGAGGCTAACCAGTCCGCAGAGCGTTGCCGCAGCCTCGACATGGCCGTTACCAAGACCCCGGTGTCTGAGTGATCTGATCTCCCCAACCCCTGGCGCAACACCGCCCGTTGCACACGCCCGGCGTCCAAGTATAGCCGCCCAGGCGATCCCGGGCCGGCCAACGAGCGCCCCTCAGCAAGGAAAAATCGGGCTCTCGAGGTTGGCGCAGTCGGGATTTGCAACTGCGCAGCTCAAGCCCACACCCCACCGAGCCGGCAACCCTTTCATCGTTGTCGTCGACCTTGTCGTCGTCGTCATGGGCCCTTCGGTCTCGCGAAGGATGATCAATATCGCTTTCCGTTGTCTGGCTTGGAGCCAGCCGTCCGACCCAACCCGTCAAATTTTGCATTCGCGCCATCCGCGCGCCCATCCCTCTTCGTAACTCCATAACGACCCTGACCCCCCTGTGCTTGCTTGCGGGCACGCGCAGGGTTCCACCTCGTTCGCACGAACCAAGGTTTTGGTAGCGGTGATTGACGATCAAGCCCCTCGACCCGATGCGAAAACTGTCTCGTCTGAGAAGCCGCTGGCCCAGGCCAGGGCCTCGATAAGTTTCCGTGCTTGTTTCTCCCGCGCGGAACACACTCTGCGATGGCCGGTGAAACAGGGCGTGCGGCTGGCACGTTACTGGTGCATGGAGCCCTGGCGATGGCGCGCCGGCAGAATGTCTTCTCGACGCGCGGAGCCCAAAGGCAACGGAAGGAGTACACGACGAAGACAGGGCGACATTGCTTTTTTCGTCCTTCCTCTCTGTTGGCGGCGTAGGCTGTTGTTCACAGAACGCACCGGCGTTGCATGGGACGCGGAGGTGGATGCGAGCCAGGCGGGCAATCAGGCAGGCCGCAAAGCAAGATGCAAGTGCGTGCCAGGCCCCATCATGGTTGGCGCGTTTGCGGCACCGCGAGACGATGAGTACCTTACTCTGCAGGCAGGTGGTACGAAAGGACACGCGCAGGTTGCGCCTGGACCGGAGATCCATGTACAAGTGTACCTTGCGGACTGTCGAGTACAAACACGAATGTATGTACCTCGGCGGCGGTGTCGAGCGGCAATAACCGGGGACGCAGGAGGCAAGAACGAAGCCAAGGGCTTCGGCATGACAGTGGGCTGGCCGCGCCAGGTTCGGGTTGGCCCAATGGACGGCTGCAGCAGGCGCGTCCAAGGCGGCATGGGCATGACCGCGCTGCACAGCAACCCGGAACTGAGGCGATGCTGACCTGCGTGAACGGGGAACTCAAAACGCGCCAGTGTGCATGCGGAGAAGACCCGGGCAAAGCACGAGGACGGAGCCCGTGATGGAGTCGGGCTACGGTTGATCGTTCTGAACTCTTGCTGGACGCGCCAGGAGCACCTGGGCAGTACGTGTACAAGAAGGCATGTACCCTTGTGCTTGCCGCTTCGTCGCTAGTGGGCACTGGGCACGCACTTGCCTGCACTGTCGCATGAGTCGCCACAAAGCGGAGGCACGACCCAGTAGCGGGCTCGCCAAACTTGCCGGGCTGCCTGGGCGGCCTGGGCCTGGTCATCCTGACCCTCTGGCGATGAGTGGCATTGTGGCACACACACAAACACCCACACACTGACCGGGGCCGCTGGAGGGAGCCGCTCCGCCAGCCCCTCGCTCATTGCCGACACTCCAAGGAGCCCCGGAGCGCGAGCGCAAGGAGGGCCCGCCCCAGGACCTGGGCGAGCTGGGACGGTGCGCCAGTGCGCCAGAGGGGCTTGGAGAGGGGCGCTTTCCAGGGGCTTGGGGGGGCTTAGGGGCTTTCATCCAGGCAAGCCAGGTTGGGCGGCCTTCGGTGGCTGCCTTGCAGTCACCACCCACCTCACCTCCCATTCATTCATTCATTCCACCCCATCCTCCTTCGTACCGTCCGTCCATCCATCCACCCATCGCCCGTCTCCCTCCCCTTCCCGTCCGTCTGTGGTGCAACAGGGCCTGGTCCGCGCCCGGTTGCAGCCATCCATCGGGCATCCCTCCGACCACCGCCCCCGTGGCTGGCACTGGCGAGACTCCGTATCGATGAGGCGCGTTGGCTCGCACGGGTGTTTGTCCGGATTAGCCGTTTACACGCATGCCTTACACGAGCAACGCGCCGCCAGACTGCATCCCCCCCTGTCCATGCCCGCAACAAACCGCAAAACGAAATCCCCCCGCGGGTGGGAACCCAACATCACAGCGAAGGCACCCCGCTGAAGGCCGGCTGGGGGCGCACGAGCACGAGGAACCCAGTCGTCGCAGCGTCTGAGATGGAGGGGAAAGTGCTTTTCGTCACGATGGCCTTCTCACACCTCCGGGTCCGAGGCGCCTGTCTTGCCACAAACCAACGGATCGCGAGATCAGCTTCGCGCACGTCCGTGGAGCACGCCCGCCGCTCGCGACCTGCCTTCTGGTCAACACCGCCACTGGCGTCTCATATTACTCGTGCGTCGCGTCTGGCCCGCGCGCCCAGGTCCATCCATGTGTCGATCCAGCCGTCGGTCTGGCCAAACGATGAAAGCCGGGGAGCGTCCAACCTGGCCAAGCATCGGCCAAGTCGATGTGTCGTAGCGATGGCCACCTGCCTCCACGACGGTAATGCACGCTCGGCGACTCTCGAAAATGGGCTTGTCTCCAGGGGGGCCGCTTGTCGTCACCCACTGGCCCGTCTTTCTCTTCATCACGCTGCGCATGCATCCTGCTAGCGGCGCAGGGTCGACGAAACGCCCAACAGAAGAGTCCGCCGAACGCCAAGAAGGGGTGAGTGAATGTCAGCCATCAGCCGCCGACCCCGGCTGGCACAGGAGACCCGCAAACCCGGCCGGGCAAGTTCCAGGAGGGCATGCGGCTACACATACCGACAAGTACAGTAGGTCGCGAGCAACCTGGAGCAGACTTTGGCCCAATTTCCTCTTGTCTGGCACAGCTCTATGGCGATGGTGGCACGGACAACGACATGGCCGTGAAACGAGTTCCCGACGACTGCCAATCATCCAGGCCCCTGCTTTAAGATGTCTCTTACTGGGAGAGACCCAAATGCCAGTCTTGCGCCTTTGTGTGCATCCCCCATGGTTGGGTTCGGATGCCACGTACGGAGTACAGAATGGGCTGACTAGCAGCCTGCAAGTACAGACGTATCTGCTCCGCATCGAGGGGCAAAAAGCAGGCGTCTCGTAAGACTCGGTCGCCGCCAAGCGGATCGCCGTGGTGTCAGTATTGTCGCTCAACGTATGCCACCAACGGAATGAGCACGGAGTGGCGAGAACGGAGTGACGGTCGGTCGGGTCCAAGCCTCGCAGCCCCCAACGCGGCCGGCGGATATTCGATGACTCGAGCCTCCACTTGTCGAACCACAGGGCAGATGTGCCTAGGGCCTGCGCGGCAGACAAGCCAGTCTCTTTGCCATGCCTCAAGGCCTGGCCTGGCTGGCACCACATGCACGCCCATTCCACAGATGATTGTTGCGACAAAGGGCAAGGCGCTGGCTTGGGCTGACGACGCGCGCCAGTCCACCAGCAGGGACACCAGCAGGGAGGGTGGTGAGCGCCGAGGGCCCAGAAAACCAACGCTCAGGGGGTTCAGGCTGGGACGAGCTCGGCAACATCTCAATCAAAGGATGGGCCACTGGTACGGAGTACGGAGTACCTGAGGTGCCTTTGGTGTCATCCATCCATGCCTGGTCGCAGTCACCGCCAGCCTAAAATCCGCCGCCAACGAAGTTAACCTGCTCGTCCAAGCCCCTCTGCAGGGCCCTCATCCCTTGGAGCCCAGGACCCTCACCCTCCACGAACGTTCCGTGCTCGTACCTTGGCAGCCCAGCAAGCTGTGGCATCCCTGTCATGGTGCAGTCAGGCGCCACCACGCTGGCGGCGGGCTGGCCGTCTCGACCCCTACCTCGTACCCTGTCCAGAAAGGAGCACTGGGCTCGCCGGCCGTTCTCGTACAAGCACCAAGTTAGCAGCGAGCGACAGTGCGCAGGACACAGGCCTGCTACCTGAGCTAGCAGCCATGATCGCCGCTCGGCGGTTGGCATCCACACCCTTCCAGGCTGTGCTGTGCTGTGCGTGCCGTGTGAGCTCGCACGCGCAAGCCAGCCCACACTGGACACTGGTGAGCGCGACACCATGGCAAGCATGGGGCATCCACGACGTCTCGCCAGAAATGACCACGACGGGCCACTGCACCCCGCCCACCTCATCAGCGTCGTGCTCCTGGGCGGCGGCGCCGTCGGAGAGAGTTGAGGCGCTCACAGGATCCAGTGGCCCTGCCCGACAGCCAGCCAGCCATCCAGCCATCCATCCACGCTGCGCCCTGGTATCCAGCTTGGAGCCCCAACCCCCCTGGAAAGATGGCCGCGGTGGTTGCCCGGCCGCTTTGCTGACGGGTCGTGCTTGCAGGACCGGGCCCATGTCATGTCGCCTGCGGCCCCAACCCGCATTGGCGGATGGGGATGAGGCGGCTCACGGCGTGCCTCGCACAAATCCTCGAAGCAGCGCATCGTGGTGTCAGGCAGGAGGAGATTGGGTGGGTTGGGCGGACGCCGTGCCTCTTCGCCCCTCTATCTCTGGGCCACCACCGATGAACGACGTGGACATGGACTCAGACTCGGACATGGGCAGGCATGGATGGATGGACGCGGCGGCCAGGCGAGACAGGATTTGGTACTCGGCGAGTCGGACCGCACCTTGCGCACCTTAGCTCTCCTCCAACCCGCCGGCGCTGGAGCTGACGGTGCAGCTGGAGCCAGACCTGCTGGAGCTGGAGCTGGAGCTGCCCCGTGCCTGTGGGAGCCGGGAGGCGCGGCCCTGGCTGTCTGTCCGCCATGCCCATCCTGCCATGGTCGCCTGGTTGCCCACCGCCATCGGCGAGGCGTCTCTTCGGCGCCTCGTCATCAGCCAGTGATGCCAGTCAAACCCCACCCGCTCTCGTCGTTCAATTTCGTGCGGCCGGTCTCACCATGAAGGCGCCGACGAGCCATCCGCTGATCCGTCCGCCCACGCCCAGCAAGCTCAAACCGCCATTCCAGCGCTGCTCGCACGAAGCGCCCCGTGAACCATGCCGAACTTGCCAACATGCGGTTGTTCCACCCGTCCGCCCGCCCCGAACCCACCATCACCCACCGCCGCCCACCACACACACTGACCCGGACGCAAACCTGGGCCCCAGTCCTGGTGCTGGGCGCGCCACCGGCGGCGTCTCTCTTTCCATCCCTGCAAGGACAGGAGGACAACGATGGGGGCACAGTGCAGCGCGCCAGCAACACGTACTACGGCGCCGGCCCTGGTCGGCCCCAGGCTGGAGAGGGAGGGCTGTGCGCCTGCATCTCACCGCGCTCTCCGGAGGGTAAAAATATCAAAGCAATGCCGGCATGGCATTCCGGCAGACCCAGTGGCTGCCGTCTCGACTGGAGTCGCCTCCGCTGTGCAACTCACCAGCCTTCAACCAGGGGCGCCACCCAAGTCCTTGACCCGTCCAACCGGTCTCGTCATCGACATGACCTGCCCGACCGACCCTTTCGTGCCGATGTCGCATGGCCAGCAGGATGGCCCTGTCCGGAGTGCGGCGTACGGACGAGCACTTCGTACGAGTATCTGTACCCTTTGCGCAGGTCTCCACCACCTGGCCGACGGCGACCTGGAGCCTGTCGACTGCTTTTGACGACTGGGACGCCTTGATCACGGGCGCATATTGCCCTCGTTGCCCGAGACGTTGCAGCAGGACAGGCCCGGGTCCGACCGCTCCCAGAGCATCGTCGTCTCTCTTGCCGGGTGATTGACAAGTTTTCTTGCTCTTGTCGCTGCAAGAATCCGGGTGGGGTCAGCGGTTCGATGATGCCGCCCAATTTCCAATATCGGAATGCCTCTGGCATTGACCCATGCATTCACGCCGCTGTCTTGTGTAAGTGGCATAAACGCCCCGTTCCGCGCTCGACTCCTCCAGATCCCGTCTACCCACCATGTCTGGGACGGGCTCTCGCTTTGAAAGGCGGGGGCACGGGAACTGTTCCCAGAACAGGCCGTCTCACGAACAGAGGGCCGTTCAGTCATGGGTATCACTTCCACATGCCACAAATAGACACCGTGGCGGGGCTCACTCGCTCGCCAGGGCCGTCACGCCAACAGGCGGTCTTTCAAGCTTGGTGCAGCGGAATGGGCGGGCTCTATTCTGCGCGAACCTCTCCGTGTGCCACACAACTCAGTTGTCACTGACGTGGGCGAGGCGGCCGGCCATGTGATCGTCGCAAGCAGCCTGGCTTCGTTTGACCACGGCCGTGTCACTTTCCTCCCGCGCCTCGTCAGGTACCTGCTCGTACGTGGGTGGCGGGCGGGTTGTCGGCGCTGAAACCTCTCGACCACCCCACCACCCAAACCCATCTGCCACGCATGCACCTCTCTGCGGAACCGCTGCCAAGGGGCGCCCCAACACAGGTCACCGGACGACGCGAGAGGTCAACCTTGGCTGGTGCCGGGAGAGGCGGGTCCGCCGTGCCATGTCATGTCGGCGGGTCACAGCCAGCGGCGCGGAACGGTAGGACCGACGACGACGGCTGGACGAGTTGCGGGAGTCCCGGCCCTTCTCTCCCTACCGCCCTCTCACTTCGGTGCTGATCGCCAGCGGTTGCCCGGATCGAGCGACGCCCGCCGAGTGCATTCCCGTCCCCGGGCAGGACGCTTTCCCCTTCGTCTTGACCTCCAGTCAGCAATCCTGCAGCTCTCTGGGCCAACGACTCTCGACCCCCAACAGCCAGATCCGGCCCGTCACCCACTGAACTGCATGGTGCTGATCCCAGCCAGGCTTCCTTTTGTATTCTGGGCACATCGGCCTTCCTTGCGCCGGGCGTCAGCTTGCCCCATGGCTCGAGTCAGGCGGTCGACACCACGACTTCAGGCAGTCAATGACCGACCCGCCAACAGGCGGGCGCTTCTGGGGCAAGCCGTGATGGCCCAAGCGAGCGTGTGTCCATGCCAGGGCCATCATTGGCCCCAAGGGATGTACTCGTGCGAAGTATGTATGTACCTGCTTCCCGAGACCGTTGTGCTGCCGACGCCAGGCCGTCGGCCATCCGTACCTGTTGCATTGCCCTTGGGCAGCTCCAGCTCCCCAATACAATCTACAACCGATAGTTCACGCCGCACTCGTAGCTGTTTGTCAGCTCTCAGTGGTTCCAGCTACTATGTCTTGCGGCAGACGGCTTTTTGACACGCGACATTTCTTGCGCAGCGTGCGGAAGTATGCTTTCGCCGCTGGGAGCGGGCCTGATAGATGATTGTGAAACATGGCAAGGATCGACCGAAGCGAGCATACTACGAGTACTTGTACATAATGAGGCCCCCCAACGCGCCAGCGGGCAAAGGCTGTGACCCCTTGCTGACGCAATACGAATAGTGCTTGCGGGTTTTGGATCGACGGGAGCCTGGGCGGGAAGAAAGCAAAACCCCATATCACAAGACGGCGGCACCTCCTTTGATCCGCTTTCGCAAATCATCAACGGTGGTTGGAGTCTCACACGCCGCCGGTTGTGCATTCTGACGCAACGATTTGATTATCTGCATCCCCAGCAAACGCCAGGGGACTGGGCCGGGCACGCGGCCACGACGGATGCCACACTCCTGCCTGTGCCTCCTGTCGCTGGCGCACGCCCCCCAAGGGCCCGCGTTCCTCGGATGCAAGGATGACACAGCACTGGCCGGGAACAAGTGCGGGGGGACGCCCGCTATCTACACACCACGGGCGGCCTGTATCGACCCGACGAGCTGTGATAGCGGATGTCTCTGCTCCAAGCTTTGGCAGATGCCCATGCGGGCAACTTCACATGTGCGCCGTGGGTCAATTTGCGGCTGCCAGAGTCTGAGACGAGCGGTTTGATTTGACCTGAGCCGACAATCCAAGGCTGCGCTGCACGTATGTGCTCCCTACAAACGCCATGCACATACGACGCACGCACACGAACAACCGAACCGTCCCTGGTGCGGCCGAAGCCCAACAGGCACCAACTTGCAAGGTTGCGCCAACGACGGCAAGGCAATGTGGTTGCTCGCACTTTGTCTCTCTGGCTCCTGCGAATGAGCAACCGGAACCTGGGCAGTCTCGTAGGGCGCCTCTTCACCCCATCCATACCCCTGCAGTTCCCGTCCTGACACGCCTCCCTCCGCACCCCCTGCTTGCTGCCGCGGACTGCACAATCACTGCAGTCATTGGCTGAAGACGGCCCAAGCTGCTCGTGCAAAGGGCAGTCGCAGGGCTTCGTGAGCCGGACCTGAACTTGGACCTGGACCTGATTCTCCGAATCGAGAGAGCCACGAGCCTGCTGGCTCATCAACTGATGGGGCAACCCCGTGCCTCTGGTGAGCCGAGCCGAGCCATCGCGACCTCGATTGCGCTGCGCTCGAGGAAACGTCGCCCAACAGGCACAATGCTCTTCTTGGGGTGGAGTTTGCCAGGCGCGGCACCCCGTCTGGAAGAGGTTAATGTACTGTACAGTACATACAGTACTTACCACATTTGCCTCACATATCACGGAGCCCCCGTGTGGCGCGAATGATGGGACCATACGAAGTAGCTAACAATCACCCACATATCGACATTTGCGTGCAAGCGGAGGACCTGTGTCATCCCAACGGTGGGGAGTCGCGAGGTCTCAAAGCCGGAACTTGTACGATGGATGGGGTGGGAGGGGACTCGCTGCGCCGGCCGCCGGAAGCATTTCTCAAACAGTCTTCTTCGTAATGGCGGCGAGCGGCCCATGTTCTCTCGCTTGCTGCGTGCCAGGTGACAGGCTCACTTTCGTCGCGCGTCTCGGTGTGCTGAAGATGGCGCATCCGTCGTCGCCGCCGCCCGCACAAGGTTTTAGCCAAACAGACAAGACCGAGCTGTTTGCCCGGTCGGCCACGGGGATGTCAACCACCCGCCGCCCCTAGTCAGCAATTACTTCTCTTTGATGAACGAAGATGGCACGCAGGCGCCGGGATCTGCGACTGTGAGCTGTGGCAGCCGCTCCGTTCTGTACAATACCACGACGCCCCTCCTTCGCGATTGGGCGGTCGACAGAGACCCCCGGCCCAAGGTCCGGCCAAGCTCCACGACGACCGAAACCGAAAGGCACGTTGGGTGTTGTGCGGTACGGTGGCGCGGGCGACAGGCGCTCGCGAACCATTGCCGATGCTGCATGTCGGACACGGGCCGGAAAGAGAGAGAGTGAGAGAGAGAGTCCAGACAAAGAAACGTGATGATGTCTGTACCGCCTGACTCGTCCTCACTCCTCGTCTCCTCGCCCTGCCTTTTGCATGGAGGCGAGAAGCAACCCGAAGCCCGTGGCGCACCCACCCCCCGCTGCCGAGGACGAGGGATCGATCACCTCGACTTGGTCTGCCTGCCCGCACCCAAATAGCCTGGGAGCCAAGCGTGCACGCACTGAATCACATTTGCAGCAAGGGTAGTCAGGCAGCCGAGGCGCGGCCGTGCCAGTCCTGCAAGACGAGTTCGTCTCAATGTCCAGTGACCGCTGCTGTTGCGGTACAGTACGTATGGCTGTTGCGGTACAGTACGTATGGCTGTTTGCGCAAGTCGTCTATGAGAGAGGGAGAGAGGCTTGAGAGCTTGTGACACCCCTCCACCGAACGGTCCGAGTGCCCAGCGTCGCCGCTGGATTGGGCCTAATATCTGGCACAAGTGCTGCGCACATGCAGCGAGGCTTGCACAGAGAGACGCATGGCTACGTGCCTTGCGCCACGACTGTAGAACCATGCGTCCCGTCACTGAGTCCTCCAACCTCCCGCGGCAGCTGCAACCACACTTGTGAGAGCGCATTTGTCCCTCGAGGTCACGCTGCGTCGCTCACGGACGGGTGGGCAGACGCCAGGGCGAAGCAATAGACCCGGCTCGGCGCACGTCCGACCACTGGCCCACGGGGAGTTCCTGGTGACTGCGACAGCCGTCGGCTCGTCATGGGTTTCGGATAGCACGCACGCAGGCGGCGGGCCGTCCACGATTCCCATCGCCGACAGGGAAATCCCAGGAGTGGTAATCCGGTAAAGGGCGACAAGGCACCCCATGTTCGAGAAGACTTGGCCCTCGCCCCATGTGACCTTCTCTCTCTCCCCATCTAGATTCGCGGATGGCACGCGGTGGAAGCGCGGCCAGCCGCGGCCGATGCTTCGCAGCCTATCGCAGGGCCGTCGACTGGTCGGTCGCGGGGGACCGACGGCCGGCCTCGATGTCTGCGGCCAGATTGTCGAAGCCTTCCCGCTGGACTTTGAGGGTGGCGAGCCTCACGGCGAACGCCAGGCTTTCCGAGAGGTCCTGTGAGGCCGGCCGGCACGCCAAGCTATACAGCATGCCGGCGATGAAGGTGTCGCCTGCACCTATCGTGCTGTAACACGACCAAGCGCGGAGACGTCAGCGTCGGACGACGAAGCTGCGTCGGCTCCGGCATCCTCTTGAAGCCGACGCGCCACGTCAACGGGAGGGCGGTGCGGTGGAAAGGTGTAACTTGGGAACGGGATGCCGAAACTCACTCAATGACCTGAATCCCTCCCGGCTGAGCCTCAACGGGGCATCGGACGCATCCCCCCGATGAATGAGACAAGGCGGCAGCACCCTGGGCGCCCCAGGTGCACAAGCCTAGAGATCTGCGCGCGGGCGTGTCAGTCAGCGGATGATGGAAAGCAACGCCGACGCAGGGTCGGGTCGAACAAGTTATGCAGCCGGCGGCGTACCCTCGACCTCGTCGTTGCTCCTTTGTGAGACATGCTTCTGCAGAGCGGTGGCCGCGACTCTACACCAGTATTGGCGTTTCAGCACTCGACGCGGGCCCGGGGAAGGGGGGGGGGGAGGGAGGCCAAGGCGGGCCGCCGCGTACCTCGGCCCAGGTGCGGGAGTAGAAGACGACGTCGGCCTCGGCGGCTAGTTCGGGCAGGCCCGGGCGGCCGGGCTTCTCGACCTCGACGCTGACGGTGGACGAAGGCAGGGCGCGTCGCAGCAGGCGGACACATTCGATGGTGGTGTCAGGGATGCGACCCTGGCGGCGAGAGGCGAGCTGCCGTCAGCGAGGACGTACTCGGCGCCATGTGTGTTCGGCCTCACCTCACCTCAAAGTGCCACCAGGCGTCGTCGTCTGGCGAGAAGTCATCGACGATGCGGGCGAACTCGGTCGTGGTCATCTCGGGCAGGTCGTTGTAGTTGACGATGGTGCGGCTGCCGGACGCCACGCTGCGGATGATGTAGCTGCTGGCGGCCTGGGCATGGCCACGGCGGTATATGCAATGGCGAAAGTCGACGCCGGAACGCGCGCCAAACGACGAGACGACGCGCTCGGCCGCCGGCGACGCGCGGTCCGGCAGGCAGGAGACGAGGTAGAGGCGCACGTCGGGCCGCCCGTCGAGGAGCTGCTGCAGCACCTCGAGCGAGTTGGGGCAGTTGCCGCCGCGGCGAGATTCGATGCCCGTGGCCCTCAGCTTGGAGTCTTCCTCGGGGTAGTGCGGGACGCTGGATGGCGGGCAGCACCCGTGTCAGCCCGGGCGTTGGGGATGAGTGAGAACGACGACGTCAACAACGACGACGGGATGAGGGCGCGGATGGCGGGGGGAGCGGGCGGCGCTTGCCTGAGGATGGTGTCGAGATAGCACGCCCCGACGAGGACGAGGTGCTTCATTGTGCTACGTCGGATGCGCTGCGCGCGCGCGGCGGGAGCTGTGAGCTGTGAGCTGTGAGCTGTGAGTCGTGAGTCGTGAGTCGTGAGTCGTGACGTTGTTGCGGGTTGACAGCTTGGGCGGCGGCGGGCGGAGACCCGGACACTCGGCGGGGGACCTCGAGCTCGGGTGGTGCCGCGGAGCGGGCGCCAGGCCGTGACGGGCCGGCTACCCTATATGCCGTCCATGTGAACCGGGAACGGCTTTCCTCCGTGCGGAGCTGGGTAACCGGACCTGCGGTGGCGGTCTTGGTCTTGGATGGATTGCACAAGGTAAAGGAGCGTTCCTGTGGTGCCGTACTGCCCGATTTATCTGGGCTGTGCTATCGTGAGCACAAGTCGGACGATCGAGCGGAACTGCAATGTCGTCAAGCCGCATTTATGACGAAAGAGGTATATCGGACCTTGCCACGGAGCAACACCCAACACTCGCGTAGTCAGTCGAAGGCCTTGAAAAAAATACCTCCAGAGGCTCCCTCGCAAGACGGCCGAACTGCTGCATCGGTTTCCCGTCTCTAGTCTCTGCTGGCGCCTCGAGGAAACGGGCGGCCACGGGTTGACGCTGATTCCCACTCGGAGAGGAAGAAGCACCTGGCACGCCATTCGGCCCACGGTGTCGACCAACGAGTAGTATTCGGACTACTTCCCTGCCCTGGCTTTCCCCACGGCGCGGACAGAGTGTGCGGCGTGAGGGCACGTGTGGATGGCACGACCTGTAGATGGGATACCAGGCGGTGTTCGGAACTCGGCAGTGACATATACCCCAACCACTCTGCAAACCCACCATCGCTTTTGCGAGTCTCGGGGATTTATCTACAGCAAGGTAATTCGCCGCAACATGACGAGATGCGTGGGCTACTGCCCTAACATGACCCCCATATCAAGCACAGTGGGCCCCCATGACCAGCGCAACATGGGGGGCATGAACTGACGATGTTGGAAGAGCCGGTCAAGGTAGGATTGCAAGCACAGGCATGAGTCCACGGCAGATCAGGGACATAGACGTCGATGGCGGGACGCGTGCTTGGCTAGTCCTCCGGGGCGTCTGGTGTGTCTCGTTCTGCTGCCACGGCTGGATCAACAATGAGTACTGCGCCGCACTCCTGAGCCGGACTGCAATATTGCGTGTCATTCTCCGCGTGATTCGCAGGTGCCGGCATATTCCGGGAGTAGCACGAGGCTGGACGGCCTCACGAGTACACGCCGAGCCCGGTTGCCTGGATCCCGGCGATGAAAATGTTCCCCATCATGCCAGCGCCCAGCCTCGTGGCGGTCTCCATCACATTCGGCGGGCAGGCAACGGGCTCCAGCGTTGGCCCGCGGCAGTTGCCTTTGCCGTGCTCATGGGCTTGTTCCAAGGGGATGTACATTGCACTATCGCTGGTACTCGCGGCGCACGCGTGTCTCCTCGACGGGGTGGGCTATTGCAGCGGCATCGCGAGTCTTGGTCAGTCTGTGGGTGGCCTCGCGGCGGCACCGATTGCCGGCGGCCATCTTCGAGAGTCCGAATGGGCTACGTAGCTGGTCTCAAGGTCTTCGCCGGTGCGTTTTTGCTCGCAGGTACGACGGGCTTGCCTGCGGCGAGGGTTGCCATGACAGGTCCACGGCTTGAGGTCGTCGCATACTGTACGTCGCTAGGACGCTGCGTGGTCGTCGTGTTCAATGCCTCAATGACGTCAATGGTACTCCGTAGAGTGAGACATGGTGGTGTCTGTGTGAAAAAGACAGGCGCGGAGGCAAAGCCACTTGACTTGGCAATGGAATTACCTGCATGATCGAAAATGACTGCACAGACAGGCCTTGACAAATTTGCATCGCGAAGTCACAGACTCACAGAGTCACAGTCGTGCTTGCCGCAAGCAATCAACGGCGCGCCAATCCGATGCGCCAATGCGCCCAGGCGCTGCCAAAGCGCCGCCAATGGGCCATGCCGTCATACAAAGTGGCCCGCCGCGCTTGCCGTGCCATGCCATGCCCCTCTTGCGCCTTGGCTGTCCCGATTCCCATCCATCCATCCCCATCCCCATCCCCATCCCATGACAGCCTTGATCGCCCATCCCGCGTCCCGCTTTAACCTCCACCACCGATTTAGGCGTCACAATGGCATAACTTAGCTGCTGCATCGCCCGTGGCTTCCGCGCCTCCACCTCCGCCGCCAACAGCCATCGTCGAGTGCCGCACAATGCGCTGAGGAGAAGAAGAAGAAGAAGAAGAAGAAGAAGAAGAAGCTGCATCAGCTTGCGCCGGCGAGACACGACAGACGACCTAGATCGATGCGCCGGGGCTGCAGCTACGTCTACTAGTGCTATACACATACAGGCGTCGTCTGACGTCGATCGAGCCCTGGCAGCACGCGCGACGGCCGCCCACCGAGATTCGTCGCCGACGACGCGACACGGACGACGACGACGAGACGACACAATCGCCCTGCTGGGCAAGCAGCCATGGACGGAGGCGACGGCGCCGACAAGGCGCGCGACCACGAAAAGCACGCCACCTTTTCGGTCGACCCGCCTTCGGACGACGACTCCAACAACACCCTCGAGGTGACGTTCGATCCCGCCAACCCGTACCGACGCAAGAGCTCGCTCGTCTCGTCCGAGGCCGCCGTGCCCGTCGCCGTGCGCCCGAGCCGCCGCGATCAGTGCATCGTGCACCAGTTCCTCGCCTCGCAGCGCCGCGCCAAGGACGGCGACGCCGACGCGAGCCACTTCCGCGCCCACCCCAAGGTCACCAGCCCGGAGAAGCACGTCTCCGAGAATGGTAACGGCCGCGTGCGCCCCGAGGGGGGTCTCGCCGACGACCTCGTCGAGCCCAAGCACGAGCGCCGCCAGTCCCGCGCCATGGTCGACCCCTCGAGCCTCGAAAAGGACGTCAGCGGCCAGCCCGACCAGCAGGCCTGGACCCGCGAGATGACCAAGACCATGTCCGAGCTCGACCTGACGCAGTCGCGCGACGAGGTCCACAGCCGTATGCTCACCAAGAAGCAGCTGAGCGACATGGCCTGGGGCGTCCGCGAGCTGAGCAGGCGCCTGAGCAGCATGCGCATCCGCATCACCGTCAAGACCATCTTCCTCATCACCAAGATCTACGACCAGGACCTCGTCCCCAAGACCCGCGACCTGACCCGCTGGCTCCTCGACGCCGACCGGGACGTCGAGTACGTCGTCTACGTAGAGGACAACCTGCGCACCAACAAGAAGTTCGACGTGGCCGGCCTCCTCGACGAGGTTGCCCACCAGCACGCCGCGCGCCGCGGCGGCACCGGCGACCACGAAGTCGCTGCGGCCCGCGCGTCGCTCTCGCGCCGCCTGCGCTACTGGGACGAGGCCATCTGCAAGACGAGACCGCACACGTTCGACCTCGTCATCACCCTCGGCGGCGACGGCACCGTGCTCTACGCGAGCTGGCTGTTTCAGCGCATCGTGCCCCCCGTGCTGAGCTTTTCGCTGGGCAGCCTCGGCTTCCTCACCAAGTTTGACTTTGCCGAGTACGAGGGGATCCTGACGTCGGCGTTCACCAAGGGTGTCACCGTCAGCTTGCGGCTGCGCTTCGAGGCCACCGTCATGAGGAGCATCAAGAGGAAACCGTCGTCGGAGAGCTCCGAAGAGGACGAGGACGAGCACCACAACCGCAGGGATCTCGTGGAGGAGCTCATCGGCGAGGAGCGCGAGGACGCGCACACGCACCGGCCAGACGGGACGTTTGAGGTTCTCAATGAGATTGTGGTGGATCGAGGACCGAATGCGAGTGAGTCTTGCTTGTTCCCATTTGTCCGTGCCATGAGCGAGTGAAGCTGACGATTGGATGTCCAGCCATGTCGTTTGTCGAGATTTTTGGCGACGACGAGCACTTCACGTCGGTGCTCGCCGACGGCATCTGCGTGTCGACGCCGACGGGCTCGACGGCCTACAACCTGGCGGCGGGCGGGTCGCTCTGCCACCCGGAGAACCCGGTGATGCTGGTGACGTCCATCTGCCCGCACACGCTGTCGTTCCGGCCCATCGTGCTGCCCGACACCATCGTGCTGCGCATAGGCGTGCCGTACGACGCACGGACGGCGTCGTGGGCGAGCTTCGACGGCCGCGAGCGCGTCGAGCTGCACCGCGGCGACTACGTCACCATCAGCGCCAGCCGGTACCCCTTTGCGTCGGTGCAGGCCGAGGGCCGGCGGAGCGAGGACTGGATCAACAGCATCAGCGGCAAGCTGGGCTGGAACACGAGGCAGAAGCAGAAGGGGTTCAAGGAATGGGACAAGTAGGGCTGCTTGATCAAGCCGAGATGGAGCAAGGCGAAGAAAGCCGTACAAAGTAGATGGCGTGCGTGCGTTTTGTCACGAATCATTTTTGGCGTTGGGCCCCCGGCGTCTTGCCTGTATGTATGGGAACGGAGACTATCCTCTAGATTCGGCCACGGGAGCTTGCGGATACTCAATTGAGCTCGAGGTCGTCGTCTTTCCACGGGGCTGGACGGTGTAGCGCACTTGGCGTGGAGCCACAGATAGTTAGGCGCCGTCCCCTTGTGGACGGGCGATGGCGCAATCGCACGTTGAAATGACCCGCCCCCCGACGAGCCGCAGCGACGACCCATGCCGGGCAAGTATCAACTGAATGATAAAAGAACGACTTTGTCGCCCCCGTTGCGCCTGTCGCGACGTCCAGGTAGACAGACGCCTTTTGCTGATTTGCCATACGCACGTACTCGATCGCTACAAGGCCAATGAGATATGCCATTCATTGCACGCACAAGTCTATAACAACAGGAGATCCACTCTTAAGTTGCCAACAAGAGGAGAGCCTCTCGATCAGACACCCGAGATCTAGTTACTAGATTGGGGGTAGATAGGGCAGCATCCACGGATCGGATCAGGATACAAGAGCCGCAGAGACACGAGGACCGCGCGCAATGGCCGTCAAGCAGCGGCTGCGCATGCCGGGCTGGCCGCTGCGTCTGGACAGCCTCGGGCTGTGGAAGCGTCTGCGGCCCGGCGCGGACCTGAGCCCGCGATTGTGGACGACGGTGCGCGAGACCTGGCACCTCGGCGTCACGGCGTTTGGCGGGCCGCCCGTGCACTTTAAGCTGGTGAGTTTTTCCGTACCCTGCTGCTCTTTCTACTACCACCATCCCCCCAGCCCCAACCCAGCACTGGCCCCGGGGGCTATCTGCATCTAGCCGGACGCGGGCCCGGCGGGCTTCCGGTGTGTGGGGCCGAACACCCCCCGGGGTGATGCGCCGTGCCCGGGGGGAGCGGGAGAGACCTGGGATGAGGACTGACTGACGGCGTGGGCAGTTCCATGACAAGTTTGTGACGCGGCTCGGGTGGGTGGACGAGCAGGTGGTGAGTAATGAAGTATAAGTCCGAGGAGTTTGTAGCGAAGCTGATATGCCTGCAGTACCAGGAGCTCTTCAGCGTGTGCCAGGCGCTCTCGGGCCCGGCGAGCACCAAGATGCTCTACATCGTCTTGCTGCTTCACCTGGGCTTCCTCCCCGCCGTGCTGGGCTTCTTCATATGGAGGTTCGTTTCGCCCACACACCACCACCACCACCAACCTCTCCCCTTCCCTTCTTCAACGTCCCAACCGGCCGGCCAGTCAGTGGGCTAACACCAGCACCCTCGTCCCCCTCTCGCCCGCCGCACAGTCTCCCCGGCGCGCTAGGCATGTACGCGCTCTCTATAGGCGTGTCCAGCGTGGGCGAGACGCTGCCCGGGCCGGCGTACGCGCTGCTGTCGGGCCTCAACGCGGCGACGGTGGGCATCGTGGCGCTGGCGGCGACGCAGCTCGCCGAGCAGGCCGTCACGGACCCCCTCAGCCGCGCGCTCGTCTTCTTCGCCGCCGCCGCGGGCATGCTCTACAACGCGCTGTGGTACTTTCCGCTGCTCATGGCACTGGCGGGCGCGGCGGCCGTCGCGCACGACTACCGCTGGGTGCATGGCCCGCTGCGGCGCGTGAGGGGCTTGTGGAGGCGGGTGCGTGACGCTGCGGTGGTGGTGGTTGCCAGGAGAAGAAGGACGAGATCGGGCAGGGATGAGGTGGAGATGCGCGACGTGAACGAGCAAGGGCAGGAGCAACAGCAGCAGCAGCAGCAGCAGCAGCAGCAGCAGCAGCAGCAACAACAACAACAACAGCAGCAGCACCCGGTAGACGAAGAGCAACAGCGGCAACAGCCGCGTCAACAGCAACGCGGAGACGACGAGGACGAAACGACACCCCGGGTCGTCCCGCCCGGGCGCCGCATCAACATGAGCTGGAAGACGGGACTGGCGCTCGCGGCGGCCTTCCTCGTATCGTTCGCAGGCGTCATGGCGGCGCGCGGCGCGCTCAAGCCGGCGTCGGCGCAGCCGCTGCTGTTCCGCCTCTTCGCCAACATGTACCTCGCCGGGACCATCATCTTCGGCGGCGGGCCCGTCGTGGTGCCGCTGCTGCGCGAGTACATTGTCGCCGAGGGCTGGGTCAGCCCGCGCGACTTCCTCATCGGCCTGGCGCTCATCCAGGCGTTTCCGGGGCCCAACTTTAACTTTGCCGTGTACCTGGGGGGGTTGGCGGCCCGGCATCATCATCAACAGCAGCAACAACAAGAGTTCCAACAGCAGGGCCAGCACCGACAACAGCAGTCCTCTGGCGGCGGCAGCAGCAGCACAGCAGCAGCAGGCCTGGCGGGCGCGGCGGTCGGGTTCGCGGGCATCTTCCTCCCCGGGCTGGTGCTGGTGCACGCCATGACGGGGGTCTGGGGCGCGGCGCGCGGGCGGCGGTGGGTGCGGTCGCTGCTGCGCGGCGTCAACGCCGGGGCCGTGGGGCTCGTCTTCACGGCCGTGTACCGCCTGTGGCAGATGGGCCGCGTCGACGCCGGCGCGCAGGCGGGCGCGGCCCTGGGCGACGAGCCGTGGTGGGTGGCCGTCGCGGCCGGCAGCTACGTCGGCGGCGGGTGGTTCGGCGTGCGCCCGCCCGTGGCCATTGTCGCGGGCGCGGCGTTGGGGCTGGCGTGGTACGGGGTCGTGTCGCGGGGGTGAGCGAGTGAGCAAGTGAGTGAGTGAGTGAGTGAGTGAGTGCGTGCGTGTGTGTGAGGGTGTTGATTAATTGATAGTTGGACGGGATGGTGGGTGTGAGTGAGCGAGGCCCGTGGTGTAAGTCGTACCCCGGCGAGAGACTTCTCAGTTGACGCTTAACTGTCCATCAACACCTAATGGAGGGTCCAAGGCAATAAGCAGCACCAGTGAAATTTCTCTTTCCTAACGTTCACTATACGCCACTGTACCTGCGTAGCGGGCCTGCGCAACGTGACTTGCACAGGCAACGGCTTTGTCCCTCCCAGCGCCGTTCGCAAGGCCGCCCGCGTCGGACCTCCGGGGCGGGACCCCACACGGCCCCGCCGGCACGGTCGCCCAACCTGGCCTAGACCAGTTGAAAACCTTGATAGTCAGAAATTAGGACCACACTTTCCATGAACAAGACGAGTCGCCAACAGGCGTTCTCATCTTCTCTCTCAGGCAGAGTGCCAGAGTGGTTAATGGGTATGACTAGAAATCATATGGCTTCGGCCTCACAGGTTCGAATCCTGTCTCTGTCGATTCTTTTTTTGTCTTTTTGCCTTTTGAGGCCAATGATCGATTTGCCTAAAATCCTTCCTAGACTGGATTTGCTTTTTGCGCCGGTCGTGGAGGAACTGCATGCTTCGCGGGACGAAGATTGAGGAATGCACGTTCAGGAGCCAGCACGAGGCGTTGGTCCTGGACTGGAACCTTAGTGAGCGACGGTTGTTGGTCTGAGTGAGATTGGATTGAAGGGCACGGCCCCACTGGTGACAGCACTGACAGCGCGCGGGGGGCTTGGTCCACCAAACGCCAGCGCCCAACGCGCTGAAGTGACGAAGCTACCCCTGGGCTGGCTTCCCCAGCTGCATCGACGAGAAGCATCAACGACGACGACAACTCGCGAGAGCTCTTGCTGTCGACACTCACCACCACCACCGCCGCCGCCTCAACACCACCGCCCCTCCGAACCGTCGCCGCCATGGCCTTCGACACGTCCTCCCTCCCGCCCGACCTGTTCGACGCCACCACCATCGTCTCCCTCCTCTCGACCGTCGCCATCGTCGCGGCCGCCTACGCGACGTCGCGCGCCGTCCTCGCGCCGTCGACCTCGGGCGCCCTGCGCTTCCTCTTCATCTGGCACCTCGCCGACGCCCTCACCCACTTCATCCTCGAGGGCAGCTTCCTCTACCACTGCTTCTTCTCCTACCTCGAGCCCGGCGCCACCTCCACCCCAGACCTCGCCTCGCTTGTCCCCACGCCCTACAACTTCCTCGGCCATGAAGACCGCCGCATCTACGGGCCCCAGTCTGGCGGGAGCAACCCCTTTGCCCAGCTGTGGATGGTGTACGCACGCGCCGACCGCCGCTGGGCCGGTGCCGACCTGGTAAACCACCTAACCTACCACCACCTTTCCTCCCCGCCCAGGCCTGCCCTGTCTTTGACGGCGCATTCTTCGCACCCGGGGCCAGAACCAGAACTTGCTCGTGCTGACGTTTGTTTGCTTACCCCCCCGACAGGGCGTCATCAGCCTCGAGCTGCTGACCGTCTTCTTCGACGGACCTGTCGCCTTGTACGTCTGCTACCTCATCGCGCGCCGCGACCCCAGGGCCAGCATCTGGATGATCGTGCTGGCCACGTGCGAGTTGTACGGCGGCTGGATGACGTTTTGCCCCGAGTGGCTCACCGGCAACATCAACCTCGACGGCAGCAACTTCATGTACATGTGGGTGTACCTGGTCTTCTTCAACATGCTGTGGGTCTTTATCCCGGCTTATGCGGCGTGGTACGGCCTCTGCGACATTTCCAACGCGTTTGCAGTGCGGGCGGCAAAGAAGAACAACTAGAGCCGATGTCGAAACAGATCGTGACAGATCTGTATAATGTCTAGTAGCCCTCTTTAGAAAGCCGTGTAGAAATTTCACGCAGCACGTCACGAGATACAGAGACGGACATATGTCGGTACCAAATAAATTGGGAGCTACTATTTAGGGGGTATTTCTGGTGCGGTCATTACAACGGCTTCTTTGGTTCTCTCCTCCATCAACAACGACACAGCAGGTGTGGTCCGCTTAGATCTGCTGCTTGTGGGCCTCAGCCTTGGCGTCGTGCTTGGACTCGCTGGCCTTGTCGCCGAGGGCGTCCTTGGCGGCGGAGGCACTGTTGAGTGTTAGTAGATGGTTCAAGTCATGAGTCTCTCGTGGATGGGATGGACGAACCGAGTGCCGAGAGGGGCGTTGGAGTCCTTGGCGACCTCCTTGTTGGCCTCCTTGGAGGTGCCCTGAGTGGCCTTCTGGACCGTCTCGGAGACGTAGTTGGCGCCCTGCTTGATGGAATCCATTGTGATTGTGGTTGGGGGTTTGTTTGGTTTGGTTGAGGTGTGTGTGAGTTGTCTTTGATGTTTTGTGATGTGAGATAAAGGAAAGGAGTGAGAGTGACGGAGATGGCGCCGGAGTCTTATATACCGCTGGCTCCAGGCACCAGACGTGCCCTCGTCAACGGCGCTTTCCTACGGAGGGGTCACGGAAGAGGGGCAAACGGCATGTGAACCTGCTCGAATCGACGGAACATGTCGTCATCGAACGACATGACCTTGGGGTGACGCGAGTCTGGAGAGGACTACGAGTACACAGGTACTTGGACTAGCAGACGACGCGTACCCAGGCGGACAGCTCGCTCCGTGGGTGGGAGCAGGAAAAAGGAGGACCTGCCAGGCCGTAGTGGAGCCCGCGTGCTGGTCCGGTTCGGCAGGGGGCGACAAACAAGCTCACGCGGCTCTTTTAGATCATCCGAGATGGCGGAGGTGGGCTTGGGGGAGGAGAAAGCAGGAGGTGCTAGCAGGAGGCATCATCGACAAGTTGAACGCCTGGGGTACATGCGCCATGGGTGATGGTACCACCAAAACGGCTGTACCGCCGGCCCTGGGCCCTATCGATAAGACGGTGGCCGAACCGTGACGTCAGGGGCCAATGTCCACAGGGCTTCACGCGGGCGCGGGTGATAGGACAGCACGGGGGTACGAGATGGAGCAGCTCCTGGCCTAGTACTTGCGGGTTCGCGAGTGAGATGACGGACAGGTTTCGTTCGTTCGCCCTTTCCTTGGACGACCCGCCATCCATCCGCGCGTCTGCACGGTCGAGGCCAAAATTGCTGGAGCACAGATGCAGGCCGGAGGGCAGTTTTGGCAGATGGCGGCGCCAAAAAGCCGATGTCCATTGGCCCGCCAGGCCCAAAGAGGCAAATCCTGGCCCCAGCCACAGCGGCGCTGCAGCCACAGGCGCGGGGCACCTCCCAGGCGGGCAGGCCTGGCGGGAGCGTGCAGTGGCGGGCAGTGGCGGGCGTCGCACAGTAATGACGCACGATAGTGGGGGAAGCCGCGGCCGCCTCGGCGCTTTCCCACCCTGTGTCCAGTAGCGGCGCTGCGAGCTCATCGCCTGGCCCTGCCCATCGAGATCGCCGCCTGGCGGGCGCGGACCTTTGCCTCCGGTACGAAGTAGCCCTCCACGTACGTGTACGACAGACCAACGACGGACAGACGACGATGGCGGACAACGACGGCAAACACCTGTGCATTCATCTTGGGCCATCGAATTCACTGGTAGTTGTTAGGGCCAGCTGACGCTTGTTTCCGTTTTCCCGTCGCGCAAAGTCCCGCGTGCCCGTGTTGCTCCGGCAGCCGGTTGTTGCAATCGTGACGTGGCGGCCGCTGCCAGCCCGTCCGTAGCTCCAGCTCGAGCCCGCGATTCAACACCACACGCGCTCTGGTGCTCCATCGGCGTGGCGATGACGTCGCGACTGTTGGACGCGTCCTCATCGCGCTGCCGTCCCTCGGCTTGCGGGCAGGTTGCCACGGGACTGGAGGACAGAGACGGCTCAGCTGGGTGCTCACAGGAGTCACAAGTTCACGAACATCGAGCAGGTCGAGGCGTGCCTTGAGCGATCGAGACGATATCGATCCCGCCCTGAGGTGAACGGACGGCCCCAGTTGATTGGCCCCGCATGCATTGGTTGCCGCCATCTCGCTACAGGCCGTTGCCAAAGCACTTGAATCTCGCACCCGACGCCGTACCTGAAGCCGTTGAAGGAGCCCACGTGGAGCATCCCCGCCGCCTTGACCCTCGGCTTGGCTCGCGCTATCTGCGGCGGCGCCCTTCATCAATAATCATTGTGACGCCTACTGGGGTCCGTGAGAACCGAGCTCTCAGCCGTCATCGGGTGATGGCGAGACGGCACGTAATTCCGCCAAGGGGGCTCACGAACCGCGGGAGCAAACGGCAACCCGAGGTCCCATATCCACGCTGCTGGCGTTGCATCTGTGGCCAAGCTCCCACGGACCGCGCGAGGTGCAGGCACCAGGAGGCCCTCCGTGGCGATAGGTCGGATGCACGGCAGAGGCCCTTGTGCTTCGCCACGGCCGTCGACGTTGTGCTCTTGCTCATATCTGGTACGGGAGACGCAGCCGGGCGAGCCTCCCGCCTGGCAGTACCCCACGATATCGCGCCATATCGACGTGGGCAGCTGCGCCGGGGGTCTCGGGGCCAGCAGGACCGTTTCGGTTTCGCATGAATGACCCACATCGCCGGGACGGGCCCGGTGGACCGGCCAAGGATGGTGACACACTGACACGGACGCCTAGGCCGTTCTGTGCTTGAACGGGGGGGAGGCGCACGAGGGGTCCCTGAGGGGTCCCTTAGTCCTGCGGCGGCGAAGGCGACGAGAACGGCGTTCGTCCGACCAAAGGCCGCAATATCGGCCGGGTCTGGTCGCCCTCTGCGCCTTAGAAGTTAACGGAACGGCAGTGCCCCCCTGGTTTGGTGGCGGCAGCTGGCGATGCCGCATAGCTGGTGGTGAGCAGTCGTCGCCCCCCTGATGCTACCTGCGCCGCCTCGTCGACCCAATCCGGACAGCAAGAGGGCAACCCGTATCGAGCCGTGTGCATGCGCGAAGTGGGAGGCCCGTGTGACTGCGGCATCGACGGGCGCTGCGAGCCGTACCAAGATTCGACTTTGAGCGGAGGATGTTTCTCGCGTATGGCGGGAGGCCTCGAGGCTCGGACCTGGCCACCGGTATCAACCACCTTGCCGCGGAAGCTGTCCAAACAGCCCGACCGACAAACCCGCGTCAGGGCGGTAGCAGGTAGACGATAGCGGGAGCCGGCGGCCACTAGAACTGGAGGTTTTCTTCTTCGAGGACCGATCCGTCTCGGCGGTAACTCCGTGCAATCAAAGCGCAACAATACTAGGATTCCAGGAACGCGGTGGCGGGATCGTCGACGGTTGCGGGCGAAACAGCAGCGTGCGGGCGGGCGAGCGAGCGCAGGCAGGCAGAGCAATCAATGATGGCATTCCCACTCTAGGACGTTTCGGCATTCGCCGCTGCCGATGTTCGAGAGCCGCAGAGGACGTCGCGTCGAGTCTGTCGACGCTGGAAACTGCGGTTTCAAGATGGCGCCAGCTGCCGCGAGAACCCCTTTGGGCTAGTGCGGCCACTCCGGCGGCGTTGTCGAACTTGCGCCTCCTACTTTTCGAAACTCGGACGTGTTCCATGATTGCTTCAACTCGCGACGCCACGCTTCAGCGCCCGTCCCAGTCGTTTGGACGCTGGACTTGACAGACGGCGGACGGACGCTCTGGGTCCAAGTCCTGCTGGGCCCGCCGAGTCGCCGACCCGCGAGCTTTCGCCGCCGTGGCCCGCGATGACGACTGGAGGGAGGACCGCGTCGATGGCTGCCAATGCGCGCAACCCAAGCTGGCAGTAGTGATCTGCACTCGTCGAAGGAAATGGGCTCGCGCATACGTTCTACGTCTCGACTTATGCCGGCGGTAGTTGGAGTTGGTCGTCCTGAGGCGGCAACGTCGGCCGCCGTGATGGCGCAGGTCTCGTGGCCGCGGCGCAGTCCTGCCTCCCCTGCCCGGTATACCTCACCATCGACGCCGGTCAGACGCCTTCAGGGTGGCGGAGAAACCTTGCTCGCTTCTGGAGGGAGTCATGGAAGAGGCGAATTCAGGCAGAGAGCCATGACGCTCGTCGCCTCCGTGGTGGTCCCCAGGTCCCCTACCACACCCTTGCCAGAGGGCTCGGATGCTCGACTTGTCTGGCCATGACCCGGCTGCTCCGGCTCCCGCGCCCAGTTCTCCATATCGCCAAGGTCACTACTTGGCTTTGAATCTCATGCGAAGTCGTCCTGGGTGCCAATCATTGCTCCGCGCGCGGCCACCCGCCGCTGTCCCGCACCGAGCCAAAGCCCGTGGCCTTGTCGCTCGCCATCAGCGGCGGCACCCCCTGGCCGGGCGTGGTGTTTCTGAATTCCTTGGTCTCGCTCATGCCAGAGCGCGCCTTCTTGGTCCCCGCTATCGCCATCTGCGCTGCGATATGACCGAGCGCAAGAGACCCTGAAGTTTCGTCCGGACCTGCTTGCTGCTGACGGCTGGGGATCCTGACCTCATGAGTCAATGCCTTCCGCCTCCCTCCCCGCGACCTTGAACTTCCCCAGAAAGTGACAACCCTGCCATCCTCTGAGAAAGTTGGACACTTCATCTATACGGACTCTATCCGTTGCACGCTTCAGAGTCGTTTGCAACCTCTGGAGCGCTTTCATTTATTACCGAACCATCGAGTGAACGGGCCCCCCGCGTCATCGGCATCGTCTAGATGGTCTGCGCCGACATATAACCACCTGGCTTGGCCTTGGGGCGTAACGCCAGTGTAAATTGCGGCCGATATTCTCCTGATGAAAACTCACGACCGAGTATTGAGACAACGCACGACACCAACGAGGTGATGGCTGGAGACGGCTGGGGCCGAATGGCTGCTGGTGCGCTCGAAGGCTTGCTGGCACGGGCGGGCGACGCTGGAACCGACCCAGGAAATGCGACTGGCGGTTGGGAGTTCAGTGATAATACGCCGTCGTCGGTCATCAACGAGCTCAGGTTCGCTGCGTCCAAGTCGGTTCGGACGTCGTTTGTCATTCTCGCAAGCTTCAACGCCCTCGCCGGCGCGGCCCTGGCGTTTGGCATCTTTTGGGACTGCTACAGCGCTGCGAAGAGAGCCGACCCGCGGTTCAAGTTGAGGTGAGTTGCCTCTCAACTTGTGATGGTATGATGAAATGGGCCTCTGACGAGAGACCGCAGACCATCCCTTCTCAGCATCATAGGCCCGGCCGAGACCTTTCCGTTTGTGCTGGCATGCGGCATCGTCGTGCAGGGCATCATCTTCGCCGTCTCTCAGTCACACGGGCTGCAGGGACTCTTGACTCTTGGCTGTCGATCAGTCTCCCAGACAATGCTGCCCGGTATGTTCACTTCTCTCTTTAAACGGATGGCGGCTTACTGTGCTCGGGACCAGCGACGTTCATCGTGCCTTATATACAGCTCGTATTTGGACTCGAGACTATCCAGCGGGCTTTCCGACGACACCCATTCCCCCAAAGACTCCAGTACACCGTCCCAGCTTGCCTCGCAACCGTGGTACTCGGATTAATCGGGACATATGTTGCCACGCGATTCGTGCTGCCTCCCGACTTTTGCTTCGCGAGCCTGTTCTGGTACTTGAGGCGGTGGGCCCTGGGTTGCTTTGTCGTGACGACGGCGATCGCGTCGATCCTGCTCATTGGGAGCGTCGTCACGTTTGTCAGGTTGCTGCGGACCGCAGGAATCAGCGAGGTCCAGCGGGTAGCCGCGTCCTGGATGGCCTGCTACATGTCGTTGGCGACAACCACCTTGGTGAGTTGCGTGGCGGGATGACAAGCGGACTCGACAAGCTGACACCGTCTAGGCCATCATGGCGCCATTCTTCTGGAGCCTTTACATTGATCCATCGAACGATGTTCAGAAGTATCGGGCGCAGCTCGGAATGGCTGCCAGTGTCGCTGCCAACCTCTCTGGCCTGACATCGGGCGGGCTCTACATTGCCCTCCGGTCTACGAGGCTGGGACGATTCGGCCCCAGGGGCTACTTGGAATTCGACATGCAAAGGCCACTGACGGGAGCCAAGAGGCCCTCGACCCTTGGCAGCGCCACATACACCAAGCAAATAGAGCTCCCCGTGTCTCCCGTCCGGCTGGGGCAGTTCAAGAAAGCCAACACCGCGGGAGACCGCGTGGACGACGCAAACGTGGAAGAAAAGAGGACGGAGAGCCGGCCGTCGACGCCGACGCAGCAAACGGCCTCAAATTTGCCGGGGACAAGCAGAAGCCCCGAAGCATCAGCCCCCGTGTCCTCGCCCGTGAGGGAGCCGGAGGCGGTCATTGCTCGACCGCGGCGGCCGAGCGCATACAGCATATTCCCCTCCAAGAAACAAGAACAGCCCGACCTGAAATCCATATACGTCCTTCCTGCTGCCGCATACGACCCGGCAACGCGGACAACAGCCGCAGCAAACCCAGAAGCCGTGGCTCCGACCACCACCCCTGGCCAAGACGCCACCTCGACCGACGACACGCTGCTGCCGCCTCCTACCATTCGCACCTCCCGCCACCTGCGGGACTTCTCGGCCGGCTCCTCTGCCATGGTGCAGATCGGCCTGCGCGTGTCCAACATCAACGACATACCCCCTGTCACCTCCTACTACCACGCGCCGTATCGGGGCGACTCGGCGTACAACGGCAACTTTGGTCTCGCCATCTCGACAGACGTCGGCGGCGCGGGCCCTCTGCGGACGCCACCCCTGCCGATCCTGACAGACATGGATACGACTCGTGACCCGGAAGAGGGCGAGTCGGCCCGGGAAGAAGGCACCGAGAAGCTGCTGCCGCCGGTGCCTCTGAGCATTGCCAAGAAGGATACCAAGAGCGGCACCGCCACAACTG
The DNA here is from genome assembly GCA_029168975.1 of Purpureocillium lavendulum. Taxonomy (NCBI): domain Eukaryota; kingdom Fungi; phylum Ascomycota; class Sordariomycetes; order Hypocreales; family Ophiocordycipitaceae; genus Purpureocillium; species Purpureocillium lavendulum. The sequence goes on along the minus strand of JAQHRD010000008.1, from coordinate 1,947,279 downwards.
CGCAAGACAAGACGACGACGAAGGAAGAAGGCGACGGTGACGGTGACGACGACGACGAGATCACACTGAGCCCGTCCGTCTACAGCCCGAGCGAGGTCTCGCCCCGAACCGTGCCGAGGGGCTCTCCCAGGGCCGCTGCCGGCAAGGGCAAGGCCAGGGCGGTGCCGCCTCGGACACAGCCCGTACGGCCGCCGCCGCCGCCACCGCCGGGCCCGGAGTGGAGCCCGACGGACGGCTCGAGAGTCAAGTCGGTCGAATGGATCTGATGAGCCCCGGACCCGGCTGGGGGGCGCAAACGCACCGGGCGGATTTTCCGCGGTCGCTTACCCTTTGTTTTCTCCCCTGGCGCGCATTGAAGTCTTCATTTGTATGAAACGGTGATCCAGTAGTCCCCCTCCGCCGGGGGGGGGGGGGGGGGGGGGGGGTGGGCGGCGACAGCGACGCGGGCGCAAGGCCCGGTCCCTCTCCGTCTTCCTCTTGCCCCCCCTGGCTTACTTGTTTGCGTGTGTAATCATGCGGCGGCGTTCGGGCCGTCAATGCCAGCATGATTCCTTGCTGTGCCAACCAACTCTTTGGTGCTTCAGAACTCGAGAGGGCGCTGGTCTGCGACGTGCATCGCGGCATTTAGCGCCGCGTTGCCTCTTTTCTTTCTCTCGCATTATTCACTGTCTGGACCGTCGGGAGCCCCGAGCCGGCAGGTGGATAAATGCATGGACATGTGTGTATGGATGCATGTATGTATGGATGGAGGGACGGATGTATGACCCGATCTTGAAGGGGGCGAAGCACTCCTGTACACGGCCTCTTTACGATTGCGCCTTCACTTCTTTTGTGCGTGGCAGGTGCGTGGATGGGCGAACACTACTACTACTGCGACGACTACTACGTCGTCGTCTTCCTTTTCTTTTTCCATAGATGGGACGCGAGTTCCGTTGCAATGATTTGTGCGCAGATGCGCGAAACGCTTCATTTCGACTCCTTGGGTCGCCTGCATGCTAGCTACTCGTAGGACACGCGGATGCGTGTGTGCTCTTATGTATGTGTATGTGGAATTGAGAAGCGATCCAGGATGCGCGCGCGCACGCTTATTTCCGCAGAATCTTTGTGCGAAACCCGTCGCTGGTGCGTCTCCCTCTGTGTACATGGCGCACCACGCCGTGGTTCCTCGTCGTGTCGGAATGTAATCTACCAGAGCGCCGCGTCGGGTCGCTTCACCCCGTCTTGGCCTTGGGCCCATCCGCATTCACGGCGGCGGCACCACCAGCGGCAGCGGCGGCGGCGCGGCGCTTCTCCTCCCACTTCTCCCAGCCGGCCTGGCACATGTCCTCCTCGACGGCGAGGTCGCGGACGCGCAGGGCGCGGGCGAGGGGCGTGTCGATGGCCCAGGCGAGCCAGCCGGAGCGGCGCAGGACGGCCGTGGCAGCGAACCAGCCGAGCGCGGAGACGACGCCGGCGGCGGTGCCGACGAGCACCTGCCGCGTCGTGTGGTAGTCGAGGTAGATGCGGCTCCAGGCGACGGCGGCGGCGACGCCCGCGGCGGCGAGGCTGACGGCGATGCGCTCCACGACGGACCAGGGGCGGTGAAGGTCATAGTCGCGCAGACCAACGGCGCCGCGGTGCCCGTTGCTTACCACCGTCGCAGAGCCATTGGCACCCCGACGCGAGCGAGAGGCGCGCGACGACGACGACGAGGTCAAGGGGCGATGCCGCAGGAGGAGGAACAGGGCGAGGGAGACGCTCCAGAAGGCGACGAACTGGGCGTGGGACGAGGGCATGCCGTAGCCCTTGCCGTGGATGCGGCGGGGGCGCTCCTCCTTGATGAGGCGCTTGAGGGCGAAGTTGAGGGCCTCGCAGGCGAGCTGGCCAGCGAGGAGGAGCGCCACCTCGGCCTCGCGCGTGGCGAGGACGAGCGTGGCGTAGACGACGCAGAGCGACTGCGGGACGAGGGCGAGGTAGGCGCACACGAGGGAGAGGGGGTCGTCGGGGTCCTGCGGGGGCCAAGTGTCAGAGAAAAGGGCGTTCACCTTAGGATGGGAGAGGTGAGAGAAGAGAGAGAGAGAGAGAAGGGGGGGGGGGGGGGTGAAGGCTGGAAGAGCGTCGTACGTAGTAGACGTGCGTGAGGGAGAGGGACGCGAGCGCCACCGTCTCTTCCATGGCCGCGGCACCGGGGGATGGCCTCCCCGACGGCAGATCACGCTGGTGGTGGTGGTAGTGGTGGTGGTGACGTGACGTGCGATGTCGTCCCGCGCGAGAGACGCCTGGCCCGTCGGCCGGTGGTGCGCCTGCCGGGGTGCGGGACGCGGACGGAATTCGAAGAGGGGAGCACGCAAGGGGCGCGGTGTGGGTATCGCGAGGGAGGAACTCGTGCCGCGCTGGGCGTGTCCGCGACCGTTGGCGTATCCCGTCTCCGTCGGACGCGGGTGGGTGATGGTGAGTGGTGGTGACTTGGTGAGCAGAGTGGTGATGCAACTGCTGCAGCACAACTCGTGACATGTGCCAGCGTGGGCACTGCGCTGGGCAGGCACGGGCGCCAGGGGGGGCACAGGGCGGCAGTACGCGGCATGTGGGGGGCTCACCGCCTGCCGTTTGTGGACGCGCCCACAACGACGCCGACTTACACGGCTGTCTCGAGTTCCTCGGACCTCAAGCCTCTGTCCGCCCCTTATTACGGCGTTCGCCGCAGCGTGTGATGTAGACTGACCCGATGAGCTTCGTTTCGAACCGCGCCTTTATTCCTGACTCGGGACTATAGCCTCTCGGCTGGAAACGACGTTTCGGCACTTTATCAGAGTTTCTCGAGTAAACATCCACGGGGGTGACGGGACTCGGGAGGGCCGAACGTTGGAACCATTAATGTAGTGTAAAGTAAGGTACTGTACAGTACTGTAAAGTACAGTACTGTACATGAACCGCCCGGGCCGCACGAAACCCGCATATTGCCAGTTTGCGAGTCAAGAACCGGATATGACTCGGAATGTTTCACGGCAGCTAATTTGATGTAATTTATGAAGAGAAAACTATTCAGCTTGTCATGTCTGGCCCGCATGGTTCAGCTTAATGAGGAGGTCGTTCGTTGGTGGAGGAGAGAGACACCCTGCCTGGCCTGTCTCGGCGTGGGATTCGACGACATAACGCAACCCAAGCCGCTGCGGCCGCCACGCCTGGGATCGTTTCCGCCGATGCATGGGAAAATTTGTACCAGGTCGCTCAACGGCACTGTATTTTGCCAGAAAATGTCACGCCAACGATTGGCTTCGCCCGCCGTGCAGTTCGCAAGAGGCGGACTTGTCTGTCGCGTGGTTCGACGGGTCCGACCAGTCCGAGGAGCTGGGTCGAATACTTGCCCCTGAGGCGTCCGTGGAAATGAGCGGCTTCTACGACTGATCCAGGGCATAATGCCGTGGAAAGCGAGAGGCGTAACGACCTGATGGCCCATTCTCTTAGCTAGACTGGTGAAACCATCAATAAAGACCCCATGTCGTCGCATCACAAACACTATGACACCGTTGATATACAGGAGGCGGCCGCAGCAAGATCCAACGCACCCGACAATACGCATTTCCGCTGTTTCCGTACGATGCCATCAAATCGTCGGTTTGCTCCTCTGTTCCGGGCCGCCGCACCTATGACTGACCGGCCTCTGCCTACCCTCGCGCCGGCCCCGGCCGGGTTCAGAAAGCCCCCATAACCCATCTCCTCCGTTTTTCTCGCAATGTCATGACATCGGCGGCTCAGTATTCTCGGTCCGTGGGCCTCTTCCTGCCTTGCCGTGCCGGGCGTACCCTGGCGAGGGTTTCCGGTCATGGCTGTGTGGCCGGTATGACTCCCTCTGGGGCCACGTGAGACTGGGTGCTTGTCTGCCCGCGCGACTGCGTGTGAGACCTCTTGTGATGCTGTATTTTCAGGTGCTTCTGCTGGCTTTGTTGGTGTTGTTGTTGTTGCCCGGCAGCCAAACAGCGCGGCCATAGCGGTCCCGGGCGGATATGGCCTGCGTGCCGTAGATTTGCGAGACCCGCTGTCTTCTGCCACCTCGAGCTGTGTGAACAACACTGCTCGGAAACAGGTGGAAGAGGTGGATGCTGGGCTTTTTCTTTTACTAAAAACAATCCGTCTTTAGTAGAAAAAGTTCTCGTTTGGGGTATTTTATGCTCTAGCCGTCCATGGGATGGCGTCTTGGTGTAGTCCAGCTACCCACAATGTGCGCTGGACAGCGACCTGCTGTAGCTAACGCCACCGTGTTGAGATCATGTTCAGGGTTTTATACAGCCCTCAATGTTGGTCTGAGTAGATGGGCAACGGGTAGGTTGCCGGATTGTCGAATTCAAGGGGTACATGAAGAGTCGAAGATCGAACCGTATGCCACCAAACTCGGCTTTTAGCCGAGAAACAGGATGGAGGGTGCATTTTCGAATTTTAAACCGCCTCAAGCCCTTCCATCGACAGGCGCCGCCCATACCGTCGCTGTCGTTGCCGCTGCCATGGAGGCGTCGGGAGAAGGCGAATGAGCGCTCCAACAGCTCCATCGACCCGATCGGCTTTGCCAGAGGGAGCAGCGCCGCGCTGGGCTGGAGGATGAGGGCTTCATCGAAGGATGCAATGCAGGCTGTAGGAGCTCGACTTAGGGACCGTCGTGCATTTGGTTCCTTGGCATCGCTTGAAGCACTCCACGGGAAGCACCTCGCACCCGACTACTTCCCACGTTGATTCCAATGAGATCTGCGATGCCATTTCTCGTATCTGAGAAATGTCCGGAGAGCAAAAAAGGAACCGCGATCCTTGAAGGACCTGACACGTCACGGTGTGATGGCCTCCAAGGTGGATGGATGTGTGGAGGCAGCAACACGCGAGGCTGAATGGTTGGTGTTGGCAGCCCGCGTTCCTTGCGCAGACATGGGACGCCATACGGATAGTGTCTGTTGCCCCTGCCGGTCGCGTCATACTCTTCGCTCTGCTGCGATCCCCGGCTGGTGGTGTTGTTGTTGCCAGTGGGAGGTCATCTGGAATACAAGTCGCAGGCGTCGCCTGGCGCCTCTCGCCAAAGGGGTCGTAGGCGGAACGTTGGAAGAGGGAGATGTGATGGAGACAGCATTGGTGCTGATGAAATCCGAAGAGCTGCTCATCGCCTCGTTCCGAGCTCGTATTGCGCAGACGTGTGCATGTGCGTAAGTGTAGATCCACGTTCTGGTCCAACGCCTCTCGTTGTCGAGATGTTGGGGTGTGATCGAGGGGCCTTGTTGATGCCCCGGCGTGTATAGTGACGTTGGGCACACTCTATGAATGACGACTGCGCTGGACCGGAGGAGGAAATTAGACATCTGGGGACCACCGGATTTTGATATCGTCGTGAATGTTGTCGTGGCTTCGTGAGAAGCGGTGAAGTTTGCGCCTTAGTAGAGGTTGCGGTCGAAAGGATTTGCGGGAGGGAACACTTGGGTGGGAGTGTCGAAGGCAGCCCGACCAGGGGGAGCGAAGCAGGTGTTGTCTCGCCTGGTCGTATGGGGTGACTCGTTGGCTGATTCGCGGTTGTCACGCGAGGACAGGAGGACGCCGTTGCGGCGGGAGGCGGCACGGGCCATGGAGTGGAGTTATCCTCAGGCTCCTGGATGTCGTCGAGGGTGTGTGGTGTCGCCGTTGAATCTTGAAAGGAGGCGAAACATTGCATGATATGGGCATATGTGTGCCACTGTACGTCCTGGGCCGGGTCAGCGGGAGGGACGGGCCCTAGATGGGATATGTGAAGCCATACCAAGCCGGGCCAGGCCAGGCGCACGCCTTGAATTGGTGGGAGCTGTTCGCCACGGCTAAGCCCAGGTACATGCATCAACCTGACATCACAGAAGCCAAGTCACCCATCTACGTGGACTGGGGATTCGCAATGGCAATGAGAAGAGGGTGGATGGACTATGTGGTCCAGGGATAAGCCATGCCGAAGGGGAGTGTTTGATGTTGGGAGAGAACAGGAGAGAAGAGGCGGTCGGTGAGGTTGGAGCGACCGGGGCGTATATATAGACGAATGGTCCCGTGGGAGTGAATCACTGCGCGTTTGCTCCTCGCCGTCCCGTCCCGTTCCCGGTGGGTGATGCAGTGCAAGTCGGCGTGATGGCGCGGCCGCGGCTGCATGTCTCGGGTGCGATGCAGATGCAGCACTGGGGTGAATCAGGCCTGCGGGAACGGCCGAGATTTAGTCCCCGTCGAGAGCCCCACGCAATTGACTGATGGGATGACGTTTCGGCATCGCTCAGGAGGACGGTCTTCTTGTCGCTCGAGACAGGAGGCTGATGATGAATCGGACATGTTCGTGGTGGAGAGTCGTCGACGCGTTGAGGTCGCCAAATGTGGGGGCGGCGCGCTGTACAAATAGAGACGGCGCCAATGGTGGGTGCACGATATGGGGGAAAAGAGTCACGCCGGCCAGCTTTTTGCCATCTGGAACCTTCTTCTGCCTTAACTACCTAAGGTATCCCCGAATCCCGCCTTCAACTCCGCGCAGTCACTGCCCGGAAGTCATTATCCTTGGACTATGCTTGTACCGTGTTTCTCAACCAGCGTCTTGACCGGCTTGCGCACCCCGTCCATTCGTACCTACCTAGTGCTGCACTAAGGTATTTTGGTTGTACCCGATCGTTGGGTACCGACTGCGCAGGTGTCAGGTTACAGGCGTGACTCGCGAGCGACAGCGCGTGCAGGGCCCTGGAGTTTCGACCCAGACACCCGTGCACCAGCCCTGGACGGCATTGAGCCCTGTCAGGCAGGGACTGGACCCAGCACAAGCACGTCGTCCGACCCCCACTAAAATTCAGACTCAGCCGGCGCCACCTCCCGCCGGGCCGGCGCCGACCCTCACTCAACCACCTCAACCTCCGCTCTTCGCCACAGCATCCATAATAAATTCCATCGCCTCGCCCTCACGCCGCCCGCCCGCGTCTCATCTTCATCGCGCCTTCGCTGCCCCTCCACATACGCAGCAGACGAATAATGAGACAGTCTCGGCACCGGCTGAGCAGCGGAGTGACGGACCATGGCCGCCACCACTCCAGATGACGACGACCCCCGCTATATGGAGCTCGAGACCCTCGAGGCAATCTTCCCTGAGATACGCCGCCCCGACGATGCCTCGGGCTTCGTCTTTGACCTCGAGCTGCCTGTGCGCCCTGCCGAGCCCGTGACCGTCTTGTTTCCCGCGGCCTCGGCCGCCCCAGACGATGGCCAGCCCGCGGCCGCATCTCCGGCATCATCATCGACGTCGGCTCCAGTAGCCGCACCCGTCGCGGAACCAGTTGATTCCCTCCTCGTCTCTCACCTTCCACCTGTGTCTTTGCGCATAGTCCTTCCGGATGGCTACCCAGCCGACAAGCCGCCCGTCATTTCCATCTCAACCACCCCGCAATGGCTCTCGCGCGAGACCCTTGCCGGCCTCGAGGCTGATGGTCCGCGCTTGTGGGACGAAGCCGGCCGCGATCTGGTCGCCTACTCTTACATCGACCACGTCCATCGCGCGGCCGAGGACGTATTCGGAGCCATTACTCCCGAGGGCACGCTCGCGGTTCCGCCGGAGCATAAACTCGCCGTCCTGGATTACGATATCAAGGCAAAGCGTGCCGCATTTGAGAAAGAGACATTCGAATGCGGCGTCTGCCTAGGTATGTCGATTCTCCGCGCAGACTGCATTTGACACGAGATACTGACTCTCAGTAGACCCCAAGAAAGGATCCAAGTGTCACAAGATGCTTGACTGCGGCCACATCTTCTGCCTTCAGTGCCTTCAGGACTTTTACAACGGCGCCATCACCGAGGGCAACCTCTCCACCGTGCGCTGCCTCACCCCAAACTGCGCAAAGGACCGTGCTGCTACTGCTGCCGGCGCCGCTCCGGCGGCTGAAGACTCAGCAGCCTTGCGCCGGAAAGCCAAGACCTTCATCAGCCCCAGTGAGCTGCTCCAGATCGGCCTGTCCGATGACACGGTCAGGCGCTACGTCACGCTCAAATACAAGACGGAGCTCGAATCCGACAAGGAAACCATCTACTGCCCGCGTCAGTGGTGCAGCGGCGCCGCGCGCTCCAAGAAGCACAAGAAGCCCGAGGGATTGGAGTTCAGCGAGGCCAGCTCTGACCGTGAGGACGACGCCGATGTGGATCCGACTGACGAAAAGGCGGCCGAGGAGCGCAACAAAAAGAAAAAGTTCACCAAATTCAACGCCGCTGACCTCCTCTCGGTCTGCGAAGATTGTGGCTTCGCATTCTGCAGCCGCTGCTTCCAGACCTGGCACGGCGAGTTCTTCACCTGCGTGCCTAGGCGCACCAACGGCGAGCTCACCGAGGAAGACAAGGCCTCGCTTGAGTACCTCAAGAAGCACACGAGCCCATGCCCGACGTGCGATGCGCCCGCGCAGAAGACGCACGGCTGCAACCACATGATTTGCTCGCGCTGCGACACGCACTTCTGCTACCTCTGCTCCTCGTGGCTCGACCCGGGGAACCCCTACAAGCACTACAATGAGGAAGCCGACGGCAGGGTCACCTCGTGCTACATGCGCCTTTGGGAGCTCGAGGGCGGCGACGGTCACGACGCCGGCATCGGCGTCGCCGACAGGATGCGAGCTGTCGCGGATCACGACAATGGTCATGACTTCGGAGGCGATTTCATCGACGGCCACTGGGATCCTGCGGACGAGGATAACGGGCAGTGGGAGGTGGTCCAAGACAGCGAGTCCGACGACAGTGACGACGAGACAGAGGACGGCAACGCTCCGCCCAACGGTCAGCCACAAATCGCCGTCGCAAGAGAGGCGCCTCTCGTCCTGCGCCTCGTCGACAACCAGCACCGCCCTGGCGGACGACGCGCAGCCCGCGACGGCCACCCTGCAGCCCAACAACAGCCCGCGCCTCCAGCCGCCAGGGGCCGCGGCGGCCACAACCACAACCAGCACCGACACCAGCACCAGCACCAACAAGGCCCCCATCGCGGAGGCGCCAGGGGTGCGGGCGCTCGCGGTGGCGGCGGCGGCCGGGGACAAGCACCCCAACGCGGCGTTCGCGGCGGCGCGCCCAGAGGCGGCGGAGGCAGAGTTGCACGCGGCGGCAACGCAGGCCGGGCGGCGGGCCGTGGGGGCGGTGCCGCCGCCGTCGCCGCCGCCGCCGCACCCGAACATCAGTTGCAACAGCAGCAGCAGGCAGGGGGCAACAACGGCGCCGGCCTCGACGCCGCGCAGGAGGCCTGGGTGCGGCGTTTCGTGCAGATGGCACTCCTGGACGAGGAGGACCAGGTCGAGGGCGGCGACTCGGACTCGGACGACGGGAACTGGCACATCCGGTGACTGACTAGTGACTAGCTGACTGTCATGGGACACTGGCGAGCGAGGACCAGAGAGGCAGAAAGACAGGCGGAGCAAGAAGACGGGGCAAGAAGAGCCGGAATAAGAGAGGGAAACAGAAGCCGAGGCTGTAGACGGAGAAGTGGCAACTGCGCGAATGACGGGATCAAGCTGGGACTGCTACGGTACTTGGATATTTCTGCGCCTATGCGGACCCCCGTCCGTCCCTGTGGAAAGCCGGACGACGCTTGCCTGTTTGATACCACCGGAGGCCGGAGGCCCGTTGTTACTACGACCTGCCTCCATCACGGATAGAAGAAGACGAGCGAAGAAGATAGTAGATGGATAATGGCATGATGATGATGATGATTACGATGGCGATGATACCACAGCTGTCGGACGCCGGGAAGCCCCCATGGCAAACGCATCTGCCCACTTGATTCTGAACCACGGTCTCAACGGCGGTCTCGCTCCCTCTTCCCATCCAGAGTGCTGCCCTTCCGCCCGCCCGTCCATCTCTGCCGAGCTTGCCGCCGAGGCCGTCGACTGACGTTCGCCCCTGAGCACCGTAGGGGCCGTCGGCAGCAGCAGTAGCCTCAGGGCCCCCATTTCTTGCCTTGCCTGGAGCACTCGGGGGCCCGCCGCGGCGCGCGCACGTACGCACGCACGCATCTCGGCGCGACGTCCGCCGGAAAGCTCGTGGCCCCAGCTTCTTCCCGCCTTCACCCCCGTCTCATGCGGGCCCCGCTGCGCATCATCACCATACATACACACACATCACCACACATATAGACACACACACACTCGCAAAAGATAACATGAGGCCCCATCCACCCGTCAATCACGAGGCCCCCTGCTCCCCCCCGGTCCCATGGGCGAGGGCACGGCACCCCCAAAAAGAAGACTCGGCTGTACCAGGGCACCGACAGCATCAGACGGTCGTACAAGACGTCAACGTCACGACGGCATAATATACGCCCCCCTGTTGCTTGCGGTGCGGCCCCCATCGTCCGCCGAAGCGACAGTCGTGGAGAATGAGAAACTGGTGGGTTGTGCCAAGTCCGGCATCCGGCCCATGACGGGGGGGCAGTCACCAACATTTTGGCCTGCATCGAACTGCGTCGAAGTTGGACGGGCCCGGGACGCCTGGTGATGCACCAGAAGGGCTCAGCTGGGACAGCTGCCTCTCCTATGGCATCTAACCCGCCGAGATGGTAGGGGGCCAACAACGCCCAGTCAGGCACAACTAACCCCAACCAACAGAAATGTCATGACTGGCGCCGTAGCCGAGTGCCGACATCCTATCTCCTTCTCTCTGGGGCGTGGCCATGCGAGACGCTCTTTCTGGTCGTTGCCTTGAGCAAAAGCTCTTGTCTCAGAAACTCCAACGGCACAACTGACGCCCCCCGTCTCGCCGGACGCAGCAGACCCTTGGAAACAACTTCCAGGCTCAGTGAGTCCGATGATAGCAACGTCAGATCATGCTGTCGAGGGGCCGCGGATTGCCGCGGCTTTGGACACCAACGTTGGAGCGTCCGCGAGTCCCTCCCGTAGACGTCTGTCCTACCCGCAACGGCGGGCAACAATGCTGCGTTCCCTCAAGGACCGGAGTTATGCAGAGCGATGGTGGTATGACCCTGCGCATACATTCCCTATACCTACCGCCCAAAACACTGTACGCATTAACTTAGCACAGATAAATAAGTGTTATGAGATATGGCTCGCAAGCCATGCAATTTATCGCGATCTTGGGGAGTAGGCCATCACATGTGCATCGCCGGCGACCCATCGCTCTGCCGAAGCGAGGGGCAACTACCCGTTCGACGCGGATCCTTCCTGTGCCCATGCAGACGTAAAACGGCAGTGCGTGCCACGCGTGGAAACGGGTCGACTGATGACGGACGTCTGATGACCAGGGGCGGGGCGGGTCGCGTCCCGGTGCACTCACACACAGTCTGGATGACATCGGCTCAGAATCCTGCTTTCCAACGAGACGCACCTAACTCCTGATTCCTTGCCACCACAGCTTCGTACAAGGGAAGTCGGCCGCAGGTGTCGAGGCCGTGGAACCGTGGCCCGCACCGGAGTCGCATGCTGCGGGGGTATTCTGCAACCAGACCACCTTCGCGAGCCCGTCGCCCTGAGTGTCCTGTCATGGACCCTTGATGGTGTCCTGAGCCGGTCACGACCACGGTCACAAGACGCCAGATGTCTTGGGGGCGGCCACCGTGCCCGCGAGAGCTGTGTTGCTCGTGGTGGCTAGCGATGGAGGCCGTCGGGGGAGTTCCGGGCCGCCTCCTCGTCGTCGTCGTGCCAGGGGGTGCGTGGGAAGCCCGCGTTACGACTTGAGAAACCCTCCCGCGTGTCATGCTCCGTCGTGAACACGGACGGCGCCAGTGGCATCAGCATTCACTCGAGCGTTCGCTTGGGCCTCGGACGTCAGTGCCTGGTGAGCCTGTCAGAAACTCAGTGCGCAGCTAGCGCGGGTTGGGCCACGAACTCCCGCCGCAGGGAGCCGATACAGACCCCGTTTGGGGGCAGCACGTCGTCCGGAAAGTCTCCCGCTTGTGGCGTACCACTCGCGCCCCGAGGGGCCCCCCAGGCCAGCTCAGGCAAGGAGGACTGGGCGATGCCGACGACTCACAGCGCTTCGCCTCCGACGATAGCATTAACCCCACCTCGAAGCATTCCCTCCCGCCAGTGGGTTGGTGGGCCGGATCGCGGTCGGCGGGTGGGACCAAGGATCGGTCCCCTCCTCCAAGCCTGTCGATGGGCGACGGCCATGTCGCAGTGGCGCGAGGGCCCTCGTCGGTCCGCATTGTACCTCGAATCTATCCAGCGTGTTGGCGCTCTCCTTGTTTCTGCCGCGAGCCACGCCACGGGGCTTCCCTGGCGGCCGGCCTGACAGTGCGACGCTGCCATCACGGCGAGGGGCGTCAACGATGACGTCCTGGTGCCGCGGGAGACACGGCGTGAGACTGCCTGCTGCAACGCAGTTTCGGCTGCAAGCGCGTGGAGGCGCCTAGGCGACGACTGGACTTGGGCGTTTAGCGATCACGACCTGCGGATCAATTGCCAAGCAGGCAATCTCGAGGGTCAGGAGGTTTGTCCAAACCTGGTTGGAGTATCGTATCCATTGCACCGGCAAGGAGACGCTTCCGGGGCCTTGCATGATTGCAGGCACGTCTGCATCCTCCCGCTCGAGGATGTGAAGGAGAGAATTTCCCGCACGCATAAAGCCGCGCCTCGACCGTGCACAGGTCCATAGGTCGAGCGGTATTATGTATGTAGGTTATGTAGGTGGCCTGCGACTTGACGGGCGCGACTAATGACTTGATCGAGTTGCACCGTCCCCTGCCAGCGACCGCAGCCGAGCGGGTGGCGCAGGCCAGGTTCCATAGCCTTGCAGGAGACACTGCGGGCTCCTGTTGCGCGTGCATGTCGATGTGCGCCAAGTTGTTACACATATGGGCTGTATGGCGTGAGTAGGCCTTCCCCCCCGGACGCGCGTGAAAGGCGTCGGAGCGATCCAGCATGCTTCGAACTGTGGCTATGCGATGTATCTCAAACATTTCCTGAACCTGGTCGGCCGTTGTTGTTTGGCCGTGCTTGTTGTTGAGTGGGCACTCCTGAGTCCTCGCCCTTGTCTCTTTGTCTGTCTGTCCGTCTGTCCGTCCGTGTACTCGGGCTCGAGACTTCGTTAGCGCCGCCCGCCTGTCCCGCGACTCCGCGATCTGTGTCGGTGGCTTGCTGTCTGGTGCAGGGCTCCCGAGCCGTCAGGGACACGGATTACCATTCCCTCCGGTCCCCAATACGTATGCACAAGACGCAGTCGCAAAGCCCCGGCTGCGGCACGCGACGTCTGCTGGCCTAACACCGGCTCTAAGGATTTCGGCCGCCGCCCGCTGCACGGGGGCCTGGCAAGCCAGGCACGACGGGCGCCAAAGGCAAACTAACGCCCGTCTGTGTATTACTTCACACTCGACGGAACGACTTCTCTTCGGCGAGAAGCGCCTCGGGGCGGAGATCATCGCCCAGCATGGGTGGGCCGCCCGGAGGCACGACCCTGGATCCGGCCTAGGGCTTTTGGGCGCGGGTGGCGCCAATCCACCAGTTCGACGAGAATTGTGGGCTTGATCCGTGGGCATCTGAAGGGTACCTTTGTATTGCTGGGCGTGGTCGCCAGAACTCTGTCGGCGGCTGTGTAGCGTTGGCGTTCGTCCAAATGCCTCGCATCCCGACCGACTCAGCTTTGCCTGACCCTTCCGGGTTGCAGGTCCCCCGTCAACGTCCAAGCGGGACCTGCCCAGGTGTGCCCGACTCGAATGCCGCGATCCCGCCACCAACAACCACGCGCATGTGTCGGCTCGGCCACGGGAGCCCGCCACGGGAGCCCTTGTGGCGGGCCATGTGGTCGGGTCTCAAGACGGGAGGGAGTGTCGCGCGAGACGAACCATGGCAACCATGGCACTGCAGGGCGGCTCGACATCGCAAGAGCCGGTTGATTGCTGTGGGCACCCGCAGCCCCGGGGCCACCAACGGGACGGCTCCGTCATCCCCAGACGGGTCTCTCGGTGGCGGGTTGGCATCATCGGCACTGGGCGCGGCGGGCCTGCCTGCCCTACTTCGTTATTAGTTAGGTATTGCTGTACGAAGTACAGCTGGAGCCTGTCTCCAACCACGACCGCCCGCCTCATCAAGCAACTGGGGTGGGGGGAGGGAGAGCGGCTCGACTTGGTCGAGCGTCGCACGATTGGCTTCGCGTCGAGATGAAGGACGAGCCTCGGCGGAGGGGCTTATGCTTGGTGACAAGGAGAAACGGCGCCAGATGGCCCGTATATGGACAAGGTCGCTATAATTGCCTGCTTCGAGACCTCCTGTGCCGGGCTGGTGGACAGCAGACGGCCGCCAGTACGAGGAGTGCAGTACCTAGACAGGTACGAGTGCTCTCAACAAACGCAATCTCGGCCCCAAACCCCTCAACCGTCAAAAGGTCCCTCTCGGCACGCAGGTCAATTAGTCGACTCAACTCGAAGCGGCGTGGTGCGCCCCGTCCTGCATTGCGGCAGCTGGGGTGTTTGCACCGCGAGCGGGCCACTTCGTGGTCGCTCTCCGCCGTGTTGACGGAATGAGGAAGCTCGTTCTGCCAGATCGACGTCGTGGCCGCGATTCGACTCCGCGGCTCCTGCCAGCCCCCTTCGTAGCATCTCGACGGAACGTGGACGTCCCATTGTCCAGTGCCTCTGGCGCGGACCTTTGCAAGGTAGCCCCAAGAATAATCAAAGGCATTTCCAAACGTGCGGGGGCGGACGGGAAGTAACCCATCTGCACAGGGTCTGGAGCATCTGTCGAGACGACAACCGAGGGGGTTTGGGTGGCATCCTGCACCGAGATCTCCCAAGTGCGCTAGCTACCAACCTAGCCCCTGATGGTTACATCGTGAGCGAGACGAAGGAAAAATATCCCGGTGTGGGCACGCTGCAAAAGCGCATTGCAACTACCGCAAAGGTTGGTGGCATGGACGCACCCCCAAGCTGTCGGTGGTTAACACGACCGTTGAACCTGCGCGTCCGGCCGAGTGAAGTGGTCGGGTGGAGGCGCCTGTCACGGCCCTTGCGAACCGCGAATAAGTCCGGGGACGGTGGTCAAAGAGTGCGCCCATAAGAATTCATAATGAGGGTCCAAGGGTTTGGCGGAAAGAGCATGTGTTTGCGTGCCGTTGAAGAAGTGACCTCACCTCATGAGCCCGTTCCGCGACAAAGTGGAATTGTCACCGAGGAGGCCGTGCATGCGCACCGGTGGCCACGCCAAGCACGAGCCATCTGGGAACCACCGGCGTGAACGGCCATCGAGACGATCGGACAGCTAAGGACTACTCGTAGTTCGACTCCGCAGAAATGCGCGAAGTACGGCCGAGAGATGCGAGATGGCTCGTGGTCCGTGAGGACTTGCCAAAAGCCGCCTTGGTAACCTCTCGATGACCCTGCCGCGTGCTACGGCGTCGGGTACGTAGTGGGTGCTGTGCAGGCAATGGTACATGCCGTGGTGCTCGAGATGGTGGCTTCAGGCTTCAGGCCGTCGACTCGTGGTTACAGTGGATCTTTGGACGGCGAGGATTCCGGATGCTACTGTGCTGTGCAGTCGATAAAGTTTGGGGGTCGCGATGATGACCAGGGTACGGCAGATGGAGGCGCACGCCCCCTGGGGCAGTCAGAAGCCAAGCGGTGCCAACGGGATCCCATCAACAGGGTGTCCTGTACGAGCACACACACGCACTGGACGTGTGCATGCAACAGGAGGCGCACCGTGGTGGGAGCACAGGAGTTCGGGGCGAGCACGTCGTGCACATGTTCGAGCATGTACTGCCAATCTGGAACAAGATCGCCGTGCCGGGTCAGACCCCATGCCCAGAGGGTTGCTAGCTTGACGGTGACATCAGGTGAGGGCCGGGGGACCCCCTGGTTCGGTCGACGGGTCCGTCTGGACTGCGTCGAGTTCAAATTCCACGACGGCGACGCAAGGCAACCGGGGGGGCATGATTTTGAAGGTCGAGGTCGACGCCAAGGGACCGCAGCAGCTGAGACCGAAAAGGTAAATGAGGGTGCGTCGAAACTCGGTCTGACAGACCGTTGGGCAATATCAGACTGACAGGCGCATAAGCAAGAGACGCGTAAGGGAAGAGAGGCCTGTCGTCGAATGTGATGGCTGTGCCGTGATGGTGTCGAGGCGTGCAGAAGCAGACTGGGATTGTCGCTTGCCTGTGCGTGGGGTCGCTGCCCCTTGCCGCCAGGCCAGGCCTGTTCCTGAGGCAAGAACAGGCAGAACCTGCTCGTGACTGCCTTGCCCAGGCTCGTCGGCACGTCGTTTTGGCCTCGCAGCCCGTAGTCGCAAGGTAAAAGGTACACGGCAGTCCAGCTTGAGCAGGCACGGAGTACTTCGTACTCGTGCCTGCCTTACGGGGCGGAGGGGGGCCGGGGCGGGCCAACAGATCAGAGCAAAACGACGAGATAATATTGAACGGAGCCGTCCGTAGACTCTGTAGTACTTGGTACGAGTGGGCGCATTCGTACCAACCCGCGAGGCCGATGGCAGGGGGCGTGGGCGAAGCATCACCAATTGGCACAGGTGGCCAGGTCGCTTCCGCCGCTCGCGAGTGTTCGCCTGCCTCTGCCTCGCAGAGTGTTCTGCAGCTTCTGCCCAACGTGGCGTGACACAGAGGCGCCGGAATCCTCGGTCCGTTTCCTTCGCGATGCTCCAGGAAAAGGCCATCCGCTCGCACTCGCTCGCGCCTGCCCCGAAGTGCCTGTGGATAGATAGTGTGGAGGAGGCCGAGGGGGTGGACTGGCGGGGGTGGGCGGCCATGACCAGCAAAAAGACGATGACGGAGGGCTCGAGACGGGTGAAGATGTGGAAGAGAGAGCAACAAACGGAAGTTGGCTGCTGCCGCTCCAACCCGCAAAACGGCGCGGCCCAGCTGCGCACCAAACCAACGGAAGCGCATGTCGGCCTCGTGCGCTGAGAGACCGGTCCGGGCGTCTATTTCTGGTAATACCTCTCTCGTCTCAATCGTCGCGGGGGCGCGATGGATGGCTCGGCCCACTGTTTCTGGGCGAGACATGCCGTGGGCCAGCCAGGCGACAAATAAGTTAGTACTAGCTTCATACCTGCTCATGGCGGCACTCTCATGACCCGTCAGGGCAGAGATGGCTTACCCCGGTGAACCAAACGTGGAGCGGACGATGGCGGCAAGAGGCGCCTTGCTCCGAGACGGAATGTGACGTCCCCATATAGCATCGCCTCGCGTCCGGCTCGTCCGAGCTGGAGGCCGTCTGTGTTAGGTTGTGTAGTCGTGGTGCCGTCGTGGCCCGCCTGGCTGCTCCCGCGACACGCCGTTCCCGCAGACAGGCGGACACACATGGTGTCATGAACTGCCTTAGCAGTACACCGTAGGTCCATACTCCGAGCCCTAGACCGAGTACGGATTATGCGACTCGGGTTACCTGCCAGGTGCGAGTCGGTGTCGATGAGGCCCTGCTCAGTTCACATCAAACGTGTGCTCCGTGTCTCTGAGACTCTGACACCAGGCCACCATCACCACCACCACTACGACCTAAGCTACGGAGTGCCTGCGGCGGTACTCGGCAGCCAGCACCCAACCCAGCTCAGCCCAGCTCAGCCCGCCAACCAGGTGGCAGTTGGCAATCAATGACAGAGGAATGCCATGCCGGCGTCGACCATCGTGTCCTCAGTCCACCCGCCCAGCCATCCAGTCATCCAGTCATCCAGCCCACCAACAACGCAAGGTTGTACGCCCCCGGCTCCTGACGAGATACCCGATGGACGGCCAGTCCCAGGGCAAGCCAAGAGTCCCTAGCGCCCGTCCGTCGACCGCACCGCTAACACTCGACTCCAGCTACGGCACGACGGGCGCCTGTCTGTCCCCTGTCCCCTCTGGTCGGGTGTCCACCCGCACGAAGTACTTCGTAGTTTAGGTGGCATGGACCATGGGTCCCCAGTTTTCTGGGCCATCGATTGGCATCTTCAGCTCCTGTGGCCCGGCCCCGCACATCAATCACCGCCACAGGTACGGACTAGCCCTGGAGGCCTTTCATCGGCACCTGGGCCGGCTGACTGCTGAGCAGGCTCACGGACTGTCGAGCGACATGGAACCCAACGGCGGCGACGCGGCGCGCGGCCAGACGGGCCTTGGAAGCCGTCCCATGCGGGCCCAACGCAGCGTGCCAGAATGGCGGTAACGAAGAAGCAACGACGTCCGTCATCGACAGGCCACATGCTCGGATGGCCAACGACCGCATCCATCGTATCGTTACGAGTAGGTCGTGGGATCGCGGCCCGGTTGCCCCTGTCACCCGTTTTCCGCATTATCATCCCTCGGCGTCGACTATCAAACGGGGTTCTCGACGGGAGACGGGCGCAAAACCTGGAACCTGTACCCAAGTTCCCTCGCTGGCCCCGTCCCCTCGGGCGCCGGCCGTAGCAGCCCGTCGGGGCCGCAGACCTGGCCCCAGGAATCGGCCGACCCTTGGCGCTGCATGCTCGATCCAGGCCAGGCTGTGAGGGAGACGAGGCCAAGAAGCCCGGCGCCACCACCCGCCATGGGGTCCGCTGGCGTTCCATGCCCCCTATCGCCAGTGAATTAAGGTGCCCGGCAGTCCGTAGCCTATACGACAACTTGTGCGAGTAGTCCGTACGTAGAGGCGTGATGTCCGTTTGGTACGGACTATTAGTCCGCCAGCCACCACCACCTTCGGTCGCTATTTCGGCACGAGCCAGCCAGCGCTCATGTTACGGACTGCTCCATCGATACATATCGAACTAGAGGCCGTCAAAGTGTGGGAGAGAGCGTGTGTGAGAGCGTGTGTGAGAGCATGTGAGCGACCGAGTGGCCCAGCAGGTGGCTTGTGGCGGCATCGTCCTTTTCCTGGAACGCTGCCTTCCCATGCTTCCTTCCAATCCTGTCCCGTGCAGTGCCTTCCAGTCCAGGCGCACGCACCATCAATCAAGCTGCCTCACACCCCTGCGGCAGGAACACCCCTCCATGAGATGCCCTCCATCCCCCGTCCCCCCGCAGGCGCTTTCCTCCCCTGATGAGGTGTGCAGGCTGCCTGGCCAGGCCACCACCGTCCACCATCCGCCATCCGCCGTCCACCTGTGTCAAGTACCTGCCCTGGCTCGCGCCTCCCATTCGCGGCTGCCGCCCTCAACCTTCATCCTGCCGAGCCATTCACGCCCTAGCCTAGCTTCCCCTTTCGGCAGTGCGTGGCTTCCTCCCTCCGCATTTGTCACCAGCTTCGGGCGGGACAGTGCGCGCGAGGTTCCCCCGACTCGCCTCCACCACCAACACTGTACCTCGAAATTCGACCGACCACGGGCGGCGACGCCACAGCACCTTTGCTCGTTTGGCAGGGCAAGGTAAGACATGGCTGGGCCGCAGCCACGAATCACGAATCCTCGGGTCAAACGGGCGGCGCACAGGGCAGGGCAGGCTCTTGATCGAGAGGCGAGATGGTCCCCGGTGCCGGCGACGGCCATGGTAAGGATGGATCACCTCATGGCCAGGAGCCGAGGACGGACGGGCCAGACCAACCACGAGCCACAGAGCGCGACAAGGCTGCCCGCTGCCCATCAGCCCATGACGATGATGACCAGGCCGCGGCCACGACCACGACCACGACCACGGCGAGGAGAGCGCTAAGGGGCAGGTTGGACGACGACGAAGCGCGCATCGCGTCGCAGCTCTGTCGGTACAGGGCACAGCACGCAGGGTACAGCATATCACAACATCGTACGGCACACGACGTGCCGGCACACCGCACAGCGCAGGCACAACCCATCGCGGAGCAAACGGGGGCGTCTGCCGTCGCCGCCTACAGAGGGATGGACCCATCGCATCGCATCGCATCACATCGCATCGTGGGGCCGGCTCAA
Organism: Purpureocillium lavendulum; assembly: GCA_029168975.1. Classification (NCBI taxonomy): domain Eukaryota; kingdom Fungi; phylum Ascomycota; class Sordariomycetes; order Hypocreales; family Ophiocordycipitaceae; genus Purpureocillium; species Purpureocillium lavendulum. The sequence continues at coordinate 1,927,519 of JAQHRD010000008.1, read as the reverse complement.
AGTGGTCGACAACAGCGCCTGTGCAGACGACGGACGGCAAACGACCCTCGAGCCCCAAGCCCCAAGCCCCAGGCCCCAAGCGCGACTTCGACAGGCGACCCTCCACCCCCCCCCACTGATGGTCCCCTGCCAGACCAACCACGGCAGCCCGCTCCCTCCACCCATCTCTGTCTCCGTGTCGGCGATAGGAGAGATGGGGGCGATGGAGGCGCACCCGTCAGCCCAGTCAGTGCCGCCGCTAGTGGGAGGCTCCATCTCGACCATCTCTTTTTGCTGCTGCCTTGTGCTGGGCGACTGGGCTCTTTTGGTTTCGCACCGCACCCTGCTGAGGGCCCAGTCCTTGCCCCAGTCGCGGTCCCAGTCCCAGTCCCAGTCCCAGGCCCGGTCATCCAGTGCCCTGTCTCTCATTCGCATCTGACACATTCGCGCCTTGCCGCTCTCCGAGTGCACTGACGCCGTCGCCGCAGAAGCTCGCGGAGACTCTTGCGAAAGAAGAGCCCCTCGGTCATTGTCCGCGTGAACAAACTAGCTCATCCACACGCGGTGCCCGTTCGACAATTCGGCCGACTGGTTCGGCCTGGATCCTGACGCCGGCCGTGTGCTGGCCTTTGCTTGGATCCCTTTCCTGGTTGACGACGGTTCGGTCGTACGAAAGTACAACATGCTTGATCGGGCCTTGGGATCATTGCGTGCACACACACACGGACGCACGCGCTCACACTCACAGACATGACACGGACGCAAAACGCGCACACACCGCGCACACACACGCACACACACACCTCACCCGCACTTTGCGGACGTACCTGCCGCCTTCTCCCTCTCGTGATTACGCCCGCTGCCTCGGCTGCCGCCGTCGCGGAGAGGCGAAGAAAATGTGTTCAGGAGGGTCCCGCGCTCGGTCGTGCAGGAATTCAGACTCCGGCGCATTTGCTTGGGATCGGATATCTGCGTTGCTTCGCTGCTGTTGCGGCGGACTCGGGCAGCTGAAAGTCAAGCCTCCTCTCTTTTCCAACGGTGTCATCTTCTAGAACACACACGCCTCATCTTGGCTCTCCCACTGGCCTCGGAGCATTCTGCCTCTGCACATCGTCCGCGGCGCCAACTGCCCTGCGGGTCCCTGGTTCGTCAGTGGCCAGGGTTCGGAATGTGCCCTTGGGACGGCTTGTGAACTGGCCCACCAGGCGAGGATGGATCCCCACGCTGCTCCACTGGCTTCGCCAACCTCCACGGCCAACCCCTGCTTCTTGTCCCCGTCCGTCCTCCAATCGACAGCGATGGGCGCCGTGGCCCGTGGCCCTTGCCGAGCGAGGTAGCCGCTACCTGTGCTCTATTTTGGCTTCCTCCAGCCATCCGCCCAAGCCACCGCCTCGGCAGAACCGACCAGGCTCTCCCTGGCTCGTCACTGGTACTCGCCGCGCAAAGGGCCGCAATGCAGAAGCACCGTCCAGGGCCAGCAGCGCAGCAGACGTCAAATCAGGTCCTCGGCAGACGGGGCCTGGATGGGATGATGAGGGGAGGGGTGTACGGAGACATGGAGGCATGTCTCGCAAGGAGCCCTGCCTTGTCAGTCACCTGTTTCCTTCTGCCTCTCCAACGATCTCGTATGCCACCTGCGATTGTCTCGCACATCACCCATCCCACGGCAGTCCCTCCCGTGTCGTCAGAGCTGATCTCGCCCCCAACGCAACCTCTTGACTGCCCCAGCCTGCCATCCAGCAGCAGGGCTGGCCGGTTCTGCTCGTTTCCCTGGCGCTTCTTCTGCGGAGGAAGAGACATCCGCAGCGCGCCACGATGCATAGATCAGTGAGACGCCGTCAGCGTGTGGCAGCGGGCCTTCGGTGGCTGCCACCGGGACGCGCGAGGACAAGCAGAGACTCGGGGGGGGGACGAGCCCGGCACTGCCAAGGCCCGTCCTGGGCCCTTCCGTTAGTGTCTCTTGCAGGATTATCTGTCTGCCGTTGATCTCGGAGACGTTCACTCTGTCTGGGTCCGCCCGTCTCCCTCTCAAGAGCAGCGGCGTGTGCCCAGGCGTGGCCCGGCTCGCGCCTCAAACGGAGGTTCACAACGAGGATTAGTCGTCGTGAATCGGTATTAGCCATCCAGGCCCAGGATGCGACCTGTCCACTGTCCCTTGTCCAAGGGACCCGTTGCTCCAGCCTAGTTCCCGTTCCTGGATGTTAACACCGGCCGTGTCCCAAAGTCAGATGTATCCGCCCCCGGAACAGTGCCGGGCCTTCTACAATACACGCCCCTCCATCATCTACCGTCTTGGGGCTCCATCGGGATACAAGTATACGCCCGCCCGCAACCTCGTCCGCTTTTGCCTCACTCGCCGTGCAGGACCTGGATCACTCGCATCACCATCCGCTCAGGCCATCTGCTCCATCGACTCGGTCCGTGGAAAGCCAAAAGCCACCAGTGTCACCGTCCAAGGACGACATATAGTAACCCGCGCACGCCCACATCCCCTTTCTCGTGCCCATACATAAAGACGCAGCCTCGGCCTCGGGACGTTTCCTTTGATCCAACGGAACAGCAGCCCACAGCCTCGCCGCGAGGATATGATCTCATAATGACCACCGCAGCATACCCGGCAACGATGACGGAGCTGAGAGGAGAGCCTGCTCACTCAGGCATTTGGCCCAACTATGGTGGCTCGTCGCATTTGTCGAGCCGGCTGGGCGGCGCCATGGACTCCTCGCCTTTCCACAGCTCGCCATCGGCGGCAACCCGCCCTCGAAGTGGTCATACCAGCATGGACCACCAGGCGTACCAGTACAGAGGCTACTCTCAGGATGAGCCGAGCGCGTACGAGCGACATCCGAGCTACTCGAACCTGAAGCGGTCCTTCTCGCAAGCCGAACCTCCTGCCTACCAGGAGATAGTGCAAGACCTTCGGGACGACGGCTCTCGCCTGACAGTCAACCAGGACCACAAGCTGCTGGCTTTTCGGCGTGCTCAGGAGAAGTCCACCGTTGTTGATCACCACGGCCGCGTCCAGCAGATGGACCTCTCCGCACAGCTGCATGGCATGTTCTTCTTATCCGAGATGCCGACCAATGCCACCGATGGCTCAAACATGCAACCCGAACTTACCTGCTACCGACGCAACTTGTTTCAAATCAGCGGTTCTCTTGTTATGCCTCGAGGCCAGCTGTCCGTGCTCAACGACTCCAACGAGACGCTTCCGATCACGAGCATGGAAGTCGCCATTTCCGCCATCGAGTCTGTCGACGGCAACCCTGTTCGTCTGATTGTCATCCCCTGGAAGACACCGCCGCCAAACACTCCCGAGATCGCCCAAACGCCAGATCAAGAGCCCCCTGCAGTGCCCTTGATTCCATTCCAGGACGACGGCGCGGACGCCGACGGGGAACTGGCTGTCTATCCCATCGGATGGCGTCGGCTTCAGTTCAGAATGTAAGTGGCGCTCTGTTCATTCCACGAGCGATGGACGCTGACCCTTGAACTTGCAGAGCCACGGCAAACAACGGGCGCCGGAAGGAGCTCCAACAACACTTCGTGTTGCACCTGAAGGTTTTTGGGACACTGTCCGACAACTCCAAGGTCGTTCTCACGGAGTCGACGACTGCGCCGATTGTGGTGCGAGGGCGGAGCCCACGCAACTTCCAAGCACGTAAGGAGATTCCTCTGCTGGGATCCAGTGCCGGCTCCAGGGGCCAAGCTTTGGTCGAAACGGGGCTCGGCGTCGTGGCCAGCGCCATGAGCATAAAGCAGGACAAGGCAAGGAGCATAGACATGCAGGTTCCGCGCTCGTCTTTTACGTTCAGCCCCCCGAAGTCGCAGGCTAGCTCGATGAGCTCGATGAGATCCAAGTAAGTCTCCTCGCAAAACTTTGGAGCAACGAGAGCTGACCAGCCCCCGACGCAGCTCCTATCCATCCTGGAGCCAGCAGGTCCCTACGTCCGCCCCCGGCACTTACCCGCCGACGAGCATCGGGGGCGAGCCGTACCCCAAACTGCCCCTCGCGGGGACATCGGGCTTCGCCAACGAGCCTCAGGAGCTGCCACTGCAGACGTCTCTAGCGCCGTCGCTGTCCCTTCCAGCAGGCGATCATCCGCAGCCGGCTCTTCGGTCACAGTACGCCTACACCTCTTCAGCACCTAGCGTGACCATGGGCGCGACCGACAGTGCCTTCAGCATGCCCCGGTATTTGGACGGCAACCCACGGCCATCCAAGAGCCCGCGACAGGCCGGCCACCAGTCCGTCCACAGCTCTGGATCAATCACAAACACGGATGCCTCATCCGATTATCGCTATGGCCCCTACCGGACTTCAACAGCTGCAACTAGCGATGCCTCCCACGCGCCTAGCTATACATCAGAGTCCTCGAACTCTACCAACCCTTCCTCCAGAGACTATTACCCCTCTTCGAATACATGGACGAGCACGGCAGCCGAGTCCAGCTCTAGCTTGGCTTATGCAGGCGCCGACGGCCGTTCATCTTATTCCTTCGCTCACGAACCATACAAGAGCGGAGCGTCCGCCATCCCGCCCCTCAAACACGAAGTGGGTTCATCGGCTGTTTACGGTGGTGCCCCTCGCGCCCCCTTTGATTCCATGAACAACTATTCCTGGAGTGCGGCGTAGTGGTCGCTTTGAGGCTTCAGTGGAGGCGTTCCGCTTCAGACTGACGGGCAGGGCAGCCCCATATCTTGGCTGCAGCCGGCCATGTATGGGTCATTTTTTTTTCTTCTTGTACAACATTTCTCGCATCTATGCCCGGTCTATATTTCGGCCGCGGCTACTTCGCAACGATGTGCCTTTTGATGACTACACAACAGCGTCTGAGAATTCTCTGGGCGGGACCCTGTCATATTCTTGAGCGGCCGTCGAGGCAACAGATCATGGCGAATCATACGACGTCGACAGAGCCTGAGATAGGATATTACGCCATCATCAAGTTTCGGCAAGGAGCACACCAATATCGAGGCCATCCTCAGGCCAGGCTCGTCCTCGGGAGCCGGCAGGTGGCGGGCCAATAGCAGCGGAATGCATCGCATCCTGGTCACAGACGGGACAGAGCGGAGGCGATTGGAGCAGGTGGGTGGGACGATGCAACATGTCGCTGCAGGCTTCAGGCTCCGAGACCACCCTTCCCACTTTCTTGGTTGCCCGCGCACCCGCAACGGCCCACGGCGAGCAGGCAACCAGGCAGGCAGCCAGTCGTGTGCCGTGTGACGAGTCACGGCAAAGCCGAGCGAAATGCCCGAGCTTGGACTGACCGGGGAAGCCGAGCATCGATACCCGGCATTCAGCGGGACGTGGAGACTCGAGCCCTTCTTTCATCAGTCTCGGCATGATGCGCATGCAAGCTGCGGCTATGAGGAACGACCACCCCTTTGTAACATGCGGTTTGGCAACCGTATGAGATGCGTCTTTGGCAGGTGCTGCGAAGTGCCTTGGGGAGACCAGCAACGCCGAGGCAGATCGTGTTCGGGACGTCCCATGATGACACGCATTACAACTGGCATGTTTCTTGAGAGAGCGGTGGCCTCCGTCGCCTTGTGAGAGTCTGGACGGTGGGCTTGATTTTGAGTTTTTGTCAAGGGGGTCCGGCGTTGACCTCAGCACCCAGCCAGACGCGGGCTGGTCACGGCGCAGGCAGTTTGGGCGAGATGGGCATCGTACTTGCAGATGGAAGGGCTTTCCTCTTCTAAGGCGGAATGTTGTGCTGTACGGATCTGCGGGACCGGCGGCGAGATGGGATGGGCGGCTGCTTCTCTCACATTGTGTTAGTATTTCTGTTGGGCTGGGCTGGGCTGGTCATTCTGTCGCGCGATATCCACGTTTTATCGGTTTACTAGTCACGGGATAAACTTTTGATTTGATTGGAGTTTAACCGAAAAGAGCCGTCCTCGCAGATGGAACGATGTTTGATTTTGAAGTCTCCATTGCCAGCATCGGCTGTAATGCTCGCTGGCATCTGTCGCCTGACCACCTCGGGCACGTAGAAAGAACGGCTGGAGTCGCTCCACGGCGTTGGTTGGCCAGCGTGGTTGGGGCCACCCATGGCGAGCGGGCGTGGCTGGACTTGGCAAGCACGATGAGTCGGGTACCTGGACCCACGCGCAAGTCGTCGTGCTGGGCCTTGTACCTGAGAGGGTCTCCTCTGCCGACCGATAAGATAAGGTGCCAGGGCGCCAACGGAAACCCAAATTCTTTGGCTCGGTGAAGCGGCGATGATGAGATCTCAGACCTGCATCAGCGCGGAAGCAGGCTTGTTCACCGCACATCGTCGCATTGAGACGAGTTCCACGCGCGGATGCACTGATTTCCCCGCGAGCGAAGGCTCTCAAAACTGCTTCTGAGGTGTGCTCGCTCGCCGCAGCGAAGCCATCATGTTTGCGCTGCCCGAAGCCAAGAGGTTCGAACCCCTCGGCGCGTTTCACCAACTCATCACTCAACCAGGTGCTGACATCGAAGCAGGGTCCGGAGAGAGGATCTGAGAGACTCGGATGAGTCGGACTCGGGCGATGATGGCGACAGGGGCCAGGTCGATGCCGAGCTGGAGGCCCGTTTGAACGCACAGATTGCGCGTTCCCTGGGCCTCGACGTGAGCGCGACCAAACCAGCTGCCCGCTCCGTCGCTGCGGCCGGAGGATCTTCTTCTGGCTCGAAACCAGGGGCTGGCGATCAGTTGCAGTCACACGATGGGCCTGACGCGGAGGAGGATGACGACCTGGGCGAGTTCGAGTTCAAGCTGTTCAGCACCTCGACCTCGGCGCCTAAGGTCGTGCTAGAGGACCAAGACGCTAAGCAGGGCGACGGCGACATTGTCCGCAAGAGGCCGGCACAGTACTACCTCGTCACGGACATTCCACCGGAGCTCAAGGCAGAGTACGCTTACGCCGCCGTGAGCGGCGACGACGTGCTCGCACGCTCGCAGCAGCCGTACTGGGGCCTCGAGATGCCGTGGAAAGTCACGCGGATCGTCACGACGCGCAAGTCCGGCAGCGGCAGCGGCAGCGGAAAACCCACAGGAGAATCCGGAAAGCAGCATCGCACGGGCGAGGGAGACGACAACGATGCGAGGCCGAGGAAGCGGCCAGGGAAGAAGGCGCGCATCGCGCAGAGGACAAGGGAGCGGGCTAAGAAGGACAAGCAAGAGGCGGCGAAGAAGCAGCAGGTGGAGAAGGAGGAGCACATCAAGGATAAGAAGAAGCGCCTCAACCGGCTCAAGAAGCTAAGGAGGAGGGCCAAGGAGAAGGAGAAGAAGCAGGCTGGCGGAGGGGACGCCGGCGGGTCGGACTCGGATGATGGCTCGGAGTGAGCTGGCCGGTTGTCTTTTTCCATCGACATGAGCGGGCGTTTCGGGGTCAAGTGCGATTAGTTTCAAACAATTCAACGTCGAATCAAGCATAGGTGCGGTTTTATAGGGATGATTGGTGTTCATGCTAAGATGGCACTTCCCGTCTTCCCGCCTCCAGTATCTCGTTGATGAGTGAGTTGGCCCCAGAGCCAGGGTCCAGTGCAGGTGGGGGGGTGCAAGACTGGAGAGCCTGCGGGATCCTCAGCCTGACTTCCTACACTGCTTACAGCTCAAGGCAAAAAGCCAACCAGAATAATATGCAGACAGCCTGGAAGTCTCAGTCTAAACCTCATCCCGTATCTATCTATTTATTTATTTTGTATTATTTGAACGTTCCAAGCGTTCTGGCGTCTACCCGTAGAGCTGCATTACCTATCGTAGGCGAGGTCCCTGTCTAGGTATTTAGCGGGCAAAAGGCCCTGTGACGGTCCCTCTTTTCCGGAACGCACTTTGCCAGGGGTAGGTGCCGAGTGGCAGGTGGTCGATGCCCATCAGCCAATTAACACCGGCATCCACACCCAACGATTCTGGAGCTCTTCCTCCTGGGCTGGATTGTCCGTCAGCTCTGCACCTCACAGACCCCGAAACGCGGACCCCTCCACTCCCCAGACCGACGACACGCGACAACCGCGGCGCCGCGTTGGACGACATACGCTCCTCGACACCGTCTACGCACGCATCGACACGCGGGGCCGTCAATGGAGTAAGCCCATCCGCGCCCCAGGCACCCATCGTTCAGTCCAGCTGGCGTGTCCATGATGTGCCACGGGGGACAGAGCCTCTACCACCGCAACCTCATCACCTCCACCCCACGACGACGACGGACGACGACCGGCAACGGCACGGCACGATGAATAGCCTGTGGCCCTCGAGGGCGGCAGGCCAGGACGCCGCGGCAGACCCAACCAAGCCGACCGGCGACGTTGCCGACACGGGGCCGGTGGTGGCGGACGTCGGGTTCCACGCCGAGCAGCAGGTCGACAAGCCCCCTGTCCCCGCGCCGCCGACGCGACCCGGCCTCCCGCGAAATGCCCTCCAGCCCGGCCTCCCGCCGCAGCAGCAGGGCGTCGGCCGAGGGCGAGGTCAGGCCCCGCAGCAACAGCAGTTCCAGCTGCAACCGGGCCAACAGGGCCCCGAGCCGACCGACTCACTGTCGCTGCTGCAGCTCCGCCGCATCGTCGCCGAGGTGAACCGAGCCGAGCCTGTGGCCTACGACTTTGTCTACTCGGACATGGGCCCGCACGCTGAGGAGATTGACGAGTGGTTCGTGTACCAGTTCTGGCAGTGGGTGCGGCTCAACGCCGCGCAAAAGGCGTTTGAGTGGCACTGGAACAGCACCGAGTCAGGCGAGGGTAGCGGCAACGGCAGCGGGAACGGGGGCAGCAATGGCGGAGATGGCGACCCTGACGCAAAGGAGACGCTGGCGTGGGATGATGCTGACCATGACACGCGAGCACGCTTCGTGCAGGCGGCCATTGCCGGCCTGCAGTCCAACGACGCCGCGCTGCGGTCGGCGTCTATCGGCAAGCTGGTCTACCTCGTGCTGGGCCGGTGGGGAGACACGGCCATGCCGAACGCGACGGCGGGCGAGGGTCGGTCCATTGCGAGCATATCGCAACTCCAGGCTATCAAGGCGGGCGTCGAGTGCCTCGCCTCGCTCGAGGGGCTCCCCGTCGTTTGGGAGGCGCTGCGTAACTGCTTTGAGATGCACTGGTGCGTGCCACCTCTCACTCGAGAAGCGACACGAAGAATCGTGGCTGACTAGCGCAGGTCCGGCGATATTCAGCAGCAGGCTAGCCCCCAGGAAGCGCAGGACGAGCTGATGAATCTAATGACCATCATGTATATTGCCGTACAGGAGGCCCTCAACGATCCGGAGGATATGTCGTCTTTGTATGGCAAGCTCCGTATGTTTCCCAACTCCCTTCCGTGCATTAAACAGGTGGAGACAGGCTGACCCTGATGCAGTCGAGTTGAACCCATCCTTGGTCGACTTCATGCTCACCGCAACGTCAAAACTTCGATGGGATGAGCAAAGTGCGATGCCTCATATGCAGGTAAGAGACTCCTCGCGGCAAGAGACTTAGCGCTGACTTGGTGAGATTTTCTTGCTCTTCTGGAAATCCATATTGCTCGTCTTCGGAGGGACCAAGGAGCTCGAACAGCTGAAGAGGGCGACCAGCGAGATGACGAGCGAGAACAGTGACAAGGAAACCATTACAGCATCGCCATTAGACTATCACGTCTTCCGTCAGGAGATCACATCGAAATATCCAGCCTACGTCCCCCCGCAGCCGCTGATTCCCCTCGAGACGGACAACACGTCACTCCTCCCTCCCCTTCCGCATCAGTCGGCCAGGAACAACGCCTCGAATGGCATACTCCCGACTCCAGCCCATGCTCAAAGTGGCGGGGCCTCTATTCTACATCAACCCGTTCACATTGCCACACCCGCGCCGTCGCCTCCTCCATCTCCAGGTGTAGGGGGCAAGGGAGGGAAGAAGCAGAACTACCAAACCAACCAGAACTTCCCGTTCATGTACCCCCCGCTCGATGCTACCAGTAATAGCGCGGGCGGCAAGGGTATGATTGGCGTCCACGAGGCTCTCGTGAGTCGACGGTGGGAGGGTAGCGACATTCCAGCGTCGATTCTAGAAGCCGGCGAGCTTTTTTCGTCTCGCGTTCGCATGACTCGGGCGACCCGACAACTTTGGGACGAACGAGAGCGGTTCCTCAAGCACGAGCGTGGGTGGGAGGTTGAGGACGACCTCGACGAGATCGAGGGCCTCGTTCTCGACGAACTCTCGCTAGAAGAAAGAGAGGTGCTCAAAGGCCTCAAGGCCGAGGACAGAAAGGAGGATGCGGTGCATCTACCAGACGATGAGGTGGACTTTGGTCCCCACCCTGAGCGGCTGAGCGAAAGGGACAAGCAGAGACTGGAGGCTGTCGAAAGATTCTACGTATGTTTTGGGATACCCTTTGTCCAGTTGCCGTGGCTGACTGCTCGTTGCAGAGGGAAGCCCTTCCCCATCTTCAGTCGCTTGTCATTGTGCTCCTGCGGCCAATCCTCGTCAATGTCACCGCCATCGTAACACAACAGCAGTCGGCCCAAATGCCCAATGGCATGCCTGGTCGCGGAGCCAACCCTGGGTTGAACGGCGGTCACGCGGCGCAGAGGTCTCCGGAGACGGCCGGCCAGATGCCGCATGCTGAAGAGCCTGAACCTTCTCCCGAGGAGATTGATGCGGCGAGGACAAGAGAAATCACGTCCAAGGCGATGACTGCAATTCTGCTGTTGCTCCTCAAGTGGCTGAGAGTGTCCCGTGAGTCCCACGCTGTTGACTGAAGCCCTCTTGGTGACTGGCCAACTGACAATGGCTGCCAGACGTGCTCAAGTTCGAGTACCTGACGCAGCTTCTGTTGGACTCTAATTACGTCCCGCTGGTGCTCAAGTTATTTGCGCACCAGGACATCCAGCAAGTCGTCGACAGCAAGATGGACCGAGTGGAGAACAGGTTGGTCCGATCCCGCGTCGAACATGGCCGGCCAGTGCTGACAGCAATAGCTTCTTCCAATTCTGCAACCTGCGATCCAAGTTTAAGGACAGGGTCGAGAGCGACATCGAGGGCGACGAGGAGGAGGACGACGCAGAGGCAGACGACGAGCGCGAGCATGATGAGCTGCGCGCCGGTGAGGAAAGTGACGACAGTGCCGCGCCGCCTCCTATCAAGCGGAGAAGATCGCCTCAAGAAGCAGACAAGGAACCCCGGGAGGACGAGGAGGAGGAGGAAGATGAGGGCGCCAGCAGCGACGACCAAGCATCGACTCGACCTGAGGTGGACGAGCTGGGCTACCCCGTCAACCCGCTACCGGCAGAGCCCATCACGGACTTTTCGAGGCGCAACTTCTTCTCGCTCATCAACTACCTGCGTGTCATGCAGAAGATGTGCAAGAACAAAGCGCACCGCAACCTGCTCTTGGTGCAGTACAAGTCGTCGACAATCCTGCGCAAGTCGCTGCGCGTGCCGCAGGAGGAGTTGCGCCTGTACACGCTCAAGCTCTTCAAGAACCAGGTGCCGTACTGCGGGCGCAAATGGCGGCAGAGCAACATGCGCGTCATCACGGCCGTGTACCTGCACTGCCGGCCGGAGCTGCGCGACGAGTGGCTCGCGGGCAGCGACGTCGATGCCGAGGTGGAGGGCGCGCTGCCGCAGGAGCAGGCCCTGCGCAGCCTCACCCACTGGCGCAATGTCCGCCGCTACCCAGACAAGATCGCAGCCGAGATCCGCGCTGCCATGCGCGAGGAGCAGGACTTCTTCACGCGCGAGCTCGAGAGGCTCGACGTCAACTGGCCCGACATGGGCAGCAACGATGGCATGAGCGAGATGGACCACGTCGAGGGGTGGCAGTCGTAGCGGCGGGTAAGGAGGCGCATGATGTTGTGTTTATGAATGAAATAGACGAGCGTGCATAGAGTCGGTGAACACTGCGCAGCGCCAAGAAACGAGTACTTTATTGCTATTCGCACCGCTTGATTACCGTACCTGCCGTCGCAGCTGTGCCTAGCTAAGTGGTAACTCTGGATTTTCTCATACCATGAAGGCACAGACACGACAGGCACAAGACCAGCTCTCACAAGATACTGCTACACCCTTTTTTTTTTGGTCCGAAGCGATCCTAGCGGAGAGTATCTAGATAGTTCCCCTCCTTGCTCTGTTGGCATATTCACTCACTCTCAGTCACTCTATCCTAGCCATCCCGAGGGGTCTAAGTCACTCTATCTAATGTCACCTTGCTCCCAGTCAAGACACGGCCTAACTAACTTAGTGGCAATGGACCTTTGTAGCCTCCAAGTCCGTAGCGTCGTCGACCTTGCACAGCTCCAACGTAGGGGTACACTGATTCGGGGTTCTCAGCAGACAGCTCTCGGGAATATGCGCCTATACGGACGGGGTGCCGCTCAAAGGAGGGGGAGGAGGGGGAGGCACGTAACTTACCGTTCCATCATTACATGTTTGGGTCAACGTCCGGGGCTGCATCTTGTACCACCTATTGCCGTTGAGGAAGAACTCCGTGACGTAGTACTCCGTGAACTCGCACGTGCCCTGACGGTGATTGCACTCGTTTGTATGCCCGCGTCAGCCTCTTCTTGTTTTTTGTCTTTTGTCTTTTCTCCTTTTTTTTTCTTTTTCTCTTCCTATTTTTGGTCCTCTTGCCCCTCTTGTGTCGCCGATGCGCGGTGAGATGTGCACGATGCGCCTACCTACCGTTCCGGGAACGTCTGTATTTAGCTTACGTGCGCTATCCAAGGCCTGTTTCTGCGATTTGGCGGCTTTGACGCCGTAGATTTGGATGACGTGTACGAGGAGGGAAAAGATGAGTAATCTGGGAGGCGTCATCGTGCCTGGCGTCTAGGCGAGATATCGACTCGTGGAAGATGGAGGATGGAGGATGGAGAGGACGCAGCTTGGTTTGACCCGAACTTCCCCGAGGGCGGCGGGAGAGAGCAGACCAGGCCAGGGTTTAAGAGTGATTTATTTGTGCCAGGGGGACAGGAAGGTCGTCATGCGCTCGGGGTTGGTTCACTGCATGCTAATTTGAGGCCTCAGTAACGCGAGTTATGTGAAGGTATAGTATGGTCGGGCCACCACTCCATGGGAGGCTCGCCGCACACGTCCCTCCCTCGCTGACTCGTGATCTCCGGCCGAAGGGTCGGCCTTTTTCATACACTTGGGCCGCCACCGCCCGACCCTGGTGGTGCAAGGGTGGCTGATGGCCTCGCGAAAATCGACGCGGCCCCGTCTCACACAGCAACCACGCTCTACGACGGTGGAGGCGGTAGTTGAGATGCCAACATCTTTGCGCAGCAGGCCATTTGGTTGAATCTGTCACGTCGGTTGTGGAATAGCCGCCTTCATAGTGTCGGGGCTGGAGAGTACATTTGCGGCTGGCTAGCGAGGCACTTGACGCGGGAGGGCATTGCGAGGGTTGGCGTGGTGACTGGGCAACGTGTAAAGCGGGGGTACTATGTCTGCTTAATAGAGGTTACGATATTTCTATTCGAACACCGGAAGTCAGTACGACAAGTAGACCTAACAGTTGAAACTATATACTTTTGTTTCATCTCCTCGTAGATGGGTTGCATATGTACGAAACCAACCAGTCTGCGAGACGCTTATATAGGCCCCTAACTGACTTTCCGATTTTATCAAGTCCCCTCCTCGAGAGCTCGGGGACGCTCCAGTTTGAACGAAGAAACAGAAGAAGAGTAACTACCTGCACCACTTGTTTTTCCCGTGCTTCTCCAAGGTAGATAGGTACCTAGTTACACCTACACCCAGCCAAGTTGCGCTGCGTCCCCCATGAGGAAAGGGGCATGTCTCCGTTAGAGAGTCCCCCGGGAACCCAGATCTTGCCAATGCCCCCCGCCCCCCCCTTTCCCCTCCCCTTTTCCCCCCGTTTGTCATTTTGCCGGATTGCATCCGTGCTTCTCTCTCCCTCCTCTCTCCCTCCCCTCCCGTCGGGTGGTGTGAGGACGGACGGGAGTTTCTTAGGTAAGTATGGTAGTCATCGTACCGTCCCTTCGACGCCATGTTTTCCGTCCTTGCAACTTCCTCGGCTTCCTCTCGCGTCGAGTATCATGCGTCGGCCTGCATGACGAGTGCGAGGAGCGCAAAGGCGAGCCGGCTTCATCTTCTTGGGCGTGGAATCGACGAGACGGTATGTTTGCACGCCCGACGAGGCTGGGCAGCAAGGAGACGACGTGAACAAAAAACGCGACAGCCTGATGAGGCTTGTGGTCTTCTTGCTGTCTTTTTCTTTTCGTTTTAGTTCTCCTTCCCTTCTCCCTTTTATTTAATCCGTAGGGGCACGTGTCTGTGTGTGTACTTACTTATAAGACCGCCTGCTAGATACCCGAAATCGCTCAACGGGAAACCGTTATGTAAATCGGACGTGGCGCGGCTTAGACCCATGTGTCACAGACTCACAACCGCGACTCTGTGCCTGATTGTTTCTACGCCCAGTGAACAAGAACGGACGCCTACCTAATTCTTGGGTCGCTACCCGGCGCTTGCGCCAACGCCGCGTCGCATCCCCACGACGCAAAGGGTACGTATGTGGCCGCGTTGCAGAGAGCTCGGGCCGCCCCTAGACTACAGACATAATAGCAAAGCCTAGGCAGCAGGATCAAGTACAAGACGTGCAAGCAATTCACTCACGGGTCACAATTGTCAAGCATGCCTCATTTTCAAAGACAACCGGGTTACAAGTGGCACTGAAGATGATTGCACAAGGATCTAATCGATTCTTGATATATTACTATTCAGCGTCTTCAATGTTACATGCGCCATTACCATTACCGGTGCGTCCTGGGCACCGTCCTAATACATCCATCCAAACTGCATACAGGTTGTTTCCAACGCAGTCCGGACGGCAGCAGAGCGACCGAAACGTCAGCCACGTTTTTCTGCCGTTTGCGGCAAAGGGTATCACAGGGCCATTCCCGTCGTGGGGGTTCGAGGCCACCCAGCGTCTCCATATCATACACACTTGACAAACGAAGGGGTCGGCGCCGCCGTCTACTGCGCACGATCGTACACACCGTCGTTGTAGCGGTAGTCGGCTGGCAATTCATTGACGTTGGGCTGCGTGTGCCACGTGCCGCCCGTCGTGGGCTGCTGCTGGTAGCCAGCCTGCGGACTGGGCGTGTACCTTGTCTGCGGGACCGAGGCGTAGCCGGATCCTGCCTGGGGCGTGCTCGGGTAGCCGTAGCCCGTCTCCTGCTTGGCGTAGTCGGCGCTGGCCCCGCGACCGTCGTGGCCGTATGCCGTGTTTGCCGTGTACTCGGTGCCATAGCTCTGGCGGGCCGAGGGGTCGAGCTGGCCGGGGTGGGTGTGCTCGGGAAGCGCATTGGCGTCGTCGGCGACGGGTGCGTTCTTGTTGCGGCGGAAGCGGCTGAGGAAGCCGGTGCCAGCGGCGGTTCCCTTGGTGCCGTACCCGGAGGTGTAGTTGTTGGTCGGCCCGGGACCGAAGCGCTTCTCCTTGCGGTGGTGACGGACGAGAGCGATTTCCATGAGAATGGAGAAGATGAAGAAGAAGCTGGGCGAAGCATCAGTATGGACGGCGAAGATCAAGGGATGCGCCTGGCTTACATGACGATGATGGAGACGGCTAGACAGGCCGTCTGGAGGCGGCAGGCGGTGCGGAAGCTCGGCAGCGTGGTGAAGCCGCCCGTGCGACCCTCGGCGATGGCGCCGGCCTCGCCGCGGCCGAACGGCGTGTCCAGGTAGCCGTTGCACGAGCTCGCGCCGTTGCGATTGGCGACGGCGACGTAGATGAAGGCGCCGATGAAGCAGACGTCGAGGATGATGGCGATGAGCGAGGTGAACATGAAGCCGGCGACGCAGCAGAGCAGCAGCAGGCCGGCAATGGTGTAGAGCACCGCGGCGCCCGAGATGCCCTCGACGGCCTTGGTCGACGCGGCGATGGGCAGGTCGTGGTTGGACAGCGTCGCGAGGAAGTAGGAGAAGATGCCGAGGACGACGGCGGCGCAGCAGAACTGCACGCCGCGGATGAACCACTGGACGCCCTTGAGGGCGAGGCCCGACCCGGCGCCCATGCTTGCGGGTTCGATGGGGGGACGTTGCCACGGAAGGAGGACGACGGATGTGCGCACGTACGGCGTGTACTTGTAGTCGATTGAGGCGAAGAAGACGAGGTACGTTATGAGCCGAGGTGCGAGGGTACGTTACGACGGTAGAGGAACAGTCACTGGAATTGGGCTGCCTCGGATCGCGTCGTGATGGATGTCGAGGCGCAAAGTTCAACACGTCACAAGAGGAAGGAGGCGGGAAGGAGGCGGATGGCAGTTGCTTAACTACCGGCACGGCAGGGAAAAAGGGTAACTCAACATGGGTCGTCGGTATTACGTCGTCTACGTGTGCCGAGCCCCCTCCATGCTCGCCGCGTCCGGGTCGAATGGGCTATCTGCCTGAGCCCACGTCTGGCCGTGGCACTCGAGCTGGGGCCGCCGCTTGGGGGGGCCTGCTTCATGAGGTGGGCGTCATCAGCCAACGGCAGGTCCCAGATGACAGCCATAAACGGACGCAGACTGGAGCTTGCCAGGTGGGATCACTCCGTGGGCGGCCGTCTTTGGCTGTGTGTCTTGGGGCGGGAGGGAGCCGGAAGCGCGGGAGAGTCGAGGAGAGTTTTGCGCGTTTGATGGGTTGATGACGAGGAAGGTGTGGCTGGTGGGGTTCGCGATGAGGTCACTCGTCAATCATGCGCCGCTGGGCCAGTCAAGCCAGTGGTTGGTGCGACGGGCGATGCCGCGCGTGATTGGGCGTGACGGATGGTCTGTCCCCACGGCCCAACGGCCACAGCCACACGGGTAACGTACTTGCAAGCCATCAGCGGTGGCTTGACGCGGCCCAGCGGCGGCAGTCACCGCAGTTGGCCTGGGGCCTGTGGCTGTGTCTCTGCGAGCCTGTGAGCCTGTGGCAGCACCCGCAATCGATCTCACCCACCAACCCTGGAACTCCGCCCGCCGCCTGCAGGTTTGCTTCCGTGCCTGACCTGAACGCCGCGCAGCACCAGCAGCAGCACCAGCAGCACACGGCAACACAAGCACCGCGCAATGCCGATCGTTCTATTCATCTGCTGATCACGCTCCAGCACCCGGACCACCGCCAATTCCCATGTCGAAGGGGACCGCGGATGATTCGAAACAAACGCTGGACCCAGATGATGTCAAGGGCCAAGACGGCTCCACGATTGACTTTGGCGCTCCGCTGCCTCTACGCTGCTCCCCCCCACAGCGCGAGTCGTGGGTGGAGCGCTCCAGTTGATGGAAGCCCGTCGACTCCATTGTCGATGCAGAACGAATCTACGGAGTACTATGTACGTATGTATGTACTCGTACACACGGTCCCCCTTTCCCCAGCGGTGGCTTGCTGCGGCGCCGTGCATGTGCGGGCGCAGAATCGAGCAGTTCGCGTGTTACACGTGGCTCGTGCGACGCACGCCCAACTGCCAACGGCGGCGTGCGAGGTATAAGTTGGAAAGCCATGAGGACGGACGGGCGGACGGACGGACCACTGCGAGATATCACGGCAGCAACCCAAAACTCTGCCATTGTGAGCTG
The DNA here is from genome assembly GCA_029168975.1 of Purpureocillium lavendulum. Lineage (NCBI taxonomy): Eukaryota > Fungi > Ascomycota > Sordariomycetes > Hypocreales > Ophiocordycipitaceae > Purpureocillium > Purpureocillium lavendulum. The sequence goes on along the minus strand of JAQHRD010000008.1, from coordinate 1,910,038 downwards.
ATCCGGCGGGCGCGGCGGACGAATCGACGAGTCGCCGATGCGCAGGCGCTTCTCGGCCGACGACATGCGTCTCCTACCCCTGGGATTGCGCGAGAATCAGGAAGGAGGATGAGAAAATTCCCCTCGATCATTCCGCTACCCATGCCATGCAGGATGCTACGTCGGAAAGGCATCGTGACCCGGTCCGTCGCGGGTTGCCGTGGCCGTGGCCGTGGCCGTGCATGCTGCCATGTCTACGATAGACGTCTAGACCTCTGCGCCCAGACTTTACTTCCCTGCGCGGTCCCGCCATCGCGACCGCTTCAACAGGGGCAAACATCGTCAGGCACCTGCAGCATGGAGCGGCACGGTGCATCCGCAGCCAGACTATCGCCTCGTCCGCCATGTCGCGGCCAGTCGAGAACGGCGTTGGCGTTACATTGCGCGGGAAGCAGTTCCTCGGCGGGCGCTAACAATAGCCGACAGAGGTCGACGGACGACGCGACGCGGATTGAGGGGATTCGGAACCATGAGCCGGCCGGTTCTTTTTTACCCGCACCCACCCGGCCGAGGCGGCCGGCATGGGATGATGGCACAGGATGGCATGGGGCGGCATGGCAGCATGTCAACGGCCAGCGGCAGGAGTGGTGGCGGCGTGGAGTCGTCGACTGACAAGGGCCCTGACGCTCCTCCGTCCTTGGCCCTGTTGGGCTTCGTATCGGCGGCTGAGATGCAGGGCCCGAGCACTGCCGATTGTGATTGGGCCGTGAGCAGGGGTTTGCAAATGCGGCGCCTCTGTGTGGACGGCGGCCTTCGAAAACTTCGAATCAGCTGCTTGGCGACGACAAGGACTCATGCGCCTCGCCATCTGCGAGGGCAAAGCTTATCGGTCAGACGACGTCGGGTTGGGGAAGCGAGCGAGCGAGCGCCATTGAGACGCCCCAACTCCGAGTCAACAAACAACATGACAGGCAGATCAATCAAACTGGCCGTCGGCGTTCATCATCAGGAATCCCGCGCGAGTGCCAGCCCGGCCTGGTGGCCCAGGGATCCGGTAACCGGTTCATACAAAGTACTCGTACAGACGGCATGTAAGTTGCGTACAGTACGTTGCCTCAGCGGACGAGTCGGCGTCGCGGCGGCCGCCCCGATCGTCTGTGGGCCGACAAGCGGTTACGACCCTGGGATGCAACGAGACAACAAACATCTTGGCCTCCATTGGCGTGCGGTCGGGAGACGATGCTCGGCGGGACTATTGATGCGCGTCGTCGAAGCAGACAGGGACGATGGAAGAGACGATGGCACGCCCGCGGCCGCCGCCGCCGCCGCCCATCCCGGGGGACATTTGTTGGACGCGCAGCCGAGTTGCATGCATGCAGATACCATGCAGTGCTCGACGACGATGCTGGGGACGATGCGAACCGCGCGCAAGCGAGCTCGCCCAGCGGCGGAGGAGACGAGATTCGACACTTGAGGAGTCGACAGGGCGGCGACGAGAAAAAGGCGAGTCGCGTCGACAGGGGTCCCTCGGGACTGCGGCTGAGCGCCATGCGAGGAACTGGACCAGCCATCGACCCCTGACGAGGCTAACGCAAGCCCGACCACGACTGCCAGAGAATACGAGGCCGCAACACTGTATGGTGGTCATATCGTGCCTCTCTATCCGCCGCCGCGGCCGCCGTCAGCTGCCTGTCCTTGCCTTGCTCTGCCCAGCCCGGCCCAGCCCGGCCCAATGCGCCCGGCACCACCACCACCAGGCAGGCCCAGCAAATTGCTTCGCTTTTGCTTTTGTTCTGGGCTGCATGCAACCGCAAGGGCCATGCAGTCGGCCACTCGGCGGGCAGCCCCATCTCCACAATGTCATGCAGCTGCGGCGGACGGCGGCATCTTGGCCGTGCCCACGAGCGAACCGGCGACCGTCCGACGATGCGCCTCACCGGCCGGCGCTGCTGGCCCGTTCTAATTAGTCCCCCGGGCTCTTTTTTCTTGCCCATGTAGCAGTAGTCGTCTGCGTGTCGACGACTGGTTCTGGTTCTGGTTCCTTAAATCCCGTCGCCCGCGCCCGCCCTCGTTGGCTCGTCGTTCGTTTTCCGAGGCGGCATCGTTCTCGTCGTGGCTTGCAAGTCACACGTCGTTTCGTCACGAGGCGGGTCGTTGCGCTGCGTTGCGTTGCGTTGCGTTGCGTTGTGTTGCATGCGTGGATAGAAGAAGAAGGACTACACTCGCTGTCGTCGTTTTCTATCACCATCGCCCTGTCGGCACAGTCGCTACCACTCCTGCTCCTCCTCCTCCTCCTCCTCCTCCTCCTCCTCCTCACGCCTTCAGCCCATCATGCGGTCGCCGTCTGCGGTGCTGCTGGCCCTCGGCCTCGCGGGCCAGGCGCTGGCCGACCCGACCTGGCCGTCGCCCGTCGACGAGCTCGAGGAGATCATGTACCAGCTCACCTCGTTCCGCGCGCGCAAGTTCGCCGACACGGTCAGCCCGTGCTCCAACGAGGCCTCGGGCCCCGGCCGCCAGAACGCCGCCGAGTGGCTCCGGACCGCCTTCCACGACATGTCCACGGCCAACACCTTCTTCAAGACGGGCGGCCTCGACGGCTCCCTCCAGTACGAGCTGGACAATGGCGAGAACACGGGGCCCGGCCACAAGACCACGCTCGAGTTCATGGCCCCCTTTGTCTCGCCCAAGTCGAGCCTGTCGGACCTCATCGCCATGGGCGTCTACACGTCGGTCCGCTCCTGCGGCGGGCCCGTCGTGCCCTTCCGCGCCGGCCGCAAGGACGCCACCGAGAAGGGCGCCACGGGCGTGCCCCAGCCGCAGAACTCGGTCGTCACGTTTCAGCAGCAGTTTGAGCGCATGGGCTTCACGACCGAGGAGATGATCCAGGTCACCGCCTGCGGCCACACCATCGGCGGCGTCCACAAGGACGAGTTCCCCGACCTGATGCCGCCCAACGCGCCCGCCAACGGCGAGGTGCCCCTGGACTCGACCGTGGCCGTCTTCGACAACAAGGTCGTCACCGAGTACCTCTCCGGCAACACGACCAACGCGCTCGTCGTCGGCCCGTCTGTGCAGATCAACAAGAACTCCGACTTCAAGGTCTTCAACGCGGATGGCAACAAGACCATGAACACCATGACCGACAACGACAAGTTCAAGGACATTTGCAAGGTGGTCCTGCAGAAGATGATTGACGTCGTGCCGCCCGAGGTCACGCTGACGGATCCCATTGTCCCATACACGGTGAAGCCCGTCAACCTGCAGCTCACGCTCGCCCAGGGCGGCAACATGCTCTCCCTGACGGGCTACATCCGCGTCAAGACGACGGGTCTGCCCGACGGCAGCATCAAGAGCGTCACCATCAACTACAAGGACCGCAAGGGCTCGGCCGACTGCGGCGCCAGCTCCTGCGCCATAGTCAGTAGCCTCCAGGGCGTCGGTCAGGGCTTCGACGACACCTTTGCCTTTTTCCCTCTCCAGGCCACCATCCCGGCCTCGTCGGGCATCTCGTCCTTTACCGTGACCGTCAACGACAAGGTGTACGACAACAACGGCAAGGGGTATCCCCTCCAGGACGACATCCTCTTCCAGGCGCCGCAGAGCTGCGTGACCGGCAATGCAGGCGCCGTGACTTTGGTCGCGGCGGTCCGCAACGACGTCGTCAGCAAGGGCGCACAGGCGACGGTCTATTACAAGGAGCCCCAGACCGGCAGCCCCGTGCCGCTTCAGAAGAGCGCCACGGTTCAGCTCGCCAAGGGCAAGTGTGTCGGCAAATACACCTTCTTCACGTCCGACTACACCATCCAGGGCGGCTTGCCGTACCAGTCGCACGTCGACGTCACGGCCGGCACCCAGACCGACGGCTTCAAGAGCCTCACTGACATCGGCGGGACGTGCCGCGCCTTTGACAACGCCGCACCATGCGACGGGGTCGATCCGCCCGTCAGCTCGTCCACTGACACTGCGACCACGACCGCCACTACCACGGACGTCAGCTCGTCCACGACGAGCACCTCGGCGTCTCCCACCGCGACGCTGCACCACCGCGACGTCGTCGGCGGATACAAGATGGTGTCTTGCTGGACCGAGGGCACGGGCGCACGCGCCCTCAACGGCAACTCGTTTGCCAACGACAGTATGACGCTGGAGAAGTGCATGGACTACTGCAGCGCCTACGTCTACTGGGGCACCGAATACGGACGCGAGTGTGAGTGCAATCGTGCTTGACACTATTGGACTGAGTGAGTACTGACTGATCATGGCAGGCTACTGTGGCAACGCGCTCGACCAGAGCAGCAAGGCCGCACCCCTGGCGGACTGCAACATGCCCTGCGGCGGCGACGCCAGCCAATACTGCGGCGCGGGAAGCCGCCTCGAGCTCTACTCGACGACGAGCGCGCCGGTGACGCCGACGCCGACGGCCACGCTCATCCACAAGCCGACGGTGTCGCCCTACACGCTCGTGGGGTGCTGGACCGAGGGCCAGGGCACGCGGGCGCTGGAGCAGAAGGCGACGGCGGGCAACGACATGACCAACGACGCGTGCGGGACCTTCTGCAAGGACTACAAGTACTTTGGAACCGAGTACGGCAGCGAGTGCTACTGCGGCAGCTACCTGACGGAGACGAGCGCGGCGGCGCCCCTCGCCGACTGCGGGATGCCGTGCGCGGGCGACAAGTACCAGTACTGCGGCGGCAGCAGCCGGCTCGAGCTGTACATGAACCCCAACGCGACGGGCGGGCCGCCGGAGCAGCCGGCGGCGGTGGGCGACTACGTGCTGGTCGGGTGCCAGACCGAGGGCAACGGGACGCGGGCGCTGGCGGACGCGGCGACGGCGGCCGACGACATGACCAACGCCAAGTGCGCCGAGTTCTGCAAGGCGTACAAGCTCTTCGGCACCGAGTACGGGCGCGAGTGCTACTGCGGCGGCAAGCTCGACGTGTCGAGCAAGGAGGCGCCGCAGAAGGAGTGCGGCATGCTGTGCGGCGGCAGCGCGCAGCAGTTTTGCGGCGGGAGCAGCCGCCTGAGCGTCTACACCAAGAAGGAGGTGGTGCCGCCTGCGCAGCCGCCCACGCGACGGAGGAGGTCGAGGCCGTGAGAAGTCGTGCAGTGACGTGAGACGTGTGGTTATTTCTCGTATATACTTGTGTGTGTGCCCAAGAGATAGATCCATGAGGGCGCAACTCATGATGACGAATGATGGCGATGATGAGCCGAGACGGCGCGCAGACAGAGACGGACTATTGTGATGCAGCGGAGTAAATAGCACGGCGTATAAACTACAGTACAAAAAAACTGACTGCTTGTTGAGGAGCATTGTGTGCGGATTGTTGATGCCTCTGACTGAGTGAGTGAGAGCGTACCTGAGCTGCCGTGAGGTGAGGTGAAGTGAGGTTGGGGATATAAAGTTGCGAACCCCACCACGAGCACCCGCCCACTCATCACCGTCAGCCAGCCAGCCAGCCAGCCAGCCAGCCAGCGCCGACCCCCCGCGACGCGTACCTGAAGTGCAACGCGTCTCACTCACTGCACTGCACTGCACCCCGTCTTTGCTCGCCTCATTGACCCTCACCTCACCTCACCGCATCTCAACCTCACTCTGCCGGATCCCTCACACATCCCACACGCATACGCACAAACACCGCGGGCGCTGCGCAGGCCGCTCCCACGCACCATGGCCGACACGACGGCCGAGGACGACCGCGAGGTACGTGACGTGACGTACATTGTTTGTTGTTGCGGCGTTTCGCCGCCGCAGCTGCCCGCCCCCCGGTTCGTCGAACCGCCCGCGAACAATTGATTACAACCTGCTTGTTTTGTATTTCATTTGTATTTTTTTTAATCTTTTGTTTCATTTCATGTGATTCGATGGACTGGACTGAACTGGACTGAGCTGGGCTGACGCCGCCGCCACCGCCATGGCGATCGATCGTGAACAGCGCCTCAAGTCGGCGCTGTGGTTCGCCGTCGGGCAGATTGTCGACGAGGAGAGCATGCGGCGCAACATCAACGCGACGCCGCAGTTTATCGGCGCGCTGACGGAGCTGGTCTGGACGCAGATCGGTGCGTGCCTTTTCCTCTCCTTGTCCTCCTCCTGCTCCTTTTCTTCGTTGTCGTCGTCGTCGTCTTCTAGGGGAGTGAAGATTTCACTTCGTCCTCCACGCATGCAGCCTACAGGACAGCTAGACGGCACGGGCACGGGCACGGGCACGTTGTCTGGCTAACAACACACCGTGGCATGACATGGCTGAGCTTGGCTTGACTTGACATGGCCTGGCCCGGCCTGGCCTGGCCTGGCCTGGATTACGTTGAACTGCATCCAATCAAACCTAGATCCCGAGATACTGATCCTGTTTCACTCTCTCACTAACACACACACACCCGGCGCAGAAAACGTCGCCGTCGACCTCGAGAGCTTCTCGCGCCACGCCAGCCGCGCCACCGTCACCACCGACGACGTCCTCCTGCTCGCCCGCAAGAACCCGGACCTGCAGCAGCTCATGGGCGACTTTGTCGACCAGCTCAAGACTGATGGCCATCACGGGTCTACCTCCGCAACGACGACGACAGGGGGGAGGCGAGGCGGCAGCGGGAGCGGGAGTGGGAGCGCCAGGGGCAGAGGCAGGGGCAGGGGCAAGGCGAGGGCTACGTAGGCATCACCAGCCGCAACGCAGGGTGTCACGCGCAGAGTCGGAAAGAGAGAGCGAGAGAGAGTTGTGCATCCATCCAAGGGGGAAGGGGGAAGGGCGAGGCGCGCGCGGAAGCTGTGGCGGCGCCGGACGGGCTGGGCCGGACTGGCGAGGCTCTACCTACGTACGCCCCCGGGCAGCGCAGCAGAGGCACTGTAACGAAGTAATGAAATCACCACATCCAAACTCGCTGCCCATATCGCCATCCATCGCACTAGACACGCCCCCTACCTCTTCCCTCATGCGAAGATGGCAGGCTGAAATTAATTCCATCAGTTCGACTTATACACACCATCCGTCAGCGCTGAGCCAGCACTGAGGACTCAGTGAGGAGTCCCCCCTCCGGGCCCCGCCGCGCCAGCCCGGCGCACCCCGTGGGGCCGCACTCCATGCCAGCTCGCCTGCTCCTCCCCCGCGCGCCGCCGCCCCTCCCCGGACCGCGGCGCGCTTCGCCCATGCTGTAAGGTAGGTCAGGTACGCCAAACACACCTCCGCCCGCGCGGGTACAGGTACATGCCGCCCGTCCTCTGCCAGAGATACCTGCCAGAGATACAGGTACAGTACCTTACCTACCTGAGGTACAGTAATTACTCGTAAGGGAGCGTAAGGCGGCGAATCTCGCCAGCAGGCCCCCGGATCTGCCCCAGGTCTCTCTCCCGTCCCCGTTGGGCGGGCACTCCAGCTGCCTGATGCCCCTGCCACGCTGCCGCCTGCCCCCGGTGTCGGACATGGAGCTCCCCGCCACGGGGCTGTTGCACTCGACGACGTGCCAGATCCGTGTGCGGAGGCGCCGGGCGGCTGAGATGATGCGAGGATTGACAAGGTAAACTCTAAGAGGCAATAGATGTTATAGCTCTATCCTGTTCTAGGTCGTGTCTAATAGTCGTCTTTGGCCTGGGTCAGAATGCCCTGCCTGCCGGAAAGACTCTCCGAAACCAGCCGGGCACATGTCGTGCCGTCTATGGCGCTTTTCTCCGCCATGAATCCAATATGCGCCGTAATAATAGAGTCCGCTGCAAGTCAAAACAAACGCTCCCCATCGTGATTCGTCCCATGCCTCCTCGTCTGCACTCGTTCCGTTCCTGCCCGACGTGCGGAAGCTCAGATCCGATCCGCCCGCTGTCACAAGGCCAACCTCAATGCAGCCGTAGGGACCTGCATGATGCTTCAGCCTACCGGCAGCACCGGCGAGCGCATCTGTTGCATTGTCGTCTGCGTCGTCCCATGCCTTGCCCCTGTGACGGAGCATCATGTGTGGACGAGGAGCCTTGCCTCGGCAGTATGGGGCCATCAAACAACACTACCAAGAACTCCATGTCGTGAATCTTTCATATTAATCTCTTATCCAAGAATTCCGGAAGATTGTGAAAATGCCATGCACAAGATGAAACGCTCATAAATCAAAAATTCGTGTAGGCCTCCGGGCTCCGCTTATACCTTGATGGACGTCTGGTGCGCATACTCCTTGACGTACTGGTCGAGGATGCCCAGGGTCACGCCGGACCCGCCGCAGACAATCAGAACAATGTTCTTCTGCGCCCACTCGTCGTCGCTCACGCCCCGGCCAAGCTGCTCCCGCAGGTCGCCCCGGTAGACCGTGGCCAGAGCGGCGCCGCACGACACCTCGACGAGGTGGCGGGCATCGTCGGCGAAGCGCACGCAGCTGATGGCCGCATCCGCGTCCGAGACGACAAGGCTGTGGGTGTTGGGGTACTGCGCCCACTTCCACGTCTCGGCAGAGACGCGGGAGCAGCCCAGAGACGTGGCGATGGACGTGATTTCAGGGAGGGTGATGTGGGAGCGGGCGCGAAGGGATGCGTTGAGGCTGTCGGCGCCCGCCGTCTCGACGCAGACGACATCGGGCTTGCACCCCGACCAGGGGTAGCTCTCGATGCCCTGCATCAAGCCGTTGAAGAGGCCGCCTCCGCCAACACTGCACACAATGGCGTCCATGGGGACGTCCATCTGATCCCGCAGCTCGGGGATGAGGGTCGAAGCGCCGTCCCAGACGTGTGGGTGGTCAAACGGCGGGACGTAGACGCCATGGGGGTCCTTGGGGAGCAGCTCTGTTCGCAGATACTCATCGGCGGCCGCCAGGTTCTTTCCCGTTTGGTGGACCTCGACGCCCAGGTCCAGGAGCTTGTTCTTCATGAGGTCGGAAGTAGTCATGGGGATGACAATAGTGGCGGGCTTGCCGAGGGCGACGGCGGACGTGGCACAGGCGAGGCCAGCGTTGCCGCCCGAGGAGCAGTAAAAGTGAACATCCCCGGATGCCGTCGCGGCGGCACGGGTCATGAGGTTGCCGATTCCTCGGGACTTGAAGGATCCGCTGGGCTGGAGGTTGTCAAGCTTGAGGTAGATGTTGCTGTCGGCGGCCGTCAGCTTGGCGGTCCAGGCTCAGACTTTTGCATCTGCACTTACCAGCCCGCGATCCGGGACAACTGAGGGCTCTGGACGCAGGGCGTCTTGCTCCAGGGGAGCTTTGCGTCGGAGCCGAGGGAGCCCATGGTGTCGATGGAGTGAGAGGGAGGAGAGGCTCTGGCAGGTCGGGGGAGAGAAGCGGGAGGAAGTGGTCGTTAAAGACGACAGGTTAAGGAGCACAAGTCACTCGTGTTGTTGAATCACACGCTGACGGATAGGAGAGACAGTTGGTAATGGGGCTTGAAGGCGGGAGGGAGGCGGGAGGGCAACGGGAAAGGGCGGATAGGGCCTGATATATGTTGCCGCCCCCTTCGGGGCGGGCCATGGCGCCGGTACATGGACACGATGGAGAGCGGCGATGAGAGCCATGGCAGGGCAGGGTACATGGCTACCTACCCGCCGCAAGCCGGCCCCCAGGCCTGGCGGCGTGGAGGGGGGCGTTTGAGAATGACACTGGCGGAGGAGTGAGGACTCAAAGGTGCTCACGGTGTGTGGAGATGGGGGAGATGGATCGAGAATTGCGGCGCCGCCAGCGCCCACTGGGTCGGCGGTGGGACCCGCAGCCGTCGAAGTCAGTCGAGGTCCAAAGTAGAGGTACGAAGTCAGCTACTCGACTTCTGCCCATCCCGGGGTCATGGAAGACGCAATTCGCGACCTTGATGTGCAAGCATGGCCTTCTCGCGCGCTTGCCCCGGGTCGTGCCCAATTCGCCTCCGTCGACAAATCCTTGCACCTTCTAGGCGTGGCGACGGCGCGCGAGGACTGAGAGCCTGCGGGTGCCTATGGCAAAAAAAAAAAAATCTTGCTCGCCCATTCCGTTCTTCTCTGCGGCGGCGTTCACCCCCTTCTGGACCGTTCCTGGGGGTTGCTTATTTTGGCACACGCCAAACAAAGGCAGCCGAACTCAGCGACGAGTTTTTGGCCACGCCCCCCCGGGGCGATGTCACGGGGAGCCGCTAGCCCGCGTCGGGCAAGTATGATGATGGCCCGTATCCCCCGGAAATGGTCCTGGTGGGAACGACGTGGCCAAGCAGGCCAAGGGTCGCCGCGAGGATGGAGCAAGTTACATGCTGGGTTCTGTCTTTGACCCGTTGTATCGTCGTGTGTCAGTCGAGACGGGCGGCGGTCACGATGCCGAGTCGGCCAACAGGTGCGACTCCGAAGTCGCCGGGGCGCTGTGACAGCCGTCTGGGATCCGGGGGGTGGGTTGGTCTGGGGTCGGTCAGTGTGGTGCGGACACTGCGGAGACATTGTACGAGTACATGCCGGATGGAGGGAGGCGTCTGGCGATGATGATGATAAGGATGGAGCCGGGTGACGATAAATTCACGGCCGTGGCGCGGTCCATCTGTTCGTAGGGAGGGCAGGGCAGGCCAGCAGGGCAGCCTCGCCCAGCACCGAGCCATGAGCCGCTTGTCGCGCGCGTGGAATGGATGGGTGGGTGGAGAGCGAGATGGAGATAGGGCTGCCGCTGGTGCTCCTGATGCTGCAGCTGATGCACCGGCCGTGCTCCCGCTGCATGCAGAGAGCTGGACAACAGACAGACACGCAGACAGCAGACAGCTGACAGACACAATGGCGGCCAGGGAGCTGGAGCGCGAGGCCGACGAGGGGCGGAAAGCAAACAGCCAGCATCTCGCATCTTGTTGGGCTGCCACGCACCAGCAACAGCAACAGCAACAGCAACAGCAGGGCCAATCATGGCGCCTTCCCTGACTGGAGGTCAGATCCGGCAGCGCGGAGCGGCGATGCGATGCGCTGCGATGCGATCCATTGCCAGGCGCGCGCACAGGGCAGCGTCCATGGTTGGCAGGCACGCCCCCCAGAGCCCCGACGACCAAGTCTGCGCAAGTTCCCGGTACTGCGGCACGCGGCGACGCCGCTGGCGGCAACAAGTCGTGGTACGGGCGGTGTACAGCCCACCCCGACCTCAGGGCCAGAGGACGGGGTACCTCGGGGCGGTACTGGTACGTACCCCTGCAGGCGCGGCAGGTCCGACCCTGCTTCCATTGCCGCGTTGGGAAGCTTGTTGTGCCAGATTACGTTGCTATAGGGTAAAAGATGGCTTCCTATGGGGTAACAGCGACCAACTTATAGGGTAAGAGTATCTCTACGCCAACAAAGGTTTTTTTTCCTCTGCGCGTCCGCCTGCGCTCTCCGGTTACCACGGCTGTCGCACCATGGTCAGCTGGTACCCGGTACATTGCACTTGTTGCTTCGACTGGATTGTCTCTTGTGCGACCTCGCTCGGCATCTCGCAATCTTCCCATCGCGTGGGGTTTGATTCGCTGGCGGGGTCGTTGGGCAGGCGCAGGTCACATGCCATGGGTCCCGGCGCTGTCCTCACTGCGCGGACCAGCCATGACCAGAGGACGGGGGTACGTACCTCGCTCACCTCGTCGTCTGTTCGCGCAGCCCAGCGCGGTCCGCGCCAACCTCTCTCGACCGACCTCTCCGGAACCACCGTCACTGCCACCACCACCACCACCACCACTACTCGCCGTCCATCCATCCCAGCCGCCCTGGGAACGGCCACCGCCCTGCCACCGCGCTCGTGTTGTTGCGCCCGGCGCTGTGGCATTGCTCGGTCGACGATATCTTCAAGTTTATTTTTGTCCCTCCCCAGACGTCTCAGCAATTGACAGCTTATCTTGGCCGCGTCTCGCCTCGTGTCGTGTCTCGGTCTTATCTGTGGCCGTGTTCGACAGCCGCTTGCGGTCAGCAGCCATGGGCGTGCTATCACTCGACTCGACATCCATGCCCACCTGTCCGTGTTTTTGATACAGTACAGCACAGTCCAGCACAGTCCAGCACCTACCCTACCAGAACCTATCCCGAAACGCACGGTAAGCTGTCGGTGAGTGTGCCGAAACTCGACATGGTATGAGCGCCGCCACGTCTTGAGTCACACCTGGCCAACATGGCTCGCTATCTCGCCTCGTCGCACAAGAAGGCGGCCGCAATCAGTCACCGCAGCGGTCAGGCCGACTTATCGTGACGATCGCGGAAGCAATCCAGTTGAGCCAAAGATAGAGACCGAAACGGAGTCGCCCACGTCCCGCGCTCGAGATGCTGTCAACACGCGCACCAGGGAGACCGGTCGGCCCCAGACATGAGCGTCCTGCGGCTTGTAAGCGGTCATGGCGGCGCGGCTGCAACCCCAACAAACTAAACACTGGCCCCCGGCCCCGTGTCTCTTGTCCGCGGTAGCCACCACGAGGCGCGCCTTGACCCGCGGGTTGGTCCGGGGAAGGCCAGGCATGTCGTGCAGCTCCTCGCTCCTCGTCTCACCCGCTGCTCTGCGACTCTTCGGCTCTTCGACCATCCCTCCCTCGCACCCCTCTCTTGCTCCTCTACCGTTGTTGTAAAGCCACGACCTCGACACCCGCCGAGGCGATGGCTCATTCTAGCCTCCCATCCCGATTCTGTCTGCATGCAAGTCGGGAACCTACGGGCTGATCGAGTGGTCGCGACGTCGTCGACGCATGTGCCACTTCTGAATCGAGACGAGGCGAAAGGAAGTGTGCCGCGTTGTCCTCGTGACTTTGGGTGTTTTCGTCCCTCCGAGTCGCCGACTTTTGTCCGATTTGCGCCATGGCGGTTGCATGGCGCATGTGGTGGTGTTGGTGGTGGTGCGCGACGGCTGGCGGCGCGGAGTCGATGTAGCACCGCCATCACGCGCCGCTACACAGGCGAACGTTCCGCATCGCCATAACCTCACATCAACTTTTGTCGCGGCATATCGCATGCAACGCGCATCTTGATGCGTCTTGCTTTTCCTCAGTCTGAGGACGCTCTTAGAGTAGTAGTCGTAGTTCATCACATGCGTGGTAAACCCGTGACCTCTATGACCGGTGCCTTGTCTCTTCGCAACACTTGACCCGGGCGCTGCCAGCGTTTGCTCGCTCAACTTGCGGCCAAGCCACTACCCGACTTATTCTTGTATTTTCCTCTCTGTCTCTCTACACTGAGCCTGGTCTTCCTTCTATCCGTGGGATTTGCTCTGTTCCAAGGCCCCTCTGTTCTTGAGGTGCCCAGGTTCCCTGTCACACACGCTGTTCCTCGAACTCCATCCCCTGCTGGAACTTCTTCTCTCCCTTAGGTTCGCTCCATTACTGACGCTCCCTCTGTTCCCGATGTTCACTCTCGAAGTAGAAGTCAGTGACGGTTGCAATGGTTGACAGAGGGAAACTGCTGAAAAACGGCGTCCAAGTGTTGGACATCGCTGCTTTCCATTGCAGGGATAGAACCATTGGCCGAATACAATCGTTGAACAAAAGGCCGGCCAATGAGGGTTTATAAGCTGACGAGGCAGTTGCGGATGACAGTGAAGTTGGCAGACGAGGCAGCGGCCCAGCGCTAGTATCATGACTGGTGACAGGGACCAGACTGGAGGCTTGGAGAAAGACGCCAATATGGCGAGGCAGAAGACGTCACGATTACGAGACTAGCTGGTACGCGTCTCTAATATGGTGCGATGCGATATTCCTATCGTTAGCGACCTATAAGGGTCACGTACTCCGTAGAGAGAGTTCTATAGAGGCGCTCCGATATCACTACGTATACGAATAGCCTACCTCGGGTAGGTAGGTAGTCTAGCTTCATCAACGTCACACACCGAGGACTGCTTCATGGCACTGACCTTGAGTCTGAGCCCTATGCGACTTTACTCTCTTTTGGTCTCGTTGCTCGCCAGACCTCACCCGTCTGTTTCCTCGGTCCGTCAACTCTGTCACCCTCTGCCACCTCTATTGCGGACATCACCTCTGATACCTGCATTCACGAGGTTACTATCGTTGCCCTTGTTGCTTCTGTTCCTAAAGTTCCTGACGGCCCCAACGTGCCTGACCTCCCAGACTTTCCTGGCAAACATGTCGTGCTGTTAGACACCCAGATCCTGACGTGCCTGGTTCCTTAGGTTTCTTCTTACTTCTCAGATTCCCTTTGTTCGCACTGCCCTTCTGTGTTCTTCTGCACGGGGCATTCGACCCACGCCACCGCAGTGAGACTGGTTGTGCTCTTCAATGCCGTCTTCAGTCTTGCACACTCGCACATTGCGGCGCCGGAGCTGCACCTCCTCTGCCCTTTTCTCTCTCAATCAACCAGCTCGTGCGGCGCGCCTTCTCACACGACTTTAGGCGACCTCAACAACCCCAACTGCAGGTGCTGAACTTTCCTGACGCAACATCACCATCGCCCTGCATTTTCATTGCCAACGCCACTGTTGCCGCATCTCGGGGCTCTCAGACCTGGTTTCACTTCCTATCAACCATCGCAGTCTACGATCCGCCGCCTTTGACTAATTCGCAACTCGCGCCCACCGAAGAAGCCGTTTCTGCCAACACCTCGCCACTTCATCCTAGTTCCTCGCCTGGGGTTCTTGAGCTGTTCACCGCACCTCCACCTCTTCTCCTTACCCCAGCCTCACTTCGCCAACTTGTCAACTCTTCGCATTGCGACACAAGCAGTCGGACCGCCGCAACGCAGGAAATCATGGCCGAACCTTCCTCATCGCATGCGGCTAACGGCAGCGACCCCGAGGCCAGCGAGAGCGCGCCTGAAACGAGAATTGCATTGAGTCTCTTACACCTGCAAAGGCAGGTAGCGGGCGAGCAAATCCACACTTCTGACTCGAATACAGCCCAGAGTCAGGAAGTCAACTCCCCTGGGGCACCCGCGAGCGAAAATTGCGCCATGTCCGGGTCCCCAGGCCCGCTTCAGTTCCAGTTTCTGGGCGGTGCATCTGTGAGCAGTGACGAGAGCAGCCGCGGCAGCGATACCACAGAGAATGGCGATGCCGCCATTGGAGGTTCCGCAGAAGAACGTTCTGCAACGCTGCCTCTCAACGATGATGCAGCGAGCGAAAGTCCCATGGAGGACCAATCTGCAACACCTTCTCTCAACGGCGAGACATCTGAGTCTGGGTCGGATGGTCAGAACGCGGTGGATGATGGTATTGAAGAACGAACTGCAACCCCCACTCCCAATGACGAGGGATCCGAAGCTGGTTCGGACAACCAGGGCGTGATGGATGACGATATCGAAGACCCAACTATAACACCCGATGCCAATGACGAGACATCTGAAGCTAGTTTGGACAATCAGAGCGCGATGAATGACGATATTGAACACCAATCTACAACATCTTCTCTCAACGACGAGGTGCCCGAAGCTGCTCCGGGCGATGACAGCGCAATGGATGACGATATTGAAGACCGATCTACAACGCCCTCTCCCGACGATGAGGCATCTGAAGCTGGTTCGGAAGACCAGAGAGCGATGGATGACGATATCGAGGACCGCAACAGCCCCGATTCTCAGGAGACCATGGACGAAGTCAACTCTCAGGCTACATGCGAGTCTTCTCAGACCATTCGCTTGGACACCCCTACCTCGGAAACACCATCCATCAGCACGTCCGCGCCCTCCAGTCCGATGATCAAGATAGAGGAGTCCAGTGCAAATGGCGTACTGACAGAGAGTTCGCTGAACCGTCTGGGTCGATCCAAGAAGAGGCATAGGGGAAAGGACCATGAGGATGAGGCTGCGAAGCGTCGCAGGAAGCGGAACAAGAAGAACCAGCGAAGAAACAGGCATGGCTTGACTATCAACACAAATGCAAGGCAGCAGAGTCGCTCGAATGCGCCCGCGGCTACACAGCGTCGAGAAGCCACCACCATCGCCAACGGTCTTCCCACCCCGCCAAGCGCAAGGGTAGCCGGCGGCGCCCATGGCGGTGCCCCTGACGCAAGCGACCCCAATCCTGACTGGGAAATTCCTTCAGATGGGAATGCGCGCCGCGTGCATGAGCCTTTCATACCAAACCCGGACGATGACGAGAAACACGATGCAGACGCCTCGAGGGAGCAGAATCTGCGAGTCGCATGGTTGAAAAGTCAGGGCATCGAAGCAAAGTCTTGTGCCAAACAGGCCGTCAAGAGCACTCTCGCACGTCAGCGAGAGGCAGAGGAACGGGCCGCCGAAGAAGCCCGGCTACAAGCAGAGAGGGACAGGGAAGAAGCCGAGCGATTGGAGGTACTCTTCCGTAGCAGTCTGATGCGGCTCCCCGTCGACATCCGGCTCCAGATATGGCGCCTCTTGTTCATCGCCGACAAGCCCATTCTCGTCTACCGCAACTGGACCATGACGTACCGGCGCAACGTCGACGTCCGGAACAGCGGCCGCTACGCCGGACGGCGCACCGTCAGGAGAGCGGCGGCGGACCAGGCCTGCGGCCTGCCGGCCCTGGGCGTCCTCCGCACCTGCAAGGCGTTCCGCGATGAGGCGATCCCCGTGCTGTACGGCGAAAACACCTTTTGCTACCGGCTGCGCGACTGCAAGCTGCAGCTCGCCGACCTCGACGCCATCAACACCATGGGCGACGCCGGCGCCGACCTCGTCCCGGACCCGCACGCGTACAACGGCGACGGCGACTCGGACTACGAAGAGGGGGAGCCCGCCGGCGGCAGCAACTCGCGGCGCATGCGGCGGCAGCAGCAGCAGCAGCAGCAGGCGCGCCGGGGGCAACAGGCGGAGAAGCCGCACATCTACGTCCGCGAGTACTACAGCCACTTCCGGCGGCTGGCCATCGAGGCGGAGCCGAACCGCTTCTCGGAGAGCACCAAGCGCGCCATGGCGCAGGCCATCAACGTCTTCGCGCCGCGCGGCAACGGCGTCGATACCGTCAGGCCGCATCTCAAGAGCCTCGTGCTCCGCGTGACGCCCCTCAAGATGGTGCCGGACGACCACGACGAAGACGAGGACGCGGACGGCGGCGCTGGCAACGACGAGGATGACGAGAACCGCAGCGACAGCGAAGGCGGCGGCCAGGGCGGCGGTAACGGGGGGACAACGATGGCAATGGCGGCGGTGGAGGCAACGGCGATGGAAACGGCACAGGCAGTGCGTTTGACGACGGCCCGCGGTACACGTTTGTCGACTTCTTCCAGCCCGGGTCGCCCGTCATGGAGGCCGTCGAGAACCTGCGTTGCGACCTCTTCCGGCTGCACCTCATGTGCATGTACCGCGACGGCAGCAACGTCAAGGTCGGGTTCACATTCACCATCGACCGCGCGCTGGAGATGGTCCTCCGGAGCGTGCGCGAGGGCGCAAAGCGGCGGCAGGCGTTGAGGGCGGCGCGAGAGCAACGGGATCAGCAACAGAATCAGCATCGGCCTCAGCAGCGGCGTCAGCATCAGCACCGGCGCCGCCAGCAGCAGCAGCAGCCGCTGCTGCCGCGCGACTACTGGCCGCGCGACACGCCGATGCAAATGGTGCGCCGGGCGCGGGTCAGGCACTCGTGGCGCATGATGAAGGAGCTCGGGGCCCGCGTCGCGTACGTCTGCAGAGAGCACGTCAGGGGCACGACGGACGGCGAATGGGGCTTCCTCGAGTCGCTGACGGGCCTGGACGGCGCGAATGCCGGCGTTTGATGGGTGTCGATGATGATCATGGTCGATATCAGGGGAACGACAACGGCGGTATCGACCTGGGGGTCATGAGACTGGAGAGGAAGCGCAGAAGCCGCGGGCTATGTGGGTGTGTTTGCGGGTTTTCAGCGCGACTTACACGAACAAGGCGCGCGGTGAGGCGGTAACTCCGCGCGAACGTTGGCCACTTGGGCGAGCGAAGCCTGCGGCTCCTTGAGATTCACCTGAAATAGCTTTGCTCTCTCATTTCCTCGAGAAAATTGCTGACATTGTGCCATCATCCCTTCCAGCCATGTGGGTATTGTGACTGCCTTCAAACGCCGCTGTGAAGCTCTCCATCCCGATCAAATGTCCGCTTCGATCTTGACCCTGGTCACCTCCAGTGTCTCCGTGTCGAGCAGCGCAATCTCCTTGGTCTCCGAAAACGACGGCACCGTGATGAGCCGCACGGACTGTCCGTCCGGACCGTCAATCACCTTGGTCCCAAACTCCGGCTGGCATCCGACAAAGTAGACGTGCGGGCACGTCTTCATGACGAACGGGTCGTCCTCCTGAAAGGGGTAGCTCCCTGCGAGCATCGTCAGTAACTACACGGGGCACCACAGCGGGGGTAGATGCTCACATAGAGTGTCTGGTGCCGTTGGGGCGCAGCACCTCCATCTGCACATGGCCTCCATCATGCCCAGTCGGTCCTCGCTGTCAATGTACTTGAACACGTCGTCGAGGTTCTGCCCACCCGTGCCCAAGACTCTCCAGCCGTCAATCTCAGCCTCAAAGGGGTTGGTCACGGAATCGAACCACCCGGGCTCTGCCTTGGGCTTGGACGGATCCCGGCTGTACTCCTTTGCCGCGGAGAACAGGGCCATGTGCATGGGTTGCTGCGGGTAGCTGGCGTTGGCCGGATCTTGCGCGCCCGGCAGCAGCGTCACGGGCATGGAGGGGAGGAGCTCGGAGACGAATTCGTCGAAGAGCTGCGACGGTAGGGCGTTGTATGAGCTCGCGTCGTAGCCGTACTTTTTGTTGGCCCGTTTGTCCTGCGCCGTGTCGCCGAGCTTGGGGTCTGCGGCTGTAGAGATGGAATTGCCGGCGATTATGAGCCGGTTGATTTGCGAGACCTGGTCCTGCGCTGAAGGGCCGAGTGCCTCGCCCAGGAGGTACTCGAGCAGCAGATTCAGTTCCAGAGCGTATGAAGAATCCGAGCCGGAGAAGGACAGGCCCGACACGATGGCGATCTTGTTGCCAGACTTTTGTGACGCTTCCGTCATGTCCTCGTCTTCGCCCTTGACCTTGCCATTTCCGTTGGACGTGGTCGGTTTCGTTTCGGCCCAGCGCTCGGGTTGGGGAGGGAGGTCGGGGAACTTGATGTCGATGACTTCGAACTCGCCGCTGTTGTTCTCGGTGCCCATGACGGCCACGATGCAGCCCGTGACGAGAGGGATGGTCTTGAGCATGTCGCCGACCAGCCTGACACGGCCCGAATCGTCTTCCAGCATGGTGTGCGTGGATTCCTCGTCGGCATAGTACCGCTGCGTGGACACGGGCGCTGATATCCAGCGCTTGACAGCGCGTCAGCCAGCGGTCTCAAGGGCCAATGGCAGCTACTCACGTCCTTGGACACGTCCTCCAGAATGTCTGGCTTGAGGGCCATCTCCATGTAGACGGTCCCGGTCACCCAGCAGAGCTCGCCCTGTCGGACGTCCAGCACCCGGTCCACCTTCTTGGCCTCCTCGCCTCCTATCACGGTGCCTCCCCAGGTGGCGGCGGCGACCTCGTCGACGGCGGGCTTGATCTTGGTGAGGCGCAGAAAGTACATGTCGCCATACTGCTGCTGGTAGGTGCGTTGCTTGTCCAGCGCGAACGAGTCGAGCGGCTTGTACGACGAGGGCGCCCGCGGCGGGACCTGGTGCGGCGCATCGCTGCGACGCGGTTAGTGACGGACGACTGGAGAGGGGAGAGGCACGACGCATACCCAGGGTTCTGCAGCAGGCTCCCGGAGACATCGTCGAGGGTGACCATGGCGGCGGCGCTGCGGTCCGGGCCGGTGTTAGATGAGGCTGGCGGCGAGAGGTGAAGTTGGGGGAAGACGCGTAAAGAGGCCCCGCCTGACGCGACTTGGGTGTGCGGGTCGTACAATTCGATCCATGCGTGCCATCCATGGTGCCCTGGAAAGGACCACCTCAGACAGCTGGAGTGGAGGGCGGGCGCTCAGTGGTGGGGCCGGGCCATCGGCGCACCACACCTCAGCGAGGACTGCACTGAGGCGAGGGCGGCTGGCTCCGCTGAACCTGCCCAGCTGTCCATTGGTCGGGGTGCCGGGGATGGCGGCGGGCAGACGGACGGGCAGCCGTTTCTAGCGGTGAGGCCGCCGGAACGTTCGCTGAGGACCCCCCCAGAAACCCCTCCTCAGACAGCGGATCCATCCACGCCCGCACCCCGCGATTGGGTTTGATACCGACCCAGGTGGGCAGGTAGCGTGATGAGGGCGTCAACGGTGAGTGATGTGGTGAGCAATTGGGTTCCAATTACGGCCAATGGAAGTCTGCAGGGCCAATGCCGAAGCCCCGAGTCCATGCCCGGGGCCACCACAAGAATTTCTCTCTGTCGTCGTCGCCGCCAGCGGGTGACTCCGCAATAGGTCAACTACCCGCCTTCTCAGGACAGTCAAGCGTCATGATCTGATCCATCGCCGAGTATAAAACCCGAGCTAGCCCTCTCTCCTGTGAGCCGTCGAGGGCCCTCATTTCGCCATCGTCATCATCATCTTCGTCGTCCGTCGTCCCTCGACCTCGTCCTCGCCTCCCCCCGCTATCCGCAAAGCCGCCAACCCGCCCATCATGGCCTCCTCGTCCTCCTCTCAGAAGCCTCCCCGCGTCCAGGTCACCGACCTGTCGTACACGTTCCCCGACTACTCGACGGGCGTGCGCAACATCACGCTCGACCTGCCCCCGCGGTCGCGCACGCTGCTCATCGGCGCCAACGGCGCGGGCAAGACGACGCTGCTGCGGCTCCTCGCCGGCAAGCGCCTCGCGCCCAGCAACACCATCTCCATCTGCGGCGTCGACCCCTTCAAGGAGTCGCTCGAGGGCGTCACCTACCTCGGCCTCGAATGGGTCCTCAACCCCATCGTCCGCAACGACATTGGCGTCGTCGAGCTGCTCCGCTCCGTCGGCGGCGACGCCTTCCCCGCCCGTCGCGATGAGCTCGTCGCCATGCTCGACATCGACACCAACTGGCGCATGCACGCCGTGTCCGACGGCGAGCGCCGCCGCGTCCAGCTCGCCATGGGCCTGCTCCGCCCCTGGACCGTCCTCTTCCTCGACGAGATCACCGTCGACCTCGACGTCCTCAGCCGCGCCAGCTTCCTCGAGTGGCTCAAGCGCGAGACGGAGACGCGCGAGTGCACCATCGTCTACGCCACCCACATCCTCGACAACCTCGCCGGCTGGCCCACCCACCTCGTCCACATGCACCTCGGCACCGTCAAGGAGTGGGATGAGGCCGAGACCATGCTGCGCGCCATCGACGGCACCGTCGGCCACACCGGCAACAGCCGCCTCGGCGAGCTCGTCTTTGGCTGGCTCAAGGCCGACCTCGCCGCCCGTGGGCCCCGGAGCCAGGCCGGCCTGGGCTCCGAGGGCAAGACGTACGGCTTTGGCGGCATCAAGATTGGCGGCTACGGCGACGAGTCGAAGCAGTCCGAGGTGTAAATCTCGCCCCTTCCTCCAGGCTCTGATATAACGGCCCCCCCCGCCCCCCCCCCCTCCTTTTTTTTTTGGCTTTTTTGGCTTTTTTGGCTTTTTGCTGTGTTTTGGATTTATTCATCGGCACTTCATTCAACTTGACTCAACTGCATTCCACGGCGTCTGTTTAACACACAGCCTGATCGACGAGATGGGAGGGAAACGGGACAAACGGTACAGCGGGCATTCGGGGGCACTCAACTGCATGCATGCATGGCGCGGAGACAGACGGGGTTTGGTTTAACACGGCTGGGCACGAGACTCAACGGTGCGCGGCGTTTATGGCATTTTCGCAACGGCAGACCTCAACCCTGCATATATACTCGGACACACACGGGACAGGAAACGTATGTGTGGTGGAAAAAAAGGTCGCACGGACGGATGGGCGGGTGGGCTCACTTGGGTTCTATTTCTTTTGATACCCTGTATTCAACCATTGGGAAGACATAAAGGGGGGAGGGTTCGGTCCGTCTTCAACTTGACGGGACCTAGACGGTCAATTACACATCAGCAGCGGTAAAAGCTGCCTTGTTTGACGCCATCACGCTGGTGTTCCTGTCCCTATTGCGCCCGCCTTCTGTGACGCCGCCGTCCTCTGCGACGCCATGCCCTGCGAGCTCGTAGCCTGCGACGCCGAGCGTCCCTCCATGGAGTTCTTCAGCACCGTCATGGTATTCTTGAGCAGCTCCGTGACGCCGGGCAGGCCCCTCGCGCTCAGGGCCTCGAGCACCTCGATCCTATACTCCTGCCAGGTGAGGCGCAGCCCGCCGGCGGCAGCGAGCTTGGCGAGGCTGGCCTGCGTGACGGGCCCGGCATGGCGGGTGCGGATGCCGCCGCCGCCGTGGCCGCGCTCCTCGAGGAGCGCCTCGTCCTCGAGCTCGCGGACGCGCAGGATGCTCTGGCGGGCGAGAAGGGGCGCGTGCGACAGCGACAGCAGCGACGCGAGGGAAAAGGCGCGGTCGACGGCGGGCACGTAGGCCGTGAGGGCGGCGACGACGGCGGGCGCGACGAGGCACCCGCGCGAGTTCGCGTCGGCGACGCCAAAGGCGCGCGCGCGCCACAGGCAGTTGCACATGTCCATGAGGAAGCCGTTGTAGCGGTTGACGTAGGCCTTGGGGTACGACGAGGCGTCGATGAGCTGGCTGCCGGTGCGGGTGCCGACGTCGCTGCTGTCGCGGCGGGCGGGCGGGCGCGTCGTCATGGCCGTCTCGAAGCCGCGCTTGTAGCACGCGAGGATGCGGCACAGGCGCGACACGGACGCGAGCGAGCCGCTGAAGAAGACGTCGTAGACGAGCGCCGAGAGGGGCAGCTCGATGCGTATGTGCTGGCGGAGGGTCGGGTTCGCGACGAGCGGCATCGTCTGCTCGTAAAAGGTAAGGATGGCGGACTCGACGGCGACGCTGTTGTGGCTGTTGCTGTTGCTGCTGTTGCCGCCATCGGTGGGCGCGGCCGTGGTCTGGAGGAGGGTGAGGGCGAGGGTGTTGACGTGCCGCACGAGGGACGTGACGGCCGCGTCGGCCTGCGCGGGGACGGCCGGCGAAGCGTGCAGGACCGTGACCCAGCGGTGGAGGAGGTTAGTGTAGAGGGCGAGCAGCGCGAGGAGCGTGTCGGGCGCGTTGTCCGCGATGGCGGCCTCGAGTGGCTGGAAGATGTGTGGGTAGAGTTCTGCATGGACAGTCAGTTAGTCAGTCACGGAGGCGGCCAAGGAGCAGGGGATTCGGCGAAGCAGCGGCTCGTACCTTGAAAGTCGTGAAGGGGTGTGTAGGCAAGCATGTCCATGATGAGGTCGCGCCGCCCCTGGCCGTTCCAGAGCTCGAAGAAGCGCGCAAAGAAGCTCAGCAGCACCGGGGGAAGCGTCTACACAAGTCAGCCAGCGTCCGTCCCTGAGGCGAAGCCATCAATAGCTGCATCACCATCCGCAGCGGCACCATCATCACCGTCATCAACCCACCTTTGTCTGCAGGACGTAGTCCCTCACCACCTCGAGCACCTCCCACAGCGTGTCCTCGTCGGCGTCGCCGTCCACCACCTCGCCCAGCACCGCGCCGAGCCAGTTGGCGACGCGGCGCTCCGCCTCGGCGCCGGGCCGCAGCACGAGCAGCTTCTGCAGCAGCGGGTCGGCCAGCACGGCGACGAGCTGGTTCGGCAGCTCGAGCTTGTCGAGGCTGCGGACGAAGGCCTCGGCGCCCTCGACCTCTTCCAGCGTGACCGAGTCCTGCCGTTCGCGGGTGCGTGTCAGTCCAAACCTCGTTCGTAACTCTGTTTGCTGCCGCGGCGGCTGCTGCTGCTGCTGCTGTCAGGGGGGCGTGGGAGCAAACGAACCTCTGTGGCGTGTGATGTGTGCACGATGGGCACGATCTTGCGCCGGGTGGTGCGGTTGACGGGCCGATTGACCCTGAAGCCGCTCCGCGCCGCCGACGAGGCCTCGGCATGCCGCTGCGCGTGCGCCTCGCGGATCTCGTCTAGTCTCGCCCTCCATAACGGATCCGGGTGCTACCAGCAACAGTCAGCGACAGACGCGATTCGAACGCAACATCTCACCCCAAGGACATACCTTGAACGCGGATGCCTTGCCCCGTACCGCCTCACCAACGATAATCTCTGGGTAGTAGTCCTTGTAGACGCGCAGAAGGCCCACGAGACACGGGTCGTTGCCCGTCTGCCTCGAGAGGTTGAGCCTGCACCGCGCGGGTCAGCAGGCCCTCACTATGCAGTGCAGCAGGGTGTCACCGAATGTTCACTCACAGCGCCTGGATGCGAAACGGACGGACGTGCTTCCTCCGCGTCACCAGCGCCAGCACATGCGCGACCTGCGCCCTACACGAAGCACCGATGTTAGTATATCGCCATTCGCGAGAAAGGGGACGAAGATTCACAAAGAGCAGGGAGAGGGGGAGAGAGAAGGTTATGTTACCGTATCGCCGCCGTGTCCAGCAGTCCAAACAGCACCCCATACGCCCTGCTCAGCACCTCCCGCCCCTCGTCAAGGACGTGCCAGACGAGGACGACCCAGCGCAGCAGCGCGGCCTGGACGGGGAGCGACGCCCTGCCCGCGCCGTGGCCCAGCGCCCCGACCACGCGCAGCACCGCGTCGGCGGGCACATCACCGTTACCTTCACCACCACCGCCGCCGCCGCCGCCGCCGCCGCGCGGGTACAGATTGCGCGCGAGCGCCTGCAGGCTCGCCTGGTCGAGGTGCTGCCGTGTCCGCGGCGCGGCGAGCACGTCGACCACCAGGCGGGCGAGCGACGCGGGCGCGAGGCCGTGCTCGTAGCCGAGGGAGCAGAGGCGCGCGACGGTGGGCTTGATGCTCGTGGGGCGCGCCTTGGGCGGGACCTTGGACGCTGCGGACCTCTCCCCGCGCGGAGAGGGAGCGATTAGCTGGTCTGTTCGGCTTGAATGGGTTGTGATGAGGTGTGTGATGTGATGGCATGGGACGGGGACGAGGTGGGATGGGACGAGCTGAGAGTGCGGCTCACCGTCGACGACGTCCTGGATGAGGAGGTCAATGGCCTCATCTGGCGCGTCGGCCGCCATGGCGCGTCATATGCCGGAGGCGTGCTCCGCCGATTGCCGCGGATTCAGTGTCGCGGCAGTGTGCCGTCGTCGTTGGGAGGATGGGCGTCGCATGGGCGACTCCGAGTACATGACAATGAGGTACGAAGGAGGTGTGATGAGACGCGTTAAGCACCGCGTCGCCGCATACGAAGTAACTACCTGACCTACCAGACATGCCTTACAGTCCGATACAGTGAGTGGATGGACCATGTCAGTGGTCCCTCAGCTGGCACCAGACCACCTGTGGGTGGGGCGCCGCAGCCGCCGGCGGCCCGGGCTCCGTCAGCGACGGTCAGGTGGAAGACGGCAGTTCCAGCTGCCAACCGGCGCCGTCCCGGGACCCGCTAGAGCTACCTAGGTACCTTAGGTAGGTCACCTTTATAATATAATATAATAACATGTACAGCCATTCGATCCGTACCTTAATATTTGCCATTTCTGCCACTTGCTCCGGGTATTTACTACAACTGTCTGTTTGTCGGTCGGTCCGTACCTATCCATACACATGAAACTCTGCGCCGTTTTCCCCACACGTCACCGTCGGAGAGGCGGCGTGTCATCTCCACGACTCCAGCGACTCCCCGGGTGCCTCTTCCTTCATCCATCGCTGCCGCCCCTTTCCAACCAAGTCGCAATCATCCGCGTGCCATGCCCTGGCAGTGTAATGTAACAAGTGGTGAACGCTCCAAGATGTGGTGTCCGTATCCTCACCATTCCACCGCCTCGCTCCGACGCCGTTATGCGCATGCATGCATGCCATCCATGGATAACGCCAGGGACTGTTTGTGCATGTGTGCCTGTGCCTGTGCCTGTGCCTGTGCCTGTGCCTGTGTCTGTGCCTGCGTCCTGCCTCAAGCCCACTTCGAAAAGTCAACCGACTCCACCAGCGAGCTCGTGCCGTTCGTCGGGGGCAGCTCCGTGTCGTTGGACGTCGCCACCGTCGACAGCGTCGACGACCTATGCGACGTCTGCTCGCTCGTGCTCGTGAAGAATGTGGCCACGCTCGTCCGTCGCAGGCTGTTGAAGCTGTCCCTAACGCTGCTGCTGGGCCTCGAAGCCTCGTGCTGAGGCCCCTGGCCCTGCGCGCCAAACGATGTCGATGGCGGAGATGGAGTCGTGCCCACGGCTTTCGGCCCATGCTTCTCTCGCAGCCGCCTAATCTCGCGGAGCCGGCCGCTCCAAGAGCTGATGTGCTCCCCGCCCTCGCGGCTGTGCCACACCACCGAGAACATGGACGCGTTGAGCGCCAGCAGCCGCACGAATCCAGGGAGCGCCTTGAGCGAGATCATCTTGGTTTCCGACGCCGGCGACACCTCTGGAAACCCAGGCTTGCTCATGACCTGCACCCTGTAGAATGGCTGCTTGTGGCTCTGCGCGCGCTCCGACTCGGCCTCGCGCGCCGCGATGAACGACGCCCGCGATGCCGGTGTGATGACAATGTTGACAAAGTTGAACTGGCTCGGGAAAGTGTCAAAGTCAAAGGGCAGCCCCGAATCGTTGAATATGATGTTGACAAAGTCGTTTCCGATGTGCCTCTTCTTCAACGTGCATTGGGCGTCGCGCTCGAGATCTGTTGGCATCTGCGTGGTCACGTGGAACACAATCTCCGTCACCCTGTCTCGCCAGCAGAACGTGTACTGCCCGTCCGTGTCGTACTCGCGATCAAGGCCCTGTGTGTTGAAGGTGGCCCCCTTGAGCTTCGTTAGCGTTCCCAGGTTGTTGAGAAACTCGAGGTAGTCGCCGCTGCCCGACACATTGGCCAGAATGTCGGCCTCCTCCGTTTGCCCTTCGCCAACGTAGACGACCCCGACCTTGTGACCGTCCAGACTCGAGCTCCTGTCAAACACGCGAATGGCTCTGTCCGTTATCTCGTCGTCCGGCAGGGGAATGGGTCGCGCCGACTCGTACGTCTGTGGCACGGGAGACATGAGCTGGATAAGGAGGTGGCTCGGCAAGACCATGTTGCTCGTCCTCTGGCCGTCCCTGCTGATGCCGACGTATGCTTCTGTTTGATGTGCTGGGGGAGGGGTGAACGTCTCGCGGACCACGTACGCCGATGTTCCGGACGGCTGCCTCTTGATGATCTGAGCCCACCCCGACGCGGTGGCCTGCTTGATGGTGATGATGCTGTTGCCGACGAGCCACTGCTTCTTCACTATGGGACCGAAGCGATCCTCGGTGAAGTAAGGGTCCTCGGCGGACTCGTCCACATCGGCATACGCCACCCTCTGCATGAAGTCAATCGACGTGAGTGTCTGCTCGTCAGCCGTCTGACCCGTGCCGTCGCCGTCTGCGAAGAGCTTCTTGACGATCCAGCCGACGTGACGGGCGCGGTCTTGAAGCTTTAGAGCGAGGAACCAGAACAGGATGACATGATAGGCCAGTGCGTGTACGTATTGCGGGAGGTCGTCCGACGGGTTCGAGTGGACTGCCTCCACCGGGTTCGAGCTCGGTGTCAGCGGTGTCGAGACCTCACTGGCGTGGCTGCTGCGATTCGACTGCCGCTTATCCCTGGTGTACTCAAGGTAGCGGAAGCAAATGCCGAAGACAATCCGATAGTCATCTTCTCTAAAGTTGACGTAGACGTCGTGCAGTCGACTCAAGGAAGCGAGAAACTCTAAAATGTGCACCGACACGTGCGGTTGGGTGATGATTGCCGCCATCTGGTTGAGCATCTGGATAAGGGACTTGCTGGTGGACAAAGGAAGCTCGTGGCAGCATATTGACAGAGCGTGTATGCAATACTTGGCTGTCCGCTCCCACGTGGCAATGCCAAAGACAAACGTCTTGACGATTTCGTCTTCGTCGGCCTTCGGAAAGTGCTCGTGGTAGCTCAGAATCATCGTCAGGCTGTGGAACAAGCAGATTGCAATGTCGGCACGGCGCAGCCCGGATGCAAGCGGCGGTTCCGAAAACCCGTGGGTACGGATTTGTTCGCAAATGAGGCGTCGGAGCTCTTGGATCTGGGGTGTTGCGTTCCGAAAGATGGCATGATTGCTCAGTTGCGAAGGTAGGTGGACGAGAACGAAGCTGTATACCTCCCACTCGCTGCCTTGGAGAATCGTCAGCACGGCATCGAGCCAGGCAGACATATTAAGAGCGACCATGCGCAGTTCCTCACTGCCGCTGGAGGACCCATCGCCGTCGACTGCCGGTTCCGAGGCGACCTCCTGGGAAACGAGGACAGGGCTGATCAACTTCGGTATGGCATCGGGTAGCGCTTCGGGGTCAGGATAGGTCCACAGTTGGCGATACTTTTGGCGGACGCTCTTTGTACCGCTTGGGGTTCGTACTGGGAGGCCCTCTCGGCCGTGCCTTGGCTAAATGAAACGCCTCTTGAGGAGCGTGACTGCGCCCCGTGGTCGCTTCGCGACAAGCGCAGCGACTGGGCCGCCTCCTCCGCTTGCTTCTTGGCGTAAGAGGCATCCGTTCGGCACATAGCTGTCGCAAGGAAGCTATTCTCCAGATCATCGGTGACAAAGATGCGATTGGCCCAGTCTGCGCGCAGGCGAAAGAGGAGCTTCATGGCGGTGAGCCGTGCGTCGACCTCGCAGTGGTTTGGCTTGGCGATCGCCACGAGCGCGTTGAACAGGCGAACGCTCTTTTCTCCGTGCGAGCTCATGACGCGCAGAAACATCTTGACATAACCCCTCGTGACAACATTAGACGGTGATTGCTCAAGCGGGGAGCCCGACGTCTCGAGGCTGGTTGGCGACAGCGTCCCTTGCGTTGTCGGCGACGCGACGGGCGATTTCAGTCGGTCATTGACAACGATGCCGCGGAGCGTGTCGATGATATAGTCGAAGAGCTCCATGTCGCACGAGACGACAACTGACACCATCAGCGACATGATGGCCTCCAGCACTGGCACATCCGTCTCTTCGACAACGTTCTGTAAGATGCTCTTGGCCAGGCGGGGAATCAAATTCTGTTCAGCTCCGTCTCCGACGAGGTCGACAATTTCGTACGCATCCATGGTCGTTTGCAGCGCCCGCAGGCGCGTCTCGGAGCTCCGCGTCCGGTCGCTGAAGAAGGCTTCCAGCACCAGGCTCAAGTTCTCTTCCCAGCGGAGATCAGACGGAGAGCAGCACCTGAACTCCTGGAAGTAGTCTAGGACCGTTCTTGCCGTAGCGTCCGGGAGTATGGCGTGGACATCCGTGAAAAACTTGATAATGGTTCCTCGGGGGATGAACTCGCCCGCTTTCTGCTTGACAATGCTGTCGAGCCGGGCTATCAACGCAAGCAGCTCACGGTCGACTCCAACTTCCGGCTGCTCATCCTTGGACTGACTGCTGCGCCTGCGATCCAGGTCCGTGTGAACTCTCCTGCAGCATTCAGCAGCCACGTCCAAGCATATTGACCAGTCCTCGTCCACAATCAGACGGTGCATCTGGCCATGTCCGTCGTCAAATAGCGCGTTGATTAGCTGGAGTAAGGCCGAGTACACTCTCACCGACGATGTTGCTCGCAGGGCGTTGGACAGACCATCCACGAGAAGGGCGTACGGCACAGTCGGGTAACCCTTCTCTGTCGTCTTGGAGAGCAGTTTCTGGAGTACTGCCAGGGCACCCCGAACCTCCCTACTGCTCGTGTCCCTGTCTTTTCCCCCTTCCGATGGCAGGTTACGAAGAATGTCGAGCAAAATACGTACGGTGGCCTGACCGTTGTGGGACTTACAGAGGTTTGCGATGGTGTGCCAGGATGTCTTCTGCAAGGCTGGGACGAGGCAGAAGATGGAAGACAGGACCTGTATACAGTCCTTGAGCTTGTCCTGCGGAATCGACCCAAAGGTGACAATGGCATCGACGACGCCAATGCAAGCGCGCAGGTCATCTTCCACGCTAGTGTTCATACAAATGGCCAGAAGGCGATCGATAAGCCCCGCGACAGAGGCCTCGTTGGCGTTGTTGAAGCTGAACTTGATCACGTCGAGGAGGAACTGGAAGATCTGTGCCAGGTTCTTCTCCTCGCCGGAAGCCGCCACTCTTCCCCGAGAGGAGCTCCGCTGACCCCTAGCTGACTGAGCATTCTTTCGGGCTCTCCTGGCAGACTTGTACGCCTCGTGAAGCCAGTCCGTGAGGAGGGGGATCAGATCGTAGTCGAACCCCGTGATTAGACGGCCGTGATTCGTCAAGTCCACGAGGGCGGCGAGCTGCAGATGAAAGTCCTCGGGGTGCGCCGGGGCAGACAGCGTCTGAAAGTACTCCTTGCGTTCCAGATCCGTCGACGAGGGGTGCTTCGCGCACTCCGTCAGCAGCTCCCAGCCCGCCAGGCGCATCGGGGACGGATGTCCGGCATCAATGAGATCCTTGCCGGCGTACCATATGTCCAAGACCGGGTTGACGGGGTATTCCGTGATAGCATACTTCAAGGTGTTGGCCGCAGATATGCGCTCGCTCGGGGAACCGCTTTTGAGGAGCTCGAACGCGTCCATGTGGTTGGATGAGAGCTCGCGCGAGCTGGTCGAGGTGGCATTGACGAGGTCGGCTCGCGGCTGGACGGTGACAGGCAAGGAGAGCGGGGGCGGGGACTTGTGGGATGCTTTGGAGCTGGTCAGGTTTCGGAAGACGTTGGCAAGGCCACTCGGGCGTGTGGTATCGTGTGAGGAGGGGTCATCGTCAGGCCGAGGGGACATGTGCTCGTCTGGCGTCGGTCTCGTTGCAACATCCGCGGGCGTTTGGGCTGCCTTTTCGTCGAGTCAGCTTCGGCACAGGCCCAGACCCGGGTCACCGCGATCATTCCCTCCACGGGCATCGCGGGTGAGCCGATGAGGCAGAACATGAAAACTCACGATGTAGGCAGCGACGTTGCTACCGCAGCGTCAAGAACATGAATGGCCCGTAGGTGGGAAGACTCGGCCAGGGGCCGCGAGTCGCGAAGGGGACGACGGGGTCCGTTGCGCGCAACGAGACAGCAGGAAGGGGAGCTTGCGAACGGGTTGGCTGGAAGCGGGGTTTTCTTTTATTATGCCCGCAGCAAGAAGGGTCCGTCCGATTCAGAGGAGCAGGTGGTCGGGGAGGCGGACAGTTCGCGATCGAGCTTGTTGGTTGCGGGGAGCGATAGCCCGATATGACAGGTCGCGGGAAAGGCGAGTCGCGGTATGCTGTGGCTGCAGCAGTGTCGCAGGTTTCGGCGTCAACGGGGGCTCGTCGATCTCGAAGGTCGAAGTTGGGGTGAGGAGAGGAAAGGCGAGAGGGAGAGAGGCGCAGAGAGTCGAGGCAAGATGAGGTGATGGGAAGCAGACGGGAGCGAAGCGAAGCGAGCCGGGCACCAGTTTGGTGGTTGCCAAGGCGTGCTGGCTGCGAACGGCTTTGGTTTAGTGGGCACATCAGCGGCCCTGTAAGGTTGGCTGGGGCCGGGCTGGGCTGGACTGGGGGCATGGTGGCCCAGCGGGCGCCAGAGCCAGGTTGCCCTGCCTGAGCCCCGGTCACCTCAGTTGGAACCCGAACCTCCACTCCACTGTAAGGGTCGGGTCGGATGTGCAGTCGCTGCAGCACTAGCGCCCCAGCAGGCACCTGATGGGCACTGTAAGGTCGGGTGGGACAGCCCGGCCGCCCACCTGCACCTGCTCCCGCCGGGCGGCCTGGCGGGCATCACGTCACGTCAGGGTGTGCCGCGGTGGGGACCGGGGGCATCGGGAAGCCCCTGCCCGCGCTGTGTCGCCCATTGGCAGCGGCCGTGGCGGCCATCGAGAGCTAGAGTTCCTGCGGGAGCCCCAGCTGACCCTCCCTGGCCGAGGCTATCGAGGTTGACGCGACCACAAACGGGAGAGGTTGCGGTACTGCAGTTATGGACGAAGGGCCTCCCGTTGTTCAAAGGCCACCGCAAGCTCGGGAAGGGGCTGTGGGAACAGGCTGACGCGAAGAAAAACTTTGTGCTGCCACCACTGGGTGCCCGACCACGCATGCTTGGGGCCGGACTCAAACGCCCGTTGCGGACAACCAAAGTTACCCTTCCGTCGCACAGTCTTCGTCGGCTTTGAACAGGATCTGCTGGCGCGTGCAATTTTTTCCCACGCCGTCTCATGCCATGGAGCTCTGAGGTCCAAGGCGACCCTTCGGTGCCGAGCACATATGCACAGAAGGCTGGCAGACATGGCAAAATCACAAGCATAAGCTTCATGCGCTCCCCACTAGTTTCTTTTTCCCTGTATGTTTTTTCTTCTTTTCGCCATGGTGCAACATGAGGCGCTGCCTCTACGCATGGGGGGGTTTGCGAGCTTGCTTCTTTGGGGCTTACTCACTCTTGCCGGTACCCGTGCGAATGCTCAAGCGCTGGACTGGCATTGTGCCAGGTGAGCGCATGTCAGGCGCACAGCGATATTCGACAAGGAGTTGTTGGCCCGCATCGGGGTCGATCGTGGTGTTGCAAGGACGTAGATTGGTAGTCGACGATGGCGGATGTACACCCGTGGTGTGAGGTTGAGCGAGTCTTTCTGGGCGACGTAGCTACAGTAACTACCCAGGTAACCGCACATCACCAGCACACCCCGATGCTGGCACAATCTCTCTCGAACCCCTCACTCGAATCAAAATCCCACGCGACTATTCAGGAGCCGACGCCACTGCAAGAAAAATTCGATCAATTGCCGACGCACCTGCGTGGACGCTCGAGCGGCGGCCGACGTCGAGAGGGCTCCCGGGTAGGCTGTTTAAGCTTGCCCGTTGGGTTCGAGCTCAGGCGAGCTTGCTTGGAGCTTGCCAGCTCCTGTCCTCGCCAGCAGCGGAGGTCCCCACCCCAGAACACCGAAACGCCTCCGGCCCGTTTTGCCCCGGAAAGCTGCCCAGCTGCTCTGGGTGGGGTAAATTTCCAGGCACTTGGCGGGGCCATATTTGGTTGCTCGTGGTGAAGGGCTGACGACTAACCTAACAAACCGAAGGTGGTGAAAGGCACCCCAAACAAACCACCGACCTCGTTCATCCAGCTCACACCGCGCCTCACCTCGACCCTCCTCCTCTCTCCTCCACCCCATCGCCAGTGGTCCTCATCCCCGCCTCGTGTCGCAGCTCGCTCTCCCACCGACCGACCTCACGATGGCGGCCGACATTGGTCACATTGCCCAGCTGCTCAACGCGACCCTCGACCCCACGCAGCATCGCAAAGGTGAGCAGTCTCTCCCTCCCCTCGCCTCCTGCGTTGCCATCATGCCCCGCCCCCCGTCTTTGCTGCCTCGTCGTCGTGGGCCGCCCGTCACTGACCCAGCTCGCTCGTCAGCCGAGGCCGCCCTCAAGGAGGAAGCCGTCAAGCCGCACTACTCCCTCAGCCTCCTCAACATCGTCAACTCCGAATCCCTCCCCCTCAACACCCGCCTCGCCGCTGCGCTCGCCTTCAAGAACTTCATCCGCTTTAACTATGTGGTATGTCGTCAGGCCCGCTTTGTGTGACCCAGCCCTGCTCGGTCCGCTGCTAAAGAAACGCTCTGCAGGACGAAGAGGGCAACTACAAGCTGCCGCAGGATGAGGTCGGCACCATCAAGGAGCGCCTTATCGGGCTCATGATCTCCTCGCCTCCCACCGTTCAGAGCCAGCTCGGCGAGGCTATCAGCATCATTGCCGACTCGGACTTTTGGCGGAGATGGGACACCCTCACACAGGTACGCAAATTTCTTCCCAAGGTCGCTGAGGACTCGAGAGCTGACCAGGACCCCTGCAGGAGCTCGTGAGTCGTTTCTCCAATACCGACCCGAAAATCAACATCGGTGTGCTCGAGGTGGCGCATTCCATTTTTGCTCGATGGCGGCCGCTTCTGAGGACGGACGAGCTGTACATTGAGATCAACCACGTCATCAACACATTTGGGCAGCCGTTTGTCCAGCTCCTCGTGGTATGTACACTGCCGCCTTGAGGCCGTGAGTGACTGCGATGGCCAACCTAACCACTCCCAGACCACAAACGACACGATCGACCAAAACACAAACAACAAGGATGTGCTGCAAGGCTGGTTCGAGACGCTCGATCTCCAAATCAAGATCATGTATGACATGTCTTGTCACGATATCCCGCCTATCTTCGACGAGAACTTGAAGAGCATCGCCACGCTGCTGCACAAGTACCTCGACTACTCGAACCCTGTCTTACAAACGGACGACGACACCGAGACGAGCATAGTCGACACCGTCAAGGCTGACATTTGTGAGCTGCTCGAGCTCTTCACCACCAAGTATGACGAGGACTGGGCGAAATACTGCGAACCGTTCATCACGAGCGCCTGGAACCTCTTGTCCACGATCGGCCCGGAGACCAAGTACGACGCTGTCGTCAGCAAGGCTCTGCACTTCCTCACCGCCGTTGCATCGAACCCGAAGCACTCGGGCATATTCAACGACGAGAATGTCCTGACGCAGATTGTGGAGAAGGTTATCTTGCCCAATGTTAGCCTGAGAGAGTCCGATCTGGAAATGTTCGAGGACGAGCCGATTGAGTTCATCCGCCGCGACCTGGAAGGCTCAGATACCGATTCGCGGAGAAGATCCGCGACCGACTTCCTGCGCAAGCTCCAGGAGAACTTCGAGGGGTTGGTGACCAACACCGTCACGAGGTACATCACCCACTACTTGAACCTGGGTAAGACGGACTGGAAGGCGAAAGACACAGCCGTCTACCTTTATCTGTCGATCGCGGCAAAGGGAGCCGTGACGGCGGCCCAGGGCGTCAAGACTGTCAACCCACTGGTCAATGTTGTCGAGTTCTTTGAGCAGAACATCGCTGCCGATCTGATGGGTGGCGAGAGCGTGTCGCCCATCGCCAGGGTCGATGCGATCAAGTACCTGTACACGTTTCGGAGCCAGCTCTCCAAGGAGCAGTGGAAGCTTGCACTCGGTCCGCTCGTCCAGAACCTCAACTCGTCCAACTATGTCGTGTACACCTATGCCGCTATTGCCGTGGAGCGCGTGCTCTTCTTAGCTGACGATGCCGGCAACCAAATGTTCCCGCGCGTTGACATTGAGCCGTTTGCCAAGGACCTTCTCACCCATCTCTTCAAGCTGATCGAGAAGGAAACCAGCCCCGCCAAGCTGCAGGAGAATGAATTCCTGATGCGCTGCGTGATGCGCATCCTCATCGTCATCAAGGACGGCGCCACGCACGTCCTGGAGAACGTCCTGACCCACCTCATTCTCATCACCAACGTGATGAAGCAGAATCCGAGCAACCCAAGGTTCTACTACTACCACTTCGAGGCTATGGGTGCCCTAGTCCGGTATTGCTCTGGTACTAGCGCTGCTCTGTTCAACCAGAAGCTGTGGGAGCCCTTCACCAAGATTCTGGCCGAAGATGTGTCTGGTCAGTCCTCGCCACCCCCTTCCGAATGATTCGTTTGCTAACATCGACCAAGAGTTCTTGCCGTACATCTTCCAAATCTTGGCACAATTTCTCGAGAGCTGTCCTTCGCAGGCTGTGTCTGACGAGTACAGGACTCTTCTTGGTCCTCTCCTCGGAGCACCCTTATGGGAAGTTCGGGGCAACGTCCCCGCCTGCACACGCCTGTTGTCAGCGGTGATCCCGAAAGCCGCTAAGGTGATTGTTGCCGAGAACCAGCTGGAGCCCGTCTTGGGCATTTTCCAGAAGCTGCTGAGCAGCAAGAAATCCGAGCTCATGGCTTTTGATGTGCTGGACGCCATTATTCACTCATTTGAGCCGTAAGTACCCCTCATTAGTGGATTAGTGGTGCTTCACCTGGAACCGCTTGGCTAACCTGTCCTGAGCAGAGCAACAATTGACCAGTACTTTGGAACCATCGTTCAGCTCCTTTACACCAAGCTCCAGGGCTCGCCTTCGGAAACTTTCAAGATTCGCTTCGCGCGATTTTACCACCTCGTGGGCGCCAAGCTTGAGGCGGGTTACGGCGCAGACTACTTCATCAAGAAGTCGGACCAGCTCGACGAGAGAGCCTTCTCTCAGGTCTACCCGCCGTTTGTCCTGGCGGAGACGGAGAAGCTCGCCAAGCCTGTGGATCGCAAGACAGCCGTCGTGTCCCTGACCAAGACGCTCTGCGACTCCCAGGTGTTCGCTCAGAAGTTCATGAAGGGCTGGGGCAACAGCTGCCGCATCCTGCTTTCCTTATTGGCGAACCCTCCAGCGGTGTCCGGAGGACTCGGCGACGAGATCATCACCGAAACTTCTGTTGACGACATTGGCTTCGGCATGACCTTTACCGCGCTGAACACCTGCCGGCCCGTGGGACAGGACGACTTCCCGGAGGTCGTCGATGTCACCAAGTGGGTCAAGAGCTACATGGTGGCGGCCAACGCTCGACATGGCGGAGCCATTGAGGGCTTCATCAGCCAGCGGCTGCCGGCCGACCAGCAGGAGGCGATTGCGCAGTTCATTCGCTGATTGAGAGGGGGGCGGCTGCAATCGGCGGCTGCGGATATACGAAACGGGGTGGGCGCATTAGGAGATGCGGGCAAAAAGTTGTGGGACTACTGCAAGGGCAGGCGGGCAGGGGGCCTTGAGATACGCCTTGAGATATAGGCAGGGACCAGGGAGGGTGAAGATGAAGATACCACTTGAGAGTACGTACGCGCCCCGGACGGTATTGCAGGGCATGTCTATAAAAGCCAAGTTCCTGGCCGGGGTAGAGGCCGTGCGTTTGGACAAGTCGTCCACGCCTGCGCGTATCAAATGTCAGATTATGATCAACACAACCCTCCTGCATGCCATCGTGCCAGCCAGTGAAACGGACAAAGTCCTTGGGCCAGAGCGTGCTATTACCGGACCTCTGGACGTCTTCTCACAAAGAGCGATTGTGTAATTTTCGAAGAAGGTGAAAGCGGTGCTCGCTGTCGGCGTGCTGTGCTAGCTACGGGTATGACCAAGAGGGAGTGCGTATTAATTTAGTGCCCACAGACTCGAGCTCGTGCTATACACAGGCTTCGGGGCACTAACTAATGATCATGATGTTTTTTGTATGCATGGGAGGGGTAATGTCGAGGAAGCAAGACCTCTTTGTGGGCTTGTCCGGTTCCCGGTCACCCTGTAGATGCATATACACGAAAGGGTCCGTCGTACGTCAGCATGTTTCGACAGAGGCTGCTGCGTCAGTCAGTGTACAGTTTTGTTGTGCCGGCTCATGTCCTTTCTAGAAGCGCGCGGGCATACACTCCCTACACGACCTTTAATGAGGCGGCAGCTCGGGCTGAGTCGGAGTGAAATTCACAGCAATGCAGATGCGGTCTTGTATCTCCAGTCTAATGAGTCTTCGGCAGACCGGACCGTCTGTATTGGAGGCTCTAGTACAGCTGTATGTGTCTATATATACAAGAATGCCCGTAGAAGCGGCGTGAATAAAGAAAAGTGTTGGAAGTCGCCAACTGGGCTGACCCAAACATGGTATCGTGGGCTACAGTGCCGTCGTTCTTTAGGCGTGTACGCTGGGTACCAAGTCGCCATTGGCCAGCTTGAGTCGTCGCAAATAGGCTCGAGCCTTCCATGTGGCCGCTAGTCAGGGTCGTGGTAATCCGGCCGTAGAATGAAAAATGCAGTGAAGGTGTGCAATGGTGTATAATGCGCATCATCAATCATGTGGTATCATAGAATGCATCGGCATGGCCAAGTTTCGCTCCACCGCTGTCGTCCAAACAAGATCTTGAAGACACACCTCATAGAAATCCGCCCTCTGGCGCCAGTACGCCGACGCTGCTCCGCCAGCCGCATCGCTTGTCCTGGCCGTCCTGCCTCGGGGGAGGCTTGGAGCCAGACGCGCCTCGAATAGTCAGGCTCGTGCGGCCCATTGAGGGAGGCTGGGCCTCGATCTCGCTGCTGCCACGGCTGCTTCCTACGCTGGCATTCGTCTGGACGAGCAGTAAGCTGCTAGTGCTGGACAGCCGTTTTGTGAATTCGGTGAAACTCAACCTTTTGGTGCTGGAACTGGACAGACGACTATCTCCGCCGGGGGCCTGGTTTGGATCGGGGGCAGCCGCGGGGGTGCCTTTGCTCGCCGCCTGTGGGATATCGGCTCTCGCGCTTGTGGCAATGGGGGGTAGATGAGGCGTGCTCTGAGTGCGCCCGGCGTTTGGTCGGGACTTGGCATGCGCAGTGTGAGGGCGCGAAGGCGGAATAGGGGTGGCCACAGATGGTGGCACCGAGTCGGCGTGAAAGCTCACATGGGCCCGTGACATGCTCGGACGGTGCGAGGTCGAGTTGCGAGCCGTGTCATGCCGACCGGCGATGTAAGCAAGCGCACGCTGCGCCCCAGGTGACATCAGAGGCGCCTGGTGGAACTGGTCCAGGTCCTGTGAAGGTGCCTCGTACTCGGAATCCGAGTCGGAAGATTCGCGCGGACCCGCATCGTCTGAGCTGTCATCTTCTTCAAACGTGCTGCGCATGGCTGGCTGCTCGGCTTTGGCGGCCGTCTCCTTCTGCTTGCGACGTTGCTCGGCTTCGCGCATCAGCGCGTCGAACCTGGCGATGGAGCTGAGCTTTTCTTGGCCGGGAATGTACGCCTCGGCTCCGGGTATATGCCCAAGCTGGAACGCCCGATCGAGAATAGTTTCACCAGGCGCGGGCGGCAGCGACGCATCGCAGAGCGACGGGTGATGGACTTGTGAACTCATACTATCCCGGGTTCGTGTTGGTGAGCTCATGGTTGACGTCCGTCCCTGGGCCGACGTCCATCCCTCAATCAGCTCGCCGCGGTAGTCGCCCAAGGGGGTCGATGGCCCAATGTCCGTGGGGAGAACGGTAGTGTAGTGTTGCTCCGGAATGGCATACGGGATTTTTTGCGGCCCATAGTTATTACTGGACGGGGAAGATATGTCACTGCGTTTGGACCGCAGGCTTGGAGACTCGGAACTGAAGGTGGGTGGTCCGTCCCGGGTGCCAGTCGAGTACGTCGCCGTTGAGCTCTTGTGCGCCAGGCCGCGATTGTCGCTCCCAGGGCGAAAGGCGTGGTCCGAGTTGTCTCGGGATCTGGTTTGGAAAGGGCTGGTGAAGATAGGCGATGCCGGGCTTTCGGAGCCGGAGGCGTCCTTCTTGGCCTGGATGAAGCGCGACCAGTCCTGGAGACTCGGGCGGTGATCTTCTGACTGGGTGCGGAACCACAGCGTCATCGTGCCCGTGTCTTTGTTGTTCGCTATGAAGCCAGCAGCGCGGCTGGACCTGCGCCGGCGCTCTTTATCGGAGATGGTGATGACGAGAGTGGGCTGGGCCGGGCTCTGCTTTCGGTTGGTGACAAGCTGAATCTGGCAGTCCGTGACACAGCTGGTGGGCCACTGTTGGATAGGTTCGAAGTCGTCCTGGCGATATGTGTCAGATACCGGGGAGCATTTGCCAGCATCATGGACGGTTAGGACGACGAACCTTGGATTTGAATACAAATATTTGATATTCGTCCGTGACCGGGACCTTGGGAAGGGGTTTGGGCATCGAGGTCGGGATTCTGCCTGTGGTCACGCCCTGAACGTAGGTCGAGCTGCCCTGTCGCTCTCTCACGTTGGGGTTCCGTTTACCGACAACGACGTAGCGAGACTGCGGAAGACGTTGGGTTAGTAGGGCAGCGATGGGGACGGCAGACAGACGGACGAGAGTGTCTGCCGGCGATGGCATTGTCAGGGACCAACCTTCCAAGACGCCCGGCCGAGGATCTGACTCCGGTCCGGGGGGACCAGGAGTACGCCGTCGAGGCCATCCATGACCGAGGCAGCCTACAAGCGGGAGCCAAAGCTAGGGTCGAACTCCCAAACGCAGAAGAGCGAACAAGAAAGGAGAGAGATGGAAGCTTGGGTTATAGGCGCATCATGAGCGGAGGATGGTCTGCGAAGGCCTTGCACTTGTAGAGTCGCGGCTCGAGTGTCGCGGATTCGTGGACGTCGGGGGGAGGGGGAGGGCTGGACGACTCCCAAGCCGCTGGGTCTCTACTTGGTGCTGCGAACTGTACTGTCTCTGGCCAGAGGCGGCAACAGCAGACAAGTCGTCGCGTCGAGCTGCGCCGAGGCAATGGGAAGCGTCGAAGGCGGGGATCCGGGCCACGGGAGGCGGGCGTCGCGGGGACGGAGGAGCGATGAAGTGGGAGATCTCAGCAAGATAATGGCGAGCGAACGGAGGGTACGACGGAGGGCACGACGGAGGGCACGGGCGGCATGGATGGGCCCGGCATACTGTTGAACTAACTCAGCGACGATCCCGCATTAGGCCCCTCGGGAGGCGTTCGATCAGGACGGGGGCTCGAGAAGGTGGGCAAGATGGGGGGCAGATGGAGGCATGAGGTGGAGGGCATGGCATGGATGGGAGGGATGAGAGGGATGGTGGAGTGGAGGGGCGCCGCTGTGGCGTGGGCGCCCATTTGCATTTGGTGCCTTAGGTTTGGCGGTGCCTTTCCGTGGCGCATTTGGCCATCGCCGCCGGTGCGTTTGCGGCGCCCGGGCACCTGCCTAGCCCAGGTCCCGTCACTGGGACTCGTCCCTAGGTGAGGTCCGGGTGTGCGTGCGCTGCAGCGGCCAGCGCCAGCGCCAGCGCCAACCTATGGATGCCAATGCCAGGGCCCCGGCGGGCAGACCCAGGCTTGGCCGCAGGCGAAATTAACATCAAACATGGACCACCACCACCACGACGCACCACACCTCACGCGCCGCAACAGCAGAGGGGTGGCCGGCTGGGAAGGGAGCAAGGAGCAGGGGGTTTGGGGGGCCCAGAAATGACGGATCGCTGCAAGATTACAAAACAGCCGGACAACGACGACATGACCGGGGGGACGCGCCTCACACTTGCCATGATACGAGTACGGAGCACCTAGGAGAACGTATGGAGTGCCTCTTTAAAAGGTATGATGCGCGATGCGGCAGCATATGGGGAACGGCGTGCTGTGTCGACGACGGCCGGAAGTGATGTGTCGTGACGGGACGGACGAGTCTTGGGTCCATATTGCTTCATCCGGCGCCGCATCTGGCTGCACTGCATCCGGCACCTGCTCCCGTGAGCCGGACTGTGCGTTCTCCCTACCCGAGCAGGTAGGTATGTACTGTGAGGTATTGCTTATGCGCGAGCACCTCGTAGCTCTCTTAGTCCGCAGGTACCTTGTTTCCGAGATTCGATAGAAATCGTTGGTCTTCTCGTGCCTCATATGCGCAGGCCGTGGCCCAGCGGTACCCCGTACCATTGCCATCGTGCCTCTTTGGGCTCGTCTTCCACCGCTCCATCCCAAACATGCTTACTCGTAAGGTACGAGTACGTATGCACGGGGCAATGGGAGATCGCTGCCAATGGCGGCAAGTTCCAGCTTTCAGACTTTCAAAGTGGCTTCATCAGCGGAAAAAGGAGAGATTACCTTAGTACCTGAGATAAGGTACTGTATCTTGCCTGGTCGACCGTACCTATTGAAAAGACCCCCAAGGCACGCCAGGCATGTACGAGTACCGTACCTTCCCAAGCGACGACGGTCGTCGACATTGGCCCAGCATCTCGCTCCTTCCTGCCGGGATCTGTCCCTCGACCCCGATGGCGGCAGTCCATGGCTGCTCCTGCTGGGGTTGCGGCTGCGGCTGTTGCTGCTGCTGCACGTTACATCCACTATGGGCAGGTTGGCTGTCGCCGCTCCTTCTGCATTTCTACGAGAAAGGCATGGCCTGGGACAAAAGTACAATGTAGCCCATACCTTACAAGTACGGCACCTGTCTATCCTGGGTCGGTTGGTACGTTTCTCTGCAGGGTCGCGATGCGCTTCCCCTGCCGTGCTGCACCACTCATCCCCAGGACCGCCGTGGACCGGCGGGTTCGCCATACCTTGCACAGTCTGCGAACAGCAGGCATCATGAGTAAGGCTCTTCTTCGTGCTTGAGTCTCGATCCAACAGCAGAGCTGCAGTCCCCCCCCGACGGCACATGGTGGGCACGAACGGAGTACGAAGTAGTCCGTACACGCATGCCGACTGCGGACAACGTCCACAGATATCTCGTCGCCGCCTTCACGAGTCTGCTTCGTCCTCGTACATGCTGGCGAGTCGTCCAAGCGGTGGACGTCAGCAATCTGACCGCTGCACCCGCAGTGGCACCCGGCCCACAAGCAGGATCACAGCCGCGGCCAATGCTTCACGGCCGCGACGGTCGTACCGGATGCTTTTTCTGCAGCAACCGGGAGCCTGTTTTCTCAAAGTCCAAGTCAGGGCCCGACTCGACGCATATCCCTCGAATGATGGTCGTCGGCGGTCAACCGACACGTCGTGCTACTCAGTGGCATGCCTCGTTGTCCAACCAGCCGGGCTGTTGGTTTGAACCAGGTAGTTGTGTCGACGCCGCGGCCAGGCCCGAACATCCGCTCTTGGGACGGTTTCATCGGGGCCAGTGGTATTAGTCTCTTGCGCCGCTGGCACTGACCATGGCCACGGGCCGGCCAAGGGCCAGGGACCAGGGACCAGGCGGACAACGAAGCCAGTCGGCGACCACACAAACACATTGCCCGCACACCCTCCAGACCCAGAGACCCAGTCGCCCACGACGTCCGAGGCGCCCAGCTGAACCCATCAGTTCCGGAGCTAGCGAAGGGATGCGAGGCCGTCTGCTGGGCTCTGCATCAAGTCCGCAGGCACGAACTGAAGTATTTGCAGCTGGATCGGATTCTCCGTGAAGGAGCCACGGCACCGGGCTTCCATCGGATGCAAAACGGTGGCGGCGCATAGACGGAGAAAAAGAAGCCTTCCAGACTTCCTCCGTGGGCGGGAGATTGGGCTTGCTGAAGACGACGACCCACTGCTCCACCCCAGGCCTTCTCGACGCCGCCCGCTTGGTCTGGAACAAGGGCGTTGGCGTCGTTTGGATTGCGGAGTGAGCTCATCGTGGACCATTCCGCATTCCTGCGTGCCAAGGCTGTACAGCAGGTCGAGGTAAGGGGTCCATGTGGCCCCAGAGTTCCACAGCAACCGCATGCGCACATTGTCGTGGTTCCGGACGTCGACGGTCTGCGGGCCGAAACGGGCACCAAGGTGGACATGTCTTCCCATCTTGGCTTCATCTCGTCACCGCAGGCCTCTGTTCGTTGGGTTGGTCTCTGCGCATGCATGGAAGCAACGGACTCGTACGAGCAACGTCGAGCTCATTGGGCGGGGGCACAGGCCAAGATGTGAAGACAACTCATGTGTTGTCTCAACGCTGTGATAGACTGACGAGGCCGTCCAACGCGATGGATGGTCTGCCAGAGACCCGTCACAACCGAGGCCCTGGCAGCACCCACAAATGCCACTTCGCATTGGCCGGTCCTCCACAACAGCACCTCATTGTGCACGGCGCAGCATCCGGCCTGGCGACATTTTCGTCTCGACGGCTCTATTGATGCCGCGGAACTGGACCACTGCAGACCAATGGGGGGAAGCCTGTCTGCCTGGACATGCTCTTGCTGCGGTCAACGGCATGTCTGCCGACAGACTTGGCCAACAATGCGTTTCCTCAGCACGGGGTAGTCCGTAACCTACGGGGCTACGGACTAAGGAGCACCGATAACCGTTTTCCTCGGCCCGTGCCCCATGATGGACATGACGGAGAAGCAAGTTCGCATCTACTAGGACCACCCCCGCTCG
The DNA here is from genome assembly GCA_029168975.1 of Purpureocillium lavendulum. Lineage (NCBI taxonomy): Eukaryota > Fungi > Ascomycota > Sordariomycetes > Hypocreales > Ophiocordycipitaceae > Purpureocillium > Purpureocillium lavendulum. Next base: position 1,866,721 of record JAQHRD010000008.1, on the reverse strand, counting down.
GACCACAATGAAGTTTGAGCCTGCCATCAACCAGTCTGGAGAGATCAAGACCTTTGTTTTTCTCAGGCCGGCAGCCACCAATCGCCAGACATGCTTGCAGCTGCCGCACACTGTTTCGCCACCGTACCGCGAGACCGCGCACCCGTCACCGTCTCCCCTTCAGGCTGAACTCTTTGATGTTGTCGACCCTGGCATCTCGCGCAGTGGCAGTGGCTTGAGCCATGAGTCGTTCATGCCACCCTTCGCGGCAGCGGGAAAGACGGTACGTTTAGCTCGTCCAATGGTTGAGCAAACTAGCGAAAGTGCTGCATCCGTGGGACAAGTTGGCAACCATGGCGATCGGCGAGACGCAAAAGGGCATGAATGCAAGTGTTCTTGTCTGAAACATTTTCACCACGTCCTTCAAGAAGGCGGCGACGGTTTGTGGAAGTGGTGGCGGCGGCGGTGATGGTGGTGGTGGTAGTGGTGCGCGGCAAGAGCTGGCTGGCGGGCGCCATTTTGTTGCTGGGCCTTGGGTGGCGTGTGGGCGAGGCTTGCAGCCTTCCCTCCCTGTGGCCGTGAGGCTGTCCTGGTGGTGCAGACATGCTCACCATGGAGATGTGACGGCGCCAGGAACGGCCTGCGTCGGTCGAGCTGGCACAAGCCTTGATCCCACCGCCGGTCCCAGAGGTGTGGTAATCCTGGGAAAGGGGCATCTCTGTGCCGTGGTGTCTGATCCGAATGGCACGCTGCCCTCGCAACCATTGGTCCGTTCTTCGCCAACATCTGAATGCTGAAGGTTGCGTTGGCACCGAGGAGTGCAGCCATCACGACCAGGGCTTGGCACAGGTAATTCTTTGTCACTTCTACTGAGTTGGATCTGCAAATTGGCGAAGATGTTACTGGGCATCAAGATGGAACGAGAGCCAGTCAAACCTCTCCGCCTGAGCTGGATGAAACGATAAGCATCGTTGCAACCATGCCTCTTGCCAATGGTCAGGACATGTTTTCCACCTCGGCGCTTCTCTGTCCCAAACCAGCTTTGGGTACCCAATTGCGGCGGCTCAGGCCATGCAGTCAGCGTGACAGATGCTGTCCAAGCTGGGTCCTCGTCTACCGTTTCTGGAAGATGGAGAGCTTGTCAAGGACGCATACTACGCTAGAGCTAGTCCGCAGGCCACGCCGTGGTACGTGGACGTCGTCTCTGCCAGCGCCTTCGGTGACGACGAACGGTCGCTCGGCCGGGACAAGGGAAAGCCCCTGCAACCCGGCCCTTCGCCAATACCGACGTGCATGCAGATGCATTGGACCGAGATACGAAGTGTCCGAGCGAACGTTTCGGTCATGACCTTGGCTGTCGTCAGTCGCTGCACGATGGCCATAGCCGACGCTCGTCGTGAGGCAGTCGGACAGGGCAACCCTTATGGCAGATCTTAGCTTGGCGCTGCAACGCCTCAGGCATCGCGTGGTCCTTTTGGACTTTGGATTTGGCCAACCACTGAGCTCGCTGGCCTTTGCAAGCAGTTGTTGCCGGGAGGATCGTGAAGGCAACAAGTGGCCATGGCGCTCGAGCCCAATGCAGGAACGTCTCATCGTCCAAGCATCGTGCTGACGCCCCCGGATGCAAGGTACGGTGGTGGGTCTGCTCCGCGACCATGAGCCTTTTAAGCAGGCTCACAGGGCCGTGGCCCGACGTCGAAATAGTCTACCGACGGGGAGGGTCGAGGTTCCTCCGCCCGGCGTCATGAACAGGCCCGATTGTGTCGACGATGTGCCGCCCGACGTGTCCTGTCTTGGGCTGATGCGGCCGCCTCCGAACAAGACGACGGCCACGACGACGGCGAGGACGACGGCCGAGGTGACGCCTCATTCAAACGTTCCCACGCCTTGTCCAGATGTGGTCCTCTCCGTCCAAGCCTCGCCCGTCTTCAGCTCCGGGGCGTCCAGAGTCCTGTCTGCCACTCTGGCTTGGGTGCGCCCCTATTCCGTCCCCTACTTCGGCTAACCCCGTGTTTGTGTCAGATCTGTACGCCGCACCGATGACAGTTTTCCCGCCGGGCGCGAGCCAAACTGCATCCAGCAACTACACCCGCCGGATTTGACTTTTTCAAAAACTCGTTTTTTTACTGTCCCGGTCTCAGCCACCGTCGTCGATCCGGGGAAAATCGACCACCTCGCACCGAAGGAACGCAGGCGCCCATGTCCTCCTGCGGGCCGCGTCCATGGATCTCGTCTGCGCGGCATGTCGGGCGCGCGCACGACAGCGGTGCCTCCCTGCAACTAATTCACAGTGCTGCCCAGTGCTCACCCCCCTTTTCCCCGGGGCCCCCCTGTCCTTGTCATCGCAGAGACCTGAATCCAAGCGTCTGAGCATGCTCGCGGTTTCCTCTTCGAGCCCTCGGTGAGAGACGTTGGCAGTGGTGAGGCTGAATCACGCCAAGCCCAAGGTGCTACCGACCCTGTTTGGGACACAAGACAGAGAGCCTGGAAGTCGATGGCGCGTGCGCTTTCACCGTATCGGATACCTTTGCGATCTCCCTCTAGTAGTTGGTTAGCTAGTACTTACCCCCACCGCCTGGTGGACTTGCCCCCCGCGATTGCTCGCATTGGGGGCCCAACTGACATCTCCGCGTTCTGGGGAACCGTCCAGGCTTTGTTGGCCGCGGGGCCCCTGGACTCTGCATACCGTTTTGGTTGGACCTCACGCGACTCAATTCCCCACGTCACTGTTTCCAAAGTTTGAATGCCAGTCAAAGAAGTGCTCGCTGGCATCTTTGGGTGAATGGGGCGTTGCCCGGGCCAGGGGAGGGCCGGCCAACCTCTACATACATACAAGTGCAGTACAATACCTTTAACCTTGCAAACCTGTGTTCTCTCTCTCCCTGGCCCTCCCGTTGAGACCAAGTGACATGACCTCGACCATACCAACGCTGTAACGCCAGAAGGAAACCATTGTCGGATAACCCTAAACCGGAAAATGCTTTGGAAAGCCAAGGGCGATGGTGCGGTCTGCGGCAGGGTCCTGCCATGATGGGAAGCCTGACGGAATATACTGACGCTGCGCCGACCACAGATGGCGTGCGCTGCCTCAATCGGCTCCCCCGTTCAACATATCGGCAGCGTAGAGACCGGGGCTAAACGCTGCAAGGCCGTTCTCTTACAGTACTGTCAAGAGGAGGGGAAGATCTCTTTGCCTAAATGTCGTCCACCGGGCCTCTCCATCCGTTCGACGGCTTGCCGTGACGAGCTCGGAGCTCGTACGCCTTGGCCTTGCTGGTCCAGCTGTGCGATTCCTCAGTCAGCATCATCGTCCCTCACCGCGGTCGGGGAGGCGCTCGAGGACTCACATCTTGACGCTGCCGTCGTCCCCACACGACGCCAACATGCCGGGATCGGCCGGGTTCCATGCCACGGCGTTGCACCGCGGCACATGCCCCGGCAGCCTCTCAACGGCCGCACCGATGGTCTTGTGCCAGATCAGAATGTTGCCGTCATCGCTGCCGCTGACCACGAAGCTTTCGTTGGCACCGCCGAATGCGCTCCTAATCAGGTAGTCGCCTCCTGTGTGTCCCAGGAACTTCTGGACCGAGTTTCTTGAAACCAAGTCGATGAGCTGTGCCTCGTTGTCCTGCTTGTTGACGAGCAGGTGCCGCGAGTCCTGGCTTATGCTTACCGATGTCGGTCTCGATCCAAGGTCTAGGTCGTACTCGAGCTCGCGCGTCACGGCATTGTAGACGTGAATGCTGTTATTATCGTCCACGGCTACAAGCCAGCGGCCATCCGGGGAGCCACATATGTCCTGGACGCGATGCTTCTTGCCCCAGCAAGTCATTTGGTCGCCTTGAACATTGAAGTTGCATATGCTGGAGTTCTTATCCAGGGATCCTAGAACGAACGAGGAGCTATCAGCAGCCCACACGCAGCCGCTGACTGGTTCCTCGAACTTCCTAATCTTCTTGAGAAGGGTTCCGTTCTAGGCGACGACAAGTCAGTTTCGCTCTGCAACTGCAATGGTTTCGTGGGATGAAGGAAGTACCGACCTTGGCGTCCCATAGTCGCGCAAACTTATCTTGCGAACAAGTCACGATAAAAGCGTCATTAGGGCTCCATGAAATATTACCCACGCCCTTTTCGTGATCGCCCAAGGTGTGTAACTCAGCGAAAGTTCTGGTATCATAGATCGTGACACTGTCCCTGCTTCCGCCCGTGGCCAGTTTCGAACCATCATGCGAGAACTGTACTTGCCAAATCTCGCCGAGGCTGCTCAGATCCAGGGCGACTTCGCTGGGGAAGTTGCGTCTATCGCAGAAGTGATCGGAGTAGAGAGATGGCGACGAGGCCGCCGTGTGATAAAGGCAAGTGTCAATCTGCCTCTGCTTCACCTGCTCCAAGAGCACGGCCAGGCGGGTTTCGGGTAACATGACCGACGGGGAGATGCAGCCTAGTGGCGGATACGGTTAGGATACCGGAGTCAGACGTTCTCACCAGGATGGAGCACTCACGTGAAAGCTCTGAGAGCAACATCCGTCGTGATTGTCCCTGGGCCCCGTCCCAGTTGGCCTTGGCCTTGAGGTCCTCCGTGGAGCGGCACATCAGCAGGCTCGAGAGGAAATGGAGCTTGCCTGTGTCCTGGTACAATGGTGTCAGTTCTCCACGCAGAACAGTGAGTGCTCGGCCTGTGTCCCGCTCCTCCAAAAGCTCCAGGAACTTTTGCTGCCGCAGCCAGCACTTCATGAGGTTCCGATCTGAACCCGGGGCAAGGACCAGACCGTTACCTTGACCCCCACCGGCGTCCGCAACGGTCGCACCCGTCAAGAGCTTCTCCGCTTCGGCCCAGGATCCGCTGAGCACAGCCGACCGAAGGGCGGCGACTGTGCTGCTCTCCAGGTCATAGCCGCTGTCCCGGCTGACGCTCTCCGCTGCGGCTTGATAGCCCATATCTGACAATGCCTGTATCAATATCCTTGTGACCTCTTCGCGGTTATGGCCGAAGTACGTCGACGGCCGATCTGCCACCATGGACTTGTCGGCCCCGTTAGACGACGAGCCATTCGTAGCACGGGCAGCCTTGCGGCTGCCGTTTGTGACACCCGGCAGATCCGGGGCAGCGGCGGACCCGTTGGACCGAGCCGCGGCATCGCCGTTGGACTGGCCTGGCGGGGCACCGTCGGCCAACATATGTATACTATCACGTCGTCTCCGCTTGGGGGCGTGCTCGACAGCGGCTCCAGCAGCAGCGGCGGGAGCGGCAGCGGCGGAGGCGGCGGCAGGCCCAACTGATGAGACGGCCGAGAGTCCCAGTGTCTGCGGACTCGAAGACCGCCGTCGTCGGCCCAGGACCTGAGGCGGTGGACTTCGGGCTCCGGGGGCTCTAGCTGTGGAGGATTCTATATTCGCGGCAGCTGTGGCCCGGGAAGCGGCGCCTTGCTCGTGGTCGAGAGGTGGCGTTTGGGGGATGGGTGCTGAGATGGCGGTGTTGGAAGAAGCTTGGGCGGGTTGCGGAGTGGCTGGGCTGTCGGAGGCGTCAATGGGGGAACGAAGGTCGCGAGTGTGGTCCACGACGACCTCTCCGCGGCTGGGTACCGCGGTGGGATCAGAGGGACCGATGGAAGGAGCTGGCCAGCAGCCAGGCGTCGACGGGAGCCGACGCGGACGCGAGCCTGGGTCGGCGGCGGGTCAACGACGCAGAAGGCCGGCCCTTTGCGTGCGTGTCGAGCGGGAGGAGGCGGGCAGGAGGCAACTGTCGACAGTGCCAGGGAGCCAAAGGCCGGCGGCACATGTGAAGCCCACGACCTCGAGGACGTTTGTCAGCGTTTGACCGTGTCCCTTGAGCGGCGGCGCCGATGCTGCAGCCAGGCGTGTCGGCAGGTGCGTCGGCAGGTGTCGTCGGGCAGGTCGGTCGCGGGGAGGAACGAAGCGTGTCTATGCGGGATGTCGGCGTGGCATAGATGGAAGCGGCGGAGCTGCTGGGGTTGGTGCAGGTATGGAAGGGGTTGAGGTGTCGTCGGGAGAGGGCGAGGTAGGACGGATGGGGGACGCAGGCGGCGGGCGAGTCAAGGGCCTGAGGCCAAGGTTGGGAAGGTCAGGTAGGGAAGGCAAGGCAAGGCAAGGTTAGCGGCGGCTGGCAGCTGCTCAGGTGGCGTGCGAGCTCTCCCCGCCAGTGTAGGAGATGGCCTACCGACCCGGACGCCAGCCAGCATGGTTCCCGTCACTGGCGGAGGAGTCCTCCAGCTGGGAAGGCACTGGAGGGTGCCCATGGGCGGTCGACTAGGTACTCGTAGACCACACCTCAGCGGTCGCCTGCTGCCACGGCAGAGTTCGGGGCGGCGAGGTGGGCTAAGCGGGCGCTGTGGGCCCCCGCGGGCGGTGGACGGGCACTGAATGGCCACCGAACGGCCAGCCGCAGCCCGCCTGGGCAGGGTCGCAGCTGTGCTCGCTGAGTGGAGGACCGTTGCAGCGCTGGCGGGCCTCCCCGCGCATCCATTCCATTCCCATGGACGGTGCAGGTGCAGGTGCCTGCCTCTGTTCGGACCCAGGTTGGCTCGGCTATCGCCTGGCACCATGGGTTTCGGCTGCATCTGGCAGCGGGGAACTGCGGCGACACTACAAGTACGAAGGAGGTACCTTTACCGCCAGGCATTTGCGAGACGCTCGAATCAATACCTTGAACTTGAACTACAGTACCCCCAGATACGAAGAACCCATTTGGCATGACCTCTCTGTTGCAGCCCAGAGGGACGCGGCAGGCACGCAGAAGAGGGGGGTGGGTGGTGGTCCGCTGAGGCAGTTGACAGCCCAGCAGCTCCCCCCAAAGCCGCTATCGATGACGTCTCCGGGCCGTTGTCCTCGCCCTTATCGCGGCCGCGCCGCTGACTCTCGTCTCGGGCCAAAGGCGGCCAAAGCGGTTGGCCACCACGAGATGCCGGACGTGGGCCAGACACAGTAGCAGTGCCCAACCAGCCCAGGCACCGATATCATCCAAAGTGCGTGAGGAAGGTCATGCCCTGTCGAGCGCTGCCGTCCTCATCAGGATCTCGCCCTCCGTCACCCGCATCTCTCCGATGCTCGCCCTCTGCGAGAGGCGGGCGAACCGGGCATGCCAGGTCATGCAAGGACGGAATGGGTGCTCGGCCCCGCCTCCAAGCACAGGCAGGGCGTGTCACGCCCAGCCAGCCCGCGGCCAGCAAGACGGCGCCGAGGCCAGCGCAAAGGCTTGGGTTGCTTGGATGTTGGGAAGGCTGCCGTGGGCTCCATGGCGCCAGCCCCCAAGCGGCCCCGTCAAGTGACTCGGATCAGATGAAAGACGCATCCATGTCCTAACACAGGCATGGGCGACGATCGCTCCAGCTTGGCGAGGTGACGGACAGACGGACGCGCACTGGCTTGACCGACTCCTTGACTCGTTTGGCTCTGGATGGCCCGCTTTGCGGTACGCTGAGGCGTGCGATGCTGTTGCATACCTGGCCACGACGACTAGGGCCGTCTGCGTCTTGTGCTGCCGCGAGTTGGACATTGCCATGACGCTAAATGACACACGAGGACGCGTACCTCGTCGACCTTCAAACTCGGCTCATGTAGTTCGCAGGGAGTAAGCTGTCTTTAGGCGCTATCGACCAAGGGCACCAAGAGACACGGCACGCCATGTGACGAGTGATGCGGCACTCCGCGTCATCTGGCACCCCCAGCCACGGCAAAGCTCCCGACGCTTTGGCGGCGCGTGTGCGGCAGAGGCAGCAGGATGGTGAGATTAGCCAGCGACCCTGCGGCGGTCCCAAGCTCGCGAACGTGCGTACGGCCCGCATCATCGGGTGACGCCTGTCCCTGCTAGGCTCCCAAATTAACCGCGTATGGCCCTCCCGAAAAGAACGCAGAGGCGCAACGATGGTCGCGTTGTACGCGTAGTACGAAGCACAGGGCTCCATGGAGCAACTGCCGTCCTTGCACAAAGTGCTTGCATGAGTCGCCGAGAGCCAAGAGTGGGAGGGAGGGACAAGGACTCCCGTCAAATCAGGTCACGTGCCCACGCCGGATGCCGCTGAGCCTGACGGAGCGAATGCCACGCAGCGAGGCATCTGAGTCGGCCGGCGGTGCCAGCGCTTGAGGTCGCAAGGGCCGGTCGGTCGGGGACTCCGCCACCTGTGGCGTCGCCAGCAAATCGCAGCACTGAGGCGCCTGCCCGCCAGGGCCGCGACGCAACTTTAGTGCCCTCCGGCGCTGCTCCACTATTGGGCTCTGGGCTCTCCAAACCACCACATGTGTCCGCGTTGCATTGCGAGTCCTCCCCATCAACCCCGTAAACACCATCACCCGCTCCGATCCCGCCTCGCCTCACCTCGCATCGCTTCAGCGCCTTGATTCTCTCCCCTGCCTGCGTTGCTGTTGCTCCAAGACCGGAGAGGCAGCGCACACGTCCTCCTCGTTTACGGCGCCGACCTGGACGTTGAACTCCCCGCGACCGTTTAAGGAGAACCGCTCTCCGCCCCCCTCCAAGCGTCAACCCGCCCAGCGACCGAGGAACCGCGCCTTCGAGAGCGTCTGCGTCACGACACCAGCAACGTCCGTCCGCTGACGGGATAACAACGCCCTGCGAAATTCATCGAGAGCATACCCATCGATACGCGACCATGAGCAACACCCTCGCCACGCCGGGTGGCATCTCGGATCCCGCCCTCATCCAGTGAGTCCCTGCCCACCCACGTCCGTGCCATCGACGTCTCGTCTGACCACGTGCGCCATAGGCTTGTCAACAAGCTGCAGGATGTGTTCGCGACCGTCGGTGTCAACAACCCCATCGACCTTCCCCAGATCGCCGTCGTCGGCAGTCAGTCCAGCGGCAAGAGTTCCGTCCTCGAGAACATTGTCGGCCGAGACTTGTGAGTGTCCCACCGACCCCTCCCACGCGCGGCGTGGCGACCCCCCTAACAGTAATGCTTCCTAGCCTTCCTCGAGGCTCCGGTATCGTGACGCGGCGGCCCCTCGTCCTGCAACTCATCAACCGCCCCGCGCAGGCCAACGGCGTGAAACAAGATGACATCTCTACCGCCACCGATAAGGCCGCGAACCCCGACGAGTGGGGAGAGTTCCTCCACATCCCCGGTCAAAAATACTACGACTTCACCAAGATCCGAGAAGAGATTGCTCGCGAGACCGAGGCCAAGGTCGGCAAGAATGCTGGCATCTCGGCCGCCCCGATCAACCTGCGCATCTACTCCCCCAATGTCCTCACCCTGACGTTGGTCGATTTACCTGGCCTCACCAAGGTCCCGGTCGGCGACCAACCCCGCGATATCGAGCGACAGATCCGAGAGATGGTCCTCAAGTATATTGGCAAGTCCAACGCCATCATCCTGGCCGTCACCGCTGCCAACATCGATCTGGCCAACTCGGACGGCCTGAAGCTTGCCCGTGAGGTCGATCCGGAGGGCCAGAGGACCATTGGTGTTCTGACCAAGGTGGACCTCATGGACGAAGGAACCGACGTCATCGATATTCTGTCCAACCGCGTCATTCCCCTGCGGCTGGGCTATGTCCCCGTGGTCAATCGCGGCCAGCGAGACATTGACAACAAGAAGGCCATCAACCAGGCCTTGGAGGCTGAGAAGAACTTCTTCGAGAACCACAAGGCCTATCGCAACAAGAGCTCTTATTGCGGCACCCCCTATCTGGCTCGCAAGCTGAATCTCATTCTTATGATGCACATCAAGCAGACCCTTCCCGATATCAAGGCACGAATTTCGAGCTCCCTGCAAAAGTACACGAGCGAGTTGGAAAGCCTTGGGCCGTCCATGCTGGGGAACAGCGCCAACATTGTCCTCAACATCATCACCGAGTTCACCAACGAGTGGCGCACGGTCCTGGACGGCAACAACACAGAGCTGTCGAGCACGGAGCTGTCTGGCGGTGCCCGTATAAGCTTCGTCTTCCACGAACTCTACTCGAACGGCGTCAAGGCCATCGATCCATTCGATGTCGTCAAGGACGTCGACATTCGAACCATCCTCTACAACTCCTCGGGTTCCTCGCCTGCGCTTTTCGTTGGTACGACCGCCTTTGAGCTTATCGTCAAGCAGCAGATCAAGCGGATGGAGGATCCCAGCTTGAAGTGCGTGTCGCTGGTGTACGATGAGTTGGTGCGGATACTGTCACAACTTCTCGGCAAGCAGCTGTACCGGCGGTACCCGGGGTTGAAGGAGAAGATGCACGGAGTGGTCATTGCCTTCTTCAAGAAGGCCATGGAGCCCACCAACAAGCTCGTCCGGGACCTTGTGTCCATGGAGGCGTGCTACATCAACACGGGTCACCCCGACTTTTTGAATGGTCACCGAGTAGGTATCGCTACCTTGTACTGAGGAGCTGAGGCTAACGAGATTGCCAGGCCATGGCCATCGTCAACGAGCGCTACAACCCTACCAAGCCCGTCCAGGTCGACCCCAAGACCGGCAAGCCGCTGCCTCAGTCTTCTACTCCGAACAGGGCGGCCAGCCCGACGGTGCCCGAGGTGGACGGCAACGCAAACTCGGGCTTCTTCGGCAGCTTCTTTGCCGCCAAGAACAAGAAGAAGGCCGCTGCGATGGAGGCGCCGCCCCCGACCCTCAAGGCCTCGGGCACGCTCTCGGAGCGTGAGAACATTGAAGTCGAAGTCATCAGTGCGTCTTTCTTTCCAATCGATGCATTGCGACTGCTAACACAGTGTACAGAGCTCCTCATCTCGTCGTATTATAACATTGTCAAGCGTACCATGATCGACATGGTGCCCAAAGCCATTATGCTTACTCTCGTTCAGTATGTACCTGCTGCAATGACAGCGACAAAGCTTTTGCTGACAAAGGACCCCAGGTTCACCAAGGATGAGATGCAGCGCGAGCTGCTCGAGAACATGTACCGAACCGACACGCTCGATGATTTGCTCAAGGAGAGTGACTTCACCATCCGCAGGAGAAAGGAGTGCCAGCAGATGGTGGAGTCGCTGGGCAAGGCCAGTGAGATTGTCAGCCAAGTCCAGTAATCGAAACCGCCTCGCCACGACTTCTCGCCGACGCCTCGGCGCGCGGCGCATGATTGGGGTCCTCTCGGGGGCCGCCAACGCACTCTTGACGAACGCGAGGACTCTCCCCATTTCTTTTTCGATACCACGGACAGTCACAGGCTTAGAGTAGACGCACGAGTAATGAGTCATACGGGGAGAGCCGGTGGATGGGTGGAAAAAGGGGGGGGCGCGACGCGCGAGCGGCAAGAGGGAGGGACTCTGGAGGCGAATAAGCCTGGTGTGAGTTGCGCAGTGGGCGGAGGGCTGGCTCTTATGTGTGAGTGTCGTCCTGCAGACAACCTAGATGAAGAGGCATTTATTTTATTTGACCTTAATATTGACATGCGGTGCTCTTGGCTCTCTGAGTCGTGTGAGATGGCGTATAAGTGGTGACATGGGCGGCGGCTATGTACATGGGAAGAGGGTATGCATCTTGCGCCCTGCTGTGAGATCATAACTTGGAGTTCGGCTTGGCGAGCTCAAAAGCTCCGTCCGCCACGTCGTAATCCTTGCCCTTTGTCCACCCGAACCAGCCCCTGAGAACGTCCTCGGCCCCCTCGCCCGGCGCCAGCGCGGCACCCTCGTAGCCGTCGCCGGGCACGCCCCGCCCCTGGCCGTACGTGGCCGGGTCGCCGGGCGCGTCGCCCTGCTGCTTGACGGCGAGGCAGGGGGTGCCGCGGAGGGTGACGGCGGGCCGCTGGTCGCCCTCGCGCGCGGGGTCGCCCTCGAGCTCGGCGTACTCGAGGACTGGGGCCACGCAGGCGTCGGTGCCGTCGAAGACGCGCTCCCACTCGGTGCGCGTCCGGGAGCGGAAGACGTCGGCGAGGACGGCGCGCAGCGCGGGCCACTCGTCCGGGTCGTAGCGGCGCGACTCCCAGCCCTGGCCCTCGAGGCCGAGACCGCGCACGAGGGCGTCGAAGAACTGCGGCTCGAGCGCGCCGACGGACACGTAGCGCCCGTCCTTGGTGGTGTACGTGTCGTAGTACGGGCACCCGCCGTCGAGGAGGTTGCGGCCGCGGCCGCGGCTGCCGAGCGGGCTCTTGAGCATGAAGCGCGGGAAGGTGGCGAGGTAAGAGGCGCCGTCGACCATGTTGGCCTCGACGACCTGGCCGCGGCCGGAGGCGGCGCGGGCGAGGAGGGCGAGCAGGATGCCCTGGAAGAGGGTGGCGCCGCCGCCGGCGAAGTCGGCGAGCAGGTTGACGGGCGGGTGCGGAGTGTCGTCGGCGCGGCCGAGCAGGCCGAGGGCGCCCGAGACGGCGAGGTAGTTGATGTCATGGCCGGCCATGTCCTTGTAGCGGCCGTCGCGGCGATAGCCCGTGAGGCGGCCGTAGACGAGGCGCGGGTTCAGCGGCATGAGGTCGTCGGGCCCGAGGCCGAGGCGCTCGAGCACACCCGGGCGGAACGGGTCGATGAGCACGTCGGCGCCCGCGGCGACAAGCTCGCGCACGAGCCGCACGCCGCGCGCCGACTTGAGGTCCACGGCCAGCGACGCCTTGTGCCGCGTGAGGTTGTCCTGCGAGACGCCCGCGCCGCCGCCGCCGCCGGAGGAGGCCCGGTCGATGCGTAGCACGGAGGCGCCCGCGTCGGCGAGGAGCATGCCGCAGAACGGTCCTTGCGCGGGGGAGGACACATCGGTCAGTTCTCATGTCGTGGTGCTGATCGAAAAGGAGGGGGACGTGCTCCGCGTACCTGGGGCGAGGCCGGCGAACTCGAGGACCTTGATGCCCGTGAGGGGCGGCGGTCCGGTGGCCATGATGCTGGGTTTCGGCTTTCGTCTTTGGACTCTCGAGCGCTGCAATGGGACTTGTGAAAAACGAAAAGCAATCAAGAAAACATCAATGGCATAGGAGGGCCGGAATTGTCGGCCGTGCACCGGTCGTGATCATGACCGAGAGTGAGCATGCAAGCTCGCAGACCCTGGACCGGTTGAATGGTGGTCAGTGGTCAGTGGTCACTGGTCGCTGGGCCTCGGCTCCACGAACCGCCAGCGGCGGCGCTGTCACTCAGCCGGCCCCGCTGTGGGGAGCCGCGGGGTGCGGAGGAAACAACGGCGTCCGCCTCCGTGCCTGGCTCCTTCCACGCCCGGGTTGAGGTTCATCCACAACTTGCAAGCCAAGCTGCCGACGCGGCCTCACGTGAGCCGTCTGCTGTACGAGTATGTACGTCCATTGTACCGACCAATTCAACCAGATGATCAAGGTACATGTACACTTTCTTCCCTGTTTTACGGCCATAGCTATGCAGAACTTCCCACAGCCGCCCAGGCCCCCAACTACATACCACGCCCCTAGCCAGACGGGTTGCCGTTAAAGACCAGCAAGTTCGGCGTATCGGCACTGAGAACCTTGGTGATGGCATCCTTCGTGGCGAGCTCCTTGATGCGATCGCAGACGCCGCCGCCCGAGATGCCCTCCAGCGCGCCGAGGTAGGCCGCGAGGCCGACGACGTGCGGGCTCGCCATGGACGTTCCCGAACCGAGTTCCTTTTTTGTCGAGCACACGCGTCAGCAAAACTCATTCATCGTCAGGGAGAGGAGAGAGAGAAAAAGAGAGAGAGAATAAGAACCCAAAACAGGGGGCGGACACGTACCGTCCCGCCGTCAATCTGGGTCGAGTTGATGTCGACGCCGGGGGCGAAGACGTCGACCAGGGCGCCAAAGTTGGACCAGTCAGGCATCGCGTCGTCCATGTCGGACGCTGCGACGGTGCACACGCTCGGCTCCGACGCGGGCGAGAAGTCCTTGACGTCGTAGCCGTAGTTGCCGGCCGCCACGCCGACGAAGATGCCCGCGTCGACGAGGGCCTTGGACGCGGTGTTGACCGTCTCCGAGTAACCTCCCGTCAGGCTCATGTTGACGACGATGCCCTTGGGGCACTTCTTCTTGCAGCCCGCGTACCGCGCGATGAACTCGAGCCCGGCGATGACCCTCGACCAGGGGCCTGAACCCAGGTTGTCGAGGACCTTGATCCCATAGATCTTGGTCTTCTTGGCCACGCCATACGTCTTGCTGCCGATGGTGCCGCCCACGTGCGTCCCGTGACCATGGCCGTCCTCAGGCTCGCCGTCGACAAAGGACTTTAGCATCTTGGCACGGCCCTCGAATTCCTTGCCGACATTGCGTCAGTCACTCCCTCGAGGCAGCCCTCGAGCATGCCGCTCACACAAGTTGGGGGTTGTGGGGGACGGTATTTAAACGTACGGGAATCTCTGCCTTGACACCTGTGTCGACGACAAAGGCGCAAGTGCCTTCGCCGCCGCTCGAATCGTACTCGTACTCTGTAGCATGCGGCTTGCGGCTCGAGACGCGCGCGAGGCCCCAAGTGGCGTCGTGCTGCGACACATATTCGGCGATGCTGACCACGTAGTCTTGCTCGATGAACTCGACCTACAGACATGTGCACACACAGACGCCGCGTCAGTCTAAACGAGCCAGAGCCCACTTACCACCACCGCCATTTTCCTACGTAAACGCCCGCTGCATTGGCTTGGCTTTGCCATGGGTGCTGGGCGCCCAAGTAAATCACAAAGAAAGAAAGAATTGGAAACGAAAAAAAAAGAGAAAAAAGTCAACGTACCTGCGGGTGATCGCGCAGGCTCGCCAGCTCGTCGGCCGTGAGCGTCGCGCTGAAGCCTTTGATCAGCTTGCCGTAGCGGTGCTTGGGCTCCACGCCGACCGAAGACGGCACGTCCTCGGCGACGGAGAAGTCGCTGCCTCTGTCGCCCCTGAGCTTGACGATGTACTGGTTCGGGACGAGCTGCGCCCCGCGCGGGACAAGCAGGGGCGCTGGCTCTTCGCCCCTCGTGAGCGGCGTTTGCGTGGCCAACGCGGCCGCCTGGAGAGGCAGCACGGGGAGCAAAGCGGACAGCTTCATTTTTGAATGGGCTATTATTCACCCGGGGGGGAAAGGGGGGGGGGGCTCTACGCCAGTGACTTGGACGAGTTGCCCACAGGACTGGGCCAATCTCGATGCTCCCGGGCGGGTAGGGCGTGGTATATGTATAACACAGAAGCCCTCGATTCATGGTGCTTCCCTTTGTCGCCCTCTTGCTGTCTCCAACAGTTGTGCCTCTTCAACCCGCGCCGCATCGGCGTCGAGGTCCAGAACGCGAGGCGCCGGCGATGCGGGAGAGAAAAAGCCTGTACACCTTCCCGTTCGAGGCGCTGCCCGTATCGTCGCCAAGCCTCACCGCGGGGGAGGAAGTAATGTATGCAACTACGCAGGATAGTTGGGAGGCTGTTGGCCGTGCGGCTCTGGTGATCTGTCACTTCTCCCCCCAAGATACAGCCGCCCCGTTCCCGACTTGATGGGCGTCACACACACACACACACACACACACACACACACACACACACAAAGAGAGAAATCCTTCAGTGCCTATGGAGGTACTCACAATCACAGCACGGCGCATTACACTACATGTACATTGGGACCTGCAAGTTCCTTCCTAGTCGCACTGCAGACGGTTAGCCGTGCCGAGACCATTGGCCTCTAAAGTTTCCTTTGCATCTGGTGGGCTGAGAGACGCTCCGCGCTCTGCCCTGACTGTCGTTATACGTACGGACTACGGACTACCTCGTGATACACAAGCTACGGTGCCTGGGGTAGGTGAGAACCTTTGTCATGTACCGCCCTCAGTAAGCTCACAGCAACCCTGGTCTCAGCTCAGCCCATCTCACAGGAACGCTGCGTCACGTCTCAATGTCGACTGCTCTTGTACGGACTAGGTAATACGCAGTAGTTACTGTACAGTACTGTACTTATTGTACTGTACTGTAGTCCGTACCTCAGTAAGTTTTCTTACCAACATCCCTTCTCCCCGTCCGCTCCCTTCCTTCGCGCGATGTGAGGCACTGCCTACCGTACTGTTCCGGACAACACCCCCCAAGGTCCAATGGGCGGGGTGACCGCTGTGATGCCCTGATGGGATGCGAACCAACACGGCCCCTGCTTGGAAAAGGCTCTCCGCCGGCCTGCTTGCTTTGGGCTTTGACTTCCGAGACGCTCCTCGGCTCTCGACTGGCCCGCGAAGCTGGAGGATCTGTACGGACTGCGGCATAGAGACCAGGTGCGACTCAAGGTTGGGGGGGATCGATCCACGTCGGGTTCGGACAGGTCGGGCAGAAAGCACTTGACATGTACGAACGAAAGGTACAGTACAGTACGGACTACCTTGCAGTACAGACTCCAAATGTCAGCACATACTGTACTGCCGGTTGGCCGCGTACCTGACTGCTCTGCGCAGGCTGCATGTTAGTCCTCCTTAGATGTCTCGATTTGGCAGGCGACAAGGGTCTCCGGAGATGGGGCCGGAAAGCGGGGCCGCCGAGCCCTCGCCCGACGATCCGGTCAGGCTCGTCGGGCCTCCCCGCTCTGACCAGCTTCTTCACTTCCCTCCTTCACGCGCAAAGACAGTCCAAGATGGTTTAAAAGTTTCATAATGTTCGTCATAGGGTGAATGCTCAATGGCGGGACAATCTATCGAAACCATGTACCAACGACTCAAACACGATCGTCGTCAGAAAACAAAAACGCGGCCGGTCCAGCTGGCTTCAGTCCTCCACACGCTTCGGGGGAATCACCACCATGTTGTTTCCTGGCATGCCACAACGCCTCTATGCAGCTCGCCCAGCACGAAGGGAATCGTCGCAATGCAAATCAATGGGGCACGTGGCCATGTCGACTCCGAAAAACTCCAAAAACCCAAACGAATCCGTCATCATCAAGGAAAATGTGCCATAACCGTTACCGTCACGCACTCGCTTAGGCCCACCAGTCGCCCTGGTCGTGCATGGCCTGCGCGACCTTGACGAAGCCGGCAATGTTACTGCCGGCCACCAGGCTGGGAAGCTCGCCCTCCTTGGCCTCGACGTACTTCTGCGCCGTCTCGAGGCCGGCGGTGAAAGCGTTCTTCATGATGCCCTTGAGCTTCTCGTCAACCTCCTCCGACGTCCAGTTCAGGCGCTGGCTGTTCTGGGCCATCTCGAGACCCGAGACGGCGACACCGCCGCAGTTGGCGGCCTTGCCGGGGGCGTACCAGATGGACTGGCTGCCCTGCTGGCGGCGCTGCTCCTCAAAGATGTCGATGGCGTCCTGGGTGCAGCCCATGTTGGAGCCCTCGGCGACGACGAGAACGCCCGCCTCGACGAGCGCGATCGCCTCCTCACGGCTGACCTCGTTCTGGGTGGCGCAGGGCAGCGCAACATCGACCTTGCCGACGTGGGTCCAGGGGCGGGCACCCTCGATGTACTTGTACTTGCCGACGTGCTCGAAGTCGGTCAGGGCGCGGCGCTCGGCCTTGAGGGCCGCAATCGTCTCGATGTGCTCGGCGGTGAAGGCCTCCTTCTCGGCGACGAGCGCGCCCTTGGAGTCGGACAGGGAGACGACGGTGCCTCCGAGCTCAATGATCTTGAGGGCGGCGTACTGGGCGACGTTTCCGGATCCCGAGATGGCGACGCGCTTGCCGGCAAAGCTGCCGCGGCCAGCGTGCTTGAGCATGTGCTCGACATAGTAGACGACACCGTAGCCGGTGGCCTCTGCGATGCTTGTCAGCGACGGGCGCATTTATCGTCCGATTTCAACCACACGTACCAGGTCGGATCAGGCTGCCACCCCAGGTGAGGCCCTTGCCGGTGAGAACACCCTCCCAGCGATTGCGGGCCTGGCGGTAGGCGCCAAACATGTAACCAATCTCACGACCGGAGACGCCAATGTCACCGGCGGGGACGTCGGTATCCGCGCCAATGTGCTTGGAGAGCTCGCGCATGAAAGCCTGGCAGAAACGGCGAATCTCGGCATCACTCTTGCCCTTGGGGTCGAAGTCGGCGCCACCCTTGCCACCGCCCATGTTCACTGCGACAGGTCAGCTTACCAAGTCTTTGGTCATGCGCGCGCCGAGGATTCCGACTCACGGCCAGTGAGGGCATTCTTGAAGATTTGCTCGAAGCCGAGGAACTTGAGACTACATCCGGCTGTCAGATTCGCTTCTCACGTCAAGGCCACCGTGGGGGCTCGGCAGGTACGCACATGGAGAGGTTGACGGTGGGGTGCAGACGCAGGCCGCCCTTGTACGGGCCCAGGGCCGAGTTGAACTGGACGCGGTAACCGCGGTTGACGCGCAGGTGGCCCTTGTCGTCCTCCCAGACGACGCGGAACTGGATGACGCGCTCGGGGATGGAGCAGACTTCGAGGGCGGTGCGGTACTCGGGGTGCTCCTTGAAGAGGGTGCTGTCCTCGAGGGTGCTGGCGAGCTCTGCAGGCAGACAGGTCAGCGGGTTACGGGCGGAGACAACGACGGCTCGCGAAGCAGAGAGGCAACCAACCTTTGTAGGCCTGCTGGAACTCAGGCTCGGCGGGGAGTTGCGACATGGTGTCGGCGACCTGGAGTTTGATGTGCATTGGGGGTGGATGGCGGTGGTGAAGGCGGGAGAAGAGAGGGTTGCTTCGCGGCAGGCGGGAGTGGCCCTTTTGTTTAATCCAGGAACGGACGGAATCGACGACGACGACACTGGCGAGGGGTGTGGCACAAGAAAAGCAAGGAAGCAGCAGGTGGCACGGCAGCAGGGGAGACCGGGGAGGCGAGTGGACGATAAGATGGGCAAGAGATAAGGTTTCTAGATGGGAGGCGGACGCGAGTTTATATAAACGGACTACGGACGAGAGCGGCGGGCGAAGATGGGACGAGTAGCGAGTAGCGGGAGTAGTCGTAGGAGCAGGAGGAGGGGCGGTCTCCGCGACTCGGGGATCCGAGTCGTGTGTGTACGAGTAAGAGGGTAGTGTAAGCGCATCCCGTCTCATCTCATCTCATCCCATCCCATCCCGACCGTAGTTCGGCGGGTGCGGACGCGGCGGGCAACGCGGGAGGAGGCGTGACGTTACGTCCCTCCCTGCTCCGTGTGTGAGTGCGTCTCTCTCTCCCGCCGCCGTTTCGCGCGGTGCCTGGGCGCCGGGGCTGGCTGGGCTGGCTGCGGCGGCGGCGGCGGCGGACGAGAGGAGGAGGCGAAACATGCACCAGAGAGGCTCCGAAAGTCGCTCTGGCAGGGGTCCATCGTTTCCGGGGCGCGGAAGTTGGAACGGACGGTCGCGTGGGCGCGGTGGGGAGGGCAGATAGGTAGCCGCAGCTAGGGGATTAATTGGTGGCCAGGGGCCGGGAGCCTTATCAGTTGGCGACGCAGGGCGACGGGGCCGGGGGGTGGGCGAGTGGAAAGCAAATAGAAAAGGGTAACAGCCATTCAGGACGCGGCGGCGACTCGGCAGTCGGAGCGAGGGAGGGGAGGGAGACGTCCATCCGTGAATGGTCGCCGTGCAGGTGCGTCTCTCGTTCGGGCTGGCTTGGGCTGGCCTGTCGGGGGTGGCGGGCAAGGCGTCGCCGGGCGCCGTCGTGGATGGTAGCGGACGCCGCCGCCCGCCTGGGGACGCGTCGCAGACGGGGATCGATGGATGGACGGGCAGACATGGGATGGCTTGCGATGGCGATTTCGGGCGGGATGGATGGTGTGAAAAGACCAACAACAACAACAGCAGCAGCAGCAGCAGCAACGACAACGACGAGTGGCGCCCGGGGATGGACGGGATGATGGGTTCGGTACGGTACGGACTACAGTACGGTGGTTTCCGTCCGTTTGGCAAGAGCGTTTGTTGCTCGCGTGCAGCCCTGCTGCGCCTGCCAGTCGTCGCGGCCAATCTTTGGCGGCCCCGTAAGTAGTAGCTACGAGTACACATGACTGACGACAACCTGAGGTGTCGAATATTCACATGCTCGCTGCAAAGGGCAGGAACGCCCAGGATCGTTGCAACTCCATGCTCGTACATCTGCGGCAACGCATTTCCATCATCACCATCTGCAGCAATGAACCGCTCTGGTGACGTTCCTTGGCAGCCCGTCACACGGCCAGACGGAACGTCGCACGAAACCGCCAGCCCAGCCCAGCCGGCCAGCTCCATTGGGCCGGCCGGTCGCGTCGAGAGAACAAGCGCAGCGTTGTACAAACCCCATCCATCGAGACCAGACCAGACGAGACCGAAACGATGACGACGTCTGCCTGCGTGTGTGTGTGTGTGTGTGACATTTCACAGATGGTGATCCAAATCCCCTATCAGCAGCAGGCCGCACATCAGGATCCCACGCAAGCCGACCCCTGTCGTCCCGTCTCCTGCACTCCAGATTGGGCCGCCGCGAGCGCCCATTGCCGTTTGACAGATTCGATTGCGTCGCCAGATCTCGCGCCGGCGAATCAGCGCCCGCCCGCGCTCACACGCATCTGTCCTAGTTTCGTGTATCGAAGGCAAGGCAGGCAGGGTTCCGCGATGGCTGGCGCCGAGGTTGGCGTGGTTGATGCAGGTGGGGTTTGCAGCGGCGGCGCTGAAGAGTGAGTGGGGAGGGAGAGATCCTGCCTTGCCTGCTTGCCCGCGAGCAACAACTCTCTGCGAGAATGAGAACGGCGACGAGGAAGTGGCTGCCCCCCACCGGCGCCGTTACCGGCCCCCCGGGAACCCAGCCTAATCTTCACCTCAGCCGCCACCGAACGATGACGACTGTCCCAGTCCCAGCAGATGCTCTGGCCCCACCCCTCGCCGTGCTGTTTTGCCGTGCGTCTGCTGCGGAGGCTCCTCCTGCTACGGCGGCAACGTGCAAGCCGCTGCTGATGAAGACAGACCGACAGACAGCCGCGACCCCCCACATAGGCAATGGAGACCTGCTGCTGCTGCTGCTGCTGCTGCTGGCGTCGCGCGCATGCTCGTTCCCCATCCGTCGGGACTGCCGCGCCGAGATTGGGAAATCGGGCCATCTGCCAAGCCAAGCCCCTCGAAATCCACGCGACATTTTTTTTTTGTTCCTCTCCGCTCTCTGTCTGCCCCGTCCCCGTATGGAACACCCTGCTTACCGTGCCAACTGTACCGATGGACCACGGTACTCCGTAGACCGAGATTTCGCTCGTCGGCGTAGCTGCCTAGGAAAGTTGTCTGCCCCTCCGCGGCGGGACTCGGAGCAAGCCCAGCGCCCTGCTCGCCACACCCGTCGTATCGCCGCCGTACCGGCCGAGTGAGCGAAGACGCCGCCCCCCAAGCCCAGCGCCCCCCATGCGATATCGGGCCTGCCGGTTCATTTTCGTGCCTAGATGGGGAACGACGGGGGGGCCAACTCCCAACTCCCTCCCACAAGCTGCGCTGCTGCGGAACGCGGCGGCCAGGTCGAGGCTCGCCGCGAGCCTCACCGTCGCTGCCTCCGTCATCGCCCTCGTCCCCCATGTCGTCGTCGGTCACCGACTTGCTGCTCTTCAGTTGATGTGGCTATTGCCGGGTACAGTGCCTCGGATAGCCGCATGCTCATCTGCCCTTGGCATGACTTCGTGTCACTTTGCTTTACTCGTTTACCTTATACTCGACGACACAGACACGGGAGCCAATGTTAGCAATATGTAGGCCCCGTAAACACATAGTTCGGTACATGAGCCTGCCGATGCCCTATCTCGTGGCCATGCAGATACTCGTGACACATCAGCCTGCCCTGTTCCCACTCGCCAAGAAATCTGTCCACGACCAAAACGCCACTCCCGACATGCTAATAATAAGTTGTACTTCGTACGTGCACCTGCGTCTCCAGCAGCGAAGCAAGGTGCCGGCTGCATCACCAAATCGCCGCCTGGTCCGCGTCGAATCGCGACAGCTCCTTGCCCGCGTCCTCGAGGTCCTTGCGCGCCTTCATCCGCATGTAAAAGATCGGGCAGTCTTTGCTGCTGCAGATGACCTCGCAGTGCATGCTGCCCTGGCACCGCTGGCACTGCGTCCACAGCCGTCCGAACCGCACCTCGAGGTCCGACACCTTGTCCAGTGTTCGCTTGTACAGCTCGCCCACGCGCGGCGCGCAGTTGGAGCACACGGCGCCCTGGCTCTCTTGCTTGCCCGTCAGCGGCTTCTTGCAGCCCATGCACGTCTGCGTCTTCTTCGCAAACTTCATGAGGCCGCCCACCGTCGGCGCCGCCACGGATATCGTCCGCGTGTGGTCGCCCGTGAGCAGCTGTCTCGCCTTGGTCTCGCCCAGGATCGGCTCGAAGATGCGCCCCAGCGGTTTCGCCAGCTGGTTGTCCAGGTAGTACTTGGTGTCGATGGGCACGTTGTTCTCCAGCACGTACAACGGGTCTTCCGACTTCTCAAAGTTCTTTGCGCCTGCCGCGCCTCTCACCATGACGTACGCGACGCGGTCTCCCAATCCGGGTGCGGAACCAGCATCGCGCTTCTTCATCCGCTGCGCCAGCTCCACATGCGCTTGCTTGGCCGCGTAATCGTCCTTTGTCAGTGCCTTTGTGATGACCAGCTTCGACATGTCGACCTTGTTTTGCAGCAGGTCTGC
Source organism: Purpureocillium lavendulum (assembly GCA_029168975.1). Classification (NCBI taxonomy): domain Eukaryota; kingdom Fungi; phylum Ascomycota; class Sordariomycetes; order Hypocreales; family Ophiocordycipitaceae; genus Purpureocillium; species Purpureocillium lavendulum. Next base: position 1,844,367 of record JAQHRD010000008.1, on the reverse strand, counting down.
GATTGTGTCCTTGACGTAGCTATTCGACCATATTAGCTCTAGCGCTGGCCGGCTGACAGGCAGGCAAACTCACTCTTGTGCCCCTTGCACGTCACGGTCAATCAAAATCATCCTCAGCACCTTCTCGATGACGGTCTGCACCAGCAAGCAGTTGTCTCGTCGCACCGTCTCGATACCTTTGGTGTCCATCTTGTCGTACTTTTCCGTCTTGGTCCAGTATAGACCGGCGTACCGCTTCTTGTTGATGAGCAGGTACGGAAAGTATACCTTTTCGAATTCGAGCTTAATCGGCTTTACGAACTTGGACGACACGTAGTTGGCCGCTTCTTCGCCCAGTTTCATCGCCTCGGCCAGGTCCTTGGTGCCAAACTTGACCATGACTGAATCAGTGTCACCATAGATGACCTGCGCATCGTGGCTGTATCCGTTGGCAATGTTGTACTTTTTCTCCACCTCATCCTTGGTCTTCTCAATCATCTGTCGACCAAAACTCGTCGTGCTGCTCGCAATCTGCAGACACGGCAGCTTTCCCGTCGTCGCACCCGTCAAACCGTACACACTGTTGGCACTGATTTTCAAGGCCAGTTGTCGACCGTTGAGCACGGCTTTCCGGAAGGGGTCCGTCTCCTTCGCCAACTCACGCTTGGCCTGTTTTCGCGCCGTCAGGAGTTCCTCCAGAATCTGCGCCAGCAGTCCTTTTCTTTGCTTGGTTGTGACGAATAGGTCGCCATTCGGCGTGACAATGTAGTCTTCGTCCTTGACCAGTTTGAACTGCTCAATCATCTTCTTGTCCAGGAGTGTCGTATAGCACAGATTGTGCGCTTGGATGATGCTGGGATATAGAGATGCGAAATCGAGCGTGGCGATGGGTACATCATAGTAGCCACGGGTCGGTTCAATGACGGTGGCACCTTCATACTGCTCGTCGGACTGCTGCGACTTGAGGTTGGGGATGACGAGCTTCTGCTCCAGGGCTTTGCGGAATAGCTGACTGATGAACTTGATCTGCTGTCCGCGAGACAACAAAAAGTTGAACGGAACACCCGTGACTCTGGCCATTTCTGTGTAGTTCTCAAGACACGATAGCTTGTCCATCAACCGTTGTGGCAGGTACGCGTCCTTGAGACAGTAGAGCGCCAAACGCCGGCGAGACTCTGGCGTTCCGTTGAACAGCTCCGTGATCATGGTGTGGTGCACATCCTCCTTTTGTTCGCCCAAGAAATGAGCACACACCGAATTCAGCGTGTAACTTCGGAGGTGATGGTCACGTTGGATCAGTTGCAGCAAATCTAGCTGCAGTCGACCATTCGTGTTGGTCTCCTTAGTGTCGCGGTTGCCAATCTGCTTGCTTGAGAAGTTGGTTTCCTTGACCCTTGACGGCTCACTTGGAATGCGACTCCAGTATTCGAAGCCGTTCACCTTAAGGTGCTTTGCGCGGTCTAAGAGATAGGGAAAGTCGAAGTTGGCAATGTTGTACCCGATGATGATGTCAGGATCAACACTTTGCAGAAACTCTTGCCAGGCTTTCAGCATCTTGTCCTCCTTCTCAAATTCCAAGATGTGTGTGGCCACGATTGAACTTGTTGTATCAAGACAGAAGACATTTCGAATGAATGGCTTCTTCTCTCCGTACCGAGTGACGACGTTGGCGATTTGAATAACCGGGTCGTGGTTCGCTTCTGGGAAGATACCCTTTCGACCGGCGCATTCGATATCAAACGACATTATTCGCAGGGGAGCCATCTTGGCCCATTCGCCGTCCGGCTTGTGTGCGATCAGATCGAGATAGCATACTTCGGCTTCGATCTGGCAGTTGGACTGCTTGCTGTTCTCGGGAATGAGCTTGTATTTCGTCGCAGGCGCCTCGACCCAAGACATGCCGTGGATCTGGATGCTGTCAGCACGCTGTTGATAATAAATGGGTATGGAGACTTACGTGGCAATCCACCATGAAGCGCAAGACGTATTGGATATTGTCGTACGTCATGATGCCGTTCTCCCTCGCACCCCACATGCCCTTCCAGTCCGCCATACCCTTTTCGATCGTGAAGCGGACCTTGGGGATGAACTTGGGGTCCGTGACGGTGACCTTGAGGAAGTAGCTCTGCTTGTTGCCTTGGAAGCCGTATATGCTCTCTCTCGGACACATGGTGACGGAGTGGATGACAGGCTGATGCTGGGCGATCTGCGTCTCGAGATATGCCTTGTAAGCGGCCGCGTCCTGTGCCTTGAACATGGGCGGCGCAGGCACGTAGAGGTAGTGCTTGAAGTCGGTGACGTGCAACATGATGGAGTGGCCCTGCTCCGACACACCAAACAGCTTGACCGTGGCCCGGCCGCCGTGCAGCGTGCCCTCTTCGGCGTCGATGGCCTGGAAGCACAGGCTGTCGCGCTGGGGAGAGAAGTCGACGACCGGGGGCCGCTCCCAGACCTGGTCCCTCTCTGTGTTGTTGCGCTTAAGGTCCGAGATGTCCTGGCTCAGCTTCTCCAGCACCTCCGACTCGAAGGCGCTCTTGGGCTGGCTGGAGCCCAGCTTCGAGCGAGGGTCCATCTGGGAGCTCAAGAGACGACCGGCCGCAGGCGACGACGAGAAGACATCCGTCCTTCGCTTCTTGGCCGAGGCTGGCGTCGACGGGATGTTCTGGCGGGTGCCCGCCTCGCCCAGCACCCGCTTCTGGGGGAGCAGTGCCGTGGCCATGATGGGCTGTGCGCTGGGTGCTCTCGACGACTTGGGAGAGAGGATACTAGGAGCGTGGTGTCATTGAGGAGTCGTACTATCAGTCTCGCAGCGACGAATAGGTTGTGTGGGCAATGGTGTGCAGGTGCAACAACTGACACGACCTGCACGGGTGTCCCGCCGCGAGAAACGCGCCTTTGGACCGTGACGTGACGGACCCACCCGCCGTTTAATGGGCGACCGGGTCTGCACGTGAGTTGGCGACTTGCTGCCTGGGATTGCAGGCGCCAATCTTCAGGGCCTCATGTCAACTGAACCACAGCACTCGCTTCCATCCGGAGATCCACGCATGTCACTCCAAGCTTCCGTCCCATGTTGGCAGGATCAGGTGGTATCATATTCCAAGGAAGAGCACCCCATGGTTTTCTTGTCGTGGCAATCTGAAATTCTTCTTGTTGATTGATCCCTTCCACCTCACTAAGTATCCATGCAATGAATTTGTACGACCTCATGCAGTGCAGTGGCCTCCTCTCCTAGAACTCTTCTTCATCAATGCTTCGTCGATGGCCCTGTTATCCAGTATCCTCCTCGACCAGAGCAGACCCCTCGTGAACGCCGTCGCTGTGCGATGCAAGACCAAAGCCAGACTCTAATCAGAATAATCAAAAACAATCTGCGTCTGCAATTGTTTGGTGTACGAATCATGACAATTCGCTCATGACTTCTGCTCCTGAATCGTCCCCAGTTCACACCAGTTGCTGACAGGCTGCATGTCGGTTAGCACCATAGACATGTTAGGAGGCGTGCAAACATGACTTACCAGACAACTAAGGTACTTGCACCAGCTGCAGGTGTGTCCCACGGTGTAAAAGTTGTTCAGCAGAACGATGAACACGACGATGACGAGGATCAGGGCGGCGGCGCGCACAATCCACCAGATCCACCACAGGGGTTTCCGGCCCTTAAAAAAGCCCAGTGGGCTCTTGAAGAAGGAAGGCGACGCGGCTGTGCCCTCTCCGTTGACAGCCGAGTAGGGAATGTCGTTGTCCATTCTCCGTCGCAGCGCGTTGGGCGAGTGAAGGACACAAACGCCCAGTCCTAGGCCCATGAGGAACCCTCCGATATGAGAAAAGTTGTCGAGGCCTGGCAGCAACCCGAGCACAAAGGAAATGACCATATCGAGAATGACGAACATCAAGTCCTTGACCGGGTTGCGGCGCTCCTTCCAAGAGTAGAGGAGATCCAACAGGGTCAGGGCGATGATGCCAAACAAAGATCCAGACGCTCCAGTGGAAGCAATACCAGGCGCGGCAAAATTTCCGCCCATAACGAAGCCAAATATGCCGGCACTCATGTAGACGAGGAAGTATCGGATAGGGCCAATCGCCATTTCCATCTCCTTTCCAATGGTGAGCTGCATAAGCATGTTGAAACCAATGTGGATCAGGCCGGCGTGCATGAAGATGGGTATGATGAAGCGATACCACTGATTCGGCTGGGGGCTCTGGTCGGCGTTGTTGAAAGTCGGGTTCGGGACACCGCCAAAGCCGCAAACCTCGGAGAGAGGGCAGAACTGGTCATTCTCGGTCGCGTTCGGGCAGAGAAAGAGAACCGGGATGGTAGACCCCTGGATCTCCTTGATGTTGTGCATGCACGGCACGTATCGAGCGCCCATGTTGATCATGACTTGCGTCGAGGGTCCGATCATCGGGTTGAACTGGGGCTTGATCATAATGGGCGACCCAGTCAAGATGCCTGGAGTCCATGGTCAGCCATAGCCACAAAGGCCTAAGGGGGAGACAGGAACGTACCGTTCTTGACGATCTCGCCAATGAAGACGCCGATCTGAGCGATGGTGAAGATGTAGGTGATCCATGGTATCCTCTTCCTATCGGCGCCGAACATGCCCAGCTCGCCAATGCGGACCTTACCCTTCTTGCCGCGCTGGCGTCCCTGCGTTCCTTCCGGCGCGTCGTAGATGTGATCGTTGGCCTCGGGGCCCTTGCCGGCCTGGTCTTGCAAGGGTATCTCATCGGCGCCATGGGGCCTCGACGAGGGAGCTCCAGCCTGGCCGTAGTAGCCCGTGTCCTGATACAGCCCCTGTTGCGACATGCTGCTGTTGCTGCCGGCAGCGTACGGTCTCGCGTGCGGGTTCATCGGGTAGGCATGGTCGTCGAAGACGGAGTCAAAGGGGGAGGGGCCGTTGCGAGGCGGTCGGTCTTGCGGCGCGGAGAAGGGCGCCTGGGCAGGATTGCCAGAGTGATACGAGGGCGCGGGCGTCGATTGCGGCGAGGGAGCAAAGTGAGCGTTGTTGATATTGTTGTTGCTGTACGGAGCGGGCGACGGCGTGGCACCGGTGGGACGTTGGCCAGGGCCGTAGTAGTAGTCGTTGGACGCCATGACGGGGCGGCGACGTCTGCGAGATGCAGCGTGGTGTGACCAGATGCGGCAGGGCAAAAGAAAAGATTAAAGAATGAAAGTGCCCGAGGAGCGGGTGGTCTGAGGTGGTGCCTGTTGTGAGGCAAGCGGGCTGGGTGTGCACAGGGCCAGGGGTGGTGCCTGAGAGGAGAGGTGGTTGAGGTGGTGGAGGTGGTGGCGGTTGGTGGATGGGAGGATTTGTTTCTGCCAGTCGCTGGGAGAGACCCGTAACCCGTGCTCTGTGAACGGCGCAGAGGCCTGTCGTCACCTACCAGGGGCGGCTTTGGGGGGTTGCGCTGGGCTGGGATGGGGCGGATTGCGCAGTGGCGCCAGAGTCTGAGCTGTGCCGCGGCCCGCTGGAGACGGGCTGTGATTCGAGGAACCCGCGCTGTAATTGCAGGGTCCAAGGGCGCGCAGTGTTTCAAGCCGCCGCTCGCTTGGGGGAGGGGCTTAGTCGATGGTGATGAGGCGTCGCTCGCGACAGGATGGGATGAAAGCGACAAAGCAGAGGCAGGCCTGAAGGCGGCGGCGGGTGCGACGATGTCGATGGAAGGCGGAAGAGGAAGGGAAGAAAGACTGCCGACCGGGAGACAAAGACGTGGTCAAGGGTGTTGGCCCACGGCGCAGGCGACGCGACGACAGCGACCAAGCGACGCAGCTGACTGCAGGGATCACCATGGACGGTGGATCTGTCAGGCAGTGCTGGGCGTTGATCAGATCCATCGGGGGAGGCGAAGCCTGGCGGTGGCACCGTGGCACCGTGGCACGGCGGCACACCCACACCCAAGGCACCTCACCTCAGCCAGAACACGGGCTGCATGTTGTCGCTTGGCTGTGGCTTGACAGGCGCGCGTCATCAAGGTTTCGCCATTGCTTCTAACTTTGGAACACCGAGCATTCGGCACTTCGTAGGCGCAGGCGTGCAGCACGCAAGAGGCGGACTGGTCCATTCTCGTGATTTGTTGCCCTCGGGCTGTGCGAGCGCCCGCTTCGTACTCTGTGCTCGCACAGTGCTCCAACTCGCGCTGCTGCCGCCGTGGGCAGAAAATCGGCCTGCCCACTGATGCGAGGGAGGCAACCACCGGTGTCGCAGGTCATTCATGCAACACCTGCGCATCCTCTCCACCGCGAGGAGCCAGCATGCCCGGGCAGCATCCACGCCGACTGGTGGAGCCGTCTTGACTCGGCCGCCAAGATGTCGTCAGAGAGCATCCGAGCAGAGTCAAAGCACGCCCTCACCGACGGGATGGCATGTCGCCGACGAGCCGCGCACGGGCATCCACAGGGACACCCTGGAATGCGGATGACGGACGGCCTCTCCCGTCCAAACGCCCAGGCTGGGACTCGTCGCTCGTCCCGATGTTATGCCACCTTGCCTGTGCGTCGTTGAGCCGCCAGTGTCGCACATCGTCAACGTTTGCGCCGCGCTCGCTTTCATTGCCAGCATCGCGCGGTGGGCAGCCGCGCCCCAACAACGAAGCAGGACACAAGTGTTGCCGACAACAGCATGCCCAAAACCATTGAAGCCCGGCGCCACACTGTCTACCGCGTCAGATCACGGGCCAGTCCTTTGTGCGACCCTTGTGCTTCGTAGAGGCAGCAGGCTTCAGACACAGCCCTCAGCGTGGTGGGACAAAACGCGCGTTCAATGACCTTGCCCATCTTTTGAGGTATATGCGTACAGGTAGTGATACAGTTTGTACATGTGCAGCCGCAGCCGTGCTGCCGATAGTCGTCGAGTCGTGAATTCGCCCGCCCCCTCTCATTTCTTCTGGTCCTCGCCGGCGCTCTTCGTCTTGTCGCCGTCCTCGTCGCCCTTCTTCGGGGGCCCCCTCCAGTTTCCGTGCCAGACGTCCATGACCTGCTCCACGATAATGTCGCTCAGGCCCTTGCCCTCCTCGAAGCTCTTGCGGTGCTCCTCGGCCCGCTTCTTGGACCAGTCCTCGCTCTCGCCGCCCATCCAAATGTCCTTCATCAGCCCGTCCTTCTTGTCGTGCAGCTCGGCCTGTCGCTTCTTCTCCGCCGCCTCGCGCTCCCTCTGCTCGCGCAGCAGCTGCTGCGTACGCCGCGCGCCCTCGGGCAGCCCCGAGTCGAAGACGGAGCCCACGCGGTTGCCGAACCGCCCGTAGATGGACTGCCCCGTGTACTCGTACGCGAGCTGGTTCGTGCAGAGCGAGAAGGTTCCGAAGAGGACGAAGAACCGTATGTCCATCTTTCGCGGGGGCAGGAGCATCACCAGAGGTGTGACCACGGCGCCTGCGAGGCACACATTGTGGATGAAGGGGTTTCGCGGCGGCAGAGGTGGTTGTGTTTCGGGCTGTGCTTGCGCCATGGTGGTAGGCGGTGCGGTGTGCGTTCTCGCAGCGGCAAGTTCGGTGTTCCAAAATCGAAAGAGCCCGATCGTCGGATTTCGAGGTTGACCGTCGGCAGTGTACAGGGTCGTTGTCGTCGCTGTGCTGTCGTCGTACCGGCGAGGACGGGTAGAGAGTGGCAGAAGCGCCGGCGAGTCTGGAGCGGAACTTTTATTGTGGGTCTTCCCGGTCGGGGGGACGGCAGACTTCCGCGCCGACTTCCAGAAGGTCTTGACCGGCCGCAAAGCCTCAGCTCGGATTGTCGCCAGTTGGGCGGCCGGGTTGTGTGAGCAACAGCTTCAAGCCTCGCGTTCCCGCGTTACATTTGAACCCGCATCCGTGGCAGCGAGCCTTTGTCTGTAAGGCGTAGCAGGAGCTCAATTCAGAGGCAGAGAGGATTCATCACCTACCCTGCCCTCACACGCGTCGACATTTCGCACGACACGTGTATAGAACCCAGAGCAACCCTTCACGAATCGTTAGCGGAGATGTGAGGCTGTAAGAGCTGCAGGTCAATGACAAGTGTCCGCGCGCTAGTTATCGCCATTGCATCTGGCGTCGGAGACATCGCGATAGTCGCTGTCAAGCTTGCAGGTCGGGTAAACGCTTCAGTGGCTTCGTTAGCTGCCACTACTGCTCCGTCACTGCTTAGAAGAGTGGAGTTTGGGTCGGGACGGCTGGGACGGATGGATATCCGGGAGCGAAGACCACCCCGGATCGCCAGCATGGGTCGCGGCAGCATCTTCAGCACTCGCGCCGTCGATTGCCGCGGCGTTTGAACCACGTGTAGTACACGGTACATATCCGCATTCGTTGGAGTCGCAGACGCCCGGATGGTGCCTCGCGCCATGTGAGAGGGCACGGGAGGATGGCGGCTTATCGTGGATGATCGTCCAACGCCCATGCCACAACGATGTCATCTCGATTTGGGGACGCGGGAGTCAAGCTCGACCGATGAGAGCGAGAAGCATCAAGCGCGAGCATCGCCTGGTAAACCCTGCAGTCGTATTGTGATGTGAAGGCATCTAATTAGCTATCTCATACAATCGGGCCATGGCATTCAGCCTAGGCATTTAGCCATGTTAGCTGCCCCGAGACGCCCCGGCAGCGCCAATCCTCGCTATTGTCTCGTCATCCCCAGTGGCCTAATCGGGGCAGCCAGCTGCACCTCTTCCCCAGTTAGTCCGCCCGGGCCTCTTGGTCCGACCGTTGATTGAGGCCATCTTCTGCTGGAGAGGGGGGGGGGGGGGGGGGGGCAGGCTGGGCCGGCTATCTATCTCGGGACGTGCAACGGGGGCACATCAGCGTCCCAGGAGGGGCGTTGTGGCGCCTCTGTTCGGGCGTCTGCGGACCCTAACCTGGAAGCCAGCCATTCACACATGCCATGGACGGTTCCAGGCGCGCGCGCGTTGCAATTATAGCTAATCCCAACCGTCGCGCAGCGCCCGGCACTTAGAAACCTTGAGGGCATGAAGGCATGGCGGCCAGACAGCGTCTCCTCTCGGCGACGCCACTAGCGCTGAAGGCGCCCTGCATGGCCTGAGGTGAGGTGCTTTGGTGCGTCCGCCAGCACTGGACCCCGAATGAAGATGGAAGTAGTCCGTAAGGTAGTCCGTCACTGCTAATAACGAGGTGGTTCGGCGCGTCCGGTGGACCAGGAGCTACTCGTTCTCGCCTCGCGCAGGCGTCACCTCATCCTGACGAGGCGCTGCGCTGCACGAGGCACTAGAACGACACAAACCGTTAGACTTCGCGTCGTGCCCGTTTTTGCTCCGCCGTTGCTGCTTCCTTCCATTCTTCCCTCGTCTTTCCGTCATCCTTCCTTCCCCCACTCGCCCCGTCCACTTGCCAAGTGCCAACCGCCGCTCCCACGAGGAAAGTGCCAAGGACGCGGTTGAGACGGTCCCCGGCCCGGGAGCAAACACGGCAGGCACGATCGTCCCAAGTGCGTCCTGAATGGGAAGCGTGCAGCTCCCCCGGACTCTGTACAAAAAGTCAAACCTCGCCTGGCGTCACGTTGTCTGGGCTCGCCTCGCACTCCTCACTCAACCGTACTCGTATGTCCCGCGTCGTCTTGCCTGCCTCTTCTTCCTTCTCATGCGCCGCTCTTTTCTTCTTGCCGGCGCCGCCGCAGCCCCGGCTTCCGCTTCCGCCTCCGCCTCCGCTTCCGCCGCCTGATGTAGCACAAGCACTCCCCGCCATTTGTGCCTCGCGTACCACATCTGACATTACGGTAATCGACGGCCAGGATTTCGAATTATCCAGCAGCGCCTCAAGCTTTGTCAAAAGCAGAGGGGCGGTTCACACTTGCGGGTGCCACCCCCTCGCACCCTTCGCTGGCCGGGCCAAGACACCTCTGCCGCCACGGCCATTTCGCCATGTCCCCAACACTGCCCCTCCATCCTCCTCCTCATGACCCTCCGGCCTCCACGGAACCGTCGGCGTCAACGTCGGCGCTCGCAGCTCCGGATCAGGTCGTCGCTGGTCCGTCGACAGAGGCACCCGCGAAGCGAAACAGGAGAAGCAACCCCAAGGTGAAGACGGGTTGCGCCAACTGCAAGTACGGCGTCGTGGCCATGTCTCAGCGTCCCGTCCCTTGCTAACAGTCAACCAGGAAGCGGCGCATCAAGTGTGACGAGAAGCGTCCATCTTGTACTCAATGTGAAAGGAGTAACAAGCTCTGCACCGGGTATCCGCCACCGAGTCGCAGTGATCGGCCCTTGATCGACGTACGGATCGCGCCCAAACCACTTGCCAGTGCGCAGCCTTTGGCAGTACAAGCCCACGCGCCTGGCGTCGGGCTTCGGACGACCACAGTCCTGCCGCCACGCCGTGCGAACAGGCGAAAGCGGCCTGCTCTTCCGGTCTTGCATCCCGGTGTCGTTATTTCGTCACCTACAGTTTATCAACCCGCTCAGGGCTTGCAGTTCCGCAATGCAGAGGCTCTTTACTTCGAGCTCTTCCGTGTCCAAACGGCTGCCGAGCTGTCGGGCTATTTCAATTCGACGTTTTGGGCGCAACGTGTTTTGCAAGAATGCCACGCAGAAAACGCCATTCGGCATGCGGTGGTCGCTCTTGGGGCTCTGTACAAGACCCTGGAACAATCCTCTCAGCCCGTGCCTGCCACGCACGCAGGCAAGATGAATCGGATGGAGTCAGTCGTGGCCCATTGGCAGGTTGCTGTCAAACAATACTCCGAATCCTGCAATGCCATGCTCCTGCTGGGCGGGGAGAACATTAAATCCTACAGAACCCGGCTCATGGCGAGCGTATTGCTCGCATGCTTCGACTCATTCATTGGCGACCACAAGCAAGCCATCATTCAGATACAAACGGGCCTCAGTTTGCTAGAGCAAGTGCGCAACTACCACCCTCAGCATCAATTCTCAAGCTCGAATGGCCACATTGAGGAGGACCTCGTTGTCATTTTCACACGGATGGCTATTCAGGCCAAATCCTATGACATGGCCTTCCACTTTCCGCAGCCATATGTCATTCGTCTGGCTCCGCAGGGCCAACATGCGAGCGGATCAGCCGGGTCATCCGAAGCCAGCTCTCCAGGCTCCTCACCGGAAGCATCTCTGCCGTATCGGTTCGACTCGGTTGTGGAGGCAAAATTGGCATCTGACAAGCTCTGTGAGAAGCTCGTCCGCTTCATCGAGCGCCTGCAGATTGCCAAAAACAATCCTAGCAATGTGCTGCCAGCCTCATGGAAGCAGTACGGCCTGAGTTTCAAAGATCAGCTGGATGCCTGGTCCGAGGCGTTCGAACCCATCTTCCAGTCCCGGTACGACCCTGGGCTCGACCATCTGGAGCGTTCGGCAATCTCGGCTTTGAAGATGTTTCAGATCAACACGAACATCCTGTTCATGATGATGTTCTGTGATACCGAGGTGCAGTTCGATGCTTTCCTGCCGCATTTCAAGGCCATCGTCGATTTGGGTTGGGAGGTCGTCGGAGCCGACGAGAAGCGAGCCGCGGCCAAGCGCTGTCCCAACCCTGATCTCTGCCCCCACGACCATCATCTGTCGAAGGGCGCGTTCCGGGCGGGCAAACTTCCAACGCACCACATCAAGCCCAGTTTCTCAGCGGACATGGGCATCGTCCCACCTCTGTTCGTCGTGGCTACCAAGTGTCGCGAGCCGCGACTTCGCCGACAAGCTATTCTGCTATTGAGGAGTAGTGCGAGACGGGAAGGGATGTGGGACAGTGAATTGGCTGCCAATATCGGCCAATGGATCATGGAAGTTGAGGAGTTCGATGAAACGGCGCCGCCAGGCTCGATACCGACCCGGCCGATACCCGAGGAGAAACGTGTCATGGTGAAGACGGTCGACTTCGATCTCAGGGCTCGATTTGCTGAACTCCGAGTCGGCACTCGAGCGCTGTATGATGGGAGCCCGGACGAGCGCTTCAGGAAGACTCGCATCACTTGGTGATAGCAACACTTGGCTCGTTACGGCGGCTCGCGAACTTGATACCTGATGTTGGACAGTACCCCTTGGGATAGGCAGCGGGCATATAGATACAACTGCTTGAAAGTGGACGGGTTATGAGATGACTATGGAGTATTGAGCGGGAATGCGCCTCCAGGCCGTGGAGCTGGCCGTTGATAGTCGTCCAATATCGACAAGGTAGCACGAGGCATGCATATTATGGAAACAAAGATCGCTGCCGTACACTCAAAGACGTGCTCGAGGCCATTCGCGAGTTGCTCTATACCAAGGCGCGTGAAACCTCAAACAATTAAGCATGATACCGACGCTCCTTCAGAAGAACTGTTTTCAGTTCTGGGAGGAACTCTTAGCAAGTGCTAGATGGCCATTCTTTCCCTCATGCGCTGCCTCAATGCCCGCGCAACCCCTGGCTACCTTATGCAGCTTATCCCTGCTGCACAGCCGCAGGCTGTACGCCGGTGAGCGCTCCAGCCCGAGGATGCCCACCCAGGTGTAGTTAGTTACCTGAACTACTGCGCAAAACTCCCACCAGTGTGCCCCGCGCTCCGCCCTCGAGAGGAACCCATGCATCATCACGCATATAATAGTGTGGGTGCACGGGTGATGAACGATGCACAAGTTTAAATCGGACGCGCCCTCGGGGCATCCCAGGAAAGACAGTACGACTGCCCTTGCCCAAACGATCGAGACGTACGGACTACATTGGCTCAAGCACGCGATTTTCCCCACCTGGTGTACTATTCATCGATATCATCCATCAGCTTTGCTCTTGAATCCGCATGCCTTCGGTTCCCTTCGAGGTCTGAGGTAGACGCAAAGCATCGAACTCGCATCAATCGAGGCCGCCCAACGGGGTCGCCCTTGCCCGTTTAGCGGCGCGGTATGAGTAGCCAGAGTCACCGCGGACCACGCAGGAAGAAAAGCACCATCCGCATCACGCTTCCTCCTAAAAACCATTCCAGTTCTCCCGAGGAGTCGGACAGTGGCGCCAAGGCCTCGCATCGGAGCGGATCCCAGGACAGTGCCCTCCTTTGGGAAACCGAGTCGGACTCCGAATCGGACTCATGGTCGGTAGACCGCGGCGAAGATGACGGACTGTCTGTTGGCCTCTCTGACGAGGACTTCGACCCGTCCACTGCCACCGACGAAGAGTACAGCAATGTATCATATATGCCTTCAGCGGCACCTCCCGCGCCGTCGCCTCCCGCACTGCGTGAACACGTGGAGCTGGACCGACGAGCTTCTGGCCGGCAGTACTTCCATCGCGGCCACCGTCCGTACTTCCATCCCCGGCAACATCCGTCCGAGGTCTCGCGGCGACCGTTTCGAGAGTTCCAGGAGCCGTTCCGCGCGGACGACCCGTCGAGCAGCCTGTCTGCCGTGGTGTCGCTGAGGGGCCTAAGCACGCGGTCCCGAGCGCCCGGTGCGCATCTACCTGCGGCGCAGACGTGGGAGGGGACCAAGAGCACGCTCCCAACGGGCGCCAGGACGGAGTGCCTCACGATTCGAGAGGTGAATCATTACGCGGACGAGGCGGGCGACAGCCTCATCACCTTGGTCTGCTACAACACCTCGACCACGACTGACAAGCAGGAGTCTGTCCAGATGCGATGGATGTAAGCGGAAACGTATCCCTTGTCGCGAACAGTACTCAATGATGCTATCCATGATCTAACTCGAGCTGTAGGCATTTGAATCAGGACCCGAATATCGGAGATTTCGAGGTAACAAGGCTTAGGAGCCCCTCAAGGCCCTGGGCCGGGCTGTCGACGTGCTGACACTCCGACCTACGCAGGATGTTATAGACTCCTGCCCTTACACCGACCCGGCCGTGAAAACCGTTGCCCTCGCGCTTCTTCGCGATCGTCGTAACTCCACAAACAATCAGCCCTTCCAAGGCGAGCCCGCAAGGGGCGACTTCATCACTCGGTACGACCACAGAGACCACAGGGGCCAGTGGAGCACCGAGTCTGTCGTCTTCATAAGCGTGCCCTTCTTCACGAAGAGGACGCGTGCCTGGCTGAACCGTGGAGACATGACACCGACGTCCGCCACGCCTGTCCGGTACCACGTGCATCCAGACCACGGGTTCGCTGCTAGACATGATATGGCCACGGGGGGGGCTATCATGTCCAGCAGCGACACGACTTCAGAAATCTGCGTCTCCTATCTTTGGTGCCTCCTACTCGGACCAGGTAAGCGACGCACGACATACGCAAACGTGCTTGCGCCGGAACCGTCCATGACTAACAACAACAACCCGATGGCCAACAGACATCATCGTCACGTGCGGTGACATTGAGTTGAAGGACCTCCTTGGCCCGAGCATGACCGTCGAGATGAAGTCAGCAGGCAACAGGCGCCCATGTGCCATACGGATAACCGATTCCGACTCTCGGTTCTTTCACCTTGTCATCGACCCGCCCCTGTCGTACTTTGTATGAATAAAGCAGGACCCCGCGCCTTTCGCAACCCGTTACTTGCTGACTTGAGTGTTCTGAGCAGGACTTTTTACAATGCGTGGTCAACAAGGTCCGTCTCTTCGCTGACGGTGGCCGCGTGAAAGGCTTCAAACTCTTCACCGAAGACAACAACGAACTCACGCCCGAGGCATGGCTAGCCCTCATGCAGCTCGAAGAGCTCGATACTCTGCGCCTGCTGCTTCACCGGCGCGAGGGCATCACGTACTCGTCAGAGTCGGACGTTTCCAGCGATGAGCAAAGCGATGTCATTTTCCGTGGAAAACGGGGGATCATAACCAGGAGACCCAGGGGCGAAGTGCACATCGCTTCACACGGCATGCAATCCTCGTATGCGTCTCGAGCGAGACCCGGGCTGGCGCAGTCGCAGAGTCTCATCATCAATGATGTGGAGTCCATGTCCCGGACAGGTTCACGGGCGTTGCAGGTGACGATTGAGAGCGATGATTCCGGCGGAGAGAGCACACGTCCCGCGTCTGAGCGAACCTCACCGAAGCTCAAATCGCCAGCCACGCCCATCAGCGGCTCGAAATCAAACCAGTTGCCCCAGAATCGTGCCGCGACTCGGCGGGAGAAGAAGGTCGAATTCGCCGACGGCACGAATTTACCGTCTCAAAGCACATCTACCTCAAGAACGGCCAGCGCGAATGGCGCGTTTGACGATACTTCCCCGCTGACCATTTATCCATTCTTCACGTGGGCAGTCGTGCGCGAACGGGATGGCAGCGCCAGCTTGCCGTCGCATATCCAGATATACCGCCTGCTGAATCGCGTCGACAAGGCCATGGCGAGGAAGCGACCGACGGCGCACCGATATGTCTATCAACGGGGCTTCGAGTGTGGCTTGTCAGAGCTTCGGTATCGACACCCGTACCTCGCAGGCTTGTTCGGAAGCGTGGACGGTGCTGCGGGCACGCAAGACAATGCTAAGACGACGAACATGAGCGCCGATGACAACCCGGGGCAATCTGCGAACGTCCGGGTACATGTACCCAACTTGCCGGCTGGAGAGGCCCCAGCGTCTCTAGTTGGAGAAGATGTGTTGGAACGGTACCTGCGCCCGCTCGTCACCCTATCTCTCAGCATCGGCAAGGGCTTCGTGCCTGCCGAGTTGGAGGTCGTACACAGATGTTGGAAGAAACTCTGGGGCGCCATTGATAGAATCCTCCGGGTAAGTGACCGTGACACGCCCGCACCTTTCTCCATCATACACTCCATGAGTCCATGATATCATGCGCTAAATGCCAGTTGGAACCACCAAGTGTGTCGAGATGCACGATAAGCAGTCTTACACCGATGGCACGTATCGTGTCAGCGAGAGCTTATATACCGCCTCGCCCTACTACGGCTCTCTCGCAGACAACACCGACGGGGCCTTCACCCTAGAGTGTCAAGCATGCAGGGAGGGCGCCCAGTATCAGGGCTTGAAGCAGGTACTTGACCACCTACACGAGAGACACACACAGTGCCAGGGCTGCGGTAGGCCCGCTCGCCTATCTGACGATCCTTGCACCGTCTGGGTTGAAGGCGCGATGGGAACCCATGACCGCACGGTGCGGTATTCCATGGGGCAGGTCCTGAGAAAGCTCAGCGTGTTCATCCTCTATCTGAAGCACGTTGAGAGTTGCATGACAGAGCTCCAGCGCTCGGTGCAACACGTCGACATCCCTGGCAGTCGGAAGCAGTCCGAGCGGAAGCTACCATTACTGCCGAGCACACTGGTCCGAGGTTTCGAGGAGCTGCTCCTCTCCTATATCACACTTGCACACGTTCTATCGCGAACTACAGCCGGATTCGAAACTGCACAGGCGCCTGCCGCAAAGAAACTGCCGAAGACGAAGGAGGCCAAATTTGGCTTGAGTGATGCCCGCGATGGCCATAGCTCGCGGACGTACGGTAGCTCCCACGTTACGTCGAACCAGGCCACCGACGCGGCCAGTCAGGGCAGCAACTTTGATATTCCCCAAATCCACCGCCAGAGCATGACCCAGGCCAAGCTCCGGTTCAAGCACGCACGGCGTGATCTCATCCTCCTCAGCACCACAACCAGCCAAGCCGGCAGCGTGAGCTTAACGGCAGTCGGCGCCGAGTATATACTCGGCGTCGTCCTCGCCGGTCTCAACACGCACATAGACGGGAAGAAGGCGGATGTCCTCGGCATTTACAGTCGCCAGCTGGCGAGGGTCGCCAACCAAGCCGCCAGGCGGCCGCAGCGCCGGCATTTTATGGAGCTCCACGAGCTCGAGACCAACGTGCTGGCTGTCCGACGGGTGTTCCATCTGCACGCCCAGATGCTGGACAACTACGCGCGCATACTGGACCCTCTCTCTCACAGAGTCACGACAAAGGCCAGACAGGCGCTGTACGAGGTGGAGGCCAAGCTTCTCGAGGACGAGACGAAACGGCTCGAGTCTCGAGCTCGGTTCGTCGGCGGCTTACTGAACCACCTCGACTCCTTTAAGCACCGCACCAAGCAGCAGATCGAAGTACTGGAGGAGGGGCACGGCAAGGCTATCCGCGTCTTTACCTTTGTCACTGCATTCTTCCTCCCCCTGTGAGTCCACCTATGTGACCTCGGATGATAACCTATTGCAAAGGATCTATAGATGCAGCGGCGCTAACACCGACCGGACAGCTCGTTCGTGACCAGCTTCTTGGGCATGAACACGACCGACATTCGCGACACGGACCTGGACCAGCGCATCTTCTGGAAGGTCGCCATCCCGACGACGGTGCTAATCTTGACCTTGGCGTTCCTGTATGGGTACAAGTGGGACAGCATCCACGACTCCCTCGGCGATATGTGGGAGGCGGCGTGGCAGAAGAGGGCGCAGAGACGGGCAAGGCGGAGAGCAGAACAAGACGGCGACGGCGGAGGGGTGTCACGATGGTCGCTTCCCCGCTCCAGACTGGGTCGGAAAGGAGAAAGCGACGCTCGGCCGGTCGAAAAGGACGCACATGTCCTGAATGGCCTGCCCGTGTAAAGAAGCCCAGGTGGAATATCATGACCATACCATCCTGATACGTGCAGGAGGCAACCCAGCCAACAGACGCAACACGGCAGCGACTCGCGGCGAACCCAAGAGACATCATTGTGCTCCCGAAACTGTACGACAGTGACATGAATATAAGTCGGCGAAAACGTCATCATTCGCCGGGCGCGCGTTGCTGTTTCATCCATGGAAAGACCCAAGCGCGGATGCTTCCATCTTCAGGGGGTCATGATGGTAGTACTTCGTACGAGGGGTTACATCCAAATTTGCCAGCCATCGGCGGGCGGGTTCCTGTAAAGTCCAGCATTACAGTACGAAGTAAAGTACTTGTTAGCGTCGGTGGGATACGGAGAGTGTGTGCTATGTATATACATGTCATGGCTGGGCGGTGCCGCCTGTCGTCTTGCCGGGAGGCATCTGCATTGTCAGGGCGCCAGGGCTGGCACCCAACAATCGCTTGCTACAACAACAAAAGTGCCATAACGAACCTACGGACTACTCCGCACTCTGGGTACTGCAACTTTTCCGTTTACAAGCAAAATCGAAAAACAAATTCTGCTCGCTGGTTCTATGTATCACTTTGGGATCATCGCTTTATACAGGCCGTGGACCAGCAAAGATGTCGCTCATATAGGCGGCAGCTCTTCCCTGCAAATCGGGCACTGCAGCCGGAAGCGCATCCAGCCTTCCAGGCAGGCCGTGTGGAATATGTGCCGGCAGGGCGTCACCATGTACAGCCTGCGCGCGAACACGTTCGCCACGCGGCCCTCCTCCTCGCCGGCACCGAGGACCGGCACCTCGAGCACCTCCCTACAGATGGCGCAGTCGATGGCACGAGTTCCGCCGGCCGGGCCGCTGACGCTGCCGCGCTTCTCGGACCCGGAACCGCGGACGGCGGCGCCGGTAGCCGCGGCAGCGGGGGCGGCGTTGTCGTCGGCGACGAGGCCGATGGGCAGGCCACCGGCCTCGACGTTGTCCTCGCGCAGCACGGGGTGGTAGTCCCAGGCGTCGGGGGTCCAGCCGGCGGGGACGCCGAAGCGGGGGCCGAGGATGTCCTGGGCGGCGAGGACGCAGATCTGGAGCCAGACCCAGGCGCAGAGGAGGGCGAAGGCGCGGCGGTCGGTGCGGGCGTAGAGGAAGTTGTCGTGCTTGACCCAGAAGTAGGCGAAGGGGAGGAGGCGGAGGACGGACTGGCCGAGCACGAAGCGCCAGCTCAGGGCGCGGCGGCAGTTGCGCAGCGTGTTGCGGCAGATCTGGGGCAGCCAGAGGGAGAGGTAGGCGAAGGCGCAGGCGTTGAGGAGAAGGGCGCGAGGGCGCGAGTACCACGTCACCGAGGAGATGGCGAGGAAGGAGACGAAGAGGCTGAAGAGGATGAAGCGCCCAATGATGGCCTGGAAGGTCTGCGCCTGGGGCCGCGGGAGCGAGGGCGTGGTGGTCGCGTTGGCGGCCACCATGTTCGGCCGGGGCACGGCGGAGGCTGCCTCGGCGATCTCGGCGGATATGTCCTGGTCCGACGGGATGATAATGGGGCCCTGATCGGGCGGTAGGCGGGAGGAGCGCGGGGCCGTTACTGGCCCGGGGAGGAGAGATCCCGTCGGGTTCGGGGTTATGGGTGCGGAGGGGACCGAGCTCGTGGTCCCGGTGGTGCTGCCGCTCGACGTCTGGCGCTGCTGATCCCGGCGCCGCGTCCTCTCGGGCAGCTGAACTTCGTGGATCTTGGCCAAGAAGCTGCCGCCAATGGTCATGGACAAAAAGGACGCGAACATGAGCGCCAGCGTGGGTAAAAAGGTAGCCATGGCGGACGAGACCCAGGTGGCGGCGGCGGTAAACGTCATGCCGTCGACGATGACCATGGCGCTGACGGTCCAGAAGCTCACGCGGCCCATGGTCGACGGCGTGAACGACTCCTGCATCTGATCCTTGAGAAGACCGACCTGCGCGAACACGACGAGCGCGTAGACAAGCATCCACGTCTTGACCTGGTGGGTATGCACCTCCGTCTTCATGCCAACCAGGTGGTCCGACTCGCCCGGCGGGAAGTCGGGCGGGCCCTTGGACTCGAGGAAGAAGCCGCAGTCGGGCGAGTATATGACGGCCGACATCTGGAGCTTGGGCACCGAGTGGATGGGCGCGCCCAGCGGCCTCTGCAGCTCCGACTCGATGGCGCGGATGATGCCCTCTGCGTGCTCGGTCTCGACCCCCGCGTCCTGCTGCAGCGGCGGATGGACCTGTCCGTACAGGACAAACTCGCAGTGCGGCGAGGGAAACGCCGTGTACAGCGCGTTGTCCACGTCCGAGTTCCAGGGCATGCTCTGGTCGACGTAGAGGTTGCGCCGCTTGCGTCGAACCACGCGAGCCAGCTTGCGCTTCAGCATCATCTGGGCCGACTGGAAGAAGTCCGCACTCGGTGCGAGATGCGGTAGGCCAAAGATGCCCTCGAACTTCTCACTCGTCGTCGTCATAAGCACGACGCCCTGGCGCGGCCACTGCAGGCCCCAGAGCCGCATCTCCCAGTTGAGCCCGGAGCCCGTCGTGTCCTCGATGGTAGCGTAGCCCCTGACGTGCCGAATCGCGCCGCCCGACAGCGGGATGCTGTCCTCGGCAACCTCGTCGTACGTCTGCACCGTCCTGTTGCCCTCGAGCCGCAGCATCATGCGTCCTTGGTCGCCCGTGATGTTGCGCGCCCAGTCCGCCCGGTCGCCGATCCAGTCCATCCCGGGCACGCTCTGGCTGAGGTTGTAGCTGTCGTAGGTGCGCGGCACGGAGCCAGGTTTGCGCACCCAGTCGCCGTGGAGCGTGCCCGAGGCGTTGGCCCATACCGGTTCCCCGCGCGCCGTGTCCCAGAGCTGCTGGCCGCCGACGGGCGGGATGGCGTGTCGGCTCAACCGCAGGCCCTTTTCGCGGAACAGCGCGAGGTCCTCCCACGCGAACCCATCCTGCTCGCGGAAGCCCGTCAGGTTGACGTAGCTGTAGGCGCCGTCGTCGTCGTCGTCGGCAGCGGCGGGGACAGCGTCGGGACGCGGCCGGAAGTCGCCCCAGCGAGTCTGGTTGAGCACGTCGAGCGCATCCTGGTACCGCTCGAGTCGCTTGGAGGCGAGCTCTGAGAGCGCCAGAGACTGGTTCTGGTACTCGCCCTCCGGAAAGAGGTTCCAGAGGAGGAAGAGCAGCAGGAGCAGCCCCGCGGCCTGGTGCTGCGATTGCGGCATGGCCGCGTTGTCGTTGTCGATACCGATGTCGCCGTCGTCGATTCGTCTGGAGCGTGGTACTATTTCTTTTTTTTTTTCAAAATCACGTCATGTCTGTCGGGGCTCTCGGAAGCTACGACGCCATTTGTGGCATCCGATGGTCGGTCGTGTCGCACCCGCTCGGGTTGATAGATGGATAGGGAGAGGCTCGTGTGAGGTGGTGTGTCTCGGGTCAATGCGATGACGAAGCTGGCACCGGGGCACCGTCGCGGTCGGAGCTCCACGAGACAGAGCCCGGAGTTGGCGTAGCGTCGGTGTTCACCCCGCTGGGCGTCCAGGAGCCCAGCGACCAGCCTCTGGCACTGTGAGGCATAGAAGCCCCCACAGACGCCCAAGCACCACTCCAAGGCTGGCACTTCACTTCCAAGGTTCCGGGCTGGCCAAATGCGCTAGCCCGGGAGCCCCTGTAATTAGCAGGCGTCCAGCGCAACCTCCACTATCAAAGAGCTGGAGCCATCGTTCTCTATCATCCAACGTTGTTCGCATTCGCATCGCGCTTCGGTTCCGCCGCAACCTTCCAGTCGCCCCTGCTTCCACTCACTCGTATTCTTTCAAAGAGCTTTTACCTCTTTGTTGCGCCGACACAATGTCCTCCAGCGACACCGAGTCCAAGACGGTCGACAAGGCCACCGTGCGTGTCCCATCGCTCTGAGTCGTCTCACCCTCGATGCATCGCTGACGCCACGCAGTCTCCTGAGAGCGCAAACGCGGATGTCTCCGCTGCCGTCGAGGACCTGCTCAACACACTGTCCAACAAGTTTGCCAGCGTGTCTTCAGAAATCTTTGCCAAGAGTGAGTATCCTGAGTCTCAAGCCCTCCCTGGGAGCACTGGCTGAATGACACGTCTGACCGTCACCAGTGGACGAGATGTCGCGAAGACTAGATAAGCTTGAGTCGGCGTTAGTAGAGAGCAAGAACCAGGATGCGGGTTCATCAAAGTCGCAGTAGGGTCTCGGAAGCGGCGAGTGTTCACGATCGGAGGCGGCGTTTCAATTTAGCACAGTTGGCAGCATGGATACACACACAAAGGTGCATGACTTCACTTCTCATTCTTCATTGCGCAGCATAGACGAATGTCTATGCTTGAGCCCACTAATGCCAATGTACTGTTACAGCCGTTGAAGCGTGTGTGAAGCTCAGAGCTCCTCCTTAGCATCCTCAACCTTCTCAGCAACCTTCTCGACAAACTTGCGCAGGACGTTGGTCTTGCGCCTAATCTCGTCGCGCTTCGTGGGGGCAAGACCACCCTTAGATAGGATGCCGTCCAGGCGGGCGAGCTCCTTGGCAGCGTAGCCCTCGCTCTTATTGAGCTTGTCGAAGACGCGGACGTAGTACTGGGCGTACGTGTACTGGGCATCCTTCTTGAGCTTCTCGGCCTCCTTCTTGACCTCGGCGGCAACGTCGGCGATCTTGTCGCCGCCGACCACCTTGGCGACCAGGGTGTCGAGGGAGGCGACGGTGCCGGCGACAGCGTCGAGTTCGCCACCGGGGACGCGGTGGGTGCCGGCCTTCTCGTTGATGTACGCAATGATGGCGTCCTCGGAGCGGCCACCCTCGTACGCGATGGCCTCCTTGCTGCCAGCCGGGAAGAACTTGATGGTCGGGTACGAGCTGACATCCTGCTCCTTGGTGACAGCCTTGCTGTTGGGCGCCTCGGCGTCGACCTTGGCGATGACAACGTTCTCATCGTTGTCGAAGTCGTGAGCGACAGTCTCCCAGGTAGGGGCGAGGTTCTTGCAGTCTTGTCTCACGGTCAGCCCTCTCATCTGTGCGTCATGACACACTGAAATACTCACGTCCGCACCACGGAGCAGTGAACGCGACCAGCACGTTCTTGTCTCCACCAATCGTCTTGGCGAACGACTCATCAGTGAGCATCTCGACGCTGCTGGGCAGCTCCAGCTTTTTCTTGGTCTTCACCCCGATCTTCTTGCTGATGAAAGCAGACAGGCTCTCCAGGTCGCGGCCCTCGTTGTACTCCTCGGGCTTGTCCGACTTGCCATCAAAGTACTTGAGCGTGGGGAAGCCCTGGATGTTGAATCGCTTGCCCAGAGACCTCTCGGCGTCGGCATCAACCTTGGCGATCTGCACCTTGTCCTTTGCGTGCTCAAAGGCGAGCGCGAGCTCCTCGTACACGGGGGCGAGCTTCTTGCAGTGCCCGCACCAGGGGGCAAAGAACTCGACAAGCGTGGGCTTGCCGGACTTGAGGACCACCTTGTCAAAGTTGGACGGCGTCAGGTCAATGACGGCGGATTTGGCTGCCGCCAGGCCGGCCACGGCGGCGAGCACGAAGCTCTTGATGAGAACCATACTGGGCGGGGTTCAGTAATGAATTGACTAGAATTGCAACGTAAAAAGTGATTTCCGACAGGAGGCTCAGGTAAAGTTACGTACTTTGACGGTGTCTTTCAAAGAAGAAAGGTGCAGGACATGCAGGTTCCCGCTGGTGCTTTGAAATAGACGTCAAGATGCCAGTTTGCAATGATGAGCTCAGCCAAAGTAACCAGCTGTCAGGGACCGAAACGAAACCGCCCCACTGGAGCTTCGCCCCCTGGCTGCCTGCCCGATCAGCCCGCCTCCAGGTGGGCCACACGTGATCGTGAGTGCCGCTGAATAGCCGCCGTCGTCAGGATGGGCTGGCGGCATTGTGTTGCTCACGTGACTGCAGCTGCGTGGGGCCTGGGCTGGACACGGGCTGGGGCTGCCAACCCTCCAATCGCCTGGCCGGACGGCGCGAGAAAATCACACAAAATTTACGCCCGGCCAATTCTGCAACCCTCCGCGAAATCCTCCCAACCCTCAGCACGACGACAGCTTTCGGCCAATTCCCACCCAAAGCACCGCAATCATGTCTCACGAAAGCGTCTGGAACTCGCGCCCGCGAACCTACGGCAAGGGCTCTCGCAGCTGGTACGATTTGAAAATCCATTCCCGTTTTTATCGACGACGAGCGAACACACCTCCCCCGTGCGACCGCCGCGCGCCCGCCACGGTTGAGATGGACTGCGGCGGCGGCGGCAGCGGGCATGGGGAGACGGCGCACCGATTCGAGGAACGAACACACGTCCAAAGGAGCGAAAGGCTAACATGGGGTCCTTTATAGCCGCGTCTGCAAGCACAAGGCCGGTCTGATCCGAAAGTACGACCTCAACCTGTGCCGTCAGTGCTTCCGCGAGAAGTCCAAGGACATTGGCTTCAACAAGGTGAGCAAAGATCCAACCCACCACCGACGGCACGCACACAAACAGGCACGCACCGAAACACCGTCAACCGCACCACGATACGCCAACCGATTCCCGAGTGCATTGAACTTCTCATATAAGAACGACCGGACTGACCCGCGCCCGTCTCTCTACAGTACCGATAAGCGCATTGCCCGATTCCGAGAGGGACGAAAAAGGCTTGGGGAGAGGAGAGGGGGCGAAGCGAAAGCGTTGCATGGGTGGAGGATGATGCATGCTTGACGGCACAGCAGTCATGATGGCCTCGCGAACATCTCTCAGAGAGCGGCGGCCGCTTGGAACCGGAGTTTAATGGCTTGCTTGGTTTTCGAGGAAGATCGTGCGTCTGACGAACGTCCTCCGAGGATAGACGAATACCAATTACATTGGACCTACCACTTTTGTCGCACGTTTGGATGCAAAGCGGTGATGCGTCTCCGCCGCGCGTGTTGTCTGGGCTTGTGCTGCGCACGAGAGACCTTGCACGCCTGAGAGGGTGAGAAACGCCGGTATCAACTTTGCAGAGTCGGACAGACGATCACTCCTATCAACCCAGCGGTGAACACAGTCGACATCACATAGTATCGCCGTCACGCGAAAATGAGCATGTAGTCTTGCATCGTCTATTACTGCCTTCCCCCGTGTCCGTCTAAAGTACACATATCAAGACAATGGGAAGAAGCAGAGTGGAGATCCTCAGGTCCCATCTCGGGGTGATATACAAGAGTCAAGCCTGACTCGAAACATGGGACTCGGTCCGGCGTAGCCTTCCGTTGCGCCGCGGACCATCCGAGGTCAACATGCGATGGATTTCTCGTTTTCCCACCCTCTTCCACTCTTACACAATCCACCCGCCACACCGCCGACTCGTGTCACCCCTTACTTCAGGATACGGGTGACGAGGCCAGTGGCCACGGTCTTGCCGCCCTCACGGATGTTGAAGCGCTGACCAGTCTCGATGGCGTTGGGGTGCGTCATGCTGACAATCATCTCGACGTTGTCGCCAGGCATGACCATCTTGCCAGGCTCGGTGCCCTCGGGGAAGGTCAGGTCGACCGACTCGTCCGAGGTGCGGAGGTAGAGCTGGGGGCGGTAGTGCTCGTGGAAACCGGTGTGGCGGCCACCTTCCTCCTTGGTGAGGACGTAAAGAGAGGCGAGGAACTGAGTGTGGGACTTGACGGTGTTGGGCTTGCAGACGACCATGCCGCGGCGGACGTCCTCGCGGCGAATACCACGGATGAGGAGACCCGAGTTGTCACCGGCCTGGGACTGCTCGCAGGACTTCTTGAAGGTCTCGATGTCGGTGACCTTGGTCTTGATGACCTCCTTGCCCTTGCCGACGAGCTCAACCTCCTCGTCACGCTTGAGCACAC
Organism: Purpureocillium lavendulum; assembly: GCA_029168975.1. NCBI lineage: Eukaryota > Fungi > Ascomycota > Sordariomycetes > Hypocreales > Ophiocordycipitaceae > Purpureocillium > Purpureocillium lavendulum. The sequence goes on along the minus strand of JAQHRD010000008.1, from coordinate 1,819,152 downwards.
CGCGCTCAACACGGCCAGAGACGACGGTACCGCGGCCAGAGATAGAGAAGACGTCCTCAACAGACATGAGGAAGGGCTTGTCAAGGTCACGCTCGGGGGTGGGGATCCACGAGTCGACGGCCTCGAGCAGCTCGTCAATCTTCTGCTGGCCAATCTCGGGCTTCTGGTTGTTAAGGGCCATGAGAGCGGAGCCCATGATGACGGGGGTCTCGTCGCCCTCGAAGCCGTAGGTGGTGAGGAGCTCACGCATCTCCATCTCAACGAGCTCAAGCATTTCCGGGTCGTCAATGGCGTCGACCTTGTTGACGAAGACGACAATCTTCTGGACGCCGACCTGGCGGGCCAGCAGCAAGTGCTCACGGGTCTGGGGCATCTGGCCGTCGGAGGCGGCGACGACGATGATGGCGCCGTCCATGTTGGCGGCACCGGTAATCATGTTCTTGATGTAATCGGCGTGACCGGGGCAGTCGACGTGGGAGTAGTGGCGGTTCTCGGTCGAGTACTCGATGTGAGCGGTCGAGATGGTGATACCACGCTTGCGCTCCTCAGGCGCCTTGTCGATGGAGCCATAGTCGAGGAAGTTGGCGAAGCCCTTCTCAGCCTGTCGCTTGGTGATGGCAGCGGAGAGAGTCGTCTGGATGCAGGGTTAGCCCGTTGAGCGCAGTCGCGAGGCAATTTGCGTGTTGTGCTCACCTTGCCGTGATCGACGTGACCAATTGTGCCTATCCGAGCCGGTCAGCAGAGGTCTAAAAAGCTCATACGTTCGGGTCGCATCCGTACCGATGTTGACATGGGGTTTTGATCGCTCGAACACGGCGTATGTGCGGTAGATGTTGAGGATGCCCGCGGCGTTCTGCTTCTTGATGGCAGACTGCAGGGGGTTGACCTGGCCGAAGCCGCGTCGCGCGGTCCGCAGGAACGGCGCGACGGATCTGAAGGCGGCCGACATTTTGAGCCGAGGGTATCAAACAGGGCAAGACCGAGGAGAATCGGAGAACAGAACGGAGCGGAGAGGCGACGGTAGAGGTGGTTTGGGAGGACGAGCTTGGAGGCAGTCGTGCGAAATCACCGACGACGGGAACTCCAAAATTTTTGAGCTGCCGTGCCTGGCGGCGCGGAACGGCGGGCCAGGGGCTGATTCATTGGAGGCGACGTCACGTGAGCTCGCGTGGACGTGCACCTGGTGTAAGTCGCGATGCGCCGTCAAAACTTCAGATGACGCATGGTGGGTTTTAATGCGGAGAATAAATTTTAGGATTCATTCAGAGGACTTGTCAGTCTATGTTTGGCACATTTCACTTTCACTGTCGCAGCTGCGTCGCGACGGAGGCAGCGCACGAGGCGGATGAGTTCTCCAGCTGGCCATGGGGGAGCGCGGGGCGCAAAGCGCACAGCAGGCGGGCCATTCACAGCGCCTGCAATGATCCATGACCACCTGGGCACCTCCAGCCGGGCAGCTTGACTCGCCGCAGCGCGAGCCCTGGCGAATCCACCCCCTGCACGCCCGGTTCTAGAAGTCCGCTCCAGGCAGTTCTGCCAACCTACCTACCTGACGGGGCGGGCAACTGGGGCCGGCTGCCACGGGTCGCGTCTGCTGGACGGGGCGTCTAGCGCACTGCCGGGACAGTCGGGAACGGCGACGCAGCCCACTAACAAAAGAATGCCAGAGTGGCGCTCCGCTGGACCACCGTCGCCTCAACCTCAGGGTCCGCGTGCGACATATATGTAACCGCCCGAGGGCAGCCTTTCCGTGCGACTCAGCCCGCCCTTCATCTCGCACTTCACCTGACGGGACGACGCCCCCGTCCGCCTCGCGCCTCAACTCCTGTGACACGGCGATACCTGCTTCTTCCAGCATAGGCGGGCTCGCGAATCTCTCACTGGCTCACTTGCCATCGCCAAAAGCCACGAGTCGGATCCACTCACTCAACGCAGACATTTTTGCGTCACCGCGATCGCCGTCCGGGAGCAGTCACCGAACCCTGGACGTCTCTCACCGGTCAAATCCTCAGTTTTTTCCTGCACTGTCGATACCCTACCCTCAAAGCCGCCTCCGCCACCATGTCCCAGCAAGCAGACGCCGGCAAGCCGGAGCTCAACGCCCTCGGCAAGCTCGCGGCGCGCTTCGCCGAATACGGCCACAATGCCACCAACAACCTCTCTAGCAGCTTCACCAGCATGACGACGCAGAGCTGGATCCGCCTCATCGTCATCGTCGGCGGGTACATGCTCCTGCGGCCGCACCTGATGAAGTTTGTCACCAAGGGCGCCGTCAAGAAGATGGAGGAGGACGACGCCAAGGCCCGCGAGCAGGACGCCGCGCAGGCCGAGATGACGCCCAACGAGTTCCGCGGCATCAAGGAGAAGCTCATGTTCCAGGCGGAGCAGGACGATGAGGGAGACGGCACCGGCGCCGACTGGGGCCAGAAGGCGCGCGTCAGACAACGGCAGATGCTCAAGGATCTCCTCGAGGAGGAGGAGAGGCGGCGGGCGGCGGAGAACGAGGACGCCGACATCCAGGAGTTCTTGGAGGACTGAGGCGCCTCGTGTCCTCGGGGCGACGCTCGTGTATCATGTCTGTACTGTAACCGCCGCGGTGCTGGCTGGAGAGTGGACCAGGGCGGGCATCGGTCCGCTTGGATGGATCGCGTTGGGTATCAGGAGGAGTCACGACTTGTGTGTCATGGAATCGCTTCATGCAGCAACTGTAATCAATACTTTATGGATGTCTTCCTTCATCAGCCTACTAATGCACCAATGCGCTCTCCTTGGTCAGCAATTCAGTTCCCACGGCGCGCGAGGGCAGTTCTGCCCGAGTGCGCCGTCTCACTGCGTTTTAAATGTCCGATGTGTTTGGGCGAGGTTTTGGTATGACGGCAGCCTCGCAGCATGCGATGTGACGCGATCGATGTTTCGACTCTCAAGGCTGTATAACGCGGTGTTGCGTGATGTCGCGTGGTCCGAGGAGAGGCATCACCACGCAGGACACAAACTGGGTTGCTTCGCCTGATATCTCCGAAGTTACATGGGCCACGCTCGCTCCAGCAGTTCGGGTTACTGGGTGCCTGGGAGTGATATCCCAAGAAAAAAGATGCCACGTGCCTTGTGGTCCGTCTGCGGTGTTACCAACCCGCCTTGCCTTATGCCGGCTGCGCAAATGCACTTTCAAGTCACCCGCGCGGATGCAGGGTAATATGGAATCTCGGCGGTTGATAGGCACCTCCCGTCCCGCCATGCTTGGGGAGCCAAGGAGGGCTCAACTTGGTAGGGACACCTCGGGGCACTTTGCAGGCCTAGGCGCCGCCTAGCTCCGGCAAACGTGGCGCTGTCAACGCCCAGGAGCGGGGACAGCCGCAGCGCGGGCACCGCTGAGGGGCACCAAGGGGCGCTGAGGGGTCGAATCTATGGACGTCTGGTCGGCGTCGGGTCAGCCATCAGCCTATGCTTCGGTGGCTTGGCCGCTTTAACTGGGCCACGGCCCACCCACATCGTCATTGCCTCCGACGGTTGGCTAGCTGCGACGCTGCATCTCGCTGGAACAACCATCTCGCTTCGTCCCGTCTCGCTCCCGTCTCGCTCCCGTCGAGACTCGTCCGTTCCATTCCATTCCCTTGCACACCGGCGGTTCTCTTCATTTAGGTTTCCTCTCATCTTGTCTGCCAGGAGCCGGCGACCGTTGATCGCGAGTAACCTGTCCGTGGTCAGCCATCGCCAGTCATCACTCCTTGGACGCCACGACGTCACCTGTCTCACGGCGCTGGCTCAACCTCTAGCTGCTGTCGATCTGGTGCTATCGACGTCCCCCTCTACTCGTACTGCTTCGTCACCGACTCGGCCAGCTGCCGCACAAGTCGACGATTCCTATCGCCAGAAACTCCGGCCGCACGAGCACGTCGCCTGCCTTTCCCCTTCCTCTCGCGTCCTGCAATGCATACCGTCCGGACAGACCACGAGATAGCAGCAGTATGAGCGAGTCGCTCGATATCCAAAACCTCCTGCAGACGGGGTACTTCACCTCTTCGCGGGCCAAGAACGCGGCCCCGTCCGTTACCCCTCCGCTCCCCTCTGCTTGACGTGGCAACGATGCAGCCTGCTGACGGCCCGCCCGACAGGTCCTCGCCAAGACCCGACGACGTACGATTCCCCTCACCCGGCCCGGCCAGAGAGGACCGCGTTCCGCGCTCCATCAGCTCCGCCCCCCGCCCGAGAGGTTCCTACCCACCGGTACCGATCGTTGAAGATGAGGCCGACTCATTGGCTAGGGAGTATGGCGTGTCGAGTGCTCGACGGCTCTCCGATGACGAGGCGCAGTCTCGGGGAGATATTGATCAGCACCCCATCATCATGGAAGTGCACGAGTATAACCCCGAACGGCGTTTTGTAATTCTCAACGACCCCCCGAACGCCTCTGAGGCGCATTCCAAAACCAAGCCAGGCGAAAACCGTGCTCCGAAGTCACCAGCCCCTAGCTCACCGGTCCCCGAGATGAATGGTTCTGCCAAGGCACAACCTGACCGGCACTACGACTCTGGTTCCCACAAGGAACATCTCAGAACCAACAGCGAGAGACCTGGACTCGAGAGGCGCAGAAGTAGGCAGGACCTCCCACCCATTTCGACGGACCTTCGCGCGGACCGGCAGCCAGAGCATCACCGGAGCAAATCATCGGCCAGTGCCACTCGTCCGGACTACTTCTTCCCCCGCCAGTCCCGGCCGTACGGCGACCAGCTCCTGTCTCCGGATATCATCTCAAGCGGGGCCGGCGGAAGGGAAAAGACATACAGAGGCATGGGACAGTCGTCGACTTCCGGTGGCAGGTCCTCCAGTCGGCAGAGCTACCACGAGGGCAGTGCACGAAGGAGGGAAGACAAATACTACTACAAAAATGGCCGCGAGACGCCGTCAGCGAGACGGTCCGAGACCAGCTTCGAGTACAACAAGCCATCGAGAAGGCAATCAAATGACTGGGTTGGCGAGTCGCGCTACCGAAAGGAAAGCTCGTCGACTCGCAGTGACAGAAGGGATACGTCACAGTCCTTCAGTCGCAACGATTCCGACAGGCCTAAGAAGTCGCCGAATCTGTCCCGTGAACAAAGCCGTTCTGGGGATGGATATTTCAAAGATGCGCAGGCACCCTATACACCGAAGAAGCCAGTCATTATCCAGCAGGAGCGTCCAGCCGTGGCAAACCGTTCTGAGAAGCACGGCGGTGACGTCGAAAAGGCCAGACCGCCGTCTCGTACTGGCACCTTTCCACTGCCATCACCCAGCCAGGCAGCCTTTGCCACAGCAGCCGTCGGAGCGACAGCCGCGGCAATGACGCCGCGCACTTCCGCCACGTTTCCTCTCCCAGGAACGGACGGGAGCCGGCCCCCTGAAGCAAAAGCACCTCTACCGTACCCCGACGATGACGACTTTGGTTTCCATGGGCTCGGGATCGACGACGGAATCGCACCGGATCAAAAGGCAGCGCCAATCGCTGTGCCAGTCGTTTCGATGCCCGAGCCGTCACCTGTCATTTCTGAGCGACCTTTGGACCCTTTCAAAACTGCATCACCTGCTGCCACCCCAAAAGAGCCGGCATGGAAGCCACCGACCTTCGATCCCGACAAAGACGGCTTGCGCGCTGACAGCAATGGACGCATGGGCTCGTACCGCCGCTTTTCGGAGAGCAAGGATCAGGCCGAGTCAGGAGGCTTACCAGAGTGCCCACGAACGAAGCCCGTCGCGGGATTGGTGGACTGGCTCACTTTACCGCGAACCAACTTCAACATTTGCCCGACGTGCTACCAGATGGTGTTCGCTAAATCCGAGTTTCGAACTCAGTTCCAGCCTATTCTTCGGCCCACGAGCGAACCGATTGCATGCGATTTTGGGTCGTCTGCTTGGTATAGGATCGCTTGGCTTCTGACCTTGAAGCACCAGAGTGTCGACTTGCGACTGCTCCATCAAGTTGCAAACGTCATGAACTCAGCTCGCAACGAGACTTGTCCAGGCGACAAGAAGGCGACACGTACCTGGCTCACGGTGAGGGACCCAAGCACAAAGCATCCGGTCCCCGGATTCGCAGTGTGTTATGAATGCGCGGCAACAGTCGAGGTGCTCCTCCCGAACCTCTCAGGTCTCTTCGTTCCGTTGGAACCCAAAGCAGAGCCCTCGAAGGACTTTTGCGCCCTGCATTTCCTGCCAAAGAGGAAGCAGTTCGTGCTATACTTTGATGCATTCGAAACGACATCTGACAAGGCTTTTGTGGACGACAAGGCCCCAGACATTGCCAGGTTGGCCAAGGAGCTACAACAGCTGAGCATTGGCAGGGAGTGTCTCGAGGACACCCCAGTGCAAGACGGCTACTGGCACATCATGCAGTTCTTGCCGGAGTTCACGGTCTGCAGCGCATGTTTCAATGACTCGGTCCGACCCAAGATCCAGGAAGGGAGCAGCCTCGCGCAGAACTTTTACATGAAGCCGCAGAGACTTCCCTCAGCCACCTGTCAGCTGTACTCGACGCGGATGCGAGACGTGTTCGGCAAGGCATGTCGACGAAAGGACCCCGCGTATCTCAAGGACCGAGTTCTAGAAAGACGAAGCATCGAGGCGGATATTTATGAGCAGCTTCTGAAGCTGGACAAGTCCAAGAGAAACGACGAGTGGACGGAAGGGCAAGTGGAAAAGCTGGTGAGAGAATGGAGACGGTGGGAGTAGTGACATATAGCCGCGTGCAGCGGCGAGCCGCATTGGGTGATGCGCCATGACATGAAATGTAGCGTGCAGCACATTTACATACCTAACGACGTAACGACATGACGGGGAAATGAATCGATAGATTCGGGCTGGGTAAAACTTCGATACACAATAAAGATTTTGCCTGTTGATGAATCGTTTGGCAGGCATGAGCAGTCGAAGCCTTGAAGTCTCGCAGTGGATCATATCCCGAGTGCATGTCGTTGAACCTTGGCCAGATATACGTAGTGGGGCATGGGGAACAAATGCACAGTGCCGCCGTTGGGAGCACTGGGCTGACGCACCGTTCCAGAACGGCCAGGGGGTTCTTTCGAATCACGTGCAGATGCCCCACCTCGCTTAAGGTACGTACCGGAGGCTTAGGGTCTCCGCCCACCAAATCCTTTCGCAAGGAAAAATTCCCTGGTGAAATTTATCGCCGCGCGGATTGCAACCTCCATCTGCATCACCAAATTTCGAGCCGCCCGACGACCGAGGTGAGCAAGCATCCCACGACCGCCGCAGCAACTCTCGCTGCCCGACCCCCAATCCGAACCGATACTGACCTCTCGTTCCCTCTTGCAGGTCCAAGTCTCACCTTCACAATGGCTTCGCGACCTACCGTCTCCATCATCGGCAAAGATGGTGCTCCCACGGGGGCTACCCATGCCATCCCCGCCGTCTTCACCAGCCCTATCCGCCCGGACATTGTCCAGGAGGTGCACAAGGGCATGGCCAAGAACAAGCGCCAGCCGTACGCCGTGAGCGAGAAGGCCGGTCACCAGACCTCTGCCGAGTCCTGGGGAACTGGTTAGTGAAATCGAACACCCGACGGCGTGTTGAGGGTCGGCGGTGGTAGCAGGATGGATTGCAAAAATTGCTGCTGGGACGACGACTGTCTCGAAGGCATGCATTTGCAAAAGATTCTCTCCGCACCGCTACCTCTGCACGCGGCGACCGTTCCGAAGCCTGGGACTGACGATTGGAAACACAGGTCGCGCTGTCGCCCGTATCCCCCGTGTCTCCGGTGGTGGTACTCACCGTGCCGGTCAGGCCGCCTTCGGTAACATGTGCCGTTCCGGCCGCATGTTCGCCCCTACCAAGATCTGGCGCAAGTGGCACGTCAAGGTCAACCAGGGCCAGAAGTAAGCGGCGACCCCAAAGGCAATTGCATGGCAAGGGGATGGAAATGCTAACAAGAGACGTTCAGGCGCTACGCTACCTGCTCCGCCCTGGCTGCCTCCGCCGCCGCCCCTCTCCTGATGGCCCGTGGCCACCAGATCTCCAACATCCCCGAGGTTCCCCTGGTTGTCGACTCCGCCCTCTTCGAGGCCGGCGCCATGGGCCGCACCGCCGCCACCCTCGGCCTCCTCAAGGCCGTCGGCGCCGGTGACGACCTCGCCAAGGTCAAGGGCTCCAAGAAGCTCCGCGCCGGCAAGGGCAAGCTCCGTGGCCGCCGCCACCGCCAGCGCCGCGGTCCCCTCGTCGTCTACGCCCCCGAGGCCGACGGCAAGGAGCTCGTCCAGGGCTTCCGCAACATCCCCGGTGTCGAGACCTGCCCCGTCACGGCCCTTAACCTGCTCCAGCTCGCCCCCGGTGGCCACCTCGGCCGCTTCGTCGTCTGGACCTCGGCTGCCTTCAAGGCCCTCGACGACATCTACGGCTCCACCACCGAGGCCTCCGCCCTCAAGCGCGACTTCCTCCTGCCGTCCAACGTCGTCTCCCAGGCCGACCTGACCCGCCTCATCAACAGCTCCGAAATCCAGAGCTCCCTCAACGCCCCCAAGGGCGAGGCCATCACCCGCCGCGGCGCCGTCCAGAAGAAGAACCCGCTGCGCAACAAGCAGGTCATGCTGCGCCTGAACCCCTACGCCTCCGTGTTCGCCAAGGAGTCGCAGAAGAAGCAGCAGTAAATTGGCCCCGCTGGGTGTGCAGCGCGGTTGAGGGGATGATTCCGGGGGAGGGAAAATGGTACTTTAACGGTTTAGTTTCGAGGCGTAATGGCTTCTTGACGGTCGAGCTCTGAATGAAAAAGAGATTTGACGATCACATTAAAGCGTCTTGTCCCCATTGTGAAACAGTGATTGTGAGTGCCAGTTGGCTGTGTGCTAGTACTACTAAATAAAACATACCCTAGGCAGGTATTTTAAGACAAGGTTGAAGGAAGACCCCCCGCCAGTACCGTGGACCTGGCGAGCCATGACCTACCTCGTACAATCGGCACTACCTCCGGACCCCATTTTTGCCCTTCATCACGGCCGCACACTCATGAAGCCTTCTGTTCCCTCACCAGCTCCTCCATCTCCGCCAGGTCCGTGATGAGCCAGAACTTGTGCACGGCATTCGTCAGCCTCCGGGAGCAGGCATCGATGTTCTCCTCGCTCTCAGCCGTGAAGCACAGCCGCAGGTGCCGCCACGCGCGGTCCCGGACGACGTCGGGCGTCGCGCCGAACATGGTGCCTGGCGACGGCAGCACGAGGTGCGGCTTGCGCGCCATGAACGCCAGCAGCGCCGCCGCCATGGCCGGCCCGTCGAGCGGCAGCGCATCCGCGCCCGGTCCCCGCGCCATCCACAGCGGGTGCTCCTCGTAGTGCACGCGCAGCCACACGAACATGCCCCCGCGCGGCCAGTCGAAGGACAGCAGCTGCGTCCTCTTGCTGACGGCGGCGGCGGCGGCGCCGTTGGTGGTCGTGGGAGTGATGCCGGACGCCGAGAGCCTCCTCGGGGGTGGCGGCGGCTGCTTGTGCTCGAGCTCCGGCAGGACCTGGTGCGTGCCCTGGTCGAGGATGGCGCACATGCGCGCGGCGCGGCGCTCGTACACGCTGCGCAGGCCGGCCAGCCAGCGCACCCAGCCGTCCATCCTCCAGCCGGAGAAGGCGCCGCGCTTGTGCGCGGGAAGGTCGGCGAAGGCGTGGAGCGCGTCGGGCTGCTGCCCAGCGAGCAGCTGGATGATCATGGCTTGCGCGAAGCCCGACGGCTGCTGGGTCGAGATCTCCGTGATACTAAGCTCCAGCGGTCAGTAGTTGGACGCCCGGGGAAGAGCACGAGGAGAGTGAGTATCGAGACGTGGAGAATGGAAAGGGGTTCAGGGGTAAGTAAAGAAGGGGTCCACGCACCGCTCCAGGCGCTCTATGAAGCTCGGCTGGGCGGTGATCCAACCGGTTCTGCACCCGGGCGCCATAGTCTTGGACAGGGTGTCGAGGCGGATGACGCGGCCGTCGATGTCGAGGCTGAGGTAGGACGGTACGAGGGAGTCGATGAACTCGAGGCCCTTGCGGGGGCTTCGTGACCTGTCATCGTCGTTGTCGTAGCCGTCCTGCTCCTCCGATCTCCTCTTGAGGGACAGTGACTCGGTGACGTGCCTGGATTGCGCCTCGGCGGCGGCGGCCGTCGGGAACTGCAGGTACCAGTAGGGGTCGTCCTCGATGATGACGATGTCGAACTCGCGGCAGACGGCGTACAGCTCCTTCTTGCGCTGCAGCGACTGCACGCCGGCTGTCGGGTTATGGCCCACGCTTTTGAGAATTATCAGCACATCAAGCGTCCTCGTCGAGCTGGACATAAAGGGTCAACTCACGTAACGGTGTACAAGACGTGTGGGCGCTTCCCCGTCGCCGGATCCCAGTTCCGCAGCACATCGTCCAGCGACCCGGGCCCCCTCGCCAGCATGCCCTCGCCGTCAATCTCGACGGGAGCGATCCGGATGCCGTGCGGCTCGACGACGGGGAGGACGTTGTTGAAGACGAAGAGCTCCGTCAGGAGGCCCGGGCGATCGGCGACGGCGTCGCGCCCGGGCAGCCACGAGTCGTAGAGCAGGTCGACGAGCTTGAAGAGGCCGTCGGTCGAGCCGCACGAGAGGATGACGTCGGGCCCGGGCTCGTACGGCACGGCCGGGACGAGCACCTCGCGCGTGAACTGGCGGATCCACGACAGCAGTGGCGGGTACCCGCCCGCGGTGCCGTACTGCAGCGCCGTCGCCACGTCGACACGCTTGGACGGCTCCGACGCCGGCACGGCTGTCTTGGGGACGACGAGGAGCGATGTCGTCGTCGTCGGCGACGGTGGCGTTGTTGTTGTTGTTGCCGTCGACGTCGATGGCCGTGGTGATCCTTCCGCATAGGCGTCGGTGTCGGCGTCGTCACGCTCCGAGGATGAGTCCTCGGGCGTGGGGTCCCATCGCGAGGGGTGCGCGACCTCAGCTTCGAGCGTGTCGAAGGGGAAGTAGGATGCGTTTGGGAGACCTGTCGAGGGGCGTGCCGTCGCCGTCAGCGTCAGATTACTCGGAGATGCTCGAGCACTCAGGGGTGGACGAGGAAGAACAAGAGAGCTCAAGCCGGTAAGACGACGCACCGCTGGCAAGATTCCCGATGCCGGATATCTTAAAGAAGCGATAGTAGTTCTTGATAGAGCTCGGGGTGCGGTTCTTGGTCACTTTGGAGAGGTGGTGGCTCAAGTCGAGAGGCCCCGTGTGCTCCTTGAGATGCACCATTTTGGAGGTCTTGAGCCTTGACGATATGCAGAATCGCTATCCAATCAGGCACGCAACAGCGACTAGAGAAAGCTTTTCGGTTCAAGATGAACGTTCATGAACTGCACACTCTACAAGGTGAAGATGAAGCGGGCCCCCTTTCTATCTCGCCCCAGCTCCATAAGTATAGCAGACGCGGGATGGCTGAGCACACGTCTAGTCATGGCACATGCCCTTCTGATCCTCTGCCGCTCGCCTTATTGCCCCCACGACGCTCGGCGTCAGCACTGAAACCGAGCGAGTAATACGTAGCAGAAGCAGGAGCAGCAGCAGGAGAAGAGAGGAGCAATGGCCTCCGCCGATGGAGGCTTCGGCCTAGGAAGGTAGCCCTGCATTTTCTGTACCTGTACGAATGACGAGGCCCCGACTCCGCCCCACGGTGACCTTCCACAAGGCGTTTTTCTCGTCAACAATAATGTGGGTGAGGTACAGTGCTGCACTGCATCTAGTCGTGAGCGTGAAGCCATCGGCCGTGGCGCGGCACGGACCAACCTATTCACACTATTGTTCAACCGCGTAGAACTGAGACTGCAGCCCGAACCAACAATTGCCGCACCTAGGCGCACCGGGCGTGTCGACGCCTCGATAGGAATCTCCATCTGCAATGGGTCCGAGAGAAAACGTGATGAGCTCAAAGGTCAGAATTCCTGGCCGAGCGCAACTATGCGGCCTGCGTCTGCGCCGCAATACCGGACCCGGGCTCAGCGGGGAGGCCGAAAGTGGGGCCGGGCTGCGGGATCACCCCCAACGGCCGTATCCAACTGTGTGTACGAGTATGAGTGAGGGTGTGCATGCGGGGTGTGTGTGTGTGTGTCTAAAATACGGTGCATCCAGAAATCGCAACGGTCCTTGTTGGCCGGTCTGCACATCTGCTGCTGCACGTCACCAGGGGCCGACGATGAGGGGTGCGTTAGGTACGTGCTGACGGGGTTGCTCGCCACGCGGCGGCGCCGCAAGGCCGGCACGGTGCCTATTGTTGCCTGCCGCCGTGTCTCGGGCCCTGACTTGCCGCCTGGCACGGGCGAATACTACTGTACTGTACAGTACAGCATGCACACGGCACAGTTTCCAAAACGGGGGCCGGGGGCTTGGTCGTCGCCCGTGACGGCTGCTGGTTCCTGAGCCTCAGAATCCTGTGGCTTGCTCAGCAGACCGGTCAGCTTGGTCAGACAGCGGAAGATGCCATCTCAAGCACCCTCCGAGCCGTGCCGTTGTGAGGGCGACGCGGCGCGGCCAGTGAGCGCTGGCATACACCACACCGTACCACCGAATAGCCGCCCGTTGCGCGCGGCTGGTTCCCTCCCTGATGCCGCAACATGATTGATCCAGCCACGCAAGTGTGATATTGATCCCTCTACAACGGCCCGGCTGCGCCATCCCAGGCTTCGTCTATCCGTAAATTGTCTGCGTGTCTGTCACAGCTCTTGGGGGTCTCCGACAACTTGCTTGTTCCAATCAGGGTCGTAGCAGAGGCCGAGCTCCTCCAGCGTCGTGGCCTTGCATCCTTGCTTCTCGAATCGCAACTTGGCCTCGACAAAGACGTTCCTCTGCCAGAACATCCTGTCATCCCATCGAGGAGGCTCCTTGCCCACATGGCTTGCCCCCATGACCCAGTCATGCAGCTCGTTTATGTAGAGCCCGTCGCCGAGGTGCGGGAATACGTGTAGCGCCTCGCCCTCCCGCTCTTCCAGCTTCCGACTCCACTCCTCCATCACTTGCGTAGACGGCAGCGGGAGGCTGTTGGACCACACAGCCGAGAATGCGGCTGCCTGCGCCTCTGACAGCGGCCAAGGTACCGACTTCATGTTCAGCGTTGGGAAAACGAGTGTCGGCCGGTGAATATGGAAAAGGTGCTTGTAGAGCCCGTGGACACCCTGGCCATTCGTGATGAGCTTGTGCTGCATGTCGGGCAAGAACGGATAGCTGAAGAGAAATCCCGTGCAGAAGACGATGGCGTCAATGTCCGTCTCGACCCGGCCGTCTTTGAAGCGGACCCCGCGCTGCTCCACGAGGAACTCGACAATCTCTTGCACCTCCTCGCAGCCGGTGTGCTCCAGCTTCGCTGGCGGCGTCGCCGTCCGGACAGATAAGAGGGCCTTGCCTCGAGAGACTTGGTTGATTTGCAGGGCAATGTCCGTGCCGGAAGGCCCGTTGCCGACAATGATGACTTTTTTATCCTTGAACTCGTTTGCGGTCCGGTACTGCTTGGAGTGCGAAATGACGGAAGGGTACGTCTCGTCAAAGGTCTCCATGTTGGCCATGGGAGGTATGAAGGGAATCGAGTAGTGGCCGTTGGCGACCACGACGGCGTCAAAAACGTCGTCCACAGCCTCCGCACCAACGGTCGAGCGTGCCTCTATCCTCCACTTATCCTGCCCATCGACAGAGCTGTGCGACAGCTTGGTCACTTGGATGCAGAACCTTATCAAATCACGGACGTCCTCGGCGTACTTGATGAGGTACTCCTGGATGTCTTCGCGGCTGGGAAAGACCCAAGCATCCTTGCGGAAGGTTTGGTCGAAAAAGTTCATCAACGACCCGGGGATGTTGGCATGGAGCTTGTCGTACATGGGAGACGGGAAGACGGGCGCCGCACCAGACGGCGACTGAAGCGGATCATCAGGCGGGAAGAAGGGGTCTCGCTGGGGCGCCGGATAAGGGCCACCCGGGTGCTTGCTGTAATTCCATATGCCGCCGACCTCGTCCTGCTGCTCGAAGATGGTGATGGAGTCGAAGCTCCCCTGTGCTCGCAGATACTTGGCCGCCGCGAGGCCGCAGGGACCGGCGCCGATGACGGCGATCTTGTTCACCAGGAACTTTGGAGGGTGGAGGGAGCCCATGTTGTCAAAGAAGTGGCGGCCAGAAATGATGCAGAAACGACCAAATCTAGATGCGAAAATATGGAACAAGGGAGATGTATCAACGTCGAGTGATCATGATCGAAGTCTAGCCTCGGGGCCGAGCGTGAGAGCGATGCAGCGCAGCTGGGGATGATGAGTCGATGAGGCGCGCGCCTTTTGCGTGCTTTGGCGCCTGTCATTGCATCGCCCACCCGGCGCCTGGCGCCTTCCTCGCCTCAGCGCCGGACCGCCGGCTCTTGCTGACCCCGCCGCCGCCACGAACGCTCAGGGCTCACTGTGCGAAGCAACATGAACCGGGGACGAGTACGTACCCCAAAGCCTGGTGAGCGGCCATCCGATATCCACCTCTCAGTCAGTGATTCAGCGGGAGTCCGGGGCCTCCACTCACCGCCTGCCGCATGCGGCGCGCAACGTCGGGAGCTTGCACGCTTGCTCCTGCCGTGCCCACCTTTGTGCACCTGCCAACAGGGAGCTCGACCGAGCTTGTAGCAAACTTGCCCTCCATCACCCAAATCGAGAGACGCGACGCTCGCCACCAACTAAAGCTTTCCGTCGCCAACTCGCCTCGATCATGACTCTGTCGACATCTGCGACTACTTTCCCCGCGTTTTCGACGTATTGAGCCCGGACCCGACCGAGCGCGCGCACTCTCTTTCGCCGCGCGACGCACCATGGGGCGGACCGAATCTGCCGTCGAGGCGCTGCAAGGTGCCACGGCCACGCCCATCGCGCAGCTCAGTCCCGATATTCAAGACTCCGATTCACTTGCCGTCAGTGGTGTCGTCACCATCACTTGGCCCTACAGCGTGGTGACCAAGTCGATTGCCTTCATCCTCGCCGAGCACGACCCTTTGCGCCGCCGTGACAAGGGTCAGCTACGCGTCGAATGCCGTGGCCCTGCGGGCAAGGCCCTCGCCGACTCGCGCATCGGCGGCGGCGACGACATACGCCTCAGCTTGGTTGGCGTAGAGTGGGATGTCGCACACGCCAAGGCGGGCCTGCCGGCCGGTTCCCACGACTGGCAGCTGAAGTTCAACAGGCGCCTGCTGCTGCGCGCGCGCAAGACTGACTCTCAAGAAACGATTGAGATTGATCTTGATGCCCCGGAGACGGAAGAACCCCAGTTACAACCCAACGATGAACCAGCGCGTGAGCTTACACCCCCTCCGCCGGAGGGGGGACACCATGACCTGCTCGCCACACCCAGTGCTAGACCAGCTACGCTCCCTGCCAAGCGACTGGCCTCCGCCGCGCTCGAACCAGAAGAGTTTGCGTCACCGGCTTTCCTCAAACGCGCAAGAGTCTCGTACGGTTCTCTATTCGACGACGGATACGACGTGTTTGCCGAAAACAGGGCCAACAAGCCGAAAACAAAGCGCAAATCCCGGTTCAGCATGGGCCAGACGGTCTGGAGGTACAGTAGCCGCTCACCAAGCCCGGAGCCGGAGGCAGAGCCGGAGCCGGAGCCGGAGTCAGAGACAGAAGAGCATGAGGTCCCTCCGAACGGCCCAGCTGAGGCTTTGCCGGCGGAGCCAGAGCCAAGACAAACCGACTCGCAGGCGGCCCCGCCGCTGCGGCCGTCAATGGTTGACGAAGGCTCTCAGACGCAAGACCTCTATTTCAGCCCTTCGATGCATGTTCAAGTCTTGGCCGAGTCTCGCCCGGTGCAGGGCACCACAACTCTGGTTCATCCAGAAGCTCGTCACGATGACGCCCATGTGGCGCCTTACACCCCGTCAAGAACCCTGTTCGGTCATGGACAAATCCAAAGCCAAGACATATCGCGATCTATACCGGAGCCGCTGATGGACTTTCACGCGCCAGACCCTCATCACCACGATTTTGGTATGGACATGGGCATGCATCACCACGGCACCATCTCAGACGGCTTGTTCGGAGAGAGGTCATCTGGCAACCCACCTCGAAGCACTACGGCCTTCGGTGAAGGCGTCTCGGCTCAAAGCTATCCGGTTCCTGGCTATGGAGTTGAACACTACGCTCCCATTCATGACATTGATCCGAATTTGCACGTCCAGGACGACAATACACCGGTTCAGCCACAGCACGGTGCGGTTCATCAAGATGATTTGACGTGGCAGAATGACTCCATGTCTGCCCACTTTCACACCCAGCCTGTTCCGCATACCGCGCAATACGGGACAGTGGCTTTGGGTAGCTCTTCGCCAACGGGAGAGCCTGCCCGTACAGAAGAGGAACTCGCCGTTGATGACGCCATACCTGACGCACAGCAATCTGTCAGTCGCGGCCAGAGCCAGTCGCGGGAGCAGTCCATCGCCGAAGTTGCTACCTCCGACGATTCAAGCCAAGAAGACGCTGCGCCAGAATATCAGGACGGCGGCGATCTTCCTGGCGAAGATTACGATTTGAGGAATTATGATCATGCCAAGGCCGACGATCAGTCGGAGTCTGATTCTGAAGAGGAGTCGCTGCCTGACCAAAATGACCCCGATAAAGCAGCAATCGACTTCAGCGAGGAGGATGAGGAAGACGAGGAGGAGGAAGAGGCTGATGAAGAAGAGGACGAGGACGAAGAATACTACGACGGGAATGCGGAGACGGCTGCGCCAGAATCCGGAACTTACGGTCGCCATATCGTTGGCGCCACAGAATCGGGAGACGAAGCCGATGAGGACCTCGAAGGGGGATCTGACAGTGACGCAAGACACGGGGAATACGAGGGCGACGAGTACGAGGGTGAATACTACGATGAGGAGGAAGACGAGGAGGAGGAAGAGTCGTACTACGATGAAGATGAAGAAGTGCGCCAACCACCTCCTGTCTCCGCCGCTCCTGCGGAACCGGTCTTTATCAGTCTTCTTTCCGACTCGGAAGGTGAGGACGAAGCACCACCCAAACCTGCTGCGCCTGTTACTCCGCCGAAACCAGCAGTGGAACCAGAGGAGCGCGCCGTCAAGGAATCCTCACTAGCCTTGGCAGGCGACCATGCCACATCTGTCAAGGAAGAGGACACCGGTGAAGCCGAAGCTCAGAACGAAGAGAGTGACCAGGACGTGACTGAGAGCGTGCAGGGGAGAGGCGAAGGCGACCGTCTAGCGCCGCGGCTCCCACAGCAGTCTGAATCATCCGAAAGTAAGGAAGATGAAAGTCAGGCCAAAGACGCTCATCCTGGAAACTCACAGCCACAGGCGATTCTTAGGTCACAGGGAGAAGTGAGCGTAGGCGAAACCGCGGTACCAGCTGCTCCTGAGGTCGCTGACACAGCCCGTGAAGCGCTGCCAACAGATGTGATGGAGGTGGATGAGACTGTTGAGACTACGGAAGAGATTCAGGCGCCGGTAGAGCCAGAAGTCGAACAAACGCACAGTCCCGGTGGCAAACATGCCGGCGAAGAGACTGCGGCGGCTCAGAAACACCTCATAAACGACGAGGATCCTGCAGAGGCACCACAGTTGGAGCACGGCGACTTGGCCACATCAGCCCCAGACGAGGTTATGCATGATGTGTCTCACGACAAGCCCACTGAGACTCAGACTCAGACCGAACTCGGAACCGAAGAGGTATCTCAATCAACAGCGGGAGAGCGGGCGGAGAAGCCAAAACCAATGAGCCCAGAAGACGAAGCACAGGACATCATTGACAAGGTACCGACAGAGCAAACAAAAATCGTCGAGAAAGAGACTGTGCAACTCCCAACCCCGATCACAACTCAGCATAAAGAGGAGCAACAACCGATCCAAGAGCCGGAGCCGGAGCCGGGGCCGGAGCCTGAGTCAGAGCCACAGTCGGAGCTGCAGCCGGAGCCGCAAACGGCGCACGAGGACGACGAAGCTGCCGCGGCGCAGATTATGAATGAATACTACAGCTCCCAGTCTCCCAAGAGAGAGCGCCATAGTTCAAACGGACCCCAAGACGGTGGTCAGGCGAATGACGACGACGAACCGCTCATCACAGTCAGGTCTCTTCGGAGTCATTCCCATCGCAAGACTTTGTCAGCGGATACGACGAGCGAGACACACGATGACCCCAGCGTCCGGCTAGCGACTGCCCAATCCAGGTTATCGCAACCGCCGACGCAGGACGTGCTACTGCCGCCGCTGCCAATAGTATCACAAGTGGCCGACAAGCCAAACGAGCAGACGGTTGAAGAAGCTGAGGCAGAAGCCTCTCCGCAAAGCCGGGAGCAAAAAGAGCTCAAGTCCTTGGCGGGAAAACGCACGGCACGCAACAAGAGCGAGCAACCCACCACGCAGGACGCTGATGACGCTGGAAAGGACAAGAAACCCCCGCCTCATCTCACACTGCGTGCTTCCCGCAGTAAAAACACTCGGGCCGATCCTAGCTTGCAGCTATCCAAACATGCGGCCGACGACGATGCGGGCGCCGCCGAGAATGGAAGTGTGGCTGCCGGTACACGCCCGGCTCGTAGCGTGCCGCCGACTAAGACATCCCCTTCATCTCGAAGTACCCGGAGGCATGACACGCCAGAGACGACGAGGGAGCTTCGTAGCAGGTCCCACGGCGAGGCTCGAGGCGTCACCCCCGAGACCGCCACAGAAGTGGCCCTCAAGTCGCCGTCCGTCGCCGAATCAGTGGCCGAGACCGAAGACGTCGCGGCACTGAAGAAGGAGCTTCTGAAAATGCTCCGTACGGGCCTGCCCGACGCGCTGCCGCTCCGGTCACTACGCACGTCGCTGAACAAGACGGTTGACATCATGGCGGTCTCTACGACGGCGCCGCCGCAGCCGCACCGCCCCAAGCACGGGCCCCGCGACTACATGCTGGAGCTCATCGTGACGGACCCGACGGCGGCGCCCTCGGGCGTCAGCGTGGCGCACGTGTTCCGGCCGCACGTCGAGTCGCTGCCGGTGGTGCAGGCGGGCGACGTGGTGCTCCTGCGGCGCATGCAGGTCGTGTCGGTCAAGGGCCGCGGGTTCGGGGTGCGGGTGGGAGATGCCTCGGCTTGGGCCGTCTTCGAGAAGGGCGACGAGGAGATGCTCCCGCAGATCAAGGGGCCCCCCGTCGAGGTCACGGACGGCGAGGTGGAATACGCGAGGGGCCTGCGGCGCTGGTGGGCGACGCTCGACGACAAGGCGCTCGCCAAGATTGGGAGGGCGACGCAGAAGGCGTCGCAGTCTTGAGGAGCGGAGGCGTGTGTGTTGATGCTATATCACTTTGTTTACCGGGGGGGCCTGGCCGGGTAACCCAGTGCCCGGTTGTTGTGGTGGAAGCGAGCGAGGGCGTTTCTCTTGTTGCAGGTGACTGGGGGGAGATATACCCGCCATCGCAGTCTGGCGATGGCTCACATACGGCCTACTACGAGACGTGGACGGCGCCGCGTTGCTTTCCAATGTACATGCAGATACCATCATACGCAAACACTGTGGACATGGCAACATGACTCCCGTATTGGCATACTGCCAGGCACTATGAAGCTCGGTTCAGCGGGCCATTGACGACCCCCAGTGACTCAAAGCGGGACGTCCCATGGCAAGATTCACGTGAAGCATGTGACGAGCGGAGCTTACTGTCTGTCACGGGCATTTGGCGGTTACTCTCACGAGCGGGCAAACACGTGTGTGTGAATGGGCGACGGACAAGATGCAGAGCCAGCTGGAAGCGACCATGTACCAGGTACAAGGCACATTCCTCGCCGGCTGGCAGCCTGCCTCGAGGAGCGAGAGAACATCCAAACCAGCGCACGCCACCACTTCCCTGAGTCACAATTGGAGAGACGACGAGGAGGGTTGTTGGGGTCCACGAGTCCGTGCCACCGACAGCAGCACCAGCACCACCACAATGGTAGGTGGGTAATAAGGCCATGCGGGGGAAGACGAGTTCCACATGGCAGATCTGCCTCCCGAGATAATCTCGTCCCCTCCCGGGAAGGAAAGAGAGAGAGGGAGAGAAGAGGAGAGGGGCGCCCCCAGACGAGCTTCCAGTCCCTCCCGCCCAATGAGGCCGGGCTCTGCCTAGCGTCACAGCTCTGAACTCACGCGGGGAGAGCACACGGAGAGTCTGGGGTTTCGGGGAAGGACGGGCGGGGGAATCGGTGCTCCGATTTCCGGAGAGCTGAGGGTTGAATGACGCAGACTTGGCGAGGGAGATGTCGGAACGGGTTTGCTGGCCCTGTGGATGTGGATGTAATAATAGCATGTGCCTGAAGCTATGGCGTTGCCGTTGGCGGCCCAGAGGCTGACACTGGTGTAGATTGTGGAGACCCGAGGTTGGCCGGCTGGGAGGCGCGAGAACCGATGAGGCAACCTTGTGAAGTGTGAATGGGACGCCGCGAAGGTCTGCTACCCTGGAGCCCGGGCTGCGAGCTTGTGATAGCTTTACGCCACTTGTGACCGTTGTCGGGAGGTTCTTCGGATTTCAATGTCAAATGTCCACCGAGACTTTTGAAGCCAAGAAGGTGATGATTCTTCCAGAGGGCGTAAAACATCCGCTACTTGCCGCCGATACTGCTCGGCGATGTCTTTCATGTCGGGACGCCGCACTCAATCAAACGGTAGATTGATAACGCAATCGGGGCGATACCCAACACGTGACGACGGCACATAGTCTGCCCCAATAGTCCTGTCCCATGTGAGCTCAAGTCCGTGTACCGTGAGTGCCAAGAGTGGTGGGTAACCAAGAGGTGGAGGAGGTAGGGCGGGCGATGTTCCCGGTCAATGCGGTCCGCTCGCCGTCTCGACGTCTTTGTGGATGTCTCAGGCGCAGAGCGGCAGGAATATCCACATGGAAGCATGACGCGAGCCCGTCTCAACTGTGCCACGTACGACGGGCGCCACGATGTTGGCCGGCCTGCTCGAGGTTGTGCCGGTTGTTGACGGCCCAGGAGCCTAGCCTGCTACGGGGATGGCAGTTCCAGAACGCCTCTGCCTGGCGCCGGGAGGCGAAGCCAAGTTGGTGAAGGCTTGCTTGGCTTGACACGACCCTGCCGTCAAGTGGCGGTGGAGATTGGGATGAGACGCGGTTGAGACGCGGCGCGATCGACGCAACGGGTCGATGCGGGTGGGCAGAATCGCTGACAGGAACAGGACCTGTACTAAGTAGGAATGTCCTCCCTTTGCGACAGTGGAGGCAGAGCGATCAGACAAGGCGCGCATGGGCGATCCGTTGTTTGCCCTTCGTACGGAGTACTGTACAAAGTACGAAGTACAATCACAGTCAACGTACCCCCATGAATTGTTGGTTCGTCTCGAGTCCTTGGTTTGATTTGACGCTGATTTCTGATGCGCCCATGCGTGTAAGTCGGAAGGCGGAGGACGCCATGTTGCGAAGCGGAGCCAAGGCGTGGAGTCCCGCGCCCGCGCGCGCCGAGCCAACAGCCTGGGGGCAAGCAGCCCTTGCTGCAGGCCTCTCTCACCAGGCGAAGGACTGACTGCTGACTGTCATTGGGGCTGTGAGGGGCGAGGGGCGGTGGACGGTGCCGGTGCCGGTACTTGCGGTGGGTGCGCGGGCGCCGGGGTGGGGATGCGAAGCCCTGTAAGTCGGAGGAAACCGGAAGCCAGCGCGTCTGGCTTGGGCTTGGGCATTGACGACGGGGCGGCCGGAGACGGTCAGGCTGAGAAGGTCGTGGGCGCAGGTGCAAGTCTCGCCGGATTGACGCCATATAGAGCTCGACGATCGGTCAGCTCGGCGGGAGAGCATCAGCTGCCGTCGAGAATATGGACGTTGGGAGGCTTCAAGGGGCCAAGATGATGGATGCCGCGCAACAGCTGCAGCCCACGCGACACTGAGACTGCGGCGCCAACAATCCAACAGAAAGGATGGCGCTGCAGCTGCCCAAACTTCCGAAGCGTTCCGGCCGGTCTGGGATCTGGGGCCAAGGGACCCCTGTCCCTTGTGGCAGTGGAGTCGCCAGGGGTTCATCGTGCAGGCGGGACGACGATGCGACGTCTCCACCAGCCGAACGGAGAGGATGACTGACTTTTGACAGACAAGAAGAGACAGGCAGCTGGACAGAACGACAGACAGAGTGGCTGAATTGAGCGGCGGGCAGGATCATGACAATGCTGAGCGCCAGTGCCGTACGTATCCGCACGTCGAGATGACTCGCTCCGCGGTCTGCGATGCGACTCTGCGGCAGCCGACTCCCGAGAACCTGTCTCAGCTGCAGGGCTCATCATGACACCAGCACCATCGTCGTCGTCGTCCGGCGTCCCGCCCAGCCACGAATCGGAGGCGCAAGGACCGGCCAACCATTGGAGAGTGATGGAGAGCCTGGCGTGGGTCTCTCCGTGCATCGCATTGTTGCCCTGCGGTTGCTTTGCGTGGTGCTGCGCGTACGGTCCCATTTCTCGAATCTTGACGGCGTCCGCTCGTCTCCGCTCCGACGGGAGCGCCTAGGCCATCGTTGAGTAAGAGAAACGGTCCGCTTGTTGGGGAGGGATCCATAAACGAAGGAATTGGCAATAATGGAAGAATGGGATGGCAAAATGGGGAGCCCCGAGAGAGCAGGGCGCTGGTGTCCGGCGCCCGTCGGACGCTGGAGGAGTCCTCTGGGGGCGGCTTCGGCGGCGGCGGAGGGGGAGGCGCTCGGCGACGGCGACGGCGGCAGCAGCAGCAGCAGCGTCTGCAGAAGCTGAGGTGCTACCCTGCCCTGTTAGCTGGCTGGCGACGGGAGCGAGCTGCAGATGACGAGGCAATGGACGTGGAGTGGCTCGGATGGATGCCGTGGATGGGGGATGGCGTTGGTGGGCGCTGCTGGGCTGGCTCTCCGGTCGAGCCCACTGGACAGACGGGACAGGCCACGGGATCCACCCCTATTCGATTGGGAGCCCTGGAGGCCGGCCTGGAAACCTTCAGACGGCTCAGCGAATTGCAGCCCCGCCGAGGCAAGCAAAGCACCCCAGGGACTCGTGCAGTAGTGGCTCCCGCTGGGGCCGGGCCCGCGCTTGCCTCGGTCAGGGAGCCATGGAACGTCCATCCACGTCCGGTTTGGATCGAGGGCAGCAAGGGCAGGTAGGCGTGGCCGCGTGGGAGTTACCTCGGGCAGGTACGAGTTACAGGCTGCCTCTGGAGGGCAAATGTGCACAGGATCCGATACCAGGTACGGGAACATGGGCAGCCCACTACCTGTGCCCCGTGCCCACGCTACCCGCATGGTGCCGCGTGCGCGCAGG
Organism: Purpureocillium lavendulum; assembly: GCA_029168975.1. Lineage (NCBI taxonomy): Eukaryota > Fungi > Ascomycota > Sordariomycetes > Hypocreales > Ophiocordycipitaceae > Purpureocillium > Purpureocillium lavendulum. Next base: position 1,795,933 of record JAQHRD010000008.1, on the reverse strand, counting down.
GCCAAATGCGTACTCCATACCTGCTGTGGATGTCTTCATCACGGCGTCCATTCGTCACGCGCAGGTCGCGCGCAGGCAGGCTCAGCCGGGCTGTTGTTTCCCAAAGCAAAGCACGAATGACTGACTGATTGACTGACCGACTCGGTGGCTCCCAACAAAAATTTTGCGTCCAATCCCTCTGATGACTGAAATGAACTGGACCAAGCAAAAAAAAAAAATCGACTCCTGTTCTGCGTCTGCCTTGAATCCCCGTGCATCGTCCCGGTCTCCATCTTCATTTTCCCCCATCCGAACCTGCAATTTTCCCGGGGCGGGTAGGGAAAAAACTAGCGGCTGTGAGCACGACGACGCGCCAGTGTCCGCAGCCCTCCCTCCCGGTGTCGGTTCATCCCAGGCCGTTACCACTTGCTCCGACTTGGGGCCGGCCGTTCGCCTCCGTCGCCCGTCACCCGCCGCCCGCAATCTGCGAGCTTCGAGCATCGTTCGTTCCTCGACTTATGGGGACCCGCCCTCGAGCCGCCGACTCCCACCAGCAAGGCCCCCGAGGCCCCATCAAACCATCCCTCCCGTTGCTACGGCGCTGTGCCGAGCTTCGGCCACCACCACGACCGGCACCACCACCGCCGCCACCTCACGCGAAGAAGAATTGGAAAAGCCCTTTCTCCAACTGCTCCTGCCCCATACTGTTGGAGAAGCCTGGCTGGGCAGCCACACGCACAGCCGCGCGCACACACCACGCTCACACCACAGTAATCGCACTCACACCACACCAACTCCACAAACCCAAGTAACTCAACTCGCCCGCCCGTTGGTGCTGTCAGCACTGGCACTGGCACAGGCCCTGGCCCTCCCCATCCGTCCGTCCCCCATCCATCGTCAACCCGTCCGTCTCCGTCGTCGTCCGCCGGCCGCACCACGCCGTCGCCCCTGCATCGGCAACGTGCCTCTCTCAAAACAGCCCCTTCGCAGTTGGCCCTCCGCCTCCCTCGACCTTTAACCGCGTCGCTTGCCGGCAATACCATTGGACGCTCACTATTTTATTGCTCGTATTGGCTTGGGCTGGCCTGCACCTGGCTTGTCCCGACCGGCCTCCGCCAAGTACCTGGTACCTGATACAGCTGTGTGCTCGTACCTTGGCTCGGCATCGCTTCGCTTCGTCTCACCCCCATCCCATCATCCCTCATCTGTCGCCTCTCCGTCCTCCTCTTGCACTTCCTTCTCCTTCTTCCCCAAACATCTCTCCACTCTTCCGCCTCCTTCTCCTTCTCCTTCTCCTCGTCTCGCCCACTCGCCTTCCAGCATCGCACCTTCGCGTCAGCGTCGTCTCTCGCTGCCGGCATCTGAAACCAGCCCGCCCACACCAGGCGCGCACCAAGCAAACCTGTCAGTCTTTCCTCCGACACGCCCTGGTTGCTTCCCCGTCCCTCCATCCCCTGGCCCGTCCCCTTCCCGCTCCCCTTGTTCCCCCAGCCCGTTACCCTCTGGCCTCCCCTGCCCCCCATGCAACGGCACGTTCTCTCGACGTGGACTGGGCCTCGCCTCCGCCGCGGACCGTCCCCCAGTTTCTTAATAAACGGTCGGTCCCGCCGTTGTCTGCTCTCCGCTCCTGGTGGTGAACAACATCGAGGCCTCTCCCATCTCCCGTCCGAGTCCAAGCCCAGATCGTCTGCCGTTTGTGGTTCTGCCCTGCATATGCATCAGCACCAGCATCAGCACAAGTCCGCACTTCCCTTCTCCTTTTCCGCGACGAGTCCGGCACGCTCCGCTCCGGTGCCCGGCTCGACTCTTCCTAGCACAGCCATGTCCATGGCCTCGTACTCGTACACCGTTGATAGTTCCGACAACTCTTCAACCCCTCGGTCCTCTTCCCCATCATCGTCCGTATACTCTGGTCGCTCCTCACGCACGTCCCTGTCTAATAAGCGCTTGTCTCTTTCTGGTCGCCGCAGACTCACAGACTTTAACCCCATGGCATCTGTTGACGTCGTCGCAATTCAAGAAGCAATGAGACTCACCGCCCTCGACCAGCATCGCGGGTACGCCCAGGACCACTTCCACGAGGTCAAGCAAAATCGTGACACCGAGTACCTGTCGCACTCGCAGGCTGCCGGCTACCAGGTCATCCGCGAGCCCCTGTGGAATAAGGGTACGTTTGCTCGCCGTGTTCGCAAAGCGTCCTCTGTCCGTGACGCTGACCCGTGCCCGGTTTTGTGCCCCAACTAGGCCTTTCTTTCAGTCCCGACGAACGTGTCTCGAAGAACCTTACCGGTCTGCTGCCGCACGCCATGGAGAGTCTCACCACGCAGTGTGCGAGGGCGATGAAGATGATCGAGACACGCCAGACCAATATCGACAAGTATCTCTACTTGTCGTCGGTCAAGGCTCAGAACACCGATCTCTTCTACCGCCTGCTCATGGACAACATTCGAGAGCTGATGCCCTTGGTTTACACCCCGACGATCGGCGACGTCTGCCTGCAATATTCCACTCTGTACACTCGCCCCGAGGCTCTGTACATCTCCATCAAGCAGCGCAAGTCGATCCGCACGATGCTCAGGAATTGGCCCTGCCCCAATCCCGAGATTTGTGTCGTCACAGACGGTTCGCGTATCCTGGGCTTGGGAGACCTGGGCGTAAACGGCGTTGGTATTTCGGTATGTTGCTCATGCATCTGTGTACCCTGCTCCCAACTTGCGATGGCGAAAGCTTGTAGGCGTAGACGGTTGAGACTGACACTCGTGCAGATCGGTAAGCTGGCTCTGTATACGGCTGCCGCCGGCATTCACCCGGAGAAGACGTTGCCCATTGTTTTGGACTGCGGCACGGACAACGAGACAAACCTGCAGGACCCTTTGTATCTGGGTCTCCGCCAGAAGCGCGTCTCCAAGGCGGACCAGCAGGCCTTCATGGACGAGTTCATGGAGGCCGTCAAGGAGGTCTATCCCGAAATGGTCGTCCAATTCGAAGACTTCGAGAGCGAGAAGGCCTTTAACTACTTGGACCGTTATCGAAACACCCACAAGTGCTTCAATGACGACATCCAAGGTACTGGCGCTGTCGTTCTCGGCGGGTACGTTCACTCGAACACCACCTGCACGTGGTTCTTGTTCGCTGACCCGACTCAGATATATCGGCGCCGTGAACCTGTCGGGTGTTCCCATCGAGGAGCAGCGTCTGGTGTTCATGGGTGCGGGGTCCGCCGGTGTGGGCGTGGCCAAGCAGCTCGTTGAATACTACACTCGTAGGGGTCTCTCAGAAGCTGAGGCTCGTGACAAGTTCTGGCTTGTTGATACCAAGGGTCTTGTCACCAAGGACCGTGGTGACAACCTTGCCGAACACAAGAAGTACTTTGCCCGCCACGACAATAACGGCCACCAGTTCCGCACGCTGGAGCAGGTCATTGAGTACGTCAAGCCGAGCGCTCTCATTGGCCTGACTGCCACCTTTGGTGTCTTCACCGAGTCGGTGGTGCGCGCCCTGAAGGCATCCGTCGATGCCGGCGGCATGGGTCGTCGTCCCATCCTGTTCCCGCTCAGTAATCCATTGACCAAGGCCGAGTGCACCTTTGAGCAGGCCGTGCAATGGACTGACGGCTCTGTCATCTTCGCCTCGGGTTCCCCCTTCCAATCCTTCAGCATGAAGGTCGGCGGTGAGGCTGGTTCGGTCACCTATCACCCCAACCAAGGCAACAACGTCTACGTGTTCCCTGGCTTGGGACTCGGCGCCATCCTTGCCAAGGCCTCGCGAGTCACCGACGACATGGTGTACACGTCCGCCGAGGCTCTATCTGGCACTCTCAACGCGGATGAGGTCCACAAGGGTCTCATCTACCCGAGAATCGAGCGCGTGCGCGAGGCTAGTGTGGTGGTAGCCCGCGAGGTGATGAAGGCGGCACGTCGCGATGGCGTCTCAGAACTTCCTGATTCCCAGTGGGCGGAGTGGGAGGAATGGGGCGACGTCGCGCTTACGACGTATATCAAGCAGCGCATCTATGATCCCGCTTGCTTCTCCGACCCCGGGCGCCACCTGTGCGCCACATGCCAGCAGGAGCACAAGGGCCCTTCCGTGTTGAGAAAGGAGAAGGAATCTCATCTGTGAGATGCATGATGCGAGGAAAACTGTCCAGGCTGACCGAGGTGAGCCGGCGGAGGAGGGATAATTGGGACGATCAGATGAACAGGATGGCGTTTGATGGTTGAAAGCTGCCTGCTTCGGCAAGAGTCGGTACGTCCGACAAAACAGCGGTTTCGTTCTGGCAAATTTGCGCTAGATACACTCGTTAGCCATGGCCAGACGATGCACAGCTCGCATTCGGCGGCTGCTATAATTCAGCGAGTTTCGATAGGTGCCAGGGACAGAATGCAACAAGACTGTGCGTGCGCGCGTTGCGGATAAGTTGATTGGTACTGTACACGTGAGGACTCGTGGCTGGAAGAAGATAGCTGCCCAATGTGTTGGTGTATCAGGAGGCGCTTATGTGAGTGAGGCAGCGCGCGTGTACGTGAGTGAGGGAGCTGTTGAGTTGGTTGGTATGACGACGAGAGTCCACTAGGATCAAGCCATCGTGAGGCTCCATGGCCGTATCCGGTGGGTGGTATGAGCAGGATGGGGGAGCCTTTGCATGCATGAAGTGACAGCAAGCTTTGCGGGGCGCCGGCCAGTGAAGCTCGACGCTTTGGTCATCCGATATGGGGTCGTCGAGCTGGACCTGCGGCGGGCGCAGTCGCGCGCGCGCGAGAGAGAGGCGCGATGGTGGAGTGGGACGATGGGGAGGTCCGAGGGACCGGAAGCGGCGGGGCCAGTCCGTGAGGTCGGTGTCGGCGTCGGCGTCGGCGTCGGTGTGCCGGTGCCGGTGGGAGCTAACATACGGATGTATGAGAGGGGCGGGAGGGGGTGAGTAGGGGCCAAGATGGGATGCCGAGAATACGGGGGCGGGAACTCCCTTGATGGCACCCTCCCTCGGCGAGGCCCCGACGAAAGAGAGGTGGGATCTTGCGAGCTGGATGGGTTGGTTGGGACCTCTCGTATGGTGGTGGACCATCCCGATCCTGGGGAGGGGGGATGTCGTGATGGACGGGGGGGAGGGATCGGATCCGCTTGTTGTGCTGCAGAGACCTCTGGCGAGCGGAAGCGATGGATGGTGCCCACGGTGCGGTTGCGAAAAAGTCGGATCCGATGCTGGTTTGCGGGTGCCGTTGTTGGGGCTGCGGTACTGTGCAGGTGCGTTGCGATGCGCCGCGGATGTGCTTCAAATCCATCGTCGATCACGAGCAGCACGCGCGCTTTTCACGCGCAGCTCCGTCTGGTTTTGCTCGTGAAGTGAGGTTCGAGGGTAAGGTAAGATATCGAGGGAATTGAAACGAGGCACGGGGTGGGTGAAAGGGGAAGAGAGGTCGGTCAAGACGAGCCGGAAGCCTGGCAGGCCAGCCAGCATCCTTGATGAGCTTGGTGTTACACCATGGTTGTATGTCTTGTTGACTGCACCGCCGAGGGAGCTCGGCGGTACGCTCGCAGCGCCGCTATCTCCCTCCGAGAGTCGGTCTTCCGACGGCGCGGCTCGCAAACCGAGCGGCGATGCGCGATGCGTGTAGGGTAGGCCACCTTCCCTGACGACTTTGCAGCGAGACAGGCCAACAAAACACAGCCCTGGAGCGCACGCCGCACAGCGCAGCACAGCACCGCAACCCCCAGCGCGGCTCGCGGCTGCGGGGAACGTGTGGGGAGGTCCGGAATGCGGACTCGGGGCCCCATCCCCACCGGCTGTGATCTTGAAGGCCCCGGAGTCGGTGACGGGGCCGGGATGGCATTTCCTCCTAGGCACACGCGTGAGAACGATCGACGCGAGGGGCGCGGCCGGACAGTGGGCTCGTTATGCCAATCTACGCGCTCCGCAGAAGCATCTTGTGGCATGAACGCGAATCCGGGCCCCGAGCCTTGCAGCAGAGCGGATACCTGCCTACTCGTACGGAGACGGTTGAAGATGCACATCTCGGTGGCTGCTTGTGTTGCTTCCCGTGCCAAGCCGATTCCACACCACTCGACACTTCCTGCACGAAATGTGGTGGTGGTTCTTCATGCGTGGAGATCATCGCGGTAGGGCGTGCCGGGCCCCAAGAAGCGTACAGTACATACGTAAGTCGTCCGTAGTCCGTAGGGGTACCTGAATAGGACACGGCGCATTGGATCGTCGTGGCCGCAGCGACGATTCATTGGGCGGCACGTCTTGTGGCGCCGGCCACACGGCGCAGCGCCAACGGTAACAAACCGGACTTTGACGTCTGGACTCGCCAATGGTTTGCGGAAGCGGCGGCGTCCAAGGCGTCACTCGCCGGCACGGCACCCAGAATTGCGAGCCGGGTCCGATGCCGCACGTTGGTGTCAAGTTGCGATCATGCAGCTGAGCCCCCAATGCAGCCACAATAAAGTCCGCGGGCGCTGTCATGAGCCCCTGTTGCAGACGAGCAGATGCCTCTCAATACCCATCGCCGCCAAACAATACTCGTACATACAACAACAACTCCTCCTCCTTCGTAGACTGACCCCCCTCCTTTTTCAGACAGTGCGGGCGTGCGGGTCCGAGACTTACCGAGGCGGACTCCGGCCTCCGTGCCTGGAGCAAGGGCCGGCGGCGTGATTGGCGGACCAGCGGAGGCACCTCCTGCTGTCCGTGGACTCCGTCTCGTTTGGTTGGGGAATCGGACTCGTGGGATGCCATGGTGTGTGTTTCTTGTTTGCTAGCGGACGGTAGTTGCGGCGGAAAGCCGTCCGCTGTTGCGCTGCGAGTCCGCCGATCGATATCCGCGCAGATTGACGTCTGAGCCATGGGAGGAGCCACTTGCCTACTTGGTCTTCGGCTCGCGTGTCGTTCGGTGAGGTGACCTTTAGTGACGTCTGCAGGTGGTCTGCAGGTTGCGGTGACGGACGTTGGGCCAACCGACGGAGAGATCGCGATTGTCTGGGCATGGGAAAGCGAACGAGCACGCATCTCGTGACGCGAGGCGGTCCAGCCAAGACATCCTTGCCTCTGACGATGAAGGCAAAACTGACTTGTCTGACTCGATGCTGGCCGCAGTGATTGGCCGCTCCACGCGCCATCCACAAAAAAACGGGCTCTTCAGTCAATTCTTCGTTGGCGATCGAGGGGCCAGGGACTGGGGCTGTGGCGGACGCCCTCCGCTGGGACGAGTCTGAAGAAGCCAATTACTCACGGGTCCTCGCGGGTTTGAGGGGTTTGAGGGGCCCCAGCTTGCCCAGCTTTGGCCAGTCCAGGTGTGGAAGGGGTACCTTGACGACCTCGTGCGGTACTCGACCGGGCTCGCCAGCGCACAAAAATGGGAGAGGGCCAAATATGTTCAAGGTTCGCTCTGCCGCGGGACCCACCTGTCTGTCACGGGGATGGGAGAGATTTCCAGTTTGGCCTGCCTCGCGTGCCTCCCATCCCATCAGGTTCCATGCCATGCCATGCTTGGCCATGGCTGCGCTTTTTTGGAGCGTGGCATGGGTGTATCCTTTCCCGCGTAGTCGCGCATTTGTTGTGACGACAGGACGGCATGGTTGCAGTAGCAGCACTGGGCTGGGCTGGCTGGGGGCGGACGAAGAAATTCCCTCGCGGGCTTGCTGTCGATGGAACATGACATTTTCATTCAGCAGGCAGGCTGCCATTCCGTCGAGCCCTGACGGCTGTGGAGGGCGATGAGAAAAGAACAGGCAGATCCACGTTGCACTGGTTATGCCGGTGGATGTTTGACTTTGATCCTCGTTTGTGGGAGAGACACAGAGGAGGGCTCGACAGGCGTGAAGCACCTCACCTGCCAGGCTGCACGAGTATCGTGGCTTGCGCGCGAAGTACCTTCTTTGGTAAAGGCAAGGCAAGGAAGGTATGGGCCTGGTGGGACCGGGGGGTGCAGGCGCGAGCGGGCGTGGGCGCGGGCGCGGAAGGAACGAAACAGTCCAGTCCAGCCCAGCCCACTGCAGTCGAGCCCACCTCAGCGACCTCGCGGCTGCTCCAGAGTCCAGAGAACGGCCCCGGCCAGATGGAACTCGGGCATTCAGGCCAAAGCTGGAGGGGCTGACGAGTCACACGGCCACTGCGAAGTACGGAGCCTCTCCATCATCCATCTTGTCATCATCATTCTTCCACGAGGAGGGGGGAATGCGTTGTCGGACCCGGCAGTCAATATTCTTGGCTTGGTAAGGGATCACGATGATGCCAATCCCCGCCACCGCCGCAGGTCTGAAGTTTGCGCCCAGCTTTGGGTACGGTGAGGGACGGAATCGATTCCTCGCCTGGCCGCGCTTAGCGTGTCATTACGTGGGCATGCTGCCCTCACCGTGGCCCCGGACACGGACGCAGAATAGACACACGGATGAGCCGTTCCAATATCGATTATCCACACCATCAGGACCACCACCAACTGCCATCATGTTCGACGTGCGCGCACGCCCCCCTCCGTCCATCCCTCACTCACCTGCGCCCGCCCCCCGTCCCAGGGCGTGGCGTGGCGTGGCACACCCCTGGCCTGGCTGACGACGGGCGGCTTGGACGACGAGGTCCAGTGCAGTTGCAGCCCTCAAATTTCGTCGCCGATGCAAGCAGGATGCAGGTCAACCAGGCCGGCTGCCCTCGCCGCAAGTTGATGGACCGCGGTGGGCGCTCAGTCAGCCAGGCCCGGTGGCATCACTGCCGACGGCGCACCCACCCGCCGTGCCAACCTACCTTGTATTGCCTGCCACCTGCCTAGTACCCTCACCTGGATGGATGGGCCACAGCCCGACGTCGACGTCTCCGGGCCACCCTGGCCGACTTCAGTAGCACTGCCCGCCGTCCAGTCCGTCCTGCCGCACGCACAATCCTGCGCTCGCTCCTTGTCCCGCCGCCGTTCTTGGGCTCCACTTGACTCCGGGATATTCCCCACCACGAACGGTCCTCGTGAAGGGCCCAAAAAAAACGGACCATCCACCTTTTGGGCCACGGCGCTCCAGTCCGCTCCAGTGCCAGTACGTACTCGAGGAGAAGGTTTCGTGTGCCTGGTCGTGGTCCTGGTGGCTCTGGCTGTCTGGGCCATGCCAGTTAGCCTGGATATATAGTCATCCGCCGCCCCAGCTCCAGGAAACCCACCCCCGGATTTTTCTCGAAGCTGTTTGCCGTTGGACGCGTTTCTCATCCCAAGCTTGGTATTTCGTGTACGCCTTTTAGGTGTCTTCGTGTTCGACAAGGACCAATCTCCCCTCTATTGCTTTTGTTGTTTGCTGCTACCTCGCGACCCCTTGGGACACTTACACCTCCTTCGACCCTGTCGGCATACTTTAACACCGAGCGGCTACCACCGGACGAACAGCGCCTCACTTCGCGACACTTCAAAACGAGAACCCCCGCCTGAATCGAGCTTCACTCAATGAGAATTCGCGGAGACAGAACCATTTCCACGCCTGGTATACCTGCATCGGCCCATTGGTAGTGGAAAGCGCCATACTGCAACGATTTCGAGGCTTCCGAACGCCTGACTACGAAGAACGCCCAGTTCCTGCTTTAACGGGCCTCCCCCGACCGGTGTCCTACCTATTGAAGGATCCTTCCCTGTCGCAAATCGCCGCCGTCACGAACAAAGCCTGTCGACATCCAGTTTCAGCCCCAGAATCTGTGACAATGGCGCCTGACTCGTCCAACGACACATCCGCCAGTGGCTCATTATCACCGTCGCCATCGCTCGCTGAGCCTGCGGACAAATCCAAGAAGAGAGCCGCTCCAAGCGGTGGCGACCCCAGCTCCGAGGCGCCTCAGAAAGTCACCAAGCGCCGTGCTGCGCGCGCCTGCGTCTCATGTCGTGCGCGCAAAGTGCGCTGTGACGTGGTGGAGGGTGCGCCATGTGGCAATTGTCGATGGGACAACGTTGAGGTATGTCTCCTCTGCTGTGTTCGTCATATTGGGGACGCATTCAGTGTACGAGAGCCACGTGCAGGCAATCCTATCCTGATGGCGTCTTACCCCTCTGAGAATTTCTTGAGGCAAACGGACTTGGCTGACGAACTACTCAATGCAGTGCATTGTGCAAGAAAGCCGTCGGCGGAAGTAAGTCACACTTGGTTCCGCTCCCGCGTCATCCTTGAGGCATCATGTCCTGGTTGGCCGGGGTGGCCGGGGACGGCGGCAGAAGTGGCGGGTGGTGTCCGCCCGTACGTCCGTCCGTTCGCCCGGTCGCCTCTGGCGCGTCTCCATTGCAGTCCGGTGTGTGGTGTGCGTCGGTCACAAGCACACGCGCATGCAATAAGCCACGCACGCCCACACCGGACAGCCAGAAACGCTGCGCTTCCCGCAATTCCCGCCCTGGCATGCTTTGTTTAGTGAGCCCCGGGCTGACCCAGATTTTTCTGCTTCATTAGAAAGAACCTCGTCACGGCGGCAAATGCCGTGGGGCCTGTGGGCGTCGCTGGTGCCAATGGCGGGTCTGCCGAGGCTCAGCTGCAACACCACCAAAGCCACCAGCACCAGCACCAGCATCAGCACCCGCAACAACAACAGCAGCAACAGCAGCAGCAATTGCGAAGCAAGGCTGCTGGCTCGTCGGTCCCCGTGGGCAACCCGCTGACGGCCATCAATGGCCCTGCCGCCGCCGCCGCCGCCGCCAGGCGAGCCAGCGAGGCCAAGAGCAGCTTCAGCAGCGTCGACGGCCACGTCCCGCACATGATCTGTGAGTGTCCTTTTTCCTTCGCTCATCTGCCGCGTGTCGTCTGCCCCTCGTCGACACGTCCGCGACCTGCACTTTTTTCTGCATTCCCTGGCCCCTCCACGGCGATCTGCATGACCGGCGTTTTGGAGAAGGCCTCCGACTCCGTGTCTTCTCCGCATCTCCCGCAACACGCTCCTTCTCCAGCTTTCGTCGACCCACCTTCCCCCCGACGCCCCAGCCCAGGCCCCAAGCCCCCCGAGCCCCCTTTTCCGGAGTTTGGGTTCGGGCTAGGAAGGTGGGGCCCCGCCGAGCGTTCCTGCACGGGCTGGAGCATCACGAGTCTCACCTGCCTGCGTCTCACCGGTATCCCCATGACCTGGAGCCGCACGTTCATTTTCACGTGCAAATGGCGGAACCCTCCCGCACGCCCTCACCTCCCTCACCGATCCAGCGCCTCCAAGCATGATGACGATGTGCAGCGCGCATTGCTGACCACGAGACCAGACCAGCGCTCTGCCGGATATCGCAGTCACAGCGACGCTAGCTCGCTGCTGGGCCGCATCCAGTCGGACAACACGCCCACGCTTCCCTCACCCCAGCTGCCATGGAACCCCAGCCTTGCTGGTCACGCCGACCTGTTTGGCAACGGCCGTACTGCGCAGTTCCTCAACTCTCTCGAGCTTCCAGATGCTGGCACGAACCTGCCGGCATTTGTCCGGCCCTTGCCCTCCAAGATCGCGCCTGAGGATGTTCAGTACCTCCACGCCAAGGGGGCTCTTACGCTTCCCTCGACCCCTCTGCAGAACGCCCTGCTGCAGTCTTATGTCGAGTATGTGCACCCGTACATGCCGCTCATGGATCTCCATGGCTTCCTCAACATTGTCAACTGTCGCGACGGACTCAATGGTCAGACGAGCCTGCTCCTGTACCAAGCCATGATGTTCTCGGCGACCGCTTTTGTCGACATGAAGTACCTGCGGGAAGCTGGCTACGCCACTCGCAAGGCGGCCAGGAAGGCCTTCTTCCAGAAGACAAGGGTATGTTTATGTCCTCACCCCCCACCGTACACCTGTCAACGCGGCAAACCCGTTTCCATGCATGTGCTCCGTGTCCGCTCCCCGCACGTGCATCAGCTCCCCTTTGCATCCCATCATTTCGTGGCATGCAGTGGCGGCGGGGGTGCCCTCATGCGCGTGGGACGGCCGTGTGGGGTCAATGCCGTCACACCAGATTCGAAGGCTTACATGTGAAAACCCATAGCTCCTGTACGACTTCGACTACGAATCAGACCGCCTTGTTCTCGTCCAGGCCCTCATGCTCATGACCTACTGGTACGAAACCCCTGATGATCAGAAGGACACATGGCATTGGATGGGCGTGGCCATCTCCCTGGCCCACACCATCGGCCTCCACCGGAACCCGGAGACGACAAGCATGTCCGTCTCTAAGCAACGGCTGTGGAAGCGCATCTGGTGGTCGTGCTTCATGCGCGACCGACTCATCGCTCTGGGCATGCGCCGCCCTACACGCATCAAGGATGAGGACTTTGACGTGCCCATGCTCGTCGAGTCTGACTTTGAGATTCAAGCGCTGCCCGAGAGCAACACCACCATTCCGAAGGAATGCACTCTTATGCGCGATGTCGCGATGCAGCGCGAACTGGCCACCATGTGCATCGCCAAGGCCAAGCTGTGTGTCTGCATCAGCCACATGCTCAAGGCCCAGTACTCGGTTCTCATCCGTGACAAGATGAAGCCTGAGAACACCACCAACAGCACCATGATGCTGTTTCCGAATAAGCAGCTCGACAACGTCGAGAGCATCAATGCCGTGGACATTGAGCTCAGTGCCTGGGCCGAGTCTTTACCAGAGTGCTGCAACTACCGTCCCCTGAACCCACTCGATGTCAAGGACGGCAAGTCGACCATTGCGGTACAGCGGACGCTGCTGCACATGGTTTACCATACCACCATCTCAGCCCTGCACCGACCGCAGTTCCTCCCGTCATCCCCGTCGCAAGCACCGACGACGTCTCGACAAACACAGGAAATCTCGCGCCTGCGTGTCCGAGATGCGGCTTCCCAGATCACACGCATGGCAACGGAGCTGCACCACCTCCGGCTCGAGCGATACCTCCCGACGACTGGCGTCACTGTCATTCTGCCGGCGATGATCATCCATCTTCTCGAGATGAAAAATCCGACTCCGCAGGCACGAGACCGCGCGACAAAGGGCTTCCGCCAGTGCATGCGCGTCATGGAGAAGCTCAGAGAAATATACGCTGCGGCTGATTACGCCACGGGATTCTTGGATGCTGCACTGCGTAAGGCCGCCATTGACATCAACTCCAACGTCGGCCCGTCCACGCTCTCTATGATGAAGCAGGTACCTGTGGAATTCAGCGCCCAGACGCCACCCCCCGAAAATGTGCCGTATATGACGGCTGCAGAGTCGCTCTTCCACGAGAAGCCCAAGCAAGTACAGAAGCAGTCGATGCTGCCGCCCAACACTGTCAACGCTGCGGCGCTTGAGCTGTCGGCGACGTCGCCGCCTCAGACGGACTTTGATTCGGCCGGCATGACGCCCAGCGCCAGTGGAGGATCCGACGCGGCGCAGATCGACCTTGATGCTGTCGACCTCGACTTCATGCAGGGTCACGACGAGTTTGACTGGAACGCGGTGGCGGGCACCGACTTTGACGTGGACCAATGGTTACAATTCCCGCCCGAGGGCGTCAATGGACAGGACGAGGGCATCGCCGGCGCCGTGTTTGGCGGTGACGTCGATGACGAGAACAAGACAATGGAACAGGTGCTCAGCTTGGCGGCCCTGGACAATGACGGCGATACGACGATGCACGCTTCCGAGCCGAGCGCCAACATGGAGGTCTCTGCACAGGCGTGACGGTTACTACGGCGACTCTCCGTCGTCGGCCAGAACCACGCATCGCAGTCGTCACCTGTCCCTTCCTGGTGATGATATCAACTGGTGTCCACAAGCGAGGACACGAGTGTGTATTGTTGGATGAACGTTTTTTTTCTAAACTTTATGGATCATTTCTTGGATTTTGCTAGGGGATTAGTTGGAACGGTGTCTGGCGTTGGGTTCGTCTGATGGGGGTGCAAACCATGGGGCATCTTGGAGGACTTGGCGTTTGGGTGCGCTGGGAATCAAAAGAAGTCGTCGAACGACACCGACATGAATCATGCGAACGAATATCTCGGGTGCTCTGTCAAGGGCGATAGCCAAGACGGAAGGGAATGAAATGAGTTGATAAATTGCCTTGGACGTTCCTGGTCGTGTCGGGTGTGAGAATGCATGCACATTGCCTGAAAAGCCCTAATTCCGTGCTTCGCACTTGACGGAGTCTACATAGGTCGAGCGACATGTGAGCTCACGTGCGGCGGTGACCGGCCAACGAACGGATCGACACACGTCTTGTTTAATTTCAAGACGTTTGGATGATTTGCGGCGCCACGTTTGTCTGGCGATGGCTGGAATGCGGGTGGCAGATTCGCGGGCATTCCAGAGTGTCTATATATATATATATATATATATATATCTGTGGACTACGTAGTCCGTAAGTACTACAAATGTCCGAAATGGGCTGACCTCACCTCGCATGGACTGACGTTGACGATGCGGCGGCAGACGGCGGCATGGCGGTTTCAGACCCCGGAAGAAGGGGGTCTGCTGCAGACGGGAGGGACGCATGAGGTGCATCGCAGTGGCTCCTCCTGACGTGCAGGTCGGTGGCGACATTAGCCAGATCCGCATCGCCGGTTCGGGAGACGGGAGGGATGGTCCATCTCGAGCTCGGATCAAATGAGCTGGCCCCCAGAGCAGGCCGTTCGTTCGTCGTCCTTGGGTCGGTCGCGGGATTGGCGAAGGCTCCCGGAACTCACCAGCCTGCCCCATGCCCATGCCCATGCCCATGCCCATGCCCATGGCCGGGTCTGGGAGCGGTTGGTCGGGCAGCGGCGGGGAAGGGGACTCGTCCTCCAGGGCGGCGCAGCGGTGGTTGTGCGAGTAGTAGGGGACACGGACGGGGGGCATGGAAGGTCGAACTGAGGTCGAACTGGGGGGCGCGTCTCATTAAAGACGTGGCCCACGCGAGATTGCATGAACTTTGCTTTTCCTGCTTGCCCTCGACGCTCCCCCGCGCCGCCGGGCAGTCCCTTTTTTTGTTCTTTCGAGCTCGTTTGCAATTGCCATTCATTGACGCGGTCGCTCACTCGTTTGCGGACTGCTTTTCCCCTCTCCTTCTCTTTCTCTCACCGTTTGGGTTTGCTCCTCGTTTGCGCATCGCGACTCAGACTGCCACTCGCTTCCCACCTAGTCGCACTGCACTTGGTACCCAAGGTACTCCTTTTTTTTCTTCGACAAACCACCAGCCCCCCCACCGCGGCCCCCCTCCGACAGGCGCCCGAATCGCGCCCGCACCGCGCCCTTTCCAAGGTTGTTTGCTGCTGCTCCTGCCGCTGCCGCTGGTGCTGCGGCCGGCCGAGGAAAGGACGAGACAGACATCCTGCTGCTTCTTTTTTCCCGAGCCCGTCTGACCAACCACCGGCCGCTGGGTGCGAACATCCCCACCGACGCGTCTCGCCATTCGGCCCCCCCCCCCAGCCTCGTCCGTCTCGTTCAGACCACCCCGTCCGCCGTCGTGCTACCTTCAGAGCGCGTGCTCGTACGCACAAGTACCCCCATATCGGCTCCGCATCTTTACACGTAGCACGGCCTCTCCGTCCATCCAAACCTACATTGCCTTACGTGTCCGAGTACATACAGACGTGCGTCTCGCGGTGGCACCACTCTTCGCCGACTTTTTGCTTCTTCATTGAGGCATCAATAGCTCCTACTTTTCCCCCTCGTTGGGCCGCTGCGTTTTCCCTCCGTTCGCTCTTTCTCCCATCCCCTTCGCGTCACCAGGGGCGGCCTTTCTCCCGAGTACCGGTACCTTTACGCCTGTCGGTCGTCATTCGTTAGGCCTTTTGGTCTGGCAGAGACAGTTGAGGAGCCGACGACGAGTCGTGTGCCCCCGGCTTCCTCCCAGGCCCTGTTTTGGCTCTTGCTCTTAGGTCTTTTCCTCCACTAAAAGACAGAAAACCGGCGACCCAGACCGCGCGCCAGTCCGTCGCGCACACGTCTGCCGCTTGCTCCACCAATCCATCTACTACTGCATTATGGGCATCATCGTCGTCGCCAGCCGCCTCATCGTTACCACGTTCTCGCCGGGTCCGTGAGCAGATCATGTCGCTTCGCCAGCTCCTGACTGAATCCGTTTTTTGCTGCGACTGCTGCTGCTGCTGCTCCGCGCGCCGCGGTACCGACCGAGGTCAACGTCGTCGACGACGACACTAGGTATCAACGCGCTAGCCCGGACGCGAGGCGACACCCCCCTGACGCTGGCCACGACGGCCAACTTTCACCACACATTCCACGGCAATGGCCGAACCGCCTGCCCTTCTCCGCCCCGGCAAGCGGCATTCTGCCATATTCAACCACTCGCCCACGAGACATCGCGCCGCCGATGACATCCTCGCCCATATTGCGCCCTCCAACGCGGTCGACGCACTCGCGTCGCCCCTGGGCGCGCTAAAGGACTGCCTCGATGCGGCTTCTGCGGCCGAACGAGACTTTGCCATGCGCACCGCCATCGCCTCCCAAAGGATCTGGGAGTGGGTTGATGAGCTGTCCGAATGGGACTGGCCGACCGATGGCGGATCCGCAGGCTTTGAAGAAGCGAATCGGCGACAAGGACAGCTCCCCATCAGCTCCACGACATCTGTTGAGCCCGCCCGCGACGGCTTCTTGGGCAGTCTTTCTGCTGCAGACGTGGCGGCGTACGAGCAAAGAATAGAGGGCATACACGTCGCCATGGAGGATCTCGAGCTCGAGGACATCAAGAGTCACGTTCTCAACAACCACATCATGCCGCTCTCTAGGCCAAACTCGCCCATGAAGGAAGCGGCACGGCAGTCGATCATGTCGACTTACAACAAGATGGAGGACATGACGGCTGTAATCACGGCCATCGTGGTTCAGACGCTGCCCAACCTCGCGAAGCTGTCACGACTTCTACAGACGTGGACAGTACGACTTCGCGTGCTGCGGCGCGTTCCTTCCCTTGCACTTGCCATCGACGATGCCGAAGTTGCTCTCCGATCAGGCTGGGCCGCCATCACTCAGGCAACTAAGAGATTGTCGCAGGTGACTGGAAGCGAAGAGACTCTAGTGTCACCGACGCTTAAACGCCAGGACTTCGAAGTCATGAACAAAGTCCTCACAGAAAAGGTTACCAAGCCTGGGCAGATGCTCGACTACATGTTGGACTGTCTTGAGGGCACGCAGGACACACTTCCGGATCTCTGGCTGGACCGCATGGAATCCGTTGAACTACGCTACAGCGAGTGGGTAGCCGCTTGCGAGAGGAAGATCCGCGAGGCGGACTGGAATGAGATTGCCAGTGCTCGCGGACATGCTGCCACGCAGCTGCCTCCCCCAGGAACCACCAGCAGCCGCGATTCTGACGCAGTCTCCCTCACTGCCGATTCAAGCACGGCGTTTGATGAAGCCACAGACGATCAATCGACCAACGACAATGCCACATCATCACGACAGCCCGGGCCACCCAGTGTGGTCGTGCAAGACGAGGCTGGCACAACCTCGAATATGGACAGAGATTTTGTTCCTGCAGATGACACGGACCAGACGCTCGGCCTCGACCGAAGCATGCTACCTGTTGAGGAGGAAGACGAGCTGGAGCTCCCACCTTTGAGATCCAAACCCAGCGATGCCAGCCTCATTTCCCAGACGTCCATGACTATGCATGGAGTTTCCAGCCAATTTGACGTTCTTTCGAGCGACCCTCCCGAGGTGGGCGGCTCCCCCGTCGTGCCCCGGACGCGGATTCGAGAGGCTACGTACCCCGATGACAGCCCCCCAAGCTCGCCGCCGCTCCCGAGAGACGACACCACAGACGACCGCCCTGAAGCGTCTACGACTCTTTTGGACAGCCCCTTCATCGCGCCGATCGACGGTGAATCAATCTTTCTCAAGGGGCCAGCGGATGAATCGTTCGTCGACGATTTCGATGACACTTTGTCCATGTCGGAACTGACGAGCTCCATGTTGCGCAGGGAAAGCACAGGCGACCAGCAGCTGCGGCAGCAGATCAGTGAGATCATTGAGTCGATCCCAGCTAAGATTAGGCTATCAGCCGAGCCACCGGCAATCAACCTCAATCCGCCCGATCTGCAGCTTCCCCGCCTGCGGAAAAGGCCGTCAAAGGAGCCTTTCAGGAGGAGTCCGTCTGCCATGTCTGTCTTGTCCTCGCGGGCTGCAACACCGTCGTTCACGCTGTCGCCAGCCAAGAACTCTCGCCCGCGGCACCGAGGCCAACAGGAGATCAAAGTCTACCACCTGTCCAGATCTACTGGTGAGCCGCCTATCAAGCTGTTCATTCGCTGCGTTGGAGAACACGGTGAGCGTGTCATGGTGCGGGTCGGAGGCGGATGGGCCGATCTGAGCGAGTATCTGAAAGCTTATGCCACCCACCACGGGCGGCGCTCAGCGGGCCTGGAAAAGGCCAAGATCGAGGTTCGAGACGTGCCAAGGACCTCCAGCGGGCTGGTGTCCAGCTTGGGATCCAGCCCGCCAAGACCCAGGTCTACGGCGCCGGACAGCTCGCCGGTGACTCCCCTCACCATGCATAAGACACGCAGGCCAGCTGGATCGACCAACAACGAGGCTCAGCGTCTACGGCCCAAGACACCAGCCGACGCCAGCCGCTCCGTCGACAACGCTCCATCATCAGAGGAGTCAGTGCGCTCTCGCACGAGCTCGCGGTTTAGCTGGGCAGACGACGACAGCTCGTTCCTCGGCCTAGCCGGTCCAACGGGCAAGAAGGTCGAGATGAGCGACGAGAGCCGGGCATGGGTGGAGAGCATCAAGGAAAAGGTGCGGCTTGCCAGCGGCGAGATTCGGGCCTCGGCAGCAGACGACAAGAACCGGTTTGGTGAACTGGGCAAGGTCGGCGGGACAAAGAGGCTGTTCCGCAAGACTGATGAACGGAACTGGAGGTAAAGCGTCCTTACATACGGTTATACACGGGCGGTTTACAGAAATCTCGGGGCGCACTCACATACACTACACGCAAGGGCAAGAAGGACATGGGCGATCAGGAACTTTCTTCGTGGGCATTACGGAGTTTGATCGGGCGAAACGATGCATACGAGCACGGCATGGGCATGTCTTTTAGACGACGATGCGGCACCGACACGGCGCGCTTCAGGCCTTTGAAGCGGATTGCATACTAGACGCACGAGGCAGGACAGGAATACCCATTTCGTTTTTTCGTCTATTTAGCTAGTATCAAGAATTATGTTTACTACCTTGCTTGCCCCTCTCTCGCTGTGTGAAGGTCGTTTCTTCTGTCTATGGCAGTGGGTGTAAGCCAATTGCGTGCGTTTCACCAACACCGCCGGGCGCGATACAACGTCTCGGCTTCCGCGTCTCGGCTCCCTTGACGCTATGTCCCAGAGATGATACCGGTTCCCGATTTCCGTGATCCACCAACTCCGTCTTTGCCGCTCCCATGTGAGCGTTTCCACATCCCAGGGGGGCGATAGATACCCACTGCGGCGGATGTGCATCATCAAAGCATCATCGACTCCAACTATACATACATACAAAACATGCATACACATGCAAGGGTTTTAGGGCAAGTGCCAGTGCAAGGGCGAAAAACCATATCAAAACGAGGGACGCGAGCCGCGCCTTCAGGCTACAACTCCTGCATCTGGCCGCACGCGCCCTGCTGCCACATGCGCACGGAGCGGACCGTCATGCCGCGCGTCTCGCCGTCGCCCCAGGTGGGCAGCCACTGGTCCGCGGCGTCCCAGAAGGTGAACTGGGCGTTTTTGGCCTTGTCGATCCAGGGCTTGCCGCCCACGTGGTCCCTATAATTGGGAAGTTCGCGGTCAGCATCATATTCCTGGGGTATATATCGTGTGCTGTTGCGACGTGGGGCGGTGGCACTGTAGAGGAGGTGGAGGAGGAGGAGGGTGACGAGAGTTGGGCGGCACAAAAATGGGGAGGGAAACCCAAAACAAGCGAAACGGGCGTGGACAAGGGAGAGGGTATAAAAGAGGGCCGACTCACAGGAACCAGCCGTTGCGGGAGCCGACGGCGACGTTGAGGATGAGGTAGAAGCGCTGGTCAAAGGGGGCGTTGCCGGTGGTCGAGTTGCTCTGGGCCCAGGGGTTGGCGAGGAGGGTCTGGTTCTCGGCCATCTGGGCGAAGCGGCCGACGTCGTAGAGGGGGCGGTCGCGCTCGAAGCCGACGAAGAGGATCTGGTGGACGCGCGAGTCGATGTAGAAGTAGACGTAGCTGGGCGTCCACTGCACGCCAAAGGTGTGAAACGACGACGAGTAGTCGCCGCGGCGGATGCGCTTCGCGTTGGTCGTCCGCCAGTACGAGTCTGTCTCGGCCGTGGGACCTTCAGGGTTGAGATACACGGTCCTCTGGTCAGCTGCCTTGGTATTCGAAGATGGAAGACGGAGCGGCGGATTTGGTATTTACTCACCCCAGTGCAATGTGCCGTAGTAGTAGTTGCGTCCGCCCTCGGAGTAGTCGTGCCCGTTGCCGCGCGACTCCATGATGTCAATCTCACCGCTGCGAGGCCACTCGCCGTACACGGAATCCTCGGGCATCATCCCTGGAGCGCAGTTGTCAGCATTTTGCGCTCACTCACTCAAAGGGGCAAACTTGAGCGCGGAGGAGAGTGAGTATGCGAGAAGAGTGGGTACGAGACGTACAGATAGCAGGCCAGATCCAGTCGCCCTTGGGCATCTTGGCCACGACCTCGACCTTGCCGTAGCGGATGCTCTTCTTGCCCTTGGTGGACAGGCGCGCGGAGCGCACCGGCGGGATCATGTCGCCCTTCTTGGGGTCGGAGCGCACCACGCACGACGAGTTCTGCCGGCTCGTGCAGGTGCCGTCGCGGAGCAAGTCGAGCGTGTGGTTGGCGTAGAGCTGGTCGCTCGTGATGCTCGTCGTCTCGTTGGTCAGCGTCGGCACAATGTGCAGCCCGTCGGCGTCAATGTACGAGTTCTTGGAGTCCGTCGTCGTCCAGTCGAAGGCGCCGGTCCCGAAGCCGTCGAGCTGCACCTCGTGTGTCCAGACGTCCGGGTCGAGCTTGTCGAAGTGGTCCTCGTACACGAGGCAGTACTACAAACGCCACTAGCAATCAGTTTCCCCCTTCTTTGCTCTGCGTGCAGGGAGTGGCCGATGCGCACTTACATCCAAGTTCCGGTACGGCCAGACCAGGAAGAAGCATATCACGCCGGCGCCGATGACGCCCAGCGCCAGCCACGCCCAGACAATGAGGTTGTTCCAGCGCGTCCTCTTCATGGCCGGGTCGGCCAGCCAGGGCTTCTCGTACTCGCCGCGCAGGCGATAGCTCTTGAAGCGGTGCTTGAAGCCGTCGTCCATGGATCCCCGTGGTGACGAGCCGGCCACCGACGTGTTGGTGGTAGTCGCCGTTGTTGTGGGAGGCAGAATGGCGCGAGCCCTCCGCTGAACGGGTGAGCCGCCCTCGGGCTTCTCCTGCACGTCGACCATACTGTGGTTTCGTTTCTGTCTGACTGCCGCCGCTAGACGAAGAGAGTCGCGAGTGCCGACAGGGAGACAAGGGTGAACGAAACGTCGAAGGGATATAGCTCGCACGCATGGGTACGGAGAATACAACACGGCATGTCCGAAGAGCTGCAGAGCCACCCATCAATACGAGTTTCGTGCCAAACCCTGGACGCCAACAATGACATGCCGGCCGCTGCGACCACGGAAGTTGCCTGGCACTGACCGGGCACGTCGTCCGGGCTGGCGTCTGGCTCCTGTCGCATTCGCAGACGCACACTAGAAGCAGCTGGGTTCCAACGCCGCGGACTCGCAACAACGGCCTGGTTCGGATGCTACGCTCTAGAATTTTGCCAGATGCAACTCTGTCGGGCCGCGTCTTGCGAGATAGCTCCACGGGTGCGGCCGTCCTCCACATGCCGATGATCATTTCCTCAGCCGCGCTCGCGGGAAGGATTCGGTCGAAAATGTTGGGCCCTTGGCAGCATGAAGATCGAGTCCAGAATTACACGGAGTGTCGTCAATAACTAATCCAGCTTCCTCAAACGCCAGGCACCTGTCGAGCGAGCTCATCGTCCTGACTCGCCTCTCCGACAAGGGGCCAAAGACCCAATATTGCAACGCTAATCCTTGTAGACGTACCGTAGTCTGTCATGGATGCCGTCTTTTGCACGCAGCCAAGACGTGGCCGTTGGATGCTAGGGCTAAGCGGACTTGGGACGAGCTGCTTGCCGCGTCCCGCACAGCCATGGTCAATGTTCCTCTGCGTCGGGAAATATATCTCTCACAGCCACGTCCATGGAGTGTCGGTGGTGAGAACAGAGGTGCCATGTTGAGTCGTCAGGCTCACGAGTCACGGCCGTCCACGGCGTCCGCTGAAAGACCCCTAACCTGGGAAAGTGACCTCTTCGGCGCTGAGCGAGGTGGCGCTGGCCAGTGTGCGCACCGGCGCGAGGTCGCGAGGTGGCATCGACGTCGCGGACGGGACAAAAGAGCCAAGCGTCGTCGTCTGCGCCTGCGCAACAGGTCAACCAGACTTTCTCAAGCCTCATTCCAAATTCCCACGCCCCGGTTTTCTGACCGTCTTGGACGGCGCTGAGCCGGGGCGGCACTAACAATAGACCAGCCGGACGCCACGATCTGGTGGCTGGGACGGTGATCGGCTGCCCGGCAGACGGGGTGAAGGGGGGAGAGAGGGAGCGAGGGAGCCTCCCGCTGGTGTTGCAGCGCGCAGATAGACACCTCGACAACCGGGCTGCATGGGGGGAGCTGAGAGACACAACGGCGTGTCCAGCCAACGACATGCAGCTGGCCATGCATTCGGGGAATCGGGGCCGCGGTCTGTGCATGTGCGAGCGTGCGGCCACTGCAGTGCATCTCGTACCGTGATGCACGATGGTCCGTGGGAACCAAGCCAAGGTGACGACGTCGACGATGCAAAGGGACAAAGAGCTCCGCGTAAGGTACATACATCAGGTACGTTCGCTGACGACACGGCCAAGTGCAGTCACCTTGCCCAGGTGGACTTAGTGCGTGCTGTTCAGTGCAAGCCCAGGCCAAGCAACGGAAGCCCACACCCGGCCCAGCGTTGCATCGTAGCTTCCTCGCGGATTGTGAAACATGGAAGTTTGGAAGCACTACGACGTGCCCATGAGGAAGGAACGAGTGAGCGTAGTTTCGTGCCTTTTTGGCTTCTCCCACGGCGACAGAGTTTGCACTAAGAAGGGTCAAGACTCAAGACCACAGCCTCGACAACGACGTCCCATCTCGGGCTTCCCTGTGCCTCCTCGGCCCTCCACCCGCCATCGCCGCCTCTCTTGCCGTGGCGTCCCGGAGACCGCGAGCCGGCAACCATAGGGGAATCGGTCTCGACTCTCGACTGGGGACGGGCAAGCCACGACTAATCGACTCATCGCGGCGTCTACTCGTTGCGCACCACCTGCGGATCGCTGGGCAACTGCTGGTGGCAACCTGGACGGCAAACACCCAAGGCTACCATCTGCGCTGGAGGTGCATTTCCTTGATGAGGCAGCTACCTAGTGAGCACGCCGTCGCTAATCGACAGCCGCATCCTGGATGGGTGCGATGCCAAGAGCGAATTCTTGCATCGGCCGCATGCCGACGATGCGGCTCGACGACATGAGGATCCCTGTCTACTGATGTCTGGTGGGCCCAGATGGCTTCTCTGGGCAGCTTCATGTCACTCATCCGCTGCATCGATCCCGCCATACTTCGTAGTGTACGACCTATTCGGTGATGGAGCCAAGGGCCCACGGTATGACAGATGTTGCGCACTGCGGACCCTTCGGATATGATTCACTACTTCTCCTTATCCGCGATGCGCGGCTGCGGGAAGGTCTGGCATGCAGCTCTTGCAAATGTCGGTTCGCTTATGGATGGTACCACGACGTTCTACGGTCGTCCCTGTAAATGGCAGGGGACTTCTCTTGCTCTGTCACCGTCGCCGCATCACCACAATGATTACCTTGCAGCCCGTTGAGATATGGAGCTGTACTCGTGGGAGGTTGTGAGTGCCTCGACCCACCTTGTTGCATCAGTACGCCATCCTCTCGGCTGCAACCTCGACATGTTGATTTCTACCAGGGCACCGTTGCGATGCATCAAGTTGCCGTCCTTTATCTCTGCAGCTGAATCGCGTCATGGGAAACTCTACTAGCTCGACTCGAAGACTCTACATTGTTTTCACTGTGGACAAAACTACCAATGGCCACGTCGGCATCTATCATCGTCAAAGGAGCCAGACTACAAAGTACGTCCCTAGGAACTATCCTTGCAGTCTACTTTTACGAACGAGACGAGCGGTCCACACACACCCCTAGATCCACGCGCGGTCCAGGAACAGGGCTCCTAGCGGATGTCACAGTACGGTCCGCTCAGCCGGCCTGAGCTCCGGTAGATTCAACTAGCCAGGTGGTACGGAGCAGCTGCGTCGAGTATTCCTGGCGAGTCACGGCGGGTGCGAGGAACATGCGGCGTTTTAGCGCTTCGCCTTGGATGTTCACTTGCCCTCCACTGCCCGGGGCCCGAGTTCGAAGCCGTCAGGGCCCCAGTGTTGACCACCCGAGTAACATCGAGCTGCCACCACAGCTGTTTCCAGATGAGATGGCACTTCTTGGCAAGACGCCCGTCGCCATGCCTGGCCGGTGACGAACGTGGCGATAGAGTCTTGAAAAGTCCCCCACTCGTGGGTGCGGGTCTCGACCTTTCGAGGAGAGTCAGGGGAGCGCGAGCCATCAACGGCCAAGCCCTCCCGCGTCGTCGGTGCGTTACCACTCTGGCCCGCAGCCCCCAAACACCTCAGCCAACATGCCACTTGCCACGTACAAAATGTTCTCAGCCGATGCTTTTCGTATCTGCTCGTTCCATTCTAGTCGCATCAGCTAGTGTGCTCGACTGTCCATTTCGGGCACCCCGTTGATTGATCTGCAGTCGGAGGCTATCCGGGTGCCACTCAAGTGGGATCCCGAATATAATCGCCCTGGCCCGGGCATGGAGTTGAGCTGGCTCTTCTTTGAGATGTAGCTTCTAAAACCCAGCGTGTTGGTTGCCGGTATTTCTTAAGTCACCCAATTCAGTGTCTCAAGACAAGCTGGTCCCTGCATCACCTCTTGAGACGGTGTGAATCATCGCCAGCTTCTGATCGGGCGTTTGATTCATTATGAGTTCCTCGCCGACGCCGTCCATTCATGGACTCACACCTCTTCCTCGAAACAGGTCCTTTGCAACTCCGTCACTCGCATCGTCCGATTCAAGCGGAAGCCATGCAGGACCGACGACGCCGCAGAATGGCAAATATGATGACGAGTTTCGTTATAGAACGGTAGGTCAAGCAGAACATGATCTGCGCCAGGGGTTCTGACAGGAATACAGATGGTCAGGTATCTGCATAATAGAGTAGTGGCAAGTGGCTGGACACCCCCTGAGTCCGCCCGTATGCAAGACGATTGCCTTGGCGTTCTTTTGCGACGGTCAAGAGGCAACTATGTCACCGCGCCCGACACAGTCCATCACGTTCTACTTGGAGCAGTCATTCGCCTGAACTTGAGTGTGGCGATTACGCTGCGTCCACAGCTGCTAGATGGTGTGCTGCGGTCGTTAATGCCCGGCCAGACGGAACTGAAGTTCAAGGACGGCTCGCAAGTTCAAATCATCGATTCCCTTACTTTTGCACATTCGGCGACCGTCAAGAAATTCCAGTATGCCTGCATTTGCAGACAAGAACGGTTAGTTCTGGTCTGGCACGACGATTTGCAGAACATCGTCCCGGTAGCGACACAGATGGAGGAAAAACTGCTCTCACTGGTAAGAATTTACGCATTGCCACAATAAGTCGTCGCAGGCTAATGTCCGTTGCAGGTCTGGGGTGAGGGGAGGTTGCCATTCAACATTCTCCAAATGCCAAGCAGGGCACCATCAATCATGTCATCTGGAATGTCCAGTCCCAATGGATACTCGACGCCTGCCTTGGAAAAGGCGGTTCCTATGCCGGATGTCACCGAAAGCGAAGAGGAGCTTGATGGGGACCCCGGGATGGACCGCCCCGAGTCTGTCGCTAGACCGGTCGCTCGCGCGTCGGCCTTTTTTGTCGGGATGGCAATGTGCCTCTCCATCTGTCTACTGTTCGGCGTCTACATCGGGAAACTGGTCACCGAGTGTATTCTGGACGGCTCTTGGACGCGCCTGGCGCTCGTCGCCCCGATCCCGCTGCTAATGTGTGTCAGTCTGTTCTTCTTCCAAGTCATCTTCAGCAACCTCTTCCAGATGATCGGGCCCATTGGTGGTGTTAGCACCAACTCGAGATACTATTCATGCCACAAACCCTGCTTGAAGCGGGCTTTTTCGGAGGGCTTTCTGCCTCCCAAAATCACCATTCAAATGCCGGTCTACAAAGAGGGCATGGAGTCCGTCATCATCCCGACAATCCGCAGTCTTCAGGCTGCCATGTCGTTCTACGAGTCACATGGCGGATCTGCCAACATCTTCATAAACGACGATGGCCTGCGCGCGGGCATGGATGAGGATATTGTACAGCAGCGCCGAGACTTCTACCACGACAACAACATTGGATGGGTAGCACGACCAAAGCACAAGGGCGACGAAGGCTTTGTGCGCAAGGGAAAGTTCAAAAAGGCATCCAACATGAACTTTGCCCTCAACGTCTCTCAGAAGGTTGAGGCACACATTCAGGACATGGTCGATGCCCGGCTAGCCTCTGATGGATCAGATATGGTCGACGAGGCGGAAGAGGCAAAGATGTACTCGGAAGCTCTTGCCCGTGTACTGGATGAAGACCATAGCGCTTGGGCAGATGGAGACATCCGAGTAGGCGAGCTGATTCTCATCGTGGACTCAGACACGCGTGTGGTGAGTGTCCCACTGCCCCTCATCACTACTTTATGATGCTCATACGTGCAGCCTGTCGATTGCCTCCTCTATGGAGCCGCAGAGATGTTTTTGTCGCCCGAGACAGCAATCGTTCAGCATTCCACCGGTGTCATGCAGGTCGCGCATGACTACTTCGAGAATGGCATCACGTTCTTCACCAACCTTGTCTACACGTCTATTCGTTTCTCCATTGGCTCTGGTGAGGTGGCGCCCTTTGTCGGCCACAATGCCTTTCTCCGGTGGCAAGGTAAGCACACGCCTCGACGCGCATGTGTATGTATCCTTGCTAAGTATTCCGCAGCTGTTCAGGACGTCGGAGTCCAGGACGAGTCTGGCTACACTCCTTATTGGTCAGAGAGCCATGTTTCTGAGGACTTTGACATGGCGCTCCGCCTGCAAATGAAGGGCAACGTCATTCGAATCGCCAGCTACCACAACGACCAGTTCAAGGAGGGTGTCTCGTTGACCATCTACGATGAGATCGCCCGCTGGCAAAAGTACGCCTACGGAGTGAGTGAGATGATCTTCCATCCTTTCCACCGTTGGATCTTCAAGGGACCTTTTACCCCTCTCTTTTACACGTACCTCGGGTCCAACATCATGGTGTCCTCCAAGATATCCATCATGGCGTACATGTGTTCCTACTTCGCCCTCGGATCGGCCCTCCTGCTCACGGTGATCAACTACTTCATCGTGGGCTGGTTCCGCGACGACCTGGCCAGCTGCTACCTCACCTCCTGGAACGTCTTCCTCTCGCTGGTAGTCGTCTTCAACGCCTCTGGCCCCATCTCGCTGGCCATATTCCGCTACCGCACAGGCGAGCGCTCGCTCCTGGGCTCACTGGTCGAGAACTTCAAGTGGATGCCGATGATGACCGTCTTCTTCGGCGGTATCTCGTTCCACATCACCACGTCCCTGCTCGCGCACCTCTTCTACATCGACATGGAGTGGGGCGCCACCTCCAAGGAGAAGGAGGACAGCAACTTCTTCCAGGAGATGCCGCGCATCTTCAAGACGTTCAAATGGATGTACCTGGTCATCGCGCTGCTCGTCGGCGCCATGGTCTACCTCGGCGCCTTTGCGCCGCCCGACTGGGCCATTACCGACTTTTCGGTCATTGTGCCGCTCGCGCTTAACCTGGGCTTCCACGCGCTGGTCCCGCTCGTGCTGAATCCAAGTCTCATGGTTTTCAACTATTAGCGCAGGTTACTACTGTTTCGTCGTTCTACCCTAGGATGGGAAAATCATGTGGCATCTGTATTTGGGAGTAAAAAAGGCGGTATCCATGCGAAAATGTGCTCGGCGCTGCGCGAGACGATACTGGAGGGTGTTGCTAGATTGTGGGAAGGACTGGCAGCCGGATGGCGCTCCTTTCAGAGTGATGTTTGTCGAATATCCAAATGGCTTGAACGCCTCGCACATAGAAACCAAAATTTTGGAACACATAAAACCAAAGGTACGCCGCAGTTTTTCGTCATGACTTCATTCACTGTTATCTACCATGTCGCCTCAATCATCTACCACGTTGATTCCGCGATGCTTCTTGTGCTCCTTCTTCGCCCTGCCCTTAAAATGCTTCTTGCCCGCCGCGGCCGGCACGTCCTTGGGGTCGATGCCGTTCTCCAGCGCGATCATGGAGCGCGCCTTGCGCCCGCTCAGCATCTTGCTCGCCGCCGTGTTGCCCGACGCGCTCCCTTGCTCCGAATACTTGTAGCTGAAGGGCATGGCCAGGTGGCCCTGGACGTTCTTGGGCTTGAAGAAACCAGCGTCGAGCTTCTCCGTCTTGGGGCCGGCTGGTATGGAGATCATGTCTGAGTCCGTGACGGAGGGCGCGACGGTGTCCTCGTCCTCGAGGGAGAGAGAGTGCGCGGCGGCTGCAAGCGCGGCACGTCGCTTCTCCGGCAGGTGAAAGTCATCGTACAGCTCGCTGTTGAAGGCCGTGTCGTCTTCGATGCCGGGCGGCGGACGCACGAAGAGCAGCTTGCCGTTGACGTAGTCCTTGAGGATGTAGCGGGCCGCGCGGGACTCGTCGGGCTGACCGAGGCCCTGGGTGTGGAAACCACGCGCCATGGCATACGCGCGCAACAGCTCCGATGCGGTGGGGACGCCGGTGCCTCCCTCCTCGAGCGGCCGCATCTTGATGTGGATGCCGTACACGGCCTCGAGGAAGCGCTGCGGGATGCGCTGCGTGACGAGCCCGACAGGGCCTGTGTACTCGCGCATTTGGTCGATGGGCAGGACGCCGTTGCACACGAGGTCGGCCTTGGTGAAGGCAAAGTTGGGGAACACGAGACCAGGGCAATCACACAGGATGACGCGCTCGCTGAGGTGGATAGTCTGGAAGTGCTTCGTCTTGCCTGGTGTGGACGAGACGGACACCTTCTTAGATCCGATGAGGGCGTTGATTGTCGACGACTTGCCGACGTTGGGGTAGCCGACAAGGCCGACTTGTAATTTGTGGTCCGCGCCTGTGAAATTGTTAGCAGGGCTCTCCTTCTTGAATTCAGAGTTGTTTGTGACGTACCCGCATCCTCAGGGGCATGTTGGAGGAAGATATCTTCCAGCTCCTCGACTGTGAGAATTTGAGTGTCGACATCCTCGTCCGTGTCGACCCCGCCATCGTCCTCGCTCTCCTCATCCTCGTCGGACCCATCAGAATCCTCGTCCCTAGCAGGCTGCTTGCCCGCCTTCTTCGACTGTTGGGGTGCCGGGAGAGTCTCGTCGTCCGAGTCACCCTCCCTGTCCCTCGCCTCGTTCTGCTCCTTGGCCAGTTGGGCCGAGAAGAACCTGTAGGCGATGCCGGCCTGCTTCAGGTGCTTCGCCCAGGCTTTTCTTTGACGCAGCGTCATCATGTCGGCCTTGTTGATGAGCAACAGATTCTCCTTTTTCGGGTCTACCGCTTTGACGTAGACTTCCAGGTCGTCTGACCGGAAGAGCAGCGGATTTCTGGCGTCGACAATCTGGACAACGAGGTCCGATCGTTCAATGACGCGCCAGAGTTGTCTCCAAACCTCAATGTTGCGCTCAAATGGCGTCATGAGAAGGTCGTTGTTCTCCTGAAGCTCGGCAAGGCCTCTCCTCCAATTCAGGAAGCTTTCGCGCTCACGAACGTCGAGCTCCTGCGGGGTCGTCGAGGCATCCCACTTCGGCCTCCTCGGGACCGTCAGGCGCGCCTTGTGCATGCGATGCTTGCCCAGGACGGCGCGCTCCTCGTTCGCCGAGAGCAAATAGGGGTTCCTCTGGTCTGTGTGGATGATCTTGACGTTGTTCATCTTCTCGGCGGTAAAGTCCGTGCCTGCCAACTCGGCGGTGGCCAGGAACTCGTCGAGAGCACCCTGCTCCGTGACGGAGCGCATTTTGACCCAGGCCGCATCCTGCTTCTCGTTGACGAGATACTGCTCGCCGGTGGCATGGTTCGTCCTCGTGATGGCAGACGTTTTCTTTCTGTCAGTGCCCTTGTTCTTGCCAAAGCGGTCGTTCATCAAGGCATTGCCGAGCCCGACGCTTTTCTTCGACTTTGCCAACGGCATCGTGGCGCTTCGTCGCTTGCTGCGCTGCTGCCCTGGGATTTTAAACAAACAAGTGACTACTATGACCAGATTATGTGAAGATGGAAACAGAAAGCCCTCTGTGAAAGGGCCAAGATCACTAGAATTGATGCAGGATGTGAGATGAGTCGACCACCGCTGAATAATGCGTCACGATGGAGGGGCAAATTTTCGGTCCAGGCGGAGCACACAGATCCGCACTGTATTAACTTTGCCGCAATCACGCTACACACACAGTGCTATCGGCGTTGGTACTGTATCCCGCAGGGTCCTAAATTTTGCGACTGGCAGCCCAATTTCCTTCTTGCCCTCCATCGCGCATACAACCAGCCCTTACGCCAGTTGCTCGTCCTGTCGCAACGCCGCCAAGATGCCCAAGGGAAAGTGGATGTAAGTTCATGCTATATTTGGATCACCGATCGAACGAATCTGCTAACCATGATCGCGAAATAGCGACAAGAAGACGGCCCAGCACTTCACGCTGGTGCACCGCCCGCAAAATGACCCTCTCATCCACGACGACGCCGCACCGTCTATGGTCTTGAACCCGACGCAAGTGCCCGGTGGCTCCAAAGCAAAGCACCTCGACGATCTCGCCTCTGAGCTCGGCTCCGATGCCGCCAACATCCGCGCGAACGAAGGCGAGGCCGCCTCGTACGGCGTCTACTATGACGATACCGAGTATGACTACATGCAGCACCTGCGCGACCTCAACACCGGGGGCGGAGATGTCGTCTTCGTCGAAGCGGAGACGGGCAACAAGAACAAGGGAAAGCAGAAGCAGTCGCTGGAGGAAGCGCTGAGGGAGATGGACCTCGAACAAAAGGCCGGTGATGTGCTCGATGAGGAGATCCTTCCGTCCAAGAACCTCACGAGGGTCACATATGAGGCCCAGCAAGACGTCCCAGATTCCATTCGCGGGTTCCAGCCCGACATGGACCCCAGGTTAAGGGAGGTGCTGGAGGCGCTCGAAGACGACGCATTTGTTGACGAGGAGGGTGATGATGATCTGTTCCAGCGACTCGCCAAAGACGGTCGGGAGCTGGAGGATTTTGAGTTCGATGATGCGCAGTACGATGAAGACGATGACGACGGCTGGGAATCGGACGACACGGCCAAGCCGATCAAGGAGTTCAAAGACGAGGTACCACAGCTGGTCAACACGCAGACAGAACAACCCGAGGAGGGCCCGTCGCAGGACTGGCTAGAGGACTTCAAGAAGTTCAAGAAGGAACAGAAGTCGACGCGAACTCCTCTTGCACCGTCGCAATCGGAGCTGCAGTCGACCTGGACGACGACTACCAACGGTGGCCGGCGGAAGAAGCGCAAGGGCGCTCTGACCGAGGCGTCGAGCTTCTCTATGACATCGTCGTCTCTTGTGCGTACCGAGCAGATGACGCTGCTGGACGCGCGGTTCGACAAGATCGAGGAAAGGTACAACGAGGATATGGAGGATGACATGGCCTCGGTGTCGGCCGTGTCGGCCGCGTCGAGTGTCACGGGACCGACGCGGGGAGACTTTGACAACATTCTGGATGACTTTCTGGGCAACTACACAAAGCCAGGCAAGCGGACGTCCAAAAAGACAAAGGCCCAAACGGGGCTGGAACAGCTGGATGAGATCAGGCAGGGGCTGGGACCGGCTCGCATTCGGGGCCGGTGATGGCAATTCATGACCAAGTAAAGCGTTGATTTTATACTCATGGCTCTATGATGAGACTAGAAGAAATGGAGTTCGGCCTGGCTTGAGGCATCGTTGGCAACGACTTGCGAGACGAAAACAAGGTGGCTGAACGCGTTATTGTGACTCAGGCGGTCGCGGACATATCAGCGCCTCAGTCGCGACGCAAGGCACTTCAGTTGCGGCCGTGACCCGTGGAAAGGAATCGGACCTGAGGCCAAATAAACCTCGTGTGCCAAATGCTTGACAGCCAATTTGCGACTTGCCTGGTGCAGCGTGGTGTAAGTGAGGTGGCTGTCGGTCAGTCGTCACGTGACCTCCGAACAGCAGCTCAGAGCTGCTTCAACGCCGCCAAACGGGTGAACCAAGCTCCTCTCGCATCGAACAATAGCTGTTCAGTGCGCCGCTCCTCTCGCCCTCCACCCGCTCTCCCACAAACCCGTCGGCACTCATCCCCCATGGTCTTGCAACCGATCCGGATGAGTGCGACGCCCGTTGCATCATCGAGCTAAATGTTTTCGACGACCACCGAGGCGACGCGACGGTCCGCGTCGCCCGCAGGTGGCTTCGGCAGTCGGGCCCATGGCCAGGCCAACGCGTTCGGGTTCGATGGCGCAGGCGACGTCTCCTCCAAGAAAGACAAGCGGAAGAAGCAGAATGGCGCCAAGCCAGCCTTCAACCCCTTCGCTCAGAATGCAGGCACCGCGAAGCCAGGCCAGGGCGACAAGAGGGGCAAGAGGCAGGTCCAACCGTTCGGCGACATGAACGACGACAACGATCGAACACGGTCCTCCGCGTCCGATGGCCCGTCCAGCCCGCCGGGCTCCGAGCCCGAGTCCAACGATCCCTATGCGAGGCGGATATACCGGCAGCTCCACGCGGACGGCATCACCCCGCCACCCTGGCCGTCGAACCCCGGTCGCGATGGCAGCAAGTCGGCGATGGCAAGGTTTCGAGAGAAGCATGAAGACTATCGACAGCGAGTCCGTCGCTCCTTGACCAAGGCCGGCCTGATCGACGATCCCAACAAGCGCAAGAAGCTCAGCGAGGCCATCAGCTTCAAGGGCATCTGCGAAGACATGTGCCCCGAGTACGAAAAGATCCAGCGCATCACGGAATCCGACGTGGTCAAGGCCGAAAAGACCGGCGGAGTGGCAGACCTATCGCATATGGTCAAAAAGCTAGCCCGCTCCGCCGCCGGACAGGAGGCACCGCTACCCATGGACGTGCGCTCGACCCGAGCCCTCGGCCTGTCCCTCGACTACATGTTCGGCACGCTGTTGCGCGAGGACGAAAACCTTCGACATCTACACGGCTTCGTTTGGGATCGCACTCGAGCTATCAGACGAGACTTTGCCTTTTTCTCCACCATGAGCGAATCCGAGCTCAAGACCCAGATCTACGTGCTCGAGAACATTGCTCGATTTCACGTCACCGCGCTCCACCTTCTACCCCAGTTTGTCTCACCCGGCGACAGGATCGAGGATCTTTTTTCCGAACACCAGGAACTTGAGCAGCTCGGCAAGACTCTCTTGTCCCTGAGGGACATATATGACGACTGCAGGGCGCAAGACATTACATGCGAGAACGAGGCCGAGTTCCGCGCCTACTACCTGTTATTCCACGGCCGCGACCCTGCGATTGTCGAGTCTCTGCAGCTCCAGTGGGACCCACGCTTCTGGGACGAGTCAGAGGAAGTTAGAATCGCCCTGTCTCTCGTGGAGGCGATGCATAACAACCAGGATTTCGTCGGCTCCGTCAAACACAAGGAGGACGGCCCGCTGTTGGCATGCACGAGCGCGTACATGACCTTTTTTGACATTGTCGAGAGCGTTTCCACCTCGTACACCATGGCGTGCTTCGCCGAGTGTCACTTCCCGCACGTCCGTCGAGCGATACTACAGGCTGTGAAGCGGGCGCTGACGAGACCCAAAAACCCCATTGAAGATGTCACCGCTGAAGCGCTCAACGAATTCCTTCGCTATGACACAGTGGAGCAAGCGATTGAATTTGCCGAGCTGCATGGCATGTCCTTCACTCCAAACCCCGAGGATCCGAATAATGTCCACAAGTATGGGCTCGTTCTCAGGGACAGGGCATCAGTACCTTACGCCAAGGTGGACCACCAGTTTTCCCGAAGGTTGGTCGAGAACAAGAGAGGCAACGCGACACTCCCGCAGATCCTCCGCCGAACGGTGTACGACCGGGTTAGCTCCTCGACGTACTTGCCCAACGGTGGTCGAGAAGAGAGCCTCTTTGTCGAGGATACGGCGCAGCCGGGCCTGTCCTCTCCAAACATGGCGCCCACAGAACCAGGAATGACAACAAATCAACCCGTGTTTGGAGCTGGAGCATTTGGCACTGCTTCATCGACGCAGCCCCAACCGAAAGCACCAAAAACACAGGGTGGATTCATCGTCGAGTCAGGTGCGCAGCATTTCGGACATTCGATCAGTGAAATGAGTACTGACCGTCGGCAGATTCAGAGTCGGATACAGAGGCGCCACGAAAAGCCCTGCCGACATTCGGGGGTATTGCTGCTAAACCCGGGGCATGGCAACAGACGAATGGGGCATCGAATCCATTTAGCACGACTAGCAGCATCACTGCCACCCAAGGGGTGATTACAACGCAGTCTCAGGCAAACCCTTTTGCTCCCTCAGGCGCCGTTGGAGAAAGCAAGGCCGAGCCTAAGCCGAATCCCTTTGCTTCCGCCCCTGGCTTTGGCACCAAGACGGGAAACGCAGCCCCGACCAAATTGAATCCATTCGCCGGTGCCTTTCAACCTGGAAGTAGTGGAACAACCCCTAGTGCAAGCCCATTCGAGACTCCAAAACCGTCCTTTGGGCAGGCATCGCCATTCAGCGCAGCCAAACAACCGGCTGCCACCGAGGGTGTCGTGTCGAACAGTTCGGCCTTCGCAAAGCCAAGCACCGTCGCACCTGTCTCCCAAGTGTTTGGAGCCCCGACGACGTCTACTACAACACAGTCGGCCGTGGGCGCCTCACCAGGAGCCCCCAAAGCGGCTTCCTCGGTATTCGCGACTCCAGGGGCTACGCCTTCGATATTCGGCAAGGCAGCGGACAACACCCCTAAAGGCCCTCAAGCAGCAACTGGCAGCCCGGCACCATTCGCGTCAGCACCAAGTGGCACTGTCCCGCCAGTGGCATCGGGCGCAACGTCGAGCCCCCCATCTGCTGGGCTTCTGGGCGCAGCTAAGCCAGGACTCCTCGGTCAGACCGGGCCCCAAGTCTCGTTCCCTCCACTGGTCAGCTCAGCAGCGGCACAGCCTTCGACGAAAGCAGTCTCGCAATCGCCATCCACGAATCAAGGCAAGCCATTTTCCTCTGGTCTTCTTGGGACTGTGACACCGGCAGCGCCATCGGCATCCACTGGACCCCCTACCCTCGGTCTTGACAAGCCCGCCAGTGCGTTCGCACCTGTTGGACAGTCACTACTACCGCAACCTGCTGCAGGAGCTCCATCAACAGCATCACCACTGCCAGCAGACAAAGCCCCTGAACCACCAAAGGAACCTCCGGGCCCGCCACGTGACCTCCTTGGTGACTTCACCAATTGGTTCGTCAAGGGCGATGGTGGGTTGATGTCCGACTTCATCGTGGAGTCGGTAAGGTTGATCACCAGGGACGCTTTCGAGCAGTTTACGAAAGAGTCTGAGGAGAATAGGCGTCGCGAAGAGGAGGAGCGCATCGACGCCGAGGTCGAAAAGTTCCGAACCTACAATTTGTCGCTGAAATACTTCTACAGGTGGAAGAGAAACGCTCGCGAGAAGCGGCTGCGTGCAGTACGCCGGAAAGGCAGAGACGAGATGCGAGCCTTTCTTGCTGCTCGCCAAGCAGCTGACCGCAAGGCACGGGACGATGCTTTGCGGGCATCGCAGCGTCCTGGCGGCAGCGTTCCGGGACAGGAAACACCAGAGCATTCCAAGGAGTTCCTCGAGTTGATGAAAAGCAAGCGGCAGGCGAAGCGCGATGCTACGGACTCGCTCCTCGCCAGCGGTGTGCTTTCTGGGCTCAAGCAGGAACGCGAAATGGCTCGAGCGATTGTGAACGAGGAGCTTGGGTCGTCGAACGGCTCGCAATCGTCGAGACGGCCATCGTTTAGCTCGTCAGTTGGAACCTCGAGAAAGGAGGGATCCAAGACGCAGGCACTACGCCGCATGTACTTTGACCAACCGGAGAGGTTCAGGAGGTCGCTGCCGTCCTTGTCATCAGAGGATCGTGGCAGCCCTGGGCCGACGAAACGCAGCAGCAATGCCTCATCGCGCTGGCGACTCAAGGCAATGGGCATTGTCCCGCTGGAAGACGGCACAGCTGTGCCAGAGTCTCTTGCAAGGGAAATGACAGCGTCCGGCATGCTACGTTACTCAAGGTCGGTGTCCCCATGGCGGAGGCGACGAATGTCGGCCACAAGCGCGGTTCAGTCGGGCATGCAACGCTCCCCCCCTACATCCTACGGTGGCGCTGGCAACAGCCCGGTCAACAACACGACGCTCAACAGCAAGCGGAAGCGAGACGACGCAAGCACCTCAGACTTGGGTCTCGTGGACGGCGGATCCAACAAGCGCGTCATGAGCGATACGGACAGGCCGGGAATAGGCTCGGCTGTCGAGGCGTCGCCGGCAAACAAGCGGAAACGGGCGGTGGATGATGATGATGATGGTGGTGATGCGGACAGCCCGACGACAGATGGCGTCGCTCAGAAACGAATACTCAGCGACGCGGAAAGGGTCACAATGGAGCTTCAGGCCCTACGGGCAGAGATGGAAGAAGGCACGGAGTGGTACAAGAGCCAGATCGAACGATTCCGAAGTGAATCCGAGGCCAGGGGGACGCCCTGGTTTGACGAAAGCATATAGCCGGCGTTACGGAGGTTTGGCGATTCGCATTTTTCGCAGCAATGCATTTCGATTTCAAAGGCTTTCTTTTGCCGGTTCCGGCAATGATGAAACTGTTCCTACTGTCTTTGGTTGGCACCTTGCGGGCTCGTCAGATACCCATAGAGTTGGTTGGCGTGCCACCGCGGCGTTGGGCACGCTTGGAATGGACGGGGCGGGCGAGACTCTTTGTTCGGCCTGGGACCTGGGAAGGGACGGCGGTTTGCCTGTTTGGGTTTTGTATATCTGGAGGCGAGGCGGTTTCGGCATGTATTATAAGGAAAACAAAGGGCCCCGAGACGGGCCGCCAGCGTTTGACAACACAGCACCGGGGGGGAGGGGGTGGTGGGAAATGGAACGGTCTTGTCACGGACGTGGCGTACACTTTTGGCAGCATACGAGGAAACCGGACGACGTAATGTGTGATGACAACTTGGTATTGAAGGACACGGCTCGAAGCGAGCGAAGCTGCTCTGGCTTGGAATACACTGCGTTTTTCTCCACGGCATTACTGCGAGAAGGGAACGTGACAACCCCGTACGCCTCCCCCCGGCGGTCACCCCCGCGGCGGCGGCGCAAACGACGTCTGAATCTTGGTCGCCTCGATGGGCGAGCTCGCGCTGCCCCTGCGCCACTTCTTCTTGCGCCTCCCCTGCTGGCCCGGCACGGGAGACCTGCGCCCCGCGTCGAAGATGGGGCTCGCCCCCATGGCCGGGGACCCCGTGAGCCGGTACGGCGGGTTGCTGAGCAGCGGCACGGAGGAGAAGGTCGTCGAGACGGTGGACGTGGGCGGCGTGGCGCCGTCTGGCGAGGCGTCTGCGGTGCCATGCCCGTGCGCGTGTGCGTGCGCCGGGAAGGGCTCCGTGACGACGGAGGCCAGGGGCGGGAGTCTCTCGCCTCTGCCGCTGCCGCCGGGGGTCTGCTGCCCCTGAGGCTGCGGCGCGGCTTGCGCGGGCCAGATGGCGACGGGCTTGGAGTTGGCGACGGGGGAAAAGGTCGCCTGTGCCACCGTCGGGGCCTTGTCGTTGCCGAAGAAGCGCCCGTCGTAGTCGACCTCGTCGTCTACCTGCTGGTGCTGCAACCGCTGCTGGTGCTGCTCGCCCGCATGCGATGATGACGACGGGCCAGCCGTCACGCCCACGACATGCGGCGACGGTGCGGCCCCGGCGCCGGGGGGGTGCAGCGGCGGTCGCAT
This sequence comes from Purpureocillium lavendulum, assembly GCA_029168975.1. Lineage (NCBI taxonomy): Eukaryota > Fungi > Ascomycota > Sordariomycetes > Hypocreales > Ophiocordycipitaceae > Purpureocillium > Purpureocillium lavendulum. Next base: position 1,757,901 of record JAQHRD010000008.1, on the reverse strand, counting down.
CCGAGGCGGCGAGGGCGACGATGGCTGCTGCTGCTGCTGCTGCTTCTTCCTGCGGTTGCGCCGGCGGCGGCACTGCACGAAGACGCACCCGGCGGCGAGGACGGCCAGCGCGACGACGCCGAGGACGATGCCCGCGATGGCCCCTGCGGAGAGACCGTCGTGGTCGTCGGACGACAGCGGCGAGGGCTTGGGGGCCGAGGGCGAGGACGGGGCCGTGCCCTCGACGCTCGTGTTGGCGAAGATGGTGTCGTTGAGCCCGAGGATGAGACCGCGCGAGGGCTTTTGCCTGCACGCCGCGTCGAGGGCAACGAGGACTGGCGCGTGTGTATTAGTCGATGTTGTGCACGCCACCATGTCACTAACTACGTGCTTCCGCCAACAGACACAGACAGGCGCAACAAGTGTCATCTGTGTGTGCGAGTGCCAGTGCCGTTGAGTGGATTCAGGGGATTCAGGGGTAAGAAAAGGGGGCATCACGAGAGGAGGCATCAAGACACGCACAGTTTGAGAGGTACCGATGCTTGCCGTCGGCGCGCACGCACTGCAGGCACGCGTCGAGGTACTTGCTGCGCATGGCGCCCTTGTCGACGTCGCAGTACGAGTACGCGTCGGTGCTGTTAGTGCTGCTGTTGCTGCTGGCCGTGATGATGATGCCGTCCTCGAGCGCGCGCGCCAGCCGCCCGCACGCCTCGGACGTCAGACACGGGTTCGACCCGGCGCCCGTGCCGTTGGGGAAGCCGAAGACGCAGAAGTCGACTGCGTACCGCATGTTGTCTAGGTTCGCGAACAGTCAGCCTCCCTGTGGAACACATAGCGATACATATGTATATATATGTATGGATGTATATAACTCTCCCACCCATATGTTGTGAAGAAGAGGAGCTTCAGGGGCTCAAGGGGTAATTAAGGCAAAAGTGGAAGAAAACTGCACTTACATAGAAACCACTGCTGGTCGCTCTCACCATCCTGCTCAAACGCGCTCCTCTCGAGGCAGGCCATGCATTGTCGGAAGCGCATCCCCACGGATGATGATGACGACGACGACGACGACTGCTGCTGCTTGGTACCATCAACGTTCATCTGCCGGTCCTCGCAGACAATGTCCCGTCGGCCCACCGTCGTCGACGAGCCCGGGTCCGAGCGGTTGAGCGCCGCGTCGTCGATGCAGACGTCGGCGCAGGGCGAGTTGGGCGACACCTGCAGGGCCGTGACGAGTCCCAGCGGCGTGAGCAGCATCAGTATCGCCCACGCCGCCGCGGCTCTGACGACGCTCGTTGTCGTACGGGCCATCTCTGCTCGTTCGTTGCCTCCTCCGTGTTCTTGGCTGCGTCGAGCTCCCACGGTGTGTTGCGTGGACGTTCGCCTGCTCCCACCGTGTATACTCGCCACTATCAAAGAGAGGGACACTCGAGCGGAGAGGGGTGGTCCGCGACGCCGTCGTGTGCATATATCAACGACTGTTTCTTCTTCTACCGTCACTGGGTCAGGAAATGAAGGGATTGAAGCGAAGGACACTCTGTCAGTGTGCCAGACACTGGGCAGCTTTTTTCCAAGCAAAAGAAGAGAATTCATTCATTCACCCCGACTCCCCGAGCCTGGATCGAGACCGGGCAGGACAAAGCGTTCTTGATATGATGAGTTCCCGGACGCAACAACAAAAACAACAGGCGAACGTGCGCAATGCAATGCGCATCTCATCTCCTCCGCCTCTCCCACCCTACCTCCCTGCCCTCCTCCCCCAGCGCGGCCGGTTCCTTTCTCTGCCCACCAGCCAGACAGACCGGAGGGGGAATGATCCCCCGTCGAGGCCAAAAGGGCCCAGCAGAGCGCGCCCAACAACGTCGCACAAGACCGCGGAAACAGGGAGGGAGAAAAATAGGAGGAGAGCGGACGGCACGGCGACAGCAACTCGGCCACAGATCCTCGTTCGCTTTGCCGACCCCCCCCCCCCCCCCCCCCTCCCCTTCCACGCTTCCCCCCTCGTCGTTGCACGTCCGGTCATATCCCCTCGACGTGAGAGCCGCCGCAGGCCCGCAGGCCCGCATCCGTACAATGCACGTACTTTGTACACGGGGGTGGGAAAGCCTAGGTAGATCGCAAGGTGAAGTATGGAGAGGGGAGGCGACGGATTGAACCCGCGCGCAGAGGACAGCACCAGTGACGACGGGCGGGCCGGCGGGCTTGCCTTGCCAACGGTCCTCTGCCTGCTCTTACGGCCGACCCGGCAGCAAAAGTATCCTGCACGACGCACGACCCGAGTCCATCATCACCAACGCAGCGTCACACGAGCCCTCCACACCTCAGGCGCGTCGCTCGCGCGGGCTGGACGCTGGAGCCACCGAACCGGGCGCCGACGGCGACACACCGCAAAACCTGCATGCAGGTCAGCAGCCTGTTCGGGCGCGCCCTGGTTCGAGGGACGGGGAGTCGGGTCGCCTAAACCCCCCCCTGTCGGCACGTCCCGCTGGGGGCCGATGCAGGTGATGATGGGCGGCCGGCCGGCGAAAGAGGAGGGCTGGGAGGCTGGTCCGGCGCTTAGGCCATCTCGCCCTGTGTGTGTAACTTAGCAGCAGCATGTGCGTGATGGTGGCCGTGAAATCCAATGGGGCTCTCGTCTGGATATACTCGGGCAAAAGGCAGGCAGGCAGGCAGGCAGGCAGGCAGGCAGGCAGGCAGGTAGGCACAGGCACACGGTTCTCCGCCGCGGCTCACGCACACCAGACGGACGACAGGCGGCCCATTCTGCAGACCCCGGCTCGTAACCGGACCGCCGACATGGCCACCAGGCCGTCCACACACCACTTCTGGCCTGGCTCGGCCGACAACTCAAGACACAAGACACACTGTACTCCGTACGGACGTGTTGGTTCAAGGACGTGTGTTTTTCTTCGACTCCTCCTGATGAGCAAACCAATAAACGCCAGTTGCCAGAGCCAGAAACGTATGATACAGCAACACCGTCTCCATATCGACAAACCAAAGTGCAAGACGAGCGAATCCCCATATCCAGCAACCCATGCAGTGCAACCCGCTTTCACACCTTTAGTCGCTGTCATCGTCGTCCGCCTCGCCCTTGCCGGACTTCTTGGCCGCCTTGGCAGCCTTCTTCTCCGCCTTCCGTCGTTTCCGCTCCGCCTTCTCCTCGGGCGTCTCGCCGTCGTGCTTCTTGCGCTTCTTCTTGTCGCCGTCCTCCGTCGCCGGCGTCTCCGCCTGCACGATCTCCATCTTGGTCTCCTCCACCGCCTTCTGGGGCGTCGTAGCCGCCGCCGCCGCAGCGGCCGAGGCGTCCGTCATGCTGTAGTCCTGGTAACCGGCGGTCCACTTGGCCGGCGTGGCGTCGTTGGGACGTCCGAACTTGTCCAGCTTGCCGTCGGCCTTGAGCTTCTTCTTCTCCGCGGCAACAGGGCCGAGGCCCCAGCGGCGCGGGTACAGGTCGCGCTCCATGATGCAGCGCTTGACCTTGGCGACGACGCCGTGGTCGCACGTCGACATCTCCACAGTAGACATCTGTGCGATGCCCAGGGCAATGGCCTCGCCCTTGGTGGTCATCAGGACGACCTCCTCGTGGTGCTCAATGCCAGATTCTGTAGACCTTGTCAGTAGTGGTCCAGCTAAATAGGATAGGCAAGCACCAACCATATCGCAGGAGACCGGGGAGCATGAGCTTGGCGCCGTAGCACACGGCGTTTACGGCGCTGTCCTTGACGACCAAGCGCTTGTACGACGTCAGGAGCGTCTCCAGCGGAGAGATAACCTTGCGCAGGTACGACTCGTCGCGGGTGTTGTCCATGGTCCACTGCGCGTCCAGCACGTCGTGCAGCGTGACCAGCTGCTTCGTCTCGTCCATGGCACCGCTTCGCACGCGGCGCAGCTCCTGCATGTGGGCGCCGACGCCCAGCAGCAGGCCCAGGTGCACGCACAGGGTTCGGATGTAGGTACCGGCCTCGCAGCTGACCCAGAAGACGCCGAGGTGGCGGTCGTTGTCGAACTCGATGAGCTTGCTCTCGTGAATGGTTCGGATACGGAGCTGGCGCTTGACGGCGGAGATCAAGGGCGGGCGCTGGAACAGGGCGCCCGTGAGGGTCTCGAGGGCGCGGGCGAAGGCGGCCTGGCCGCCGGGGACCTTGTCGTGCATGCGGATGACGCAGACGTACTCCTTTCCGGCGCCCTGCTGGGACTTGACGAGGCGGGTCGCGCGGTCGATGCACACGATCAAGCATCCCGTGACCTTGGGGTCAAGGGTGCCGCTGTGGCCAGTCTTCTCGCATCTGCCGGGGGAGGTTAGCTGAGATCACGCCATGTCCGGGCGGGGGCGCGGCGCGACTGACCGAAGGATGCGCTTGACCCAGGCCACGACCTCGTGACTGGAGGGGTTCGAGGGCTTGTCGAGGTTGATGACACCGGACGAAATATACGACTTGATGTCGCGCTTCAGCGGCGAGCAGCCGTTCGGGATGGGCGTGAAGTGCCCGGTTCGCACCAGCACTGCAACCGCGCGTCAGTACTCGCGTCAATCCAATCGCGACTCAATTGAAGGCGCCGCGGCGTATCCAGGCGGCACGGTGCCACTCACGCTTGTCATAGTTCTTGAGGAGGAGGGGCCACGAGCTCGTGTCAAGAGCGGGCGTGACAGCCTGGGGCTTGATGGTGTACTCCTCCTCCGTCTTCTTCTTCACGACCTCCATCGTCATTGCGAGCGACGGCTGGGAACTGATGATCTGACCGGGGCCCTGCAGGAAGTATCGATGCACTCGTGTGGGGGACTCGACGAGGGCGGCTCGTGCAGGTTGCGTGGCTTGGGTTTTCTTCCTGCCCGGTGGTTTTGGTGATGCGAGTCGGAGGCTTCCAAATTTTTTTTCGCAAAGTTGCTGGCTGTGGGGAAGTCGAGCCTTGCTGCCAGCGGCGCCACAGCACTAGCCCGTTTACGGACGCTTCGGCGCTCCAGCCACACCCACCAGCCACGCTTCTGCCGTCACCATGAACTTTTTAGAGTCTGCAGTCTGTACTTCGTACTTCGTACGAAATTCAGCATTCTCACTTCATCTCTTGGCGATATTGTAATTCGCTCTCTTAAATACGGTCATCGTTCATCCATGTATGTTAGCCATCAAGGCTGCTACTTCGTATACACCAAGGAAATACGCTCAAACAAGGGGCTCTGTGTTTACGCTCCCTTCGGCGGTATCGTGCAACTCCAAACACCTCGCAAAATCATGGCTCCAGCCTCCAATCGTCGCTCGTCACCTGCTATATGGCATTGCCCCTCCTCGCATCCTGCTCCGTCAGCAAGTGCGGACTCTGCGGTCCCTGTGAGCCCTGCGAACTTGTGCTGTTTCTTCCGTGTCCGGGATGGCTTAACACCGGCGGCTGCGCCTGTGGCATGCGGCCGCCGTCCTCGGGCAACCCGTTGCCTCCGGCTTCGACATCATGCATCTCATATGCCTCCTCCGGTCCCTTGCCCTTGAGGTCCGAAGGCGAGCCTACCCACGGGCCGTCCGCCTCCGCTCCGTGGCCGCCAATGGCAACGCCGATGTCCTGCGTGATGCCAAGCGCCGCCAGTGGCATCTGTAATTTTGGATTGGTAGTATCGTGGGCACTGACCGGGCTGTTGAACTGGCTCGAGTACGGGGAGTAGAACCTCGGAAAGGACTTATCCGTGTTTCCGGTCATTGGCGACTCGTCCCAGCCGCGGAGAGGCTGCTGGCTGAGAGGCGTGTCATCCCAGCCTGATCGATTTGGCTGCTGGTTGGCGGCAGCTTCCGACATGCCTCCTCGTTTCGGGCTGGTCGGCGAAGGCCACCCTTTCTGCGGGAACTGCGTCTCCAGCTTCCGCAGGAAAGCCTTTCGCTTTCTCTTGCCATTAAGGACAATTCCGCATCCGACCAGCGCCACAAGAAAGACGAACCCGCCGATGGCGATGCCGACCTTGGCGCCCAAGTTGAGCGGGCCTTGGTCGAACCAAGCCGGATCGACAATTGCCGTGGGCGATGGGGCAGTCACGTTGACCTTGTCGTTGGAGAAGACGTTCCCCTGCAGGCCTATCGTGATTCCCGGTTGTGGCCTTTGCCGGCATCCTGCCTGAAGCGCTGTGACGACTGAAGCTGATGTCAGTGTGGATTCCAACTTGGCTCCGACAGGTACGCACAGTTCGCCAAGTAGTAGTTCTCCGCCGCCTGCAAGCACTCGGTGCAGCCTGGGAGATCGATAGGGTCTCCTGCCGGCCAGTGGTCACAGTACTCATAGCCAGCGTACTTGGTGGAGAGGTTCTTATATTCGATGGCGTCCCGAAAGATACCACATGCTTTGCTGGAGGGGTGTCAGCGCTACAGCAGGCCTCGCGAGTGTAAGGGCGGCGATGTCCCACCTCGTGACGCATGGTGTGTTGACGATGTTCTTATTGTCTGGGAGGCCGAATAGGCAGTACGAAACTGCATATCGGAGGTTGTCTGTGCGCGTCGTGGGCACAGTCAGCGCGCGCGGTCGCGATAACGGGCCACGTCAAACCGCGGAGCCGGGGGGGGGGGGGGGGGGCATACACAGCATGGACTGTACGTCGCTCTGGTTGTTTTGATGGAAACTGCTGCGCATCTCGCACTGGACGCAGCCCTGGAACAGCTGTCCGGTCGCGCTCGCATAGCTCGACTCGGAACAGACGAGGTCGTCGGGCGATGTCGCATCGAGGACGTTGCCACAGTTTGTCGAGCACGGCGACCCGGGCGCGACGAGGATGGCTCGCGCCGCCGGCAGCGCGAGGCTCGCGGCGGCGATATCCAGAGACAGCCGCCGCAGCATGGCTCTCTGAAGCGTCGCCCGAGAGAAGCGATTCGGTGACAATCGGAGACTGCGTGCGTGTAGGGAGCTGGTAGGCAGGTAGGCAGGCAAGGCTCAGCAGGCGCGACTTGGAGGCAGGTGCTCCGCACGTGCTATTGTATGCCTGTGGTACCTTACATCCCACTCGGCGCCTTATCGACGTGAGGGCGAGTTTGCGACCGCGGGTGCCCGGTGACGATAGTTATACCATGCAGAGGACTTCTTCAGCCGCCAGGAAGAAATCTTCACAGGTGACGGAAACACGGAAGACAAGACAACCTGGACAAGCCTCCGCGTCGTTGGTGTTGCAGTGTGCTGGCAGCTGCAGGAGACGAGCCAAGGGCCCGGTGCGCATTCGCCGCCACCGCAAGCCCCCAATCCCAATGTCGCTGTGCCGTCTCTTGTGCCCGAGCCCCGAGGGCCAGCGCTAGGATGTGTGATATGCCAGCGGCGGGGGCGGGATGGGGGATGGCGCAAGTTGGACGGATGGATGGGCTCAGCACAACAAGAGTCCAAGACAGTGGAGGCAAGCACCCGCAACCGCTACTTCGTACCCCTGGTCTACCTCGCATCTTGTGTCCTGTGCGACAGGGGTGTGGCTTGCTTCCTTAACTGTTAGGTGCTCAGTGACACGGACAGTCTGCGCAGCACTTCGGACTTCACGCAAGATCTTTGCGCGCAGCTGTGTACAGCACCTCGCACGTAGCCTGTGCCCGCCACTCGCGCGGGCCGATCCATCCCCTCTCCCTCCCCTCCATCCCTCCCCAGCCCTCGCCTCGCGCTCCATCTCGCCAATCTCGCCATCCGTCACCGTCGCGACTTCCCCTCAACAACCACCACCATCCCGAATCAGAGACCCTAACCAGCAAAACGGGCAAGCGCCGAGGATATCACTGTGCTCGGCGCTCGTACACACAGCCGACGGCCACTGACACGCGGGAGGGCCCCCCCTTTGGGCCCCACTAGCCCTGTGCTGGGCCTGCTGGCGGACTGCTGGACATGCGCGACCCCCCGGCACGTCGCACAACGTCCCGCGTCCTGCTTGCCCCATTGGCGAGCAGCGGCGTCCTCGCCGACTTCTCGGCGCTTAATCCCAAGCCACTCGACAGGGGCCACTGCCGACCCTGGCCCCGCCACGGGACCGGTTGGCCCGCCCGCGCCGCCCGGCCCCCAACGAGCTCCCCCGCACCTGCCAGTGCCGCTTCCCACCATCATCGTCGGATTCATCACCAACTGCTCACCGTCTCGGTTGGTACGCGGGAGGCTGACGCAGGGCATGGCGTCTCGTCTCGGCCCCAAGGTCGTCGGTTGAGCTCCCGCACGCGCCGACTGCGCCCGCCCAGCGAACCACAGATGGATGGAGGGCTCTAGAGTCTGCGTACTGGATCCGTTCAGGGGAACATTGGTGGCGTCGCGAGCGGAGGCCACATGGCTCTCGGAACGATACATCAGTCGTGGACTGCTTGTGATAGCAAGCGCCCATCGTCAAGCCCCTCACATCTGGAGGGGGAAATCGTGGGCTAAACATGTATGCTAGCACATTGTTGACGCGTCTGCTCGCACTCCCCGCCTCGGCGTCCTGGAGCGATTCTTGAATTGTTGACAGGCAGGGCAGTCTCAATTTCGGCTGACGCCTCACAATGTGCGATTAAGCAAGTAGGCTCGGTATCATGTCATTGGGACTAAGGAAATGTCTAGAAAGGCACATGTGCCTAAGCCCTGCGTATAGCTGCAGATGCTAACCAGGAAAGCCCACAAACACCTGAGAATCCATCCCGCCTCTAGGGGCCCTCGACGCAAAATGTATGCGATGCACGTCGCCTAGCTTTGACCTCAGAAGTGAGGTAGGCAAATCCAGCCCTTGAAAACAAAATCATCGAACAAGGGCAGGCGAAGGGTATAGAAAAAATTCATTATCCGTCACATTCATCTCAGTCTCGACCATCAGTATCCTACTCATGCTTCAACTGTGTACATCTCTTGGCTATCGAGGAGGCCCCTCAAGCTTTCGTAAGAAATGTAGACTCCACGAGAGAACACAAGCAGAAGCCTTTTCGCTTAAGCCATTGTGCTGCGGCGCAATTCCATGTCCTGGAGCTTGGACTTGTCAGAGCATCGTGCCGCCAATTCCTCCATGCTAATTTCGCCATCCGGAAGCGACTTGGTCTCGTCGTCATCGCGAACGAACCTCATTGCTTTTGGGGTGGCGGCGTTGAAGAAGGGAGGAGTAGCTGGTGACCGTCCTGAGGTGGATATCGTTCGGGACGAGTTGCGGCCACTGCTCTCTGTGCGGGAAGTCGCATCCAGTTCTCTGGGGCTTTTCCTGGCCGAATCTTCCGCATTATCTCCATGGCCACTTCGGCTCATACTGTTGTCGGCGCCAATCTGCGATTCTTGCACGTGAACAGGAATCGCCACATCTGCTGGCGGGCTGTTCCTTGGGGTTGATTGCCCCTGGGCAGGTACAGAACTAGACCCTTCGCCCGCGACGTTGGAGTCGGATCGCCGCCGTCCATGAACCGGGCAGTTGGGGCATAGGATGGCCTCGAACCTCTCAAACTCGATCATCTCCCTGTTGTGAGAGTGGTGGCGTCGTGGCCGGTGTCCAGACCCGTGAGACTGGCCGCGGTGGGCCCGACTGGTGCTAGCCGTGCCGACTCGAGACTGGGCATAAAAGGCTCTTGCAGCTACTGTGTCCACAGATGGCGTACGATGAGAACTCGACGTGGTCGGGTCAGATCGAGCAGGGGAAGTGGGAAGAAGTTTGGGCCCTGGTTGTCGGCCCCGGCTGGCAGCACGAGATTCCGGTCTTCCAATTGGAATCATACCTGGCGTGCAGGAGCGGTCAGCGCTTGAAGAACGACCGACACCATTTGCAGCTGAAAAGGATTTGCTGCGCTGGTGCTGGCTCAAACGCGACATGGGACGCTGCTGGGTTCCAGATACCGAAGGGTGAATGGCAGACGCGATCGTATCGTCACTGTCTAGGATGCTCGGGCTCACCCCAATTTGAATCGTTTGCTTGTCATTGAAGTCCGCCGCGTCGCTGGGGCGACTGCGGCTACAATTCCTGGACTTCGGTGATGAAGGTCGTTCGGGTATGGGTGTTGCGTTCGTCGAAGCTGCTCGCATCTTGCTCACTGACTCGGCTCGCTGGGAGATGCTTTCCAGATGCTGCGTTATGGCCGCCGATACGTCGTGCTGGCTCATCGCAGAGTCAGATCGATTATGGTTACGAGAGCGGCTGGCGTTGCGCGACTTAGGGGACGATGGTCGAGCCGGCATGTTCTCGTTCTTCGAGGCGCCTTTCGCCGTCCCTCTCGACGAACCTGAATGTTTCGTCTTGTTCGACGAAGCGTTTGATTGAGGTGACTGCGAATTGCGCTGCCTCGTCTCTTGTGGCGTTTTGTTGCTGTTTGCCCGAGCCTCCTCGGCAGTCTGGGCCGCATCGTGAGTAACCCTCTCAATAGCCGGCCATGGGAATGGCTCGGCCTTCCTCCCAACTGGTGTTCCAGGCTGCCAGGCCCCCGAGGAAACAGGGGTTTTCAGGAGAGTGTCTGATGGCCTCCAGAACCAGCGGGGTGATACGGGCGAGGTATCGTCAAATGGCGTCGTCGGGCTGAACCCTTCATGCGCCCGTGAAATAGTGACGTGGCCCCCGTAGATTCGTTTGTTGGGGTAATATTTGTTGTCCGGGTAGCCGCTCAAAGGTGCACCGCTGTGGGGATACGGCGTGCTATCCTCAGGAGGGCGGGGGTTTGACTTGACGGTTTGCACCGATGCCTCAGATTCGTCGGACCTCACGGATTGAACTGACCTCTCGGATCTTTCAGATGCGGCACTGATAGGATATAGTGGCGGAAGCGACTGGGGCGATTCAGGGATGATGAGCTTCGGGCGAATAGCCATCGGTGTTGGACTTGGGGCCGACGGAGTCGGGATATCGGGAGAAGTGGTCGATTCTCCATTTGAAACCAGATCCGGAGGTGACGGTATGGAAATTGGCGGCGCCTTTCGCCTCTTCGATAAACCTTCCGGTTTCAGATCGTCTGGAAGCTCTGGCAACGGTGGTATTGGATAGGTGTTGTGCGCGGGAGACCGACCTCTGGTGCGTCGGTCCTTTGAGGATGAACGGGGGGACTTCTGGTCCTGGGCCGAGCTCGAGGGCCCTTCGCCTCCAGTTGACTTTTCGCTGACTCCCTTCCTCCCTTCAGCAGATTTTGGCTCCTTGGACCCCTTTGTGGACCCCGCATCCGACTTGCTTGACTTGTCTGCAGTCTTTTCAAGGGAGCCAGCAGTTTTGCTGGCGCCGTCGGCTTCGGGTCGGTACACCAGCTTTGCATAAGGCGACTCGTTGGTGTCGACAACCAGCAGTTCCTTCTCACCCCGGCCCAACAGACCGTAGACCTTCACCTCGCCATCCTGAATACCGATGACGGCGCTTGTCCCTGCGTACGTCGCCTCATCTTCACTGCCCGTACGATTGCAGAAGACGACGATGATCTCATCTTGGTTCTCGGACCGGATGAGAGGCTCAAGTCGGGTAACCCAGTACGTCAGAGTGTCCATGTCAGGTTCATTGGGCATGCGACTGAACCACCGGCGATCTTCCCTTGTCATCCACGCCATGGAGACGATGACCAAGTTCGACTCGACTTCCAGGACATGAAAGGCGAACTCAAAGGCATGCCAGGGAGCCTCAAACTTGTAAGGGCTAAAAAGCAATTAGCAACATTGTCACGACCACGGCTCTATTTCGGTCACGTACTTGAGATCCATGCCTTTGAAGTTCAGGTCAGCAGATGGTTATGGTACAAGTGGAGACGACGACTTACATATCCCTATTGATGTGTTCCCAAGGCCAGGGAGAAATCCATCATAGAAACCACGGTTGCCTTCCAAGGCCCAGGTCTCGTCGGTGTAGTAGAGAAAGGACTTGCGGTAATTCGCAATCGTCTCGCCGTCGCCGTTTACTACGATCGCTGAGTTGTAATATTCTGGCCCTGTGGGCCATTTTGGAGAGGGATCGACCTTCTCGGGATAGCCAACCGTCACGAAGCAGTTGTACTTGAGGGCGATGGTGCGAGCCCAAAGAGAGGTGATGCCCGAGCCGGAGGGTTCGAGGAAAGGCGTGATGTCCTGAAGGGATTTGAAGTTGTACCCTGCAAGGAGCCGTCAGTCCGACGTTCACGGGGCGATTGCGCCGCAGTGAAGCGAAAGACGCGCATGCAAAACTTACCGGAGAAGGCCAGCTCGGGTAGAACGAGAAGATCCAAATCTTCAGGGTTCGCTTTTGACAGCACAGCGTCGGCGCGGTTCAAGTTGTTGTCGACGTCTCCCACCTGGGGAGCAAACTGTAGGCAAGCGATCCGCATCGTGGCGGTGGTAGGGCCAGCGTCGACACGCGACAAGCTGAGCGGCGTCGCGCCTCAAATCGAGCCTTTCCCCGTCCTCGACTCCTTGGCGACCTGGGCCCGCGGGCTACACCGAGCGCTTCGCAGGGGCTCACAGGCGTACCCGACACACAAGCAAAGAAGACATAAAAGCAAAACGCTCAACTGAAGCGATCACGACAGGACTGGTATCACACGAGAAGCAGAGGAAATGCGAGCGTTTGGAGGAGTGGCGTTCGACAAGAAGATAAGGTGACACTGAAGTGGGCTGGTCCTAATTTAGCACTGAGATGTGATGGGCCGCCAGATGCTCGTGGACGATGGCATGCGGCGCGGCGGCTGGGGCAGCCCTCTTTGGTGGCAGACGAGGAGGTGCAGCCGGTGGAGGGAAATCCATCCATGGATGTTGCGAGGATGAGTTGAGCGCCGAGGGCCACGGGCCACGGGCCACGGCCCTCATGTTGGCAGTCCCCGGCCCGGAGGCTGAGAGGTGGGGGGCCGGGGTGCGGGGCCAAGCCAACCATAGGTGGCCGTTACGCGCTCGACGGCTTCCTTGGGCGCTGCGGGATGGTCCCCCTTGCCCTGGCGGGCCCTACCAGGGGGGCCACAGCACGCGCTTGCGCTGGATGAGGGTGCCGCCCGGCGGCCCAAGATGAAGCCTTGGAGGCGCACTATCCTGACCGCGGTTGGCTTTGCAGGTTGCACAACCCGGCAGCCACTCAGCGTGAAGGACAGCGTCCAACTGCGCCTGCAGGTGTGCACCTCAACTGATCACCTTGCCTCGCCTGGATTCGATGTCCAGCATGCCTTGACGGTCATTATGGATGCTGGGGTCGCTGGCGTGCTGAGGCGCTTTCCCCGGCCCGCCTCCATCATTCGGGGATGGTCCGAACCACCGTTCCAGGGGGGTCAACTTCGCCAGAGCATGGCGTACGAACAAAAAGCAACCCAGCATGGTGCAGTTGTGCTCGTATGTCCTCCTCTGGCCATGCGCTTGAGGGACATTCAGAACAAGCCCAGCAATCGAGACCACACAACCAGCCCTTGCCGTCTCCTCGTCGGAGAGGACGGCTCGCACCCACGAGTCACAACCGTTCCCGAAGCCCATAACCCGTCCCGGATTGAACGTACTTCGTACACTATTTTGACAGCAGATGGGCGCGTAGGTAGTTGTGCGTGTCCCGGATTCACCTCCTCCTCGACCAACACGCATAAGTAGAGGAGAGAGCGCGGCACCAAACGTGACGAGGCGTCGCGGTGACACGGGAGAGACAGCAAGACAGCCATGCACAGGCAGCCAACTAGCTGCTTGCACCTGATCCCCTGACAAGCTCAGGCTGTCAGTCAGCAACGGCCGCAGTCGCCGCCGCGGTTATTGGTTCCAGCCACGCGGTTCTGGCGGGTAGCAGCGCCAGCCATTCGCCAGCACTCAGGAGCAGACACCGCCCACCTCCAATCATGCCAATCTCCGCCACACCAAGTTTCCTCCATGAAACATTGTCAACGCTGTTTTCCCAGCCTGCATGAGCGTCGGGCACACTCGGTGCGAGCTCTGGGCTTCGTGGGCGGTTCCAGGGACCATACAGGCAGCCTTGCCCCAGTCCCCAGCGAGTGCAATTGGCGACATGCTTCTCCTTTGGGCACATTGTTGCAGCCGAGGGCAAAGGGCAGGCCAGATGCTCAGGGGCAACTGGCCCATGTCATCATGAATGTGGTGCGCGGAGACGGCGATACGAGAGGTTACAACTCTCCAAACCCCGCACTCATGGTCCCTGCCAAGGAACTCGCATGGCGACACCAAAGCTTCATGACCAACTTGGTTGCACAGAACAGCATCAGGTATGGTACGTCATGTTGGCTATGCGATGCTTACGCTTCTGCATCTGATACCCCCTTTCAAGGATCGTGACAAGCGCCACGGGTCGCAGCTGCTGCCATCCACGTGTGCCGAAAGTGTCGTGGCCCACGATGGTTGGAATGAGCGGCCGCATATCGCGCTTGCGGAGCGCTTGTGGGCGCTTCTCAACCCGCGTTTACGATGCCGGAGGCTGTCATGTTTCAACACTTGGGTCTAAGGTTGTTTCCCTCGAAACGTTGCTGGCAAGCGCGCTCGTCCGTCTGGGTCGGAGGGTCTGGAGGCTAGAAGGCCGTGATCGCGCCAGCTTCTTACCATCAAGCTTTCTCTCGCGGTGTCGCAACGCTCTTCAGCATTGGCCTGGCCATGGGTGGGAACATCGTCCGACTGGTGCTACCAGTATTCGCGGTGGCTGGTGGTATATGTTGAACCAAACGCCAGCTCCTGCTTTGACGTCTGAACACCGGCCGAGACATTTTGAGGCAGTGTTTGCGCGGCGCACTCGCATGACGCATGATGAGCCCCTCGTGCCACTACCTCGGGCGACTCGCCATGATTCGGCCCGCGGCCATATTGCTCTGTCCGTAGATCTTAAGCTCCCCCTTCCCCTCTACAGTTGAGGAGTAAAATGGTGCAATGCTCTGCGTGCGTGCTGAATCAAGATAGAGGAAATGTAGTGTGATATCCCGTGGCGATTGTAAGTTTGAACCCATGGTCGGCCTCCTTTGCTGTGATGCTCACTCGGTCTGCCACGCTCGCCTGCACCAGGAACTACCTGCGTGAGTTGCGAGCGGGGTCGCTTGGACCTGGCAAAGAACTTCATGACTTCGGCTCGATAATGCCCCAGCCAAGCTATATACCCGCGTCTCAAGATCCATGTTATCCCAGGTTGTTGAAGTCAGCCCACGAGTTTTTCTTCGTTTCCCAAGACTGTTGACCGGGATGTGCCCTGCTAACACCAGTCACTGTGACTCTGTGAGGTCACGCAGGGGCCTTTCGGCAAAGACCCTGGAGGCTGGAAGTGGCGATGGAATATTACAGGCACCCACCCACTAGGCCCCCGAGATCTCTGCTTTATTGACTCTGTCCGGTGGCCAAACATGACAACACCGGCAAGCACAGACCAGCGGGTCCGGTTCCCGAGCATCTTTCGTGTGCCCCGTGCGTTCTTCATCATCCGTCCAATGCTGGCGCGGGGAAGCTTCCGGGCCAGATAGCCGCGATGGCGGGGCCACAGGTGGGCCGCTAAACACGGCAGCGTGGCATGGTTCCCGCCAGTCCACGACACGTCCATGTGGGACGACAGAAAAGGACCCTATTGCAACGCTGGTGGCCCGAGGAGGCTCTGCCGCGTCTCTCGAGTCGGATTTAACAAGAGGGCTGGCATTCAGCTTGGCGACCAAAGTGCCAGGAGACGCGGACGGGATTTGCTCAGTGGCTGAACTAGCCGACCGACGAGAGGGTCAGCTCCGTGTCGTCCCAACCTCGTTTGATTCTTAAAGCGATCTTCAACACGGTTCGGGAACGCATGGCACCCGGGCAGACACGGCCAGCGTTGGCGTCCGCCGTTCGCGCTTTTCAAGTGCTTCCGTGAGGCTCGCTTTGCCAATCTGGTCCCGTGCCGCCATCCTCGCAACATGTGAGCAAGCAAATGGAGAAGGTGCGAGGCCGCGCAACGAGCCGGGATGGCAGGCTGAAGGCGGTACGAGGTATCAGTACCTCGGCGGCGATGACTGTCATGGTCCGAGGCGGTCCCGGTACGGCGCCTCCTGTCAGACCCAAGGCGACGAGGATATGAGCACAAGCGCCCCGGCCAGGTAGAAGGGACAGTTTCTGCATATTCGAGCGGAGCCCCCTGTCGTACCTTGTGCGAGTGTGACCTCGACTTTCCACGGCCAGGGCAAGCACGAGATGAGGCATGGAGGGGAGGTAGGGTAGCATTCTCGGCTGCGGACAGGCAGGACAGGCAGGCCCAGCGGCGCAACCACCACTCATCGACCTCCATGTTTCATCCTCCATCTGCGCCGCCACCCCACCTTGCCCACCTCTTCGCAGTCGACGCGTCCGCCAGGCCATTCACAGCGAACCCATTTCGCCGCCAGGGAGGCGATCCCGCTTGTCGACCCTGTCCGCACGGCAGCCCGGCCGCTCCTGCCACCACAATTGGCTCGCGTTGCAGGGGATGGCTTGCCTGGGCGTCTAAACACCCCACCCTCGGCCGCAACGACCGGGCGAACCACCTTGTCTCGGGCTCGCAACTGCCTTGCCTCTGACCACCGCTGCAGTTCCCTTCCCTGCTGTATCGACGGCGTCGCTGTCGGGCTTCGACCCGGCTAATGCGAATTAGGCGTTGTTGGTTCTTGGGATGCAAAGGTCTGCTGCGCTCCGTCGACAAGGTTCGAGCAGAGCATACCCATGGCGTTGAGCCTGTTGACGAATGTGCGGCCGATGGGCCTGCCTGCGTCGCCCTCTGCCGTGGCCCCCACCACATCACTGTCGTACAGAATGCACTGGATTTCATAAAACCACCGCAGAGCAGCAGGGCCGGGCGCGTGAGATTTGATTCTCTGTTTTCCGCTTTTCGTCCGTATCTTTGCCCATGGCGACGGCTCTCCTCGTTGTGACCGCCTGAACGAGGGGCGAGCCTCTGCTTGTGATCGAGAGAACTGGACAATGTGGCTCCAAACGCCTCCAACTGGCCGAGTTCGCTGCCCGTGATGGGGCGTCCGATGATGTTCGCCATTCCCCTATGGCTTGCCCTCGGGCAAGCCAGCCTCGCGCTTGAGGTCACCCCCGGCTCGCATTGTGCCACTTACTGCGTCGACAAGCCAGAAGGCAACCCTTTCAAGGCTTCCGACTCGACGACAACACCCCAGGATATCAGTTGTAAAGACATTGACTACTCTACTACCGACACTGGCATCAAATTCAGGAAGTGTCTAGAGTGCCTGGGCGGCAGCACAAAAGCTGACAAGGGCGAGTCTGACCTGAAGTGGTACATATGTATGGCGCACTTAGCCTTGCTTTTGAGGCAAAACCCCTCTCCCTATCTTGACACGGACTAACTTCCTAGACAACCTTCGCTATACCCTTACAACGTGCCTCTACTCCGAGCCCGAGGCACCACCTAACGGCACCGTGGGCTCCTCATGCAACATTGACAGGGCATGCAAACCCCTCAAGGACCCTTTGACGGACGGCGGAGTGAAACCAGTGCCTCAGGAGTACCTGGGATTTTGCACGGCCCACGACGGATCTTTCATGGGATCTAATCTCGCCCCGTGCATCAGCTGTCTCCAGGCAACCAGTGGCGAGGCATATCTCTCCAACTGTAGGTCCCTGCCTTCCTCAGCTCGCGTTTCCCATGTTGACACGCTATTCCAGTCATGACGGCACTTGAGGCTGGATGCAAGCAGGACCCCGCTGAGGGAAGTCTCCTGGGCATCAGCGGCAGTGTCTTCTCAACAACCGCGATAAACATCACCGATCCCACGGCCAAGAGCAAGGACGATGGCGGCAACGGCTTGTCCCCGAGTGCCATTGCCGGTATCGTCGTGGGCGTAGTCCTCGTCTTCCTCGCCGCGGCCGCCCTGTTCACTGTGCATTGGCGCCGAGAAAGAACGCTGGACGACTGGGACCGCAGATACTACGGCAGCGGTCCTGCGTCCCCCGCAACCTACAGATCGCGAGGCGGCGTGGCCCTGTCTAATGCTCACCGGCGATACTATACCGGGAACGCGTTCGGCGACAAGACTGCGGCGTCGTACGCGAGCTCGGGGGACTACTACGACCAGGTAGAAGCCGAAATGCAGGCGTCTCGGCTGGCGAATGCCCCAGATCCTCGCTTCTACAAGCAAGCCTCTTCCAGTGCCTTGCCCACACACCACGCGTACAGAGGGCCGCTGACTTCGCGGGTCGGGACCCAAGCCAGCCAGGCCCAACCCCCATCGCCCCCGGCTGCCATTCACAAGCCGGAAAGAACCAGCACGCCAGATTCCTTCGCCGTGCAGCAATACCTCAACGCGGCAGAAGACTCTGCTCGTCTAGCAACCAGATCCCCTCCTCCGGCTCCGCAGCAAGAAACCCGCGTCAATCGGTCTTCCAAGGTCCCTTCCATCCACCTCCCGTCCCTCTCGAAACTCCGCATACCCAAGATACGCAGGTCCACTATGAGGATGCCTGAGACGAGCACCCCGGGCGGCCTGCACCGCGGCCATGAGATGCAAATCTCGCAGCCCGTCAGACAGGGGGAGCAGCGATTCCATGATAGACCAATCGGCGGACCAGTCGTCACCGCCACAGATCGACACCCCGTCACAGTGCAGCAAGACATTATTTACTTCGACGATGACTATCGTGAAATCCCCTTGCGAAGCGGCAAGAGTACACTCTATGGGTATTGAAGATACCAGTTTGGTCAGTACCATGCCACGAGAAGACGTGGTATTCGGATTGATGTATCGGGATTTACAGAGCCGATCATTAAGGCGTCGGGAAGGACAGGCGTTTCGGAGAGTAATTTCATTAATCATGTAATCCCTCGCTATATATGCTTGCCATTTGTACTTCGTACTGAGCATGAAATGTGCCCAGTCATCAACCCAAACGCTGGCCAGGGCCACGTGCCCTCCAAGAGTCCGGCAACGGTCCTCTCGAAGCGCCCGTAGTACGACCAGAGGCCTGATCGGCCGGTCGAGCCCCCCCAGCGCCCGCTGCCCTGCCTTGAGCTGCGCCGGTGGCCTGCACCACAGTCGACAGGAAGGCGGGTGTCGGGATGAGGTTACTGCCGCCGCCATACTCGGGCCAGACTCTAGTGAGGAACTCGAACAGGTGTCCGGCGACAAGCCCCTGAGCCTGCAACAGCATGTTCATGACACCGCCGGGGAAGAGCAGGTTGATCAGGATCATGGCGTAGGGCATCAGCTGGGCGGGGATGGTGATGAACATGTAGCTGACTTTCATGCCGCGCTGGTCCTGGGTCACGGTGTAGCAGATCGCCACTACGAGGGCCTGAAGGAAGGTGACGAAGCCAAAGCCGGTCAGGTAGTTGATGGTCTGAAGCTGGAGTCAGCCTCGAAATTCTCTACGATCAAGGTGCGTGTGAACAGAGATTGCGAGAGGTGAAGAAATGTAGGGAGCTCATAAAAACCACCCGAGTGAATTAAGGATCACACGGGCCATCCATAAGACATCCCACCATGCCTACACCGCGACACCAGCCCTAAATGCGAATGATGGGCCGGCGCGAAGTGCAGGGGTACTCTTCCTCATTTCCAGGAACCGTGATAGTAGTAGAGGCATAACACTATCCGGGCAGATATATGAGGGGTTTTTGACAGCAACAACAAAGAAAGAGGGGACATGACATGCAAGCATGAGCTTTGGGAGAGACAGGCAACACGGCGGGCACGCGCGGCGGCGGGCGGCGATGAGTGTGGATGGACGGGCTGAACGCAGGCATGAGCTTACCATGATGGTTCCGCCGACAAACATCAGATACCAGATGAGATCCTCCTTGCGGGGGAAGCGCGGGTTGCCAATCTCGAGCTGGCTCAGGTACGAGTAGAGGAAGTATGTGTCAAAGAGCAGGCCGAGATTGGGACCCGTGATGAGGAACGCGGTTGCGAAGCGCCATATCTGGGGTGGGAACATCCACAGGAAGCGTGGAGCCCAGACGAACCACCACCCGGGGAGGAGGCCGGTGTGGACGCCGAGGGAGATGGCAAAGGTAGCAGTGGCCAGTGTCCTGCAGAGCAGCACGTTAGCACTCGAGCCCTGGCGAACAGGGGAAGCTGAGGTTGAGGTTGAGTCTTACCTAGACAGAGGCGGGAGCTGCCAGTAGCTATCCAGGGATAGGTCCGCCATGTTGCCGGTATGTCAAAGCAGCGCACGCACGACGATGTGATGCCGGTAGATGCAAACGCGCAAAGGAGAACAGAGAATCAATTCCAGAACCGCCGAGCAGCTAGTTCAACGGGGTAGGGGTATAAGTCGGGCAACACCAGGCAACGGGGGCTTGCGTGGTCACCGTCGGTGTTGTCGTGTCATCTTCGCGAGGAAGAAGTGGCCACAACCAGACAAGTCAACCAGAGGGAAAGAAAAGAGTTTTGCTGTGTGGCCCATCCAGGGCAGGAGAATTGAATTGGTCTGACCCTTCCAGAACCTCCACTATTATGCCTGTAGGGGGTCTGGAGCTCCGTACCGGGGCGTGGTGGGGGAGCGCTGCACGAGACCCGAGCTCCCGCCCTTGCCGCCCTGTCAGCTCGAGCGCTATCCCGGGCTACCCTGCACCGAGCTCGGAACGGCGAACCGCGATTCTCCATGACGGAGACTTCGGCGACACAAGATCCCTGCTCGTACGACACTTCCTCGCTTGCTTGTTTTGAGGGTCTCAAATTCTCAATCATCCCGATGGCTTTCTGAATGAACCCACGGCCCAACTTCTGACATATCCGAGGCCGGCGGACGTTGACCATCTCGGCGGCTCAGCGCGCAGCAAACGGCTCGTGACGTATTTGATTCCGCTATGAAGACCCACGGCGCCGTCAAGGACGAGGAAGCCAACGCAGCGGCGTGGGAGGCCGGCAAGGGCGCGCTCCTCGGCGCCGCGAAATGGGGAGCCGGCGCGGCCATCCTGGGGGCGATTGGCTATGTGTGGTCGCCCATCTATCGCAACACGACGATTCAGTTCAAAGTGTAGGTCCATCCATCCCGTCAAGGGCGAGCGGCATGTAGCTCGGTGCTCACGTGTGCCAGATACCTCCAAATGTCCGGCATGGTGCTCGGCGGCATGATCGAGGCGGACTGGCGCCTGAGGCAGTATGAGTACCAGATGAGGATGCAGCGGCGGTGGCTGAGGGAAAAGGCCAAGTGGGAGCGCTACGAGCAAGAGTTTTCGGACAAGAACGACAAGTGAGGGAGACACCGGGAGCAAGAGTTCCCGGGGAAGCACGACAACGTGAGGACGCAAACATTGTAACATTATCCTTTATGTACAAGGGCCATCGAGCCCGAAATGATACCGACATCTCCGACGATAACGCGCCCGTACGCAGAGTTCTGCGAGGACCCTCCCAACTCCAACGCCAAAACATGCAGCCGCTGCTCGCCCACCGCCCGTCATGCGCCTCATTTCGTCGGCACGATAAACTTTTTCGGGTCCATGTTGATCTTGCACAGCCTCACGACGCAGCCGCTCAGCTGGAGCAGCGTCTGGACGCCCTCGAGGATCTTCATGTGCGTGAAGCCAATCTCCTTGATGAACTCGAGCTTGGAGTGCTCGCTCAGCGTGGGGATCGTCTTGGTCACCTTGAACATGGTGCTGATGATGTCGTGGCTCGAGTAGCCGAGGTCCCACAGCTCGCGCAGCGTGTCGAGGGCCGAGTCCACATTGCCCTCGTAGCAAGCCTTGAGCATGGCCTGCACCTTGATGGGGTGCGGCGAGTCCACCACCTTGAAGACGTTGTCGCCCGAGACGAAGCCGAAGCCCGCGTACGTCGACTGCAGGTTGTTGATGGCCTGCCGCATGTCGCCCTCGGCGCTGAAGACGAGCGCGGCCAGGCCGTCGTCGCTGTACTCGACCTTCTCGGCCTCGATGATCTGCATCAGCCGCCTGACGACCTGCGCGTCTGTGAGTTTCGCGTATCGGAGGATGGCGCATCGCGACTGCAGCGGCTCGATGATCTTGTTGGACTGGTTGCAGGCGAAGGCAAATCTCGTCGTGTTGGAGTAGATCTCCATGGTCCTTCGGAGCGCCTGCTGCGCGCCCGACGTCATGCTGTCGGCCTCGTCGAGAATGACGAGCTTGTGTCGACCGGCAGGCAGGGTCACCTTCTTCTGAGCAAACCCCTTGATTCGGTTTCGGACAACATCGATGCCTGGGGCAATGTTAGAGGGCAAACAAGTAATCGCCGGGTGACGCACCTCGTTCGTCACTGGCGTTGAGCTCCAGGACGGCCTCCTTATAGGACTCTCCCAGCAGCTGTCGCGCCAGACACAAGACACTCGTCGTCTTGCCGATGCCGGGCATGCCCGAGATGATGACGTGGGGCATGTTGCCCTCCTTGGCGATGATTTTTAACCGCTCAATCGTCTCTGTGTTGCCGACCACATCGTCGAGGAATACGGGGCGGTACTTTTCGACCCTGGTGCACGTCAGTTGACGACGATCTCCCGCGTGAACCGTGAATGCATGCCACCGTACCATGGCAGCTCATAGTTTGTTGAGCCATTGGACGAAGCGGCGAGTGCTGCCTTGGACGCGGCGGTCGAAGACTCGCCCTTGACTTCGGCCTTGGCTGCGGGCATGGTGGGCGGCGACTGGTGGCTGGTGCTCACTGCTGGCGATGAACTGGCGAAGCTGGATATCACTTTACGCGCCCTGGAAGACGCGTCTGGGCAGGCGTTGCGGCGGTCCCGCACGCTTGGGTGGTCCGTGCGCCACTTCGCCCACCGCCTTTGGTGGTGGTGGCAGAAATGTCACTGGCGCCAACTTTTTTCTGCCCGCCGGTTCAGCGGCAAGAGGACAATCAATCAACCATCACCCGAATCTTCGATACATTGCCACGATACCCCCGAGCGCGTCGCATTGTAGCGCATTCTGATCGGAAGACTGAGAATCGCCAAGCGGGCCAAAGGGAATCCTCATACACCGGCGCCATGGGTGTGGCGAAGAAGACGAGAAAATTCGGACAGGTAGGTTTATCGATAAGGCAGACGATGGCCTCGAAACACGCCCGGATTTGAATGCAGCGACTGACCGCCCGCCGTGCAGGTCAAGCGCATGATCGGCCAGCGCGACGCCCGACTGAAAGCGAACAAGGAAAAGGCCGAGCTCGATGCCAAGACCAAGGCGAAGAAGACGGCCGGCGGCGAGCTCGTGCGCGAGGCGCCCCAGATGCCGAGCAACATGTTCTTCCAGCACAACACGGCCCTCGTGCCGCCGTACAACGTCCTCGTCGACACAAACTTCCTCTCGCACACGGTACAGCGTAAGCTCTCGCTGCTCGAGTCCATGATGGACTGCCTCTACGCCAAGTGCAACCCCATCATCACCTCGTGCGTCATGGCCGAGCTGGAGAAGCTGGGGCCCAAGTACCGCCTCGCCCTGCGGGTGGCTAGGGACGAGCGGTGGCAGCGCCTCGAGTGCGACCACAAGGGCGTCTACGCCGACGACTGCCTGGTGGACCGGGTCAGCAAGAACAGGATATACATCGTGGGCACAAACGACAAGGCCCTCAAGCAGCGGTTACGCAAGATTCCCGGCGTGCCGCTCATGAGCGTCGCGAGGGGCAAATATGTGATTGAGAGGCTTCCGGGGGCTCCGGACTCATAAATAATTTGTTTCGTTTTTATAGAACAAGCGATTTGTGTATTTGACGATGACGCTCTGCCGTGGTCGCTTTGGTGAAGTCGTCGCGACGGCGATGGAGTTTAGCGCCTAAAACCGATGGGTGGCGGGCGGCTGAACCCACGCGATACCTTCCATATAAGCATAAGCAGCAACTCGCCTCTTGGAAACCTTGCATCGCTGTGATCCGCCATCGACTCCGCCAGCTCCAGCAGTGAGATCCCTGCCCGCTCCCAAGCTAGCTTACATCGCAACATCAAACATCAAAGCCGCCCATCACTCACCAGGCCCGTCCAGCTCCAAATGAACCAGTCCAGCCCGAGCGACGTCTCCGTCTCAGACAGGCCATCGTCGTCGTCTCATCATCGGCCGCCGGCAGCTCACCCGCAAATGCAGGCCGCCGCCGCACACCCGCCCGTCATCGCCAAGCGCACGCGCGTCCTCCTCTCGTGCGGGCCCTGCCGCGCCTCCAAGCTCAAGTGCGACCGCCTCCAGCCATGCAGCCAGTGCGCCAAGAAGAGCCGGCCGGAGCAGTGCGTGTACGCGCCCCGGCCCGTCAAGAAGAGGCCCCCGCGGCGGGGCATGTCGGCGCGCCTGCAGCGCCTTGAGGGCATGGTCCGCAACATGATGGACGAGGGCGGCGAGCCCAGGCCCGCGCCCGAGGCCGCGGGCGACACGCCGGCCGTCAAGGGGAACGTGGTCCACGGCGGCAAGGGGACGACGTACGTCGGTGCCACGCACTGCATGGCCATGCTGGAAGATGTGAGCTTCACCTGCTCGTTTCCTGTGCTGCTCAACATGATATGCTGATGAGTTCAGATCCAAGATCTGAAGACGTACTTTCAGGATGAGACGGAGGATGACGAGGACGCGTCGCCGACGGACGAGCTCGATGCCCCAGAGATGCTCCTGTGGTCGCCTGGAGGGCCCGGTGATCGAGACGAGTTGCTTGCTCAGTTGCCGGAACGACATGTGGCGGACCGTCTCATAACGCGTTACTTTTCCGCAATGAGCCCCTCACAGCGTGAGTCCTCACATGCATTGCTTCATGGTGTCTTACCGCTGACTCACTGCAGACATTGTCCATCGACCAACCTTTACCAGAGCAGTAGGCAACCTCACCGTATCTCTTTGAACAACCACTGACACGCTCAGTACGCTCGGTTCTGGCAAGACCCCAACTCTGCCTCGCTTCACTGGATCGCTCTCCTTTACATGGTCCTCGCACTCGGCGTCTTCTTCAACAACTTCGCAGCCCCCCATGAGCTCTCTGCCGACTCCCCGCTGCCTGTGCACGACCGTATCAAGCAGTACCGCTCCTGCGCAGGATGGGCCCTCATCTGGGGCAAGTACACCCAGCCCAGCTTCGAAACGCTGTCCGCGTTCCTCCTCTACGTCGAGTCTCATTTCATGTTCAACCGCGCCGCGCAGATGAATTGCTACGTCCTCAGTGGCGTCAGTCTCCGGCTCATGTTCAAAATGGGTCTGCATCGGGACCCGAGCAGGCTGGCGGACATTTCCCCTTTCGAAGGAGAGATGCGCCGCAGGATGTGGAACATGGCCGTGCAGATCGAATCGATTGTCGCCTTTCACATGGGCCTGCCGAGCTTGCTCCAAGGCGTTGAATCGGACACCGAAGTGCCGAGGAATCTGCAGGATGACGACTTCGATGAGGACTCTGCCGTCTTGCCCCCCGGGCGCCCGGATACGGACCATACAATCATGACCTACCCAATTAACAAGACGAAAATCGTCAGGGTGTTTGGTCAGATCGCGCGACTGGCGCATGCGCTCACGCCCCCGACTTATGCCGAGGTCAGGAGGATTGACAGCCTCCTCCAGCAAAAATGGAAAGAATTGCCGGCTTTCATGCGGCTGAAGCCATTGGAGGAATGCATCGGCGACTCACCTCATCTTATGATTCAGCGATTTGGGCTTGCCGCCGTCTACAACAAGTGTCGCTGCGTGCTCCACAGGCCGTTCATCGCCGAGTTGGCTCTAAACCCGGAGCACGATTATTCGCGGCAGCAGTGCTTCGACGGCGCCCTAAGTCTGCTCAACTACCAGCAGGTCATTTGGAGGTCCAGCAAACCCGGAAACGTACTGAGTCAGAACGCGTGGTTCTTGTCGTCGCTTGCCATCCACGACTTCCTGCTCGCGGCCGTCATCCTGTACATGGTAATCCGACACGACGGTTATAACCCGAAGACAAAGAGCCACTGGGTGAAGGACGACCAGCCGATGCCCTCAAAAGATGAGCTCAGGTATATGATCAGACGCTCCCACGCCATCTGGTCTGAGGTGGCCACTGAGAGGGAGGAACTGCGAAAGACGGCCGACACATTGGCCACGATCCTGGCCAAACTGGGAACTCCTGTCGACCGGCATGCGAGCTTGTCAGTCGATGCTGCGTATCCGCCTGCGGGAGGATCAGGCTCCATCGAGCCCTTCAACTGGGGTCTGGCTGGTGCCCAGTCATCCACTCACTCCATCAGCGGGTCGGAGCTCCTATCAAGCCTAGGTACGCCTGACTGACGCAACCCACGAATGTTGCCTAGCCGTTGTGTGTTCTGACAAGATAATGTGACAGACTCTGTCTCGGGGAGCGGCTCAGGATCCGGGCCGTCGCCCTTTGCCGTCGACCAACGCGTTAACGAGCCATCAAACATGGACTTCGCAGGGGCAGCCCCAGTCTCGGGCGAGCTCCAGACCAGCCCTCAGTTTGACGTGCCGTGGATGTCGGCCGATACCATGGACTGGGTACGTGTCTCCAAAAAAACATCCGTGCTCCGTGGCAGCAAGTGCTAACTGGCCCGAAAGCGTTATCTTGACATCTCACTGGCACATAGCCACACTGCTGGCGCCGCGGCAGAGTCAGGGTCTGGTCAGACGTGGATAGAGAGGCTGCCATTGGACGATCTCGACATGATGGGGCCGGCAGGCTGGAACCAGCAATCCGGGGGTGGGCAACTTTGACCACCGATGCCGACTGTTGGACTTTTGCGGCGTGTCCATACGGGGTGGGTAAGGTACCACGGGTGCCCAGGAAATAGCGAGAAGCGAGCGTTCACTTGCTGTCTGTGACTCGTCACCGAGCTCAGGAGCCCGTGACGAAGCGCAAATGAACCATGTCGTAACATCGTCGGCTCCCGGGCACGATGTGTAGGTGCAGCCAATAACGCCGTGTCCTATCTGATATTGCACTCACAAGCTCGAGCGCAATCACATTGCCAGAAGCAAGCGCCAGCAGCTGAACCCAGAGTCGATGGGATCGGCCGAATGCTCTACGGTGTGACGACGAAAACCACGATGCGCCTCCGGTCGGCGGTGCGTGGCACGGTCGAAGTAGCTGTGCATCGATGAGCACGTCGGGCCCTTCGCGTGCCTGCAAGTCAGCTGGCTGGCTCGTCCTGCGCCTGAGGCCGGGCCAATTTCTACCCCAACCGTTCTCTGTCCGAGTGAGGCAGGTACCGAATCCTCAGAAATCCAGGGGGAGGCCCAAGCTGAGGGTGCCGCTGATAAGGAAGCCCTCCAAGCGCTCGGCAGCGCCGCACGCCCAGCGCTCGAGTCGCTGCTTGCATCATGCCCCTGTCCAGCCTGGGATCGCCCTCCAGACATCTGTCTTCCCCGCAAATCTAAAATTGGCTCCACGCAGGTCGAGCGCACCCTGTCCTGGCGCCTCTTTGGTTGCACACAAGGGGTCCAATTCGCAACTGCGACGGCCGATTGTGACAGCAACAACCACCCCCGACTGACGTGCTGGAAGAATGACGCCATGGCTCTCGACTGATAGCAAGGAGCCTGCAAGCTCCGAAGAAGACACCGAATCGCCGACAGACAGAGGTGCTATTATGGCGCAATCTGTCGACACTCGAGACGCTGGAGTACCCCTTTGGCCGCCGACGTCGCAAGCAACGTCAAGCCGACTGTGGAGCCGTTCCCGGCGCTGTCAGGGTGTCAATGGCCTCTCCCCAACACAGCACATTACCCGGGGTCTCCAGATCTTGGCCCATTGCGGATGTGCTGCCGCATGCCTGATCTGGCTGGTTTGTCTGCATCCGCGCCGCGGGGCTACATGCCACAGGTTCCGTAGCGGGGAGATGATAAGTACACGCTATGATGATGCACGGGGAGCCGGCTTGAGCACATCCAAGGACGAGTAAGTACTTCGTATGAGGCACAGTATCGCAGCGGCGATGGACCCCGCGGAATGTGGCTGGTCAATGGATCTTCTCTGTGCGCGGACGCCGGAGCTTGGGCCACGCGGGCGGAGCCGAGAACAAGCAGGTTGGTCTCAGGCATCCTCGTTTATCCGCCAGCGCGGCGAGGCCACGACAGTCCGAAGCTCGCAGCTTCGAGAGCGGCTCAGTGGGGCTCGTCGCGACTTGCAACGATGTCTGCTCACCGCGTGACCAGCTAGCTTCGCTCCATTTGATTGCGGCCGAATGGATGATGGAACCAAAACTGGAACTCGGGGCCGTGGCCTCGTCGATAGTTGCGGCCCTGCTCCAACAGCCCCGCTGGCAGCCGAAAAGCGGTCGATGCGGCCCGCACTGCAGCACCCCAAGGCCAGCCAGAGACAGGGCGGGAGAGTCTGGTGACCTCGCGGCGCCACGAACGTGCCGACTTGTGCCTCGCCGGGGGGGCTGGCGGGAACGTGGGTGAACGGCGGCCAGTGGGCAAATCAGTTGGAGAAGGTGTTCGTAAGGTGGATGAGAAATAAAATCGCCTCAAAATTTTCTGACTGGAGAGCACCGCCAAAGTTTTACCTAATCCCAACCGCCGGCAATACCCACGCCTGTCTCGCACCGTGGGCACGTTGCAGCAACGAGGCTTTGGCATTGAGTCTTGCCGTGCAGGCCCAGGTTGTCCTTGTTGACGAGCTGATCTTCGTACCGGTACAGAGGCACATGTACGTGCAAGCTGCTGCGCTGCATGCCGGGGCAGACCTTGGTTGTTGTGTCGGCCAACTCTTTGGCTCACCGAGACGTTCCGAACCTGTTCTGGTCACAGGGATGAGGGCGCTCGCTGGCTGCGCATCATTACGTCTCCAAGTGCGAAGGACGTCGCCGTCGTGTGCGGACAAATTCGTTCCAATGCGGGAATGCATTTGCCCATGCATGATTGTCCACAGCCCAATGGGCGGCTGATGTTGAGGGTACGAAGTGACCCCCGCGCCCCGCTGGCGCGACACAATCGCAGAGGGCCGGATGCCGTACGAGTAAGTAGTACAGCAGGTACAGCGCTGCGCCAGATAAGCCCTGCCGACTGGATGTGCATTTTTGCGGTTGACCGCCACGGTAAGCGGCGTCCGCGGAGTTGCTTTAAACTCAGTCAAGGTACTTGTACAATGAGACCATTGCGAAACCTGGGTTTGCGTCCGCGTCACCAATGATAGGTGGCGGAGGCCACCATGGGAAACCATCTTGACAATTTCGCGACAAAGGGAGATCGCGATGTATCCGTCGACCGCCAATGGCCCGATTGGCCAGCCCCGGACTTGATCCTGAAGAGCTGCCGGGGGAGCCACCGTGGCACCAGATGGACGTGTTCCTTTTGGGCCTAGCACTGGCGGTGCAGCAGGGTGGACTCTCCGTTTTTTTGTCACTTGATGATGACCGGCCTTCGGCTTGTCGCGCTCGCGGGGCTTCTGCAGGTCCTGCATCAGAGACATGCTCAAGCGCTGCCATGGTTTTCTCCGGCACCGGGCACGCACCGCCTCGGCTTCTTGTTGGCATGTACGGACTACGTGAGCTGCCGCCAGTTGTCGCACCGACCTCTCAATCTCTGGGTCGCGACAAGCGTCCAACAAGCTGCATTCGCGGCACCGTGGCCTGTGGTGGTCACGAGGCCTCGTCTTAGTGGTGTGATGTTGTGGGCGTCGTGGACAGGCCTGGCGTGCGAGCCGCAAGGGACGGCGAACCGGTGGCAGGGGCCAGGGTTTGCCTGTGCCGATGCGGCGCGTCCTCGGTGGCACCGGCTGGCATGCTGAACGTCGATGAGGCGGAAGCTGGCGGAATCAGGCGGGGACTTGGGGGCCAGCTACGGTCATGGAAGTGGGCTTGTGGATGATGGACGAAGAGGATGAAGACGTAACTGCTCGTTGGAGAGGGGGAAGGGGGGGGGGTGAGTGGGAAACTCGCATCCCCCACCGAGAGCCTTGTAGTCGCGTCTTGACCAGAGCGTGGCCTGCGGTCCCCTGCGAGACCTCACGGAAGGAGCCACTGGGGCCTGGCGGCAAGGGGAAGGATGAGGGGCCGGCTAGAGAGGCAGGCGTGTCCGTCTGC
This sequence comes from Purpureocillium lavendulum, assembly GCA_029168975.1. Classification (NCBI taxonomy): domain Eukaryota; kingdom Fungi; phylum Ascomycota; class Sordariomycetes; order Hypocreales; family Ophiocordycipitaceae; genus Purpureocillium; species Purpureocillium lavendulum. The sequence goes on along the minus strand of JAQHRD010000008.1, from coordinate 1,728,207 downwards.
GACTGCAACCACAACTGCGCCGCGTCGGGTCCCGGTCCTGTTAGTGCCTGCCCTCAGCAGATCAGACTTTTCGCGGGGCAATGCTCCATCGCGTCAGTGATAAGGCCCAGGGCTTATCTCGCCCACTCGTTGCCCGCGACTCGTCCGGCGGCGCCTGCGCCTGCGCCCGTACCTTGTACCTCCGTCCTGCATTTGGCGTCTGTGGACACCGGGCAAGGCTGTTTTCGCCAGTCCCTCCCCCGCGAGAGATGTGCAACGGCGCCGTGGCGCACTCTTGGTTCCCTGTCGAGGCGCGCGTGGACAGGCGGGCAAGGCGGCATACTCGTCCAAGGTACTTTTGCCGCCTTCCTGCTCCGAGAAAACAAGTCGCGACGAAGGTACTCGCCCTTGCTCCCGTACATGTACCTGTACTCGTACCTGCCCACGTACCGCACCTACCTAGGTATCTTTGCTCCCCTCTTCGCCCCCCCAGGGTTGCGCCTTCCAGCGTCTTTGGTTTGACTCCGGTCCGGTCCCGGGCAGCTATCAAGGCAGGTGCGCCGCACGACCTCGCTTCTCCAACTCCTGCGCAACCTCGTCCGCTTCTTCTTCCCCTTCATCCTCTCCTCCGTTGATGTGCCTTACTTGTGCTTCGCTTCCCTGGCATTCCGCACCACCACCGATACCTGGGTTCTGCAACGGCGCTGAGTGAGAGCCGCTACCTTGCGCGATCGAGGTCACGACTCGCGGAATCGCCTGGGTCCTTGTGCCCGCCGAGTTCCGCGCCGTGTCTTGCCGGACCCCACCAGCAGACCTCGTGTCGTTGCACGGCCCTCAAAAACTTGATTGTTTCTTTTCTGCGTTTGCGCGCTCACGATTGAAACGCCGCAGTCGAAGCACGAGACAGGCGACTTTGGAGCAAACACCCCGGACCTGTACTGTACCGCTCGACTCTACTGCGCGTCGCACCTGCGCTGAATCGCGACCGCCCCGACTCGAGTGTCTTCCTGCTGTCGCACTAGCGCCAAGCAGGTTATCAGGGTTGCCTGAGCTCTACCTCAAAAACCATCTGCGTCTCGGCCCCCTTCGAGCGGACGGCTTATCGCGCTGACGAGCGGTGTATAACAACCGTCAACAACCTCGATCGTCAGACGCGACACAAGACAAGGGCCACTGCAGCACCACCTCCCCGCTCCCAACACCCCTGCCTTGCAGCGTGCTGTGGTGCTTGCATTGCGCGACAGGCCATCTCCTGCCCCTCGTCGCAGGCCCACCACCATACGGCCGTTTTACGTACAGGCCCTCCGCCGTGTCCCAGCGTCTTGGATGGCCTCGGCGGTCCTCTGATCTCTTGGAAGCCCCCACAGGCACTTATCGACGGGCCGTTGTTGATCGCAGGCGGGCTGTCGTGCACAAATCACGGCGGCTTCGCCTGTCCGGAGAACTCCATCTTCGAGAGACCGATTTCCTCCCCGTCCTCTCGTCGATCTACCCCATCGCGCACCACGACGACGGCTGAATCATGCCGGCTCAAATCACCACTTCCATGACGGGAAGCATCCCTATCCACATCGCCGAAGATCAGGCAAATGGTCACCGCAAACAACACAAGCACTCGCGATCTTCGTACTCCGAGTCGTCTCCTCTCGCAGGCTCAAGAAACAACTCGCTGACTTTCCGTCCACCGAAACGGCTCATGTCGTCCCCCAATAAGACGATTGCTATAATCAATGCCAGCGGCAGGCAGGCGGCTTCGCTGATCCGGGTCGCCACCGCCGTTGGCTACCGCGTTCGCGCCCAGCTGAGGAATCTCGAGGGCGTTGTCGCGGCCGAGGTGTCGGCCAATCCCAACGTCACAGTCTTGGTCGGCGAACTTTACACGAGGCACGAGCCCACAGAGGCAAACAAGGATGTCACGCAGAATGGGCCCATCTCCGGCGTTGGCGTCAACCACGAGCTCATTTCGAGTCTCTTCCGCGGGGCTCAGCTTGCCTTTATAAATACAACTTTCTACGGCGACGAGCTGCAGATCGGCATGGCGCTAGCAGATGCCGCAAAGAAGGCTGGCGTTCAACACTACGTCTACTCTTCCATGCCCGATCATGCGGCCTACAACAAAGAATGGCCATCACTGCCACTGTGGGCTGCTAAGCACAAAGTGGAGGATTACGTACGAAAGCTGGGCTTACCTGCCACCTTCCTCTACACGGGCATCTACAACAACAATTTCACCTCGCTGCTCTACCCGCTCTTCTGCATGGAAGTTCAGAAGGATGGCTCTTTCATTTGGCAAGCACCGTTTCACGAGGACGCCAAGCTCCCTTGGCTGGATGCGGAGCACGACGTCGGACCAGCTGTTGTGCAGATATTCAAAGACGGCGTATCCAAATGGAATGGCGAACGAATCGCACTGGCTTACGAGTACCTGACACCAAAAGAGGCATGCCGGCTGTTCTCTCGTGGCGTGGGGCGCCCTGTTCACTACAAGAGAGGGCCGATCGAACTCAAGGTCCGTATCCCGACGGGCTACCGGGAGCAGCTGGAGGCTCTCGAGAAGCTGTTTAAGCCGGATGAGGCGGACCCGAAGAAGCAACCGCCCTACTTTGGTGACCCGAAGCTTGAGGCCAGCTGCCCTGCCGAAGCGTTGGAGCTGTGGGAAGGTCCCCGTGGCCTCGAGGAATATGCGCGGGAGATGTTTCCGCTCGAGGAGGAAGCCAATGGCCTTACATGGATGTTTGATGACGACGAACACGAAGCCAAAATACAGGCGACTGCTACACACGTAGAGCAGCTACGACTTAACGACGATGATGAGGAGGAGAGCGACGACGAAGACGAAGGCTTGGTCATGAGGGGATTGAAGCGGGATGAGGAGCAATGGCTCGCCTAGTGGGTTGCAGCTGCCTCTGTCGGCTGCCACGGTGCATTCGCATGTGTCGGAGCATGACGTGAGCATAGCAGGCCTACCGAGCGAGGAACAATGGTCCGTGGGTGATCGCGCGAGGTCAGGCCCTGCATCACCTCCATGATTGGCTTTAGCGGGTACCTTGGCGTTTAAGTAGGCTGGAAAAGGTGGCAAAAAGGAATGGAATTGCTTGCATTTAATAAAGGCATTGGCGCCCCCAAGACAGCCCGTCATTGTATCACGGCTCGCTGTGTAAGAATGAAATGTAATTCGTTCGAGGCGAGATCGGCGCCACGACTCCTGGCAAGGCCAAGGAGCGGAAACTCTCGATCAAAACAAGGAGGAGACTACAGCCAATTCTGGAGTGGATTGTAACTACCTAGATACCCAATCCCGCTATGTTCTCGCCGCCTTGCGCAGATGACACGCCCGACGGGTGTGTCTTTCTCAGAGCTTCTCATCGTTCCTGTACGCATACGGGGACTCCATGTCGGCGTTGACCCCCATCTTGCCTTCGGGAAGCTCGTTGAGTTGGTCCTCTTGTACGTCGAGACCGCGGAACTGGAAGAAGAAGCAGGTGCCGGCCACGAAAGCCAGGACGGCGATGACGGAGTAGTTCCAGACGAGGAGGGGGTCGGCGGAGAGGCCTACAAAGGCCTGGCCGATGGCGTTGGAAAAGGACGTCATGAAGAGGGCGACAGCCTGGACCATGGAGCGCATGTTCTTGGGGGCCTTGGAGTAGGCGTACTCGAGCGACGTGATGGAGGCGAAGACCTCGGCGAGGGCGATGAGGACGTAGGACCCCGTCTGCGCCCAGACGTTGATCTCCACGGCCGGGCACTTGACCATCTCCTGCTTCTCGGCGTTCCAAATCTTCCCCGCGGCGTAGTAGCCGCAGACGGACTTTTGGTAGATGTGGTACTGCAGGACGGCGGTCCAGATCATGGCCAGGCATCCGACGTAGAAGCCTAGCGTGATCTTCTTGATTGGGGTGAGGCGGATGCCGGCCTTGCGGAGGGCGGGATAGATGAGCATGTCGTTGAGCGGTATGAAGATGAGCAAGGAGAATGGGTTCAGGTTGGAGAGGATATCGTTTGGAACGCCGTTTCGTTGTAACACGGCGGCTTGTGAGACGAGGTTGTTGTTGACTGGCAAGGCGATTAGCGTCTGCGCTGGTACCGTCCCATATGAACACTGTAGTCTACTCACTCTGATTATAGCAGAGCCAAAAGATGGGACACCAGCAAAAGACCGCGCAGGCTGCGAACCCGCGCCGGAGCTCGTCGACCCAGGCATCGTCAAAGGTCATCCAGCTAGGCCGCGCGCCGGGCGGAATCTTGGACGGCTTCACGTTTTCCCAGAAGGTGCCGTCATGCATGTTCTGCCACGTTCGATAAGGATTTATGGACCAGCGGCCCCTCTGAGCCAGGACGAACGTCTTCATGGCCGGGACCAAGACGGACCCGGCAGGCTCGCGGCGTTGGTATCGCTTTCGCCCCCACCACATGACAAAGGGGCCCAGGGTGAGCATGATGGTGGGGAGGGTGTAGCTGAGGTAGAAGCCGACGTACCTCTCCGCGTAGACCATGGTGAACTGACCGACGAGCGCCCCTAGGTTGATGAAGAGGTAGAACCAGTTGTAGATGCGCTCGATTGTGACGCCAGGGTCGACAATGACGAGCTCGCCAGACTTGAGTCTCGTCACGGACATTTGCTGCTCGCCGAGCTGCTCCACCATCAGACAGCTGATGTTGGGCTTGAACCCGCCGGTGCCGAGGCCGATGACAATGATGGCGATGATCATGAGTGCCAGGGACGCAGACGGATTCACAATGATGGGCGGGATCGCCGACATGATGAGGATGACGTGGCCGATGATGTCGACGCCCAGCGCGGCGGTTATGGTCTTGTAGCGGCCCCATTTCGCGTCGGCGAGCCACGCACCGAAGAGCGGCATGAGGTACTGCCACCAGTTGTTGAAGGTGGTGAGTCCCATCTGTGCGCGCTGGCCCATGCCCAGCGCACCGGGCTGTTCGAGGCTGGCGCCGGTGACGGAGCCCTCGGGCAGGCTCTGCTCGATGAAGTTGGTGACTGTACCCGCTGCGGTCAGCTACAATCATGTCTCCCTGCGTTTCTGTGATGGGGCGGAACTGCGCCGGCTTACACATGGTGATGGATCCGTAGAAGGAGAAACGCTCGCACAGCTCGACAAAGGCCACGGTGAAGAGCCTGAGAGGAATCTCGTTCGGCACGCGTCGAAGCGTCGCGAGCTGCTCAGGGGTAGGCGCGTTTTCGGGCGTACTGGGCACAGAGGACGCAGCGCCGGCCTGGACACTGGAAATGTACGTGATGGCATCACGGCCGTCATGAGCGGCAGGGCAAGGTGCCTTCTTCTCGTTAAGGGGCTCCGCATGCCTGGAAGTGCCCGCGATGGGCTCAAAGGTCTCCCTGATAGGCATACTGGAGCTTCAACAACCGCGGACCGCAGATGCCCACTACCTTGCTGGGGAAGAAAGGAGAAGCAGGTGGCTACCGCGAGCGAACAGCATGATCGGCGGAGAGTGAAGCTTTATATTCGCAGCATATGGGAGGGGGGTGCCATTCCTTTGGGCAAAAGAGCCGTGCTAGACAGCACTCGGCGCTCCTGGGCGTAGCCTGCCAAAAGATTGCTGCTGAGCTGGGCTACTCAAGGAAAGTTCCCGGCCTATCCACGCCGGGAGATTCGAGGATGCAGATTGCACAGACTGCATCCCTGCACAAACTGCTGTTGCACGCCGACCCAGCAGGAGGATGGTGCCAAGTCTGATTGCGCTCCTCCGACGTGAGAGAGCGGAGAGCCCTCGCCGCGTCGAGTAGTTGAGTGTGGAGAGAGACAAGAGTTTACGAGCGATGTTTTCCTTTCAGCCGAATGACAGAGTTCTGGGCACATTCCGCTTCGAGTGACCGTGTGGACAAGGCCATGGGAGTACACTTCTCAGCGGCCGAGGAACGCCAAAGGTACGTTCTGGGGCGATTTGCAGTTGCAGTTCTCTTGAAGAGTACGCATCGGCCAATACCATCGCCGCACTCATCTGACTCGTGCCCCTTCCCATCGACCCCAGGGTCAGAGACTGCGTCGTGTGAAGGGGCCCATGAAATCCAAGGACCTTGGAGACTCTGGGGAGAGCCACCTGGCCTCCGGTGCGGGCGGTTGGAGGCGTGGTGGGCTTCCTCTTGACAGACCTACCATGATAAAATGTGGGAACAGAATCGGCAAAGGCAACCCAGCCAAGAAGAGTCAATGCCGGCTGGAGGAGCTCTTCCGGGGAATAGGGGCCCTCTCAAGGAAGAGGCAGAAGGGGGCGGATGGATCGTGGCTGGTAGAGCTGAGCTGCGCTCCGTAGAGCGGGTATCATGAAAGGGTTTGGGGGTGCTGATGGGAGCTAGCTTGCGTGTTGTATCAGATCAATATCAGCTCGCGTTATGTGCCATCGACGAGTGAAGGGACGGAGAATCGCGGTGACTCTTTTTCTTCGGAGCGGGAGGCTGTGGGAGTGAGATGCACGATGTAGGATCACAGCATGGCAGGCTCGGGCTGTGGGCCTCGCAATTGTCTGTCATGCGCTGCACCCGTGGGTAGCAGTGATGGCTCTTGGCGGCGGGCAAAGGATGGGTAGGGAAGAGAAGAAGGGACGACGGCGAGGTCTGGAAGTTGGCCTGGTGATGGTAGAAGTCATTATACTGGCGCTTAGGGTTGGGTCATGGCTTGCTATTGGCGGTCGCATCTCTGTGTTCTCATGACAGTTTGGTAGTCTCTCGCTCGTGTCCGGTAACCCATGGTTCATCTCAGTACGGTGCCTTGGTTTCTCCTGGGCAACCACCTCCGTTTCACTCCCAAGGGGGCGCAGAAGCAGGAATACCTCGCTACTCTTTTTCTTGTCATTAGTCTTTGAGATGTTTACTTTACACCTCTAGGTCAGAATAAGCCTCGAAGCCGCCGCACACAACGCCCAGCATCCAGAAGAAGCGCGTGCCCCATGCGATGGGTTGCCGCTCATACAAGCCGAACCTCTGATGAGGATCTCTTCCGAGTTCCAACGTCCCACGCGACCCCTCTTTTTAAGCTACGGCAGGGTCAGAGTCTCCTCCAGATGGTGCCCAATGGCCGACGCCTCTGCCGTTTCCCACGTCGTAGCTGCAGCTAAAGACGACGCTTGAGGTGGTCCATCGCGATACCAGCAGACTCGGTGTAACGACGCACGCGCGCAGGAGCTCCAAGCTTTTGTTATTGGGACGTTGTGCGCCGTTGGCATGTCGCTGGTCGACCCCCTCCCGACGGTTTCCTCCGCCTCCACGTCGGTTCCGCGGTGGACTCCCTTGGCGAGGTGATAACCTCGGTAGTGGTGACTTTTGTATATTGGACAGTCTTTTGGAAGTCCTTTGGCAGCAGACAACGTAACCAGCGTGCGGTTGTATACTCAGCTTAGGTAGTGTGCGATACCCAGTTGCTGGGCCGCCAGTCCAATAACAACGCTGCGTGCTTCAAAAAAGGGCCAGGACGACTGACACTGTATCATTGCCCTCGATACAAAATGGGCGCAGGGCCTTTTCTCTAACCGAACCATCTTCCTCCCGTCCGCATTAACATGGTAACGTACACTCCCCGTTTTGGGCCATACTTGCAGTCATTACACCACCAGCTTACACGGAGCCTTCAGGCGACCGGGGGGCCCTTGGCAGCCCACACTCGCAAACTCTCAAGCTCCCAAGGACACACCTAACAGGCCACTGGCCGGTCGGCAGCAGCCGTCGCAAAAAAGCAAGAGGGGAAGCAGCCAGACGAGACGGGGACTTGTTGGACGCCCGGCACGCCATCTGCCAAGTCGGTCGACAGCGGGGGGGCCCGGGGTCGGACCCTTTGGCAGACGCAGACGCAGCCGCAGCCACTGCCGAAGGCCGCAACCAACCTCCCCAGCTGGCTGGCTTTTCAAGTAGGCGGGTTACAGCTTCCCCTTGGCCAAGTTGGAGAGCATCTCGCGGGCGGTGATGCGCGTCGTCTTCCAGAGGGTCTGGACGTCGAGGGTGCTCGTCAGGCCGTCGGCGAAGCCGAAGAAGAGCATGGGGGGGATCCAGCCGCGCGCGTACTCGAGGGCGAAGCAGGCCTCGGGCATGCGGTACTGCTTCACCTCGCCGCGGCGCAGGTGGTGCACGCTGCCGGGCGGGTACACCTCGGGCTCGTACTCGCCGGGGACGTAGGCCATCTCGACGCCCGTGAGGATGTGGAAGTAGTCGTCGGCCGTGTGCCGGCCCGTGTGGCCCTCTGTGCCGACGGCGGTTCCTGCAGGTGGGCAAGCGTGTTAGCTGTTAGCTCTCTCACGACGGCGACGATGGCTCATCATCAGGCCCTCGTTGGTGAGGGGTGATGATGATGATGATGATGATGATGATGATGATGATGCTGCTGCTGCTACAAAGGTAGTACGAACCAAAGATGATGAGATACTCGGTGACGCCTGCAAACACATCATCAGCACAACATCTACTCAACAGGCCCTCGTGCCAGGACTCGAGAGGGACGACCCACTCGCGTGGATTATGTACATGGCGCCCATGGCGCCGCCGGCGTTGTTAAAGACCCAGTCCTCCTCGAGGTTGACGTGGGCGGGCACCCTCTCGGCCAGCTCGTCGACAATGTACTTGACGACGGCGCGCGTGTCGTTGCCGTGCGCGGCGATGCCCCGCTTGGACACGTCGTGCAGGTGGTCCAGCTCGAAGACGTAGAAGCGGTCCAGGTTCTGCTCCAGCAGGTACACCACCGACGAGAGCAGCGCCGTCAGCAGCGCGAGCACCCCCAGCAGCCGGCCCACGCCGGGCGCTGCCGCCGCCGCCCCGGAGCCCTTTCCTCGCTGCTGCTTTTGTTGGTTGTTGGCCATAATGGTGGTGGTGGTGGTGGTGGACTGGTGGTGTGTCAAGGTATTGGTGGAGGAGGGAAGGGAGGGGGGGGGGGGGGGGCCGCTTCCGAACGATTGTGCAACACACGCGCACAAGAAGAGAGGCCACACAACGAAACGAACGGGGTAGGGGGGGCGAAGCCTCGTCGCCTTAAAAGGTCAATTGAACCCAGCATGCGCAGCACCCTATCCCGCGCGTCGACGAGTGTCTTGGACCTGAGCGAGGGAGGCAGCTCGCATACGGCCCGTTCTGCCGCGCCTCACCGCTCGGAGACGCGAGCTTCCGGATGGGCCCATTGCTTGCGGCTGCCACTGCGGATGCGGGTGGACCCCCCTGCCCTGACCGTCCGCTCCGTCCGCTCCAGGTGCCCGCGGCATCCGCTCCGGGCCGCTGCCGAGGCCTTGTCCTCCCTGCTGGGAGAAAACCCGTCCGGGCGTCGTCACCCCCAAATTGCCGACCCGTGATTCGTAGATTCGCACTCCGTAGCTTGTGACACGAGAAGCATATCCACAGGCCGAATAAAAGAAAATAAAAAGACTCTCTCATTGACCTCTCCGTGCGCCAGGGCATCGTGAAAACGCCCGACTCCTCTAAGCTAAGCGTCCAGTTGTTATGGCGAGGCCCATCCCGCAGGACGCTTCTGCATCCATCGCACTTGTCCCACCCCAGCTTTGTCCTTGTCCGTCCGAAACTCCGCTCTTGCCCCGGCCGGTCCTTGTTTTGGTCTCTCCCTCGTACTCGTATCGTACAGTGTACACTAACAAACACATCTTGTTGCCCGTCTTGGCTGGCTGGCTTGCCCACCCTCGGTACACGTCGGTCATTCCAAGTCCGAGTCTCCCATAATCTCCGTCTTGTCGGGGTCATCGTCGTCCAGTAGGGCCGTCTGGTCCACCTCGTCGACGTCTTCCATCGCAACGTCCCCGTTGGCGTCGCCGTTGGCCCTCGCAGCCAGCGAGGCGCTGAGGGCTCTTCCTCCACTTCCCTTGCCCCCGCCGTTTGCGGCCTCGCCGTTAACCTTGCGCTTCTTGACGGGCGGTATGACGCCGAGCTCGTCTTCATGGCCCCTCCAGCGAGTCATGCGCCGCATCGACCGTCGGAGGGCCGCGGCGTAGGAGCTGACCTCCTCACCAAAGTCATCGTCTTCTGCACTCAAAAGACACAGCCCACCGATGCCGGTTTCGCGGAACGTGGTCGTCCCCTTGTCACCACGCACAGGCAGGTTGTGCGGACCGTCGTCTTCGGCGTCGCTGTCTTCAAACGCATCCTCTTGCGCCTGGAGACGTTTGTAGGCTCGGAAGATGGCGCCGTCCTGCCTTCGAACCTTGCGACTCTTGTGGTGCTTCTTGCGCAGCCCGCGATCCAGGATGTACTCGACTCGCTCGTTGCGGTTCCTTTCGACGGCCAGTTGATGGGCCGTGGGTGGCCGGGGCTTTCGGGCCACCACGCCCTCAGAGCCGTGGCGGGCGGGCGACGACCCTTCGAAGATCTGATACTTCAGCGGTAGTCCTCTCCGACCCGGGCCCCCGCCTCTTCCAAGGGCGCGGGGAGGCGGTGTAGATCTCGTGCTGTCCATGTCAGACTCGTGCTTAGAGGGTCTGATGCGAGGCAAGATGGCTGGACCGTCGTCGGTGAGATGAGCCCTCATCTTGCCCCGCTTCGTCTCCCTCTCGTTGAGATAGGCCTGGTCGGCTTCCAGGATCTTGGCGCGTGTCTTCTGCTTCTCCCGGCCAAACTCGATCTCCTCCTGCGTGTCGACGTTCTCCTTGGTCTTTTCCTCGTCCGTCATGAGCTCCAGCTCGGGAACGCCCTGGTTTGCAACGTCCAGGCCGTAGTCGACACCCGGGCCAAACGGGTTCTCGTCACAGCCCTCTTCGGTGAAGTCGGATTCAAGGTAGAACCACATGAGCCAGAGAAAAGCCCTGGCACGAGATGCGCTGGTGTACTTTGTCTTCATGATGAGGTCGTGAAACTCGTGCTCGTCCGGGAAGTGCAGTTCGGCAACCTTTTGAGCCCCGCCGCACATGACAAAGATGAGGTTCACGGGATTCGTACGGGGTGGGTCGTCGATTCTCTTGATCTTGTCCAGAGAGTTTGGCTCCTCCCTGTCTTCCGCTCCGCCCTTGAGAATCGACTTCAGTCTGGGTGCGTCCTGCAGCTGCTTGTAGGCGTGCGGGTCCTGATGCGCCTGCAGCGAGGGAATAGCGTGATACGTGCGCAGCTGGGCTCGCATTTCGGGGAAAACTGCAACAGAGTTAGATGTTGTAGAGGATACGCAAAAGCGCCATTACTCACAGTTTAGTGTAGTGTTCATCCTGCCGACGTTAACCAGAAGACAGACCATCGCCATGCCCTTGGCGGCCTCACGATCACTCAGCAGCTTGTCCCGAAGAACCTTACTCGTCTTGCTGCTTCGTGACATGGTGTCGATGTAGAGGTCTGCAAAATTCTGCTTCCCGAGGCCTTCGGGGTCGTACGAGTTGGTAAAGACCTTCTGCTCATTGTCGAAGACGGCCTTGAGAAAGTCGTACTGAATGTCCTCTCGCCAGAGCGGCTCGCCGTCCTCCTTTTTCAGATGTCTGATCTTGCCGATGTGTTGCTGGCCGGCAGAGTCCTTGTTGTGGGCACCTCTGCCCCTGCCGCGGGCGGGCCGCTCGCCGACTTCAGGCGTGTCCTCGGCCATCCGCGTGTCCTCGTCGTCGGACTGCACGCGGGAGACAAACGACTTGCCCTCGTTGGCAGCCGGCGAGCTCGGGGGCTCGATGTCCGACGTCGCCGCGACTGAGCTCGGCGAGGCGGCCATAGTGCCTGTGCGCGGACAGCGGGCGTGTCGGGGGGGAGCAGAAGTCGCGCGTGCGGGAGGGTGAGGCGATCGTGAGATTCGAGGCTGGGGATGACGCGGGCGATCAGTAGCGCATGACGGCGTGGACAAGGAGCGTTTTTGAGGTCAGGGAACGGTCTCGGGCGATGGAAAGCGCGGTCTGGCGATGCAGCCGGCGGAATTGGTGATGCGTTGCGTGGAAGGAAAGCAGAACGAAGGAGGTGGTGACGCTTCAAAAATGGCCCGGCTGAGGCGTTGGACAGGATGCGCCTCACCCTGTGCAGGGAGAATGAATGGAACCTGGAACCTTGGACCGATGGATGGCTCCAGCTCCGGCCACCACTCACTGGCGACTCGTGAGGCGCGTGAACGCTAACTACGGGTGGGCAGGCTCCCGGGCAGCTCGTCAGCGCCGGCGGGCGGCACTCAGGCGCTAGAACTTCGGCTGGCAGGGGCCTGCGGCGCTGCAGCAGGCCACCGTCCTCTCGGAGTGGCCCGTGCACGCCATTTCGGATCCCCTGCCACTGGCAGCCCAGGCTCGGTCCGTCGCCCAGCCCACCCCAAGGAGCCTCTTGGTGCATCGTGATTTGCTTCCTCCGCAACAGTCAACAAATCCCCGGCCCAAAGAGTCGTGTTCGCGGACGACGGCCATCTCGGCCACCACGACAGGTACTAACCCACAGCACACCGAAGAAAAGACGACCACGGATAGCAATTGCCTGCCTTTCCAGTACGCCGGCGACGCGACACGGCTTCACTTGGCCCGCCCTGGACAGACCAGCCGCGCTTCTGTGCCCGTCGCCTGGAACGAAGCATCAGCAGAGCTCCCTGAGCCTCCAAACACGCACAGCCCATACGCGGCAGGACTTCCCATCATGTCGACACCCGTCAAGTCGACGCCGGTCAAGGCGCTGCCCGACACAGACAGCCCGGGTACCTGGCGGCACCCGCGACTCAACGAGATCACGCGACGGCGCAACGCCACGACCTTTTCAGAAAAGCACCTGCGGCGGATAGGCTACAACATCGTAGCCCTGCTCGCCATGTGGTCTCTGCAACTGCTAACGAGGTTGAACGTCGACCCTCAGACGTGCGACTGCCCCCCTCCCTGGAAATGCAATCCAGCGTGCTGACTTGGCTGCAGTCTTCCCTACACCTTCCGCGCGTACCTCAGCTGGGCGTGGTTCGTGGCTCAACTCGTGCCCTGTATACAGATTGCCCTGGCATGCTTGCCTCTGTTCCGCACGCCCGACGACATTGGCGACATCCCACTCACCGCCGCCCAGCGGAAGCTGTTGGGCCTGCCCCCTTCCTCCGCGCCGCCGACCCCCGACGCCAAGTACAGTACGCCCCCGAGGTACTCTAGGACGCCATCGATCGCGGGATCCGTGGGGAGCAGAGCTAGCTACGCGAGCTCCCCCTTGTCTGGCAAGGGCTCGGCCGGCGGATCTCCTTCCCCATACAACGCAAGCGCTAGCCCGCTGCTGCAAAAGAGCGTAAGCGGGCTCGTCAACGGACGGAGGTCGTCTTTTGGGTCGACGAGCCCGTTTGGAGCCAGCTCCTCGACCAACTTGTTCAACGACTCGGCCTCGCCCAGTTCACCCAGCCCGTCCGGAGGTAAGCGGACGAGCGTGGGGCTGAACAGCAAGTGGCTCTACGAGAGGGGACGGCGGTCGTCTGGGAATGCATGGCTTCACTGAGGAGACTTTCATATTGGAGCCAAACATTGCAAGGAGTTGGATACGGCAAAGGGAATGACAGAGGGAGGTGCACATAGGCTCCAAGAGAGCGGGCTTTCGCGCAGAGAATAATACCTGGTATATAGGCGTTACGGTTAATTTGCATCCGGTGGAACGCGAAAGTGGTCATGCCGTGCACGGAGGTCAGAGCGCTGCTTGTGGTGCCGCGCGCTCCTTGTCAACCCTGCTGAGCGATGATGGATGTGTGAGCGAACAGCTTGTCCAGAACGGTGACCTCGCCCGCCGAAGTTCAAGCCATTAATTAGGCCATCGCGGCAAAAATATGAAGCTCAAATGTCTCCTACGAGTACGGGCTACGCCGCACGAGACGGGCAAAAAAGAAAATTCCACTTGCGTGAACCGGGACTCGAACCCGGGTCACATGCTTGGGAAGCATGTATGCTAACCTCTACACTATTCACGCGCTGGTGATGTAATCTGCCGCCTATTTGGGCTTATATGGGTGGATGCGATGCAGAGGTCCACCTCGAAACAACAGGGCCCTCCGTCATGCAAATGGGGCCCGTGAGCAAGAAGGGGCGAAGGGGAAGAGGTTGGATTGAATGCGTGAGAATGATACACTAGGCTGGGAGGCGCAAGTGCATCGTGACGATGGCGGTCGCGGTTCGGGCAGAGTTTGCACTGAGAAGCGCCGCTCAACTTGACTCGGGGCGCTTCACGGCAACGACGGGGACGTCGAAGTCAAGGCTTCGCATAGCGGCGTCTTTTCTTCTGCTTGAGCTCATGGGCTCTTGTCAGAGGAGAATACAGCCCGCGGAGCAGCGAAGACGAGCCCTCCTCTGCACCACAACCCGGGGTCGCATCTTGAAATGTCAAAGTCACTGTTCCAAGATCGGCAGCCTTTGGTATCTGAAATATTGAAGAGGCGACCGGGACCCACCAAGAAACGCCCAACCGCCCCACAGCCGCTAAGAGCGTAGCTCCCAGCAGACCGACCCGAGTCCAACCCCTCCATCAGACGTCGTCCAGCTACTGCCCTGCACACACAGCTCCGTCTCTCGTTTGACAGCATCCCGGCCACCGCCTCGGCCACCCGCCCGCAGCAGCAGCAGCAGCAACCATGGCGAGCAAGGTCGACCGGATCGTGGCGCGGCTGCAGGAGAAGATCGCCGACGGCGACTTCTACGAGGCCCAGCAGCAGACGCGCGTCGCCGCATCGCGCTACATCAAGACGAGCAACTGGCCCGCCGCCATCGACATCCTCGCGAGCGTCGCGCAGGCCCTGCTGCGCGCCGGCCAGGGCGGCAGCGGCGGCGATCTGTGCGTCATGCTCGTCGACGTCTACCGCCAGGCCGAGCTCAAGCCCGACGCCGCCGCAAAGGGCCGCCTGCTGACGTGCCTGCGCCTCTTCGAGGCCGGCGAGCCGACGCGCAAGAAGTTTGTCGGCGAGATGATTGGGTACGTACGCCACCGTCCAGCAGGGGACGAGAGTATGAGAGACGGAGGAGCAGGAGACGCATTGGGGGCGGGATGGAATATGCTGACAACGAGGCGCTTCGACGGGCAGATGGTCGGCCAAGTTTGGAGAGTACCCCGCGGGCGACCCGGAGCTTCACCACGTCGCGGGTTCGATATACGCAGAGGAGCACGACACATACGAGGCGGAACGGCACTTGTTGCTTGGCACCAAGGACTCGCCCGAGGTGCTGCTCAAGATGGAGTATGCTTGGTACAAGGAGGGCGACGCCCACATGGCGCCGCACTTTGCCGCGCGCGCCATCCTCCCCTACCTGCTGGTGGGCAACGTGCGCGCCGCCAACACGTGCTATCGGCTCTTCACGAGTGCCCTCAGCAGCGACAGCCCCAACCTCGGCGTCCAGGACGTGGCGAGCGCGAGCTGCGACGTCCGCGTCTTCCCCAGCCTGCCCCTCCTCAACTTCCTCGGCCTGCTGCTGCTGGCCATCCAGCGCGGCGCCCCCGAGGTGTACAAGGGCCTCGTGTCCAAGTACGCGACGCAGGTCAACGAGGCCGAGGTCTGGGCCGAGCCCCTCGAGATGATTGCCGAGATGTACTTTGGCATCCAGAAGCCGCGCCAGAGCAACCCCCTCATGGACATGATGAGCGGCTTCTTCGGCGGCGGCGGCGGCGGCGGCGGCGGCGCGCCGCAGCAGCCCCAGAGGCGGGTGCTGAGGGGCATGGATGCGCCCGCGCCAGCGGGGTTGGACTGATGTCGATATATGAGATATGCATGCATGTAAAACATAGAGCAAAATACACGCAGCGTGTGCTTCGTAAATGGAGCTTGGGGTGCCGCCGTCTCCGGAGATTGTAAGCCCGTCGTGGGAGTTGGTGAAACTGCTCAACCGCGAGCCGGCTCCTCTGGCTCGAACATCCAGTTGTCGTCGGCAAGGGCGCTGACCTTGGCGCGGAGGTCTGCGCGGACGGCCTCGATGAGCTCTGGCACCGACGTCAGCAAAGGACGAAGTCGACGGAGGCGAAGGGCAGCCTACCTTCCGGCTGATCAGGGACGGAACTGTGATTCACAGAGTGATGCCTCACCGCGTCCGCCAGGCGTTGTCTCTCCTCTGCACGAACAGTCATTCAGTCAGTCAGCCGGCCCGTCACCAACATCCAACACGGTCCACACGTGTGGGAGCTCAGACGCACTCTCAGCCTCCTGCCTGTCCTCGGCCTGCTCGTCGTGGTCCTCGAGAACGGGCGTCGGCGGGTCGCCGAGCTCAATCTCGCCCTGCTGGTTGCGCACGACAATCTCCGACGTGTCGGACAGGACGTCGACGTCGGCGCCGCCCAGGCGCAGCGTCTCGGCGGATGAGGACCCGGTGCCGCCGGTGACGGTGCCGGTACCTGCGCCCGCACCGCTCGTACCCGCGCCGGCGCCGGCGCTCGCTCCCGTGGGCCGGCGCGTGAGCTGGCTGCGCAGCAGGTTGTTGTTGTGGTGCATGGAGGCCATGGCGGCGGCCGCGGCGGACTTGACGGCGCCGCGCGCGGCTCGAGGTGCGCCGCCGAGCTCGGGACGGCGGGGGCGCTCGCTCATGGTGCAGGGTCTGGGGAAGTAGTGGGCTACTGTTGAACGATGGCTGTGGCGCGCGGATAGAGAAGGCGTGAGATAGATGGGCGAAGCTATGCGCAAGGCGTGGATGTGGTCATGGCATGTTTCCTTTGAGCTGATGGAGGGGTCGGCTAGGTCCTTCGGCGTTGGCGGGGCGCATGCGACTCAAATCGGACGGTCCTGCACTACCAGCCGACCCCGAATACGGCAGCAAACGACATTCCACATGCACAGCACGGCCATATATCCGCCGCGCAATGGTAGTATTGCCATAATTAAGCCATACCGTAGCGTGGGCAGCAGTTCTCGCACGATAGACGGGGCGGCAGTGCAGTGTCACGCGCGCGTTGGTCAGGGCCATTGAAACATGGGAAGCTTGCTATGAAACCAATCTCGACGCCAAACATCCGACAAATGCAGGCAGTCTTGTGCCGCTCATTGTACACGTCCAGTCCATTCTCTGGTACACCTCGTGGTCCGACTCTGCGACTTCTCGACCATGGCCCGATTCGATCGTGACACCTTCGCTGTCCGCTTCTTCGCCGCCATGCATCTTATATCGATAGGTTGTAGGAATACTCGTCCTCCATATTCTGGCTTATCCAAAGGACCACCGAGCTGCTTTCGTCAGCACCTGTTCGTGTTAGGGATATCGAGCGCCAGACATACCTGAACCCAACGAGGGCGTTGCTGACGATATTCTCGATGCCCATGCCCAGCGCCGGCATCTCCACGCCGGGGACGACAAACTTGAGGACGAAGACGGTCACGCCGCCCGCCATGCCGCCGGCGAGGGCCGCAAAGCCGAGGAAGAGAACGACGCGGGCCTTCCATGCGACGCCGGAGCCGCTGTAGCTGAAGGAGTCGGCGCTGAGGCGTTGCTTCTCGACCGAGTTGATGATGAGCATGCCCAAGCTCGAGAAGACGAGGGGCAGCCAGTCGACGAATTTGACGTGTATGCTGGAGCCGTTGCGGGGGGATTTGGACCAGACGGCCGAGTCGAGCATGACGTAGAAGGCGAGCGAGTACTGTCGCGGTGTAAGCATGGGCGGATCGCGGTTGAGCTGGGAGTGCACGGGGGGAGGCTGCTGCGACAGGTACGGTGCCAAGACGACATCATATCATATGGACGGAGCTCGGGAGGAGGGGGGATCATTCCGACGTACCAGAGCTCCGGCGGCATAGACGCCGGAATTGCGCGCCCAGATGCTGTTCAGCCACTCGGGCTTCCTAAACTTCCAAAGGCGCTCCTCCTCCATGCTGGGCTGACGTTTGGATGCGTACGGGATGGTCGAGCGGATGGTAGGAAACGACCGAGGGCGGTGCGCGGCGCTGCGGCGGCGTGCAGGTTGTCGATGGAGCGATCGGACGTAGGTCGGGATGGTGGTGGTGGTGATGCTCCCGCAAGCGCCTAGAGGCTGGAGGATGACGACTCACGAGTGCTCAGGCGCTGACGGGGCGGCTGGGTGGAGGTGGAGCGGGCGCGTCACGTGCCCCCGCGCGCCGAGCAGCTGCCAGCGGAATCCACTGCCCACGGACTGAACCGGACGGGGGTCGTCAGACTCGCAGGCGCTGCGGGCCTTCCATTGTGGGTGGCGGGGGCTTTGCCAGCCACACACCGCACCGCCGCCCGTTGGCATTCTACTTTGGAGTGAACCACGACCGCCGCCACGGCCTACCGGGCTCAAGGGAAGCCCAGTCGCACGAGCAAAGTTATTATTTCGTCCGTCCCACAAACGACGCAAGGTACCTGCCTTAGGCCTCCCGCTCCCGACAGACTTCGAGCACGCGTTCGAGATGATGATGGCTGGACCCTGAAATGGTCGAGGGTGACACGGCTTGCTCGGGCCCGTTAACGTGGGGACCGGGGGCTGGCTGTGAGCCTGTGAGAGTGTCGCCGCAGCTGCCACGCATGCTCGTACATTGATGAACTGCACCTATTGACAACGACGTCGGCTTGCATGTGCTTTCGAGGGGCGGCGGCCCAGATGTCGCGGGGCCGACATGGCATTCCTCGCGCGCACGATGCGGTCTGCAAGGCGGCGATGCTGCCGGGTTAGGTGATTGACGTCAAGGAGCATTCCTGGCACGTCGCATCGCATCGCAGCAACACGACGGGCCGGCGCGCTGGTCGTCGTGTTATTTGTTGACGCCGAATAGCCGGGCGGAGCTACCTTGGCACAATGGCAGAAGCTCGTTGACTGGTAGCTAACTCCTCGCGCTGGCCGTGGTCCATATGTATATCGACGACATCGCGGCGAGTCTGTAGCTCTGAAAGGTGTGGCCATTGCGCGGGCATTCGCTGCGAAACGACGTGTTGGCAGCCAACCCACCCTCACTGAGACATGCCATTAATAGGTAGTCCATCTGATCGCCCACGCACATTGTCCCAACAAATGACAGGCAGAACCGTCGTCTCAAAAGGAACCCAGGCCTGCCAGCCTGTTCTGCATCCGCCGACGCCGGGGTCAGCAACAGGTCTCACTTCACTGTGAGGTGGCTGTAAAGTTTGTCCCCAGCAGCCAGGAGCCACCGACGAGACCACTGAGGTGTGCGTGCGGCAGCGCCCGCGCCGCCTGAGGTGCGAGGGCTGTTAGGTTCCAGTTCAGGTCAGGTCGGGTCCACGGGTCCCCCCAAGGGCTCGTACTCGGGAGAGGTCAGCACCTGGACTGGGCGGCGCCTCACACCCACCCGCTCGACACCAGGGCGCCTGAGCCCGTATTGCCTCTAGCGCCTGCTCGCCCCTGAACCGGCGCGAGTTAATGCGCCCTCGACGTTGTTAGCGCGGGGGGCGCCCCCGTTGGCGCTTGTGCAGGACGCAGGTCGCAGCAGCTGGAGCTCGCTGCTGCAGCACGCCTCACAGCACCTTCCATCGCCCTGGACCTGGAGGAGCGCGTCCACAGGTTGCTGGAGTGCCAGTGGCAGGGCCCCGACAGGACAAAGAATCGTTCCCGTCCATGCTGATTTTTCTGCGTGGCCGCAAGGGCGTCGCGGAAGTTAGGGGCCGCTTCGCCCTCCGCCCGTCGAGCCCAAGCCGTGCCAACGCCTGCGCCACCCCATCCACGCCCGCCGTTGGGCTCCATGCTCTCAGCGCTCCTTCACCACTGCGCAGTGCGCACCCCCCCAGCCGCCCGTCTCGTCCCGCCCGTCGCGACAAATTGCTTTCTTCTCCCCCCATCATCGCTCCCCCGTTGCCAGCCATGTCTTCGCTCGGCCTGTAGCGCCCGTCAACCAGCTCCCGGCCGCATTCTTTCTTTTTTGCATCTGCATTACCTCTTATAATTCTCTCGTTCACCCCGTCTCCCGCTTAGCCGTCGTCGTCGACGTTGCCGCCGCCGCCGAGTCCGCCATCCTCGATCGCCTCGTGCAAGCCGAGTCCGCCATCCCTTTTGCACGTCCGACCCGCGGCTCCTACCCTGCGGATTCGACCTCGACTGCTCGAAGCGGCTCGACGCGACCAAGCCACCCCGAGAATCATCTCTTCACCCTCCGAGAGCATCTCTTCTAAGCGCCAGCGACACGTCTCCAGCGAACATGAGACCGACAAAGTATCTCCCGGGGCCCTCGCTCCTGCTGACGACGCTGGGCTCCCTCTCTCTTCTCGCGGCCCCCGTCCTTGGCCAGAACGACAAGTCGTCAGCCAACGACAATAAATCGACACCACCCGCCGACAACAAGCCGACGCCGACCCCTACTCCCAGCGCCAAGTCGACTCCCTCTGCCACGCCCAAGGAGTCGCCTACATCAAACAAGTCGACGCCCTCCGCCAAGTCTACCCCTTCCGCCACCGACGAAAAACAGTCCTCCAGCGACAGGATCAGCATCACCAACACGGGCTCCATCGTCACTTCAGACCCTACGGGCCAGCCCACCATCACTGGCGGCGCGCAGCAGACCACAGGCGATGAGCTCACCGGCTTCCCGACGCTGACGGGAGGAGGCGGCATCCCTACGTATCCCGCCCCGTCCGTCCCGCCGACCAAGAACGCCCCCTTCATGCAGCAGTCGAGCATGCCCGATGGCAGTGTCTTCATCATCGTCGGATCTATCCTCGGCGCGTTTGGAGTTGCGATCCTGCTGTGGCGCGGCATTGTCAGCCTCCTCCTTCACCGCTCCGTCGAACGCGCCGCAAAGGCCCAGCATGACGCCAACGCCAAGGCTGGATTCCCGGCGCCTCCCGCCCCCTTCTACAAGTACACCGATCAGGGATCGACAATGTCGCTGGGTGGAGGCGCAGGTGCCGCTGCTGGGCGCGGTGTTCGACGAACCAACCGCGGACCCGTTCCTTCGTCGACGCCGAGCCACTCGAACCTGTTCTTCTCTCCCACTGCGGCCAACAACGGCGGCGCAGGGAATCGCGGCTCTGCTTTCCTCCCGTCTGGCTTCTACGCGTCCAATTCTCCGAATGCTCCTCCCAACCAGACCAATAGTATCAGCCTGAACAACCTTCGGCCCGACTCTCGTGGCCACTACGCCAATGTCTCCCGGAACACGCTCGGCCCCTCGCCTCCCGACTCGCCTCAGTATGCGCCGCGGAGGGACATCAGCGGCATGAGCACCAGCTCCGTCAACCTCAGCACCCCACCTCCTGGCGGGCAGCGAGCTCCCAGCGCGTATCTCGAGGACCTCCTGGCCGACGACCCCAACGCCTTCCCGCCGCCTCAGATGCCACCCTCGAGAAACTCGGTGGGCGGAGGGAGAACGAACAGCCCCTTGAGCCGATTTTGAAGGACGTCATCTTTGCGGGACGTGTCAACGAATCAGACTTCATATCGGCGTTTTTCTTGGGGCGCGTTTTTGTTTTCGCGGCATCACGCGGGCCATCACAACGGGCGTTTATGGATTGGATCTGCTTCTTCACATTTGCCAAACAAATTTACAGCCGGAAATCTTGACTCTGCATCATCACTTAATGCCCGACGAGGCGTCCGCGTGTGAACAGAGCGAGGCCAGCGCTAGGGTGACATACGGGAGCGAGGCAGGAGGAATCCGAGGCAATAGGGGACATATTGCAGTCCGGAGGACGGGAGGACAAGCTGTACGACTTTTGTCGCGTGGCGGAACACACCCTGCATGAGGATTTTAGATGGCGGGAGTCGGCCGGCATGTGCATGCGTCGCGTATCATGGGATTTTTTCGGGCCCTGCCTTGTTACGCTCATTCACACCCCGTACATACATACGTATCGTTTTGGCAGCCACCATCAATTGTCAATATTTGTCGCAACGTGGAATCTATACTTTGTTGCGTAGTGGCTTCGTCGCACAGTGAAGACGGGAGGCCGCCGTTGTGAATTCGGTCTCGACTCTCCAGCTCCCGGTCCGCCCGGAAGTCGCCCCATCATGCCATGAAAAGCACTTAAATTTGCCGCTGGCTGCTCAGTTAATGCCGAGTCCAGAGTGGGCTATGCGATGCTAATGTGATATCCAACAAACATCAAGGCTATACGTATATGCGAACCCGCCTCGGCAATGCGAGCGGCATGCCATCCAGACACTTCATCGTATGATGACTCCCCCCTGCGACGTCTGCAAGACTCCTCCTCTAAATGCAGGCCACCACAGTATTACAACAAATCTTGCCAGATTTGCAAATTTTGCAAAGAGAAAGAAGTCGTTTGTTCCAATCAGCGCGCGCCGCCGCTGCTTGGCCCCGCGGCGGCCGTCTCCAGCTCCAGGATGCCCTCCCTCGCGCCCTGGATGTCCTCGGCCCGGATGCCGCTCCTGTCGCACATGCCCCTGAAGATGCCGCCCTTTTCCCACAGTGCTGCGGGGGTGTCCAGCTCGGCGATCTGGCCCGCATCCATGACGCAGATGCGATCGTACCCGATGATGGTGCGCAGCCTGTGGGCGATGCACAGCAGCGTCTTGCCGCGGAAGCCTGTGGCCATGGTGCGCTGGATCTTGTCATCCGTCTCCATGTCGACGCTCGATGTCGCCTCGTCGCAGACGATGATTTGCGAGCCGCGTACCAGGGCACGGGCGAGCGCCATGAGCTGCCGCTGTCCGAGGGAGAAGTTGAGACCGTCCTCCTCGACGACCGAGTCGAGGTGGATCCGCGAAGGGTCAGTCTTGCGATCCTCGAATGAGGCGTCCGCAGGGATCAAGTCTGCCTGTCGCAGGGCGGACCAGAGCTCCAGGTCGGTGTGCTCACTGAAAGGGTCAAGGTTGCTTCGAACGGTGCCGTGGAAAAGGGTCGGGTCCTGGGGGATGATAGCAAGGCGAGAGCGCAGATCGTACAGCCCAATGGTGGAGATATTGACACCATCGATGGTGATAGATCCAGAAGATATCTCAACGAGACGGAAAAGCGTGCTCATGATGGAGCTCTTTCCAGCGCCCGTCCGACCCACAATGCCGATGCGCTCGCCACCTCGGACGTGCATGGATAGGCCCTGAAGAACCAGTGGCAAGTTGTCACGGTACCGCATCTCCACGTTGTCGAACACGATCTCACCCTTCTCGGGCCACGTCTCTCGCACCTCGACTGTATGCAATGGGGCCTCCTCTTCAAGATGGCTACCGTAGTACCGGAGGCGCTCAACCGCATTCATGCCGTTTTCCACCTCGGCGAGTTGTCGAATAGAAAACTGCAGCATCTGTACGATTGCAAGGATATAACTGAGAACCAGGCCGCCGATAGACGGATTGACGCTGAAGCGAGACGTGACAACTAGGATGCCAACCGTGAAGACGAGAGCGTTGCCAATCATGTCGAGACGAATGGAGAGCCATCGCTGATTTGAGAAAGTAAGATAGTACGCCCCGTTCATCTCATCAATCGCAGCCCGTAGCTCGCCAACAAAGCGTGGCTTCAGGTCGTAGGCGCGAATGGACGCGACTCCGCTGAGACCTTCACCGAACTTGGCGAAGACGTGAGATCGCAGAACGGACTCAAACCTCTTCACTTCACGCGCCGATGCTCTGTAGTAGGAGGCAGCGAGGATGAAGAGGCAATATAGCGGCACCAGCGCAATAGCGAACCAGTGGAAATAGGCGATGATGAGCGCGAACACTGCGGTCACCATGGCCAATGTGAAGAAATACATTCGGATGGCGTCTGTGAGGTTGTTGTCCATGACATCAACGTCGCGCGAGAAGCGATTCGTAATGCGTCCGAGAGGAGTGGTATCGAAAAAAGACATCGGAGCTCGAAGAACGCGAGTAACGGCTTCGCGAAGCATGACTTTGGAAGCGTTGGTTCCCAAGACAGAGAGCAGGACGGAGAAGAGGAACATGAGAATGGCCTGCAAGGCTCCAAGGCCTGCATAGATGCCAATGTACTGTCCAGTCGAGAGGCCAAACTTGTCAGAAGTCCAGTATGAGAGCCAAAGACTTGTCATGATGTTCGCCCCTTGCGAGAGGATCAAGATGAAGATGACCAGAGGGGCGTTGAGCAATGATCCCGAGGCTCGCACGTAGGCGCCATAGACGGACCACGGCACGCTTGCTTCCGCTTTTTCCTCTTGCTGCATCAACGCAGCCCCCTTCTTGTTCTTTTTGTTTTTCTTGCGCTCTGCTTCGGCGTCCACGACAGGGGTGTCTTGTTTCTCGGCACGCTCCTCCTGCTCTTCGACAGCAGTAGTCTCCATAAGGGTCCGGAAGCCGCCGTGGTCGCGCATGAGATTGTCAAAAGTATCAACAGCTTGGATTTTGCCAGCCTCCATCCAGACAATGCGGTCGCAGCGGGAAAGCACCCAAAGCTGGTGAGTAGCAAGAATCCGGCATTTGTCCTTGAGTAGTCCCAGGATCGCGTTGTCAAAGATATGTCGTCCAACGTGAGCATCCACAGCACTGAGAGGGTCGTCCATCAGAACAACGTCGGCGTCGAAATAGATGGCTCGGGCGATATTGAGTCGCTGTTTTTGGCCTCCCGAGATGGTGATGCCGCGCTCTCCAATCTCGGTCTGGTCCCCATTCGGCAACATATCCAAGTCAGCTTGGAGGGCGCATCTGCATTCTGTCAGTGGAGGCCAATATCAATAGTTGCATGTAGTCTCTTACGCTTGGATGACTTCTCTGTACCAGTCCCGGTCCATTTCCTTACCAAAAGTGATGTTGTTTTGTAATGATGAGTTTTGAATCCAGGCGTACTGGGGGCAAAAGGCTCTCGACGCGCCGAACACGACATCGCCGCTTGTCTTGCGCATATCGCCTGCCAGGGCAGCGAGCAGCGAGCTCTTGCCGCTACCAACCGTGCCGATGACGGCAATCAGCTCGTTGCGCCCCGCGCTGAGGTTGAGATCATGCAACTTGAATGGCTCTCGCTCTTCCACCAAGGTGCTCGCCGTATCCTCTCCTGATGAGGCGGGTCGAGGACCTTCTTGTGACTTGCCCGGCTTACCGGCTGCCGTCTTTTTGTCCTTGCCCGATACGGTGCCCTTGTCCGGGTCCTGAGTCGGGGTTCTTTCCCAGGTGAATGAAGCATCGTGCAACTCGACTGCACTGGGGCCGTCTGGCCGATGAATCACATCCTCCTCTTGCTCCTCCTCCATGAGGAACTCTTCGATCCTCTTCAGGGACGACCATGCATCGGTTACCTGGCCAAGAACAAGAGGCAGCAGATTGAGAGGAATGCGAAGGCCGTTGAACAGTGCCAAGGACGAGAAGACCTGAGCTGGCGCAAGGTCGTGGTTCGACAGGGAATAGGCAATGAACGAAAGCATCGAGGCGAAGATAGGCAACGACATGCTGACGGCATTGATCGCATTTCGAATCGCCAGCAGAATCTGGATAGCATGGATTTCCTTGGACCGGAATTCGCCCAGGCGGCCGATGAAAGCCTTCTCCCAGCCGAAGTATTTGACGAAACGGACTGATTGCAGGATTTCTTGGGTGAGAGAGACACGCTGATCGGTGATCTTGTTAATACTCTTGCGGCGTCGGAATAAACTTCGAATCGCGCGCGTCAAGGCAGGTACGCCGATAACCAGCAATCCAAAACCAGCGAGGGCGCTGTACGTCAAGTTGATGAGGAGGAGGACCAGAGTGATCAGGCAGGCAATTGGCGATGTCCAAATCATGTGGAAAAGGGCAGAGGCTTGATCAACGCGGTAGGTATCGACACTCATGAGGTTGACGATGCGGCCATTAGCCCAGCCAATACCATCCTGCGGGTTTTTGCTTTTCTTTTCCTTCTTGTCCTTCTTGCTTTTCTTGTTCTTAGATTTGCCAGTGTTCGGCGAAGAATCTGGGACCTCGTCCTCTTTGTCTTTCTCGTCCACGTCGTCCGTTTCGGGCATGAGTGTTTCGCGGGCGCCACCGGCTTTGGCCCGACCTGAGATGACCATGGCCTTCTCGTAGATCATTCCGATAAGAACGCCGCGACTTTGGCCACCAAGCATCATTCCGCGATAGATGAAGTGGCTGATGCAGAAGCTTTGTATGACCTGCATGCAGGTAATGCCAATTACGAGCCCGATGCCATGACCGATGGGCGGAGCGGGCCCGTCAGAGACGTGGGCGATGTAGGCGTCTGTGGCGAACTGAATGAGGAATCGCAGGGTGAATGGCGAAATGACCTGCAGGACGGTGCCCAGAACGGCACAGAAGCCACCGAGCCAAAATTCGAAGCGAAAGCTCTCATGCAGGGCCCAGAAGAGAGGGTTGCTCTGGCCATTCTTGACGCGACGCTGGAAAGCTTCTTTGACGCTGACGGTCAAGGGCTCGACGGCGCGGTTAGGGTTGACAGTCCAGATGTCCCCTTGTTCTAGCTGGCGCTTATACCCCGTCTATCATGAAATAAGCAGCCACTCAGCGACAATGCCGTCAAAGGAACGCGACCGATTGGCAGCAAGAAGACGGGAGCCAGAAGCCCCGGACGATTTGTAGATCGCACTTACCGCCATTAATGGTGTCATCCACTGAAATGTCAACTTGCTGAGAAAGCTGGCCTCGTACTCGCGCGATGCGATGCGCTCATCGGGGACTTTGGGGATGCCGCCCCAGCGCAGCGGGTTCATCTTCTTGTACCACGGCTTGTGAAGGTTCTGAGCGGCAGCCGTTGTGGCCGCCGTGGCGGCGCTTGCATCGGTTGCATAACTCTTGGTCAACTTGAGGTTGGTGGGTTGGGGCTGGTCCTTGCTGCCCTTTGAAGCCTTTTCGATTTCATCGCCATCGTCGCCTTTGGCTCCAGCCCCGGCTTCTGATGGAGTCTCCGTCTCGAGAGGCGGTTGCGGGCTGTCGTTGGAGATGGTGGGCTGCAAGGCGGCGGCGAGGGCGTCTGGCGCCTTGAGCTCGAGGTTCGCCTTCTCAGGGGGCTCCGCCATGGTCGCCGAGTGGCCTGGCCCTTGCGACGAGGCTGATTCTCGGGACAACGAACGGACGGCAGGCTCGCAGGATCGGGTCTGTCACTGACGTTGAGACGGCAAAAGAGGATGGGGCCCGCGCTGCTATTATAGCAGCCGCGAAAGCAGCACACGCAGCATGTAAGTTACGGAGCCGAGGGGTGTGGTGGTGTGCTTGTCCAGTAGCGCCAAAACTGTGGAGAGGCGGCGGCCGGCGGTCGATGGATGAATGCGCCAAAGAATGGGCTCTGGGGCGGTATCAAGACGACGGCATCGAGGGTGATTTTTGGGATGTGCGCACCGGTCGGGCAAGGGAGGGAGTGACGGGAGAAGAAAATATTGATTCGAGGTTGTGAGGAGCTCGCCGGTTCCGATGCAAAATGCAACTCGCAACTGCTCAGGCAAGTACTCGTTCGAACCAGTTGCTCCTTCCCGGGCCGTCGGGGCAGACGAGCAACGCAGCCTTTTTCAGTTGGGCGACTTGGTCGGGGCTCCGAATCGACCCAGGACTTTGCACACCCAATCCCGCCCCTCCATCCACCAACTCCAGCGAGGACATCGGCGGGGCACACACCAGCCAGGCATGCCAGGCCGGCCAGGGTTGCGGGCTGCCATGCCGGCGCTGCAGGGGCTAGCACGAGGCAAGCAGGTCTGTGGGCGGTCTGTGGCGCCCGATGGAGCGCTGGACCCTCGGTCGCCGGCTACCAAACATGTCCGAGTGCCACTGAGGCCGTCTGCATCAACTCTCCCGCGCACACCTTTGTTCGATGGCTAATGAAGCGCAAGCCATTACAGAACTTGCCATTTCGTCACAGCCCCAGTGGCTCCCGGACCGGAGGCAGCGCTGCAACGTAGCCGTCGCGGTGGTGGATGCCCTTCTTGTGGGTGGCACAAGGAGAGCAACCCGGTCCCCGAAGCAATCATCATGCGTTCGTTCATGACAGCTCAGAGCCCACATCGCAGGACAAGGCACCAACAACAAACGCGGAGGTTCAGCTCCAAGCTCGAAGCCAAGCGGACTTTGTTCCCACAGCCAACAGCGGCAACTGCGGATGTCGTACCCGCCCCGACTCGGGGGTGTCCATCTCGCTCGCGCTGCTTAGAAAGCAAACGAGCGCCGGGCGCGCGCGCGCGGCGCCACGGGCCAGTCCACCTGCACATCGGAGGGCATTTCGACTTTAGCGACCGACCCAGTGGCGTTCTCGGGCTGCAAGAACCACCTGCATAGTTATGTACGGACCGGGATTTGGGACCAACGGCACACGCGGCAACGGGATTCAACGCATGGGTCATGATTCATCAAACGAACTCCGGATTTACATATGTGGCTTACCTGCCTGTCTCGGCCGTCGGCTGCATTGTGAACCCTCGGCGGCCGCTGTGCACCGGTATCTGTGACGCTCTCCTGCTGGTGCTCACTCCGGCAGATCAGGACTGGCTGAGTCTGCTCTCGCAAGTCATAATGATGAATGACCATTTTACTGTGCTCGAGAGCGCAAGATGCACCCAACGGTGACCACCGTCCCCAATGCCCGTCCAGGACGCATCCTAGCGTCGAATGGCTTGCCGGATCGGAGCCGAGCGTGGGGCCAATACGGAGTACTGGCAGCGGAGATAGCGCCTGGATTTAACTGCGAGTTTCGCGAGCATCACGTGCGCCGTCACGGTCTGGTTCGTCGTGACTAACGTGGCACTGGCTGGTTGCTGGGTGCGAACTACCTACTTCGTAGCTCTCGGGGAATTGACTGGACTTGCCCCGCTGCTATCGATAACAGCTTGGAAATTCTCGGAAGCTCCTCCGCCAACATTTGGGTCAACCTCAAACCCTGTCCATGTCCGCAAAGCGTCACCATGGCAGCCGATGACGTTTCTTCTGTCGCCGTGCCCGGCCAGGTCATCGGGCCCGTAACCAAGTATGCCTCGGGCCCGGGCACGCACATCCACGACGGCAATGTGGTGTCGTCGCTCATGGGCACAGTCACAATCACGCCTCCAGCAAAGGCGCCCGGCCCCGCGAAGCGCCTGAACAAGATCACCGCCGCCGACCCCGAGGAGCTGGCAACCGTTTCCGTCGCGCGGCACGGTAAGAAACGCGAGATCTTGCCTGATGTGGGCAATGTGGTGCTGGCGCGGGTGGTGCGCCTGATGCCCAAGCAGGCCATCGTCGTGATCCAGCAGGTGGGCGACACGGTGCTGCAGACGGAGTGGCAGGGCGTGATTCGCGTGCAGGATGTGCGCGCGACGGAGAAGGACAAGGTCAAGATCTATGAGTCTTTCAAACCCGGCGATATTGTGCGGGCATCGGTGGTGAGTACCTGCCGGCCCTGTGTCGACATTCGAATACTAACTCGTCTGAACCAGATATCGCTGGGCGACCAAGCCAACTACTACCTCTCCACAGCGTCCAACGAACTGGGTGTCATCATGGCGACGAGCGAGGCCGGCAACGACATGGTTCCCGTCAGTTGGAAAGAGTACAAGGACCCTGAGACGGGAGCCAGCGAGCTGAGAAAGGTCGCCAAGCCGAGCTGAGAACCCGACCCGACTTTGAAAGCACGAGTTAACGAACACGGAGCCGCGCGTCCATGCACGTCGTATTCATCGGCTGATGAGAGGCAGAAGAGAATGCCGCGAAACAAGCTCGGGAACCGACTACAGCGGCATTGTACACATTGTGCGTTGCGTTGCGATGATGTCGCGCATCTATATGAGAGCGATGAAGCGGGACGGCAACGCACATCAGTTGCATCGGGTACGAGCACGTGCAAGGCGCGCAGGCTGCCACAGGCGTTGCTCCAGGCGCGGCGCAGCGCAGCTCGGCCCCCGTTGCCTGTTACCCCAAGGGCAAGGGAGATCGCCGCAAGGGGGACTGCAGGTTGGGCCCGCAACGCATGCCATAGCGCACACTTGTCTTTGATGCAATATATACCATGATACCCTCGCCTGCGGGTCTTCGACACTGGTGGGCGGGCCAGAAGTCACTGCACACTGCTGAGACGAGCCGCACGTTGGACCAGATGGTGAAACGGATCGAAACAGTAAATATCGCCGTCTCCACCAGCAATGCACCGTCCGCTCATCCAAGTGGCGTGCCCCTGCGCGCCGAGCCTGTCGTTCTGCGTCTTCACACGTGTGCATATCCGGGGCTGAAACGTATAGAGTGCATACATAAAACCCATCCGTGTGCTTGATCCCACGGCGCTTTCCACTGCGTAGGACGAGACGGAGGTCATGGGGCCTGCAGGTATTTTTTATTTCCTTTCGTATTTTTTTGATGACAGTTTAATTGCGTCTCCTCTCGTGTGTCTCGGTCCATTCTTGGGGCCAGCAGAGCAGTCACATGCATTCCATGCGCTCGACGTCGGCGCTTCCGCCCAGGGAGGGCGGGCATCCGGGCGGGCATCCAGGGCATCCCCAGAGGCGTGGGCGGCCCAGTGAATAGAGTCCAGCAAGGGCCCAGGGGCGGCTGGGATTTCCAGCGTGAGGGAGCCACGGGATCGACCCGCAGCGGCTGCAGCGCCCCACGCACTCACTGGTCTCCCAAGCCTCCCTAGGTAGTCGTGGGCAAGTGGGCGGGCAGTGAGTGGGCTCCATCGTTTCCTTCCATTCGGGTTTGTTTGTGCCTGACACGGGGGGGCCATGGGGCGTCCAATCCAGCTGTGCCAGCCTTCCCGTCCTGGCCTGCCACACCTCACTGGGAAGCAACCTAATACCCACCTGACGCCTGACGTGCCGGCGGGTGGGTTGGGTTCCGGGGGGCTGAGGCAGATGCATGAACACGACCGGACCATTATTTGGTACGTGACGGTAGCGAATATGTCGGGCAGGTACCTAAATAAAGGAACACACACCCGACGATCCATCGCCGCCGCCCTCCACCTCGGGACCGACCGTTCGACTTTTTTTCTTCTCTCTTCTCCTTTGTCTCGTCGACATCTCGTCGTCTGTCGCGCTCGCCCAATGCGCTGATTGAAAGGGACCTGGCCCCCCTGGCATCGCGAAGGTCACATACGAGTACATACACGTGCGCACATACACCAGGCACACCTGACTGCCCGCTGACGACGACCACCAACGCCGCCCGGTCACACAACCAGTGCTGCCCGATCCTACCCGTCAGACCGACGAGGTCGAGGCGGAAACAGAGCTTCCGCTTCCCCGTGCGCCCGTTCAATGTCTTCTGCCGCCGTCCTCGGCATGACAGCAACCGCCGCTCCAGCCGGCGTCTTACGCCCTGGCGCAAACCCCGCCGGGGCCGCCATCTCCGCCTCCTCTTCGTCCTCGACCGTGGCGGCGCCGGGGCCGTGCTGCCCGAGCTGCGGTTTCGACATGGCGGGCGGCGGTGACGACGCCGCGAGGGACCAGGCCGAGCTCCTCGCCGCCCAGACGCGCATCCGGGAGCTCGAGTCGCATGTCCGCCAGCTCAACGAGAAGGCCACGGCGGCCGTCGAGCGCTGGGCCGGGTACGAGGCGGAGCTGTCGAAGCTGCGCGCCCAGCAGCAGCAGCAGCAGCAGCAGCAGCAGAGGCAGCAACAGAAGCAACAGGCGACGCCCGCGCCGCTCGCCTTGCCCTCGACGACGGCGACACTGCCCCCCAGCGCCGCTGCGACGCCAAGCCCCACGCGCACGTCGTTCCTACAGTCGGCGCCCGGCCGGCTCTCTGCGCTGCTCTACCCGCGCAAGTCGACGCCCAACCTCCGCGGCGGCGAGGCGATGGTGCCGCTCGGATCTCCGACCTCTGCGCCCTCCGTGACGATGTCGACGGCAACGACAACAGCGGTGCAAGCGGCGGCGACAACAGAAGGCCTGCTGGAGGCGCTGACGCGGGAGCAGGCGCTGCGGCGCGAGGCCGAGGGCCGCCTCAACGCGACGAGCCGCGAGGTCGAGGAGCTGAGCGTGAGCCTCTTCGAGCAGGCCAACGAGATGGTGGCCGAGGAGCGGCGCGCCCGCGCCCGCCTCGAGGAGCGCGTCGGCGAGCTCGAGCGCCGCGACGCCGAGAAGCGACGCCGCCTCGAGAGGCTCGAGGGCGCCATGGGCCGCATCGAGAGGGTTAGGCACCTCCTGCAGGAGACGGACGGGGAGGATGAAGCAGGCAGCGAGCACGAGGACGGGCCGTCATGACGCAAAGGGGCGGCAAAACGATTTGACTCTTTCGGCGGGACTTGCTCGGCGGGACTTCCACGCCGGGAGAAAGGAGGACTTGGGGATATATGCCGTTACGATGACATTACGAAATGGTTCGGCCAAGATGGGAACGAAGCGGAACCAGGGCCACACAGAAACGGGGATGAGACACGCGACGACGGGCTTTAGAGCATGGCATGATACCACGATGTACAATAACACGACAATAATACAAGGATATCAAGATTGGTTGGGCGGGTAAAGTTAGTACGTTGCGAGGTTGCAAACAAGCACATCTCCATTTGTCACGCTGTGTCGAGAGCCAGTCCATGCCATCACGGGCTGCTTATTCTCGTATGCCTAAAAGGTATCCATGGGTGCAAGCTACGTATGCGCGTACGTCGACGTCGCAGTGCATACATGCCGACATGCGCCGAACCAGGCGATACGATGCGGCAGTTATGGAAATTCAAAAAGTACGGGCTCCAAGGCCCTTGCCTCCAACGCCTGCTGCTTTGCCAACCGCCCCAGCCCCTCCAGCGTCCTGTCCTCGAAACCTCTCAAACGCCATGCCAAGAGTATAGTAGAAATCTTTCTCGAGGATCTTCTCCCCCCCGTACCGAGCGCCGTATTCTCCGGCGGTAAGGCGTGGTGGATAGGTGATCAACCTCGGCTCCTCCATTTGGTGGGTGACTCGACTCTCAGTCCTCGATGCCGTTCCAGGACTTCTCGTCGTCGGACCGCGCGAGGCTGGTGCTGGCGAGGAGGTCCGGCTTGGCGTCTTCCTGCGAGGCCGGCCGCGCGGTGACCTTGCGCGGCGAGGAGGGGGCCTCAGCGGGCGATGGCGACCGTTTCCGCTTGTCGGAGACGCCGTTCGTCACTGGCTCAGCCTTGGTCGAGAAGGCGTGCTTCTGGCCGTGCTTCTTGAACGGTGACTTGTCGCCCCCGTGCTGCGCGGTGGAGGGTCGTCCGGCCGAAGACGACCCGGGCCAATGCCCCTCGGGCTCGCCGTTCCAGCGCGCAAGCATGTCGGCCACCTGCGGGCCCCAGGCCTCCTCGCCCTTTTCCAGCTCGCCAAACTCGAGCGTGTTGGTCCCGCCGACGGTGAAGTCGCTCTGGCGCGTGCGGCACAGCTCGGCCATAATGCCTCCGGAGCCGAGCTTCATCCCCAGGTCGTGGCAGAAGCTCCGCACGTAGTACCCCGACGTGACTGTCAGCCGGATCTTGCAAGCCGCGGGGCCCTTGTCGTTCCACGGCGGGGGCGTGTCCTTGTCCGGCGAGGGCGGTACCAGGTTGGATCCCTTGGATGAGTACGTCGGCTGCGGCAGCGTACCGAGGGCACCAGACATCATGAGATCTTTGGTCTGCTTCTTCTTCTTGTGAGGCTTGTCACGGATAAGCTCGTCTTGCCGCTCCTCGAACTTGCGCTTAAACGTCTCGTGCTCGGCGATGGCCTGATCGTCCTCCTCCTTCTCCTCGGGTGTGAGCTTCATGGACTCCTCCTGCATCTTCTTTACCCGCCAGACCTGCTCGGCGAGGTTGCGCTCCGCCGCGCCGGCTTCCTCCAACGGCCACCGATGCTCATGCGTGCCCGGCTCGTACCACTCGACAAGCTCGACTTCGAGGGCGTCGACCTCCCTACCTTCGATCTCTCGAGGTATAGGCTTTCCCTCGCGGGCGTACTCGTAGAGAGGCTTGCCGTTCATCTTCAGGGCCGAGTACAGGGGCGGAATCTGCACCTGCTTCCCGCGAAAGCTGGCGAGCTCCTTCTCCACCATCTCTCTTGTGATGTGTTCGTATGGCCGCTTCGTGATGATGCGACCAACGCGGTCGTAGGTGTCTGTGGTAGCGCCGAAGAGAACGACGGTCTCGTATGATTTGGTGCAGTCGAGGAACTGGGGCAGCAGCTTGGTCGCCGAGCCGATTCCGAGTATGAGGACGCCGGTCGCGAGGGGATCGAGGGTGCCGCCATGGCCGATCTTGACCTGAGAGGCCCTCTTCTCCAGTCTGCGGCGCTTGAATTGGCCACCCGACTCCTTGAGGCGCTTGGACATCTCCGCATCGATCATGGGCTTGAAGAAGGCCGAGGGGTTGAAATGCTGCTGGCACTCGCGGATGACCTGGGCAGAACTGATGCCGCAGGGCTTATTGATGGCTGCAGCACGCCGTTAGCATGAGCGCACACGGGATCTCGCCCGCTGCGGGAGGGCGCAAGAAAGCGTACCGAAGACGCCATCGCGGACGACGTCCGAAGCCATCTTGATCGCTTTTGCGGCTCGGCGCATGCGAGCCTCCTAGACGGCCCGGCAAAGACGGCAAGGCGGATGGTGTCCGCGGCGCGAGCAGGTAGGCACAGCAACGGCTCGCACGCTTCTCACACAGCCGCGCGTGCTGACTCGCGCGCAATCGCAAGACAAGAGGATGGAGATGGCAATTCGTGCTGATGGCACGCAACGAGTCGCACAAGAGACAAGCCGTCGTCGGTGGTGTTGCTCCAACAGACCAAAAAAAAAAGTCTAAGCTGGAAGCCTGGGCCGCTGAAATTTTAGCGGGCACTGGGCGGGCTGGGCGGCCGGGAATGGGCAGTCGCCTGCCGGGCTCATTATCTCTGCGGGACAATAAGGTAGGGGACTCGATCAATTGGAGACGGGCCGGCGCTGAGGCGAACCCCGCCCCACCCGCCCTGCCGACCAGGTGCGCCAGTGACCATTACTCGCCTCTCACCTCCACTGGCGCCAACCACCTACAAGTACGCTCCCATCACCGGTCGGAGGCTCCCCGGCTCCCAGCACAGCAGAGGGTCTTCAACGGGTGGCACCACTGAACTTCCATCGTACCTA
The DNA here is from genome assembly GCA_029168975.1 of Purpureocillium lavendulum. Classification (NCBI taxonomy): domain Eukaryota; kingdom Fungi; phylum Ascomycota; class Sordariomycetes; order Hypocreales; family Ophiocordycipitaceae; genus Purpureocillium; species Purpureocillium lavendulum. The sequence continues at coordinate 1,693,552 of JAQHRD010000008.1, read as the reverse complement.
CCCACCTAACCAGCCCAGCCAATGCTGCTCCCAGAGGCGCTGCAGTGAGTGGACAGAAGCCTCTGGAGCACCTAACTTACTGCCTACGCTCCTCATCTCTGCCCCGCCACTCGGCGGCGCCAAACCCGCATCGCGCTTCTCGCATCCTCTGGCATCTCACTCCAACAGTCGCGTCTCGTCTGCTTCCGACATTGCTATTCATATCCTCCGTCGCCATCCTGCGCCTGCGTCACCAGGCGCCGCCTCCGAGGGATCTCGCTGTCCTGCATCGGAACGCGCGCGACGTGTCCGCGCAAGTCGAGAAACCCGAACTCGCGTGCCTGCCTCGCTCAATTCCTCCACCGGTGCTCTACACGTGTGCTCATCCTCGGTCGCCAACGCGCCACGGATACGGCACTTCCATGGTTCCCTCGCCATAGTTCGAAGTCGGCGCAATGGCGGGGCGACGGCGCCGCGCGTCCACGTCGAGCGTGGATACCATCGACGAGAGCCAGATCCGCTGGCGGCAAGAGGTGTCCGTCGTGCGCTCCGTTCCCAAGGAGGAGTCGCCCGACGACTGGCCTATATTCGAGCTGAGGGATGCCGTCGTCCTTAACAAGGATGGCCAGTCGCTGGAAAATGCGTTACACGTAGGCATCAGAGGGCCATTCCTCGTCCGCGGGAACCTCATTATCGACGACGTGGGGCAAAGAAGCCACCGTACGTACACGCCACCTTACACTTCACGGCGTGCCGCTCGCTAACACATAAATGACAGTCATCATGAGAGTGCGGAATTCGACTCCCATCGAAATACGCCAGTGCACGACCTACTCCATCGGCGAGGCGCCGGACGGAAGCCCCATCATATGGGTCTCCGGCAAGGGTGGCTGGTACGAGATCAACCCGGCGCCTCGGTACCGTGACATTCACCGCAAGATGTGCGAGGCGACCACGCTCTACTACGCCCTTCTCGACGTATATAGCGAGAGGCCGCCCAAGAAGTCCAAGAAGTCGAAGCAGTCCTTGATGGACGAGCTCTCTGGAGTCTTCTTTAAGTATGCCGTGAGCATAGGCGATGGGAGCACTCTGGAAGAAGTCATTGAGCGCTGCCACGAACACGCTGGTTTCTTTATCGGCAAGTTCCAGCAGGATCCATTCGACTGGTCGGTTACGCCATTCTATCGATGGCTTACCGCAGAGCACGCGGTGAGTCCTACTCCCTTCCGGCGCACGTGTCACGCTCGGACTAACAAGGAATAGGATCTCGTCGAGACGATCAGAAACGTACTCGAGAATCCTCGCAAGCTGTCCCCTATGCCTTCAACCGATGCTCTCAGCCCGAGACCGCGACAAAGTCTCACACCTTTCACACCAAGAGAAAGCGCCAGTCTACCGAAGAGATCCGCATCCATTGTCGTTCCCATACAGCAAACGACCCCCCCGAAAAGCAAACTCCGCACTACTAGGGCCGGTGCGGAACCAGATGGCATCCCCATTGCACCAACGGCGGGATCGTCTGTAGCATTGCCGGCCGCCTCCCCTAGTCAGCAACCTTCAGGTACCGAGGACGAGTCACCCTTCGCGTCCATCCTGAGAGCTATGGAGCTCGTCTACGATGAGCAGGCCGCAAAGAAAAAGGGCCTCCTCGCAAGTTCTGTGATGAGCCGCCTGTATTTCATATACAAGTTTCCCAATTACCGAGACAGCAACAAGGGGAGCTACAAGGTTCCTGTCCAGGAGGTTTTGCACTACTACGCATCGGATCTCCTTCGCAATCTGGACGCGAGCAGGTGGCAAAGCCACGAAATCTGGTCGTTTCTCCAGGAACTGTCGCAGACCGAGTTCAAGCCTGTGGCGTACCGGATGTCCGAGCTCCCCGTTCGCATGGTGCCGCGGAAGCAGATGTCTCGCGTGCCAAAGCAGGACCACAGTCAGCCCACGGCGCCTCAACCTTCTCGCAAGCGAGCCGACGACGATGAGGACAGCACACCCGTCCCTCACGGAAAGGGTATCAAGGGACGACAAAAGAGCAGCCTGCGGCCTATATCCACCAAGAAGCGACCTCGGTCGCAGTTCGAGACCGATTCAGAGTCCGAAGAGGTGGGCGCCAAGAAATCCCATTTCTTTGACGAAGACGATGGCATGGACGATGGCATGGATGACGCCATGGACGATGCCGAGCTGGCCAACACCGATAATCAAGGGCCTGTGGCATCAAACCCGGAACCGATACCAATCATTATCAAAGCCGAGAAGATCCCGTCGACTGTTCCTCAGGGCCCACAGGGTACCTGGACTTGCGACCAAGATGGCTGCGACTACATTGTCCGCGGCGGAGACGACTACCAAGCCCGCATCCAAGACCACTTTCGAGATCATGAGCAACTGGACAGGGTCAGCCTCGCAATGATGGAGAGCCGAGGAGGCCAGTTGCCCATAAAGTACGCACTTTACGCCTTCTTTCCCCCGTTTATCATACTTGTAGACTTGAAGCCCTCGCCGGGCCCTCCGCAGAAGCGAGACGTGGCTGTACAGACGAGGTGGCCCCTTCGCAGCAGAAGCGGCAGTCTTGCACATCTCGCGCCTTCTCCGGCGGCACAGAGCGAAGTCGCGCCGGCGCTGTCTGGTCCCAGTGGACCACCATCCATTCCTCCTGATGTTTTCAGCGACTACGTGCGGCAGTTCCGCCGGTCCCCACACCCCGTCGCGGACAAGATGCTGACGTTAACGTGGCCGCAGTCACCTCCTCGACAAGATCAAGCGCCTGGGCGACAAGGCCCAGCAGCACCAGGCGAGCGTGACCGGGCTGGCAGTTCCCCAGCCGATCAAACGGAAACTGATAGTGTGACTGTGAGGGGCGACTGACCGATCGACTGACCGGCTGACAGACGAACTGATGGAATGCTGGGCTTACAGGCGCATCTGTGGGCGCTTGTCCCCCCTTGCGTGCGTGGGGAGAACTCTGGCTTGGTGTCTAGGCACGGCTCTGGTGCTTTTGTATTTGCTGGCGGTGCATCGGGATGGCAAATGCGGCGTTGGCTGTCAAGAATCATACGGCGTTCAAGGCGGACCACTTTGACGGATCAGGCCGATGGCAGGTAACAGGTTGTGGTAGTCCATGCATTGATGGACGGACGATACCGGGCGTTTAGGTGTTTACGCGGCAGTCTCTATGTATGCATGCTACGGCACACCCCAAGGGGAACAAGGGTACTTTTCGCGGAAGCGAATAAGACATTGAGTCTTGCTGCTGGGTCTTCACAGCGACAATGCAAGCAGCGTACGGATGATGCGCTTTAGTGATTGATAAAACTCAAAGTCCTCGTCGAGGCACGACTCTAAACGCCGCCTTGCCCAGATTCAAATACTTATACAACCTCGCCTCCCGAACCGGTACTGGGAACAAAAACCAAGACGGCGGCATCCGCGCCGTGTCGTCATCAAGCACCATCCACGCCGTCCGTGCCGGTCGTGTCCATCCTGTCCTTAGCCTTGGACGCCTCCAGCACGAACGAGTCCTCAATGGCCGCGAGCCGGCGGTAGACCCTGAGCCAGCGCTGGCCCCAGCGGCGAATGGCGGCCTCCTCGCCGCTCGAGCCGTCGCCTTCTTCCATGAGCTCGTCCTTGCTGCCGCCGGCCCAGCTGGCGAGGGCGTCGTTGGCGGCGCGGAACAGGTCCTGCATGGCCTTGACCTCGGCGGCGCGCGTCTCCTCGTCGGCGTCGGCCGAGACGACGAGCTGGCGCACGCGGCCGCTCACCTTGGCGACCGTCGTGGACACGAGCTCGAAGACGTGCGGCCGCCCGAGAGACGCGCCGCCCTCGGTGCCGTTGATGGACGTGCTGGCCACGAGCGCCCAGTCGACGATGGAGAACGGGGAGAGGATCGCGTAGTTGAGCAGCTTCTCGATGATGCTCAGCGCCACGCCGGGGTGCGCGTGCCAGTAGTCCATGACGGCCGAGACGATCTGCGCGCGCGCGGCCGGGGACGCAGATCCGGCGTCAATCAGCCGGCCCTTGGTCCGGTCGATGCAGGCCAGAACGTGGCTGAGAGACTTGGATCCGACCCAGCACACGGCAGTCATAAATACCTCAGTGCTGGCCACGACGGGGTCCAAAGCTCGCTCGGTAGCTTGGGACTGGATGCTGTCAATGAGAGGCTGGAATTCTTCGTCGGGTGCCTTGCGTCGGAGCAGTGCGCCAATCTCCTTGCCCTCGGCGGAGAAGGGGGTGTCTGTTGTCAAACAGTGTCAGCCTAGCTAGCAGTCAAAGATGGGGAATTCCGGTACTCACTAGGATCGTTGTACTTGAAGTCCGGCACGTCCTTTTCCTTCTCGTCGCCGATGAGCTTCCTGTAGGGCTCTGGGACAGTCTTTTCGATGCGCGGCGCGAAGCTGAGTCTGACCTCCTTGTCCAACGCTCCGACGAGGAACCACGTCCGGGGATGCAGCTCCGGCAAGTTCGTGTCCTCTTCCCACTCGGCCCACTTCCAGGTGAAGCCAAAGTTGCTCAGGTGGTGCGAAAACCAATCGAGGAAGCGATAGCTGAGCTCCAGGTCCATTCTCAGGTTGTTCCGGTAGAGGTACCGTATAGCTCTGCCGAGGCTCGGTGCGATGGCAGCGGGTGCGAGCTTACAAGCCTCCGTCAACACAGAGTGGTAGTACACGACCTTGCGTTCCGGCTTGGGCAACTGGAAGAGTTGGGAAAAGACGGTGTCGACTGCCACGTCCTCGGGCTTCCACGTGTTGCGGCCGTCAGGGAAATTGCGCAGCTCGTCAAAGGGAGTCGCGCGTTTGACAAAGGTGCCATCGGCGAAGTAACAGTCGAGATCCGTCAGGTATCTAGCCACGGCGTGCCGGTTGAAGTCGAGGACGTTGATGGTATCAACGAGCCCGTCTCGAATGAGCGACGAGGCAAGGGTAGACGTTCCAGGCACAGACTCGACATCTTGCTCGGAGTAGACCGAGAACCAAACCTCCGGGAAGAGCGGACGGGGGCCGGCAATCACCGTAGCCGGTACAGTGATGGCGGGCAGGGCGTGCTTGGTCGCGTTGGCGACCTTGTCCTGGGCCTCGATATCCTCAAGAGGCAGCTGCCAAGGACGGGGTAAGCACGCAAGCTCCCAGTTCCTGGCCGCTTCATCCTGGAGCTGCTTCTGCAGCAGCATGCATAAGCTGGGAGATGCCGATGGGCCATCCTCCTTGTCCTCGGGGTAGTATGGGTCCACCAGGGCCTGGAGGGCATGGGGCTCCGACGCGATGATGTCCGTCTTCTCCATCAGATCGGCTGCCTTCTGCTGGAACTGCTCCGGTGTTGCCGCCATCGCGTAAGGTATGGTAAGAAGAATAATCTTAACCAGTTCCGTGCCAATGGTCTGTCCCGAGTTAGTGCCTCTGCTCTCATGCGCGGTGGAAATGCGCCAACTTACGTCGTCGGAGCTTGCGGTCTGCAGGTCAGCCGCGCGGCTGAACAGCTCCTCGAGCAACGGGAACACGCCATCCCCCTCCAGACACGGCTGCAGGCAAGCTAGGAACTTGAGGAGCAGCTTGACTTGGCGCCACTCTCCCTTGGCAACGTTGGTGTCGATAGCCTGCGACAGTCGGGCGAGGACCTTTTCGACGAGCTCGGGGTCGGAGGGATTCGCGACGATGACCACGGCGGCGACGAAGGGAGTCTTGAGCGGCTGCTCCACGGCCAGCTGCATCGCGAGGCCGAGGAAAGTGTCACGAAGCTGCTCGTCGTCGCTGTTGTCCGTGACCATGCGCGCGATGGCCTGGACCTCGGTGCCCCAGTCGCGCAGGGGCGAGTCAGCGATGCCCAGGAGCTGCCGGCGAAGGCGGACGGGCACGGGCGCAGAGTCGATTCTACGGCGCTGCTGCCGGCGATCGTAATTGTCGTCGTCATCTGCGCGTGATCAGCACAAGCAAGCTCGCGGCGCCTCGTGGTGCTCCGGCTTGCGCCCACTCACCTCTGTAGCGCCGTTTACGGTTTCCGTGGCCACCATGCTGTCGTCTGTCGTAGTCGGCCATGGCGGTCGGTTGCTCGCGGCAGGTGCGCCTCTAGCAATGCTCAATGAATGTGTGATGCGATGCCGCAGTTCTGCGCGAAGGTGGTTCAGCGACTGGGACAGCAAGGAAGCTTCAGAAACTCGGAGCTCCACAAATCCGCAGGCCAGATGCCCCTTGCCGGGTGCAGCCACCTGTGGCGGCCTTGTGGCTGTTCACTCGAAAGCCGTGGCTGCCTCAGGCACGAGCCAGGAACAAAGCACGATGAGCACCAACCACCCTGGCACCTTCCCACCCACCCACCGATTGCATGCATTTGCTACTCCGTAGGTTACGCACTGGCTGCTGTTCGGCTGCGCTACAAGGAGCATCTGTTGTAACTAACTGGTGTAAACTGCTGTCCCCTACGTCCCGCACGATGGGTTCTTCCCCAACCCCGAAAGGCACTCACATTCGATCAGAGGCAATTCCCGGCCAGCAGACAGGTACATGCCGAGAGGTAATGGACTACCTATGGAACCACAGGGATCTGAAGTCTTGGAGTCTTAGACCCGGAGACTGGACTTCGATAATGCTAGGCTGGCCACACAGCACTCACTGCGAATTACAACGCGTGGACTTCGCGGCGTGTCTCAGGGATCTTTCCTCAAACCGCATGGCCAAGATCGGCCCGATTGAGTTGCCGAATGCTGATACAGCTTGGAGCCAAGGGGCTCGGTCTGGCGGCGCACGACGAGTCGAGAGTCGCCAGCTAATTCTAACGTGCCCGGACGGTCGCTTGCGCCTGGGCCATCTCCCAATACTGCGCCCGTGTAATAGATTACGCCTCTCTCCGTGGTCAAAACCGTCAGCCCGAGTCCTTACGTTTTTATTTTTCACCTTCCTTTTCTCTGGCAGCGCCGTCTCTCTCTGCCTCTGCTGGTTCCTTTCTGCGCGAGCACGTCAAGTAAACTTTCAAGCCCCTTTATATCTTGGACATCTTAAGGCGATGATTGCATTGCTCCGCTTTGAGCCTTTTCAGAAATTCGAATTGTAGTTGCACAAATATACGCTTCATGTCTTGTGTCATGTGAGATTGTTGCGTTTAACTGCTTTGTTGGATGCCTGGTCCTTTACAAGAACTGGAAAACCCCTGACTTACCTCAACAAAACTCTCGATATTGCACTCATGTCGTTGTCCCAACGTTGCGCTGACCCCATCACCGCGTAGATAGTATTTGAGCTATACTTGAGAAATGGCTCGCCGCCCATGCGCTCGCGATCCCGTTAAGAAGCTTCCCCCCCCCCCCCCCCCCCGGCTCGCGCTCTAGCCGTGCTATCTCGTCATCCTCCGACCAGGAACCAAACCCCAATCATGCCCAACGCTCACGACATCCTCCGACGAATGTGGGGTACGGAGCTCACAGTCTACTTTGTCGAGATTCGTCGAGACGGGAAGCGAAATGCTTTGCTCTACTTCAAGGACGACTACAACACCACGTCGTACGTTGTGGCTCGGGTTGGAAACGTTGCAAAGTCAGCCTCAGTCAAAAACATCACGACAAAGCCAGGCTATTATTCCATGTACCTGGTGGGCTACATGATGGACCACTTGCTACCGAAGCTTCTCGACGAGTGCGGCTCGGTGAGCCCGACGCGGGCAGATGACCTGCCACCGCAATCACCCGACGCGATACATGCCATCTGGGACAAGGCTCTGAACGACGGGTACGGCACTCTGAGCCGGCAATGGTATTGTTAAGAGACGTCGATGGAAGGACATATATGTCCCGAATATTCGGGCGGAAACCTGAATCGTTGCTGCAATAAGCTGCCCGGCAACACATTACGTCGACCACGGAAGGTCTCCGGGCTACGCGGGATCCCATTGTAGCCGGGGGGAAGAAAACATGTTGTGCAGGGTGCAAGGTTTCTTGACGAGCCTTTTCAGTTGATTTTGTCGCACTATCATACATGCAATAGTCGGTACAAGCAACGACTCCTCCCTGTCTCTACTTTCGCGGAAACCTCAGTTCTACGACCGTCATGTACGCGAACTTGGTGTCCTGGCAATACAATACTGTACCCTGTGGACCTCATGACTTATTGTCTCCCATGTTGGATAACTGCTGTCATTGGGTGGTCGAGTTGCTGAAACAACAAGGAGGAGCCCAGCCTCGCTACTCGTGACGATTTGAAACCGTCACACGTCCGACTAGTGATGCATAGGCCATCCCTCAACACTGAGCCAGTGATTCCAATTACGTTGATTTTCGTGATCATAGCCCGCCAGGCCAGTTTCGCCTTCTTGCAGCATCCCCCCTCCGCCTCTCTCTTGTGGTTCGAGACCTTTCCATTTGCGCGAAAAACCGCCAGCTGCCACGCCGCTTTGTAACTACAAGATCTCGGACTGACCAGCTAGTGGACTCTCATCATTTTCAAAACCTCACACTGCAGTTGCACTGTCTGCTGTCCGATCAGACAAAGTCCGCAACTTACGTCTATGTAACTCGCCAGACCATCATTACGGCATCAGCTCCCGCACCGTGCATTGAATCAATCATGTTGCAAGAATGATTCGACGCCCGTGCCTCGTCTGTGCCTATATGAACCCGCATCTATCCTCTGTCGTGCGTCACCCGCGCCATCCCACCTTCCCATATCCTCCCAAAGAAAGTAGCATCCTCGTAACACTCACGGGTACCCTGCAAAGTCACGTTTCGAGAATGGATCGCCTGTCGATTCATTTTGCACAATTTCGATACAACAATGGGACGCAGATGCTCTTTCCCTACATCGAAGACGATACCGGCCACGATAGCTGGCTCATCTACATGGACGCGCAGAGGAACATCGTGAGGCAGGACTGGGTCAGGGACATCAGTAAGAAGCACGGTTTCTACAAGCTTCACTACATGGGCTACATGGACGTGGACAATCTCCCCGCGTTCTACGATACCTGCAAAAAGATTGTCGCGTTGCACGATGGGCGAGAACGCAAGAGCGCCGACTTGACGTCGGAAACGTGGGATTCTGCGTTGAACTGCGGGATCTGCCACGACGCATCAATTTCCAAACTTAGGCGGCGATTCAATGCCCACATGTAGCTAAAAACATTTGGTGGAAGGCAAAGAAAATTGGGCGGGAGACGCCACAGAGCGCACTTCACGTCAACCACGTAAGATTTGCGTATCAACAAAGATTTATTTTCAGTACAGTGCGTGAGAGGGAAATCGTCATACATTGTCCAAGATAGCACATATGAAGCACTTTGGGCAATGCTTGTTGCACCTGCATACATGGGATGGTCGACACATACAAAGGATCTGGTCAACTTTAGATTTGTGGGCAGCCCTCAATTCACGCTCGTGGTGCGCGTAATAGTCCACTCTAGGTATATCAAAAACCAAATTCAGGAACCTCTCTTTCTTTTGTTTTGAGCTTCGAATACTACGCCGGCCACATAGCTCGCTTCCATGGCCTCATCATCAGACCTCGCATCGACACCAATCTGACATAGCACGCTGCTAGCCGTCTGGACCGTATACTCCAACCCAGACCAGGTCCATCCCGAACCGGTCCCGACTGCAGCTTGTATGCTTGATCAAGTGCAGCCCAACAACCGTCCCGAGCCCGAGCTGGGCGACGGCCATCGGGCTCACAACGTTCGCACAAGCTAGGTCAGCTCGGAGAAGGATCAGCGCGGCCCTCCCTTCAGGCGCAGCAAGATTGCTGGGTGCCCTGATACGCGAACGACAAGGAAATAGAAAGTGAAAGCCAGCCGTCTCATGCGTCGAAACGTGGTCTAAAAGTAGACTCCCGTCTTGTGGAGGCGGCAAGCGTGTCCCCCACCCGTACGAGCGGCAGCGAGGTTTCAGCCACCAGCCAGTAGTGTCCGCATCGAGGCTCGCAAAGCAAGCCCGGCTGCCTCCCGAGTGAGAGTGTGCCACACTGCTCCCCAGCTGACATCTCACTCTCGCACGCACACTTGCGAATATTGTCTGCTGCCGCCCAAACGCCACGAGCACTGAGGCTACGTTTCCCTTCGCCGATATCCCGATCAAGTTCGCGTATCGAGTCATTACCTACAGCATCCTCCGTAGTGCGATGCCAGGGGCGGATGCGGGCAGATGATTGTTGTTCCCGAGGCCGCCACGCGACTTCCGTGGCTGAACTTGGTCTACCTCGATCCATTCCGGAATCGTGGAAGATCAGTCCAGCTTGGCCATCATTTCTTGCTTCGTCAACGGCGTGAAGTTATCGATGTCGAGCCCTTGAGATGCCAAAATGGGCTTGATGTGCGCCGGTACGAGTTGCGCGTTCAAGTTCGGCGCAATGGAGAGTTCTGGAGATTCATGTCAGCTATCCCACTTCGCTGTGCATGGAAGCGAATACACGTACCGTGTCGCGAGAAGTCAAAGAGGGCAGGCAGGTCGCGAAGCTGGCCAGAGCCGTGCCTTGAGTCGGGCAGCTTGGTGGCAGGATCTCGCAGTTCATCGAAGAATGGGTGAACCATTGCATCAACTGCAGATTGTCTCTCAGTGGGCGTGTACTCGAGGAGTCTGGCGATGAGATCGATGGCGTTGGCATCGGCCTTGCGGAACACCTTGTTGAACGGGTGAGGCTTGATCTGCGGGAACTTATGCTCCATGTAATTCGGATTCATAGTGCGGATCTGCTCACGCGTCGGCGTACCGAGCACCTTGATGATTTCGACCAGCTGATCAATGCCAGACTCGCCGGGGAACAGTGGTTGTCCGAGCATGAGCTCGGCCATAACGCAGCCGGTGGACCAGACATCTGCATCAAATCAGCCTGGGTTCATTCTCAACAAGGAGGCGACTAACCGATCTTGGTTGTGTAGTTTGTGGCGCCGAAAATAAGCTCCGGAGCACGGTAGTATCGAGAGCAGATGTACGAAACGTTGGGCTCGTTCTCGACCAAGATCTTTGCACTGCCAAAGTCGCACAGTTTCAGGATACCGCTGTTGGGGTCGAGAAGAAGGTTCTGAGGCTTGATATCGCGGTGGCAGATGCCTTGTGAGTGGATGTAGGCCAAGGCGCGGAAGAGCTGGTAGATGTAAAGCTTGACTTCGAGGATGGGCATGGTCGTCTTCATCTTGTTGAAGAACCGGGATGCTCTGTAGACGGTCTCGGGAACGAACTCTTGCACAAGATTGAGATAGACTTCATCTTTCTGCGATTGTGTTAGCGATCGAAAGATCCAAACCAGGGCTGACGGGGAAACTCACGCGCTCGCCGTTAGAATAGTAAAATGCCTTCAATTGCACAATGTTGGGGTGGCGGACAATGCGCATGATCTGCAACTCGCGGTTCTGTAGTCACTGTTAGCCTTTGGGCCTGTCTGGACAGGGCGGGTGCAACGGCCAGGTCGAGGCGTACCTTGAATCTCTTGTCCTGCAGAACACGCTTGATGGCAGCGTCCTCTCCCGAGGGAGAGAGCTTGGTTTGGAAGACAACGCCAAAGGATCCGTTTCCAACAATCTTGCATTGCGTATATTGCAGATCTCGGGTCTCCCCCGTGATCCCATCCTGTACTTTCTCACGAATCACCTCTGCACCGGTTGATTAGCACGATCAAGTCTGCGCAAACGCACACGGCGAGAAACGAGAGAGACGGTATGAACTCACCCCCCATTCTGAGGCTATTGAAAGCGTTGGGCCGATGAGACGACATGCTGGGCACTTCGTGTCCAGGCCAGACAGCCGATGCTACCGAAGCTTGGTGGAATGGCGCGTGTAGCGTCGACGAGCGGGGTGTGCGAGGTCACAGGTGTTGGCGCGGGCCGTGGTGGGCAACGAGCTCGGGGCGTGGTGCGAGATATGTATGGTGTGCCGTGCGACTAGTCGCGGCGATGTTGCAGATGCGGGGGATCGTGAGCTTCAATCGCGAGCACGATGGTAGTAGGTCAGCGTGTGCCTGCGTGATGATCTGTCGGCGGCGAGCAGGTCGGGGCGGCGAATGAGTGCGTCACAGCCGCGCGGGACGCGATCGTGTCAGGGCGGCTTCGAGGACGGCCTAGGCGGGATCAGAATCAGTCTGGTCGGGTCACCCGGTGCTCCGCTACGGACACTGGTAATTCGAGGTAGAAAAAGGGCGGGAGAAGGGAAGGGAACAAAGGTGTCGACGGAGTGTTTGCGAGGAGGCGGGCGGCGGTGTTTTGGGAACGCAGCCTCAGTCAGTGCCCCAGCGCTGGGTGCTCAGTGCTTCGGCAAGGCGAGGTACTTCTTAACTAAGGTAGTGCTGGGGCCTGGAGGGGTGATGAGGGTGCGGGGCTGGCAAGAGGTCGGCAAGGTAAGGTAGGAACAACGGACGGGAAGCGGCCGGGGCGGGCACTGGCTTATAAAAAGAGCTGCCGGCACGGTGACGACAGCCCAAAGAGTGCTGCGTTCGAGGCTGCAACGCAGGTCAAGGGCCCTGGGAGGCCAGAGACAGCATGACCAGTCGGAGCGGCGCGCTGCAGGACGCACTACCCCATGCATGCAGTAGCAAGCAGCCGCGGTGAAAATGCCTCCCGCTGCCATCAGAGACGCGATGCCAGGTACATGCGCCTCCGGGGGGCCGCCGGGGGGCCGGGAGCGCGCGCGACAGAAGTGCAAAAGCAAAACCTTGCCACGAGGCAACGAAGCCGACGGAGGGCCAGTGCAAAGGGCAGAGAGAGCAACGCAGAGCGCTTCCGTCATCCCGGCGCTGGTCCACGGACGCACGTATGAGATGAGGGCAGTGTCACCAATGCCACGGGCCACAGGCGCCGGCATGGAAGCCTTCCTGAGGATGCAGGGGGGGATTCTTGGTGCTGGTGCTGGAAGGATGTGCGTGGGCTCGTGACGCGGTGCCGCGGAGACTGGCGATGCAGGCAATGCAGCATGCACGGTCACGAGCTCTGGTGGCCGTGGGCAGCTCGCCTCGCGTGTCCAGCCAGCCAGCCAAGCAAACAGCGATGCGAGGCCAGGCACGGACGTCGTCGAGCGCAAAGGCGACGACGACACGACCTGATTTCGCCGGCAAAGAGCAGGATGGGCGATGAAAGATGGGCAGGTATGTGCTGCGTGCGAGAGCGGGCGGCAAGCAGGCAAGAAGAGAGAAAGAGAGCTTCACGTACTTACGGTAGGTATTCAGGACGCTGCTGCGACAGGATGCTACCGGGTGCTTCTTGGAGCGGTCGAGGGCGGCAAGCGGCGCGTCTGTGGCTCGTTGGGAGAGGGAGAGCGCAACCGATGCAGGGACTCAGGATCTCGAGCGTTGGCGAGGGGAGACCAGCAGGACCGGTGAAGACGTTGAGACGGGCTCGTCGAAACGGCGCGGCAAGGAGAAGCGGGCGGGGATGGTCGCGGCGGCGAGTTGCAGGTGTTACCAGAGAAGCTGAGCAAGCACGGCACCGAGGATTCGTTAATGTGCGCGAAAACCGTCTGCTGCAATGGACGGCGGGCGACGATGGTCGACGAGGCGAGAGCTTCTGGATTGCGAGGTTGGCTTCAGCCCGTCGAGGAATGCGGGAGTAACGGTGGAATGAAGGAGACGGAGGTGGGAGGGCGACCGGGGTGGGGGAGGGGTCGGGTTTGGAGATGCTTGGTGCTTGGTGCTGGGTGCCGGTGCTGGTGCTGTTGCTCTGGGCTGGGCTGGGCTGCCCGGGCTGCGTGGTTTCCAGGTTGGTTTGGTTCGGTGTGGGCTGTTGCCAGGTCCAGTTGTGCGGCTGGTTTCTGGCGAGGACGGGGAGAGGGGAGAAGTGCTGGGGGGAGGGCAGTACGAGGTAGTTAGGTAGTGCTACTGCTCCGGGAGCGAGCGAGTTGGTGGTGGTTGTGGCACTGGCACTGGCCGTTGTGGAGTGGTAATGGTGGTTGTGATGGTGGTGGTGGAGAGCGAGGCGAGGAGATGCGCGGCAGCGTGGGAGCGAAGGGCGGGATGGATGACTTTGGCTGGGCTGCTCATAGGCCCAACCCAAGGGCAGGGCGAGGTGGCCCTGCGTGAGGTGACTGGAGTCTGTCTGGCGCGGGACGGGGGGGCGTGGGTGCGTGTGGGATCCGCCCGCCAGGCGCACGGCGGTGGGCTTGCGCTGAGCCCTGGGAGGCTTGGGGAGGCGAAAGAGAGCGGGGCACGCGGCGCTGGGAGGCGACGGTGGGTTCCACGTTGGCGGGCGGGCAGACACTCCACCGTAAATTGCCTACCGTTGACGGGACGTACCTGAGCTGCTCCGGGCCAGGACGAGCCCGTACTAAGTGTGGTGCTGTGCTGTCGAGGTGGGTAGAGCTCGCTGTGCTCAAATCTCACGTCTGGCGATGTCTCAACGAGGCGGGTGGGCCCAGGGATGCTATCGAGCAAGTGTGGTCAGTCGCGGGAGCTCATCGACAATGGCTTGAAACAGCCGACGACGAGTCGCAGAACTCGGGCACGGCGCCGCCGCGGGCGGGAAGAGGTCAGGCCTACAGGAGGCTGTTCCGCGTGCTCCGGACTCCGGGGCCCGTGCCAACATCTTCCGACTGACCTTGTATCTTCTTACTCTGCACGATGCGTCTGTCAACGTCCATCACCGAGCAGGGTGGTCCGGGGATGGCTGGGAATGCGTGGTGAAGGCAGTACTTGCACGAACACAGATAAGGGGGGCGAGACGAGCAGAGGAGGGAGGAGGGATGGCGTCACGGTGAGGCGAACAGGGAGATATAACTCGAGACAAGACGCGCCTGGGCTGCCACAGCCAGGGCAGCAGCAGGTAACTCGGCTCGGGTACGAAGGTGGTTAGGTACAGCACTGTATGTATGTAGGTGAGGTGAGGTGACGGTGAGAAACGAGGGTGAGGTGCAGATCCAGGAACCTGACCCTGGGAAGCGGAACAGCCACCCTTGCCAGCGGGCAGATAACGTAGATGCGTGTAAACGGGTCCCGGCAGCTGCGCGCGTCCCAAGACGGCGCTCGTTGTGTGTTGTGTCGCCGCCTCATCAACGCCCTTTCGACGCCCGTCGTCTACCCATTTTTTGACAGCTTCGACGACGTCTTGCGAGTTGGTGCCGTTGCCCGCTTGCTGCCAACGCCAGACGCCGTCGTACCCCACGGACAGGCGATCGACGGACCATCTCCTGAGAGGCACTGGCCTGCAGAGGGCGCGACGCCTGGTGGTGCCACACTCAAACTCCAGGCCTTCCCCTCCACCTCTGCCATCCGTTGCCCGGGTCAGCTAGCACCATCGTCACGGCACGATGGCGGGAGGCAACGAGACGACGACAAGGATTGCCATGGGGAAGGATGGGGAGGAGATCACACTCGACGGCGCGCCTCGTCGCCCAGCTTTTTGCTGCCATGCCATCCTGCCCTGTCCTGCCCTGTCCTGCCCTGTCCTGCCCTGCCATGCCAACCCTGCCTCGCCTGCCTGCCTGCCTACGAGCCTGCGAGTGGCAGTCGCCGTGGGCGTGGTTCATGATCCAAGCAAGCCAAAAATTGGCCCCCTCCAAGGCTAAAATCGAGGACCCGCAGCGTTGGGCTTGGAACTGCTCATGTGCTCACTTTCGAGACGGGCAGCACGGCGCTAATGGGGGGGCCCGGCAGGCGGAAAGTCAAATGCAGGCGCCTGGGATTGGACGCTCGACACCCCTCCCCCAGTTGCGTGCCATGCCCATGCCCGGACGTCGAGCGCCGCGGCGGGTTGCTCGAGGTACCGGCGACACACCACGCGCCACCCAGGCGCCGCGAGGCGACGCCAGAAGACGCCAAAACGACGCCAAAGAACGAGCCGGCAAGCGCGCTGCGTCCCGGCGTCCCGGCGTGAGTACCCGTGGGTACCTTGCTTTGGCCTTGACTTAGGGAGGGGGCGTGGCCGCCGCGCCGCGAGGCCAGCCCGGCCCAGCCCAGCCCAGCCCGGTGAGGCATCAGCACTCTCGGTGCGAGCAGGCGGGCAGGACAGTTGGTGCGTGCCGTCCGCAGGCAAAGGACGGAGTGAAAAGGGCAGCTTATTCACCAACGCACGGTGAGGTACTCAGTCCGTACTGACGGGAGGTGCAAAGCAACGGACTCTGATACAGGCACGGCAGAGTGCCGGATGATGTGGCTTTTGCCTCCTGCTGGGCCAGCCAGGCGTCGCTTGTTGCCCGTATCGAAGGAGAAGCATTGCGCAGACTGCCCGAGAAAGACACACACGCGCAGCAGGGGGGCCAGCCGATCAATGGCCGCCGACGACGCCGCCGCCCACACCTCGCCGCCAGACCGGGGTCCACGGCCCACGGGCGAGACAGGGGCCCATCTCGAACGGATTGACGTGGACGGATGGATGACGGACAGCGTCAACAACGAGAGTCATCCATCAAGCAGCAGTCGAGGCAGGCAGGCCAGGCAGGAGAGGCAGGCAATGGACCCAGGACGTTGCTGGGCTGGGTGGACTGGCCTGGCTGCTGTTACTGACGGAATGTCGCCCTTCCTGCCGCGTCCCGCCCTCCATCCTGCCCTGCGCCTGCTCACCTGCACTTGCACTGGCACTTGCACTTGCACTTGCAATTGCACTTGCACCAGAGGCACACCTCCAACGTTGTACAGTACGGACTATCTCAGTTGCGCCTGCACCTGCACCTACGCCTGCACCTGCGCCTGCCGCACACCTCCAGCTGCACGTCTGAGCGCCTGCCCGCCTCCGCCTGCACACCGCACGCATGCGCTCCTCCGCTCCTGCTCCTGTTGCCGGTCCCATTCGTGCCATGCCTTCCATGCCATGCCGTGCCAGTCGCCAGTATCCCTGGGCTGTCAGTCGCCTGCGTTGTCAGTGTGTCCCTCCCCTGGCTCGGGCCCCTGTAGCGGCCAGTGCTTCGGTCAGCAGACAGCATCTGCTCCTGCGGGCACTCGACCATCGCGCAGGTGAGGTCGAGTGATCTGACGTCCTCGGAACTTCGCGCTCAAGTACCAGTACAGTCCAGCTGCCGTCACTGTACTTGCTTATTGGCGGGACACGGGACCGCACCTGGGTACCTCGACTCCCACCTCGGCCCCGGGCCGGCGTATAGGTACTCGCCTTCGGACAGCGCTGTCACCGGGCAGGCGAGCGTGGCCCAACCTCGATGGGAACCCACAGAAACGAGGCTCCCGCCTGTCACCTGACGCGCTACATGGGGAAACCGCCCCCCATTGAACTGGATCCAGACCCAGATGGTTCCCCCGACCCAGACAAGCCAGGCAAGCCAGACAAGCCAGACCCGGCGCCAGCCACTCAACAGGATCCCAGCGCCCAGATTTTCAGACCCGGTGATCTCGCATCGCATTGCCCCTGCAACAAACGCACGCAGCTGATGATGCCGCGCCGCCGGTGCCACTGCTGCTGCTCCTGATGAGCAGTTGCTGCTGTTGCTGCTGGGGCCGCTGCCGCTGCCGCTGCCGCTGCGTCGCGAATCAATGACACTAACCTACCCGCATTTCAAGCCCGCACCCCAATGGCTCGTCATCTGCGCTCCCTCTGTCAGCGTGTCCGTGCAGCAGATGGACAGGCACCACAGTGTTCTTTGGGTGCGAGCCCCAGCTCGCCTCACGAGCCGTGAACTCACCTTGGGGTGCGCGGGTGCCACTGGGACGGCGACAATCCGGACGGCCGGCCCTTCTGCCTTCTTCCATGCACCCACCTCGGTGATGCGCTACGCGCTCTACCCTGCTCTGCCCTGCCCCTCACCCAAGAACAAGCCGTACGTAGGTTATGTACGAGAAGGGAGGCGACAACTCTTACACCGGGTTGTTGCCGGCGACCCAACGGCGTCAATTCTCGTGGCTGCCGGGCCTCATGAGTGGGCAGCCCGCGCCGCCGCACGCGGCGATCACACACCCTCATTCTGTCCGACCACCCACCTCGCCAGCGTCAACGGATGGTTCGCCGGCTTCCTTGCTGGTTGCCGACCATGCTCGATGGTGCAGACTGGGCCCTTGCCACGGCGGTGCCTGGTCTTGTCTCCCCCGCCGTCTTAGCTCCTGATGGTGGTTGAGCTTTGTCTGCAGCCGCAGCGTGGCTCCGACGGTCAACCACCACCGCAACCACCACAACCGCCGCCACCTTGCTCACCTTGCCCAGCGGCTGGGACGCTCACTCAACGCTATTTTTAACCGGCAGACTGCGTTGTCTCTCGAGGACCAAAGGCCACGCTTTCAGACGATCGAGCCTGTCCACTCATGGAATCTAACCCTCCAGGGGCAGCTCTGCATTCCTCCGATGGTCTACCAAACCAGAGGCCGAGCGTCCTCGTCGACTTGCAACGGCCGCAGTCAACAAACGCGCCAGCGATGAATACCTGGCTTCGACGCAGCCACTCGCCGAGCCGGGGGCATAAGGGCGCAATGGTCTGATGCTCTCGCGTACCGTCGCAGCCACATCTCGATCGAGCGAGTTGGCGATTTCTTGCGTTCGGCACCTTGAAGAGAAGTGCACGGTCGCCGGCCGTTTCATTCCGTGCAAGTTCGAGTGCACGATGGCAAGCTAGCAGGACGCAATCGACGAAACAACTCCCCCCCCCCCCCCCCGGGTCTCCTGCACGTCTCCCACACGTGCGGGGCGGGTTGACCAAGTGGGACTGACTGCGGCTACATCGCACCCTGTCAGCGAGTCTGCTTGCAGAACACAATGCTGACCCTTGAGACGGCACGAGGCAATTGCTTGGAGATGCGGCCCCGTGCCCTAACTGCAAAGTACGTGCACCCACAGCTGCTTGCTTGCTTGTTCTGCTGCTGGTCGACTTGGCGCGTTGCCAGCGTCCACTTGTTTTTGGCTCGCCCTTGGTGGAGGCTTGCCGGCCTGCCGGTCGACCAAGGCCGCAGCCCGGGCTCCCCAACTGCCTCGCCTCATAGCTGCATTATGCGTTCCGGAGGCTGCAACCATCCGGGGGGCTCTTCGAGGTCACGGGGTTTATTACACGCTGCTGCTGATGCGTTGGTTCGGGTCATGGCCCACAAAGTCAATTCAGTCGCGGGCACCGTTCTTGAGCAGACCAATCGCCAGTGGACCGACATCGATGACTGTGGATGCTGGAACAGGTGGAGCTCGGGTTCGCAGCGGAGTCCCTGCCGGTTCTTGGTCACGCTGGCGTCCGACGTCATGGCAGTGAGGCACCCTCGGACGTCATTTCGACCAGCGGCAGACGCGAGCGTGGTGCCTCAATGCATCATCTGCGGCGTCGACAGTGTCAAGGGCGAGGGGTCGGCATCGGCATCTGTCTTGGCGGCGCGCCCGCGGCGTCGCACTGGCTCTCCCCTGCCTGCCTGGCATCTGCTCCCTGCCCGCTTGGTGATGCCACCGGGCAGACGTTGGCCAACGCCTCTCACGATGGATGCCATCGCTTTGCCGTGGGTGCTCGCAGCCCGCCTGCGTGGAATGTGTCGAGGTCTCATGACCCTACCCACCCGGCGCTAAAGGGCCCATTTAGGTTCACTTGCACCCGTACGAGTACTACGGCAGCCCGATGTGCGAGCAACCGGCGGTACGGCCGTGCCGTGGCGAAGAACAAAGGCACGGACTCTTTCCGATTGCGTCGACGAAGCAAGCACGGCTGCCCAATTCTCGGCTGATGCTTCAATTGTTGGTCAATGGGGTGCTTTTGCTTGGGCCAAGCTCAACCGCGCCTTTAAGGATCATCGTGATGCTGGGCCCAGATCTCGGGCCACATATGGTACAGTACTGTACAATCATCCACACGGGCGGCGCACGAGTCGCATTGCCGCCCCATGTGGCCTCGCACCACGCCGTATATCCGTCCGCCCGTCCTATTCGCTGGCCGGCTGGTCCCTTGGGAGGGCGTTGGTCGGCGCAGGCTCAACGTGCAGAAGCTGGAACGGCCCTTGGGGCAGCCACCGACCACCATCGAGCCCACACCACAATCCGGCGCGTGTTTCCCGTCAACGACGCCTTCCCCTTGTCGCTGTCTCAATATGCGATATCGTTCTCGTACAAGACAGTCTTCTCAACGAGGTCGAGTCGTATAGTCGCAAGTGCCTGGGCGGCAATGTCGAGATCAGACTCCAGTGCGTGCCGAGTCACGACCCCAGAGCCAAGTCCTCGAACCAACATCTCTCAAAGCTGTGCCTCTCACATCGACGCAGCTCAACAATCGATGCTGCACGCTCAACTTCTTTTGGGCAGCCATGATTCCTGCAAACATCCATCGATGCTATTGGCTGCGCCCCTGATGCTCGACTTGCGTCTCGCCGCGCCTAACCAGGTCAGTTGGCCTTGTGCATCTGCAGCTGAGCCATCACATCAATCCCTTTGCGTGCTTCACCAAAAGTCACCAAACTTATTCAATCTGACCAGGATTTGGATGAATCTCGCTTGATCTGGCTCGCATCTGGCTCGCATCTTCGACCTCCCTGGCGCTAGGACCACCACATGGCACTGACACCTCCGTGGACGCGAATCATCGACTGTTTGCACCAGTATCGTACACTGTACAAAGAGTTGACAACATCATTAGTGACCATTGTTCAATTCAACACGCCGATGTGCACTCAGCCGGGGGGGCCCAGATTTTGATGCCCCCGTGATCAACCTTGGCCTACTCCTGGCATTCGCTGTTGCCAGCCTCGCGAAAAGAGGACGAGCCAGAGATAGGCTCCAGATCGACAAGCTCAACCACCTCGTTGCCACGGAAGTTTCCCCCTGGCGTAGATTAATGTAGCCTCTGTACAGGCTCTTGTCGGCAGTATCGCCCAAATTGTCTGTTCCGTCTGAGCATCTCCCAGAGCGGTGACGCCGAGATCCCGGGTAGCAAAACGGTCACTCACTCAACATGCTGTGCCACCAGCTCACAATAGCTGCCTTGACGGGGGGTATTCTCTGCTCTTTAACTCCCATTATCGCCACGCATTATGGCAATTATACCATAAACGTCAGGCTCGTGATGACAGCAAGACCGTATCAAACACCGGCAGCCAGTATGCCCACGTTGCCTGATGTACATGGGCTGAGCCGACGTGGGCGCCGGCGCGGCAACCACTCATGCCATAAGCGCAGCTCACAGCAGCTCAACGACCCAGAAGGGTCTTATATGAGCGGTTTTCCCGTCTGCCATGGCCCGTCGATGAGATTGGACAGCAGTCGTGCGTCATATGTGACGGTTTGACGCACACCAATGTGTTCTTCTTGTGTCCATGCAACACTACTTCTTTCATCGTGGACCTATGGCAACCACTCGGGACCCTGACATTAGCCTCATGCTCACTACCGCACTCGAGCGAATTCCCCGCTGGGTGCATGCGCGAATTCAAAAGACTCACCCCTGGCCACTTAACCTTGGCCAGCCTGCCAGCCGGCCTAATGTGTCCATCGTTTGCTAGGGCGCGCGCGCGACCCAACATGCGTCGGCTCGGCGGCAGCGCACAGGAGGCGACCACAGAGACATGGCTCACAACAGTCCCTTCTGTCCTCATGGGCGAGGGCATCAGACGAGACCACGGGGCCGGGCCCCTTAGGCTTTTTCGCATGTTTCCGAAAGTGCGGGCTGGGGACGGACCAGACCCGGGGCCTGGGTTGGGGGATGTTCGAGACCTTCAGGCAGGAGAGCCTTGGCTTGGCCTTGGTTTTGCCTTGCTTGCCCTTTGCGGATGTCGACGAGCGGCTGCGGTCCTCGTGTGACGGGAGATCCCTCTTTCGGGGGACACCACCCAGAGCAGCGATTGAGGCCTGTGCGACGCGGTACAGCCCTGAAGTGGCGATCCCTGCTTGCAGCAGCAGCGGCAATCATGGTTGGGGACTTGAGGTGGAGGGACAAGGGGGGACCGAGGGAGCGACGTGGAGGGCAAACGAACGACATGAGCGGACCAGACTCTGTTGCTCAAGACTGATGCCCAGCCCCCCGGTCCACGTCCATGCCTGCGTCTGCACCCGGTGACCTCGCGGACTCGGAACAGCACGAGGAGGCATCGAGCAATATGGCCGTTCCCCCCGTGAGTTGCCAGAGCGGACGCAGTGATAATCTCTTGTCGGGATATGTGCCGCGGTGCTGGGTCGGCTGCGCGGCTCACGCAAGACGTTGACGACCATGAGTCGGCTATCCATCCCAGCTCAGGGGGAGACACTTGGCGCCGTCGAGGCGGGACGCGGACGACTGCACCACTCGGGGCGTTTCAGCAGTACCGCACAACACGCGCATCTTCACTGGCTCGCTCGCCACCGAGAGTTTCGACTCGCACCCTGTTTCTGCATAGGTCAGCCTCCTCGCTTCCAGACGCTGGTCCAGTCCGCGCCAGATTGGACCGGGCCAGATGTTGCCAGTCTTCTGTCTTCTCAGACGCGAGCCGCGCAGCGCCAGCTCTCCTTTCCGCCATCCTCGCGCTCCCTCTCCCTCTCTGTTCCCTGGAACCCTCCTCATCCTCCCCCTCCTCGCCCCCTTTGTTCCTCCAACCCGGACTTGCAGCGCGTACCGTATCGTATGTACGGACCACGTATGTCCGTATGTAACCAGTACACGCCCGCGTCCCAATTCGGCCGGATGCATGCCGCGTCCTGCAGGCCCATGGGCCACGCGCCGCCCACGGGACAGGCGCCAGCCAGCAGTGTCGGTAATCATGCGCGCAGCCTGCCTGCGCGCCATGTCCTGCACTGTTCTAGCCTGTCTTGATCTGTGCTGCTCTGCTCTGCCCGTGAGGGAACGTGTGGCATCGCCTGTAGGACACCGTGCCCCCCGACTACCGTACGGATAACTGAGCGGATGGCGACAACTCCCTCCAGGCACTAAAGTCTCCATTTGATTGCTTTCGAATATGGCCGCTTCGCTTGGCTGCTCCAGGGTAACGCGGTCCGTGCAAGATGCGTACCACACCTCGCCGTACCTTCACGTTGCGTGGTGCGGGCGGCATGTGTAGCTTGTGAGCGAGTTCATGTGTGTCAGACGAGCGGGCACGCACAGGGATGGCGCAGCACCAAGTCGCACGTTGGAAAGGCCCCCAAATATGCTCAAAGACGCCTTGAAACGCACAGATAGCCAGAACAAGAGACACCTACTTGCACCTGCCGTCGACACAGGAACAGCGCATTGTCGTTGGTCTAACGCACGTGCCACGATGCCGTCTTTTCACACGTCTTCCCGTGAGGCTGCCCAGGGCTGACCAGAAACACTTCCATTGCTACCTATCGGTTACACAGGCTCATCCCATACACCTCGCCAACCTGTAAAAGAGTCAATTCAGTTATTACCTTAATCCTCGTCATCCACCTTGTCCGCCACCATGTCCTTGGCCGTGTTGATCACCTTTTCGGGTGGCCGCTCGACTGCCACCGCAGGGCTGCTCATCCCTCCAGAGATGGGACTCATCTGGCCGCTGCCAGGGACGCTTCCATGCCCGCTGGCGAGCCCGCTTGCTGGGAGACTACCGCCGGGGACCGGGCTCTTCGCGTCATCTGGGAACTCAGGCATCATGCTCGGGTCAAGTCCCGGAATATGGATACGCTTTGCCTCATTTTGATATGCCGCCGGTATGATCTCAATAATCTCATCTCGCGGGAACTTGAGATTGGGGATTTCCATGGTGGAGCAATGCATCAGGTAAGCATACAAGACGCGCAACACGGACTCGTGGGCGATGATGAGAAGGTCGTTTTGTTCGCGCTCGAGCTCGAGAATGATGGGTTCCAGGCGGACGGCGAGATCATGATAAGACTAGGTGCTGTCAGCGGGTGAACATGGCAAAGGGTCATCGATACATACCTCTGCGCGCGGATACCTGTGGTGATAGGGGTCCATCTCGTGCTTCTCTACCTCTTCGGGATATATTTGTCGTATGACGCGCTCAGACATCTTCTCGCAAATGCCAGGGTTGATCTGGCTCATTTGCGATCGCTGGCGGACCTTGAAACCTTTGCTCTTCAGATAATCGGAAGTTTGAACGGTTCTCATCCTGGTCGACGTCCATACGGTCAGCGGTCGTAGAGGCACAGAGGCTCCTCCATTCTCCTCACGCTCCGCTTGCTCCTGCTCGCGGTGTCGAAGGAGCGTCTCAGACATCGTCCGAGAATACGCAAGCCCCAGTTCCGAGAGCGGCGCATCTGCCTTGTAAGAGTCCTCCTCCTCTGTCGTGCCCGCTCGGACGAAGAACGTGGTGCGAGACTTGATATGCAGGTTGGTGAGGTAAAAGACAATGCGGTGAGAGAGGTAGTTGAAGCTGACGTTGTTGTAGAAAAATTTGGTGCCAGCATTGATCATTTTGATGTAGTTGAGTTCAGCTTCATTCATCGACTCGAACATTGGAATGCGCATCTCAATGCGTTTGAGGTACAGCTGGGCTGCTGCATCGGGGTCCATTCCGGCAAACTGTGGCAGACAAATGCCGGTTAGAGAAGCTTCAGCTGGTCGGCGAATAAGACACTCACGTCTGGTGATGATATCTTGACATTTCTCGCATTCTCAACGAGTATCCGCTCGTCGTCCACATACGATTCAATGAAAAGTGTCTACGCGACGTCAGCATTTCATCCGCCTCGCTTGTTCCGCAAGACCTGCCTGGACGTCATGCTTTGCCAGCTCCTTTGCGAGAGATCGCCTTCCACTTGCCGTGGGGTTAACCGCGTCGTAGATGGCGACTTGGCCATTCTCGTGGTTCAACCAGGCGTAGATGTCTTCGCGACACTTCTTGAGGATCTTCTGCCGCAGGATGACAGATGAAGGAGAGGCGTTCGGGAAGAAGTAGTCATCAGGTACTGAGCCGCCGGGTCCAATGGTGGCGCGACGGTAGTCGCCGAGATGGAAGATGCGAGTCTTGACACCGAGCCACTGCAGGTACCTGGCCAGTGACACGCAAATGTGGCTGCGAAAATGAGTTTGGGTGCCGTCGGCTGGGGGTGGGTTCGACTCACGTCTTGCCTCGTGCCGGTGGCCCGACCATGACAATGGCTATCCGCCCCGAGTGGAACAGACGGCCGGACATGGTGCTGTATAGCTGCGCCGGAGCCAAATCCTGGTCCTCGGGTATGTCGTGGATACCGTCGATGAACGTGGAGCTCTTGCGGCGATACCGGGGCGCGTTGGCCGCGATCTCGGCAGTGCTATCTCATCAGCATGAGGTAGAAGACAAACGGGGATCGATGGACTTACAGTAATGTGTCCATATTTGACTTCCCTGATGGTAGCGTAATGGATAGGGTGAGTCGGAGAGCGTGACGTGAAGGTCTTTGGCACACATGCACACGCCTTGACACACGTGCGAACCTCTCTGGGGACCGAAGCGGTCAGCCGGGCTTGGAACGGCACCACTTGATAAGCGGACCAGGTCCCGAATTTGTCGATTGGCGAGCTTCTCAGAGCTTGGCCGCGCTTCAACGGCTTGCCGTCACACTCTTCACCAAGCCGGGCAGCTGATGAAGTCGTGGGGACTGAAAGATGCGTGACGATATGACAGAAGCTTGACAAGCTGAGACCCCGGATATTGTCGGAGTGAGCACTGAGCGCCCCGCCCGAGGAGTAGGCTAACACCGGATATGAAGTGAAGCGCCGATTGAGACAAGAGGGACCGGTGAAGTGGATGGAATCGCAGAGGACGATGCGTTCTAGGAGTGTGCGTAGGTTGGAGGAAGAAGTTAAGACGGGATTGCCAGGCCAAAAGATGAACTCGCCGGGCAAGAAGCAACCACAGGCCAACAATACCGACGAAAGGACCACTGGCGCACATAACAGGTCTCCAGGTGAACCGGGTACTGGTACTTGGGCGCCGAGCCAATAGGCCCATCGGTGCGCCAGGGCAATTCCCGGCCGAGTATTGGGTACCTTTCCCCACGGTGTGCCGAAGCCACCCAGCGCTGGGCGGAGCGGAACATTACCTCATCCGGGCGCCGCAGCCACTGCCTCGCCTCGCCTCGCAGCGCCTTACTGTCGGGCGCTGGTGCCGCTGCTGTTGCTGGTTGACTAAAGGTACGTACCCGCCGTCCGGCTCCCGCCTAGAAGGTGCTGGCGGCTGATGAAAATTATTCCTCCAAACCTCCTCTCCATACCTTATCCAACCACACTCCGAGGCCGTCATCGCGTCACTGGCGTCCTGGACCCCGAACGATCTGCCACCTGAGGCCTCGTCACAGCCTTGTCACCCATCCGTCTCGCCCGGCCCTGCGGAGGAGGCTCTTCATCGCCCGACTCCCGACCCTTCTTGTCGCGCACCTGCAGCTTCGCCGTTGGATCCACCGCGACGCCGGTCCGGATCCCGTCACCATGGCGTCGTCTTCGCTCGACCCCATACGCTCCCTCCTCTTCGCCAACCCAATTGCCATCACGATAGGAGATGCCCTCAACTCCTTCTCGGAGCGCAGAGCCAAGCTCGGCCTGTCCAACCCCGGCACCATCGAGACCCTCAGCAAGGAGGTCCAGCGCGATGTCTTCCTCAACAACTACATGTTTACCGGCATCCGCGCCGACCTGACCAAGATCTTCAGCATGGCCCCGCTCTTCCAGGTCTCTCACCAGTTCGCCATGGGCGAGCGCATTAACCCTTACACCTTTGCCGCCATGTACGGTACTGGCAAGGTAGACTGGCCCCCGGCGGACCGCTGACGAGTCGAGTTCCGCGCTGACAGGTGCAGGTCTTCTGCCAAGGCAACGTCGATAACGAGGGCTCCCTCTCCGGCCGCTTTAACTTCCGCTGGACAGACAAGCTCGTGTCCAAGTCGCAGCTCTCCATTTCCCCCGGCGGACAGGACATGGCCCAGTTCGAGCACGAGTACACCGGCAACGACTTCAGCGCATCCCTCAAGATGCTCAACCCCTCATTCCTCGAAGGCGGAATGACTGGCATCTACATTGGAAGCTATCTGCAGTCTGTTACTCCTCGTCTTGCTCTCGGTCTTGAGACTCTCTGGCAGCGCCCCGCCCTCACCCAGGGCCCCGAGTGCGCCGTTTCGTACTGCGCTCGCTACAAGGCCGAGGACTGGGTGGCCACTGCTCAGCTGCAGGCTGCCATGGGAACTCTCAACACTTCGTACTGGCGCAGACTCTCCGACAAGGTTCAGGCCGGTGTTGACCTGAGCCTCGGCCTTGTTCCTGCCGCCGGCGGTCTGATGGGCGGCGGCCTCCAGAAGGAGGGCGTCACCACCATCGGTGCCAAGTATGACTTCCGCATGTCGACGTTCCGCGCTCAGGTCGACTCCAAGGGCAAGCTCTCTTGCCTTCTGGAGAAGCGTGTTGCTCCGCCCGTCATGATGACCTTCGCCGCCGACGTTGACCACTTTACGGTACGGGATGCCTTTCGCTTTTCGAGTTTAACCTTCACTAACTTGGAGCAGCAACAAGCGAAGCTCGGTCTCGGCGTTTCGATTGAGGCCGCCCCCGAAGAGCTGCAAGACCAGCAGGAGGCTCTGGGTGCCCAGACGCCCCCCAACATCCCCTTCTAGGCCCGTCCGCGTGACGAAGGCATCTCGGCTACAACTCTACTCCAGCGTGAAGCTGCCCCGCGTGGTCCGCGTTTGGGCGGCGGGATATTGAGCACCGTCGCTTCGCCTGATGTCTTAATACTTCGCCCTCGCACTCACCAACCCCTTTTCGAGGATGACATTGCCGCTTCTGCCTCGTCCCGACGACCACTCGCATGTGGGGCAGCTTCGTCCCGATAGATTCTGTCAGCGCAGCCGAGACAGCGCTACAAAGACGAGAAAAAAGAAAAACCCCATTTGGGCGCCCGACACGTCTGGCGTCCTTTTTCGCGGACGGTGGTACTCTGATCCAGAGAAGGGTGGGATCTCTTGGATCGGGGACCCCGCCCGCAATATGTGTACATTACAATCCTCATTGAGGCCCCGTATAAGGGGCCTTTGTAACGCAGTATGTGGGCATGTTTGGTTTCCCAGGAGTAGGGACTTTGATGGGCCCTGTGTACGGCCGCCCGGCTACGGGTGTCCCTGGAGTGGCCCCGAGCCGCGGTGCTAGTGTACGAGGATATAGACGAAACCGATTGTTCTACAAGCTTCTACCGTTGTTCACGATCCCATGTGTCTAAATGTCACTTCCAACAGGCGCAACTATGTCCGTTGAGTGTGGAATCATAAGCCTCGATATTCATTGCTCAGTAGGCATGGTCTGTCGTAACCACTATCATGAGCTGCGCGGCTAGCCGTCACGCAGCCTCGTCCTTGTGCATCGCGCCATCTCGCCACGTATAGCGTACTTGAAAGACTCTCAACTTCCCTCAACGCCGTGGTATCGTCCCAGCCTCCAATGCAGGCCATGTCTATTCGTGGGCCCTCTGCCAGCGTCATCTGTACGCTTCCTGTCATGCTATGTATGCCATGCCATGCCATGCCATGCCATGCTATGCAATCGCTGCTCAAGCGCCCCTCCTGTACGAGCGACTATGTGACTGGCCGCAAACAAGCCGTCAAAATCTCCTCTTGTTCAACGAAAACGGCGAAAACAACAGGAAGCTCTAATCGGTTCCCATCGAACGCACTACATGACTGAACACTCGCGCTCGGGCTGGTCGCTTTCCGGTTTCTGCTTGGCCGACTTGTCCTTCGGCTTGCTGCTCTTGTTCTTGGTCGGTGTGCTGTGTGCGTGAGCAGCAGACGTCTTTTCGGTGTCTTCGGGGGATTCGGCCGCCTTGCTGGAGGCGTCAGACCCCAGTGGTGCGGTCGAATTGGATGCGGATGCTGCGAGGCCGTTCGACTCCATAAGCGGCTCTCTGCTCGTCTTCATGAGCCCGCCCAGGCGCGTCATCGAGAAACTAGGCCGACCCTCGCCGGATTGGCTCGCAGGACGGCTCTGTCGTCCCAGGGCAAAGCGAGAGGCAGCTCGGGAAAGCCGTGATGCTGTCGTCTCGTCGCTCGGGGTGATGACTGGCGAATTGGCGCCTGGCGTGACAGCCGGTGTCACTGCAGCCGAGTCGGTAAAGACACTCTGGCGGCGTGAACCCCCGGGAGTCGAAGTGGCAGAATGGCCGACCCAAGGTCTCTCAGCGTTGAGGAGTTGTGAGTGCTCGCCGTCTAACGAAAGCCGGATGCTAGGCGGCTTGCTCCTTGAAATTTCTGCGACGGGCGTGTCATCTTGATGCTTCTCATCGAGCCGACTATCTGCAATGACCTCTCCGTGAAGCGTTGCAGATGAAGGTAATTCGAGGCTCGTCTTGGATGACTCGATATAGGATGGAGGCTCAGCCTCAGTGCCCTCGGTCGATGGGCAAGTCATATCCACCATGGGAACGACCTGATAAAATAACAAGTACGGCATCTCTTCCTTAAGAGATCGCCTGATGTCGTCTACAAAAACGACACGGTTTTCAGTCTCCAAATCGTCGAACTGGACCCACTGCGCCTCCTCGTAGTCTGGGGGAGGATCGAAATCATGCTTCCGGTTGCTGGTGAGTAGCTTTGGTGCTACTCTGGCAAAAGCAATGTAGTGACCACTTTGCAGGGAGTCCCCCCGATGGCAGACAACGGATTGCAGGACGAGCTTGTACTCTGTACTCAGTTCGCTCACGTCGTCGAGCCCAGGGTTCTCTGCCAGCATAAAGTGCGGTAGTCGTAAGCTGTCCGGAATATCGATGAACGTGTTTGAGCGCTGTGGCAGGCCAGACTCGGTCATGGCATACCGCTTGAGGCAAATGCCCACGATGGGACGTTGATCGAAGTTCATGGCCACCTCGACATCATTGCGCGGCTCGCTCGTCGTGAGCGCGTGCCATGCTGTTCCACCTGTCAATTGACGATCCCCCAGTCCGAACGGGGTAGCGGGACTACTCACGGATGAGGCGAAAGAATTGCCAGGCGGGGATGGTGACCGCCTTGACAACAGTCGACCCCTTGCGACGCCGCCTCGGCGCGTTCATGCCCTCGCTGGTCGGCCGGCCTTGCTCGTCCACATGAATGCGCTGAATCACGCTTGTGGATCGATGCCTTGCAGAAGGACGGCTCTTCAGACCATCGACTTTCTCACTGCCGTCAATATTCGATGCATTCTCGTGATCGGGCGCGGCGCCTGTATCAGTTGTCTTCGTTGAGACGGCTGAGTCCGTGCGCGCGATGGCTTCGCCGAACGGCGAGGAAGGGGACGACATCTCCACCGGTGAAGCCGTCATTGATGAGGATGAGCCGCCCTCTTCCCCTCTTATGAGGCGAATCGTGGATTGGTGAACCAAGTTGGGTCGGTCGTCATGCTTGCCATCATCGACCGTTGAGCGTTTCCCTTCCTCACTATCCCGCAGCACATCCACGCGGGCATTGAAGTACTCTTCGAGGCAGTCTTCGAGCTTAACACCTTTGCCTTCGGGGTCAGGGGGGACGGCAAGGTTCAGAAGCCGCTCGTAGACAACCTTGTGGTCGTCCTTGTCCTTCTTGCCTTGGTGGAAAAGATCCACTTGCAAGGAAAGTAGCGGCAACTGCAGCGTCTCGGTGAGAAACGCGAAAGCCTCCGAGGTATCCTGCTGCTCCAGAAGACGAGCGTCGGGCCAGCCGCAATCACCCAGGGTATCTTGTATCAGTTTCGTCTTGCCCACCTAGTCAGCACGACCGAGCGAGACCATGTTGGCGCGACGTGCAACTCACCAGGTCGGTTCGGATTAACTTGCCAGACCTCAGCATGTTGACCCATATTCGCAGCAAACTGACGAGTTTGTATCGCGGATCCTCCAGAGTAAAGTCTGTCTTGAGCATGCACTCGAATGCATCCAGCTTGGCGAACATGGCGAACAAGAGAGCATCGAGGTAACATGTAACGGCCTCCCGATTCTCGGCGCCAACCATGTGAACGCTGGGGTCATAGGAGACGATTATGCCGGCCTGGGCTTTCTGTTCTATATCGATAAAGTCGGCCGTTCTCCTCGGGTCACCATCGGCGAACTTGGTCGCCATGATGTCGCGAATGTGTTCCGAGGATACGTTGGTGATGTTGAGGCGGTCGAGATGTCGTTGGACCTCGTCGAACTGGTCGTGTGAATAAGGCAATGAACAGTGTGGCGACAATAATAAGCTTACCTTGGCGTCGTCGAGGTCCTTCTCGGCGTCAGGCTTAGCGGCGTGCCTCGGGTTGTCTATCTTGAACATGGCACGGAACGCCTCTGCGGACAGCGGCCGCGACTGTAGGAAAGTGTCAGTCGTCCCTTCCGCGAGAAGACGATCATCTGTGCCGAACGTGGTCTACCTTGTCCTTGTGCCCAGGCGGCACCGACTTGCTGCGTCGGTGGGTGCCATTCTTGTCGCGCAAGCTTAGGAACTTCCTTGGAAACTCCTTCATGATTTATGTCGCGGCGGGCAAGAGGACTCGACAGTACTCGAGCGGGATGTCCTCGCGGGATTCAGCGAGGCAGAAGCTGCATGCGAACTCCCATCCTCAGGCTGCGCGCCAGTGTCGCCGTTGAGGCTTTTGGAGACTCTCGGAGGGCGCGCAATCGCGGGGGTCCTGGCCGCCAGACACAGGAATGGTGGGGTGGCAGTGCGAGGAGGGGAAGACGACCGACGGCGATGCCACGCGACGGCAGACGGACTCGCAGGCTGGCGGGCGACAACAGCGAAGTCGACGTCGATGGCGGATGTTGTTGATGGATGGCCGATGCGACTCGAATGGCAAGGATAAGCTGGGTGCGCGTCGTCGAGCATGGGCGCAGGAGGTGTGGCCAGAAACTTGGATCTTGGGCGTCTCGAGGCGGACGGACCGACAGGGTCTTGGACTCTTGGGGACGAACGGGATGGTTTTAACAGGATGGAGCTTCTGCGACACCCCTGTGGTGGCCGCTGGACCTTCCATCCTGATCCTCCGCTGCTCCACTGCACCCACCATGCCGCCCACTGAGCTGAGCGCTGAGGGGCATCGGGGGGCCAGCGACCAGCGGGAGGGGCGGGAACCCTGAATTGGCGCCTGGCGGCTGTCTGGATCGCGTCGGCGCACGGTAGCGCCATCCAGGCATCGCACTTCAGGTACCGTGCCGCTGGGATTCGTACCACACTGTGTTCAAGGATGCGGTACACGCTGCCTGCGAGTCTCAGTGGAGGCTTCGAGCAGGCCGCACCGCCATCCAGGTCCACAAACGAGCTGCGCGCCCAACTGTACGTTGGCCAACCTGCCCATCCGCTTATCGGTCCCATCAGTGTCAGCGCCATCGGCTCAGGGACTAAAAGTCGCATCCCCAACCGGCGGAGGCGTGCCTTGGGAAAGGTAAAATCAACCGCTGCGCACCCCAGCACCACGTTGCTGTTGCTGCACCACGACGCTGCGACGTCACCTGCACCAGTCGGTTAGCCAAGGCTGGCCCAATGCTTCACAGCGGATGACCGTGACCGGCCATTCAGGCAGACGCGGCCTTTTCTCGCCTCCACCTCTGCCATGGCTGGCTGTTGGCTCGCTGGCCACGTCCGGTATGAGTGGTGAAGACACTGCGGTTCTCCGTACAGCACGGAGGTGTACTGCGTAAGCGGCACCGAACGCCCCCTTACCTTGCTTATCCAACACGCCACTTGCCCCCATCCCGCGCGCCAGACATGCCACGTGCGGCTATCTCGGTGTCGTGACAGCTGCCTCGCTCCAGGGATTCCGCCCGCACCGTCGGTTGCCTGCCTGTTGGGGCTTGCGTAAGGGAACGCGACATGCTGACGGAGCCATTTCGGTCTCGCGATCATTGCGTCACCCCGCGAGGCACCCGAACGCGACGACGTGCGCCTGACCCCGCCTGAAGCCAGCGGCCGAACCTGGCAGCCTTGGGTCTTGGCCGTGTCGCGCAATGCTATCGATGCAGTCGGAAGCTAGGGCTGCTGCGACGTGACCATTTGTAGCCGCGTCAGTTGCCGCGGCTTGGCGACCATCGTGAAACTCGTAATGCTGGGGTCGACAGGTTCAGCGCCGTCGGACAACTCTGCGACAGGGCCGCAGCAACTAAATTTGGCCTTGCATACTTCGCTGGCAGCGGCCGGTCTACTATTTCGGTCTGTCCTGCTTGGACGACACAGGGGTCGTTTGTTCACTAACAGATGTGGGCGGAATCGGGTGTTACTGTTGACCTTCTGGCCGCCAGGTGTGGCTGACACGACCGCACCGCCACACTGCAGTTCAAGCTCCGGGTGGCTGAGCGCTAGACTCCTGGCAACGCAGACGGAAATTTCCAATCCGCTTCACACGATACCCATCGCGTCCATCACCACAGCTTCAACGGGCATTCCACGATGGCCGGGGCGCGCGAAGGAACTCGACTGGTGAGGGCCCTGCGCCCGAGGCAATTGCCTTTGCGGCCAGCGCCTGCATGCTCTCGGCGCTTCGCCTCCAGCGCCGCCGAAGCGACGTCGAAGCCGGCTGACCTGGCTGACCTCGAAGACACCACGGCCTTTACCGCGCCGACGCCAGACGCCAAGACTGCGCAAGCGTTTGCTGCCGCCCGGAGCCAGAGCGCGAGCGAGACGAAACTCCCAGGCAATCGGTAGGCGAATCAGCTCGATACCCATCCTCCAAGCCCTCTACTTACAGCCTCAGCTACCAATACCATCCTCCGAAATACTACCGCGGCCCCCTTCACCCGGTCCAGATGCCCCCGTCGTCCGACCCGACCGCTCGCGACTTCGTGCCAGGCCCGTTCAGTTTTCCCAGGCTGAAGCACACGTACGATAGCACCATCGCGCCGGACCTGTTGGCCCTCACCTACACCCACATCCCTCCCGGGACAGTCCCCGTCGAGTCGCAAAAGGGCACGCTGAGGGAATGGGACGAGTCTTCCCCGTATCACAAGAACCGTCCCCGGAGAGGGCCTCGCGGTGGCGGCTCTTCTCGCCTCGGCATACTCGAGCGCAAGATCACTTGGAACAACATCCCCGAGATCGAGGCGGTTACTATCAACTCGTACGCTCCGCTCGCCTCCGACAACAAGGAGTACCTGCACGTTGCGCGAGCCGTCGTTCAGGCTATCTCCGGCGCGTACCCCGATGTGACCACGGTCAAGCACCACGTTATCCAATGGGGAGTTCGGAAAGGAGACAAGGCAGGCGCCAAGGTCACGCTGCGTGGCGGTGCGGCCTATGACTTTGTCGACAAGCTTGTGACGCTGGTTCTGCCTAAGATCAAAGACTGGCCCGGTATCAAAGCCACTACCGGTGATGATGCCGGCAACCTGGCCTTTGGCATGAAGCCGGCGTGGATGGCGTACTTCCCGGAGATTGAGTTCAACTACGACGTGAGTAGCAAGATTTCTCGGTGCAGAGTCAACACGAGGCTAACAGTGCACAGATGTACCCAGCCAAGCTGATGCCCGGTTGTGACATCTTCATCCACACCACGGGTACCTCAGACAGGCAGGGACGTCTGCTGATGGAGGCGTTAGGCTTCCCATTTTACGGCAAGGTCACGCATTAAGTCGTCACAACGTTATGATGGGAGCGAGGAACAAGTGAGCGATCGTGGGCCACTGGCCGGGGCAAATCATGGGCATAGACCATGTATAACAATGTATCATAAACCGTCCAAAGTGTTCTAATATAGTGGACAAACCCCAACGTCTTGTTGTCAGGTGACCCGCAACGCCTCAACTCCGCCCAATGCATTCGTAGATCCGGAGAAGCCGTCGTCTAGGCAGCCTTGGCCTTTTGGCGCAAGACATTCATGATCTCATCCACGGCGTCCATGCTCGTGGCGTCGACCTTGCCCGTATCGTGGCCCACCTTTGCCAGCTCATCGGCGCAGGCATCCATGGCGGGCTGGTAGTTTCTGCACGCCGAGCTCAGGGCGTAAATGGCCTTTTTCCGGACATCCTCCTTCTCGGAGTCCTTGGTGGCCAAGCCGACCAGGGCCGGCAGGCCACCGACGGCGAGCAGGCGCTCCTGGGTGCGCTCGTTGTTCTGGACGGCGGTGCCGACGCACCAGGCAGCCATCTTGCGCAGCTCGGGCTCCTCAGCGGCCAGCTGCTCGAGCAGCGGGGTCCACAGGCCGAGGTTGGCGATGTTGTTGGCGTTGTCGAGGCCCTCGATGAGCTGCTCGAAGTTGTCAAAGGCGATGAGCTTGTCCTCGAGGGAGACGTCCGGGGAGATGGGCGCTGAGATGATTTCCATCGAGGCCTTCATGAGGTCCGCGTCCGAGGGCCCGCCCATGAGCGCGGCCATGACGTCGGGCGTGAGTGCGGTGCCGCCTTGGGCGGGGGGCTGCGCCGTGGGGTCATTCTTGGTGGCATCCGAGTTCTCGATGCTCCAGCGGAGGAGGTCGTTGAGTCGCTTGTCGTCCATGGTGATTTGTGCAGAAGGGGGATGCGGTGCCAATGAGTGACTGTGGGAGTGGTGACGTCGGAGTGGTGCTGTTGCAAGGTTTCAGTTGCGTCGTCGCGGCCAGAGCTCTTGAACTTTTTCTTTGGAGTTGATGCCCGTTCTGGAAGCTTCATGAAGGGCCTATTCTCGATTAGGCCTAGCGCCCTCGGGGATGCTCATTGCTCAGCAGGGCAACGGCAACGGCGGGAATCTGTGCAGGCAAGGAGCGCGCGAACCAGGGATAAGAAGCTTGCAGCCTCCTGGGGTGCTTCAATTGGCTTTGGAGGACACGCGGCAGCAAGTATCAACGAGATTCATGTTGCTGGGCCTTGGGAGCAATTGACAGTTTGGCGTGCGTCTGCCCCGCCAACGCCAGGGTGCCTGCCCCTCACTGCAGTCCAGCGAGCGGTTCTGGGTCGCCGAGAACCCCCGAGCAGGCAGACGAGACACGAGACCAGCGCACTGGATCATGGCACACTCAAAATAGACGAGAAACCTTGGAGCGCGCAGGGGTATTCAAGCAGTCGTCTGAGGAATTGCCATGCGTATACACCAGGCACTACTTTTACTTGTGGGACGTGGCTGGGGGGCTGCAAGGCTGCCAGCGGGCAAGCGCACGGCAAGGTTGTTGAAGAGAGATGGCCCGAGATCCAATGTTGCGGCGCGGCACGAGCATCGGGGGACGGAGGCAGACGGGGGTGGTCTACGCAAGTCTGCCAGGCAGGCTCCAGGCACTTTTGCGTCCGGGGCAGCCGACCTCGCATCGGGGCCGCGTTTGCGCATCTCTGGGGTCGGCCAGGTCAGGTCAGGCAGCCGAATTGAAACATTTTGGCAGCTGCGTAATGCTGTGCGCCGCCATCAGCAATGCTGACGACGACCCCCTCGCCCCTTTCACAGGGCACCAAGGAAATTCCTCATCCGCCGGCCGGCGGGCGACGGCCACCCCTTTTGGCATGGCGGCGTCGCTGCTCTACCGGGCTCGGACGCGACTCAGGCACTGCGCGGCCGCGTCAGGTGACCACTGCTCGACGACATGCCAACGACTGTTGAGACGAAGCATCATATATTTCCCTATACAAGACGTCGCTTTTTCGTTCAGTTGTGCAGATATGAATGCCAAGCAGCGACGTGTGCAAGCATCGTGCATCAATGGCGTACGTCGGCAATCGGCGCCGTGCAATGTGTGAAACAGGGCGGCGGCAAGCAAGGAAGCAAGCAAGGTGCTTGATAGTTAGAGAGCCAACTGCTTTATTTCGTACCTAGGCGTGCTGCAATCTAAAACAACTGATTGCGACATGTTGATATGTTGATGTGACGACTGCGGCCCGTGTGCAGCTGCATCCGTCTGTAACAAGTGACAAGCCACCGATGATTGCAGCGCCCCTGGCCTGCAAGGGGAAATGTCGCGCTTGCACGTCAAATTGCCAATGTGAGCATTCACATCGCAACCTGCGCAAGCTCTCGATTTTGGGTGCTGAGTCCTGACGGGGTGACCACCTCAACTCACATCCCGTGCCGCCGGTGAGGGTCGGGTGGCGGGCAGCGGTTTTGTTGTCCCCATGGCGCACCTCGTGCACACAAGACTGTCCAGTGGCCGCCTCCTAAAACCTCGATCGCAGTTGGGCCTCTGCAGGGGAGGGCTGCCTGCAGCAATGGAAGCCGCCAGCCCCAATGGCTGCCCGCAGCTCGCAGCTGGTGAGGTGCTGACCGCGATGGCCGCCTGGTACCCAGCCACCACCGTAAGCCAATCAGTGGGCCGTAAAAGCGGCGGGCAGCGGCTTCCCCTCCTCTGATCAGCCCGTTTTCTGCCAACGACCCCGAACCGGCAGGCGGTGTTGGCGGCCAGCCATTTGGAAACCCACAACTTTCTGTGACATCGCCAGCCAAGCGGCGTTGCCCCCCCCCAAGCCCCCCGAGCCCCCCCAAGCGGAGATACCCAAGGTACTTCCCTCCTTTCTCCCCTCCACTCCGCCAGGTTCTCCTTCTTCAACCTCGCACCCCCATCTCTCACGACCCTGTCCACCATCGAGTCCGTTGTCACGACTCTCCCCCGACCGGTCCTCTTAGCCTTTTTCTTTCGAACCGTGAGCCAGCTCCTGCTGCCCGTCGCGCCCGCTCTCTCTTGACCCCTGTTGCTAAAACCTTCGTCCCCAACCAGCTTCTCAACCGTAATCAGCAGCCATGGAGGGTACGTCGCATGCCACATCAGCGTGACCGCGATCCCGGCGCGCGTCTTCCGCCATCGCGGGCATCGCCGCCTGCATCACGGCCGCCTTTGCTAACGTCTCTGCCCTCTACAGAAGAAGTTGCGGCCCTCGTCATCGACAATGGGTAAGCTTCCCCGCTGTCTCACCGCCCGACTCTCCCGCCTCGGCTCGCCGCGTGTCCGCCTCCACGCCGCGCGGCGCAGCGCCCGCGGGCGGCCGGGGATCCAACACTTGGGAGCGACGAGCGCTGGACACAATGGGCTGCGAGATTCAGAAGGGCTGACTTCGACGATAGTTCGGGCATGTGCAAGGCCGGTTTCGCCGGTGATGACGCCCCCCGAGCTGTTTTCCGTGAGTACCCCACTTCTGCTCAGCTCCAACCTGCTACGTAGCTAGTTGGCCGCCGGGTGCACAACCGACCGCACGGCCGCCACGACAGTGCTAACGCGCGACGCAGCCTCCATTGTCGGCCGTCCCCGCCACCATGGGTAAGTTTTGGGCGCCGTTTCACCCCGTGTGGTTTCTGGGCGCGTCTAACGGTGCCGCAGTATCATGATTGGCATGGGTCAAAAAGACTCGTACGTCGGCGATGAGGCTCAGTCGAAGCGTGGTATCCTGACCCTCCGATACCCCATCGAGCACGGTGTCGTCACCAACTGGGACGACATGGAGAAGATCTGGCACCACACCTTCTACAACGAGCTGCGTGTCGCCCCCGAGGAGCACCCCGTCCTGCTCACCGAGGCTCCCATCAACCCCAAGTCCAACCGTGAGAAGATGACGCAGATCGTCTTCGAGACCTTCAACGCCCCCGCCTTCTACGTCTCCATCCAGGCCGTCCTGTCCCTGTACGCCTCCGGTCGTACCACGGGTATCGTCCTGGACTCTGGCGATGGTGTCACCCACGTCGTCCCCATCTACGAGGGTTTCGCCCTGCCCCACGCCATTGCCCGTGTCGACATGGCTGGTCGCGACTTGACCGACTACCTCATGAAGATCCTGGCCGAGCGCGGCTACACCTTCTCCACCACGGCCGAGCGCGAGATCGTCCGCGACATCAAGGAGAAGCTCTGCTACGTCGCCCTCGACTTTGAGCAGGAGATCCAGACTGCCGCCCAGAGCTCCAGCCTGGAGAAGTCGTACGAGCTGCCCGACGGCCAGGTCATCACCATCGGCAACGAGCGGTTCCGCGCCCCCGAGGCCCTCTTCCAGCCCTCCGTCCTGGGTCTCGAGAGCGGCGGTATCCACGTCACCACCTACAACTCCATCATCAAGTGCGACGTCGACGTCCGAAAGGACCTGTATGGCAACATTGTCATGGTAAGGCTGCCGAGCTCCTTCCTCGTGTTTGCTTGGGTATCTGTTGCTGACGCGTGCTCTAGTCTGGTGGTACCACTATGTACCCTGGTCTCTCGGACCGTATGCAGAAGGAGATCACTGCTCTTGCCCCCTCGTCGATGAAGATCAAGATCATCGCTCCCCCCGAGCGCAAGTACTCCGTCTGGATCGGTGGTTCCATTCTCGCCTCGCTCTCGACCTTCCAGCAGATGTGGATCTCGAAGCAGGAGTACGACGAGAGCGGCCCCTCGATCGTCCACCGCAAGTGCTTCTAAGGTGAGTGCCGCACGACCCAGACCAATTGACCGCTGTGGATTCTGACGGGCGCAGCGGGCCAAACCGAACCGAGACCCTCTCCAAGTTGCGACAAGGTCATTGCCGACGCGTCCTCGGCCTCGCGAGCGTCCCAGCCTGGTCTCATTTCTACCAAAAAGTCTTTCAAAGGGTCAAGGGGTTGGTTGTCTGTTTGGAACACGGCTTACCCATGTTGCGACGGGCTGGGTAATGGGGTTTTAGGGCAGAGTTGAGGTGATATTCTGAGTACTCTTATCTGCTGCGTTCGTCTAGACTCGTATAACGGAGGTGACGATTGTATCAAATGTGTCGAGCTTTGTGAAGATTGTGTGTGACTTGGTCGTCGAGAACTCGCGTGCGTCGCAGCTGTGCCCCAGATTGTTTGATCAAGGTTTGTCTTTACTTTTGCTATCTGATTCCATCGACTGCGTTGCATCGTGCTGCGTTCCCACGTCGACCGGCGGCTCCTCGGCGCTGTCTGTGTTGGAGGGCCGCTCGCTGTCTTGCAGCTGCCTGTACTTGCGGCGACTCTTTTTGGCCGCGCTCGCGGCGCGCTTCCTCTTCACCTCGCCGACGATGGCGGACCGGCTCTGGTCGCCATGGAGGAGGTCGTCGACCTTTTGCGCGAGTAATTCGCGGGCGTGCTTGCGGTTCTGGCTACGAGAGCGCGTCGCCTGGGACTTGACGACGATGCCCGTGGGGAGGTGCTTGAGTTGGACGGCCGAATTCGTCTTGTTCTGCGAAGCAGGGAAAGGGGTGTGTCACCATGTTAGCCGTCGAACGCGCGGGGGATACGGTCTGTGTGTAGACCCTCGACTGTATGCATGATGGGAAGTGCGGCGCGTACAATCTTCTGACCGCCCGGCCCGCTGCCCTTGAGGAAGGACTCGTCGATCTCTGAGTCCGGGGGCGGCTTTGGTCGCGCGGGGAGGCTCTTTGAGAGGGAGCTTGCGGTGGTGCCGAAGCGGTGGAGGATGAGCGTGGGTGCAGGCGCGGCAGCTGGGTGGATGGTGCGCGGGAGTGAGGCGGCAAGGCGGAACATGGCTCGCTCGAGTGCGCGTGTCGGTGTGGTGACGGGAGGTCGTTGACGATGAGGCCAAGGCGCTTGCGGTGGTGACGATTTCCCATTGACAGCGGCGGATCGGTAGGTAGTGGGGCCCAGTGCACGGCAGCGCTGAGCACCTCCAGCTCCCGTCAGCCAGCCTGGCAACGCTCAACTGTGGGCGGCAGCAGGCGCTGTTGGGTGCTGAGACTTGGGCGGCGTGCAGTGGATAGGGGGGGTGCCGGCCAGCCCGTGCGCCGGGCACAATGGAAAGTCGGATCCGCGACGGCCGACCGGCTGGAATGTAAAAATCGCTGTCGGTGGGGCGCGGCCACGCGTGCATGTGGCGCTTCCCGTCCTGCCAAACCTTCGACCACAGCGAGCCCAGGGGACCCCTGAAGGCCCTGTGCGAGCGTGCCCTGCCAACCTTAGGTACGGAGTGAACGGGTGTACGGGCGTAGCGGCGCCCGGTTCATTCCAGCCCCGTTCCGCTGCCAGCGCATGCATGCGCCTAGGTACCCGTGGACGGGGCCTCCGTCTCCAGCGCAGTTCAATTTCCATCATCCATCCGACCATTTGTCCATCCATCAACCATTCAACGTCGTCGCCCTCCACGCAGACAAAACCACCCCTCCTCCGCGCCCTCCCAGCGAGCCATTGTCGAGTCAACCCCCCTGAGAGCCCGGCGCGACACGTCGAATTGACGACGGGCGATTTGCTGGCAACCCTGACCCAGCCTGACGAGCCGACGACTTTTGCAGGACACGACGTCCCGAGGTTGACCGTTGCCGCCGCGGCCTCCTTCGCCCCTCCCCCGTATACATATATACCCGAGCCCAGCCGCGGCAGACACGAGCGGCGAAGCGCAGCGGCGAACAGAGATACAAGATGTCGAGCTTGGTGACGTTCCGGCGGTGGCTGCACCGCAAGCAGTACCACTTCGAGGTGACGATGAGCGTGTACATGTTCACGCCCTGGGAGAAGTTTGCCTTTTGTACGTCCGCGGCGCCCACCTCGTTCTGCTTCCCCAAGATGCGACAATCGTTCCCTCTCCATCCCTCTCTGCTACTGTAGCGTCGGTCCAAAGCGGCCGTGGCTGACAAAGCGTTCTCGCGCGCGCGCAGACTCGATTCTCTTTCTGCTCTGCAGCCTGGCCTTCATCGCGGCGGTGCTGTACCTCCCGCACCACATCTCCACCCTGGCGGGCCGCGCGTGGTACTACATCAAGGGCGAGCACATTGACGTGGCGGCGTCGGCCCGCGAGGTGGTCAAGGAGATGTCGGCGAGCGTGCTGAGCGGCGAGGGCGCCGTCGCGCCGCCGACGGCCGTGGGCGTCAAGGAGGCGCTGGGCACGCTGGAGAAGGAGTTGTGAGAGCG
Organism: Purpureocillium lavendulum; assembly: GCA_029168975.1. Classification (NCBI taxonomy): domain Eukaryota; kingdom Fungi; phylum Ascomycota; class Sordariomycetes; order Hypocreales; family Ophiocordycipitaceae; genus Purpureocillium; species Purpureocillium lavendulum. Next base: position 1,652,191 of record JAQHRD010000008.1, on the reverse strand, counting down.
CGGTGGCTTAGGACAACCCGGGCTCTGCTATGCGGCGACGACGCGTCGTTGATCCCTCACCCCGACATAATGGCATTGGCGGACAGGAGAAGGACGGGTGAGAACAGACAAGCGCACGGATAGATGCGGCGGTGTGCGGCGGCTGGGTCTGCCTGGCCGGTGTATTATAGAAGTACCATGCCCACGATACGGGCCTAATGACAGCATGTGTTTATCCTTTTCGAACTGGACCGCCTTGTCGCGCAGAACGTACGAGTATTCGCACTTGCGGACATTGGCGCACGTTGGCCATGGGCGCCGCAGCCGCGGCAGGCATGCATGCATGGCATGGCATGGCATAGGTTATCCTGCTCAGACAGGGGCAACACCACCCCGCGACGCCACGAGGGGACACGGCATCCGCGCGCTCACACAGATCTGGCACTGCCCGAGAGTCGAGTTCGCACTCTGACGAGTTCCTGATTACCAATGCAGTGCAGGGCGATGCACTGCGCGCAGGCATTTGCCGGACTTTGCGGACGCGGCACTGGTCCGCAAGTCCGCGCACACTGGCTGCAGGGCCGGCGACCTGGGGATCGATCCTACACATGGCCCCATCATCGTCGTTGACGATGATCTGCTAGGAAAGTGCCTTGGTGGCTGGCGTTCACTTACGCACTGTACAATGTCCGGGAAGGGAAAGACATCCCACTCGTTGTGCACGCTCGGTGGGAGGGATGCTGCTCAACGGCGCTATACCCTGCGTCGTATTGAGAGATGCGCGCGTGGTGGGGGCCAGCCGGCCGGCCGCACGGGCTTAATGGGTGCTGATCTCTAACTCCGCCGCCTCGAGACGGCATCAAGGGTATATATTGAGGTCGTCGGAGGTCCTTGAGAGGGTGCAGACAAGAATTCATCACTCAGGCACATCTAAGCCCCCTCCGCGACAAGCACAAAAAGCTGTCGTGACTTTCAGAAACGTCTTACACAAACATGGCCCCGAAGCGCATCTTCATCACCGGCGCGAGTGGATACGTCGGCGCCGTGGTGGCGGAGCTGGCCGTCGCCGACGGGCACGCCGTGCGTGGCCTGTCCCGGACCGAGGCGAGCGACGCCAAGCTGCGCGCGCTCGGCGTCGAGCCGGTGCGCGGCGACCTGACGGCGCTGGACGTGCTGCGCGCCGAGAGCGCCGCCGCCGACCGCGTCATCCACCTGGCGACGGCGTACGTGCTGGGCGGGCCGGGCACCTACGACGACGTGCTGCCCGTGGACACGGCGGCGCTCGACGCCCTGGCCGAGGGCTTGGTTGCCGGTAGCAGCACGGACAAGGCGCTGGTGACGACCATGGGCACACTCATCACCGCGCCGGACCCGGCGGGCGGCGAGACGACTGAGGAGTCGCCCGAGGACCCGAGCCCGCTCAACACGCGCGGCAAGCTGGAGAAGCACGCTCTGGCGCTGGCCAAGACGACGGGCGGCGGCGGCGCGCGCATCGTCTCGGTGCGTCTCGCGCCGTGGGTGTACGGCCGCGGCGGCAGCGGCGTCGGGCTCTTCGTGAACCTCGCGGCCAAGGCGGGCGCCGTGACGACGGTCGACGGCGGCGCCAACCACACGACGACGGTGCACGTCGATGACGCCGCGCGCCTGTACCTGCTCGCGGCGGAGCACGCCAACACCGGCGGCGACGTCTTCAACGCGAGCGGCAGCACCGACGTCACGATCCGGGACATGTTCGGCGCCATGGCCGAGGCTCTCGGCGTGCCGCTGCGGGACCTGTCGTTTGACGACGCGGCCGCCGAGATGGGCCCCATGTTTGCGGGCTTTGTGAGGATGGAGAACCGGGCGTCCGGGGACAAGGCCAGGAGGGTGCTGGGCTGGGAACCCAAGGGGTTGGGCGTCCTGGACGAGATCCGCAGGGGGTCGTACCAGGCCGTCGCGGAGGAACTGCGCAAGTCGGCTGCGTGAGCGGTTCTTGGGGGAAATGTGAACGATTCATATCATTGTTGTTAAGTGACTAAGTTAAACACCAACCTTTTCTGTCTGGGTATCTAAAAGTCAGTCATGGCAGCGTCAAGCGTCTTAACGAACCGGGCAACAAATTCCACAACTCCAAGTCTATTCAGTGCCTGTAGTCTGTAGAAACGTCTCGTCAAAGGCCAGTAGGCGGAGCGTGCTGTCCTCTCCCGCCACAGCGAGAGCATGCGCGCTCGTCTCGTTCCCGGCCGGCCTCCACGCCAGCTGAAGCACTGCCTTGGGGAGCATCAACCTGTACGCAGTCAGTCTCGACAACCCCTCACCCGAGCAAAATAATTTCAACTCACTGGTCCGACAGCGGCAGTTCCACGGTTGCCGACCCGTCCTCACTCACGAGGTATACACCCAGGCGTCCGACCTCCGTCCCGACCGCGAGTACCGCCTTGCCGTTCACGAGACGCGGCAGAAAGTCGACCGCTGTCACTGACGTGCCGCACGGCAGGGCCGCTGCCTGCACAAACTGCGATGGTCCGTCCGCCTTCTCCTGCAAAGCCCATATCCTAACCTGCTTGTCTCGGCCTGCCGTCGCAAAGACCGGGCTCAGGCACGGCGCCCAGGCGGCATCTAGGATCATCCGACTGTGGCCCTTGGGGTTCGCCTGCAGAAGCTTGTACATGGCCTCCTCCTCGGGCGCCCGCACGAAAACCGCCCACTGCCGGTCACGGCCGACGCTGAGGAGGTACTTGTCGTCGGCGGAGAAGCGCAGTCGAGTTGCCGTCAGCGAGTGCGCCGTCAGCGGGGGGCGGATCTCGGTCCACCGCTCCGTCTCGAACAGCCGGATGACGGCGTGGTTGGTCGAACTCGCCTTGCACGCGCTGGCGATGAGCTTGCCATCGTGGCTGGAGGCCAGGCAGGAGATCTCATAGCCATGACCGTAGAGCTTCTCAATCTCGGGCCACAGCGTGTGCCTCGATAGCGTCTCCTCGAACGGCGGATGGTCAATCTCGAGGTAGGATTTCTTGACCATTGAGGCAGGGTCCATGGCCTCGCGGTCGCGGTCGTCCACTGGCTGGATCTCCTGGTCTTCGTCGACGGCATCAATGGCCTTGTTCGACAGCCCCAGAACGGGCATGTTGGCCGCATCAGGCATATGCTCGACGTCGGACCCGCCAATGCCGGCAACGCGGTGGAGCAGCGTGGCCACGGCCTTGGGCTCGCCAAAGACACGCATCAGCTTCTCGTCGGCGCCTGAAACAAACTGCGAGTCGCCCAGCGCGTCGATGCAGTTGAGATCATAGCCATGGATCTGTGGTCGCGCCATCTCGTGCCAGGTGTTTGCCCCTGACACGGCCCATTTTGTGTGCAGTCGTGTCGTCTGATCTGAACTGGTGGACAGCAGGTAGTCGCCGTTTCGAGACCAGGAGATTCCCGTCACAGCCTTTGTGTGGCCCGAGATGGCTACACAGGGCTTCCAGAAATCCTGTGCCGGCTCGTACTGCCATCTCCTCCAGCTGCCAGTCCTGCCAAGACAGGCTACAGAGTTGCCGTCAGGAGACCAGAGACCCGTCCAGAAGCCTCCCGTGCTGCCGGTGGCTGTCGTTGCACCCTTTTCCCTGCTAATCTCGCCGAGCCTAACTGTACTGACCCATATTCCCGAGGAGGGATCTGCCTCCCAAATAGCTAGCGAGTTGTCGGCAGAGGTTGACAACAGCTGCAGCTTGCCGTCGTCGTGCCTATGCCATCTGGCGCTGTAGATCCAGTCCTCGTGGCCAAGGAGAAGCGCCTCGAAGGTGATGGAGCAGTCCTTCCCGGCCGACTTCAGCCAGTAAGCCTTGTTGGAGGGCGATTTTCCAGGCAAAAAGGCACCGCTAGAGGGATCGGCTCCTGAGGCGGCCAGCGCGGGTAGCTCGCGGCCTTGGTGGAACCGCCATATACGGACATATTTGTCCTGGCTGGCCGAAGCCAGCAGTAGATCGCTCTTGGGGTCTTCGGTTTCTTTGGTAAAGTTCAACGACCGTATCCAGCCTTCGTGCCCTGAGAGTGTCGCCTGCGCACTGAACTGGACTGCGTCGGCCTTGGCGTCGGCCGTCAGGATCTGGATCGTGTCTCGCGTGCCGGCCGCAGCGAGAACAAGGACGTCGGACTCGTCGTCCAGTAGTGTGAGAGAGAGCGCCAGAGGGAAAAACTTGGGTGCTGTCTTGACAGTCTGTAGCAGGTGGAGGTTGTCGGCTTCAAGTATCCAGATCCGAATGCTGGCATCGGCGGCGCCAGTTGCCACAATCCATCTCGGATGGGTGGCGTCGAGCCTGACAGAAGTGATGCAGTTCACGGGGCCCTCGTGTTCTGAGAGGGTCTGAAGAGCACGGAAGTCTTGCTCGCCACGCCGCGACCTCCAGAGCACCAGCGTCTTGTCATCTGAGCCGCTGATGAGGTATGTGCCTTCATCGCCCTCCGCCTCGGGTGCAAACGCCACAGCTTTGACGGTCTCTTTATGCCCACTCAGGAGCCTGCCGATTCCATTGGGAGGGTCGGCCTGCGTCTAGTCAGTAAGTCGTTGGTGCTTCATCAACGACTGATGGCTCACTGACATATGGATGCCACAGGGCAACGTTGACATCGGCGCCAAAAGCAAGCAGGCCGCTCCGGCTCCAGTCCGCGACGGCCGTCTGCCTGTTGGCTCCCGTCGCCAGGTACTCGACCGAGGCCCCCTTTGCGCTCATGTCGGGGTCCTCGTGAGCAGTCGTTCTTGAGAGTCTGAAAATTGTGTGCATCTGGTGCTGTGATTGGCTAGGTTGAGGTTGAAGTGAGTTGCGTTGCTTACGTTATCTCGCACCGCTAACACATGTGCTGCTAAATCAGGTGTGAAGCTGTTAGAAGCAGAAGCCCAGTCCATTCCAGTGCCCAACATTCACCCACCTGCTTCTGCACTGACGCTCAGTCTCTTGTTTGACCTGGGCCTCAACTTGACATCCCACATTCCGGGCGGTCCATCCCAGCAAAAACACACCTCACCGGCAAGCTTCACCATGGCCGCCACCGGGGAAACAAATGGAGCCCAGCAGCTCACAATCTCGGTTGAGTTCTCGTGAGTTGGCTCCCTCCGCGTTGCGAGTCATGCGGCCTGCGTTTGCCCCTGGCCGACAACCACCAGGCGTCGCCAGATCTCACCGCGCACGCTTGATATGCACAACACCACCATGTTACCAAGGATGAGACGCTAACACGCGAGCGACCGCAGCGGGGGCCTCGAGATGCTCTTCTCCGACCAGCGGCACCACTCGGTAACGCTGCCGTCCGAGGGCGACGACGGCCGCCGCGCCAACATTGCCTTGTTGATAGATCACCTCTGCCGCCATGTGATGAAGGACACACGCAAGGAGCTATTCGTCCTCGACGGCCACATGTACGTGACGAGCAGTTTGCCCCCTTGACCATGCGATTGGATCACCGCCCCGTGGTCTACGGAGGCGGCCCTGCTCCCCGACGTTCGACCCTGCGTCCCTGCACCACCAACCACGGGCTCTGATCGGCCCGCCACCACGAGCGTGTGTCGGCGCACGTCCAGCCGCCCAGCCCCCGTTCTGATGTCACGTCCGCCGAGAGGCAGGGAGAAGTTGGGATGAAATGTTTCCGCTGACTATCGAGCGCCACAGCCGTCCGGGTGTCCTGGTCCTCATCAACGACGCCGACTGGGAGCTCGAGGGCGAAGAGTCGTACGAGCTCCAGCCCGCCGACAACATCCTCTTTGTCTCGACGCTGCACGGAGGTTAGCCAGCCAGCCCGCCAGCAACAAGCCCGTCGCCACCCAGCCGCGCCTGTCTGTGTTCCTTCTCGATGGCTGCCTTGTCTCTGTGCTCTGCAGAGACACGGCGGAGGGAGGGGGATCGTCTCCAGTCCCCACCTGTCTTAGATCTCTGGCCTCCCATGGTCCGTGGGGAAACACCCTCACAGGAGCCCCGTTCAGCTGGGCAGGCCTCGCTGCTTCCCTCGCAGCTGCCCAAACGCGGCGGCGCCATCGACACCGATCCCCCAACCACCTATCGTCGTCGTCGACGACGTCTTCAGGCCTGCCACCTGTCGTCCTGAAACGCCGCCGCCGAGAATCCGACCTGGCTGGTTCGGGGAACGACACATCGCGCTAATAATCCCAACTCCTCCGCCTCCCGGCAAGACAAAGCCCACACAGATGGTGGGTACTACCTTGTTCACCTTGTTCGCCGAGGGTACCACCCAGCACGGCTCTCTCTATTTTTTGTCTGCACACGAGGCTGGCAGGACGGTGGGGAAGCGGAGGGAGGTCTCGGATACTCTGTTGGGATACAATGGCCTGGCCTGTCTCTGAGACTTGCCCGATGCAAGGCAGGCCCAGGCGTGTGATGCGGATGGGGGGCGTGGGACGTCAAAAAAGAGACCTGTCTTTGATGGGATGGGGAGAGAAAGGCGCAACGAGCAGCCTCCGTGCAGATGCAAGTCTCAGCGGCGATTGCTCGATGAAGGTGTTTCGACAAGAGGTCTCGACGTTCCGTGGCGGCGAGACCCTTTCCTTGCCGGTGAGTTCTTGAACAGAGGCGGTGAATACAGACACACTACTTCATACACTACCTACACGTATGCACGCACACAGGCATACACACGCAGACACACACACACACACCTAACACGTTTGACTCTACGGATCACCGCCTAGCTTCCCGCGTCGTCGACCAAAATAGGTCGCTTGCAGCTCCGGCGAGCCAAGGCGTGCAGAGCGGCCTCATGACGACACCATTCGCTGCAAGTATCACCAAGTCTGGCCAAGGCACGTATGTATGCATGCCCGTCTGTCGGTGTGCCTGTGCGTTATGTATGTCTGTCTGTTTGTATGTACTGCCCTACTGTACCCTGGGTACTGCACCAACTTGTCGGCATGTACGTGTAGCAGCCCGTCCATGAGGGACGTGTGCGTGTGCGGGCGTGTCCGACCCGTCGTCAGCCCTGCCCTGTCCTGCCCTGCGCTGTGCTGTACTACCTTGCCCGCCACGGTGCCGCGCCGCGCCGCCGCCGCCGCTCTGCAATACACGTCCTCCCGCGTCCCTCTAGCCTGCGACCCGACATCCCTCCACCTCCTCCTCGTCCTCCTCCACCGCCACTTTCACGCTCCCTCTTCCCCGTTCTCTCCGGGCAGCCCGCCGCGGCAGGGAAATCCCCGTCTTCTCCCCTCCCCGCCCCCGCCCCTCCGTTTGCTGCCAGTCCGGGATGGGCCCTGCGGCTTGCTGTCGTGGCGGGCGTTTGCCATTGCCATTGTCGTCGTCGGCGGCATCCCCCTTCATGGCCACCAGGGGGGCTACGTAGGCGCCACAAGGGAGGAGGGACGGACCAAACGACGACTGTTCCGCCGCAGCCTCCCGGAATGCCCGTTCACACATCCATTCACGTCTGCGCGCGCGCTGCCGTGGTGCCTGTCCTGTCCGCGCCACACTCTCCAGGGCCAAGTCCGACCCCCCAGCCCTCCCGCGCCGTAACTAAGTTAGGACCCCCCCGGTTCGCCGTTTGCTGTCAGCTTGGCGGGGAGAGACTAGAGAGGACATCCCAGCTGTGGCTCAGCTCGGCACCGCCCAACCCTAGTGGCGTTCGTCCAATGTCGAGGCGTGGGAGGCACGCAGTTGCGGCCGCGGACATTTTGAGTCTTCGACCCTTTGACCCCCCCCCCTTTCTACCATCCATGTTTCCAGCCCGTCGGTTTGCTGCAAGTCACCTGCGCCAATGCACATGTCCAGTCGTGGTAGCTTCTAGACGTGCGTTTGCCCCCCAATTCTGCCGTTCGCTCCACGCTCGGGCTTCACTTCCTATGTTGGCACGCGCTTGCAGGGGATAGTCAACGTGGACAGCTCAACAGTTGTTTGTCTTTTCTTGTCGGCGTCGTGCGCATGTACACGTAGCCCTCGACATACATGTCCAGCTGCCCGCAAAACTAAGGCATCTGACCTAGGCAGGTAGTGTGCCTCTCAACGAGCATGCTCGCGCCTCGCCTGCATCCTTCCCCCCCCCCCCCCCCCCCCCCCGCCGGGGCCAGCAGGTCCTGTTTTTCCTTGCATGACTTCCCGACGTGGATGCTCAGGGATCCGAGACGACTCCAGACAGGGGCAACGCCCCCCAAAGCAGGCCAGGTGAATCGGGCCAAACAAACGCACCACCAAAGCACTTTCGTGCCGCGACCGAACAATACACCCTCGGCAGACAGTTTAGAGAGACTTGCGGTTTGTCATTGACATGCCAATGGTGCTCAAACACTCATGTCCCAACCGCCGCCTCTCCCTCGTCTTCCAAGCAAGCGCACACAGTAGAGTCCTCCAGACTGACGTACAAAGACGATTATGGTTCAAAGTACAGGCGTGATGTGATGGGTAAATATGATATCGCGTGGTAGGGGGGGAATAAACCGAATTCAAAAACAGAAAGCCTCCGCTCGAAGAATAAGCGCTGCCTCCCCGCTTTTGCTTGATTACTGCAATTGCAGACAGTTTGCCAGACCCAAGTGTGCAGAACAATTCAGATGTTGAACCAAGTTGCAGCGCTGCCGACCCCGCTCGCACGTGCTGTAAACAATTAAAGATGAGGAACGAATAAGATGAAAGTCCCTCCTTTTGCCGGTGTGTCGCCTCAAAGGGCTCCACGTACCCAAAACTTTTGTGTCGTGAATGCTGCCAAACAGTTGCGCCACCTCCGATGAAGCGCCTTGCCCGAGGGCCGGTGGCTTCGTGTCATGCTCTCCGTAATCATGTCGTCGTTAAGTATATTTAGGCCGTATATTAGTACAAGCGGTCGCTGAACGCCATCTGGCGTGATTGTTCGTCGTCGTAGAGCATCGTAGACGCGCCGCTGTGGTCTGCGTGCTGCTCGAACATGGGATAGCCGCCAGTCGATGCCTGGCGGGGCATCGCAGCCATCGCGTTGACAGGTCCAGCAACATAGGCCTGGTGGTGGCTGGGAATCGGGAGATGCGGAAAGTTCATGGTTGACTGGACCGAGGGCTCGGCCTTGGTCTTCGGCGCGACCGTGCGAGCCTTTCCACGCCCCTTGATGCCCTTATTGCTGTTCTTGTAGTGCACCTTGAAGTACTCGAAGAGTTCTGCGTGCTCCTCTGGGACTTCACCCATGCGAGCGTACTTGACGAACAGATTCGTGAGACCGTGAAGAGTCTCCTTGTGGAAGTTGTTCTGATGAGTCTGCCGGTCCACTTGTTAGTATTGAAGGCTCTCTCGAACATGCTTCTTCACGGGGCGCATGCCTTCATGTTGCCAAGCTGAGAGAACGTTTTGTTGCAGTCATCAAGCCGGCAGATGTAAGGCTTGAGGCCCTTGTGCGTTTCCTCGTGAGACCGTACGTTGCCGCGCTGGGCGAAGAGCTTGCCGCAGATGCTACAAGCATAGGGCTTTTCGCCTGTATGCCGGCGCATGTGTGTCTGGAAACCGACGGAGTTAGTAACTTCTACCACACGCCCAGTCTCGGCTTGGCCTACCTTAAGGTTGCCCCTCTGCGAAAATGTAAGGCCGCAGTTCTCCTTGGTACACACCTTCTGGCGGTCAGCACGGCACATCCCAGTTTCAAGGTCACCCAGTCACTCACATAGGGTTTGTGTCCAGTGTGAGTCCGACGATGAATATCGAGATGGGTCTTCTGGACAAATCTCTTGTTGCAGCTGGGTCCGTCACAAACCCACTTCTTCTTGGGCTTTGTTTCCGTCTGACCAGGTGTCGAAGGTTGCCCATAGCTGCTAGGGCTTTGCGATCCGGAAACGGACTCGGCGTTTGGCGTCTGCGCGGGTGTGCATGCCACGCTCTTGGTCTCGTCATCCTGATCCTCATTCTGCTGAATGACCTTCATGAGCTCGTCCACATCAGTCTCAAAGTTAACACGGTGCGCGGGGTCGATCGTCTCGTTATAGGTGATTGTCTTGGCGTTGGCATTGGGGTTTGAGCTGACGGAGTGCGCAGTCGAGGCTTGAGACTCGCTTCGAGCTGACGGTGACTGAAGACGGCCCTCGTTCAGCTGTCGAGATCCGCGGCGGTAGGGCATGCCCCTGGCAGCCTCAACGTCAGGCGCCATCATCCTTGGGGCTTCGTGCTTGTATGGAGAGCCCATGGGCGTGGATGGCGGAGGGCTCTGGTATGGGACGTAGGCAAAGGCCTGCTGATTTTGGTACTGTGGCGCGGAGAGAGTAGACATGGGCCCGGTGGTGTAAGCCGGCGCCACGATGTACTGAGCCATGGGTCGCTGAACATGTTGCGAAGGGTGGCCCCGCGAGTCGTACGGCATGAAGGCCGGAGTATCCATCATTGCAAATTCGTGTGGGAGTTGTTGTGGCCAGCGTCCCCAGTTCGGGGGCGCCGCGGGTGATGCCGTGAGAGCCAGGATGCCGGCTGAGGTCAGTCTCGCTGCGAGAGCCAGACTGACAATGACTTATATGGAGGGGAACGAGTCCGTGGAGTGCCCTGACAGAAGCACTCTCTTGCAGAAGCAGTTGCAAGTGGACTCGGTGTTGGTTTGTGCGATGGTGAGACCCGAAGAGCAAGGGAAGAGGCTTGGTATATATGCGAAGAGGGAACCAAACGACCGGGAAATCGGTGGGGCGTGGTCGGGGAGGACCGCTCGTTATGTATCTACGTCGTGCATATGGAGATGTATGTAGTTGAGTTTGACCACCGATTTGGGGGACACGGCAAACGCCTGCGAAGTGTCTGTCAAGCGAAGGCCGGGGATCAGGACGGGAGGGGTGTGAGAGCCAATCGTGCGGGTGCTGATCCAAAGATCTTGGCTCCCACTCGCATCCTCGCACTCCCCAGCGCGCGGTCGGCCGGGGGGGTTTCGTAATTGATCCAGGTCTCGTCATCCCAGCCATATACACCTGTACATACTGTACAGGACGTACACAGGCGGCCGCAGGCCAGTGACATGGCGTCGGTCGTGTGCGTGTGGTAGGTACATGGATCCTGTACTTGGCACATTGGGATTTGCGATTTGACAGATGGCGGACACCCCCCCCCCCCCCCCCCCTGGGGCCCCTCCCTTTCCACGGCACACACCCGGCCGCCCCTAAAGCTGAGAGACGAGATGGGGAAGCAGGGGCTGGCCCAAAGTGCAAGAAGGGCTCGGGGCCAGGATCGATGCAAGGTGATCAGGCCGGCTGGGTGTGGTGGGTACGGAGGACAAGTTGATGGCTTGTGGCGCTGGAGCCGGTCTGCCAGGGGTTCAGCCGGTGGGTGGAGGATATCCGGCGGGCCTAAGCCAGATGAGAGGCGGCACTTTCGACCTGTCATCCCTGGTTCCCGGTACCGCGCTCTGGTCTGCCGCCGATGGGTTGCGCACGTACCTGGCCTGGCCTGGGTGCCCGTGCCGTCGGCGATGTGCGGCCGAACGCCCATCGTTGGGAACCGATGCTCACTGCTGCTGCTGCTTCTCCTGCTACTGTACCGCCAGCTCATGAAGGCTGCGCGCGCGCAAACGAGTCCGGCTCAGACCGCGCATGTACATGCGTCCGCGGGCATGTTGTAGTTTGGGGGTGTGTCTGAACCGCAAGGACCGGGCCTCGACACTGAATCTAATAGCCTTGGAAAGTTGAGACATTTCGCAGCGATGAATTGGCCACCGGGCCGCGCTGACAGCGCAAGAGCAGCCAACCAGGTGCGGCTCTAGGCAGCTCCAGGCCCAGGCTGCGGCACTGGACTGGGCTCTGGTGCGCTGCGCTGCGCTCCGCGGTGTTGCGTCGAGAGACCACCGTGTGGGTGCGGAACCACCATGCCACCGCCACAGGGTCGAGGCTGCTGGGCGGGCAGAGACGCAGACGCAGGAGGTGCGGCCGCGGGCGGGGGGCCCTTGGGACGAGACACGGGCGCGCTGGGAGACCAGTAGTCACAGCCTCCCGACGGGCGTGTCATGGATGCTGGATCCGGTGCCCCGCGGTTGGTGTTTCTTTTGACCCGAAGCTGGAGGGTGATGGCGGTCCCTGGATCGAGACGAGACCCGATGGGTTCGATGCCGAGAAGAGCAATCGGTTGTGCGGCGGCCCTCGCGTTGGCGGCCGCCGCGGTGCTTGTGGTGGTAGTGATGGTGGTGGAGAGATCCCGTTGCCCTGGAGCTGGATCGTGGTGGTGGTGGTCATCATGGATGTTAGTGGTGGGCGGTCGTTCCCGAATGGTGGGAGGTGAGCAGCGGTGGTGGACTGGTGGTTGCCAGGCATCCAAGACTTCGGGCAGGTCTCCCACGCTCCCCATCTGGGTTTCGGGGCCAGGACAGGGCGCCTGGTGGGCGGCACCTCAGCCTGGATGGAGCTCTGCGGCCTGGAGAAGCAGGCCGCAGGCGTCATGTAGGCTGGTCTCCCAGGCCCATGTCAACCGCTGCCCTGGCCGTGAGCCCGGGACACCCCACTGTAGGTACTTCGTACGAGTGCGTACGTACACCTCATGTCCCGTCGTCGGGCGGACACTGCCCGGCCGGGCCAGTGGTCGGCCGGTGGCCCCGACACCTCAACTGCGCTGTGTGTGCGTGGTCGGTGTTGGGCCATCCCATCCCGGCCTTGTCAACCACGACCAGACCAACTCCATCCCGTCACACTGGGTAGGAGCAACCCCGGGGCGTTGGCACAGTCGGTCGAGCACCCGTTTGGCCAAGCGGCAGGGGCCTCCATCAGCGATCCCCCGGCACCTCCTTCGCAGGATCCGTAGGGTAAGATAGGTCCGTTGTCAAATAAGGCGAGGAAGGGTACGGCTGCACCTTGCTGCACCCTGCTGCACCTCCGGAGCCCCAAAGGTGCGTCCGCAGTCCAGCCAGCTTGGCTTGGCGGCACCCCTCCCGTCCGGTCCGTTGGTGCCCTGGGCCCCGGCAAGCCTGGGGCGGGCAAGCCTTTGAGGTGATGATGAGGGGCCTGCTCCAGAAGCTCTAACCCCCAAAGCCTTGGTGGCCCTCGGCTAAGCTAGGAGTGTTCCCGCGCCCGCGCTAAGCCGGGGTCAGCGCCAACTGGCTGATGTGGTCGTCTGTGCTCTCCCTTCCCTGCTGAGCGCCGCCCGGGCCTAATGCATCCCGTCATGGACCACGCGTGGATGCCGTACGGACGGACGACGTGCGAGTACGAGTACAACGGGCGACAACGGTACTGGATGCGAGCAGTCCGTGCCTTGCCGACCTACCTGAGGTACCTGACCGTGCCGTGCAGGGCAGCTGCCCTGCCCACAGCAGGTGCTAGGTATGAGGTTTGAGCGCCCAGCTTGCCGGAATAGGCCTGCTGCTTGCACTTTTCCAGCTGTGGACGGCACATCCGGGCCTCCGCCGGCTGCCAGTTGCTCTCTCCCCCGCTGAGATGCCAGGGAGGGACCTTCTGTTCCAGTACCACTGTACACCGGGCGAGATGGCGCTCATCTTCGCCATTGCGTTGCGCGAAAAGAGCACCGTTCTTTTCGAGGACATGGGCAATGCCTCCAATGTGCCTTCTGGTTTCGATCCCCGTGCAAAGAGATGTAAGGGAAAGAGCTCGTCGGTGGTTGCGCGCCCGCCCTTGCCTCTTTCCCGGCCTGTTCCCGCGGGCCGAAAGGGGTGCGAAGTAGGTAGTTTCGAACCTACCTGGCGTCACTTGGTTGATGAAGACACGGGCAGGTCGGACTTGCCTTGGGCAGGTACCCAGGTACCTTGCGCAGACGCTTCGCCTTTGATGACCGGTACGTGCTGCCGGGGGTGCATCCCACCTACGAAGTAGCCCGTACGCCTGTGGTACTTTAGATGCCTTACCTTGCAGCGCGGGCGGTAGGTGCTCCATACAAGCTACCTACCGTCACTTCAGAAGTCCACGGATCGACCCAGCATTGCATGGCTCTTTCCCTTACATCGTGGCGGCGTGTAAGTTGCCAAGCTAAACCTGTCAACGTCACCCCGACAGACTGCCTGACCTACCGGACCTGCCTACGAAGTACGAGTACGCGGTGCGAGCACGTTCTTCCGCCCAGGCCAGCGACGCAACGGCGGCATCGACGTGTCCCGTGTCTACCTTTCTCTGTGCCGAATCGAGTCGGAGCTCGTCGCCTCCACAGGGTCCCTCGTCATCCTGTCTCGGTTCAGTCGCGTGCTTCCCAGGCATCGGCCTGTAAACTTCTCATTGCAACTTTACTGCGTGAACATGCCCAGACTCCGCACCCATGCCTACGTCAGCTGTAGCGCGAGCCGGCTGGATTGCTGCCCTCGTCCGTGGGACTCCTCACCCGCCCAAGTTGCATCAGACAGTCCTGTTCCAGTTCGCTACCGACACCAGAGTGCTGGAAAAGGGTCGTCTTCAGGCCCTTCGGTGGCCGCTCCTGGCACAGTCGGACAGCATTCGTCGTCCGTCCGCTCCTGGGGGGCATGTGGGGTTCGGCACGGGACACGGACTCCCTCAAAACGAGGATTTCGGACCGGCTCAGGAGGGTTGCCAGCCAAGGGCTTCGCTTCTCTGCTTCATGGGTCCCTGCCATGTACACTGGAGCGCGCAGCTCGCGACCTCGCGGGGTTGTCCCACTGCCCCCTGCCATGTTGCTTGTGGCGGAAACCCCGTTTCGTACTCGTACGTTATTTCGCCAGCACCAAAGTTCCTCATCTTGCTGACGAGGCCGTAGCATCTACCCTCAGCTGCACCAACAGCGAGAGGCTGCTTCTGAATTTTCAATGATATTACACCGAGCTTGCGCCAGATGGTTGTGGACACGTGCAAGCCACGACGACGAAGCCGAGAGGTGTGGAATTACCCTTGTTGGAGTCAAAGCGCCTGAGAAGGCTTGCGGCAGATCGACCGCCAGCACGCCAGGGCCAGCCGGCGCCCCTGCCCATGGAGATTACGAGGCTGAACGCATCGTCTTTCTCGGATACTTGCAAGCATTCATTTTGCACAGATAGGGGCGGCTGGAGTAAATTTTTCAGGAGGACGACGAGAGCTCGCCCACCACCTTTGGATCTGCGAGCCTTTGCCGGACCTTGCTGGATGGCCATCCCGATTCCCAACTAAAGCGAGAAGCCAGCCATCAGCGTCTAAGACCATTCTAGGTGGATAGCGCTTGCAAGAAAATGCCCGAGACGGAATCCTGATTAAGTCTAGACTTCTTTTCTCAGTCGCTCAGGTGAGACGAATTGCCCTGCGCACAATCAAACGGCGCCTGCTGAAAGAGGGGGAGGCGGACTGGTGTGGCGCCAACCCCGGCCGACGAGTGACAGTAGGCACCTTGGCTGTCGGCACCTGGGGCTTGCTTGGGCTGGTGCTGGTCTGTTGGCTTTTGGGTGCGGAGCGGCCAGGGCCCCCGGCGTGAGATCATTCGTCTGATTGACGCGGGCCGCGGTGAAGACCGGTATGATTGCCACAACGGACAAGTCCATACTCGCGTCAATTTCGGCTCCGTGGCAGAAGCGAACCACCGCTTTCTCTCCTCCTCACGTTCCCCCGGGGTACTCCGAGGACCCCAAGATCATGAGCGCTGACAAGGGAGCGCAAATTGTCAGCAGGCACGACGTGCCAACGGTTGGGCTGCTTGAGTGGGTATGGCGAGGAGTGGAGGACGGGACGACGGGTGGTCTAGTGGTGGGTGCGGTATACCGGGATCATGGATCTCGGGCTGTTCAATCAGAGATCTCAACCCCCGGACGTCCAAGACGGCCAAGCCGTCACCCAGCGCTTGAGAGGTCAGGACGTGCAGGGTCACAGGAAGGCCAGTAATCACCCGACATGTACGGACAACTCCCACCTCCATGCCGGGTATTCTTCCCCAGCAGTCTCTTTCGGCTCATTGCCTGGCCAGAGCTGCCCCTGGGCAGGCAAGCGAGCTTCTTTGAGCGGTGATGCAAGGGATGCGTGGTATCGCCCTCTCGCCTAACCACGCCTCAAAACTCTCAACGTTGACTCGTTGCGAATATTGATACTATCACGACTGTGAATGCCTCAGCCGAGGCTGCACATCCGGCCAAACAGGCCTAACAGGCCAGTCAAGTACGTCTTCTGAACGCCCCGCGCAAGATGACAGTTCTCCGGATGTGCCTCTGCTGAGCTAAGAGCGTGTCATGATGGCTGGGTAGCAGATCGAAGTCCGTTGACAAGCGAGGACGCTGCAATGGCCAATCAGCAGGCGCACTGGCTGGTCTCGCCATGGCAGGCTGCGATTTGTTCCCTCGACGGATCGCCCACAAAGATCTGTTTACCCCAGAAACTGGCGCCGGCTTGTCTCACATCGAGGATCGAAGCTGTGGTAAGAGAAAAATCCCATTTCAGCAACACAACAAGGGCCATCTGAAGCTCCGTTGCGCTCATCACTGTCGCTCGCCAGCTTCGCAAGATGAGGCGTTGATACTGTGGCGCTCAGCTTCTGCCAATGTCCCTTGGTTGCGGACCGCACCGCGGAGCAAACAGAGCCGAGGCGAGCAAGAGCCCGAGCAAATGGTAGGGCTGGATCTGCCGCTGGGACGCAAGGAGGCTTGGCTGGCCCCTAAGGACGCTACCGGACACAAGGTGTCTCCGGGTGGCTACGCAGATATCCCGAAACCTCTACAATCTCGACTTGCTTTACGGAGTATATGTACGGCAATACCTACTGTCATTGGAGGTTCTTGAAGGCGACTCCGATCCCGAAGCTCAGGACCCGTGAACTCGGCCGAGAGGCAGATGATATTGCTCCTGGTCACAGGAACCGAGTATCGTCGACGACGTAAGCGCGACCCAGGTAGCTGGGTTGCGGCAGCGGCGCTCCAGGTTCCCGGGAACGCATGCGAGGGGCAAGAGCCAGGGGCGGGCAGCAAAGCAATGCGAGGTATGAACTGGGGAGCATCGTCATCTTTTCTCGGCCCAGAACCGGGGAGGAAACAACAGATATTCTGCCACCAAGCAGATGGCTTGTCCTGGCCAAAACCCTTGCGCAACCCCCGCCCCAAGGGTGTGGAGACCACAGCCTGATATCTGCACCCTATCAAGCATTTTGGGGAAGATGTGACACGTCGTCTGCGTGGCCTGTTAAGTTGTGGAAGGCTGTTGGGTGCTGATCTGTGAGCTAGACTCGATGGGGCGCAACGGCAACATCCAAATCATGGCTCGATCCTTGTCGTCGGGTCCAGGAACACCACTGCCCATCAAGACGGCTGGCTATTGCGACAGCTGAACGCTTGGAGCAACGTACCTGCGGAGTCCAGCGCAAGGGAAACATATCCAAATGCACCCCGACCGCTCCATAGTGTCTGTCCGCGAGGACACCACAGATGCCTGACAGATGGAACCCGGGGAGGCTCATGGACCTTGCAGCATGCCTACGATTAACGTGCCGGTGACAGGAGAACAATCCAGGTCAACTGAGGCATTTAGCACTTCTTGGAGAAGGAGCAAAGTTCTTTGGATTACGAAGACGTGGGAAATGACCGATTTGACCTGTGGAACCAGGTTTCCAGCCAGCAGTTCGGCCGTGGGCGTCCGGGGAGAGATGCCTCACATCCGGCTCGCATGAACCGACCGACGAGTTGGTCCGTACGAAGGCAGATGCAGACGATTGGCCAGGGTCCGATGATGAGACGGGCAGTGGCCGGGATGACGACATGCGTTGACCAGAAGAAATCCGATGGGGGGTTTCTCTCAAATCTGGCATTCTGTCGTGGGTCAGGGCCATGATGCCCTCAAGCTGGCACAAAATCTCTGCCAAGCCGCACGTTCGGGTGTGCAACAACAGCGAGCCGCCCTGTCGGCGTTAACGGCAGGCGACAATGTTCAGGACAAGGCCTTGCGGCAAACCCACCAGAACAACGGGGGTCAACGAGGGGCGGGGGCCGCCTGCGTGATTACTGAACCGGTTGAGCACCGTTGATGACTCCCCGGTTAAGATGGGAGGAAGGCCAGGTCAAGTCGTGCTGACGCAGGCGAGATGTGACAGGAACCAGAAGGGGGCCATGCAGAACCCGTTTTGGGCCTCACATCAGGCGGCTGAGCCAAAGGGAGAACGGAGAATAGAGGACCGCACGAGGCTGGCAAGAAGGCATCGATTGCCGCTGCGGGTTGCTGCAGACGCGGAGAGATAGATGGTGGACGGCGGCAAGATGGGGGTCGCGAGGCACCCGGCTGGGCATCGGGGCGGGCACGCGGCGCCATGTCAGCCATGACATTTGGGTGGGCGATCCAGGGATTCCAGGGCAGCCCGGTCGCCGGGGACCAAAGGCTGGCTTGGCTGAAGCCCGAGAAAATGAGATGCGACCAGGCAATCAACGGCAAGGCGACAGGGGGGACGCAAAGTTGGGACGGGCGCGGCAGGGGCCCTGGTCCCGACATTTGGCGGAGCACGGCGAGCGAGATGAGCCTGCTGGGGGCTGGGGCTGTCCGTCCCGGGAGTTTGGGCCAGGTCGCTCGGGACGGCCGCGTTGGACTGGCTGGCCCCTGTTCTGGCACGGCAACATCCTCGACAGTCACAGACGCGGGCTGCGCAAGGATCAGAGGTGCATATCGTCACGACCCCCGCCCCCATCCCACCCTCCCGCCAGGATACAGCGGGCCCGGCGTCGCGTCTGTTATTTCAGGATCTGGGACCGATACCTTCATCGTTTCTACGATGAATGGATGGATGGCTGCCCTGCCAGGCCAGGGGGAAGTGGAGGTTCAAGGCACATCTCGGGCGAGCGTGGGGGTTGACGGGGATGAGACACAAGCCCCGCGGCCGGTGCACACGAAAGATGCCTCATCCGGTAGCAAAAAGTCCAGTGCCTCGTGGACGACAACATGCTCGCTCCCCCGCAATGGCTCCTCGTCCCCTTGGGGGAGGGGATGGGGGGTTTGGTCTGGCGCTTGTTTGGTTAGGGCCTGCTATTTCGAGCGGGCGACTCGGTCCAAATGCACGACACAGCGGGCCCAGTTCTCGTACGGCCGGAAGTCCGCAGAGACGGGTTCAACGGGCGTCCGAGCTTGTCTCATACGAGTGGACGGCGCGAGTCGAGGATCAGTCACGGGATGGTGAGACTCTCAAGGCCACGCCCCTTGGTCGTGTTCTTGCAACCGCGTGTCGACGATGTTTCGACACATTGAACCGGCCCCACGGGTTGCACTCGTTGGCGAGCGCCGGAGCACCTTTTGACTGGGCATGGTTGGCAGTTGCGCCGTTGGAACGCAGTCGACGATGCCCTGGCAGGCAGAGTACGGGTATGAAGTACCAACCGACGCGGCACTCATTCGACGGCAATACACGTGACACGCTTGAGGCGCTGGAAGGGCTGCCCGGACCGATGGGTGGCAGTCGGCCTCCAGGCTGCCATCGGGAAGTCTTATGACCGACGGCTATCGGAGGCGTCGTGGGCGGGACGCCTCATCGGCCGGGGAGCCAGGGATGAGGGGCCGGATGGCCCACCCGGCCGGGGTCTCGACAAGGGTCCGGGACTCCTGCGCCCTCGTGGGCACTGGGCAGCATCTCTTGCACACGGCGCCGCTGGACCGTGGACCTTGAAATCTGACGTGTAAAGACTCAACTTTGAACCTGACAGCAACGGGGAGGCGGGCCACGACCGAAGGATGACCGAGCCGTGACCAAGCCCAGGGCAGATGGACCGCGGGCAGCCAGGCATCATGCGCCAACCCAAGCGAGCGCGGCGGCTGCCTCGACGAGAAATCACCAGTGCGCCGGCGTTCGAACGTGGACCTGGACGAGTTGGCCGTTGGGGCTCGTCCTGTCTTGTGCCTGCATCCGCTACAGACTCGGGCGCCACCTCGGCGGACTTGGGGGCGCTTTGCCCATGCGTCCCATGACATGGCGGCACGGCTACTTTGCATGGAGCAAAGCAAAGCTCAGACAGAAGGCGGCGGCGGGGTTTCGCCCACCCCAAGCTTTCGTGCATTGTCCTTTGCGTGCGCGAGCACATGGGCTGTGCACGTATGTAGGCACAGTAGGTACAGTACCGCGGACGCTGCGTTCCAGGCACTATGCGTCCGAGCCAGGATATGCCGCAGGTTCGTACGGACTACGAAGTACTCGGTACGGAGTGCAGTCGATGGCATTCTGTACGGAACGGGCCCCAGGTCAGAAGCACGGACCTCGTCGCCCATCTGCATCTGCAACTTGGTCGCACGAGTTTGGCACGCAAGGCACGTCATGCAACGAAAAGAAGCAAAGCTCCATACTGTACCAAGGACGAAAGCATGTACTCGTACACCAGGACGAACCCCTCTCCTTCGCTTGGCCACAGTCAGGGGACTCAGGGTCGGGCGACGGCCACTCCTGCCGGCTCGCGGCTGTAGCATCGCCCCAGAGGGGTGAGCTGGCCCTCGTTTGACGGATGCGGGTGCATGGACCTGGGCGCAGAGACCGTGCGTTCCAACCGCCACGTCTGAGGTTTGGTTGGATTTTGGCTTTTGCCAGCTGCTTGCTGTCTTTCTTTTCTCCCGCCGCCGACGATGCGGGCCGCACGACGTTGCGACAGAAGGGCCCAGAAGGGTGCGTTTATAACCTGGTGCCCGGGAGGAGCCACCTCACTTACACGCGGATTCACTGACATTGGATGTAGCAGCGCACAAGCAGCGCTAGCAATCAAGTGCTTGCCCTCACCCCACAGACCGAGTCGCGGGCGGGATGCGGCGCAAGAGACGATGTTCGACCCGTCCCGTCTCTCGGTCCGCGCGCACTCTCGCAACAGGGTCCATCCCAGCCCGTCAGACTTTGACACGCGAGAGCCCGCGCTTGGCTCGCGGACAATTGTCAAGCCAAGCGGGCTGCAGGCCCCATGTGCGACTGCAATGCGACTTGTCTAGCATTGAGGTGCGGGCGGGAGAAGCGCAGAGGCCGCTGCGCTGACTGCGCGAACGCGGCCGCAGCGCGCGCCCCGACAACTATTGACGCTCGACGCGGAGACGGACGAGCTAGATGGCGGCGCTTGCCGCAGTGACAATCGGGGCTGGGCCCAGGACCGCCATGTTGGATCGGCCCGCCGCCGCCGCCGCCGCTGTCGCTGTTGCTTCGCTGTCGCTATCGCTGTCGCCGTCGCCGGCCCCTCTCGAGCCCGCGCGACAAGTCACCATGTCGAGTCCTGTTGTTCTGCGCGGGGTCGCATTCCCAGCGCTCCGGCAGAGACGAGACGGGCAGGCTCACGTCCGTCACTGCACGACCGGTCGACGCGCTAGCTTTGACCCAAGGATGCGGGTGGTCGTGGCCGGCTGATGCGCGATGAGACGTAACCAGGCACTCGGGATGATACCAGAGGCACGGCACACCATGCAAGGCGAGAGGAGGCCGGAGGGCCGCTCCGCTTGGTCGGTAGAATACGAAGGCTCGATGCGGCCATTGGGGGCCTCTGCACTCTGACGACTCTGCCCTGCACCGAGGGAGGGAGAGAGCAGAAGGCGGCGCGCACCAGCCACAACGATCGACCTCCGGGATGAGCTCCAAGTGCGGCAGGCAGCGGGGGCTGCAGTAGCTTGCTGGGACCGCAAGCCAGCCGGGCCAGCTTCTGGGCGCCCATTGGGAGAGGGGCTGGAGGCGACTTCATCTCTCCTGTGCCTTTCAGCTGTCACAGTCGAACCCCCCCGGCTTGTGGCTGGACCGGCTCGCAAGGCTTCTCTCTTTTGGCGTCTCGGCCGGCGCGCGACCCCAGCAGCCAGCGGCTTTCTTGCCTCACCTCACTGTTCGCAAAGCCGGCTGCGGAGAATGCACTCATCATACTCCATACATGGCATGGGTATTTGCAGGCTGCAACACCCAGTCTGGTCACGTAATGATGAGTTGCTAGTGCGCAGTGCGCACCCCATGCCGCCCACCGGCCCGCGGGTCAAAGGATGCCGAGTCCACCACCGGCAGCCGCCCGTTGTGGCGGAGGAGGCACCGGTGACCGGACTATTCAGCCAGACTGTACGGAGCAGTCCGTAGTCCTTCCCCTTCCGAAGCTGGGCTGCCGTCATGGGACGCATGACATCAGAGGGCGAGAGCCAATGGCGACTCGTGCCCTTCGACCGCGACGGCCCTGGACTCCTGGCATCAAGCGACCTGTGATGTATCACACTCGCCGTCGCGACAGCCGCAGCTGCAGGTGCTGCGGCGCTATCCACCCGGAAGAGGCGCCGCGGCTCCGGTTACCATGGTGGTGGTAGTGGTAGTGGTAGTGGGCAGCGGGCAGTGGTTCGTTGCATTCATGGCTTCCAGGATGATGTCGATGATCCCTCCCCTTCGTGCCGCCGTGTCTATGTATGTGAGTTCATGTGCGATGCAAGAGTTCCAGTCCCGGATAACTGGTACCAAGGGCGATACGACACCCGACTGCACGACGACGGCCACGCTACCCACCTATACCACGCCGGCCCTGGGTCATATCGACAGCTCGCCCGAACTCCTGGTCGAGGCGAAGGGATCCGTACTTCGCCCGCCTCGGTCGCCCACGCACTTCTGCGCCTCACGTCCCGCCCCCGCCATGGGCTGAGGAGACGAGCACCAGCTTCACATGCCCCCCCGCGGGCCCAAGGGTTCAGGAGAAGGGATTCAGGGGACGTGGGACGTGGGACGCGCAGGTCCGTGCGAAGGGCTCCCTTTCGCCACTGCAACGCTTTGGCCGATGTGCTTCTTTCTTTGTCCTGCCGCAGGTACGCCTGCGCGTCGAAGTGTGGTGTCTGAGGCTTCGGTCGGCGCCGTTGTTGCCAACACTCGCGTCGTCCTGTTACCGGCGTCTCCCTGGCCTCGCGCCATGTTGTTGTGTGGGTTGCGGTGCTTGCTTAGCCACGCCCCCTCCCCTCCTCCACTTACACTTACCCGTCCTCCCTCACCATCCCGTCCAGACTCCAGCCATCCATCCAACATGTTGCCGTCCTGCCATCCCGCGCCACCGTCTCTCGCTCACGGCCTTTAGCTGTCCTTGGCTTGGCCCGGAGGCCGTCTTGTTGCCTCACACATGCAGCCAGCCAACCCAAAACGGGACTCGTGACAGCCGCCGGCCCTTTCGTCCCATCTGTCAACGCCCTGCCGTTCCTCTCGGGCGGGTACGAGTAGTCTCTTGGCCTTGGCTTGACATGTCGTACGGCGAGCACAGCTAGCCGATGGCTGGCGCATGTATGTACATATCCCTCGCTTGATCTGATCTTGCGGCAAGCTGCCCCAGCCATGCCCCTGCCCTGCAGCAGCTCTAACAACTCAGATCGCTGTGACGCGACGCCCGCCCCTCTCCTCGCCTCGCGCCGTTGCCCCGCTGGCTTTGCCGTCTCGGGGTACACCAGATCTGGAGCTTTGATTCCCCCAGCCCTTTCACGGACCTCTTGACAAGCCTTCGATACTACTCTGCCTGGTTACCTTGCCCGCCCGCACGAAAGGTGGCTCGAGCTCCCGCCTCCCGCCCCATTCTCCCCTTTTTGATACGATCATGTTATGCAGCTACCGAGAGGCGCATCATCGCTTCGCCTGATCGGGAGGCCGTCCACCCTCATGGCTTGCTCCATTGCCGGAGCTGGACGAGACTTGTCAACTCTCATATCCGCCCGTCGAGGCCGTCCCTCCCTCGAAGCTCTATCAGGAAACCCACTTGCTGGATTGTCCGGCTTCGGTTCATGTAGTTTCAGCTCCTGTACCCCATCACTTGAACGTTTTCGTCCTCATCGGCGACCATGCGGGCAATCCCCTCTTGGTCATGTACGTAACTACCGCCGCCCGTCCTGCAGGGCCTTGCAGCATTGCCGACGCCGTCCCGGCCGCCTTGTCGTCTGGTGGTGTATACGTAGAGTGCAAGTCCACACAGGAACCAAACCAACGCCCGCATATCAGGATCGCCGGCCATCCGAGCGTGCATCTGCCGCTGTCCACGGGGAGAAAATTTTCTTTGGCACGGGGCGCTGCAAACACCTCCCTCGACCTGAGGCTCGGCCCGGCGATTCCAGATCCAGGAACCATAGCATTAGTCCGTCTGCCGAGACGCAACTTCAGCGGCGCCGGGGAACCGGTGCCTCCCGTTGTCAGATCTCCAATGGTCGGACTTTAGTCAACCTTGTTAGTTGCTCACCCGCCCCCGGGATGCCTGTCTAGCTTTGCTTGCCTCAACGACGGCCTCGAGGCGAGAACATGCCCGACTCTGGTCGGTTGTATCCGGGAAAGATGCGGACGACTGACGTGTTCAACCCGTGACCACGACCGAGGCCAAGTCTTGTCCGCCTACTGCGGCCCTCAGCTGCTGTATGGCCGTGAAGGGTTTTTCGCGCATCTCACCCATCCTAGTCTGCCGCCTCCACCTCCGCCTCCACACCCACGGACGGCCCTGGCCCTTGCAAAGTCGTTGTTGTCCCTTTCCGCACGTTTAGCCATCTTGTCAGTTTTGCCCTGGCCCTGTTGACCTAGCAATACATGACCAGATTTTCGGGCCTGGACTTGGAGCTACCGATCGGGGCACCTCCGGCTCGATCCCATGGCAGAGTCTTGACCCGGGCCTGATGATCCGTTTCAGCCGACAACGCAGGCGACTCCAGGGGGCGGCCTTTCACTCGTCATGTCGTCCACGCATAGATCCGGCCAAGAGATGAACGTCAAAGCGCCCTACGCCATGGAGGCGCTGCGGCGACGCAGAGCGTCTTCCCCTGACGCGACGGCTGCAGCAGGCACAGGAGAGCAGGTACGCTTGGTGACGGTTCTCCAGCCTCGAAGCAGGCTTTCGCACAAGACGGCAGCCTTTCGTGAAATGCAATCGCCACGCCACGATGGTCTCGGCGGGCCGGTTTGCGGCTCTCATCACCACCTCGAACCTGGGCGCGGACCAGGATGGGAGTCTTCTTTGTCCTGCGAGTCTCGCCACCCCGGATTCCGTCCATACAGAGCCTCCGTCGGCCCTCAACTGACACTTGCCTGCAGCGTGTCATTGCCATAATGGTCCTCCCGCAGAGAGTGTTTAAGACCTTTTTTCTTCCATGGCCCGTCGAGACTGGCGCCTGCCAGCGTGCGCAGACGATCACGCCGGGTAGTCGGGCCATTCTGGCGCAGAAAGCTCGTATTTCGCGTCACTCTTCTCCCGCCTTTTCCTTCGAGCCGTGAGACTTCAGCCCGCCACAGGAGGACGGCAATTTTTTTTCTCCCCAGTCGCCTTGGTGTTGTCCTGCTAAACGAGCGTGAAATGAGCGTGAAATGAGCCTCGTCAATGCCGTGAGGCTGTGTAGAAGTGTGTTTTGCGGCGCGACCCCTGGCGGCGGCCCCCCTCAGGGGACGGGGGGGGCGTCTCTGTGCCGCCGCCGCGGGTGCGTAAGACACTCGTCGAGTACTCAACCACGAGTCGACCTCAGCAGTCCAAAATTTGTGAAAAGCGGGTTCATGGGCATGGAATCGGTCTGCGCGGCGTAGCGACTTGAATTGTTGGGATGGTGGCTTGTTGCTGGGCAATATCCAGGCGGCTGGCGCGTTGGGGAGAGAGTCGAGCGAGCAAGCGAGCGATGCTCGTGCCGGTGTCAACGCCCTGGTAGTGTTGCGGTATTGGGGTAGATGGTCGTTCCCTTTCTTCTCCGCGTTGTGTTTCGTGCCGGCTCGTTATTTTGTGTCGAGATCGTACATTGTGCGAGGCTGACGGCAGAAGCCCCCTCGCTGTTTATCGCGAGAGCACCTGGCAAATTGCTCTCAGCGTTGGACACCGCGATTAACTCCCGGAAGTCGTGAACATCGCATCTAGGTTTGACCCGGAACCAATATTCGACTCCGAATTTCCAAAATCTGCAAGTTTCGATATTCAAATCGGTGCTTGAGCACCGCTACCGGTTGTCGTGATGGCAGAACCGCACCACATCAAGACCTACCCTACACCATCAGGCAGTTCGAGTTGCGGCTCCTGCCGAGACAGCCAGGCATGCGGCTCTTGGCAAAAGCAGCGCAGGGAAACATTTGCTGCTTTATGAATTGCTTGTATTATACATTGCCTGTCTATAGGCGAATGCAGGCGTGGTGTGTATACGTCATTAGTCTCCGTGATCATGTATGTACCGCATCTACCACCATACGCATCACCAACGTCTAACACGCATTATAGCAGCCGCCTTGTTCATCATTCCAGCCAGCGCGGCAGGTAGAACTTGACGTTCTCGTACACGAGGAAGGTGACCCACGTTGCGGGCATGACGCGCACCACGCCGGGGACCAGCCCGCGGTAGAAGCCCGTGACGCCCTCCTCGGCCCAGGTGCGCGAAACGACGCCGACGAAGCCGCGGCCGAAGCGCTCGTCGGCCTGGTAGTTTTGCAGGCGGCTGCGCAGGACCTGGTACGGGTACGTGGCGGCGCCGGCGACGAGCTTGGCGACGCTCGAGAGCACGACGGTGGCCTCGGTGGTGAGGCGCCGCGCCTCGGCCTCGCGGGCGGCATCGACGACGCCCCCGTGATGGCCGCCCTCGTCGTCGTCGTCGTCGAGGCCGAGCTGGCGGCGACGGCGCGCAAAGTACATGCGCTTGGCGGGCTCGTAGACGGCGAACTGTACGGCGCCGTGGGAGACGCCGAGCATGGAGACGCCGAGGCCGCGGTAGAAGCCGCGCAGGCCCTCGGTGCGGAGGATTGCGCGGGCGCCGGCGAGCATGGAGGGGTAGGCGCCGACGGCTCCGCGGTCCGAGGAGAGCATGCGCGTCTTGAGGACCCAGACGGGGTTGGTGAGGGCCGAGGTGGCGACGCCGGCGAGGGCCGAGGAGACGAAGTAGTCACCGGCCGTGGGCCGGCCCCCGGGCGCTGGCGGGCGGCGGCGAGGGCGCGCTCGAGGCGCGACTTGAAGAAGAAGAAGGAGGCCCAGCTCGAGGCGTTGCCGACGAGGTTGGGCGTCAGGCCGCGGTAGAGCGAGGCGAGGGGCCGGTCGTTTGCGGTGAGGGAGCGGAGGAGGGCGACGGTCGTGGGACGCGGCGCCGCCGACGAGCCGCTGCGGTAGACTGTTGGTCATTCACAAGCGTCAGCTCCCGTTTCGCTTTGTTTCTCTTCATCTTGTCCCCGGCGCTCTTCCGGTCGATCGTCAAGAGAGCGCGGGAGGGACGGAGGGAGGAGGGGAGGATCATACTCTGCATCCGCGTCTTGACAATGTCGAGCGGGTGGACGACTAGAGTCGCAATGGTGCCGGCGCTGAGGCCGGCGACGGACTCGACGGCGGCCGGAGAGAGGCCCGCATGGTGGCGGTCGGGCATAAAAAAGACGGCTTGGGGGGGAGCTTGGCCGCGCTGTCTGTTACATGGCCGAACGGGTTCCGCAAAGTCCGGGAGCGCGCAAGCTATGGATGCGGCTGCGACGTTCCGGCCGGTGACGGAGGCGGTGGTGATGGTGGTGGTGGTGAGTCGAGGTGACGTCTGCGGTGAAGCTCCGCCGACTTTTTTTTTGTTCGGGCGCTGGGAGCTTCTTCGGCCAGCCTCGGCGTTTGCGCGCGCTACGTCAGCCTGAGAGGTCACTCACCACTCTCATGGTCTCGGCTCACGACAAGATGCATGTCATTTCATGGCTCAGACAAAGAAAAAAAAAGGATAGCTTTGTGAGCTTGTTCAGAGGGTGGTTTTCGTCTAAAATACGAAGTTACGTGCGTGGTGGTGGTGGTACATTGCGAATCATTCCCTCCCCATGTTTTGCACCGCATCAGATCCCAACGCCTTGAATGCGAGCGGTTGCGTGCTTATTCCTTCCACCTTCTCCCATCCTTGCGTAAATGTACAGTCCGTCAATCGCTGCACCGCGGGCCGTTCGCCGACATCGTGGCGCTCGTCATCTAAGAGAGAGGGGAGAGGAGGCTGTTGGCTCCGGTCAGCATTGGATTCTTCTCCAGACACCGCGCTCGCATGTGCACTCGTACCGGATGATGGACGGCCGGGGGTCGCTGCGGGTGTAGCCTGCGTCACGGTCAGCGATCCTGTCTGCGCGGCGAGATTCGACGCAGTTGTGTCGCATACCGAGGTAGAGGATCAGGGGCAGGTAGCCACTGCGGTTCAACGTCAGCACCGGGTGTCCGAAGCCCCTCGGGGGAGACGCGCAGGAGGAGGACGGCGGCAGTGAAGAGGGGTCGTACTAGTGAATGGCGACGCGGGAGACATCGATGAGCTTGGCGATGCGCTCCTGTTTGTCCTCGTGTCAGTGATGCTTGGTCCGGCGGCTCGCGCGCCATCATCGCGGTGCGGGTGCGTGCGAACCTTGGACTCCTCGGACAGGGCGAACATGGCTGCGGCGGACGGCTTCGGAGGCCGACGTGCAACGGGTATAGATGAACGGGGGAGACTGTCGTCGTTGTTTAGAGGACGGCGCGGCGATGAAGGATGCGGTCGTCGGGGGGTCGTGCGGTCGCGATGGGGTACGATGAGGTTCAAGCACGACAGTCCAGAAAAATTGAGGCGCCCCCGAGTCCAGCCAGGCTCTGTGGAAGGTGCCGCCATGCAGATTTGGCTGCGGTGGGGTCGCGCGAGCTGACTGAGCAATCAAATGCATGGATGCCTGGGGTGAACGGCCCCGATTGGGCTGGCGAGAGCACCCGAAAGATAATCCGGGTCCCTTTATTCGTTCTCAGTACAAAGTAACTTACACTACGGACGACTTCGTACAGAGTGCAACTCGTGTTGCCTGCTGGCTTTCACATACAGCGAGCTCAGACACCACGCTGCACCTACCCTAACATCCATCACCGACCGCTCTGCCCGCGAACCTGTCGTCCTTCTCTGCGTTTTTACTTTGTTGGCATGCAACTGGGCCCGGCCGGCGGGAGGGCTCGCGTGACGACGAGCGAGCGGTAGCGGGTGGTGAGTCGTGACTGGTGAATCGTGATGGTGAGGTGAGATCTTGGGGGCAGTCGAGGTCTCCAGGAACTCGGCAGAACAAGAGAACTTGGGGTGTAACTTGACTTGTCAACATGCTTCTGGGCTGTTGGCACCCAAGCAAAGACCCGCAGCAGCATCCATGGATGTGCAATGGCATGGATTGGCGAGCCTCGACGCCTGCCTTTGAACTGCCAATACGAGTACTTCGTGCTTCGCAAAGGATCCCCGGCTGTCAACTCCTGCATGAACAAGAGGTATCTAGGTACTACGGTACGAAGTGCCAGCAGGCAGACAGTCTCGGAGAGAGTCTAGGGACACCCACGAGTCCGCGACTCATCAGAAGTGACAGTGTGATAGTGTGACTGAGATAGCATCACGGCCACATCCACCAGGATTCCACAAGTACGGCATCCAGGGGTGGATGCCGCAATTACCACATGCTCCCCGTCATCTTTTCTCCGTGCATATCCATCGTAAGTCGGGACCCTTGCTGTTGGCCCACCGCCCTCCCCCCTCCTTCTTTACCACCCATAACGACACGACGAGAGGCTGTCACGATGGTGGCCATGATCTACCATCTCTTTGTATAACTAGTGAGGATTTCTCGTAGTACTTTCTAGTTTTAGGGTTAAATAGCACTTTATTTTATATATCTATAGTGTTTATCTATCTATATGTAGACGTATTGTATATATACCCTGGTACTACGTACATATCTATAGACTGGTCCCCTCAACGCAACATGGATCTTTTATTGCCACTCCCTACCATCCACAACGCCAAGTGCGGCCTCTCAGCCCGCCACCGCGCGGTCCAACGCCTGCAGCGGCATGCGACTACGGCACGATGCAGGCGGTTTGCTCCAGCGCGCAGGCTCTACAAAGTACTCGTTGAGCCGAGATGCAATTTCCTGGCCCATCCCGCCACGACGTGCAGCGCTCGCGGCCACACCGACTGGGCAGAGCGCATGCATCTGACTCTCCAGCCTCTGCTGATGTTACTCCGAGGATGCGAATCTACGCTGTATTTTGAAGTTTAGACAGTGCCATGCCAACTTCCGTCCCGGCTTTGTGCCATTGACATCATGTCCGGGTTGGCGTCCACCCGACGACCGTGTCTCGATGGAGCTCTGGTAGCTTGCTGCGAGTGGAAGGCGCTGAGCGAGTCGCGGGAGATTCCTGTTCTTGTCGCCTGTATGGACTACTTCGTAGGCTGTGAGCCTGTGCCGCATTGCGGGCCAGACGAATCGGTGACCCAACGAGCAGCGGAGTGATGTCGCCAACGTTTGTGTGGTGGCTCTGGCGGTCTGGTCCCTGCGTCAATGCTGGTTGAGCCCACGGTCCACTGCACACTGCCCTGTACTTGGTACAGCCTGCCGCCACACGCGCTCATCCGGCGAAACGTCGGCAGAACCCGCGGGCCAGCAATTGAAGGGACGAGCTCCGAAATTATTTTGGGCGCTGCCAGCCAGCACGTCGTCCAGCTCGCAACACCAAACGCAACACCGGCCCACGAACTTGACGTCTGCCGCGACCACCGACGGACACAGGTCCCACCGCAACACCAGACAATATTGACTCTTATTACTCCCTCTCCCTCGCTCGTGTCGTAGGCAGCGGACGTAGCATCGGCAAGCCTCTCGCGCGAGTCGCGACACCACCGCCGTCATGGCGCAGAACCGGCACTGGTGAGCTCCCTCCTCCCCCTCTCACCCTTTTAGCATTCCACTCTGGCTCTGGCTCTGGCTCGAAAATGAGATGGCCCATGCTGACGCGCTCTGCGACAACCCCCAGGGAGCAGGACAAGGAGGCGACAGTCTACATAGGCAACATCGACGAGCGGGCGTCGACGGCCATGGTCTACGAGATCATGCTGCAGATGGGCCCGATCCACAACATCCACATGCCGCGCGACCGCGTGACGCAGAACCACCAGGGCTTCGGCTTCGTCGAGTTCCGCGGGCCCCAGGACGCCGAGTACGCGGCGCAG
The DNA here is from genome assembly GCA_029168975.1 of Purpureocillium lavendulum. Lineage (NCBI taxonomy): Eukaryota > Fungi > Ascomycota > Sordariomycetes > Hypocreales > Ophiocordycipitaceae > Purpureocillium > Purpureocillium lavendulum. The sequence continues at coordinate 1,621,557 of JAQHRD010000008.1, read as the reverse complement.
GTCATGAACGGCATCAAGCTCTTCGGCAAGCCGCTGCGCGTCAACAAGGCCAGCGCCGACAAGCAAAAGGGCACCGACGTCGGCGCCGAGCTCTTTGTCGGCAACCTCGACCACGTCGTCGACGAGAAGCTCCTCTACGACACCTTCTCGCGCTTTGGGCCCCTCCTCAGCCTCCCCAAGGTCGCCCGCGACGACAGCGGCAATTCAAAGGGCTTCGGCTTCGTCGGCTTCGCCGACTTTGACAGCAGCGACGCCGCCATCGACAACCTCAACGGCCAGTACCTCCTTAGCAAGGAGATCTCCGTCCAGTACGCCTTCAAGAAGGACGGCCGCGGCGAGCGCCACGGCGACGAGGCCGAGCGCCAGCTCGCCGCCCAGGCCAAGCTCCGCAACATCGTCCCCGACGCCCAGCCCATCCCCCAGGCCTTCCTCCAGCAGCAGCAACAGCCCACCACCGGCGCCAACGCCACGCCCACCACTGGCGGCCACGGCGCGCCCCCAGGCACGAACCTTGCACATCCCCAAGGCCCTCCTCCGGGCTTCGACCCTTCGGCCGTCAACGGCGGCTTGCCTCCGCCTCCCGGTGTCGTCGCCGGCGGCATGCCTCCCCACGCCCACGCCCCCCCTCCTCACCACCACGCGGTGCCGCCGCCGCACGGCATGCCCGTCGGCTTCGCGCCGCCCCCTCAGCACCGCGGCGGGCCCTCGCCCTACGGTGGCGGCGGCCAGTTCCCGCCTCCCCCGGCCGGCGCGCGAGGCTCGGCTCCCCTCGGGCCCCCTCCCGCCGGTCTGCCTGCCCGCCCGCCTCCGAGCCCCGTCGGCTTCGCCAACCCTGCCGACTACCACCCAGGCGGCTTCCGTCCGCCCAACGGCTCGCCTGCCCAACAGGGCTTCCCTGCGCCGCCGCCTGGCTTCCCCGGCCCGCCTCCTCCCGGCGCCACGGGCACGCCGCCCGCCATGCCCCCTGGCTTCCAGCCTCCTCCTGGATACCAGCAGCCTCCCCCCGGTTTCCCTCGTCGCTAAGCCGGCGATCGCATCCCTCAGAGGACACCGACGCTGTGAATCCAGCCAGCCAGCGGCGCGCAGCCGGCAACATCCACCCCGTCCCTACGATACGGTCCGAAGTCATGACATGGACTGCTTTAAACGTACGTCTTTCTCGACGAGGCATGATCGTGGCACCGGTTTATTCACGCGTCAAAACAAAAAGGCTCCATGTGGTTGTGGCCATTTGCGGCCAGGTATCTTACACCGAGACACACTGGGTCTGGCCTAGCGAACAATGACCGCCAGCCAGCTCCCTTTTTTCCCCATCCACTCGATGCCCATCCACACACACACACACACACACACATGTCAGGCCAAGAACGCCTAGCAATACCCACCGCGGAAGAGGGGAAGCAAAGATAGATCAAAAAAACAGATTAACGCACGAGGCGCGGCCCACGTTCGCTGCCGTACGCCCAGCCAGCTCAACTCCCCGCAAATGCATCCTTGGCCTCCTGCGTCGCCTTCTCCCACTCGCGCCGCGACTCGTCCCGCTGGCCCTGCACCTCGTAGGAGTGTGCCAGCATGCCGTCCGCTACGCTCTGCCAGAGAGTGTTGCCGCTCCGCTGCGCCTGCTTCGACGCCGCTCGCGCGCTCTTAAGCGCCTGCTCGCCAATCACGTTCTCGAAGAAGCGGCTGCGCATGATGCACAGCGTGACAGCGGCCCCGAGCACGTTGGTCGTTATCCTGGACCCCGCCATGGCGGTGTGGATATGCTGCTTCTGTTGGTTGAGCTGTTGCGGAGGGTCCGTCTCGAGCGCGGCCACGACATTGTGCCAGGCGGTCCGGAGGTCCACGTTCCAGTGATCGGTGCAGAACGGCTGCAGCTGCTCGACGAGATCCTGTGTCTCCTGATCATTTCGGCACGACGGGTGCTGCATGATCCACAGCCGGTTCAGGCCGGCGAGCAGGGCAATCTCTTGGTGCCCAGCCTTTATAGTGGATGACCGTCGTGGCACCGCGAAGCGGCTGTCGACGAAGACGTCGAGGGCGCCTCGGAGGTCCCCGGTTCCTTGGCGGTAGACCCCGTTTAGATAGACAGAAAGCAATTTCACTGTCGGTTGCGTCGTGGGCGAGATGAGCGTGCCCAACTTTGCGAGAATCTGCTTGACCGTGTCCCACTGACAGTGACTTGCGGCCAAGAGTCCGAGAAGGACGTTGAGATATGCCTGCGCCTCGATGCGCCAGGTCCTCTGTCGCACGGCGAGTGACAGCGAGACGGGTGCTCCGTATGGGATGCCCGCAGTTGAACTATCCCCTGCGAGGTGTCAGTGCGACGCCACACGTGAAAGGAGGTGAATGCGGCTTACAGGTATCAAGAATTTTGAGGCCCTCCCGCCAAAACTCTGTCGGCCTCCGGCCCTGAGTCGACGGCTTGTGAAGGTCGGCGAGGCCGCTGAGCGTAAAGCTACACCACATTAGCATGATCACAGAACGGGCCGCGTAGGGAAACTTACACAAGCGCCCGCAGCTCTATCTTGGTCATGAACGACATGACCAGATAGTCAAATGCAGAGTCACCGTCGCCGGCTCTCACGATTGTGGCCGTGTCCTCGCTTACTGTGCGCGCGTTGGACGGCTGCTTCTTTATGGGCACGAGGAACTCGGACTTGACGTTGTGCCAGTCCTCGCACTCGTCGAGCCTCTTCTGCAAAAGGCGCAGCTTCTGGGCCGTCGTCTCAGGGCTTTGGCGATGCAGGCTGGACGCGAAGTCGAGGAGTAGGGTCAGCATGTCGAGCTGCATAATCTTCACTGTCGGGTCGAGCTGGAACTTGGCGGCCTGGGCGATGCACGCCTGGACACGCTCGATGTTGCTGTCCTTGGATGTCTTGAGAAGGGTCAGGCCCTCGAGCACGGATGAGAGGACGCTCAAGGCATTGTCCCCACGCGTGTTGGCGATGTTTTGTAGGGACCGAATATTGTCCAGGGCGCCCGCGTCGGAGGCGTTGCCCATTTCCAAGTAGAACGTGGCTTTCAACAGCCGGAAGGCATAATACCACTGGACGTGCTTGAACCTGTACGGGGTCAGTCTGGTGCATGACCATTTGTGTCCCAGAGGGGGGCTCACGCTTCGCAGTCGGAGATGTTGCCGTCGACGGCTTTGAGAGCTGCCTTGTTGTTCCTCTGGAAAAGCACCTTGAGCATCAGGTACTGCATGCAGTACTTGAGGTCAATCAAGCGGTGCTAGCTCTTGTCAGTACGGAGAGCATCTGGGGAAGGACGAGCTTGAAGACTCACCTTGTCACAGATCGTAATGCCCTTGCCTAGCGCCGTCTCGGCCTCCATAATGTTTCCCGTCTCTTCCTGCATGGTCGCGGCATACCGCAACCTCAGCCGCGCCTCCTCCCTGGGCGACAACCGGCTGTTTTGCAGGGTGGCCTCCAGACACGAAAGGCCCGTGGCGATGAGTTTCTGATACTCGTCAACCCTCTCAGGATGCATCGACATGGCGACATCGTGCACCGAGGCGCGTGCCTTTTCGAGGCACTCTTCAGCGATGGCCACCATGATTGGGCCGGTGTTGACGGGGCGCGGTTTGGGGGGGATCGCAGGAGACTTCTTGGCGATGCTGGGCGACCTCGCAGACAGGGCGGGTGAGTTGGAGACAGAAGAGTGCGGGCTCGACTTGATCCTCGGGGGCTCTACTTTCGTCTCCTTTCTGGGGCGAGGTTTGGCTGCCGTAGGCGTTTGCACGGGTGAGGGTTTGACGGCGCTTGGTATGGGAGGTTTGACGTGGATCGTCTCCTCCGCAGGCTCCTTTTGTGTCAACTGCTGAGGCGCAAGTGTAGGCGTGTGGGAGGCTGAGGTTGTGCTTTGCGCGCTGCCCATGGCTAACGGCGGCGGAGGCGGAGGCGGAGGGGCCTGAAGGATATCTAAGGGGTTCACGAAATGAATCTCCTCCTGTACGGGCGGCGGCGGCGGCGGTAACGGCTCTTGTGGTATTGTTTGCTCAAGCGCGGGCATCGACGGCTGGGGTTCGGATACAGGGATGTGCGCCTCGGGGATGGGTTGCGGCGTGGGTGGCTGCTTCGGTGGTGTGGGTTGTGGGGGTGGTGTTTGCTGTAGGGGTTGAGGTTGAGGCGTCGGGGATTGATATTGCGCGTGGGGGACGGAAGGTTGTCGCGGTTGCGGATGCGGTTGCGGCTGCCGCTGCTGCTGCTGCTGTTGCAGCGGTCGCGTCGAGGATGGACGAGGCTGGGGTGAAGGCGCGTGGTGAATCTGGAACGAGGCTATGGGGCTGCCGGACATGCGCTGACGGGCGTGAATCTGGTGCTGTTGCTGCTGCTGTTGCAGTGGTTGCTGCTGCTGTTGGGGGGAGGCCAGGGGTCGTGACACGGGCGACTGTAAATGCTGCTGCGACAAGCCCATCATCGGCGAGGCCATGAACGGACTCGACGGTTGGTGTCGGTGATGGGCTACTTGGCTCATCTGCTGGCCCATCTGCATCCTCTGGTGCTGGTGATGCTGCATCTGCTGCTGCTGCGCCATCATCTGCTGCTTGGAGTACTGCGACGCCGACTCCATTGGCGCAAAGGTCGAGCCGCCGTCGTACACCTGGTAGCCGTTCAGGCCCATGCCGTAGCGGGCCGCCATCTGCTGCTGACGCTGCTGCTCGAACTGCTGTTGCTGTTGCTGTTGATTTTGTTGTTGTTGGTGGTGGTGGCTGCGGTGGTGTTGGTGCTGCGGCTGTTGCGGCGACATTGGATATTGCTGCTGCGGCTGCTGCGGGCTGGGATGGTTGAGGAATGGGGCCTGCGGCTGGTCGTGATGCTGCTGCTGCTGCATCGGCTGCCCCCCGCCGTAAAACTGGCCCTGCATCACACCACTTCCGCCGCCGCCGCCGCCGCCATTGCTCGCGTAGAGTCCCTGATGCTGTTGTTGCTGCTGCGCATGGTGGCCCTGATGTTGCGGCTGCTGCGGATGTGCGTGTTGCTGTTGATGATGATGATGCTGCTGCTGCTGCGGCTGCTGGTGATAGCCGGCCTGGGGCGCGTACATGTGCGCGCCGTCCTGCTGCTGGCCTGCGAAGGCGGCGGCCTGCCCCGAGGGCAGGGAGCCTCGGTAGTCCATGTCGCCGTCTCCTCGGGCATCAGACGGCGGCGGTGCGACGGGGACGCGGCGGCGCTCGCGGAAGTTGGAGGCGGAGGCGAAGACGCTGGAGGGGATCGAGGGGACGCGACGACCGGCGGCCGATCATGCTTCCATCGCGCGCCCGTCCGTCCGTCCGTCTGTCCGTTCGTCCCTTCGTCGTTCGTCGGTCGTCGTTGGCTCGTTCGTCCTCGGTCGGCGTGCCGGCGCGCGCGCTCGCGGTTCCTCTGCTGCGAGCAAAAGGAGAGCGAAGCGCGTCGTCTCGTATGTCCGTCTCGGTGAATTGGTCGTACACGTGCGCGGGGTGGTGGATGGCGAAGGCGCTGGCGTCGTCAGTCGTCGTCGTGTCGGGTCGGGGGTCGTCGCGAGCCAGAGCGAAGCCAGAGGCTTGATGGATGGATTGGATGGATGGAGGACGGACAAGAGGCGGTTCGACGTCGGCGGGCAGTGGGTGAGTGAGTGCCGTCCCAGTTGGGTTTAGACCACATGGCACTGAATGCTGGGTTTGGTATGCAGCAGCCACGCCCGCCGTCCCAGGGCGTCACATGGCTCGTCCACTACCACCACTACCACCTCAGTCACCTCCAGGGCTCACCTCGCCAGGTGGCTGATGGCGCTATGACAAGCACCAAGGGTACCTACGGACTACACCGAGTGGTGATCCGTGGTCGCAGACCGGCAGCAACCTTCGTTCTTTCCTTGTACCTTTACTCGGGCCAGCCATATGAAGTACCTGGTATTGGATGTCCTGGCGGAATACACATTGAGTTGGCACTTTCAACTCCACAACATCCACATCGTCATCACCAGCTCCGCGACCACAGAACAGCATCATCGAATAGCGACCGCCTCCATTATATTCATGGCAGGCTGCGCACGGACATTGTGTACGAGTACTCCTACATCCATCCATCCAGCCGTCCGTCCATCCATATACATACACCAAATACACGGCCGCAGAAACTGTCCGTACTTGCAGGCAACATGCACGTCCCGTGCGACAAAGCGCATGATCCCCAACGCCAAACATGCCCAGGGTAGGCTCCCGTGCCCGTCCATGATACAACGCCTGGTTTGAACCCAATCCTCTATCCAGGCTGTGTCCCGTCGACAAGCGAAATGCTACGTCCTCGCCCCCATCCTCAGCCTCTCAACCTACACACACCCACTCGGCAAAGACACACCAGCGCGCCGTGCGGTCTGCCAGGACCAGGCCGCGCCACAGTCCTCTCTCCGAGCACTTGATGATCGTCTCCCATGTGCCGCCGTCGCTCGCGTCCTCGTCTGTCAGCGCCAGCTTGCCTCCGACGCCGATCCCGCGGCGCTCCTCCTTCCTCATAAGGCGGAGGATCTTGCCGCCCGGCGTCTGGATGGCTAGTTTCGCCGGCTTCTTGCCCGCCACGGTGCCGCTGGCCGTGCTCGGGTTCGACCCGCTCACGCTCGACGCCGTCATGCTCATGGCCGAGCTGGGTCGTGCGAACGGCACGGGGCTCGTCGCGCCGGGGTTGGAGGCCGGCGTCAGCGCCGAGTGAAGCCCGCCGCCCGACAGCGAGCTGGGGTGCTGTCGGATGGCAAAGACGAATGTATTGTTCAGCGCCAGCCGCTGGCACTGGGGCTGAACGACGTAGATGTCGTGCCGCTGCGCGTGCGGCGTCGGGTGCCGCGTGACAAACTCGTACGGCGGGTTCTCGCCCGAGTGGATGATTGGGAGAGCAAACGCGAGCGGGTGAGGGATGTCCTTGATGCTGTGCATCAAGCCCCTCTTGCCCGCATAAACCTTCAGCGTGCCGTGGCCCTCGTCGCCCGGCAGCAGGGCCTTGATGGTATATCGCTTGGAGCCGTTGAACCACTCGGCCTGCGCCAGGGCCCGCTTCTTCACCACTTCGCCGCTCTCGAAAACGTCGCCGTCGCCGTCCTGGGCAAAGGCTCGAGCCTCCACCTCGGCCGCAATCTCCACGTCGGGAGGCACGTTGAACTTGATGTGAACCATCTCGAGATCCTCGATCCTGGTCGCGGACGTGTTGTAATCGACCATCTCGATCTCGTTGCGGAAGAACGAGGGACACGTGCACGGCAGGTTGAGGAGAATCTCATGGGCCACGGGCGGCACGACGTGTTGCTGGTCGTGATGCTCGGGCACATGCGTCCAGCACGCTTCCGTGGGCCGAGTCAAGAACCACCAGAAGTCCGCCGTGTTGCCGCTCACGCTTGAGTAGCGTGCTCGCTTGGGGTTTGAAGGGCTCGCCAAGCAGCAGTCCATGATGCGCCACTCGTCGTCGACAACGACCGCGTTCCACCAGTGGTTCGACCGAGGCACCACGTTCAGATCCGTCACGTCGCCTGGCGTCTTGAGGTATCCGCGAACGATCTCGCACCTCAGCCCGGCAGCGGCGCACATCTCCATGACCAGCACCGCATACTCTTCCGCGCAGCCACGCTTGCTCTGAATCACGCGGCGGGTGTCAATCTCGCCTTCAAAGTCTTCCTCCCAGCATATCTTTTCTGCGACCCAAGTGAAGATCGCCCGGAGTCGTTGCACGTCGCTGCGGTACGGGCGGCAGATGTATGTCGTTGCCAAGGTGATGGCCGTCGTCATGGGCGGAGGCTCGCCGATGAAGCGCGAGTTCTTGTCAACCTGGCTGAGGTTGATGGCGTGGTAGTTGATCGGGTCTACCACCGGCATGCCGTCTGCACCCTCGTCACCCTCAATACTCTCGTACAGCTCATCGACCGGGTTCAGTGCCGGGTGATCCATCATTTGGCAGCGATCTCGGCGCTCGCTCCGCTCAATCTTGCTGAGGGAATTCGAGCGATTCACATCCCGCCTGACCTGCACCCAGTCGACGCCGCCCCCGGGGCCGATGTCGCGGGCAGACTCACGACCGGCGACCGAAGGACCGCTGATAGCTGCCATGCTCGACGACAAGTTCGTGGAAACTTGCCCGGTAGACCGATTAAATGGCGACGATCTCACCGAGGCAAGTCCCGAGCCAGACCCGACGGCGATGCTGTTGCGGTTGCTGGCAACCCCAGTCTTTGCTGACTCGAAGATCTTCTTGAAGATGTTGCGCTTGGGCGCCTTGGGATGCACTAGGCCACCGAGTCCCGCGTTCAGGTCTTCGTGGAGACCTGCCTGCGATTGGGGTCGCTGTGCAATTGCGTTGCTTGCGTGGCTGCTATGGTAGGTGACTCCAGAAAAGGGCGTCTCGGGACGTTCCATAATGTCTGCCTCGCGCGAGCCCAACGCACTCTGGGCGCGATGATGGTGGGACCGAGCCATGCTGCCCGCGCTGGTCGAGCTGAAGCCTCCCGCTGAGATGCCACTCCAGAGGGTCCTGCTGCTGCTCTGAGTGGAACCGCTGGCGTTGCTCTGATTTCCTGACGATGAGTTCGTCGCGTTGGTCTTGGTGGTGTACGTCCGACTGACGCCTTGGCCAATCTCGTAGGCCGACTTGCGGCTTCGCAACTTGCGATCAGCCGTATTCTGCTCGCCGCATGCTGACTTTGGCCTGTCGAACGGATGCCCCTTGGGCGGCGGCGGCGGTGGCATGTCCTCTAGGTCAGCCTCAGGCATGCTGACGCTGTGTTGATGCAGCGTCTGGAACTGCTTCTCCATCCTCTCGACATAATTGCTCAGCTGAGGCAGGTCGTTGGTATGTCCCCTTTGCCTGCCGTGATATGATGTGTCCTGCGAGGAGCCACCGCTCCAGGTTTCGTACCCCTCGTCATGATGTGCAATGCCCGTCGAGGTCAGGGGTCGAGCGCTGTCACCTCTGTTGCGCTTCGACCGAGGAGATAACGGAGACGCCATGCCAAACGATTCCGGTGCCCAGGGATCAGCGGGTGGGCCGGGAGGCTCTGGCTCCCAAGAGCTCCCAAGTCCCTCAAGCTGGTCCAGCTGCTCCATGACCCCGTCCATTGCCTCTCGAAGGGGCGAGGGCGTCATGTGCATCTCATCTGGCGACGGCGGCCGGGGTGACACGGCTCGGGGAGTGTGTGGCCGATGCAACGAGCGGTCATCGTTGGCCAAGTAGGAAGGTTGACGGGACAAGTCATGGGGCTCGTGGAAAGACAGTTCTGATCCGGGGCGGTAGGGGATGTAGGAAGCCGTGGAGCCATGGCGAGACAGGTCCGGCTGGCTGCTCTGATGCATGTCGTGCGACCTATTCCGGGCAACATGGCGATGAGGTGGCGGCGCTGGGGGAGGCGGAGAGTCTGCCCGTTCTGATGGCGCACGGTGACTGGGTACGCGGTTCATAGACGGCGCGGGAGACGGCGCCCTCGAGCCGTAGCCATGCATCTCGGGCGGCGACGGGATGCGGCCGATGCCATCGTGGACGCTCTTGGCAGGTGAGTTGTTCGAGTTCTCCCTGGATCGCGGCTTCGGCTTCGCTGACGACGGTTTGGTCGACAGCTGGGGGTCCTTGAACGTGGTCGGCTGCTTGGCCGTGGTGTAGTGAGGCGCCTTGGCGTACGCCTCAAAGGGCTTGCGAAAGGTCTTTGACTTGCCGGGCATGTTTTTGGGACTGGGCGTGTTGCTTCCGGGGAGAGGGCTCACGGACCGCGTCGTGGGACGAAACTCGTCGGGGAGCACCTCGACGAAATTGGACGGGAACGAGCCAACTGTCCTACGATCCCGGTACAGGCGACCAACCCACCACGATCCGTCGCCGGCATTGAGGCACTCGATCAGATCTCCTTCGATGAAGCCGAGGTCGCGTTTGGACTGCGAGGTTCGGTCAGTGATCTGTGCTCGCGGGACGACGCGTACGATGATGATGATGATGATATGACTAGGAGGAGGATCATGTTTTGTCTCTCTTGCTCACCTCGCCTCCCCAGGAGTAAACGGCTCTGCACCAACACGGGAACCGCATCGGTAGCGGCGGCGGCGCGGGCACCATGACGGCTACTCGCGCGGTCGCGTGCGATTAAAGTTGGATCGTGCTGCGTCGCGAGGGCGCGTGGCGGACTCGGTCGCGCCGCAGTTGCGTCAGCTCGTGCAGCTCGTGCAGGCGTAGGTAGTCGCAGCTGTAGGCGTAGGCGACGGCGCAGGGCAGCGGACAAAGACGTGCGCCGGTTCGAAAGCAAGACGTCGGTGAGGTGGCGCGAGGGCGATAGAGCGAGCGTGCGAGCGCAGTCGGCAGCCGTGGCATGGACGCGGGCCGTCTGGTGGTGAAGCGGGCGTCGTCGGTGTCAAGACAGCATGACGGGAAGGCGGCGGCTGGTCTGAAGGGAGAGCCCGTCTCGCGTGGGCCAACAAAGACGGTGAGCGAGCGACGGGGGAATGGATGATCCAAGAAGCACACAATGTCTCGACGGGGCGGAGGAGGTGACGGTGACAACACGGGCTTGTTTCTCGCCGCAGCGCGAACTCGTCTCCGCACGACGTGTGTACCGGTGGCTGTATGGACGTTTGTGCTCGTGTGTATGTACAGTTGAACAGGACCCGGGCGTAGAGCGGGAGCTGGGTCGTGTCGGCATCGGGCTTGGCCTTGGTTGGAGCGGACCGTGGGCCGTGGACCACACCCACGGCAGGCCCAGCTCAGCCCGGGGAGCTTAAAACAACAGAGGGGCATCGGATCTGAGCGTTGCCACGACAACAGCGCCGCCCTGTGAGGACCCGCCCCAGGCGGCTGCCCGCTTACCGCCTGGCTTAGCGGCCCGCCGATGCCTCAGCGACGCGCCATCGACGGCCACGGTGAGACCGCCAGCGCCCCCACCCCACCCCCGGCGCAGGGGTTCCACCTGGGCTGGGGGCACCTCAGTCCTTACCGCCGGAGAGCCCTGCCAACCAGCGCCCACGGGTCCCGGTCGACGACGACGTCGGGGCCGAAGCCTGGGGCCCATCCAGTCCCGTCCACTGCCCGCATGTGCTGCCCGCGCGACCAGCACAGCGCAACAGCGATCTCGCCAGGCTTCCCACCCACTGAGCGGGTTCAATGATGGAGTCGGCGGGAGTTCCAGTGCCCACCTTAGCGCACACCCGAGGGTGCCTGGGGGGTGCCTGACCCCGGGGCCGCCATGGCGACGGCTGGCGTGCGCGCCGCGCAACGGACCAACGGGCTTACAGCGTTGCCAGCGGGCACCCGTCATTGCAATTCCAGCACCGCCAGGCGTGCACGCACGGCGCCTCACCATCAGCCGCCAGCCGCCCACCTCAGCACACACACTCGACGAGATGGCCCGTCCGAGAGGCACGCGACAGACAGCCCGCATTGGGAGCCCGCATTGGATGATATGTAGCCGTTGCGCCTCGTCTGCGCTCTCTCCCCCGTCCGTTCCCCTTCCCGCCGCCTCAACACCATCGCGAACGCTGCCTGCCTCATGATGCGATGCCCAGGCGCACGACTCTGCTCCCCGACGGCACCGCTACCGCTACCCCAGTCGCTGCGCTCCCCGAGTCCCTGCTGCCCGTCACCGAGGCCCCCGCCGCCCAGCTGCCCAGGCTCTTCACAGCTATCCCAAAGCGGCAGACAGTAAACAATCTAGCCTGGCAGGCCTGGGTCCGAGCTCCCACCTCTCACCTCTCCCACCTCCCATCTCCCGGCCTCCCCCCTGGCAGCACCACACGCAGCTCCGCTGTCCCAGACAACGGGGCTCATTTAACCAAGGACCCCCGACCTGACCAGGCCAGGCCGGCCTGCGTGCTGCGCCGGGTTGCGGCCAGTGAGTGTGCGACCCAAATAATAATCTGACGACCGCCCTCGCTTGGGTTTCGACTCTGGGCTCTTCGTCCCGACAAGCCTCCCTCCCCTCGTCCCGTCCGTCTCGACGTGCCCGTTTGTTCGTTGCCGGAGCGTGAAGCAGCGACACCACGTGCTCGGGTCCCGCCGTCCGGTTCCAGCATCGCACTGCGACACATTGGAACGCACTGCGCTGCGCTGCAACGCATCGCATCGTATCGGACGCTGCTCGGCGTACGCTGTGCGCGCAGACGCAGACGCAGACATCATGGCCGCCGAGGGCGTTGCAGAGCACTACCAGGTCCTGGAGGAGCTTGGACGTACGTCTTCCTCTCTCCCCGAGCGCCACGAACTCGAAATTGACTTTGCTAACACCACGCAGGGGGCAGTTTCGGCGTCGTGTACAAAGGCATCGAGAAGACCACGGGCGAGACGGTCGCCATCAAGCACGTAAGTTTCCCATGTTCGTCACCCTCCGGTCCCTTCGTTGCCTGACCCTCGCCGCGCAGATCGACCTGGAATCGAGCGAAGACGACATCGAGGAGATCCAAGCCGAGATTGCCGTGCTCAGCACATGCGCGAGTCCCTTCGTCACGCAGTACAAGGGCTCATTTCTGCGAGGACATAAGCTATGGATCGTCATGGAGTACCTCGGAGGCGGCTCGTGCCTGGACCTGGTTTGTCGCCCTCTCCCTTGAGACGCAGACGCCCCTCACACACCGAGACTGACACATCGCAGCTCAAACCTGCCAATTTTAGCGAGACGCACATTGCCATCGTCTGCCGCGAGCTGCTCCTCGGCATACAGTACCTCCACAGCGAGGGCAAGATCCACCGCGACATCAAGGCCGCCAACGTCCTGCTCTCCGAGACGGGCAAGGTCAAGCTCGCCGACTTTGGCGTCGCCGCCCAATTGACAAACATCAAGTCCCAGCGCAACACCTTTGTCGGCACGCCGTTTTGGATGGCCCCCGAGGTCATCCAGCAAGACGGCTACAGCTTCAAGGCCGACATATGGTCGCTAGGAATCACCGCCATGGAGATGGCAAACGGCGAACCGCCACTGTGCCACATCCACCCCATGAAGGTCCTCTTCCACATCCCCAAGAACTCCCCACCCAGACTGGAGGGAGACTTCAGCAGAGACTTCAAGGACTTTATCGCCCAATGTCTCACAAAGGACTACGAGCGCCGTCCTTCCGCGCAGGATCTGCTCAAGCACCGCTTCATACGCTCTGCCGGCAAGGTTGAGGCCCTGCAGGAGCTCATTGCCCGGCGCCAGATGTGGGATGCCAACCAGAACCGCCAGAAGCACCCGATCTACTATCAGGAGACGCTGCAGTCGATGGCGCCAAAGGATGACGACCAAGAATGGGTGTTTGACACGGTCAAATCTGTGGCTCCGCCCAGGAGACCGACAATCAAGCACCGCAAGCGGTCATCTATGCTCGGCCTGGAAGATGGCCTCCTCAGGCTAGACGTCAGCGAAGGTCCCCTCGGTGCCCCGTCTCCCGCGCCAGATACTGTTCGAAAGTCAACAGTGCGACGTACATCCTCTATCGCTCGAACCTCGTCGATGCGCTCCAACGGATCGCCTCGTCCGTCTCTGGCCGCTAAGAAGCCGCTGCAGCCCGACATGTCCTTCGGCAACTCTGGATCGACTATGCGACTGTTCCGGAGGGTACCGTCTGACAGCTCCACGTCAGGGCAGTCGGCCCGGCCCACGTCTCCTGATGACGTCTTCTGCGATGAGAACCTGCCGCCTCCAATCGCGTCTCCAGTGGAGCCGTACGGTAAGGAGGCCGTTCTCGGCCGCAGGCTATATAACAAGGCGGTGGAACCTACTCTGGCCGAGCTGCATGCTCAGACATCGGCTATGCAGAAGCGAGAAGCACTGGCCAAGCTGTCTGATGCGTTTGCGACGCTCGACGCTGTCGACCCTGAAGGCGCGTATCATCTGATGAGCAGCCTCGTGGCGTCCATGTCGCAAGACAAGAAGCTCAACGCCGCTCTACTCCGACAGCCACTCCAGAAGGTGCCCGATGACGGCACACCTCAGGGGACAGTCATTATTAAGAGCTCGACGCCCTCTGCCGGCAGTCCCAACAAGCTGGTGCTTGCGCCGAGCAACCCACACCTTCGCAGCCACCGCCGGCGACAGACCGAGTCGTCGCCTCTGAAGCTCAACGAGAAGGATCACGAGAGAGAGAAGCAGTCGCTTCTCGAGGAAAAGTACCCGGGCTGCGATTCGCGCGTCGGCATGGAGCACTGCAAGCAGCTCTCCGACGTGCTCTACCAGCGCTGGACTGACAACCTCCGTATTCGCTGGCCCGCTGTTTGACCACTCGATGCGAGAACGCCACGATTCTAGAGAGAACGGCGCGTAAGCCATTTGGCATTTCGTTTTCATGTTTCTGCCTTTTTTCCGACAATACCCTGTATGGACTGTACGATCTTGTGTGCGGAGCGAGCATGTATTTGCATACCCCGGCATTGGAAAAGCATGACAGGCATTCGGACGTTGCTTTCATGGCGACCCCCTTTGCGGGACTGCTCACTTTATGACAGCGTCACGGCTGGTGTTGACGCATTGGGTCTATTGGGGTTCCCGGTCTTTGCTTTCCGCGGGCGACGGCGTTTGGGGGAATATGGGTTGTCATTGCGCAAATCACTTTGAAGTAGGTAGTGTACGATCACTTCGTGAAATAAAGAAGGCTTTACAATATGAAAAAGTGCCATCTCTTTGTGTGGCCGTGATCTGCGACATATTACATTGGCGGGTATACAACTATACTACATGGCATGGCGACAGCGGCGCCTTGCTCAGTCTCCTGGGCTTGGACCCAGAGCTAGCTTGATTCTCCAGTTCTTGAATTCTTCCGTGAGAATGTCTCCGTGGCCCGTTTCCTCCACCCTGAAGACCTCGATGAAAGGGGCGTGCGGCGGCCTGCGTATCCTCCACACGCCCTCGTCGTTGATTATGCCCATAAGCCCTGGGTGCACGGTCAGAAACTACCGCAGCCCACGCAACACACACCATGGATGGAATCACCACCACGCCTCCCGAGGGAAGGCAGAGAGGAGGTGAACCATGGGGGGGTCTGGAGGAAGCAGAGAGGAGACCTACAGTCGAGAAAGCCCGCGGCAAAGTTGACGCACATGTTGCCGTCCCAGCGGGGGTTGGGGCGGGCCTTGACGGTGTCGGGGATGCGGTGCGTCTCCATCTCCTTGAGGTCGACGAGGACGCCGTCGCGGGTGCGGAAGCCGACGATGATCTTGGGCACGCCTAGGAGGAAGGACTGGATCCAGTACTTCATGAGCTTGCGGTGGAAGGCGTCGAGGTCACCGGCGTTGCGGATCTCGGCCGACGTCTTAAGCTCGACCCAGTTGATCGGGGCGCCGGGCTCCTCGGGCTTCGAGTCCCAGACTGGCGTTTTTTTTTTCGCGGTGAGCGTTGACTTCCGGCGGGACAAGTAGGGGTTGGGTGGGCAAGGTAGGGGGTGGATGGGTAGGTAAGGGGATAGGTAACACGTACTGGCGTCGACTTCGCCGCCGAGGCAGAGCACGGCTTTGCCAATGCCGGTTCGGACGACGGAGCAGTATTGCTCCTTGTTGTTTACGACGTGGTCCTCGCGACCCTCGATGTAGTCGCGCGAGGTCTCATCCCACGTCGCCGGCAAGGTGGAGAGCGTCTCGAACTTGTATCCTGAGAAATGCGTGAGGTCGTGAGGCGTCAAATATAGGATAAAAGACGCACCCCAGAATTGCATCACTTCTTGAGGCGGGCCGCCTCGTCGCGGTGGTCGTAGGGCCTCTTGCCGCCGCGAGGCCATCTTGTGCTCATGACTCTCCTCGATGAAGCTGGAAGACGGTCAGTACCTGTCCATGCCATCCCCGTCACGGCGGTGGAAATCTTACATGCAGCCCTGGCTACACGTCAGCAGTGTGATTTCCTGGTAATTAGGGCAACGGCACTCACCTGGTACAGCGTGGCATTCATCTCGAACCTACAACCAGTCAGACGAGATCCAGAGGGCGGCACACAGCATTCATTACCCATCGTTCTGTTCAAAGGGCGTTGCCAGTATCTGTCGAGAAGACCCACATTAGAGATCGATACAAGGAAGGGGGGGTTCGCGAGTGCAACGTCGGGCAGACGCACCTTGGTCATCATGCCTCGCCAGGTGACGACGTTGGCGTCGATCTTTTGGCCCGTCTCCTTCTCGTGCGCGACAATGGTCTTGAGCAGGCTGTCGAGGTGCTCGTCCTGCGAGTCGTCGTGCTTCTGAAACGTGTTGAAGCCCTTGGACAGGTCGGCGCCGAGCCGCGGCGTGTAGTACCACTTCATGGACCTGTCGCCGAGGTGGAACTCGTGCTTGTCGTCGTACGAGAAGCATGCAAACTCCTGCACGCGGGAGCCGCCATCAGCGTCAGCAGCAGCGCCAGTGCGCGTCGGGGAGAAGCCGCAGCTCGCCTCGGAGATTGCGAGGTTGAGGCTCTGCGTCGCTGACCTTGGGTCTCTTGACGGGCTGGCTGGGGCCGGCGAAGCGGCCCACGGGCTGTATCGCGAAGTTTGCGGCCATGGTTGTGAGTTGAGAGAGCAGCAGCACGTTTGCGCCCCGCGGAGACGGCCAAACCCACGGGCGGGCGGATCAGAACGGGATCAGTGACTCGGCGGTCCCGGCATGAGATACTTGTAGCGTTGTGCTGGACTGAGTCGAAGCCGCGGTCGTTGGGCGAGGAGCGGTCTGGCGTCGAGTGCGTGCTGCTGGTGTATGAGTGGCCGCGTGGTGTTGAGGGTTGAATGAGACCGAAAACAAAGTGCCCTTTCTTTAGTGGACGTGGGGGAGCTCCAGTGCTACGGGAGCTGCTACACCAAAACCGGCGCACGCCCGCCAGCCGGGTCGGAAGTGTTGAAGAGAGACTCTCCCTGCAGAGACGTTGCGCAAGGAGCAACGCCGAAATAACTGGTATTTCACCTCGCACAGTAAATCAACTGACTTGCACATTTGGCATCGCATAAAATCCAGAAGCTGGGTCGCTACTCGGCGGCACGACGCAGGTATGGGTGTCACCCGGGCCAGAGCCAGAGACGAGCACTGCATGCCTCAGGTAGGGCTGCCCACGTAGGGATGAAGACACACAAACGCACGGTCTCCAGCGGGACAACAGTCATATGGTTCTCATGGCTCCTGCGGTTCCGATATGAACATGAAACATTACCACTCCGTCAGGCGTGGCCGTCTTGATGGGCCTTGACGTGACAACGGCCACCACCTGGCTGGCTGGCAGAGGCGTCGGGTGCAACATGAACCCCACCAAGCCCACCACCACGACGGGCGCAGCGCGGCGGGCGTGGGGCCATAGAGGCACCCGCTGCCTCTGGCAGTGAAGCGGCATCCAAAGAGAGAAGAGACGGAGGATGGATGCCCATGCGAAGTACACGAGCAAGGCTGGCGGTGTGAATCTCAGCCGGGGGTGATGACCCGGCGCCCGCGCTGCAGCCACCAGACGTGTGTTGCGCGCCGCTGTTTGCCAGCCCTGCGGGAGTTGCACTGAGTCCAGACTGAGCTGGACTCCATAGAAGACGTGCCCGACGTGACGTGGGTAGCACAGCTTCCTCCTGCAGAGACCCAGGGGCGGGCGGTGGACGTGAGGTGCATAGAGCCAAAGCCACAGCGCCAGACTCACTGCCAGGAGAGCCTTCACTGCGGTTCAGGGATACCCTATTGCTTCAATGTCAAGTCCAGTGGCCAGCCCGCCGGCGCCGCCTGGATACCCGTGGACCCTTGGCCCGTCAGTGGTGCCCGCTCCCTAGCTGCCGTCGCACAGGCGTCTGCTGCAGCAAACAATTTGAGGGGATGAGGCGCCAACTGCCATGGGCGCATGTAGGGCGGCCTTCGGGCGGCACCTTCATTGATGTTTACCTCCCTGGCGCCCCGCGACCTGCAAGTGATTGATCTGTGCCTCTTGCCCATCTCGCCTTCCAAGATTCTTTCCACCTTTCACTTCTCCCAAACTCGATTCTTCTCTGCCGCAGAGGTTCGCCTCTTCACTGTCAACCTCCGCGACTTTTTTGATTTTGCAACCCGCGACCAGCCACTGCCGCTCCAGAGCGACCACGCGCCAGAAGTCCAGGTCGAGAATACCTAGGTAAGGTATTTGCCGCCCCATGTCTGCGACGCCGTTGGCTCGCAGCGACAGCGACAGCGGCGGTGGAGGCTCCAGTGGTGCTCAGTCAGCACGTGATTACGGCACATACGGCGCCGGCGCCAGCGCCAGTGCCAGGAGCCAGCGTGGGGCAGCCGGACGCTCGACGCGCAGCCTCGTCCGCTCAAGCTCCATCGTCGTCGCCCCGGCCTCGCCTGGCTTACATCCCGCTCCGACCACGGCTGCGACTGACCACACGTCGGCTCCAGCTTCCGTCGCGCGCGCTGCCAACCCGCACCCGCGCGCGCGCAACGCTATACGTCGTCCGAGCGCTGCCGACACGAAGAGTCAATGCCCAGACCACGCAGGAAGGCCCCGGCAGGACGCAAGACGAGATCAAAGAAGCAGCAGCAGCAGCAGCAGCAGGTGGCCTCCGCCAACGACTGGTTTACCATCCGCGGCATCCTCGACGAGCGCGAGACCAAGGCCGGACAAGTAGAGTATCTGGTGGACTGGGACGATCACCCCGAGACGGGCGAGAAATACGAGCCCACCTGGGTATGCATGCCAGCCCCCGCTGCTCTGTCGCGCAGTTGTAGCTGATATGCCCTCATAGAGCGACGCAGTAACGGAGCTAGCCCTCGACGAATGGACAAAACGTAAACAATTACTCCGAGAAAAAGAAGCAGAGGAAAAGAAGCTGCTAGCGGAGGAGCATCCTCTACCATCCGAGGACGAGCGCGAGACCCCGCTGCCATCAGCCGAGCGGGAGGGCAGCCAGGACAGCCAGCCACCTCGTCCGTCCAACTGGAGGACGCTCAAGCGCGTAACATCGGCGTCGACGAGGCCCAGATCCTCTAGCGGAGACCCGAGCGACCGGCCGCGCAAGATCCAGAGGACCGCGTACAGCCTGACGCCGTCCGAGGAGCCCCCCTCCATAACGTCTCGCGCGTCGGTGGCTTCGTACGAGAGCTTCGCGAGCCCAGAATTGGACGTAAGGCGTGCTCAGGCTTCAACTTTCTATGTTGCACTTGGCCCTAAGGACCCCTCGTTCGACCGAGAGTACCAGACCCAGACCGCGCCTAACACTCAGAATAGTGGAGGTTCGTCTCAACCATTGGCAGAGTTGGAGGCCGAAGACGAGAGACAGGCGATCAACTCTCAGATCTCCGCGCGGACGGTACCTGACTCTCAGGACCCTTCTGGCGAGAGCTGGCTGGCAGATAGCAACGTCGCCGCCGCCTCGCAGGCTTTGCCTTCCGTTCGTGGCGCCCTAGGATCCAACTCCCCACGCCCGTCGAACACGTCAGAGATACCGTCGCGCCAACCCGAGACGCAGTTCTCTTCCGCTGAAAATCACAATTCTGCTACAATCGACTCTAATCCTCAGCCTAACTCGCCGAAAACCACTGCCGTCTCTGCGCCGCACGTTTCCCACGAGCCAGGGACTGGATCGCAAGATAGTTCCGTTTTCCTCACACAGCCGCCTGTCAGAAATTTCGACGTCGGGGAAAGCTCACTTCAAAGTTTGCAGAGTCCGAAAGCTCAGTCGTCTAGTCACAGCGCTGTCCAAGAGACGCCGACACACGAGAGCAGTCACATCCCGGTGGTGGATAATCGTCCAGCAGTCGTAGGCGTTGAATCTCAGTCGCGGCCCCAAGGCGCTCGAACTTCGCATCAGTCAACTGTGAGCGCTGAACCTGATTCCCAGGACGCGCAAGTTGTGCTCCAAAACGACTTTGGGTCAGAAGAGGATCCCCTGAATACGCGCAGCACCCGCCAGTCCGAGGCGGACCCCAGCGAAGCCGGCAGCTTGTCTGAGGCGCTGCTGGAGTCAATTTCGCACGCCTTCTCGGCAGGCCAGACAACTAGGAAGGAAGGCACTATGGAAGGCGAAGGCTCCGAGCGGCAGCGCACGGCGGAGGATCTCAGCCACCTCGTCAACCTCGACCATGGAACGCCCGAGCCTGAACACACAACAGGGATGCCGCCACCCGAACATCCGCCGGAAAGCGCCGTCGACAGCCCCTTGCTCTCTTCCTCCGATCCGCAACAGCCATCTGCGATTGACATGCTTCACCGAATGGTCGACGAGGCCTTCTCTACCCCCAGTCATCCCCCTTCAGCAACCCACATTCTAGACGAGCCTCAGCATCACCAGCAATCTACCATCTCACCCGCCGATATTTCAAAGCATACAGAGTTGGAAGGTACAGCACTTCCTTTCATGCCCTCTCTCACAACTCACGAGCCCCCTTCATCAAACCTCTTCGAAGCAGCGAGTTCGGAGATACCGCCACAGATGGGCCAGATTGCCAGCGGGCAAGCTTCGAGCCGGTCAACTGAGAGCGATGTGGGCCCGCAAGATCCCAAGCACATCATCACCCTCCCTTTCCAAGCCAGCCTGAGACCCCTCTACGACGACACGCTGCTCGAGTACAAGCAGGAAGTTACAGAGTTCGGCGGCATTTTTAATAGCGAAATCTATGTGCCGCCCAACGAGGCTCTGGTCGGCAAGATTGACGAGCTCCTGGGGCGACTGTTTAGCATCTGCGACTACCCCCAGGATGCTGTTGGCACGGTCCTAGAGTCGTTGCCTCCTGCTCAGCTTGCCAAGTTCACCTGCGATGCGAACGCCAAGTTTAACTTCCTTTTTGAGCTCCTCCAGGGCCTGCAGAAGGACGTCAACGTACTTGTCGTGGCGCGCTCGATCGAGCTGCTGCGACTTCTGCATGCTCTGACACAGGCCTTGGACGTCGAATGCGTTTGCGATGCGCTTGGGGTCACGGACAGGCACTCTGCTTCGGCGGCCAGGGTCAGACTCGCTTTGTCCGACGAAGAAGTCGACGCGTTTTCGTTTGAAGTCGTTGTGGGATTCGATCACACTTTTGGAAGCTCCCCGGCGTCGAGACGCCTGGAAGCAGACGAGGACAAGCGTGTGAAGGGCCCGTTGGTCCTGATCCTCGTCACGACACACTCGATCGAACATATCGACCTTCATGTGCCGTCCGATCTAGGGTCGCTCGAGCGGAAGAACGCCCTGCTTGCCGCCATCGTGCATGCTCGCAAGCTGGTGAGCGACCCAGACCGAGGCTACCCAGAGCCGCATGAACTTGCAGGTCTATTTATTCAGTATCTCAACGGAGATGTCGACGGGGTTATCTGGGAGCCCATTCCCATACCAGATGACATTCTCGACATCTACTTGACCTCTCAGGGCCGATCGCAAATGCCCCCTACTGCCACGTTGGATGACAACGGACGCAAACGCAAACTTGTACGTGCATAGATCCTCGTATCATGTTGCCCGGTTATTAACATGGCCAGCAGGACGAGCCTGAGGATGATGACGACGAGCCGAAAAGGATGCGAGTTGGTCCAAGCAAGGAGCCCGCAGTAAAGGACGATGAGCTCCCTCTGCCTGATGAAGTTCGAGACCTCTTGGACAGCGTGGATCCCAGTTCCACGGCCATTGGGTCGACGCAGGTGCGGGTACAAGTGTCCTTGGCCGTTTTACAGGCTATTGCAGAACAGGTTCGTTGTACACCATCTCGACACCGTGTTGACGGTGCTGACACTATCAGCGCGCCGAACTGGAGCGCCAAGTTACGGCGAATAATGTCGAGGAAGCGACCACCGTCCTCATCAAGGGGCTCTCCCAGCGAATCAAAGAGTATGAGCGGACAAGCAGCAAAATTTACGATGATCATCGACAGGCCTTGGGCGACCGCACAGAATTTGAGAAGCAGAAGCTCAAGGCCGAGGCGGCTTTGCAGGCGGCCACAGCTGCGGCTCAGAAGGAGAGCGACAAGGCTCGATCACATATTGAGTCCTTGGAGGCCACCATCGCGCGCCTAACCACCGACGGCGCCGGAGAGGATTCACCCTTGGCCGTTTCAGAGCGCCAGCTCAAAGAGGCGCAAGGCAAGATCCATACGCTCGAGAAGCGACTTGAGAACGCGCAGAATGATGCATCCTATGCCCGAGACCTATACCAACAGGCCTCGGCGGCGGCATCTGAGCTTCGAAGCGAGAATAGCCGCCTTCTGGAACAGAATGCGGCTCTGGACAAGTCGAGAACAGAAACCCTCGAGTACGTACATCGCGTGCAGACCGATAACGAGAGTCGGGAGCTGCTGGGGCAACTGGGCCAAATCAAGCAGCAGCTCAGAGAGCGCGAGAGGGAGTTGGACGGTCTTCGCGATGACGTCCGCCAAATGAAAAACGGTCGACGGGAGACACGCCAGTCTAGTGTGCCGCGCAGTCCCCGCATGGGCATCATGAGCCCCCGACCGGGTCGCGTGTATGGCGGTTCCGCTAGCAGGGGAACCAGCCCGGCGGCCGCGGGCGTGGACGGCCCCGGGGCGCAGTACATGAGCGTGCAGCAGCAGGGCAATGGGCGGTGGAATCATCTCCGCGACTGAGCAACTATGGGACGTTTGGCTAGGCGGCGTTTCTGGGAAGGATGCGTTCTTTTCTACTACAGGAGGAAAGTGGCTCTTGGCCAGCTCGGATGATTGCGCCGGGACACTGGTATTGCCTACCCAGACTGACCCGGCGAAGGGAAGGGGGTTGACTTATACCAGTTGGTCGGAGAGTACCTCTTAAGCATGGGAATTGTTTCGATTAGATTCCGAACGTTGTTCTTGTCATAGTCAGTGGGCATCGGAGCACAATACTAGCACGCGTGGAGATTGAGCAGAGGCAAGGCCAATCACAAGAGATGCGGCGTGCAAATCCTACTGCTATAACACACGTTTGCATTGAGCAAAGTCGCAACGATACGAGCCCTCCGGTCTATCCCCCGCTCCCCCAACCCTTCCGCCAATATAACATGTACAAGATTCATACCGCTGCATGGGAGGATGGACGTCACCGCCCCCAGCTGCGGCGCTTTTATGGTCGCCCTTTATTTCTCCTCGGGATACAGGTCCTCCTTCAGCGGCACGCCGAGCTCTTCCCGGAGAGGCTTGAGCTCCTGGAGGTATTGCTCGTACTGTCCCTTGTTCTCGACCTTGGCCTTGACGCCTGTGGACGTGTGTTAGCAGCGGGACGGGTAGGTGTGTCTCGGCACGGTTGTTCGGCGGTGACGTACCCTCGAAGATGCGGACGGCGGTGGCGAAGTCGTTGACCCTCCGAGCGGCCTTCAGGGCAGCGGCAATGACGGCGGGGGAGGGGACGAGATCGTAGGCGAAGGCGTTGTTGAGGTTGCGCTGGGGGGTTGAACCTGGTCAGCTGTTGTCGCGGGCAGAACCGGGACGCGGAGGGCAACTCACCTGGAGCTCGAAGACATCCTGGACGCTGTCAAACTCCTTCTCGAATCTATCCCGAGGGCTCCGTCAGCAATTGAGTCCATGGCGCTGCGTTGTGAGCACCGATCGGCGGCACCCGGGCGACCCAATCGATCCGGAGCGATATACTGCTCACGGGAGGCACCTAATGCCGGTTCGAGGCCCGCGAGGCCCGGGTACGTCGGGACGGTCGGGAGGGCAGCAGTGAGCGTCGCGCGCGGGGTGCTCCTCACCTGGCGGAGAACTCCTCGAAGGTCTCCTCGGCGTGCTCGCTCCGGCGGGCGGTCGAGGTGCTGAAAGCGGCGGCCGGGCGAGCGGCGGCGACAACGGCCGAGCGGGCGATCAGGGGCTGCTGCGCGGGGCGGACGGAGGCGGCGCGGAGGAAGGAGGTGGAGCCGCGGACGGCGACGCGGAGGAGAGACGCGGACGGCATTGTAGTGGTTCGGGGGATGCGGAGGGGGCGGGCGCGGCGTGCGGGATGGGCTGTGATGTTCGAGGTGCTGTGATCGTTTTTTTCGGTGACGGATTGGCAGAGGTGTTGTGAAAGCAAGAATCGACTGACCCGCGATGACTAAGCTGCCGTTGTCGCCTGATCGCCAAGGGAGGACGGGACAGTGTGAATTGGGTTCAGGAGGAGCTCCATGTGCTGGAGCCAGTAGCAACACTGGGGCAGTGCGGGTCTTTTCGGACACGGTCTAGCTGATAGTGCTGCCGGGGAGCTTTGCTTTAGCCCGATTCCAATTCGTCACTGGGGCGTCGCCTATCAGCGCTGCCGCATTCCACCCCAATGCATCGACATTGAGTGAGTGAGTGGGTGACTGAGCGCCTGGAGTGCGCTCGCGGCAGTGGGTCTGTCGCGGGCGCAAGGTGTCACGGCTGCGTCGCTGCGGCCAGGAGCTAATGAAAACGGCCAATTGATCGAATATCGAAGGCTCGAGTTCGTTATTATGTGCACGCTTCATGAACGCAGTCTAGGGCACTGTCGCGAAGCGTGAGTGTTGCAATGATTGATTTGCTCGATGGCTTTCGCCATAGTGGTTCCCTGATGCTCTCACGGGTTGGCCCTGATTGAGGTATTAGCAAGGCCAATTATATCGAGCTCATGGAATCAACGGCCTCACCCCTGCCAGACAGCAATGACAATTCTACGCAACCCCCGAAGTCAAGGCAGAAAATCCCATCGTGCCAAGTTCCCAATTCCGGCCGCCCAGCAACTCGATGGTCCATGCAGCGAGGGTCCAGGCCGAGGCAAAATCACGGTCCCTGCAGCTGTAGGGTATGCGCACGGCGCTGCGACGTGACGTGACGGGGGCACGGAAATTACAGCAGCGCCGGAGCGGAGGGCCACTTGATCTGGGTAGCGCCGCCCGACGCCGCCATCTGGGAGCCACGGCAACTCCGTCAGCGTTCGCGGCGCGGCGCGGTCACGTGCCGGCGATACAGGTCGCTGGATGCGGCCGTCTGATTGGCCGCGGCAGGCGCCCCAGCGAATCACATGCGCGCCCCGCGAGCCAGAGTCGCTCCTGCCAAGTCCCGTCCCGCCCGCGCCGATGGCCCCCCCCCCCCCCCCCAGGAGGCACCGGACGGGATTGACGGGCATTTTGGTTAGGGGGCAGAAAAAGTGCTGGGCCGCCCAAATTTCCCCTTTTCGACGCGTGCCCCCCCTCCCAGCGCCCAGCGTCCAGCGACCCCGACAGGCCCGAGAACGACGACGCCCGTCTGTCCCAAATTTTGTCCCTCCCCCCGTTCGCTTTCTTCTTCCACCTCCTCCTCCATCCCTCTTCAACACCCAACATCCCGGTTCCTGTGCGTGCGCTCGAGGGAGGCTGCCTCGTGTGCGATTGCTCTCTTCTTCTCGTCGTTCCTTGACCCCTGACCCGATACTTTTTCTTTGGTCGCGCGCCAGCGTCGATCACGTCGCGTCAAGCCGTTGCCCCGTCACCCCTTCGCTAGACTCGGACCCTAATACCGTCGCCAAGTGTCCTCACCGGCCGCTGCGACTCTAAATCCAGCAACTCTTCATCAATTCGACCTGTCGCAGCCTCGCGCCTGACAGCCGCCCATCATGTCGTCCGCTCCGGCTTCCTTCTACGAGCAGCTGCCGCTGCCGACGCTCGACCGTCCGTTCGGTGTCCACCTCTGGCCCATCTTCGACAAGGCATGGACCGCCGTCGTCGGCTACCCGGCCGATGACTTCAAGTTTGTGCCCTTCGAGACGCCGCTGTCGACGCTTAAGTCGAGCGCCATCTTCATCGTCGTATACTACATCATTATCCTCGGCGGCCGCGAGCTGATGCGCAACCGCGAGCCCTTCAAGCTCAAGACGCTGTTCCTCATCCACAACTTTTACCTCACGGCCATCAGCGCCATCCTCCTGGCCCTGTTCATCGAGCAGCTTCTGCCCACCCTCGTTCGCCATGGCGTCTTCTACGCCATCTGCGACCGCGACGGAGGCTGGACCCAGCCCCTGGTCGTTCTGTACTACGTGAGTGTCGCGTCTCATCGACGAGCTTCCTTCGGCTGCTAACGGCACGTGCGCAGCTCAACTACCTGACCAAGTACCTCGAGCTCCTCGACACTGTCTTCCTGTTCCTCAAGAAGAAGCCCCTGAGTGAGTCTTGTCAGCACCGAAACCATTGGTCGACGTCCGGCTAACAGCATGCAGCGTTCCTCCACTGCTACCACCACGGCGCGACCGCCCTGCTCTGCTACACTCAGCTCATTGGCTCGACGTCCGTCTCTTGGGTTGTCATTACTCTCAACCTGACGGTGCACGTGGTCATGTACTGGTACTACTTCCAGAGCGCGCGCGGTGTCAAGATCTGGTGGAAGGAGTGGGTCACTCGTCTTCAGATCATCCAGTTCGTCATTGATCTCGGTGAGTTTGCGCCCCCCCCGCACGCCCGTACCCGAGGCAGCAGACTGACCGTTCCCAGGCTTCGTCTACTTCGCCTCATACACGTACTTCACGTCGACGTACTTCCAGTGGATGCCCAACTCCGGCACGTGCGCGGGTGAAGAGTTCGCCGCGTTTTCCGGAATTGCTATCCTCAGCTCGTACCTGGTGCTCTTCATCTCGTTCTACTTCGCGACGTACAAGAAGCACGGCAAGGCGACCACCAGCCGCAAGTCGCTGCGCCGCATGAGCCAGGCTCCCCTGCCCGACCCTCTCCACATCCAGGCGGCGACCAACGGCAGTGCCAACGGCAACGCCAACGGCGCGAGCACGACCGGAGCCAAGACCAACGGCGCCACGACCCGCTCCCGCAAGGCCTAAACGCCTGTCCGAGTCCCTGGCTCCCCGCAGCCCCGATGCTGCTGCCTCTCGAGGGGAACGGGACGAGGAAGAGGAGGAAAACAGCCGCTCCCAGGCTGTCGAGGGTCAACACGTTGCAACTACGTCATACATTTCACAACTAATGGCGAAACACCTCGGCCCTTTTTGGAGTACTTTTCGATTTACACACACGGGGCGAATTTGGTGAGGAGTTGGGCCAAGAGCAGTCGTCGGCACCGGCGACGTTAATATGTCTTTTTACTGGCGGTCATGACGACGGAGGGGGATTGACGACACTTGTACGCTTTACTGGCTTGGGTTCACGGAAAGCATGACACGGTGACTGCTTGTCGGCTGGGGCCGAATTGCATGGCAGGGCGGAGGAGGGAGCTGCTGCCACTACGTCTTTTTAATAACGGCTGGTGGCCGTCGTGTAAACTGAAGCATCAGATCGCTCCCGGTCCGGAGTGAGGGTATATAGAAGGTGGAATCGAGTCTTGTTCCGCATCGGTCTGGGGCGACGAGTAACTAGTGTGTTGTTGCAAAGAGACAAAGGCCGCCCGTCGCTTTGCATTGTTACTCCCTTGCTGCTTGGCGGGAGGCGAGTAGATATGGCCATGCATTCATTGGTGGGCGTGAAAGCGCGCCAGTCATCTAGGAGACTTGAGCATTCCATGGACCGGGTTGCACCAACGGGTCGCGGCAGACAAAGGACGAAGGCACAACGACTGGTGGTGAGGCGGCAGTTGCAGTCGCAGTGGCAGTGCGCGGTGGGGTGCATTCATTGGGCGTGGGGTGGCCTGGGCAAATCACTCAGGGGCAGTCGAGGCGCGCGTGCCTCAAAGGGCGGGAGGGACTGGGTTCTAAGCCACCGTAAGGTTCGATGAGGCGAGGCGACCGAGTCGTGCAGATTGGAAGAATGGAAGCGCCCTGCAGGGCTGTTTTAAGGCGGTCAATGGGGGCCCTGGGCCTGGGGCTCTTGGCGGGTGCATCCATGGATGTCCGCCTGGGGTGCACGGCCTGGGGAGCTGGAGGCCGGGCTGGTGATTGATGCTTCGATGAGGAGAGGTGCCCGGGATGCCCTGCTGGGGCGGTGGGCCGAGATCATGAGGTACCTACCTAGGTACCTTAGCTGGTAGTGGTCGGGTGTACCTACCCGCAGGCGCCCGACTGGATGTGCTGGCTGGCTTTGCTGTCTGGCTGGCTGCATGTGGACGTCAACGGGTGGATGGCCGTTGCTCAGCGGCGGCATCTGTCAAAGCCTCAAAGCGAGCGAGAGCGCCAGCCAAGTCCCGTCGGGTCCCCCCTTTTAACGCCTGCAGTGGGTGCGCTCCCCCCGCACACGCGACTTCATCTGAAGTCGGTTCCTTTGCTCGCACAGACTCACAGAGGTCAACTGCCCAGCGCCTTGACTGGACTTGGACTTGGCTTGACTAAGGTACGGATGGGTACCTAAACTCAGGCCCCACCCCCTGTCATCTGGGGCCGCTGCCCGCTAGCATTTCAAGTCCAATACAACCTTGGCCGCGCTCAATGCTCCTAAATGGAGGGGTCGCATAAGCAGGACTTTCCATTGCTCTCTGCGTCCTTGATCAACTTGCTTCGCTCACCATTCGCGACGCCCCCTCATCCTCGAGCGGCAGGTGGCCTCGTCCGATATCGAGTTTTTCATTCCGCCGTCCGCAGGGTGCGCGACTCAGCAGAGAGCGACGACGCCTGCTCATAGTTTTGCGAGTCCGGCCAAGGAGACACCAACTCCACAACGAGCCGCAGTTCCTCTCTCAAACCTCAACCCCTGCCGGACTCTGCCGCACGCCAGGCGTGAGGAATCACGCTGATCGGCCCTCCTTCGAGCTCGAGCTCGAGCTCGACCTCGGCGTCCTGCCGCATTTCGCAGGACGTGTCGGCGCCGCCCGCGCTGCGAAGCATGTGTGCAGATACCGCGCCCCGAGCTATCTGACACCCGCCCTTTCAAGCGTGCCCCGACTGTCTCAGCGCCAAGAGACATATTGACAGCATAGCGTCCCTCGCTTCTCATCTCCCTTTGTTCAACATACGAACGCAGCCTTCCCTGGTCATAAGTTCTGTTCCCCCCTCCCCTTCCCGACAGGCGCGAGCTCGCACCCGAGCCGCTGCGCCGCCGCCGTCACCATGAGACTCCCCTTCCGCAGAAAGGACAAGAAGAAGAGCGAGTCGTCGTCGTCGTCGTCGTACCCGGACGAGTTCCGCTCTTGGCCACCAGCCGCGACCTTTCACGCGCCGCCCACGTACAATTCGGCGCAGATCCTCAGCCACCTCCCGCACACCGTCCTGCAGCGCATCTTTGCCTTTGTCTGCCCCCATACCCGCGACGAGAGCTACGAACCGTGCGAAGAGAGCGCCAACGACGATGGGTGCATGCTCTGCGACCTGCGCGACCTCTCGCATTGCGCCAAGGTGAACCGCTCGTGGCGAGCGAGCGCCGTCACCGTCCTGTTCGTCTCCCCAGTGCCCGGCGAAGCCTTGCCCTCGCTGACCCAGCCCCCTCAGATATCACAGCATCCGCATCGACCCCGTGCACTACTGCAAGCTGGAGGCCTTCCTCGCGGAGAAGCGCAAGAAGACGTCACGGTTTGATCGCAACGGAATCCCAGAAGACCCCGCCCTCGCCCGCCTGAGGCTCTTTCGACGCACTGTTCGTGATGACCCGACGCGGATAGGCAAGCTCGTCCAGTTTCTCAAGACGCCGTACATGATTCGAGAGTCCTGCCATGTCGAGCTGGCCCAGACTATCGCCGTCCTCCCGAACCTCAAGTATATCGACCTACCCGAGGGCATGTTCGCCGACGAGCCCAACTACGCGACGCTCCGACTCGAGGTCCAGGCACGATGCCCGAACCTGCGCAAGATGTCCTACGTCAGGGGGTCAGAGAGGAGCTTCGCCGCGCTCGGTCAGCCCCAGGTATGGCCCTGCCTCGAGGTCTTGGAGTTGGACCGCGTCGACGTGGATCCGTTGGTTCTCCGAAACGTCTTGGGGTCTCTGACCCGGCTCCGCGCCCTCAAAGTGACGGAGACGTCGAGTTTCTCGGACGAGGTCATGGCTGTCGACGATGGCCTACCTCCCATGCCGGCACTGGAGGAGTTGGTGGTGAAAGACGCCCCTCGCATGACGGTTGCCGGCTTAGTCGCGTACCTGTCCTGGCTTGAGACGCAGTCAGCGCTTCGCGTGCTCACTCTCAAGGACACGGGTGTTCAACCATGGCGGCTCCAGGAAATACTGCAGATGGCGCCTGCTCTCAGAACACTCGCCATCCAGGCAAAGGTCCAAGAACCATTCCCAAGCAACGAAGGGCCCCCAATGTTGTCGTCCAAGAGGCTTAAGACGCTGCGGTACGAGATATCCTCGACGTCTGGAGCAGGCCCGTACGCAACGCCGGGCTACTACTCGTATCTTGCATCGTGCATCATGTCGGGCAACCTCCCCAGACTTCGCAGACTTTACGTGCGCGACGAGACCTTTCCCGACAAGCTATCGGGGCTACCGCCACCCCATGCGGCCTTCGCGGGCAGACGACCGGGCTCGAGCTCTTCCAACGCCAGCCCGCCGGCGGTACGAGTCTCGGCGCTCCCCGTCCAGCCCCCTCGATCCCCTACGTTCCCCAGCCGACAGCCCATGTCGCCGACGGGCAATCCTAACAGGTTCAGCTCCAACAACCCTTTTGCGCAGCCCAAGGCGGGCCCGTTCCCTCCGACGCAGACGCTCGAGGTATTTACCAAGAACGACGAGTACGGCAAGTGGAATTTTGCTCGGGTCGACTCGTTCACCACGGCCTCGCCGGGAGGACATGGCGACCGACGGCCAATGAGCAGCTACGGACTCGCCGCGGATGTGACGGGCCCGGGCTGGGACCGCGGCGAGGCACGGATGAGTGTGTTGATCGGCAACGGGACCAGCGGCTTCCTGGCGGTCCCTGGAGGTGCCGCCGACTCACCTGGGTTCGCGCTGAGCGCGCCGCCGAAGCCCTTTGCCAACGCCGCGCGGCCTCGAAGCAGCGGGGGCGAGGCAATGAGGAGCAGAGGGCAGCACTGGAAGTAGGGTGCGCCGGACGCACAGGCTGGGCAGAGGCGGATGGTGGCATACCTCGGCGGTTGTCGACGGCAAGGGAGACTGGTTGATGTTTTGACGACGAGATGTGAGGAGATGACGGGCAAGGATGCCTCACGACGACGGGGCCGTTCAGCCGCAACGTAATGACGGGTTTCATGGAATGCATCTCGAACGAGCGACGACGACGACGACGGCAACGACGGTGGTTCATGTCACGGAGATAGCACCGTGTGCATACGAAGATGACAGAAACGTATACATTGCCGGTGCCACCGACGGGCCCTTGAGTGAGTCGCATCATGACAGACCGGGCGTGTGAAATGGGATGGCCATGGCATCATGCGTTTGACCTTGTCGAGCTGGGACGCGGGCATACCCGTCGCCGACCTTTTGGCCCACCGGGCGTTGGAAGCTCTCGTCAGTCCGAGTCCCCAGCGCGGCGGCGCTCCCTGCTCATGACGCTTCATTCTCTGAGTCGTTCCGTGCCCATTTCCATCAAGTAAATGACGGGCCGGGGCCCTCTGTCATGCCCGCCGCCGCCGCCGCACCGCGCACCCCACCACCATCACCACCGGGCCTGACCCTGGCCTCGGCGTCGGGCATCTTCGTCGTGGCCGGGGCGGCCGCGATGGGACGATGCAGCAGCGGCAGCGGCGTCCGTGGCATGAACGAGGGGGACCGAGGGGCGCAGGACGCGGGCGTTGAAGACGGCGATCTGCGCGGGTGTGCGCGCGATGAGGACAAAGCTTTGGTCGAGGCATGCGGTCCGCCGCACAGGCAGGCACAGTATATGTGCAAAAAGCGTGTACTTTGTACGTACGAACTACACCAGCAGAGTGCAGAAGACGCCCTCGACGTTCAGCGTACGATCCTCTCCGTGCTTCGTGCTTTCCGCTCCGTGCGAGCGCCGGCTCGTCCGCGTCTCGTCTCCTGCTGGGTGTACGTGCGAGTACACCCAGCCCGTGCATGTTTACAGTAAACGCGGCGCTCGGCTGCCGGAGCGGTTCGCGTGCCGTTCTTCTTACGTCACTGTCTCTTCTACGGGGGTTCTTTTCCTTCTTTCCTGTGCGCGGTATTCTGCTTCTCCTCCACCTGCGACGTTTCGACAACGACGTGGTCGGTGCCCTCACCCTCCTGCCTGCTGCCTTGCATGCACGTCATTGCCCGCGCGCCGGCCCGTACGCACGCACGCACGCGCTCGCTCGCCCAGTCGCCCGGCTGCAGGGCCCGGATCGTGCCGTCTGCGCTGTCGGGGGAGGAGGATAAGGGGAAAATGGAGGGGTAGTAGGCGAAGGGGAGTAGGAGGACGAGGACGAGGGGGGAAAACAGGAGAGGCGGCACATGGATGAGACGCTACGGGTCGTCCGTTTCGTAGAGAGAGAGAGAGAGAGAGAGAGAGCAACAGTGGAGGGAGAAGAGAGGAGGAGGGAAAAGACCCTCAGCTCCCCGCTCGGCCGCGGCCGCAACGTCGTCGCCCGGTTGGTGTTTTTGCGTCGTCACGAAAAGGGCCGGGGAGGCAGGACCAGAGCGGCCATCTGTCGTGTCACCACCACGAGCACTACCACTAACCCCCTCATCCATGCCCCTCTCTCCCTGCCTCCCTATATTCCCCTCGTCAAGATAACAAACAAGACAGCACACACGCCTCTACGCAAAAAGGCTGCCCCCTCCCACCAGGTAACTTGTGTATAGTACAGCACCTTCGTTCGGTAGTAACTACATCGTCGTACGTCGCACGTCGCACGTCGCACGTCCCCGTCGCACGTCCCGTGGCGTTCCATGGAAGAAAAGACCCTTGTACCCCGCCCGCTCCGCTCCGTGGTATGCGTTTCGAAAAGATTGGAACATGCCCGTTTGGGGGGCATGTCATGGAATGCAGCGCCGTTTCACAGTGGGCGGCGGCGTCTTCTCCGCTTCCCGCGCGGTGACACGACGCGCCGGATCATGTGCTAGATGTCTGGCTGGATTTAGTTATCATCTCTGCCGGCTGGATGTCTGGATCTGAATATCTGTGCCGGCGGGCTGTGCCGTGCCGCCTGTGCTGGGGGGCTGGACTGGCATGGAACGTGTTACGTGTGCCGCGCTGGAACTCAATCGTGAGGTGGTGAGCCAAACGGGCCCGCCCGCCCGCCCGCCCGCGCGGTCGTGAGACAGCGGCGGTGCGAGAGTGGACGGACCAGCAGCATGCAAGCAAAGAAGCAGCAAGAGGTCGTCGCCGAGTCTAGAAGGCGTCGCGGAACAAGGGCGGCGGTGGGCGGTGTAGGCAGATAGACCGCCCAGCTCGCCATCGTCTGGCACGCGGCACCCAATATTCAAGCCGCAACGGGAAGACAAGGGAGAGGGACAGAGAGTGACAAGAAGGAGAGCGGAGGGATGGGCGGTCTGCGCGCCGGGCGAGGCAGCCCGTTGTGGAAAATCGCAGCATGCCTCGACTGTTCTCGGCCATGACAGGTCACGGCCCATGAACTACCGCCTGTCATACGTGCAGCAGTCTCTGCCGAGTAATCATCAGACGATGCCGCGCCGCGGCAGTGGACCAAGAGGCCGGCCCCCAGCCGTGCTGCTGCAGGGTCCCGGGGTTCACGATAAGCGGGCTGCCAAACGACGCCGATGCCGCCGGCATCGAGGGAGCAGATCTTACAGCACGGCACAGTACAGTGCAAGTGCAGTACCAGCCGAGCCAAGCCATGCCAGACCAGGCGCGCCAGGCGCCAGGCGCGAGGCAGATCTGTGGTGGGATGTTTAAACTCGGGTGCGCATTCCTGCTCGTGGTGTGTGCTGCCTCCTCGGATGCGTTCTCAGCCGCGACGAACGTGTGGCACGCGTTTACGAGCGTTTAGCTTGGGGATGCATTTTTAGAAGCACCGTCTAAGCCCAAAGTGGCGTGGCGTGGACATGCCGACGATGGCTGGGGGGGGGGGGCGGCGGCGGACGGTTCTCGGGTACGAAGGAGGGGCAGGCAGTGCAGTGTGCACGAGGAAACTCAAGTTGTGACGAAGAGAGGGGAGACGAGGCGTGGCTGGTGAGCGCTCCAGCCACCGCCATGACATCTTCACGAGGGTCCCGTGTGGCGCGGGCGGGGAGAGCCAGAAGCTCTCTCGCCACAGCCGTGAGGTTGGGTAAGGAGAGCCAGCGAGCTTGCTGGATCGGGCATGTGGGGGCGCGAGCCACAGCGGCAGATGACATGACGCCATGGTGGGTTCCAGCCCGGTTCCTCGCTGGGGGGATGGCAGGAGGCCCCCCCCTGTTGCTGCCCACTGTGCCAGGACGCACCCAAGGCACCACCTCCTGGAGCTGCCCTGCCAATGCCATC
The DNA here is from genome assembly GCA_029168975.1 of Purpureocillium lavendulum. Taxonomy (NCBI): domain Eukaryota; kingdom Fungi; phylum Ascomycota; class Sordariomycetes; order Hypocreales; family Ophiocordycipitaceae; genus Purpureocillium; species Purpureocillium lavendulum. The sequence continues at coordinate 1,587,617 of JAQHRD010000008.1, read as the reverse complement.
CGTCCACCAAGGTGCGTCTGCGCCTGCAGCCAAGCCCAGCAGGCCGGCCGTCGTGCGCCCCCAACGTCTCGTCTTTTCATCTCTGTGCGAGCCCGGAATCGTGGTCGGCGGCGTTTCGACAGCCGACTGCGACCACGGTGCGGCAATGCTTGCCCGCGGCCGCGTCGAGTCGAGTCGAATCTGCGCAGCCCGCCTGAGCTGGCCCGGCTGAAATGAAGTACCGGAGGCATAATTTCGTCGCCGTCAAAGCGCCGCCCGCACGTGGGACACGTGGGCAACAATTGCCCCAGCGACGCCCGCCGGGTTGACTGACGGCCGTCGCTCCGGTTTCCGGTAGGTTGAGGTACTTGTGCGAGGTAGTTCAGGTAGCTTGGTTCGTTGCGAGTATCAGCCGCGTTTCGATTAGGGCTGCCCGGCCAAGGCGATCACCAGTCTTCAGACGAACTGGCGACACGCTCCGTCGGGCGAGTGCAGCGGCAGGACTCGGAGCCGGGTTTGAGAGGATTGAAACGACGCCGACGCCGACGCCAAAGGGCGACCCAGCGGCACACGAGGGCGAGCGAGGGCGACGGCGGACGACTCCTTTGTCGCAAGGAGACGATGTGCGGCACCGCACTGTGGCCGCGGCGCAGGTACTTGCAGGCTTCCACCACCCGTCATGGCGCACTTACACGCTTCCAATGCACCTGCGACGAGGTGGGCTTGCACTTGTGCACCGCTGCGCTCGCTGCCTTGCGCTGCCCTGAGCTGCCTCCCGTCTCCAGTGGTCCTTTGCAGGCACGGCGAGACGCCTGGGCTCGGCGCTGGTGCCTCCTGTGTCTGAGCCGCCGCAACCACCACGACCGTCGCGGTCTAGCAGCACCACCACCACGCCCGAGGGAACGCACCAGAGCAGGATCCGGTGTCGCAAGGGGAAGCGTCTGCTCGGCATCCGGAGGCGGCCTGCTAGGCCATGCGATGCGATGCGATGCGAGGGCGGCTGAAGCCTTCCATTGTGGTGCAGCGCCGAGCGACTACGAGTCCGGTGCAATCCACGACGGCAAGGCGCCAGCAAGCGACTCGCGGAAAAGTCGGTCTGTCCAGCCGGTTCGCATCCGAGCAGCCATTCGTCGCCGCCGGCGATGCCAATACGAGCGACAAACATGGTGGTGTGGAGGAGGCGCTTCTTCTGCGCCAACGCATCTACCGTGCAGTACAGTACAATAATACAGGCCTGCACCAGTGCGCACACACACTGATGATGATGATGATTCTCGCCATGACCGGTTTTTGGGGTCCAACCGGGGGCCGTCGGGTGCGCCGTGCGTCGTGACGGAGGGCCCCCGATGCACCGGAGTGCCTGCGAGACAGCGCGGCTGCTCAATGGCAGGTTCATGTAGGATTACGGCGATCATGGCGTAAGCAAAACTCAACGACGAAGACCGACCACACTACGTCGTGGCAAAAAAGCACGCTGCATGAGGCAGCAAGGAACCCGAGCTCCGGCTAAGAGCGGGCGTGAAAGTCAGCGGAGACGGCGGCGACTCGTCGGTCGGCCGTTGGGAGCGGGAGCGGCTCTCTCGACCGACAATGAATGCAAAACCGTTTGCTGCTAATTAGGGGGCTCATGGCCGACGGTTGGTCGACTGGCTCAGGACGAAGGATCGAGTGCTGGGCTCCTGACCCTTGTGTTTGCCCTACCATGGAATTCTCGAAAGGGGTTCTCCCGAACGACGACTTTCTGCAACACGCCAGCCGACGCCAGCACCGAGAGCGCGAAGGGTCCTCACGGGGCGGTCCCGATGGCAGATGCTAGATTGGCGACCTCCTGTGGTCTGAGGAGGATCGCCGTCGAGGAGACACCCCCATCACCCCCCCGGTTCTCTTGCAGGATGGCCGATCGTCGACAGAGGTGTGATTCGAAACGCCGGCCTGGGGGAGGGACGAGGACGGGACCAGCTCGTGGCCACTGCTTCCGTCTCCACGACATGGCGATATTCGCAGGCGGCATCCAATGGGTGGCCGCCGAGGGCGCTTCGTCCTGTGTGCGGATGTGCAAGGCATTGGCAGAGGGCTTCGGGCCTTGGGGAGGCTTGGGGGGGGGGGGGGGGGGGTTCCGTGGACGGTCCCCTGCCCCGTGCTGGAATGGTGGAGCAGCCAAGGTGACGGGCGCGGCACCCCTGATGCGTACGGGGCGCTTCCATTGGGCGCAGGGCCGGCACGGCGGGTTGCCCAGGCGAGGGCCATCTTTGGCTGGGCCGCTGGGCTCGGCTGGAGGTTGTGTGGGCGGATGCGCGTGTGGATGGGCGGATGGATGGCAAGATGGGTGGATGGATGGATGCGAGCGAGCGAGGCGGTGGCGGCTGATGATGATATGGTGCAGGCTTGCAGGAGTTGGCGACGAGGTCGGATGGATGCGCCGCCCATTGAGATGCCACGGACGATGATCGGGATGCCTTGGCTGAGCGCGGCCACATCTTTTTGGGGCTTCCGGGCGCGCTCGCGCTGGCCAGCCTCCCGCTCAGGCACTGTACTGTACCTATTTTCTGCCTTGGAGTTATGCATACCGGCCCACAGGCACCGGCAGCACCGTGGAAGGAAGCCTCGTTCACCGTCGGCAACGGTACCTTAAGGTTTGCACCAACGGGTGGGCAGTCAGCGACAATCGCCCGGGACAAAGTGATGACCCGACAACCGGCAGAGCAGACGAATGTCGGGCGAGCAATGGAAGAAAGCAAGCAACGCAACGCAGTGCAATGGACTTGAAACGAGCCACGCCTGGCCGTCCCCGCGCGTGACACCGGGGCTGGGCAGGGGTAGCTCCTGGTTCGTCCAGTGCCACCAGAGACCGACGAGAGGCAGCACCCAAAGGCACCCACCGGGCAGATGCAACGCCCAGAGGCTCCGGTCCCTCAGGCAGATTGCCCGTCGACTGCTGGACGCAGTGGAGAGCGCAGAAGGCAGCCCAGCCCGTTGAGCCAACTCGCTCGTAATGTGCCCCCCCCGGCGCGGACGGCGGGGCCAGAGAGGGTCCTCGTGGCCAGGATGGCAAGATGGATGCCAGGATGCCAGGGAGCTTGGAGCCCAGCAGCCCAGCCCGGCGGCCCCTGCCCAAGCCCACCGCGCTAAGCCTGGCCCCTGTCGTACCCAGTGCGAGCCGGCGCCCAACGCACGGCCGTCGGAATGCCAGGAGGTGGAAACTGGAACATGCCATGCCACCACGGCCATTATCTCTGCGACTCTGCCACACCACCACGTCCACGCCCGCTTCGTCGTCCTTTTACATACTTGACCGTCCCCGCCCCGGGCTTGAAACATTCCTGTGCCCTTCCACTCTTTCTCCCTTTGGTCTTGCGACTTCGCGACCTTCCTTCATCGAGTTCCTTGCCTGACCCTTTTGCGCGGCCACCACGCCCCAAAGGGCCTTGGACGCACACACGCACACGCACACGCACACACCTTCGCTTACACGCACACGCCCAACCACGCGACGGCTTGTCTCACGACCTCCTCGAGCAAAGGGAAACGTCACCGCCGCAGCACGTCGTCGGTGGATCCGCCGAGGGGGGCTGTCGATTCCATTCCACGACCCGAGCCCATTAACGCGCTGCAACCGGTCGACACCTCTTATAGACCCGACACCGCCATGTCTCCCTCTCCCGCCGAAGCCCAACGAGAAGCTCGTCCCGGCGTCGAGTCTCTTGCCGCCGCCGATTCCTCCACCACAGTTGCAGATTCGTCCCGACCAGACAACGACGAAATGCTTTCCTTGCCGCACATCGAAGACGGGCTTGCCGCCCCCGCCCTGCCGGCCAAGAGCGCGCTGCGTGCCTCGAGGCTGCTCAACTCGCTCCCGCAGAAGGCCTCCCCCGAAGAGAGACCCATCCTCCCCCACGCCGCTCCTCACCAAGTCTACCTGTCCTCGGAAGAGGACGCCTCGTCCTCGGCAGACGACTTTTCCGACTTTGACGACCTCGACTCGGACAGCGAGCAGTCCCAACGGTCTGGCTCGACGCGGGCCAGCCACGAGGACACGGCCCGCATCGTAACCTTTGTCTTCCACGGCCGCCCGTCAATTGTCGAGCTGCCGCCGAGATCGTTGACGCCCGGATCGACCAGCTCGACAAGCCTCGCCAGCTCGAGGCGGCCTTCTACGGGCATTACCCGCGTGTCGACGGAGCCGACCATGTTCCGCACCCGATCCATCTCATCCAGCTCCACATTATTACACCCGCCGCGGTCCAGCAGCATGAAGCCCAAGACGCTGGAGAAGAAGCGCCCCATGTTTCTCACAATCGACCCCTTTGCACCCAAGGTCGCCGAGGCCGAGGAGCCTGAGTCGGCCCGCGCACCGCCCAAGACGCCGACGGGGATGCTGAGGAAGACGCTCAGCCTCGTCAAGAAGCGAAGCCGCCCGGTGCTCAACCAGGCAGACGGCAACCCTCGCGAGAGCCTCTCGCTGCAAGTTTCGCCGATGGCGCAGCTTGGCGAGGAGGATGTGGCCATCTCGCCGCGCGAGGTGTCGCCGGCGACCCAAGCGCCCACGAGCTATCAGGACATCATGCGGGGCGCCAAGCGGAGCGCAGAGGCCGCCCCGAGGACCGAGAGCACAACGCCGCAATCCCCAAGCACACACAAGAGCCGGTTCCGGAGCGGGCTCTCAATGAGCCGGCCACGGAGCATCAGGGCATGAGCGCGTCAGGCGCGCCACCTACGACATGGGCTTTTTTCACTTCTACACGTGTATTGTTTTCTTGGGCATGACGGCACTGGCGGCGTCTTAATGAGCTTGGACTCTCTTCCACTCGGCAGGTTCTGGGCTACGCGGCGCATGCACGGACTCGGGCTTTTCGGTCCCGGGGGACGCATATCATGGGATCACGGCGTTTTAACAGGGTAATGGGCTGTGTTATTTTTGGGAGCCGTCCACGACGGCCTACCTCACGGGGGAGGCACCGACCTCAGGGGCGTTATGCGGCAGTGATTTTGGGAAACGGCGTCGGGAACAAGTGGGCACGGCCGAACAGATTGTTCAGAGTAGCCATGATACCAAGACACAAATGTTCATTTCCACACACATACACGCACACGGACTCGCGGTGCTCTGCAAGTACAGTCGTGACATTTGCCTGCTTGGGGGCCCAGAGGCGCCGGGGGGCGCTGGCGGGTGAACGAGCCGTGAAACAGGTCATCTCGGCAGACCCTGTCGACGACACTTGATGATTGAGGCTTGCATGGCGTGGCATGACGCGCGCCTGGACGGGGAGGGGACCCTGTGCCTGCACAGAGCAGTAACAGCAGCAGCTGCGTACTTTGTACAATTATTTTGGCGTCCGCAACTCCTTTCGTGCAACGCACTGAGACGCACATGACGCCAGGCGAATGCACGATTGACCCAAAACTCACACACACACACACGCACACACTCACACACACACACACACGCGCAGCGACAATCGGGACGTGGGACATGTCTTGATCTCTTTCACACAGGCACGCGCGCCGAGCTGTCTCCCCTTTCTTCTTTATCTCTGTTTTGTTGTCTAGTACTGTATGGTGCGGTGTAGTGCGGTAGTCCGTATGGTGCAGTGCGTAGCATACCTTAGTTCATGGCGCATGGTGCATGGTGCGACAGCGCAGCGCAGCGTAATGTCTACGGCCTGCTTGCGTGGTTTTATTCGCAGACGCCGGGCCGCGGGATTGCTTTGCCCTGTGCGTTGCTGTTCCTCTGCCGGCGTGTAGGTGTGGTACTTACGATGTTCGGGCCCCGCTACGGTAGATCCAAGTTCTGTATGTCTGTCTGGGGAGCACGGATGGGGGGCACTGCGGCTGTTGATGTTATTGCGGATACCGCATGTACCGTCTGCACTGTATACTGATTTGAGCGAGCGAGTTAGTTAACCTTTCAAAGTGAGAGTTGCGTTGTCTTGTGTTGTTGAGCTGATGAGTTGAGCGGTGCCAACGCGCATCGGATTGCATGGTCTTTGCGCAGCGCAGCATGCGCGCGCGTGGTGGGCTCTTGTTGGTTGGTGGTAGGCGTCTCGACTCGTCTCGTCGCGCGTGCGCGTGCGCGTGTGTGCGTCTGGGATGCCTCAGTTGGCAGATAATTGCTGCGCGCGATGGTGTTGTTTGTTTGCGCGAGTTATCTGCCACCGCGCCATCACGCATCGCCTTTTCTCGTTGTTGCTGGTATGGAGCTCGTCATTGGTGTTGGCTGCAAGGCGCTGACGCCGCCGGCCGTTGGGTTGGGTTGGGTTGGCGGGCGGTAGGTGGGCCGAGTGGCAGTGGATCAGGGCCCATGGGTGCCTGTGCCTGGCACTCTCGGCTGTGCAGCAGGTTGAATGAATGAATGAGTGGATGGATGGATGGATGGATGGATCAATCAAGCATCGAGCGAATGAGTGAGTGAATGGGCGAGTGCGTGTGTGTCTGGTTGGGACGCAATGGTGAGTTGCTCACTTGCTCCGCACGGCAAAGCACACACTGTAGAGCACGGTTGGACATGCGAGTCTACGTAGCTTCGTGCATATCGACGCAAGGCCACGGCCAAGGATGATGCTGGCTGGGTGCCATCCCGTTCCCTTTCTCCGCCTGGAGATCTGGAACACAACCCGAGAGGGCGATTGCCGCGACAGGTCGTTGGGGGCCGTTGGAGCCAGGACAGGGCCCGTGATGACGCTGCTGCGGCTGCCGCCGCCTTCTGTGCCGTCTCTGCATCTCTGTGTACTTGAACTTCGTCTGCTTCGCCCCGTCATCGTCGTCATCGTCAACCCCGGCAGCGTGCAGCACCATCATGCAGCAGCAGCAGCGGCAGACGCAAGTTGCTCACTCATCGCCTCGCAACCAGCCCCGTCCGGGCTCCCCTCCCGGCGCACGCACGGAGCAACCAGTTCAATCAATCTCGTGCTACGAGCGGACAAGTGCATGGTGGTGATGGTGGTGGTGGTGATGACGAGGGGGGCCGGGGCCATGCGGATGACTCGCACTGGGCGGCCCGTGGCTGCGCGTCCCGTTGTTGCGTCCCCGGTTGATTGATTCTTGGTTCCCAACGTTCGAACGAACCCGTTGTGCGTTCTTCTTGTGTGGGCGTCACGGCGCGTGTGTGCACCGGCCATCGACACACAGTCACGCGCTCTCACTCTCACTCTCTCTCTCTCGCACGCCGGGGTGGCCCACGGCGCCGCATTTTGTTGCCGGCCAGCTGTTGGACTTTCGACATGCATGAAGTTGCTGTAAGGTACCCAACCTTGTGTGTAAGTGGAATATTAAACGGCACCTGAGGTCCTGCAGCGCCCCCGCAATGGCACTGTCCGTGGGTACCTTGCAGCTGCAGAAGATAAGGTACGGTACGTCAGGTACCTGCCTACGATGGGTAAGGCACCTGGGGCCGTCTGCGAGCTGGGCGCCCATCTGCCAAACATCTGCGACGGCGGAACAGCAGAAAAATGGCACAGACGTCGTCGTCGACCATGAGAAGTGACGGGACGGATGTGTGGCATGGATGATGGATGACACGGGGGCCCATGGGTCTGCGCGAGATATATTAAGCACCCACCATCAGAACAGTGGTGGTCCAAAAGCGGTAGCGCGAATTGACAGCTCGGTGTGTGCGGGCACGCGCGGGAACTGATTGATGGCTCCCGGGGCATTGAGGGCCAGCGGCTGGGTGTGTCGCGCCGTCAGGTGAGGAGGGTACGGGTACGGTGAGGCGCCCACCCGGTCCCGTAAAAGGTTAAGCTGCCAGGCACCGTACGAGCACGATAAACCTCCGTCTTGGCCCGCTCTCACCCCATCTCGCTTCGGCGCTCTGCTGCTGCCCATCTCGTCACCGTCATCTCACCTTGCCCTGCCGGGCTTTGCCGCTTGAACGTCCTTTCTTTTTCAATTCTTCTTTTCCTTCTCTCGCTTCTTGTTCCGTTGGGCCCTCGCCCCACCGCCGCCCGCCCGGCCGCCCGTCCGAGATCTCTGTGCCTTCATTTCCCACAGCCTGAGTCGTACTCGTATGTTCAACCGCGCCCAACAGCGGTGTGGACGTTGTGCCATGCCTTTCAGCCGAGTGAATGCAGGCTCGGAGCAGAGCAGAGCAGAGCAGGGCACGTCCTCCCGCTCTTCCCACATGCCTCGTCGTGCCTTGCATAAAGGTACGGAGTACAAGTACGCCGCAACGGCGACGCGCGCGCGCGCAGACTGCGAGTGGAGCCCCCGCATCTCACACACGCGCTCGCGCGCGCTTCGGTGCGAGGGACGGAGGGAGAGGGGCCCGCCACGGCCATCAATCACGGAAAGTTGGTGGTGGTGGTGGTGCGGCGGCGGCGGGCGGGCGGGCGGGCGGCGGGCATGCAAGGTACGGGGAGCTTGGGGGGTGAGAGTGGGCTTGCTCTCAGCGCGCAGTCGCCCCGCAGGGTCCGCCCCAAACGCCATGAGCGCAGAGGCACCGACGCCAAAGACCAAGGAGAAAAAAGGAAAATGGAGCCGCCGCACGACGCGTCGCGTGTTTCGACATGTCTTGCATCGTCGAAGACGCAGAAAGCAAAGAAAATAACACACACATGCAGCAAGACACATGGAAAATAGTGCCGCGCCTCTCTCTCCACGCCCCCCCAGTGGAGGCGTCGCGCGCTCGCGTGAGAAGACGAGACACACATACGCGCCTGTGGGTATGTCTGGTACAGCTGAATTTGCGGTGCCCAAGTGCGCACTGCAGGTACCTTGCACCTTTTACACGTTTGTTGCACGACTGGGCGAGGGAAAAACACGAGGATGCAATGTCGCAGCCTCGTGGCACAAGGAAATGAAACGGCTGAGGAATGGACAAGTGCCCATTGTCCCATTGTCCGCCAACGACATGCCGCTTCTGCTCCTGGCGCGATTGAAGCACGATAGAGAGAGGTCGGAGACCCCGTCGCGGCCTGGCGGCTGGAGACAGATTGATTGTGCTCGAAGGCTGATGAGGCTCACTCATGCTCCGTCATGCATGTATGCGAAACCCACCTCGTCTCTCAAGCGAGCATGCCAAGCCCACATATCCAACCGGAGAGCACTCCGTACTCCGTGGAGAGAAAAAATGGCCAGAGAGGAGGACCCAGGGAGGCCGGATCGGGGGCCAGACAGAGGAGCATCGCCGCGAAGCGCGTCAGGGGTAAAAAAAAAAACCTACGACGACGATGCGCTCCCAGGGCCGGGGGCCAGGGGGGACCCTCACGGCCCCCATGTCACCGCTTCTCGGCTTCATCCTGGTCTGGTCCAGCAAGGGCCGCCGACGCCCCGTAAAACGCCTTTGCACTGTGCACTTTGCTCCCCTACCTGCGTCTCCACCGAGGGGACCTTCTTTTCATCGATGCTGCGCGAAGGACACGCCAGCCGGTTGACAAGGAGGAGGAGGAGGAGGGCGACGACGAGGATGAGTGGAGAGAGAGAGAGCTCCCCAGTCGTCCAGGGGGGCCACCAGCGCCGGCGGGGGCGGCGACGACCGGGGGAGGAGGAGGAGGACGAGGGGGAGGAGGACGAGGAGGAGGAGGAGCACGGCGCGGCCAGCCACGGATGCGACTTTCTGCAAATGGCATGACGAGCAGGACAGGCAGGACAGGACAGGACAGGGGGGCAAAGATCGCAGAGTGGGATGCGCGGGTGATGATGAAGACGGACGACAATGCACGCTGCTGCGCGTGGCGGCCCTCCACCCTCGCCCCGCGAACAGGGACGCCGACGACCTTCAACCTCAAAGCCAATTGCCCGTGGACGCCACATGAACGAAGCGGTCAGTGCTCTTCATCTCCTCATCGCGCCGCTCGCAATATGGACCCTGGGACAGGTGCGTCCGAAGGACAGAGAGCTCGCAGGCCACAAGGTACCTACATGTACGGAGCAGGCTCTCGGCGTCCGGAGCTCACGTCCGCTCATAGTCAGCAGCATGGAGCCCCAGCAGGAGCTCCAGCACCACTGTCTGTTCAGTACTGTACCCGATCTGAGTCGACAGAGAAGAAAAAACGGCTCCTGCTTGAGTCCGTTCATCGTCTCCCCCCACCATAGCTCCTTCCCGCCCCGACCGACGACCGACCGACCGGCCGGCCGACTGACCCCCTGAGCTAGCGCCTCATCCCATCCCGTCCTCCATCCCATCGTCGTTCGATGTGCAGCACCGGCAGCAGCAGCTCAAAGTGTCTCGAGTCGGCCCATGTCATCTTGGGCTAGCATGCCCAGGTGCCATGGAAGCTAGCGAGCAGCGGCCCCCATGCCCGTTCCTGGCGCTACGGGGACTAGCGTCCTGCAGCTGGCTCGCGTCAACAACTTGGGGGCCCGTTCTGCTCACGAACCACGAACGCCCCCTCGCTCGTAGCCAGGGGATATCCCAGCCAGCAGCCCGGCGACAGCATCAGCAGCAGCGCTGGCGGCCGCAGCCACAAAGTTGCGACAGGTTCGTTTCGTTGCAGCGCCAGCAGATCCCCCGCGGCGTGACAGCCCAGGTATCCGTGGTAACTCACCACACCTCATCAACAGGGGCAAGAGGTACAGCAACAGCCGCAGCTTGACCCCTTTGGGACTCCTTCCCGCGTTCGTCCCCCCCGGACCGCCCCCAACAATCGACAATCCCATGAGGCAAGCAAAAACCTGGCGAGCGAGCATGGCATCGAGCCCAAGGCCTGTCGTCGTCTTGGCCATGTGCGTCCCTGGACCCCACGACTGGGCGGGCCACGGACACTCGCATGACGATGGACCACAGCACATTTTAGTGCCCGCGTTACGAGTACGGCGTATTCTCTAGCCCAGGCGCCGTCCATGTCCACGCGCCTATCTGCGTTATTATTCCAAGCGAGAAAAAAAAAAAGGGCTCGCCGAGGCTCTCAACTCGCATGATCTCTTGCGCGACTGCTCCCCCTACTCGTACGTACTTTCGTCGTACGAGCGAGCGAGCGCGGCCACTCTGCCTGAAACGCTGGACCTTACCCTACCGGCCGTTGACAAGTGTGGCATGGCTGCTGCTGATATTGCACCGCGAAGGCTGACTTAGTATGGAGACGCAATATATTTGACTTGCATAGGGTATATGGCGTGGCTCGAAGAGGCGGTTACATCCATATTGATGGTGGAGACATCGCCGTTTTACGCAACTTCGAGTAAGTCATCCGGACCCGCCGTAAGACCTCGGTTCCATTGATAGTGTTCCACGGGCGTGGGAAGGAGACTGTCGTCCTGGGCTCGCTCACGTTGAGACAGTCTGATTTGGCACACGAGTGCATCTCTCACGAGTATCGGGCAGCGGTCGAACCTCAGAGATATCGGTACAATGCTATGTGAGAGGGCTCAATCACCCCAAGTACATAATGGAACTCAACGATCTGACGACCTCCCCGTGCGTAGCGGCACAATCCACTCCCCCTCCGCCTCCCCGTTATCGATGTCAAGTCAGTAACCAGAACCAAACCACACAAACAAAACTACAGAGACCACCATGACGGAACCGCCGTGGTGCATGCCATGCGCTCAACCACCACCGCCGCGACGCCGTCAGCTTCCGTTCAGTGCGGCCTCGACAGCCGTCTCGGTCGGCGCCTGCTTGGACCGCAGTGTCAGCGGGAAGGGGTATTCGTCTGGGTCCTCCTCGTCTCTATGCGTCCACGTCAGCAGTGTTCACCTCTCAGATGTCATGTCACTTACGGCAGCTTCCACGCGACATAGTCCTCGGTGCTCAGCCCCTCGCGGCCCTCTTGCAAGCTGGCAAAGTCGCCGGGCGTCATCATGCCCGTCCTGTCCCGGGGCGAACCCGGCACCGAGAACGGCCGCGAAATCTTCTGCTCTACGCCGGGGATGTAGTCCTCCTCGTCCTCCTCGACACCCTTGAACGAGTCTGGGTACGCCCGTCGCAGCGCCAGCTGGCGGGCCTTGACATACTCCATGCCCATCCGCTTCCAGTCCAGCAGATCGCTGAGCCGCTCGGTGCGGTTCCGCTGGTTGATGCGCTGGCGTCGGCTCTTGCCGCAAAAGTCGTACATGTACGAGGTCAGCTGATTGACCGAGTCGTCGACGCCTTTCGTCCGCCGGTCGACGATGTAGATGCCGTAGTCGCTCGAGTTCTCGATCAGCTCCTCCATGTAGCAGCCGAACCCAGACAAGTTGGTGGTGATGCTCGGCACGCCCATGACGGTGCACTCGGCGGGCGTGTAGCCCCACGGCTCGTAGTACGACGCAAAGACACCCAAGTGGCAGCCGCGCACAAAGTCGTCGTAGTCAAGGGGCAGCACGGGGTTCGCTGAGTTGAGGAACTCGGGGTGGAAGACAATCTTGACGCGGTCCGAGGGGTGGTTGAAGAGCTGCACGCGGCGGATCTGGTTGAGAACCGGGTCCTCGTGGTCGTTGACCATGTTATGCGTGACGATGGGCGGCAGGCCGCTGCGCTTCATGGCGAAGAGCCGACGGCGCAGCAACACGCGGTCCTGCCCGGAAATGAGCTCCTTCTCGTCAGGCATCGGGTCGCCCTCGTGCCACTTGAGCGACCGCTCGAACAGCCGCCGGCCGATGCTCTGCTCGATGACGTGCGTCGTATCCCGCAACGACTTGATGACGGCCTGGCCCTTGAGTGCCTCGACCGTGAGCGACGTGGTCTGGGCAGGCATGATGACAAATGCCACGACCGTCATCTTGCTGCCAGCGTTCTTGAGGCGGTGGTTTAGGCGGGCGAGCGACTCGATGAACATGTCTACGCCCTTATTCCGGAACTCGTAGCGACCCGCCGTGAACAGGAAGAGGGTGTTTTCCGGATCGAAGTCGTAGTGGCCATAGAAGTGGCCGCGCACAAAGTCGTGGATCTTCTCCTTGGCCTGCTGGTGCAGGTTCTGGAACTCGTGAACGGCCGAGAACTTGGTGACATTGAGGCCGTTGGGGAGGACGCCGTCGGGCTTGCGCTTGAGCAGATGCTCTGACTCGAACGCGGTGATGTGGGAGACGGTCGTGAAGACGTCGCAGGCATGCGCCGCGGCACGCTCGATGCAGTAGCGGTGGTAGATGCCGCGCTTGCCTGCCTCGGCGTCGACGTCAAAGTACTGCAGGTTGTTGTAGAAGTCGACGGAGCCGGCGCACAGGTAACGACCGAGGAGGGTGGCGTGCGTGGTGAAGATGGTCGTGACGTCGATGCGTCGCTTCTTGCAGAGGGGCAGGCCGACACCGGCGAGCCACTCGTGGAAGTGGGCAATGACGGCCCTCTTCTTCTCGTGCACCACGAACTAGGATGACGGCGTCAGTTATGTGCCACATCAATTGGCGGTGGTTGGAGCTCACCTCTCCGAGGAACCACGCGACGAGGTATCCAAAGACGATGGCCTCGTTGGTCTCGTCGTCGTTGGGCGGCGACGGGATGCTGGCAATGTTCCACAGGTCGCCCTTCCACTCGTTCATGTAGCCATAGGCCGTCTTGGTGTCGATGAGGAGGACCCTCGGGGCGCCCTCAATCAGCCAGCGGCCGTAGAGCATGCCGATGCCGCGGTCCTTCATGGACTGCATGGCGGCGGCAATCTCCGGGTTGGTCGGCTCCATTTCCTCCACCTCGACCGCGGCCTGAAGCTGTCAGCGTGCGTCCAGATAGGGAGGAGAGGTTCTCCGCACCGATTGGTGGTTCAGCGGGCCGATGAGGGTATACCGGTCGCCATACTCGGCGGTGGTGACGGGCGCCTTGGACTTGATGACGGAGTAGATGCCACCGACTGCGTCGGTTAGGTTAGCATGGCGCAATGGAACAACGGCAGGGAGCTTCCGCACCTCGATGGGCCACCTCAGTGGCAATCTCAAAGAGCATGTGGTTCTTGACATCGCGCGCCGGCGCGGCCCCTTCCTCGGAGGCCATGGCGTCGTGGTCTGGGACTCTGGAGACGGACGAGCGTCGACCTCAGCTTCGCAGCGGCGGGCGGGGAGAGAGCAGCGAGCAGGGCGAAGCTGGACGTTGCGCTGGGGAAGCTGGGGCGATGCTCGCCGGGAGCGATTGACCAGATTTCGAGGACGCAGGAGCCGGGCGGCGAGGCTGGGAGGGATTTGCGCAAAATGATGGGCAAAGCCTGATCGATCGGGATCCTTGCGTCAGAGGTCGGGGAGCTGTGGTGGCACAACTAGTGGGTGGGGTGAGGTCGCCTGGCCAGCGCTGAATTCGTGCGCTTGCGGGCAGGGCCTGGTCAGACGGTTGGCACGGCGGCAACGGGCAACGGGCAGGCTGCGCTTGGACCAACGGGTGGGAAGACGCTTTTCGCAGAGCACGGCACCGGGTTTTGAGATGCGCGAGCTGAGGCTCGGGAGGCAAAAGTGAGGGGGCGGCGAGAGGGGCAATGGCCAGCTTGAGGAGGAGTTGCGTGCGTCCTTGGGTACCCAAGGTGCTGTGCCGTCGTTACTGTACTGTACCTGCAGGCTGCGATGGATGGGATTTGATCGACTCAGGCGCTGGCCCCCCCCCAGAGCTCCATGCCTGACGGGAGGTGCGCCAGCGCCGGCGCCATGGGTTAGCGGAGGTGGTCGGTCGGTCAGTCGCGGGGCCACTGCGGTGTGGTGGGCGGCTGCCCGGTGGGAGGATGGATCCGTGGAGCCGTGGGACGCATCAATCATGGGGTGCTGCAGGGCATCTCCAGGTGAGGCAGCCACTGAGGAGCCGGCCGGAGGGGCACTCGGTGCCCCCGGGTGCCCACTGTTTGTGCCAGCGCCGGGGCACCTGACCCCGAGCGTGGCCTGAGGGAGTCGTGCCTAGCCCGAGGAGAGGTTGCATCCCAGCCCGCGGCCGCACCTGGAGTCGACCTGGAGAACTCTCTCTACCAAGTCTGCCCGCGCCTGGCGTGTGGCTGCGTGGGTCTGGGGTCGCCAGACTCGCTCCCGTTGGGCGACGACGGGACCGCCCTTGTCTGTCGACATTCGTTTCCTCGTCTCGCGGGCTGGCCACCGTCCGCCCACGAGCGCCGGCATCACCAGGTCTGGTCGTTCGAGGAACCGCCGGTCCTGGCTACGGAGCACGGGCTCGCCGAGCGAGGATTACGAGTAGGTATGTGTGGGCAATCAAGCACCAGCCGCAGATTGTGCGATAGATAACTACACCACGGAGAGGATGGGAAAAAACCTCATACATGGCGCATGCACGCAGGCACGCACGGTCCATCGTTGAACCCACCGCTGCCGTCTCTTGGTGCCTCTGCTCCCGCTGCTCCCCGTCCTCTTTTTCTCATGGGTACAGTAGGTCTTGAGCAAGCGCAAGGTAATGTGCGTCCGTAGTTGGGCCGTCGACGGCCTTGGACGGCTGGGGGCCCAGACCCAGGCCGGATGGCGCAAAATCGGGGCGGCAACCAAGGTGGCAACGGTGGCTTGGTTCCCGCACGCAGTGCAGGTGCCGCCCGCAGGCCAACCTCATGCAGCCAGGCAAGCCAGGCACGGGAATGACAGCATGTCTGACTGCGTCGGCGCAACGCAAGGACACAGGAGGGCGCGCGCGATGTGCGTGGCGACGACGGGATGACCTCATGGCGATGCGGGGGCAGCACCAGTGCAGCACCACCCTCGCGTCTACGGGAGGGAGGGGCCTGGGAGGGCTCGTGTATACATGCCGCGGCAGCACAGCAGCACCGCAGCATCTCGAGACTTCATCCAAGGGTGCGCAGGTGGCCAGACGGGCCAAGCAGTGTCGTTTAAATGGGTCCCGTCCACGGGATGGGCTCACAGCTGGCCGCCAATTGCGCCGCCCAAGGTTCCAGCCTTCCAGGTTCCCCTCTCCTTCGCACTCGCCGATCGCCTCGCCCCGCTCCAGCTCGACCCACATGGCATGTCCTCGACCGCAACCGTCCACCGAGCAATGTCCGCCGGCGTCGGCGCCCTGTCGCTGCTTTGCGCGCACTCGCGGCTTGTTGACGTTGCGTCCTCCAAGACAACTGCGCCGTTGCCGTCAATTGATGCCAATGTCTTGAGCCTCTGTGCCCGCCTTGGTTGAAAGGCCCTGGTACCTTACCAAGGTGTGTACTCGTATCGTTGCCTCGACAAAGATGCAGCGCGCAACACAGGTGAGCCGTTGACGAGGCTGTTCCTTCTGCGGCTACTGTTGAAATGCATCCTCCCGCGCCTGCAGATGAGCAGTTCCCAATTTAATCACTCCGACGTCCCTCGTGCAACTTCGCACGACATGCTGCCGTGTCGTTGAGTTGTTCTTCAGCCTTGCGCTCGCGCTCGTCGCCATTGGCCACAGAGACTGCCCCGCTGTGGGACCTGCAGCGCAAGGCTGCCATCGTTCCCAAATTTTTTTTGGAACAACCACTTCAGGCCCATTCGCCAAGTTGGCCAGCCCGCGCCAAACTGCATCTACCGCGCCGAATTGCACCCTCGTCCCTCGACATTAGCACATTGTCCTTCCGCAAAACGCTGTATATCTGCTGCGACAAGTCGGCGAACGGCCGCACACCCTCGAGATGGACCCCTCGCCGGCCCAGGTGAAGATCATCTTCACCACCAACGAGCCTGACTTGCAGCTCCCAGACTCCAAGCAGCAGCTCCTCGTGCCCGCCGGTTCGTCCCCAATACCTTCTCTCGCAGGACTACTCACGCAGCCGCTGACGCTACTCGCGCAGACATCAAGCGCTATGGCCTCTCGCGCATCCTCAACTCCGAGTCCATGCTCGACACCTCGTCGCCTGTCCCGCTCGACTTCCTCGCCAACGGCACCTTCCTGCGTACCAGCATCGACGAGTACCTCGCCACCAACGGCCTCTCCTCCGAGACCACCCTGACCCTGCAGTACGTCCGCAGTCTGCTCCCGCCCGTCTACGAGGCCAGCTTCCAGCACGACGACTGGGTCAGCGGCGTCGACGTCCTGTCCGCCACCTCCCCCGCCGGCAGCCTCCCCGATGCGGCCAATGTCAACGAGAGGCTGGCCAGCGCATCCTACGACGGGCTCGTGAGGATATGGAACCCCTCCGGTGAGACGGTGGCCACCTCGTCGTCTGGTCGGGCCGGCGGCCACACCCAGCGCGTCAACGCTGTCCGGTGGTTGTCGCCCACGCAGCTCGCCTCAGCGGGACTCGACCGCAAGGTCGTCGTGTGGGACTACAGTGAGGCCGACGATGGCTTCTCCGGCTCCCTCAAGCCGAGCATGGAGCTCTTTGGCCACGAAAAGGGCATCAACGCTATCGACGTGAACGGCTCGACGGGTCGCATCCTCACCGCGTCCTCGGACGGCCGCGTTGGCGTCTGGACCTCCTCCAAGAGGACCGCGCCCCAGGCCGACCCGGACACCCTTCCCTCGGCGCACAGCACCAAGCGCGCCAAGCTCTCCGCCGCCGCGGGCTCGACCGCCCAGCGCGGCCCGCTGGCCATGATACCCATGCACAACGAGGCCGTGACGGCCGCCATCTTCCACCCCAACGACGCCACCGTCGCGTACTCGGCCTCGCAGGACCACACCGTCAAGACCATCGACCTGACGACGCAGCGTGAGGTCTCGCGGTTAACGACCATGCACCCCATCATGTGCGCCGCCGCCCTGCCCACCAACTCGCTCATCGCCGCCGGCACCTCGGCGCGGCACATCACCCTCCTCGACCCGCGCGAGTCGGCCGCCGCCACGGCCGCCATGACGCTGCGCGGCCACGTCAACATGGTCGTCTCGCTGTGCGCCTCCCCCGAGAACGACTACTCCCTCGTCTCCGGGTCGCACGACAGCACTTGCCGCGTCTGGGACCTGCGCAGCGTGCGGCCCGCCAGCGCCGACGAGGGCGGCGGCCGCGTGAGCGAGCCCATCTACACCATCGGCAGGGAGTGGCTGCAGGGCAAGAAGCTGCCGCCCGCCGGTGACGGCGCCAAGGTGCTGAGCGTCGTCTGGGACAAGACGTGGGGTATCGTGAGCGGAGGCGAGGACAAGAAGGTGCAGATCAACAGGGGGAGAGGACTGCTCTCGTCATAGATAGATTTCGTTTATATATACCAATATATACCAACACACCAGGCATTGACCCCAGTGAACGCTCGTCACGTCGGCCCGCTATCCTGCGATTCTTCCGCCGCGCAGGCCCTCGCGAGGTAGCGGTAGCGCCCGCTCACGAGCTTGGCGTCCAGCAGCGGCAGGATCTCGCCGCCGAGCCTGGCCTTGTCGAAGGGAGCCTTTCCGCGGTGATGGCGTCGAGGATGTAGGACACGACCGTGTTCACCTTGAGCGGCGGGTCGCGGAGGAGGCCGGCGATGGGCCCTGGCCGCAGCCCGTCGTTGGCGTGCCAGAGGTAGTAGGCGCGCAGCGCGGCCGGCGTCGCCGACACGGGTGTCTGCTTGGCGGAGCGGTACTCGCGGCTGCAGCGCTCGGCGGCGTCGATGCGCGCGTCTCGGGCCTTGTTGGGCGCCGGCGATGGCGACTTGGCTGTCTTGGATGTTCGAGATCTGGGTTTCGGGGTTGGTGCGGGCTTGGGCGTGACTGGGGTTCCCATATCGTCACTAGACGACGGCTCGTAGGCCTCACAGTCGCTTTCTAACGATTCCGGCTCTATAAAAGGGATTGGGAGGCCAAGCTCGGCGTGGTGTGGGCGCGGTGGGCAGGGATCCAGTTCCAACCGCTTTCCCTCTAGTACGTGATACAGTTGGATGCCAGCGTAGGCGTCCGACGCAGAATCTGGATGATAACAGTTAGCGATGCAGTCCTCGCATGACAGCAGGAGAGGGCTCACGTACACAGCAGTTGCTGAGAATTCAGGGGTCGCATCCAGTTGCTCGACCGGACCGAGTCACCCTTGTAGAGCGGCAGCCGCAGGCACTCCTCGACCTGGGTAGAGAGAGCCACTGGCACCTTGTTGATAAGGCGGGGCGTGCGGGCGGCCGAGTACTTGACCTGCTTGTACAGGTGGCTGAGCTCGAAGACACCGCGCGGCCGGACGCCGAGGTAGTTGTTCAAGCGCGTGCAGTCGCCCTGAACGTGCACGCCGACCTTGCTCACGGCGGGGTCCTCCATGATGCTGCGGAAGGTGGGCGCGACGAGGTCGTCGGCCGCCCTGCCAGACGCGGCGGCCTTGGGGGGCGGCCGTTTCCCGTCCCTGGCGCGAGCCGCGGCGGCGGAGGAGGACGACGAATCGGAAAACATGGCCACGTGGAAGAGTCCAATGCGGCCGGGGCTCGCAACCTGGATGAGGGAGACGTTCTCGCGAGGGCCGGCGGCGCGGCTTGCATAAGGGAGCCACTCGAGATCGAGTCCGAGGACGGACTCCCCAAGGAAGTACTTGCGGCAGACGTGCTCCATGGTGTGCTTGCTGGTACAGTAGTGGACGCGGACCTTTTCGATGGTGCCGGACGACGTGACGCGCCGGTAGAGCGTATGCGACCAGTATGACTGCGCGGAGCCGGCAGTGGCGGCGCGGGCCTCGTGGAAGAGGTCGGACGACATGTTGAAGCTCAGCGGCGTGAGGGGCGGATCGATGGCGCCCTGGTCTTTGGCAGGCGTGCTGTTGACCTTGGGACTGCCGCCCGTGACCGTGGCAGGAGCCTGGATGTCGCCTTGAGCATCGGACGTCGGAATAGGCGCATAGAGAGCTTCCGCGAGGACTTCTGACGGGCCGGCGTACACTGCGCCGTCTTCTTTCCTCCTCACCTCCTCACGCGACTGGGCTTTGTCTCCGGTGAGCCCGAGCTCGGTCTCTTGCTCCAGCACATCCACATCACGTTCGGCGCCAACGGCATGTACGAAGCGACCCGTGTTCAACTCGGGATAGAGAGGCTGCTTTGGCCGCGGGCTGGGTGAGAATCGAATGCCGGATGCCGGATTCCACAGCTGGCTCGATCTTTCCGCAGTCATGGCTCGCTTAAAGGAGTGCGTGCCCGCGTTCCTTGCGAGCATCAGCGGCGGATAACAAGGACGGCACCTTGGTCGAGGGGCGCGACAGGGAGCACAAGTTCGCTGTGCTCGGAGTGCTTTGAGGCCAGCATCGCCTGCGACGCGGGGGCCAGCCTTGTATGTCATGAACGCTCGAGTGCGTGCTGTCGAAGCTCCATGGCCGCAGCCAATGACCATGGCCGGGGCGAGACGCAGTGAGCAGGCAGCCGCGCGGTGCTGCGACTGGGATGACGGGGCTGGGCCGGATCGCGCATCACGATCGATGGGCTGCACGGTCGAGGACGTGGCGCGCGGCGCTTACAGGAGGCTACAGTGAGTTGCAGCGTGAGCCGCCCCTGGCCACTGGAACTCCCGATGGGGGCGGGGGGCACCTGGGCAGCCTTGGACGGCCACAGGAGGGGCTCATCGTCTTAGTCATCGGCGCGTGCGCACGTGGAGCCGTGTGGCGGCACTAAACTCGCTGCGAGCCAGCTGCAGCGCCTGCGGAACCCTGGTCGGACCTCCCGTCACATTCATGAAGAGATCTCGACGGCGACTCGACGCACCTGTCCACCAGCCGCCCCTCACGTCTACAAACACAGTCCCGGGCACAGCATCACCGCCAGGATCTGCCATCCATCATGGCGTCACAGCTGCTCCCCCTCGGTACGTGCCCCCCGTGTTTGTGATGAAGTCTTGACTGACGGATGCGCCAGAGCTCATCGACAAGTGTGTCGGCTCACGGATATGGGTCGTAATGAAGGGTGACAAGGGTGCGGAACAGAATCGCCCGAGGGAGGGGAGCCCGGCTGACACGGGAGTAGAGTTTAGCGGCACGCTCGTCGGCTTCGACGACTACGTCAGTGAGTGCGAACGCGGCTCCGTGGACGGAGAGGGCCTTGGCTGATCACGTACAGACATGGTCTTGGAGGACGTGACGGAATTGTGAGAAGTGCCCTCGCGGGTAAACAAAGTACCTACCTTATTCGCGTACTGACGGGGGCTGCAGTGACTACAGCGGCAACCACACCAAGCTGCCGAAGATCCTGCTTAACGGGAACAACATTTGCATGGTTGGTTGCCCCACGACCAGCCTCGCCGTTTGTCGTCCGAAAACTAACCCGCTCAGTTGATCCCGGGGGGCGAGGGGCCCGAGGCGGCTGCATGAGTGAAAGGGCCTGGCAGACTGGGACACGAAACGGACCGCTGTTGAAGGGGTACCTGCAGCGCACACCAGGCGCGGAGGGGCTGCGTCACTCCTCGCTGCTGCGTCACTCGGCGCGTGGGGATGAAAACCCAGCCCCGTGGCGGCAGCATTGGCTCCGGCGCAGGCAGTGCATTACGACGCGAAGTCACGCAGGTAACCGTCAAGAAACACGTCTCGTCATGAATCTACCCTTGTTTTTCCTATTGTGACACAATGCAAGCCTAGTATAAATGGTGGTATCCCAACGCCAGTCGCCTATGCCCCCCGCTGGTACGCGCCCGCTCAGTGGGCGTTTGTTTGCATGTTGCCCTGCTCTCCCACGTTTGTGATGCGGCGCAGCTCCCACTCACGCGTGAATTCTTGGTGCAGAGACTCGAGCTGGTTGATGAGCTTCTCGCACACAGCGCAGAAGACCTCGCGCGGCGTCTTGGTGCCATCTGTCTGAAGCCGGATGAAGAGCTGCGGTACGTTGGGGTGGCCGACTTCGGGCGGTTAGCGAAAAACACAACGCAGGGAGGGGCAGTGCTCACGCTTGTATCCAGCCATGTAGACGTTGGGATGCAGCTTGAGGTGCTCGGAGAGCAGGTTGCCGAGCGTGTGATCCTCTTTGTTCAGGATGAAGTCGGACGTGTTGGACATGCCTGCGCTTCCTGTCAGCGGCACTGCGACGCGGCGCGAGGGCAGGCGAGGGGGGCATGCGTACCAGAGTACACCTTCTCCTCGATCTTCTTTTCGCCTTCGCTGAGCAGGAAGAGCTCGAAACTAACGGAAAGTCAGCAAATGCAGCGCACGTCGGGAACAGACCAAAGCAAGTAAGTACGGAGTGTCCTGGAGGTTGAAGTGTCTTGCGTTGCAGCCGGCCATGACGACGGAGAGCTGGTGCTGCGGGAGCCAGGGGAGGTGGAAGGAGAAGCAAGAGCTGCGTTGATCAAGGCAGAAGGAGAATGGAACAAGGCATCCAAGGGGTTGCGAGCGTGTGCCCTGGGCACGCACTGCCAGTCGGGTGCCCCAAAACAGCAGCCCACCGAATCGGGCAACCACGCGCAACGCTCCTGCTCGGCGTCATGGCCATGGGTTCAGCCGACAAAGACAGCGGTCTGCAGTGCAGACAGAGGGCTCATGTGTGCCATGCCATGAAAGCCCATGCGGACTGATGCGGAGCGCCCGTGGTTCCCGGGCGAAACCACAGTGTGCGCGACTCGACGAGCCTGGCGATGAGGCGTGCTGGCCACCACGGACGCTGGTCTCACTGAGACGTTGCATGCGCGCCGCGTCCTCGGACGGTGAATGACGGTGCGGTGCACGAGGCGGCAACCAATGGAACAGAACTCACCGATCTGGCGCGTTCATCTTGGCGGCGTGAGCGACGAGGAATTACAGCTGACGCTGGATTTTCATATGAGCTTGCGCCACGCAGAGGGTCGGAGGGGATCGCACGCGTGGGATGAGTTATACAACTAAACAGTACTCGGGACAGTAGCGAAGCGCTGGGCTCTTTTGGGCGCTGGGATCCAAAAAGAGCACTTGTCCGGGGCGGACAGATTGGACGCTGATGCAGTGACGGATGTGAGTGACGCCCATCGAAATCGGGGCTCCATCTGGACTTCTGAGGTTCTGGCGCTGGCGCAAGGGGCAGTGGCGCTCAGCGCAGCAGGGTTAATACTCGGGTAAATGAGGTACCGCGTCCACCAAAACCTTCAGAAGCTCTCTGTGAGACGGTCTTGGTTATCCTGTGAAACCTTCCCCCTTGATGCAAGGCCGGCAACGTTGTCATCTTTGCGTCGCGGCAGGCCCCTGGAGTTGATGCCGCGACTTCCGCCATGGCTTTTCCGCCAGGCCAAGCGGCAGTCGCCCAACCTCGCCGCCCTGCTGCCCGCCTGCAGGGACGTGTCCTCGGCGCGCAACGAACTGCGTTGGATCGAGCAACACGTCCAGGAGTCGACGAGGCGCGCCGGCCAGACTAGCCTCGTGCAGAAGCTCTGTCGATCGCGCGGCCGCGGCGTGCCTCTGCAGTACGTCCTCGGGTCGCAGCCGTTTGGCCACCTCGACATCAAGTGCAGGCCAGGCGTATTGATCCCGCGCCCTGAGACGGAGGCCTACACGTGCCATCTCGTAGACTTGATCAAAAAGGGGCTGATCCCGGGACTCGGCCCGGGGCGCGGCGAACGCGAGATTGGCGTCTTCGACTTCTGCACGGGCACAGGGTGCATCCCGCTGCTCGTCTTTGCATCGCTCCAGGCGTGGGCGACGCGCCTCCGTGTTCTCGGTGTCGACATTGCCGAGACGGCTGTGCGCCTGGCAAATGACAACATCTGTCACAACGAGGAGCTCGGGAACTTGCGACGCAGCGATCAGCAGAGCTTGCGAATCTCGCGGGCCGATGTGCTCGACGATGCCGACATCGAAGCCCTGGCAGGATCCCGCTGGGACGTGCTCATCTCGAATCCGCCCTACGTCTCCCAGCGCGTATGGGACTACGGCCACGGGCAGCTGGGATACTCTGTTCGAAAGTACGAGCCGAAGCTCGCGCTCGTACCCGGCCAAAGCATAGCAGTGCCGGACGGGTGGGAGCGACAGGACGTCTTTTACGCCCGGCTCTTGGATGTGGCCGCCATCCTGCAGCCAAAAGTGATGCTGCTGGAGCTTGGCGACGAGGCGCAGGCACGGAGGGTCCTCAGCCGTCTCGCCACACACGCCATAGCAAAGGACGCCGTGATCGAGGTCTGGCGAGACTGGCCCGACGTCGTTGACGACGCCGAGTCTCAGACGCTCAAAATTTTGCTGGAATCCGGGCAGTCATGGACGGTGCCGGTTAAAGGAGCCGGCCAGATTCGCTGCATATTCATCCAAGGCATGATATGAGGACGGGAGCGGGTTCGTGGGAGGCATGAGCGCAATTGAGCTATAACGAGCTGAATTCAAAAGTCTCAATCTCCGCCATGTCTGTACAGTTCCTTTCTCGAAATAAAGACTTGGTGCAGAGCATAGTGGTGTCACATGCTCTATCTGGATTGAGCCGGTTGCAATGCTGTTGTAATGTCATTTAGGCAGCCTGTGAGGCCCGGCCTGCATCCGGCGATCTCCAGCGCCGAACTTGCGCGGCGCAGGTGCCTGCAAGCCGTGGTGGCACCCGGCACCCGGCATCCGTGCACGTGACCACCCGCTAATTTCGAGTCTTCGCCCATAGAGTGGGTTTGTCGCCAGAAGCTTCCTCTCATGCTGTCATCGACATCCTCGCATCCCAACGCACCGTCCACGACGGTTGGATGCCCCTTCCCTAGCCCGCCGCATATCGAGCCATCAAGCGCCACCTGCGCTGCTCATGAGATAGCGCGGCCCCTTTCCTCAACGTCGTCACCTGCTCCGGTGGTTCCGCATCCGCGACAAGCCGTCAACCACCATGTCGAGATTTCTTCGGCAGTCGAGCCAGCTCGTGCGGCTCGCGCGTCTCTCTCAGCACTCCGCTCTGCAGAGAGGCCTGCGGTCGCCGCTAGCGACCCGTTCCATCCCGCTGCGCGCCTGCGCGACCCCGTACGGGCCTCGGCCGAGATCCTTTTCCTCTAAACCGCCACAGCCGGACGAGGAGTCCAAGTCGAACAAGGACAACTCGGACAAGCCGACGAACAAGAATGAGTCGGAGGGAAAGCCCGCCGAGGAGCAAGGCAAATCCGAGGCACCCAAAGCGCCTCTGCCGCCTCTCCCCGAAGGCTGGGTCCGCCTGACCAAGGAGGAGATTGCGCAGCTGGAGGGTTTCAAGAATCTGCTGCCCGATGGCCAGAAGCAAACGATGACAGACATTTTGAAGGGCCTAGAGCAGACTGGCGCACCCGGCGAGGTCCGTGACCTCCTTCAGAAGATGCGACAGGGCCCCGGTAACCTGTCGATCCTGGACAAGGGGCGGCTGATGCGGTCCGTCTTCATGATGGCCGAGAGACTGGCCGAGTGGGAGGTCGAGCAGCAGCAAAAGGGAAACCGAATGTTTGACCAAAACGACCCCGACCGACACAGCCAAAAGGACGAACAACCCAAGGGCCAAGACGAGGGCCACGCGCGCGATAAGCGGGACGAGCACAGATCGCACACCACCGGCCCGGGGCAAGGGCCGCCGAAGAAGGAGAGGAACACGTGGATGGACGCCCTCCAGACCGGTCTCGTGCTCGGTGTCACCCTCTGGGCCGCCGAGTCGCTGAGCCGACCGTTCTCGGAGAAGGAGATTACCTGGCAGGAGATGAGGAGGGCGTTCCTCGACAAGGGGCTCGTCCAGAAGCTCGTCGTCATCAACGGCTCCCAGGTGCGTGTGGAGTTGCACCCCGACGCCTCCCAGGCCACTACCGAGAATGGCGGGCGGAGGACCTATGTCTTCTCCATCGGCTCCGTCGAGTCGTTCGAGAAGAAGCTCGAGGAGGCGCAAGACCAGCTCGGCATCCCTCAATCTGAGCGGATACCCGTCAGCTACGAGGCCGGCGGCAGCACCATGGGCAACCTGCTCCTGGCGTTTGGCCCGACGCTGCTCTTCATCGGTCTGATCCTCTGGACCCAACGCTCGATGAGCGGGCGCGCAGGCGGCGGCGGCATGTTCAACTTTGGCAAGAGCAAGGCCAAGAAGTTCAACGCCGAGAACTCGGTCAAGGTCAAGTTTGCCGACGTCGCCGGCCTGGAGGAGGCCAAGACGGAGATTATGGAGTTTGTGAGCTTCCTCAAGCAGCCCGAGAAGTTTGAGAAGCTAGGCGCCAAGATCCCC
The DNA here is from genome assembly GCA_029168975.1 of Purpureocillium lavendulum. Taxonomy (NCBI): domain Eukaryota; kingdom Fungi; phylum Ascomycota; class Sordariomycetes; order Hypocreales; family Ophiocordycipitaceae; genus Purpureocillium; species Purpureocillium lavendulum. The sequence goes on along the minus strand of JAQHRD010000008.1, from coordinate 1,561,898 downwards.
CGCGGCGCCATCCTCGCGGGCCCTCCCGGTACGGGCAAGACGCTTCTCGCCAAGGCCACCGCCGGCGAGTCTGGAGTTCCCTTCTTCAGCGTCAGCGGCTCCGAGTTTGTCGAGATGTTTGTGGGTGTCGGCCCGTCCCGCGTACGCGACCTCTTTGCCGAGGGCCGCAAGAACGCGCCGTGCATCATCTTCATCGACGAGATTGACGCCATCGGACGCGCGCGTCAGGACAGCGGCCGCGGGTTTGGCGGCAACGACGAGCGCGAGGCGACACTCAACCAGATCCTCACCGAGATGGACGGCTTCAACACCAGGGAGCAGGTCGTCGTGCTGGCCGGCACCAACCGCGCCGACATTCTCGACAAGGCGCTGATGCGACCCGGCCGCTTTGACAGGCACATCTACATTGACCGACCTACGATGAACGGACGCAAGGACATCTTCAAGGTCTATCTCAACAAGATTGTCACCAAGGAGGACCAGGAGTACCTGGTCGGACGGCTCGCCACGCTCACGCCCGGCTTCTCGGGTGCCGACATTGCCAACGTGGTCAACGAGGCGGCCCTCATCGGTACGTTTTGCCCGGGCGATGTGTCCCAGTTTTACATACTGACAATAGACCGACAGCTGCGCGCGGGAACGCCGACGACGTCAAGATGGAGCACTTTGAGCGCGCCATCGAGCGCGTGATTGGCGGCCTGGAGCGCAAGTCGCTCGTCCTCAAGCCCGAGGAGAAGAAGACGGTGGCGTACCACGAGGCCGGACACGCCATCTGCGGCTGGTTCCTGCGCCACGCCGACCCGCTGCTCAAGGTGTCCATCATCCCCCGCGGCCAGGGCGCGCTGGGCTACGCGCAGTACCTGCCGCAGGACGCGTACCTGATGAACACGAACCAGCTCATGGACCGCATGGCCATGACAATGGGCGGCCGCGTGTCGGAGGAGCTGCATTTCCCGACGGTGACGACGGGCGCGAGCGACGACTTCAAGAAGGTGTCGCAGATGGCGCGCAACATGGTGACGCAGTGGGGCATGTCGGACAAGGTCGGGCCGGTGCACTTTGAGCAGGATCCGAACCGCATGCAGAAGCCGTTTGCCGAGGCGACGGCGCAGCAGATCGACCAGGAGGTGCATCGCATCGTCGAAGAGGCCTACCAGAAGTGCCGCGACCTGCTGACGGAGAAGAAGCGCGAGGTGGGACTGATTGCCGAGGAGCTGCTGAAGAAGGAGGTGCTGGTGCGCGACGACATGGTGCGCATCCTGGGCAAGCGGCCGTTTGACGACAACGAGGACTTTGAGAAGTTCTTTGGCGGAGGCAAGGAGGCGAGCGCGCCGCCGCCATTTCCCTCGGAGGAGACGGACACGCCCAAGGAGCCGCCGACACCGGCGCCGGCCTTTCGGGCGAGGTGACGGCGCCGCGGCGACTGGTGGCAGCGCAGGGCAGGGCAGCACGCAGCACGCGGCGCGACCGGACGAGGAGCCCAGTGACCTGGGCCCAGGCCGGGAACTCGAGCGCGCGCGGAGATTGGCGCGTCGTCGAGCCGCATCGGGCGGCAATCACGACGGCATGATATCTCTACTCCACGGCGGGGTCGACCCGTCAGGGCACATCTCTGAGAGTGCCGTGTAACTTGTACTTTAGGCTAGAACTGTAGACTTGTCCATACGACGGCAGACGGCGTTGCTTTGAGTCATATACAAGGCGCTCGGCGAATGGTGGAATCTCTCGCAGCGCAGCGCAGCGCAGCTATGCCGACGCCACGTGATGCAGTGCAACGATGCACGACTTGGGGAGACGGGTCGGCGACACGCACCACGACACATTCCGACCTGCACCGCACTGCCTTGAACCGGGCTCGACGGGCCAGTCATCGAACGTGTCGACAGACGAGGACGAGGACGAGGACGAGCCAGGTCGATGCCGGGAACTTGAGCGCTCAATGGGGTCGCATCAGTCCGTCCCGGGGTACGTACCAACTGCGGTCGATCGAGTGGAATCCGTGGATTGACGTTTGACAGGAACTTGACGGGGCGACGTGATTGGTCGAGAAAGTTCCGGTCTGGAGGAACGGGCGGGTCGCGACTGCCAGGAGCCGGGAGCCAGGAGTCAGGACGACGGGATGTCACCAGTACAAGGTACGAAGTACTTTGCAATTACACGCAGCGAAGGCAGGAGCGTTTGCTTTGTTGCGCGACTGCCACGGGCGATTTGAGCCACGGAGAGGCGACTTTTCGCACAAGACTGGACGTGGGAACCGCATTTTTAACAATCCCGGCGGCGCACGAGGTCGTCGATGCATTGAAAGTGGCGGTATCCCGGCTGATTTGCCATGACGCACACATCACTCATCAAGGTCCAGCTCCACATGGCGCCGAACGCAGACGCGGTCTCGCGCACCTCCCAACGGACCAGCGCAAGCGCAGCGCAGGCCATGCGAGGCATGCCCAGGTGGGCGGTACCTGGTCGAGCGTCCGAGACACTAGTTTTTCCTCGACCCCCCGGCCTGTGGTGGACGACGTCTGCCGACGGCTCGCTTCCCAGTATAAGTGAGCCGGGGCGCCACGCGGGACGGGATGGCGTTGCATCCCGCAGACTACGATTTGTGGTTTGAAATTTTGACATCCATATACCATACCAACATCTGCGGCCGCGACCGAGGACCCTGATCTATCCGACCCGAGAGTCAAGGGCAGCATGTCGTCGCGGAGACTGACTACTGCACGCTCATCGCACTGACGCCGTTGACGTCGCAGCCTCACAGCCCATCCCGGCGACACACGGCTCAAACGCCTCGCCCTCGCCCTCCCGGTCCATGAAGGCATATCGGTCTGCGCATTGATATACAGACGGGCACCTCGCCCAACTCCTCCCCTCCCCCGTCGTACGCGCCCAGCAGCCCGACGTACCGCGCCAGCATGGCCACCGACAAGCGAACGGACGAGCCCGTCCTGCCGACGACGGCGACGGGCTCCTCCCGCGCCGGCCGCAACCCGGCGAGGCCCAAGACGCGCGACGCCTGGTGGAAGATTCACCTCTTCCGCGGCATGGTCAACGACGTGCGCCGCCGCGCCCCCTACTACGCCAGCGACTGGCTCGACGCCTGGGACTATCGCGTCGTCCCCGCCACCGTCTACATGTACTTTGCAAAGTGCGTGCCCCAGCTTCCCAAATCCCAACCCAAACGCCAGATCCCCCCCCAACCCGTCCGTGGCGGCATCGGCTAACCCCTTGGCCCAGCATCCTGCCCGCCTTGGCCTTTTCGCTCGACATGTTCCAGAAGACCGGGTCAAACTACGGCGTCAACGAGGTCCTGCTCGCCTCGGTCCTCGGCTCCGTCGTCTTCTCCCTCTTTGCCGCCCAGCCGCTCGTCATTGTCGGTGTCACTGGTATGTCCCTTATAACTCCTGTGCCATCCTCCAATGCTGATCTCGCAGGCCCCATCACCGTCTTCAACTAGTCCGTCTTCTCCCCCTCCCTTGTCGCCGCGTACAAAATCAAACTGACCCCCGTAGCACCGTCTACGACATTATGAAGGACTCGGGCGTCGACTACATTGGCTTCATGGCTTGGATCGGCATGTAAGCCTTCCACTCCCGCCGCTCTTGGCACGGCCGTGGACCCGCTGACATCTCAGATGGGCTCTCATCCTCCACTGGATCCTCGCCGTCACCAACTCGTGCAACTGGCTGCGCTGGGTCACCCGCTTCCCCTGCGATATCTTTGGCTTCTACGTCGCTTTCATCTACCTCCAAAAGGGCATCCAGGTTCTCACCCACCTCGGCGACGCTGCCCCCTTTTACCTCTCCCTCGTCGCCGCCCTCCTCGTCTTCATGACCGCATACATCTGCGGCCAACTCGGCACCAGCAGCCTCTTCCGCCATCCCGTCCGCCTCTTCCTCAAGGACTACGGGACACCCCTCACCCTCATCTTCTTCACCGGCTTCGTCCACATTGGCCGCATGGACAGCGTGCCCCTCGAGCGCCTGCCCACCGGCATCGCCTTTGAGCCCACCAGCGGCCGCCCGTGGCTCGTCCGCTTCTGGGACCTGAGCGCCGGCGAGATCTTCACCGCCTTGCCCTTTGCCGTTCTACTCACGATTCTGTTTTGGTTCGACCACAATGGTATTGCCCGTCTACGCCCCTCGCCCCCCTTTCAGGTCGATCTGAACGCTAACGTGCACAGTCTCCTCGCTCATCGCCCAGGGCAGCGAGTTTCCCCTGCGCAAGCCCGCCGGCTTCCACTGGGACATTTTCCTCCTCGGGCTCACGACCGGCGTGGCGGGCATTCTCGGCTTGCCCTTTCCCAACGGCCTCATCCCCCAGGCGCCCTTCCACACCGAGTCCCTCTGCGTCACCAAGGCTGTCCGTGCCGACGACCATGACGACGACAAGGCCGGCGAGCGCGGCGTCGCCTCGTACGCCTTCGAGGCCACGCACGTCGTCGAGCAGCGCGTCTCCAACCTCGCCCAAGGGCTTCTCACGCTCGGCACCATGACCGGGCCGCTCCTCGTCGTCATCCACCTGATCCCACACGGCGTCCTCGCGGGCCTCTTCTTCATCATGGGCGTCCAGGCCCTCGAGGCCAACGGCATCACCGCCAAGCTCGTCTTCCTCGCTCGCGACGTCGCCCTCACCCCGCCGTCGCACCCCCTCCGCGCCATCAAGCGCCGCTCCGCCGTCTGGCTCTTTGTCGCCATCGAGCTCGTCGGCTTCGGCGCCACCTTTGCCATCACGCAGACCATTGCCGCTGTCGGCTTCCCCGTCTTTATCCTCGCCCTCATCCCCATCCGCGCTCTGCTCCTCCCCCGCATCCTCCGCCCCAAGGAGCTCGCCGTTCTCGACGCCCCGACCGCCTCTGACTTTATCATGGAGGGCATCGGCGGCTCATGGGGCGGCGGCGGCGGCGGCGGCAGCGGCGGCGGCCCGGCCAGCGGCGACGACACCGCCGTGCCCACCCGCGGGCCGTCCCCGTCGCGGCCCCTCTCGCACGCCGAGTCGCACCACCTCCGAGACGGCCACCACGACAGCGTCTTTGCCGGCCCCGGCGGTCCGCGCAAGAGCCAGGAGGACCTCGCCGAGCTGGGCCACGTCCAGAGCGGCCAGAGCACCGCGACGCGGCGCAGGAGCGTCGACCGTCGGGTCGCCACCGGCCCAAACAGGACACATTCGTCGCACAGCCAGGGCCCTGCGCCCCTTTGAGCATATCCACAGCGTCATGTTTTCAACAGCGAGTTGCCATTCGTCGGTCATTTAGGCATGCGAGCGACGCACAGAGTGTACCCACAGAAGCTGTTGCTACGAAGAATACACAACGGATAGAAATGATGGATCAAGGTTCTGGTATATACGGTGCATAGACAGACAGTAGAAGCAATATATCCGTGCGATTCATCATGTAGAGTTGCGAACCATGGCGCCGGCCGTGTCCATAGCCCAAAGACGCCCCAACGCCCGACCCAGTGTCATTTACTCATCATCGTCGCTGTCCACGACGAAGCCGCCCCTGACCCGCGGCCGCCTCGTCACCACCACCGGCGCGTCGTCGCCGTCACCATCAGCGTCAGCATCGGCATCTGCACCAGTGTCAGGCCCCCCCGTCGCGTCGCCCGTCGTCTTGAAAGCCCGCTCCATGTCCACGTCGCCATCCTCCCGGCCCCCGTCGCCATCCTCGCTCAAACGTCTCCGCTTGCGGCCCTCGCCCTCCTCGCTCACGTCCACGGGGGTGTCGTCGGTGTCGCTCTCGACAGTCTCCTGGCTCGACAGCGCCCTCCGCGCGAACCCCAAATCGTCATCGGCATCCTCATCCTCATCATCGTCGTCGTCGCTAACGGCAAGCAGCGCCTCGGACTTGCGCTTCTTGCGCGACGACACGGTGGCCGCAGCGAGGTCCCCGCCGGTGAAACCCGTCGCCGACTCGGCCGCCTTCTTGGCCCGCTCGGCAATGGCGCGCTCGCGCGCGAAGAACTCCTCGTCCTCGTCCGAGTCGAACTCGTCGTCGCCCTCGCGCACGTACAACGCCGACTTGATGCGCCGCGCCTTCTCGAGCTCCTTCTCGCGCCGCCGCCGCGCCCGCTCGTCCAGCTCCGCCTCGTCCGGCGCCTCGGCGCTGTCCCTGCGGCGCCTGCGGCGCGTGCCCGTCTTCTTGGCCTTCTTGGGCGCGTCGATGGCCCGGTGCTCGGTCGGTCCGCCCGCGGGGAACAGGAACTCGTCGTCGAGCGCGGCGTCGTCGGCGTCCTCGTCGTCGTCGTCAAAGGCGGCCTTTTTACGCGGCACCGTCTTGCGCCGCAGCTGGTGCTCTGCCAAAACGCCAGCTTCAAACGTTGGCGGGCTGAACTCGGCCTGGTTGATAAAGTGCAGCGAGTCCTTGAGGTGGTCCGCCGCAACGTCTTCTGGCACCACCCACATGGACTCGACCGTCTCCTCCGACACCGGGCCGAGCCGCTGGAAGCCGCATACCGTCATGAGCAGGCGGAGGTACGAGTTTTTGAACATGGCTGTCCGACGGGCTTGGTCGTCGGGGCGTACGGCTATCCAGTCAGCGCAGGAAACAAAATCAGAAACGCAAGACTCACTGATGATAGGGGGCTTCTTCGGCTCCTTGTCCCCGGCCGCCTCCTCCTCGAACGGATCCTCGATCGACGGCAGGGCCTGATCCGCTGCCACCCACGACCGGCGTTCACTTTCGGCATCAGCCAGCACGCGCTTCACCCAGTCGATGTGGTCGTTTTCATTTCTGTCCAGCATCGCCCCAACCACAATCGCCACCTGCCTGTCGCGCTCCTCCGTATGCCGGAACTCGAGTTCAGTCGCCGGCCGCGCCTTGGCCTTGCTCGCCGCAGTCTGCCGCTCATAGCCGTACTCGAGGAAGAAGGCGGTGCCCTGCAGCTTGCTGAATAGCATCTCCACAACCAGCTCGGGCCGCTCCTCAATCTTCTTGAAGCACTTGCGCAGAATCTGCTTGACCAGCTCCTCCCAGTCCTTGAACGAGCTAGACGACTTGTCCAGCGCCTCGGGTCCCTTGACCATGTTGTATAGCAGGTGGACAATGTCCACCCGGAACAGCATGACGCTCATCTCCTGCTTGAACGCGAGCCGGTAAAAGTACCGATGCGCGCGCTTCAGCTGCGCCTCGCTCAAGTCGCGGTAGTACTTGGTGAACGTCGCAAACGTGTCCACGACGCCCTGCGGCGTGAACCGCGAGGCGAATCTGTGAAAGTCGAACTTGCGCTCCTTGGATGTGCGCTCGGCGTTTTGCTCGTCGTCGGCCGAGTCGTCATTTTGCTCCGCATTGTCGTCTCCCTCCGTCCCCTGGGCGTCGCGCTTCTTGCGCCGCGTCCGCTTGCGAGAGCGCACCTGCATGTCCACGTTTTGCTTCGAGTACGCCTCCAGGATGCGCAGATAGTTGTGCACAAGCTCCGTGGCGGCATCCAAGTAGTCGAAGCCCTGGTCTTTGTACCCACGAATGATGTTGGCAATGGCGTCATGGGTCGACTCTTCGTAGAAAAGCCGGCTCAGCACGTTCTCAGCAATCTCTTCGTCGTCCTCATTGCCGCACGCCGACATCTCCTGCACCGTCAGCAGGATCTGCGTGAAGCACCGCATCACAGCCGTCAGCTCCTGCCAGTCCTTGAAGTCGTACGACTCGTGCAGCGCCCGGTTGAGCGTGATAAACATTTCCTGGTTGAGCACGCCGGCGACGAGGTTGAAGCTGCTGACGTCGCCCTCGCTCCGCCCTGCGCCCTTCTTGGACGCCCGCCGCACGCGCTCTGCCTCGAGGAACCACGCCACGAGATAGAAGAATTGCCTTCTGTGGTACTGCATCACGTGCGGCGCCTCACGGTCAATCGTCTTGCGCACATGCTGGAATAGCGGGTTGAAGCCCGAGTCGAGAAACTCCTCCACGAAGCCCCGGAGCTGGTCGTTGGCCCGCGCGTTGAGCTTCGGCGGCAGGCCCAGGTCCCGCTCGTCCTTGTTCTCCTTTCTCGCGCGCCGCGGCGGCTTGAACGTCTTGTTGCTGTCCATTTTCTGGTTCCGCGTCGTCGCGTCGGCCAGCGCGTCCTGCCCCGACAGCGACGACATCTTGCCGTCGTCGCGCTGCACCCAGACCATGGTCCCGAACCGGTTGTGGCGCGTGGGGCCCTTGCGGTTGTACGACTTGAGCATCGCAGACTCCTTGTTCATCATGGCTGACAGCTCGCCGGCCTTGGCCTTGTTCAGCTGCTGCTCGTTCATGAAGAGCTTGCGCTGGTCCACCCGCTTGACGAGGTGATAGATGGTTTCCATGACGGTCGTGTCCTCGGTCCGGAACTCGTCGCCCATGTTGGACGCCAGGGTCAGAATGAAGATGAATATGTCTTGGTAGGAAAAGGCGTCGATGGTGGCGGATCTCGATATCTGGGTCTCGTCGCCGTCGTACTTGACATTTGGCGGGGGCGCAATCATGGCCATGTTGCGAAGGAAGAAGAGGACGAGCTTGATGATGCCCTGGTCGCGGGGCGTGCGGTCGCCCGCGGAGATGGCCATGGACGGGAGAGCCGCGCGGACGGCCGTGTGGAGGATGCGCGCGCCGTCAAAGTTGATGATGGCGCGCTTGTACTGCACCTGGGCCAGCTCGAGGACGGGCAGGTGGCGGTGGTGGTTGACCGTCATGCGCTCCTTGTCGCGGTCCATGGGCCAGGTCAGCGGGACCATGACCTCGAAGCACGACAGGGCGATGCGGGCCTTGAAGCGGTTGTCCATGGCGTTCTCGGGCCACTGCGCGAGGATGGGGAGCAGGTCGCCCTCGACGAGGTTGGCGTCGAAGATGCATCGCGCCACGTCCATGCGGTTCGTCTTTTCGTCGTAGAAGCGGATCCATCGTTTGATGTCGCGGAGCACCTCGAGGGCATCGTCACCGAGCTGGTATTGCCCGTCGTCGTCTGCGCTGACGCCGCCAAGCTGCTGCAGTTAGTACCCTCGACGACAGCGTCTCTACTCTTCGCCACAGCCAGAGGACAACGTACCGCGGAGACGAGCGAGTTCACATGCGCCCGCACCTCCGGGTGGACAGTATCCGAAGACCCGTCCAGAGGCTCCATGGTGATGCCGCCGACTCAATGGTTTGTTGCGCCGTGATGGGTTGCGGTCGAGTCTGAAAGTGTGCCACCACTGACGGCACTGGTGGACGCGTCCAGACGCGTCTGGGCCTCTACCCGCGTAAAGCGTGCGGCGTGGGGCCCGATAACAGCGATAAGGATCCCGTTCCAAGTTTCAGTGGGCAATTGGCTGATCCTCGGCAACGACAGCGCTCGCCGGGCGACGGGCCAGGCGGGCCCCAGTGGGCTCCAGCGGCTGCAGCGGATGCCGGCGCTCGACAGCTACTACCCGCAGGCCCCGCAAAGGCCGAGGTTACCCGTCCACGTCCCGGCTTCCCATGAAGTAAAGCTCCCCGGCGCCCATTTGGCCTCTGACCGTCCGCACCTCACGACATTCCCGCCCTCCAAGCAACATGGCCAGCTCAATTCTTCGCATGCGGGCCCTCGGGGCAGCGCGCCAGGTGCGCAGCTTCAGCTCGACCCCGCGACAGCTCGCCGCCGAGGTCAAGAGCCTGGGCGTCATCGGCGCCGGCCAGATGGTTAGTGCACCCACCCACAGGCGCATGTGAGAGACGGACGTCGACGATGCTGACCGAATCGCCGCCGCCGCCCAGGGTCTCGGCATCGCCCTCGTCGCCGCGCAGAAGGCCCAGGTCCCCGTGACGCTCATCGACACCTCCGACAAGGCCCTCGCCAAGGGCATCGCCTTTGCCGGTGCGTCGCAATCGCAGCCCCCGCCGCCAGAGGCACCCGCCCGCTGACCCCGTCGTGCGTGCAGAGAAGCTGCTGGCCAAGGACGTGTCCAAGTCGCGCATCACGCAGGAGCAGGCCGACGCCGCGCGCTCCCTGCTCACGCCGAGCACCAAGATGGAGGACCTTGCCGCCGTCGACTTCGTCATCGAGGCCGTCCCCGAGATCCCCCAGCTCAAGTTCGACATCTTCCGCAACCTCGCCGACGTCTGCGCCAAGCATGCCATCCTCGCCACCAACACCTCGTCCATCTCCATCACCCGCATCGCCGCCGCCACCACCTCGGACCCGACCGACACCTCGGCCTCGTCCCGCGTCGTCTCCACCCACTTCATGAACCCCGTCCCCGTCCAGAAGGGCGTCGAGATCATCAGCGGCCTGCAGACCAGCAAGGACACGCTCGACACCGCCGTCGACTTCTGCAAGCGCCTCGGCAAGGTCACCTCGGTCTCGGCCGACTCCCCCGGCTTCCTCGCCAACCGCATCCTCATGCCCTACATCAACGAGGCCGTCATCTGCCTCGAGACGGGCGTCGGCGACCGCGACTCCATCGACGCCATCATGAAGAACGGCACCAACGTCCCCATGGGCCCCCTCCAGCTCGCCGACTTCATCGGCCTCGACACCTGCCTCTCCATCATGAAGGTCCTCCACAACGAGACGGGCGACTCCAAGTACCGCCCCAGCGTCCTGCTCGGCAAGATGGTCGACGCCGGCTGGCTCGGCAAGAAGAGCGGCAAGGGCTTCTACGACTACTGAGCGACGAGGTAGATAGAAAATGTAACTTGTAATCCTTGTAACGTCAGACCAAGGCGGCTGGCGAGCGCTCGCCGCCGCGTACTCTTCTCGCCCGGGTAAATGTTGCGGAGCTCTGTCAGTTGCTTGGTTTCGGCATTACCTTGTGGACGGATGCGATCGCTCCAGCTGTTGACGTCCACTCCGGAGCTCGACCTTGCGTTGAAGACGCTCCAAAAAGGAATAGATGCAGCACCATAAGACAGTCTTAGGGTTGAATCCCGGTACCAGCGACGTGATATTATTGTGCCGGCTAGTCTCGCTCGGTGCCCTGATGCTCTCCGGAAAGTGTAGCGTTGATGCTGTGCCTTGCGCAAGCGCTGTTCACCGGCTGGCGGAGTGGTGGGGTTGGGGATGGTCTCACTGGCGGGGCCAATTTTTTGGGCGGGTTCGGAGTGTCCAACACGGGACCATCGCCAATGCCCTCCACGCCCAACCATGGGATGGGCACGGTGCAAAACAATCATCTGCTGTATGTACAAGTCGAACTGACAGTTTGGGCCATACACGAGACAAAAAGACTAAGCTGTTCTTTCACAGGGGCAAAAAATAAAAACACAATCTCGACAGAGGCAGGGTTCGAACCTACGCACACGAATGTAGCAGATGTCTGACAAGAGATAACATTTTCCGGTTAAAGAAGAGTGTTTCTCTGCTTCAAGTCTGCCGCCTTAACCACTCGGCCACTCTGCCGTGTTATTTTCGTGTTGTTTCCGTTGTGGGGAGTCTGTTTATTGCGATAGATATGCCTTGGGCGGTGTTCCGGGGGATTTCGTGAGGGCATTTCCACTTTGGGTGGCTGCTCACCCGGGATGCCCCATGCCCCACCCGCACACACCCTGGTGCGAGAGAGAGCGAGGAAAATGATTTTGCTGCCCTTTGCGAGGGACGGGAGCGACTGTCCATGCAGCGGCAGCGAAGACATGTGAGTTATCGGGGCGGAGCTGGTGGGTGGTTGTCCGCGTCGCCGCGGCGCCGAGACACGGTGCGAGGCGGGCCGGAGCCCCGGCCCGCCGCCGCCGGTCTCGACAGCGCCAGCTCAGCGGGTGTGATGGAGGAAGCAAGATGATGCTATCACGCCTGAAAAACAGAGAGGGCCAGGTGGAAGGGGCAGCGGTTAAGCACTTTGAGCCATGCGCCAATTGAATCCTTGCCCCAGGCGTTCGTGGAGGGCTGTGGTGGACCCCGGGGGTCCGCCATGCCTGCAGGGCGCCAAGTGGACTTCAGTGGTCAAGTACTGAGGCAACATCAGCCCTGGAGGACACTGGGGTCGGTACACAGCGGGATTGCATCCCGCTGTGACCATGTTGGTGTTTGTGTTTGTGTCTGCCGAGACGTTTGGCTTATCCGGTCAAGTATTGCGTGAGATGACCATACCGCGGGCTGGGCACGCTCTGATCGATACCTTGTCGCCGCTCCGCACCTCAACCTGGCTGGGAGAAGCGGACATTTGGGGACAGCACCCCGCCGTGTGTGTTTGCGGTGGCCACGCCTAAGAGGAGGCCGAAGCATTGCTCTTCAGGAACGATATACTGAGGTACCTGAACCGTGACAAGGGCGAATCAGGCCGCACCGGGCGCGTCGGCGTGCGGCGTACCGCCGCACCCGCGCCATGGTAGCGGCCCTAGGTGGTTGAGGTTTCTGGAGCCACGCGGTTCGCAGACACGACAAACCACACCGATGCCGAAACAGCTGAGGTAAATTTTCCGGCATATCTATCGCAATAAACAGACTCCCCACAACGGAAACAACACGAAAATAACACGGCAGAGTGGCCGAGTGGACCAAGTCACTCGCAGGAACCCAACTCAAGTTGGTGGACGACTGCTTGGGTTGGGCATCCAGTTGGAGGAACAGACACCCGAGCGATGACTCGCTCGGGTATCTAGACATCTTTGGCAGCATTCATGCAAATATACATCTGAGGCGAGGACACATCAAGGTGACTTGCCATCGCATCTTGGAACGCAAGTTCGTGGGGTGATTTGGGCAGTCAGACGGGCACTTTGGCCCTGAGCCTGACTCCCCGTCCCGCCACCTCTACCCGGGGCGGCGTGAACACTGAGGACACCACGATCCCGCTCTATGCCTGGCCCCCGACGCTGCCGACCACCTTTCCTCTCCAGGGTTACTTGGCGGCCTCAGCTAATAATTCGCCTGCCTCCGGTGGTGCCTGTCTGGTGCTGGTTGCTGCGGACGCCACCTGGAACCTGGCAGGTAGAACACCCGCTGTGCGGATGCTACCGCACTCCGCTGTAGACTGACCTCGCACTGGCCCAGCGTGCTTCCACTGACCGGGAGGTGAGGAGGGAACGTGGAATGCCCCGTACCTACCTCAACTATGGCACGATGGGCTACCGTAGGAGACGGGAAGGGCGCGGAGGGAAGGAGTGACACGAACGGCTGGGCAAGGCCCAGCAGCTGCCCACGACCGCCCACGCGCCCGTCCACCACATGCATCGCGTCCGGGTCCCCAAACTTCTCTTTTCCCCTCCCCCTGTCCTCCAAGGAAGAACCCGTCCTGCAACTGACCTCGTGGAACCGCGTTTCCCTAAGTTTACCTATTCCCGTACACCCCTGTGATTATTCACATTCTTTTACTTTCCTTTAGGAGTCTCCACGATGGTCAAGAACGGCGACATTCGTTCCATCTTCGGCGCTGCGTCGGCTCCAGCCCTCGCGAGCTTCAAGCCGGTTCTGAGGTGATGGTATTATCCCAACACGGTCTATTCCCACGTACTGGGGCTGGCTAGCCAAACTGTGTGCATCCAACGAGTAAGCACTCTGATATTAGTATCATTGCCCTCTGCAGGTGCTGATTTCATGACAGGAGACGATCGGATTGCCTCGGGACGGAAAGGCGGCCGATCTGATCCCGCTCAGAATCCGACATTAGCAAAGCGACCCCAAATACAATCTTGGGCCAAAGCGGTCTGAACTCTTCAAATCATGGGAGAAAGCTGGCTCAAAATGCGTCGAGTTCATCGAAAAGATATTGCCACACGGTTACACAATCGACAACGTCGTGCAGCTGGCACGCAAGAGAGGGCTCAAGGTGGTCAACCTTCCTCTTCCTTTGCAGAACAGAAGATGTTCGGAGACAGGCCCAAAGTTTCCACTCCCCCAACAACATTCATCAAGTCGTGCTGAAATTCTTTAAGGCCAAGGATATCATGACGGAGCGAGAGAACACCCACGTCGGAACCCCAGCGATCGCACTGGAACTGGATCCGCTGCTGTTGGGGGTTTGCGTCCCGCTCGTGCGAAGGCCACCAAAGCTGGCGGGAGGAGCCTTTCGGGGTCGGGTGACGAACTGAGCTCTGCACCTACACGTGGTGTTGCGTAGTCATTACCAGCGCAAGAAATTTTTTGCTACAAGAGACTTTGCTTCAGGCTACTGTATTCTGGCTGTCGAGGCCGTCGAGACCGTTGTAACTGTATTAACCGTCGTGACTGTCGTAACCGTCGTGGCCGCCATAACCGTCGTGACTGTCGTAACCGTCGTGGCCGCCATAATCGTCCTGACTGTCGTGACCGTCATGGCCGTCGTGATCATCGTTACTATCGTCAACGTCTTAACTGGGAAGGGTGGTTGTGGGTTTTGCCGTCCAAACAGGTTGTCGATGTGTGATTTATCTTTGTACTTTAGTGCCACTGGTAGGTGGGCCACTTTGCGCGACTTTACATGTCAATGGCAGAGACCAAAGCCCGAATGATCTACGAACGAGCTGCAGCTGATGGAATCGGATGGTTCAAGGGAGTCGAAATTCTCGGTCAAGCACTTTGCTGGAGAAATCGAGGGCGAAAACCGAGGGACGAGCCGCGACGGGTTGCGCGACACTCGGCGATTTCCCACGCAACAGTCTCGTACCGCAGATTTGAACTAGACTACTAGAATGGCCATATCTTAAAGCATCTTCCCAGTGTAAATATACTCAGGTTTGGCTGGCGTTTTGATTTTGTGGGGGTTGCCAGCTGGCGAGGAGTGTTCATGGTCCCTACCACGGGCCCACTTATTCCACTCCAAACGTCATGTTGCGGTGGCCAGAGCAGCAGCACACCTTGGAGCGCGTGGGCAGGGTGATGGATGGGATACCGCAGGAGTGCGGCTCTAGTGGGGATTTGCGTAGGAGAGCGCATCATGGTTCGCGCTGCTGGGCTCGGTGACGGCCTCACGACCGCGGGCCGTGGTGACTTGACCTACATGACCAAGCCGCTCCTCGTAGAGTTTGAATTCAGCGACATGAGCTTACAGTACGGGGATGTATGTATTTGTTTGCTCAAATGATTCCTGTTTCGTTTCACGGATTCGTGGCACGGTTGGGCCGTTCGCCACGCTTCCACTCCCACTGCGTTTCCCGTCGCCACCTGGCCGTGAGCTGCGCGCAGCTGCCCAGCAACCGACCGTGTAAAGTGATTGGGCCGCCAACAATTATACATGCGTTCAATATTGTGTAATAGACAGCCGTGTCTTTGTGCAAGGTATTTGCGCGAGTCGACGAAGGGTCTTGCGCAGCTCGCTCTCTGTCGATGGCCTCGACTGCCACCGCCCGGCTTCCGCTCCCCGGCCTTGCCAGACCAGACGGGCGGGGGGGCCAACTTGCTCAACCCTCGCCCACGGGCCACGGCGCGCTCGCGTGTCGCGTTCCGTTTGCAAGGCCCGGACCCACTTTGAGGCTGCCATTTTCGCCACTTGTACTGGGATGGTTCTGTGCCTGGCGGACGAGTCCCGATTCCCCTCCGTGTATGGCAACTGCCACTGTAAGTCGAGGACGGAGTACGGTCCTGACGATGAACTCCCATGATGAAACTCCAGGCAGAGATTTCGCGTGTGCACACGATCAGTACTGATCGAGGCTCCTCGGGAAAGGTATAAAGGGCTGCCTCCCCCCTCGTCTTGCTCCCCTTTCCTTTCCCCCCCAAGCATCCCATCTTCACTGTGTTGTAAGTACCACTTCCCTTCCCATCCCCTTCGTGTTGCCTTCTTCTATCTCCAAGACCCTTCCCAGACTTGCGTTGTTCTTTGAACAACTACTGTCTATCCCCGTTCCTGACTGACACGCATCTTATCCTCAACCTACAGCATTCTCCCATCCTTCTTTGCACACCCAAAGCCATCACAAAGCCAAGAGCCTATGCTTCCGTTCTCTGCTTTCCCAACCCTTTCGTTCTGTTCCATCATTGGAAGTGTTCTTGCCTTGTTCTTATTCCTTTTGGTCACCTGCCATGTGTTGCGTGCTCTTGTCGTTTGAGCCCACCTTTTTCGATTTTCTGTCCCGCCCGGTTATTGTCTAAAGAACCTGTGCCCTTTTCGTTTCCTTTCTCCTCACGTCCTCACTGGTCAATGACCTGCTGCCGCCTTTTCTTTTCCTTGTCTTCCTAGGTCGGAGGCAACAGCTCCGCGCGTCGATATTTGACAAACTCTACGGAACGCAAGGAGCATTCCTGCCACCTTCCTCTGCTATTTCTATGCCTTATCACGCGTGTTTAGATCATGTCATGGTAGCTGCTAACAGCACCGTCTTTCAAAGCTGGTTAACTAAACAATGTAAGTGCCCGAAGACATGACCGTACGGATACCTGTTGCTAATACCAAATCCAGTCGAAACAATTCATTATCCTGGTAATGTCGTCATTTCCTTTGGGGAAGTTTATGGCTAACTCTTGAAGCAGTGGAACTGTTTGTCGCCGCCGCCGTCACCACCACCACCAACACCACCACCACCACCAACATCACCACCGCCGCCGCCGCTATGGTAAGTCATTCTCGCACCATATAGACTCTAAAAGGGAAGCATACTGACAATACAGTCTTCTGCTGCTGGCGCTGCCTCCGGCCCCTCCCCCGCCCCCGCCCCCGGCCCCGCCGCCCCGCCGCCCTCCCCCCCGGCGCACGACCAGCTGCCGGGCGCCCCGGCAGTCGGCTCCGGCCCTGGGCCGGAGAAGAAGAAGAAGAAGAAGAAGGCCCACTGGCGGCCTAAGTGCCACCGTTGTGGCCTTTTTGGCCATAAGGCCTTTGAGTGCCGCCGCCCTGGCCGTATGTTCATCATTTCCCTCTAACACTCATTTGCATGCTAATGTCGGATAGAGGGCTCTAACGTTGCCATTTATGGCAACATCTATGGCGGCAACGTCGCCGCGGTAGGTCACCCCCAGCCTCAGCACAATGCAACTTCGGAGGATCGCAACTGACTTTCATTCCAGTCCGCCCCCGCCCCCCGCCCCGCCCCCGCCCCCAGCGGCAGCAGCAGCAGCAGCAGCATGTTCTGGCCCAGGGCCAGGTCGCCAGCAACGCGGCCATACAAGAGCTGACGCGGCAGCTCAACGCGGCCGTGGGGTTGCTGCAGCAACAGCAGCAACAGCAGCAACAGCAGCAACAGCAGCAACAGCAGCAACAGCAGCAACAGCAGCAACAGCAGCAACAGCAGCAGCAGTAGTTTTTTTTTTTGCTGTTTCTTAATTTTTTTTTCGAAGAAGAATTTTGCTGGGCTTTTTTCGGGTGGTTTTTTTTTCGGGTGGTTTTTTCGGGGTTGTTTTTTGGGCGGGTTTTTGGGCTGGGCTTTTTTTTAAAATTAAGTATTAATGTTTAATCTTTCGGAACAACGGCGCTGTTTCCTTCCTTCCTTCCTTCTTTCCCTTTTTTTTCATAACACATGGTGGAACGAGCTCGGTTGCTTCTTGCGTACACCTCCTGACATGCTAATTATCATTGCCTTGCCGTGAATGTATAGTTGCTCCCGTCTCGCTGTGCGCGAGGCACCTGCTACGACCGGAGCGCGTTCATCTCACTGTCCTGATTCTGTACGCTCGTTTACGGACAGGACTGTGTAAGAAACTCTCGAGCTTTTTCGGCCCATCTTGAAGGGCTCGGAAAAGCTGTCGACAAAGTGGGATTGAAGCAGTCACGGAACGCGAAGCAAATACCCACGTAACAGCAAGGGGGTACTAGACGTTGTAGTAGCTGTCAGGGTGACAAGACACTGGTGTAGAGCATGCGTGACTTGGCGCGCATGTGTGGGAATATGCCGTCGTATCCGTTTTCGGTACGTTGTACTGACATGATTCTTACAGAAAACGTGTGCGTCAATACGATAGCAACTAGCACGCTGCCATGCCCCCCATGTTTGAAAATTAGATGATATATTCTGGGCGACTCATTTTAATAGAATGAGCTGCAAATGCAGGCATTGTTTCGTTACGCTGAGCAACATGATATCCTAATATTTTCTCGGTTTGAAGTTTGAACGATGGGCATCTTAACACGACATGCGCTTTTGTTGGTGCTAGGACATCTCCACCACCCATGAAGGAAATTCGAAGTGCACATGTGGACGCTGTCCCCATCAACCAGGATGGACGCAAGACAATGCCGACTAACATCGAGAGATGAACAGGCGCTTCGATGGGCTCATCTGAGTCAAGAGCGTGGCCCAGAACTGGTTGTCTTCGTGGTATCACATCCGATTTTTTCGAGGAAGATGGAGCAACTGCCTCTGAGACTTGGGCACAGCCGATTTATTTGCTTGCCTGTTCGGCTCCGTCATTCGCCTGTTTCTTGGCTGTTGCTAGCTTCTCGGAGCTCCACCGCTCACTGCTCCGCGTGTATGGTCTACTATCAAGGGTGTCAGTCCCGGAAAGTTCGTCGTCGTCGTTTAGGGTGAGTGAACCAGCCGAGGCCCTCTGGTAGGGTTCTATGAATCTGGCGGGACAGATGCGGTCGGAATCTCCATGTTTTCCGTAGAGCTGGCCGGGGCTGCTGTGGCCAGGAATCCCAGGACCGTGACCTCATGGAGCGACGAGAAACTCAAAAAGATCAAGGCATAAAATTTGACTTGGCCAATTCCCGCCGCCAACTGCAGAATTTTCCACTGGGACGACGCTATCATAAAGCTGGCCAATAAATGCTGGCGTCGACTTTGTAATAGTTGAGCCGGGGGTGCTTCATCCTTGGTGCACATTGCACCAGACACTGCACAGCAGCGACTGCGCGCTGCCAGATGGGGCCATCAGCGAGGCAGGAGCCGCTGAGCGGCTGGCACTAAACTTGCTCCAGATTCCCAGAGCGCAGGCATCCACCAATCACCCAACGTGACGAAAGAAATGAGGGAAGGAGAACTCTCGACAATCTCCACGGCTACACCAGCTTTGTATTTCCCACCAAGGCATGGAACTAAATCAATGAAAACTCAAACACTTCTTTTCCCTCCAGAAATGCTTCCTATGCCATCTCGTCTGCCAGGCCCTGAACGCAGTAGAAGCTGATGAACCGGAGACCCCCCTTCTCCGCACGCACCGCCACTGGTCCGAGGCCGGGCAGCGCGTCGACGCTGGAGAGCGCGCCGGCGGTGTTCGACTGGGTGGCCCTCGTCATCGCCGAGTTCGACGCTCTGACGGCCGCGCTGAGGTAGCAGCGGCGGCAGCAGTAGCAACAACAGCAGCAGCAACAACAACAGCAGGCGTTGACGGACTAGATGGCCCTCGTCGCCCGCGAGGTCCAAGCCATAGGGGCCGCGCTGAGGTAGCAGCGGCGGCAGCAGTAGCAACAGCACCGAGGTGGTTTTTTTGGGGCGTTCGGAATGCGTGGCTTTGTTCTTTTTTTCTTATCTCGAGCACATGAAGGAGATGCTCCTGACCTACAACGAGTACAACAAAGACCTCGGCTACGTCTGGGGCATGTCGGACCTATTAGCGCCGATCTACGCCGTCATCCAGGACGACGCCGTCGCCTTCTGGGGATTCCAAAAGTTCATAGAGCGCATAGAGCGTAACTTTTTGCGCGACCAGTCGGGCATGCGCGCGCAGCTCCTCGCCCTCGACCAGCTCGTCAACTTCATGGACCCCAAGCTGTGGAACCACCTGTAGAGCGCCGACAGCACCAACTTCTTCTTCTTCCGCATGATCCTCGTCTGGTACAAGCGCGAGTTCTGTTTCGTTTAATAAATGGTTGTTGACCTAATCTCCGTTTCTAAACGTGGTAACTCTGTGTCTCTCATGGTGAGATCGAATATGTGATTAGCAGCGTAACTACCGCGAGCTCAACCCAGCAACGACAGCAACGACAGCAACGACAGCAACGACAGCAACGACAGCAACGACAGCAACGACAGCAACGACAGCAACGACAGCAACGACAGCAACGACAGCAACGACAGCAACGACAGCAACGACAGCAACGACAGCAACGACAGCAACGACAGCAACGACAGCAACGACAGCAACGACAGCAACGACAGCAACGACAGCAATAATAGGAACAACGGGCACAATAGTACAACGGTGGAATTAGGATTACACAGTAGCTTTCTGTGAAGTGGGAATGTGCTGAGTACCATGGAATACACTGTAGTTAGGCCAGCTGTGAGTGTAGACATTAGGGTCACATCATGCACGCATCATGAATCCGGATCACCGTCGGCCAACGCCCCACAGCTAACAAGACCTTCACGTCGTCAACCAGGGCCTGAACGCTAAATCAAGGGAAATTCAAACAGCTCTTTCCCCTCCAGAAAGGCTTCCCATGCCGTCTCGTCTTCCAGGCCTTGAACGTAGCAGGAGCTTATGAACCGGAGACCTCCCTTCTCCGCACGCACCGCCACTGGTCCCGGGCCGCCCGGAATCAACACAACAAAAAACTCGTGCCCGATCCCATCGCCAGAGTACACGTCCATGTCGAACTCGACAATGCCAAACTGCCCCCCTGAAAGGCGGAACGGGATCATGCCGTGGATGTCCCGCCACTTGAAGTATGCGAACCTGCCCAACTCCTCGCGCACTTCTTCCTCGTGCTCGCCGTGGCATTCTTCGCGCCCGAGGAGCATTTCGTAACATTGCCGCCAGGTGACTCGACTGTTGCGGGACCCTGGGTCCTCTCGGCGGAACAGCGTTTTCCTAAATGCGTCGATCGAGTCTTGCTCCGTGGCCCATCTGGCGCGCCACGACGGGAGGTGGGAAAACTCGGGCGTGAAAGATTTGGAGTACTCGTCGACGGCGCTGTTGAACTCTTCCTCGGTGGCTTTGACGCGTAGTGTGGGCAGGTAGACGAGCTCCGTCTCCCACATCATCAACAGCTGGCTGAGTGCATTCCGAGATTCCTCACCAGTTGATTTGCCTTCGCCATCGTCTGGGTAGTATGAGGGCGGCGTGCCTATGCCAATCACGTCGCCTACGGCGCAGCCCTTCACAAACAAGACTTGCTGATCGTCGCTGAATCGGTAGTCAGCCGCGCGCGGTTGTTTCGGCTCGAATCCCTCAAGCGGCTCTCCTTCAGTCCAGATGGGTGGAGGCGGGTAGAAGCCGCGCGTGAAGGTCGTGTAGGACTTCCAGGTAGGCACCCAGGAAGGCTTTCCGGGGTATCCAGACGAGTCAAAGGTGGCGCGGTCTCCAAAGAGAATATCCAGAGAATTGCGGGATTCTATGAGGAACACAGCAAGTTCTTTGAACACGGCAGCTGCGTCTTTCTCATAGTCAATCGGCGTCGGGGCCGACGACTCCGGAGCGCAGATGATGCCCAAGATTCCGTACAGGCGATCTCGCTCGTCTGAGCAGAGGAACTTCCCCTTGAACTGAAACAACAGGCGGATAAGACGCCGCGCGAGCTCCTGCGCGGACAAGTCCTTGTCATGCTTCCAGAGTTGATGCCAGGTCCAAGCGTTCAACAAGGCGTCAATATTTTCAAACGCATTGGCAATTGCCACGGCGCCGTTAGATGTGAACCCTAGAGTAGCGTGGAGATCTCCTACAGCCGCCCGCAAGAGACATAGCCATGGGAGTGACCGTCTCCCACAGACGAGCAGTGGGTTCCATGTCATGGCCGTTTCCTGAACAACCCAGAGCCGCTTGAACCAGGGCCTTTTCAAGAAGTTTAGCAACGACGGCGTCCAGCGCTCCCAGGGATTGTTTCCCACGAATTCCGCTACGCTCTTCTTCTCTGAGATGGCGGAGATGACTTCGAATACCTCCGATATCGGCATCAGCGGCGGTCCGTTCTCTTGAATCGAGGGGTCGAGCTCTTCCCCCAGCCAAACGAGAACCTGGGTAGACTGCTTGAATATGGTGGCAATGGCCCGCACTTGGCGTTCCTTTTCGCGGTAGTCCTGCTGATTGATGCAAATGGCGTCGATCCACAGCGGGCGTTTGCTGTCGCGCCGTCGAAGGTATCGTAGGGCGCGTTCTAAGTTGACGGTGATATGCAATCTGCGGTTATTGGCGAGTATAGGCACGGTGGTATGTACGTCTCCCCATGCGTACGACAGCGCTTCGTACGACGACTGCGACCCGGAGGTGGTGGCAAAGATCTCGCACTCTATTGCATCTTCAAAGTCGCCGGGCAGGATCTCAACCACACGAATGGAGTCGTCCGAGGAAAGTGGGGTATACGTGAAGGGCTCTCGGGTGTCCATGCTGGAAACGGATGCGACACGGCCGCGAAAAGACACAGACGTTGGAGACGTGGAAGATGGCGGATCTCTTCTGCCTCTCCGTTTCAAAGCAAGGGCTTAAAGGACCGGCAAGCGGGGTCTGACTGCGAAGTGGTGCGTCGGAACATTGGTCCGTCTGACTACTTGGTAGCGTCTGAGGGGCACTAATCAGCTGCATTGAAGAATTACAAAAAAATTCATGTAGATCCCGGGGATAGCGACCGCGTCTGTCCTGCTTGCAATGTGCTGATTTGATGTTGTCCATGCCTCACATGGCGACTATTGGACTTGGCAGACTGGGAGAGGCAAGCTCCGCGGCCCTCGATGAGGTTGCCACATGATTCTGTCAAGTCCTGAATTTTGAAGCCAATCCAGACCTTGCATTATATATTCGACTGGGAGCGGCGTTGGCGAGCTTTGTCGTACATAAAGGTAAAGGCGATGGAGCCAATATACGCCGCGGCGACGATCGAGGCCACGACGATGTAGCCCACTTGCAACTGGTGCGACTCAGCCGGACGGACGAGACCGAGGTCTCTGGCGTATTTTATGCCCAGGCCGCCGTTGACGACTCCGATGATCATCAGCGATCGGCCGTACCAGATATGAATGTAGCTGATGATGCCGCGCTGCCGATTCCTGAGAAAGTAGAGATGGTGAAGGAGTCCGAGTAGCGGCTGAATCCCCAGCAAGGGAACTACAAAGACACCCAGCCGAGTATGCGGACTGGTGAAAAACTGCACAATGTCAGTTCTGACGCTCCAGCGCGGCGCCGGTCTCAACCAACACTCACCAGGTCAAAGCGACTGCTGGCAACGATCCCGACGCCGAAGCCCGCCCACATGCCGCAGTAGACGAGCAGCTGCCACCCTGCGTGGATGAACCACTGATGGATGAAACGCGATATGATGGCGCCGATGGGATACCCAGCGACAAAGACAAGAGTCATGAGGATGCCGTGCGCGGTTACCAGCGTGTCTATCGGGACTTGGCTTCGGCGGGCCAGCACAGTGTCGCCGGAGCTAAAGACATGTTCGTTTGCGCTTTCGAGCGAGCCCCGGGACGCCATCAAGGGGTGCGCGCCAGAGGTGGCTTGGCGGATGTCTTCGCCGTATGCCCCAACGGCAGCTGCGAAGTGCATTTCAACGCTCTACCCGGGGCCCGTGGGACCTAGGAAGCCGGAATGTTGATGCCTATATAGCTAGAGTCGATCGTAAGAAGCAGGTAACAGGTACGGCGGGCAGTGTCGTCGTCGAAGCGGCCCGCATCACGTATCTCATCAATGGCGTCTCGTCGCGGTCGGCGTAGGGTTGCTTCAAAGCGACTCGACTCAGCTGAAGATGCCTATATATACCACTCGAGGGAGGTCTTGTGCCTAATTAGACTGATGTAAGCGGCGCTCATCATCCGCGATTTTGATGGGCGTGGCTTGACTTGTCACGATTTGTTCAGCTGCCTCTTGCGGGGCATGGCTGACGGCTGACAGCTGGCGCGCCCATCAACAAAAGGGGTGTCGACTTCGCCTCGAGCTCAGTGCGGACGGGAATAGCCTCCTTCCAATAACATCCGGCTGATGGTGTTATTGGAAATTCCGAGACAATGGCTCGGCATCCGCATAACCGGAGTGGACTACGGACTACGTCCACTCAGGCGTAGATGACGTGTCGGATGAGAAGATTGATCACAGAGATGCTGAGGGTTCGAAAATTCCACAATTTAGATTGTCAACGCTGAGGTGATCAATTCGGCGAGATATTCGCACCGTGGTGGCGGTGCGGCCTCCTGAATTGCTCCGAGGCTTTAGCCACCATCAGTGTGCAAGTTGTGCCGGCCAATCCAACAGGGGCACCAGTCATCTCGACGCGGTACTGCGGCACATATTAGCCTGGACTTGCAAATCGCACACCGCAGCGTGTATTCTTGAGTTGACATCACTGTCGGCAAGTGCTCCGAGACAACGCTCTGTAGGGTATGAGTGGTGTTCTAGAAGAAAGTCTGTTTTGCCGATGGTCAACTGGGGGCTGCCCGACAGCGATCTTCATCTGTCCAGACACGGCGACAGAAGGGGCTCAGACAACGGGCAGCCTACACCAATGTACAATTGAAATTCAACCAAGTTCCCCGACAGAACGGTAATCTCCAAGTATAGCGCATGCGTAGTAGGGGTTGAGTAAGTGATCAAGCTTGCCGCGGACGACACCACGAGGCGCGAGGTCACCTACAGGCCAAACTCCCTCCTCTTACCGGGGCGATGTAATGGGGGAACATTCGACATAAAAGGGCCATAAATGAAGTACGAGGCTTGGACAAGCAATTGTTGCTCTCACCCTCCGTGTTTCCATTCGGCATGGTGCCAATTATAATGTCCACTGATTGCAACGTGGGTGCAAGACACCTTGCACTTTCCACGGCCAAGACTGTGCAACCGCACTGCATCCGAATATGTAGTTGCAAGCATCGTCCGTTACCAATATCAAGATCATAATATGTGGAATCATGCTTTTCGAGCCATTCATACCAACAGTCGACTTCGGGCGCGTGTTTGTGTTCGCCCCGTGGTGTCGTTTCCCTGATCGGCACCGCGCTCGGCATCGGCGGCAGTAGGACGTAGGTAACTAATTACTAGTGACAGTAAGCGCCAGTGTCGACGCAATGGAGGAATGCGACGTTGTATAATCAGATATCACGCGCATCCAAATGTCACGCGCTCCAGTTTCCCGATGAGGCCGTAGAGAGCACGTCCATCCATCCCATCTCTAGCCATGGCGCCGGTTTCTAGCCTCGATCGCGCCCGACGCGATTTGCAAGAACGTACGCCCCACGACGGTTTCAATTTCCGAGGTGGACCGACAAGGGTTCCCCGCGATGCGACCAAAGAGGAACAAACCATTGGGGCGATTGGCGCCTGTTCCTGTTATTCCCGCGCCTAGCACACGCCGACAGGGGTCCACGGGGCCGATCAGCCGGGCGGCGAGGCGGACGACACGAGCCGGCCCAACTGGAGCACACAAGCCGGGCGTCCATCCCCTGGCCCCATCTCAGTATACCATCACTTATGGGGGCAAATGTGCCGACGTCCGTGAAGTTCATGGCTCCCATTTGGAGTCATGAGACTACAGATTCCATGATAATTCCCTCAAGTGATGCTTCTTACTGCGCGATAAACTTGCTTCCCTTGTCATTGAGCCGTGATCGATTCTCCCGACAGTTCCGTGTCGAGGGATGATGCCATCTCCATTGATCAGTCTGTGATTTGGGTGTGCTTCGTGGGCCAAGCTGTATGAGTTTGATCATGTAGAGCCGTTCCCGATACTGGGTCAAAAATAATACATAAATTCGTCTTGATCCACGCTCACAGTTCTGGGCTCATCGCACTCCTTCACCATTGCATCCATTGGCACCGGAATATCTCATGGTGTATTGTAACGCCCTATGTCTGTTATTCACCTCCTTTGCCTTCTTTCACCTCTTTAAATTACATAACTCAACCGGCTACGCCTCTGTTCAGCCGTTTGCCACCGGCCTGGCGTCCTTTTCATCAATCCAGCGGCTGGTAGTCATGGGAGGAGGTCATCGTGCAAGGAAACTCTCAAGATGTGATATCAACTTCCAGACTCGGATCAGCTACTATGGCTGAACTGATCACCGCAAAACGTGTTGGTACGCGTCAGTGCTGCAGACCCATGCAACAGTGCGCTAACGCTCGCATCGGAATAGGACTACTTTGTCTCCTTATGCTGTTGGGATCACAGATTTTGTTTTTTTAATCTGATTGGAGTCTCGACGATAACAGGATCCAAGAGGTCGCAGATGATTGTGATGGTCAGGACTCGAGGGCGTCACTGGGAACAGACTTCCGGTCTGAGCTCAGCAAGGCCCTTCAGTCCTGACCATCACAATCATCTGCGTCTTGTTAGATCTTCTTGTCTTCCATATCTCTGAATCATCTTCGCGATGTATCAATTTGGAACACACTTTTCGCTGATAGCATTGGTTTTCGCTGTGGCGATTAATTGATGTTGGACGGCAATTTTATGGCAACGAACAGACACTTGTCTAGGAGGACGGCATTCATATGTGCGCTTTGAATTTCTTGCACGAGCGATCGATAGTGCCCCAGCACGAACAAGAACACTGTTTTTATTAGGCTGTCGGTCCTTGACGAAATTTCGATTGGGATATAGAATTCGTTTCCTCCTGCTGCAGTCGTAGCCCGGCCCAACGCAACAGTGCCTGCATATGCACCCCACACAATTAACATTACTCCGCCCGATTAAGTGCAGTTTTGAGGTATTAGGCGTGGCAGCTAGCAGGCTGCCATCTCATTTGCGCGTACGTCTTGATACTACTAGTCTGTGAGGCTCGTGTCAGTCCACGCACCGGAAGCAGAGATGGCGGCATTTTCACACATTGACGCCCGGTTGCGCGTGCTCCGCACCAGTATCAGGTCGCCCTGACCGCCATTGCCACGCACTCCCTTGCTTCGACGTCGCTGTTCGCGTCGAGTCCCATGACTACTTCGTGTTCCGTGACTGCTTGATTTCTCCTTTGTCGACATCTTTTCTCCCGAGCCATTCACGATAGGCTGCAGAGGCTCAAAGGTTTCTGACGCCGTCTTGTCAGTAAGAGAGAATTCTGAAAAGAGAAGCGGCACGAACTCGCTTCTGTCACGGCGGGCGTCTCGCGCACATCCTCTGGCGTAATGTGGCCCAGAAACTCCACGGCGTATGCGGCGGCGGTGGCGGCAGAGTAGCGCTGCCAGCGCTTGTTCTTATGCGAGTCAGAGTAGTCGCAGACGCCCCGTATGACGAGACAGGGAAAGTTGTCCATTATGCCGGCCGCTTCCATCTCGAAACATAGGGCCCCGAGCAACTTGCCCTCCCTATCCCGCTCCTCGGCGCTCTTGACCACTCTATTTCCACTGGCGATGGTTCCGTAATGGATAACGGGCTCGCTGTTGATCCTCGGCTCGCGCACCACCTCGGCCCCTGGATGGCAGGAGTCGCATGTCGCTTGGTCTTCCGGGTGCACGTACTTGGCGTTGAACAGCTTGTCGTTCGCCGCTCCTGGGTACTCGAACTCATTCGTTAGCTTGTCGCCCCCATCGGTATCCTGATACAGCGTCCGGAGACACTCGGTGATCCGCCCCTTGCCCAGTTCGTACTGTGTCTGAAGACTGGCTATCCCGTTGAGCACCACAGGCGGCGGCTTTGCCAAGTTTCCGGTGCGAACAAAGATGTCACCCTCACGAACCTTGCCAAAGTCGTATTGAACCACGCCGCTTAAGATGCCCTCGGGTTTGCTGATTACAACATCACCCAACCGAATGTCGTTTTGCGCGCTGGGAATACCGCCGCCGACTCCGACCAGTAACCCAAACCTCAGCTGGGGAAAGCTCATGACCATCTGACTCGCGACGTGGGCGGCGTTGATGGTCCCATATCCTCCGGCCGGGAGACAGGCGACGACGATGTTATGTCTCCCTATGTGCCCCAGCGTGTAGCTGTTATGGTCCTTCTCGTGTTGTGCCCGCGGCTTGCCGTGATTACTTTCCAATGCGCTGAGGGCCGCAGCCATCTCCACGGGAAGGGCGGCAATCCAGCCGACTCTGTATTTGGAGTTGGAGAGCGGCGAGACCCGAAGAGCCATTCTTTCCGCGACTCATACTCGTACAACAGTGGTGCTCTATCACTGCGCTTTCTTCTGCCAGCGCTATCATGTAACCATCAGGGCGGTGGCGCTCGCGATTGACCTGGACGGACCTCAACAATCAAGGGACATGGCAGCATCCCGCCCCGCGCGTTGCAATTGGCCGGACAGCTTGTCGTCTGGAAACTCGAGAGGCAGCCGGGGTGCAGAATGCTTACGAAGCGCGTTCGCATCACGCATGCAGCTTTGCATAGTCGTGGGTCGGCAACTTTCAGCTGGAACCCCGAGGCCCCATTCCCGGACTGCGCATCTCAGCGCCGCCCTTTCAGCCAGCCACGACAGTGGCTGTCATGGGTGAACAAACACCCACTGCTACGAAGTAAGTGCTCGTACGAAGGAGATAAGAAGGAGCTTCCTACTCGACATGAGCTTCGTCGGAAGGGTCGTCGCACCCTCGGCCGAATCTCCGATCATTTGAAGCACCATACACACAGCGAGAGCAGCTTCTTCTTCCTGCATGTCTTTACTCATGCTGGGGTCATGATGTCGGTGGGTGTCCGCAACAGCGTGCAATGGAGCGTTGTGGTCCAAAGTACGCCGGCAGCCATCGGAGTCCTGTAGACGACCTTCAACCCGTCAGCTTGTAAATTATTGTTCCCAAACCCTAAACGTATCAATGTAGAGATTAGAATTACGACTACAACGTGAAGGGCGAAGAATAAGCTGCACTATCCGATTGCATGCGCTCTCCCAAGCAGACATCCTCGGCCTGGTGAAAATTGAAGACTTTGCCAGCAAGGTCATCCAGCCGAATCTGGTAGGATGACAGCGCCCTATAGAGGTTTCCCATGTCGAGAATGTGAAACACCACCGAAGCAAGCAATAAATAATCCTTCCACCTAGCCGTGAGACTAGCAAGTGGCGGTGGTATACTCTCGGCCCGGGACCATCGTCACAGTCATGATCGCCATAACCTTCGCGATCGGCATAACCGTCATGCCTGCCATGCCTGTCATCACCATCGTGACCGTCGTGGCCGTCGTGACCGTCGTGACCGTCGTGACCGTCGTGGCCGTCGTGACCGTCGTGACCGTCGTGACCGTCGTGACCGTCGTGACCGTCGTGACCGTCGTGACCGTCGTGACCGCCGTGGCCGTCGTGACCGTTATGTCCGTCATGTCCGTCATTCCTGCCATGCCCGCCATGCCCGCCATGCCCGTCATGCCCGTCATCACCGACGTTGCCGCCATAAATGTTGCCATAAATGGCAACGTTGTAGCCCTCTGTCCGACATTAGCATATAAATGAGTGCTAGAGGGCAATGATGAACATACGGCCGGGGCGGCGGCACTCCACGGCCTTGTGGCCAAAATGGCCACAAGCGCGGCACTTGGCCCGGCGGCGGGTCTTCTTCTTCTTCTTGTCCGGCCCAGGACCGGAGCCAACTGCCGGCGCGTCCGGCAGCTGGTCGTGCGACGGCCGGAGAGCCGGGAGGGTGGCGGGCCCAGCGCCAGCAGCAGCGGACTGCATGGTCAGTATGCCACACTCAACGAGTCGATGTGGTGCCCAGGTGACTTGCCATGGCGGCGGTGGTGAACGGCAGTCGGTGGCACTCTTTGAAAGGCGGTGATTGTGCCAGCCGTCTCGACATGATCTAGCCACGCGTGATAAAGCATAGAACTAGTGTAGGAGGGTGGCAGTAATGCTCTATGCATTCCACAGAGTGTGTCAAAGAGCGGCGCGCGGAGCTTTTTCCAACCCAAGAGGATATGAAAGAGAAAAGGTGGCAGTAGAGAAGTGGCCTTGTAGGGGCGTGGTCGTGGTAGAGAAGGGAAAGGCAAGCGAAGCAAACTCTTTAGGAAGGAACCAGGCGGGTCGGCGTATCGAGGAAGGTGAGCTCGAGCAACAAGCAAGCAAAGTATGATTCGTACCTACCTGGTACTTTGTTCAGCCAAAGGGGATCAGAATAAGGCAATCCCACCGTGAATGCGGAGAAGGAGGAAGTAAGTGAAAATGGAGGGAGCAGAGGCGCATGCTCTTGGCTTTGTAACGTGCTGCCTTTGGGTTTGCACAGGAAGGGCGGAAGAATGCATGTAAAATGTGTGTAAATTGCGTGTAAGTCAGGAAGGGGCACAGGCAGTTGTCACTCGGAGGAGAAGGCATGGCCGGACGTAGTAGGTAGATAGCCTGCCCGGCCAAGTTTCTCGTAGAAACCGAGTCCATTCTCCCCTCGTGACTGGACGCTGCTTTCCTGCCGATCCAGCCAGGACAAATAATCGCAAGGCTTGCCACCATCGTGGCCCGTGACGATGAGGGCACCGCAGCTTCAGACCACGTGAAGGTGTTGGAGCGGCCGCCCAGCGGACCAGATCCTTCCTGAGTCTTACACGCAGCGCTCACCAACATTCATGAGCCGTCATCTCAATCACCACCACGCACAGGGGCCGCGATTCATTGAATTTCATTTCAACTTACAAAAAGGCAGCCCGGCTGTATCGCCAGCATGGCAGCGCGACGCCGCGCGTGCTCGCGCTGCCTCGGCCTTAAGTGCCCCCTTTAACTCCGGGGTAGTGCAACCGCATACGGCAGCACAAGCCGACCTCTGACGAGGGAAATTGACTGCGAAGCCGCCCGCAGAATGAATTCATCCGATGATGATTCATAGACCGTGCGCATTCGCTCTGCCCACAAGAGGTTTCGGAGATGGAGTTTCGCGAAGGGTGATATGTCCGACACGGTGCGGGCGCTGTCGTGTATAAGTACGGAGGGCAACACAGGGCCAGAAGAATTGCAATCAGACCTCTCTGAGTCGCACAGAGAAGAATCAAGTCACTCACAGGATCATCATGACTTCGAAACGAGTCATTCTCGTCACCGGTAGGCACGGCTTCGACGGACGCGTGATGGCCTCGCTGACGTCTCAGGGGCCAACTCGGGCATCGGCCTCGACACGAGCTACGCCCTCGCGGCGGCGTCGGCAGACCACCACGTCATCATGGGCTGCCGGAGCGTGGCCAAGGGCGAGGGCGCACTGCGGCAGCTCCAGGCGCGCAAGCCCGCCGGCACGCTGAGCCTGCTGCAGCTGGACATTACGTCGGACGAGTCCATCGCGCAGGCGGTCGCGGCCATCGAGTCGTCGCACGGGCGCCTCGACTGGCTCGTCAACAACGCGGGCGTCACGGTGCGCGACGCGCAGTCGCGCCGCGCCGAGCTGCTCGACACGTACAACACCAACGCCGTTGGCGCCGTGCTCGTGACGGAGGCGCTGCTCCCGCTGCTGCGGCGCTCCGCGTCGCCCGGCGGCGCGCGCGTCGTCAACGTCTCGTCGACGCTCGGCTCCGTCGCGGGCCGCTTCGACGCCGCCGCCGTCCACGCCCGCGAGCCGTGGCAGGCATATCGCATGTCCAAGGCGGCGCTCAACATGGCGACGGGGTGCCTGCTCGCGGCGCACGGCCAAGCCGCCGCGGAGGAGCCGGGGTCCGACAAGGGCTCCAAGGGCGTCCGCTTCTGGGCCTACTGCCCGGGCTACGTCGTGACCAACCTCACCGGCGAGGGGGACCGCCAGCGCCGCGTCGACACGGGCGCCGAGAGCGCCGAGACGAGCGCGCAGGGGGTGCTCGAGATCCTGCAGGGCCAGCGGGACGCCGAGATGAGAGTCTTTGTCCAGCGGCGGGGGGCGCATACGGCGTGGTAGCAGCAGGCCGGGCCAGTGGCGATGCATTGATATGCCATATATTTGGAGTTGATTGCGCTGGGCGCGCGTTTCAATGCGCAAGCCCGTCGTCCGTTCCGTTTTTCCCGACTCGTGAGTCGTGATACTCGACGCGCGGTGGGTGTACAGTAGCCTGCAGAGTCCCAAGGAGTCTGGTCTCGAATCAGACGACCTCAGTTCGCCCATCGGGACCCGGACCCGGACGAGCATTTATCGCATCGCAATATATATCGTGCCTCTCCCCCCCCTCCCCTTGCTCACGCGGGTCAACCCATTTTCATGCGCCCACGCGGCCGCCTCCACCCGCATGAGGCTTTCCGCGCTGGCCCTTCTCGGCAGGTGTTGGCGATATACTCACGCTCCCTGTCCCGGATCGTCCATGGTGCGCCCGAGAGGGCTGGAAGCCGGGCGCCCATGTATTCAGGGGTGGTGCTGGTAAGCGTGCCGCCGCGACCCTGGGCCGCTCAACTTGAAACGCCAGGATGATGTGATACTTACTGTCCAGTCCTCCTGCCGACAGCCTCGTCCGGCACTCGCACCGGGCTCGCGGTCGACTAATGCGCGCTCGTCGTGGACCGTGGAGCCGCCATCTCGCCGGGCTGGGAGGAACTTGGGAGCGTCTCGGATTGGCTCTCCGGCGTAGCGCTTGGGTTGGCGCCGGCATGAAGTCTTGTGCAAGCGCTCGTCGGTCCCCCGGGATCAAGCTTCGAACGTAGAGGATTGTTGGGGGCCAAGCCGAGGCCCAAGCACCGGCCGGTCGTACTCGTACGCTTCCGACATTGTTGAACATGGCCTTTGGCAACGTAGCACGGATAGTGGCGTGACGGGACGCTCGACGACCTGTCCGCCCCAACATCGGATGGCAGACGCCCGTCGACCTGTCCAGTCGCACAGTCACTCGCTTTATCAGAGGGGTCGCGGTAGTAGTGCGTGTTGTTTGCCGCCCAGATAACGTATATTGCTACATCCTCAGACCAGCCGTGGAGCACGCGATGCGTGCGGTTGTCTCATCGCCTCCCTGCAAAGTTAATCCAACAATGGCGAGATAACCTAGACGAGCCGCGTGTTTCGTGTTCGCTTGTCAAAGCCAACGCCTTTCCATACCGGATGAATGCCGTGTTCGAAACATGTTTCCCCCCATCCTCCCCGGAGCAACCGTCGTCCAGCCCAGATGCCCGACCCGTTCCGGCCCCTCGAAAGCGATTAAAAAATGACAGGCGTAGAATACCAATTAAGGAAAGTTTTTGAAGCCAACCAACGGCGTTCCACTGGATCAGTGAGCCGTTGCAGTTTCCGGAACCGCGGGTCGTGCAGAAAAATCAAACGCTTTGTAGTAACGCCCTCATCCCTGACTGGGCGCTTCTTGAGAGCCGCCACCGCCAAAATAGTCCATCACGGATGACGACGGCGGCGGACCCGAGGCCTCTTCCTGGAAAGACCTCCCAAAACCGCTCGGTGCAGTGATGGGAGCGCTCAGCTGCGAGTCCGAGTAGTCCGGCAGGGCTCGGCCGTGGAACCGCCGGGGTGAGACGTTCAGCGGGGCCGAGAGGGGGGCCGGCGGGTAGCCCGTGGAACTCGCCGGTCCGTCCTGTGCGCCCCCCGATGGGCCGCGGCTGGAGTAGGGCGGGGAGCTCGGGGCGGCCGGCCGATACGTGTCTCGGAAGCCAAAGTCGATGGTGAGCGACGTCGAAGATGACCTCGCGCGTGACTGGGTCTGCGTCGTCCCGATGCCCACGTATCCCGACCCGGAGCTCGACTGGTTGCTACTACCTGATAACCGTAAGCGCTGAGACTTGTCAGTCCGTGTCTAAGTGGAGCCTTACTGGTATACGGCTGCGAGTCCATGCCACCACCCATCGCGCTGGGTGGCGCTGACCCGGCCTGTGGAGGTTGGTAGGCGCCTTGTTGACTCTCGGCCGACCCCCCGGTGTAGCTGGGGTAGTCGACCGATTCTGACTTCCAGGACAGATTCGTGCGAGGGGACTGCAGCGAATCGGTGGCGGAACGTGGGATCGAGTCCCGCGTATTCAGGGGCTGGACCAGGCGCAAGCTCGGGCGGCCGACGTGCCCGAGGCTTTCCATGCTGCCCTGGTGACCGAGCTGCGGATTAGGCAACCTCGGGAGTGGGATGTGGCCCGGCGGGCCGAATCTGTCGTTGGAGGTGGCGGAAAGGGGCGAAACCAGATCTGTGCTTCCCGCGCTCCCGGGTCCACCAATGTCCACGCCACCGAAAGACGGCGTGAGGCCGGTCGGGGACAGGTATACATCGTCGTGCCGGCGGACGTCGACCATGAGCGGGCGTAGCATGTGGTTTCCATATGCAGACGGGTTCATGGGTTTCGGCGGCGTCGACGTCGAACCAACTCCGTGGACGGCCCCGTAGGGCGAGTGCAGCGCCTGCACGTTGTCAAAGTCATCCGGGACGGCTCTCATCCTGATCATGCGGTCTCGGTCGTCGGCGGTGAGCCTTTTGATTTTCGCTCGCCTGCGGGGCAGCTGTTAGCACCGCTCTCCTCCCGAAGCAATGGTTGACATGCCGGTTCTGGAACCAAACTTGCACTTGGCGCGGGCTGAGTCCTGGGATCTCGCGCGAAAGGCGCTCCCGGTGTGCGGCGTCTGGATGGGGTTGCTTGGCGAACTCGCTCATGAGGAATCTCGTTTGTTGGTGCGTGAGCCTGCTCCAACCCCCCGGTTAGCGATGCTCACAACAACCTGTGCGCGAGATCGCGCCTCTCACCTGAAGCGCTTCATCTTTCGCCGCGCCGCCAACCGTTCGGCTGCCGTCTGAGGCCGGCCGAGACCATCCCCATCTGCGCCTGCGACGTCATCGTCGTCGGCTTCGAGGTCGGCCTCGTCCATGCCCATGCTGTCTCTGGGGTCCAAACTGTAGTGGTCTGTTGGCGCCGGTTCCGACCTTGCCTCTGATCCCAGGACTGTGTGGAAGTTGTTTGGTCCCGGTTGCCTTGAAGGCTGGCTGATGAATGGCACAGGGGGCGCTCGCGCATAGCCCGCTACTTTTGCTAAAGCAGATGGCTGATCCTCGCCCGAGATTGGATGTATGACGCTTCTCGCGACGACATCATTCGTGCAACGCAGGCCCTCAGGCGGCTCACTCGCCCTCTTCACACGCTCGTCCCTCGCCAACGGCGTCCGTCGGGGGTCTTCACCAGGCCCATTGAGCGCTTCCGTTTCTGGCGGCGGGAGATACGAATATTGACTCTGCCATTCGGGATGGACAGGCAGTGGCAGCTCGTACCTGTCGGACATGCGTGGAGACTCGGGCCGACGAGCAGGCGAGCTGTTTTTGCGTAGTGACCAAGGGCTGTGCTCGGCGTCACAAATTCGAGTGATGAGCATTGATGATTCTCTTCCTGCTCGGGCTGGACGGGAGGGGAGAATAGGTTGTGCTGCGGGTTGGTGATGGCCAAAGGAGCCGCGTTCAGTTTACGCGCGCGGGACGTCGACGAGGTCTTAGTTATGGGTGAGGTAGGGTACCGATACTATGTAATCAATCCTTGCTGCGTGTTGAGCCGGGAAATCAAATGGCGGATCGGGCGTGGGTGTTAATGTCCGCGCTGGATCCTGGCGATGAGCAGGACAGGGTCTTCCTGAACACGTGCGTGAGGGCGAGCAGCGAGGCGCGAGGTGGTAAAGAGTGTCCTGAATCCTGCACCGTTGATGCTGTCGGCTTCGTCGAGGGGGCTGCAGGCGGATCGAGCAGAGAATAAAAGGGCAGCGGCCACCTTTATCAGGCAGTCATGAACTCTCAGCTCAAACTGACCCAGAAAGCCAATGTGACAAGAGTGAGCCTGTTGCACTCCAAGCTGTTGCGGAAGCGGACTGGGAGAGGGTGGCATCTAGTCTGCCGTCGCGGTACACGGGGTAGTATCAGGGATACTTTGGCATGGCATTCACGACTCGGCAGGAGACCGTGTGGGGGGGAAGGGAAGGCCTTGGGGGAGTGTCGGCTTGCGACGAAGACACGATCGAAGCCCGGGTACGGATGACGCCGCTCCTGACAGGGAAACCGATGCGCGACAGGCGCGCGCCGTAGTTATGCCTGGCTTTTGCCTGCAGAACGTCGAGCCTCGAGAGATTGTAGGTGTAGCAAAGCGCAAACGGGCTCCGGCGGCAACGTCAGGAAGACCGACTCAGTGCCCTTCGCCCCAAGACGGAGGCACCCCTGCAAGCGACTGCGGATATCGATGGGGAGTATGGTGGGGATGCGTGGTACCTGATGAAAGGATGGCAGAGGGGGGAGTGGTGACTGACGGACGGCTTGAGGCCTTCTAGATTCTGCAATGCTGCACCCCGGTCTCCAGATGGCTTGCCGTTCATGTACCTTTGGCCTGGAAGGCAGTTCGTCATGCGTCCATCGACGGGTTATCAGCACACCTGCTGATGGACGCCGGCTGAGTCTCGTTGGCCTTGGAACGAGAGATGCTTTGGAACGAGAGACAACTTGGAACGACACGTTCTGGGACGAGACACCTTGGAACAAGATGCCTCCAAGGAGAGTCGCTTGGACGATGCCGTGGCCGATCTGTCAGTTAACACCTTGGTTCTAGACAGACCCAGAGACAAAGAGGTGCGTAGGGTGAACCGCCGAGAGGAGCAGCGGCAAACCCAAATGCAAAAGATCCGCTTCTTGAGCCCACGGCAGCGGGTGGCTGCGATTGTGCCTCCCCTTGGAGCCGTGGTCCTCGGGAGCCTGTGCTGCGAAGAAACCACAGCGTGGGTAGCAGAACCCTGGCGACACCAAGAGCACATGAAGCCAAGGCCGGCAGAAGGGTCGAGGCGGGCAGGGGGGGAAGGTCAGGACTGGGGTTGCTCAACAAGAAACATGGACTCCACAGTCAAAGAGCAGCTCGCCCGGGACGTCGATGAGGTGCTAATTGGTCCTTCATCGCACAGGCTGCGTCGAACTGCACTGTTGAACGCATGACCATTTGTTGCGAGCCCAGCCAAGGTCAAAGGAACAGACTACCGGGGTGCGGGCCTCGGGGAGGGGCGTGGCAGTCGAGCACATTGGCAGAGGGATGCAGTTCAAAGGGGGGCGTGTGAAGGGGCGCGGGGCCAAGGGCGAGCAGCCGGGGTGTGAGCAGGTCGGGTCACAATGGACCAGGATGCAACCGACACCCGGAAACGACAAAGAGAGCGAAAAGGCTGCTGGATGGCCTTGTGGCCGGCGAGCGGGGCTGGAAACATGGGCAGGATGCGAGTAATCCAGAGCGCGGCGAGCGACTCGAATAGATGTGGCACCCGGGCTTCGGAGATCAACGTCGTCTCACGATGAACAGGGTTCGAGACACGCGTGAGATACATGTAAGCAGCAGCGCAGACGGCCGGCCGACAGCACCCTAGGGACGCTCGGGACGAGGAGACGAGAGGGTGCTGGATTGGATTTGTGCAGTCGGACTGCTGCAATGCAAGCCACGTCGAGCAGCAGCAGGCAGGCAGGCAGGCAGGCAGGCAATCCATCGGAGCCGTGCCGAAGAGACCAAGAAACCGTGATGCGGGCGGCGTGACGACGTTTCTGGCAGCCGTTTCTCGCGGGAAACACCAGCGTGCGTGTGTGTGTGCTCGTCTCCACCCACCCTCATGCCCAGCAGCGACAAGAGTGGTTCAATTGACCGGTCTGGCGAGCTGTCCACGCCTCTCGTCCTCTGCGGTGCCTGTCGCCGTCCTGGTCCTCGTCCTCTCAGCTTGGCCGGCAAACAAACACGCCACACCTGCGGCCTCTGCTGGACAGAGACAGCTGAGGGACCGGTTGGGGGCGGCCTCGGCCAGCAAGTCATGCCCGTCGCGGCGGCGGGTGTATAAGTCGTCATGCAGGAGCACGTCTAGCGTGCCATGCAAATCATGCCGTAGTCTGGCTCGTTCCCTGCGAGCCGGCGCTGCCATTGGGCCGGGAAGCCAGACCGTCCTGGTGCCACCCAGGGAGTCGCGTTGATCTATGGTCTGATGGACGGGGGCCGGCCTCGCGCCGTCGTCTGAAAGCTCAACGGGGACAGACGGCATCGGGGATCGTGGTGCGGCCCGGTGGTGTGTGTGTCTGCTCTTCGCGCCAGCCAGTCAACCACCACAAGTTCCGCAAGGAGGCCGACGGCGCCCACGGTGATTGAGGCGAGAAAAACCCTGCGGAGGACACTTTTCAGTTGTCAATTTCCCAGCCAGACGCCCACGCAACATTTCGCAGTCCTACAATTTGAGCAGCCCAATGGTTGTGCAAGGGGCGGCGGGCGAGGTCGTTTCATCTTCGGCCGGGGGCCAGGTGGTTGAACAAACCGACTGCAGTCTTGTCTTCGTCCAAGGAAACTGGGACCCGACAAGTGGGTGTCGACGTCGTCGAGACCCGCCGATCCTCCACGTCTTTTCTTTCGGCGGCATCCTAGCGAAGAAATCGTGCGACTGGCGGCAGTGGACCGTCTCCGGGCCTCACGGATCCCTTCATTTCTGCTCGCCGGGATATGAGTGTGCGGCGTACGCATAATCGGGTGCTTACTGGTTCCCTTGGGTGGCAGGTAGGGCATGTTTCGCAGGACCTCGCTCCGCAACCGCCGCGCGAGAGAGCACATTTCCTCCTGCGGCGGTACCTCGCAGGCTCGTACGTACCACGTCTATGCGACCGATTTGGCGCCACTCCGTTTCAACGGCCGCCTCAACACGAGTGGGCCAGGCCTTGCGGATTAAGCTACGGCGACTGGGGTGCCGTACCGTGGTCATGGATTGGACCCAGCGCCTGAGCCGCACGCAACATGGCAAGGTCCTTGTGTTGCTGTGGCTTGTCTCAACACGCGTTGAGCCATGCGCCGCGGGGAGCGACAGCGTGGCGCCGCGGGGCTCAGATGCTCGATCGACTTTGGCCAGCATCCGACTAGCGTCCTGGCGATCCCTTGGGCCGCGCAACAACTCGGCCGCCCAGGGCCTGTAGCATGGTTAAATTTGCATTCGGTTCGCCGCGGCGGAGCGGCATGAATTGGCAAGGAGGTCGAGCGAGCGGGATGGCTTTGTTTCCTGCGCTATCCGTAAAGTAAGATGGATCGCTGATCGGAGAGATGCGCACCCGCACCTCGTCCTGTTGACGGAGTCTGCGACATGACCGTGCTGTAAGTACGGGATTTGTCTCCTCAATGAGCACGCACCCGTAGCCGCCATGCCGGAAACCCTCTTGGCGCATGGCCGTGCTGGCGACTCATTATCCAGTATGCAGGTGGGATCTGTGACGACCAGGATGTGGAGTCGACGACTTCGTGTTTGGGGGTGTTCTCGGAACAAGGGGCCCCCGGGCCCTTTGCGCTTTGCACCTTGTTGCTCTGCCCGATTCTGTCCCAGCCGACCGCGATACGCTCAACAAGGCTCCCTCGACCGTCTGACTGTCGAGGGGCTCTCGACAATCGCGTTCCGCTGCGGCATGTGGAGTGTGCCCCTGTCAGATTCAACGGGCGCCGGTGGATTGGCTTCTCAGCCTCGTCGTCCAGAGAGACATGGTCATGCCGCCCAGTGCATCGTCAAAGGCATATTGCTTGCTGGGCCAGGGCCACGGCGAAGCTGATAGGTCGTTAGCCGCACACCGCGTTGCAGATTTCAGGAGCTTGGGTCCCTCTTCTCCATGCAACATCGGATGTCCTGTTCATTCAAAGTCTCCTCTCCCCAATCACCATTGCCGGGGCGGCAGAGGCATCGAACACAGAGGCCTGTGAGGCGTCGGCGGGTGTGGCCGTGCCGGCTAGCCTCGCGTTATAGGCAGGGTCTCCCGGTGCTTCTGTCGCAGATAGAGCTGGCGGTATTAGGGAGCCATGCGAACCATGGATCTGCCGATTGCAGTTTGCGGTGAGCCATACCGTGCTGCCGCAACATGGTACACGCAATTGCCGGACCACCGACGGACCTGCTGAAATAAGTAGGTGGCTGGCCGCGTTTCGTGCCAAACTCGGCGAAGAGTAAGTTAGTCCGTACGAAGGAGTATGCGGACTGGTGCCGCGACGTCGACAAGGTCGACGTAATAAGCATCAAACGGAACCAAGCGAGGTACAAAGTGAGGTACGAAGTGAGGTGCGAAGCATCGGCCACAAACCAGGGCCGCGGTTGCCGCTGCCGACGCCTGGCGGTGGCACCGTGCTTTCCCCGTGAGTGCGAGCACACAAAGTACCCAAGCATCGAGGTTAGTTGCCTTGCCCAATGAGGTTACGCCATGATCAGCGCCTGCCCGAGCTCCTCAAACACTCATACAGTACCTCCTGACTTGGCTCCCATCCATGAGACGGCTACCTCAGCTGAGCGAATACGGCCCTTAGCTGCGCAGCTGCGTTCATGAGTGCGGCAGGTGCGATACCTGGCGTAGCATATCCGCCGGGTACTGGGGACTCGACCGGGGCCCATGCATCGCTCCCTACCTCGCCTTACTGCAATACGAGTGTCGATTGCCCTACCTTGGCTTAGAAACTTCACAAACACCGCTTCCACCATCATGCCTACGTCCATCAACGTTTCTTCAATGCCAGATGGGGGCATCAAAACGAGAAACGCAAGCCGCTGCGCCTCGCGTCCGGATCGCCTGCCCGAGCTGGAGACGAGCATCACGCAAACGCTTCCAGAAGCACCATCACGCGGGGCCACGATGAGCGCCCAATGGGAGCGCCCAATGGGAATGCACGCTCCCAATGGGAATGCACGCTCAACGTCACCCTCGGCACACAGTGCAGGGGCTAGTATCAGACGAGTAGGTGCCAAGCGATGCGTCGAGCTATGCAACGACGACTGACACTGTCGCCAGGAGCTTGGCCACCCGTCACCTGTCGCCTTCGCTCGAGTCGCTCGAGTCGCTCGTCGAGACGAGAAAGAGACGGAGGCCGCCCGTCGATGACCAGGGCCGCGATGCGACTACGTCGTCGACCATTCGTATATGCAGTGTTCGCACCGGCGAGCCTAGAGGGCCGTTGATTTGCTGCGGGGGTTGATTGCTTTATTGATTGAATGAATGATTGAATGATTGATGGAATGATTGATTGATTGATTGATTGATTGCCAGATGAAGCACGTCGGCGAATTTGACAATGATCGCCCATGGTAACGTCACCGGAGCCTAGGCACAGCCTGGTCACTCCCGTATTCTGTAACCCTGGCCTGCGTCCGGTCCTCTTCAGCCCTTTGCCTCGCCCCTGGCAGCGCGCGGCCATTGTGCCTCCCGGTCGGGTTAGCCCAGTCCCCCCGGGCAGATCTCACGGAACAAGGCTAATCCCAAGGTCACTCATTGATTGAGGGCGCACAAACGTGCGTTGTCACGGCGGTCTGGCTGCAGTCTGTGGTTGATGACATCTGGATATTGCTCGGCTCCGCATGTGCTAAGCATTATCGACCAAGGCCCCCAGTGCTCCACCTGTTCATGCAGCTATTCCCACCGCACAGGGCTGTCGTCATCTTGAGTGCTCCTTCCGCGGCGCCTGTCGCGCTCACTGACACCGGACTGAGGGGGGGCACGGACTCCCACAGGCATTGCCAAGGCTGTCGCAAAACTTCCGGGCTACCTTTCGTGGTGTTGAGGCTTGTCTCAAGAAGGCGAAACAGGCCACAGGCTCGACTCAATGCAGCTCAACCTGGCCTCGTTCGCCGGAGCTGGCTAGAGGATCTACCGCATGGCTCCCGGCAGTAACCGGCTGGCGGTCTTTTGACCACACTTTCCTCTTCTGGCCTCACCGTTTTTCCGGTTGTGTCAGAAACGCGAGGTGATTTTCTTCCAATCTGAAATGTTCTTTTCTCTGGTACTAATCGGTCCTGCTGGAGTCCCAGGCGCTGCGTCCACAGGTTCGTTTTGCCTCAAGACAGCATCGGCCGAAGACGTGGCGCCCAATGGTCAGCTGCAGCACCTGCATTGATGCTAGTCAGTGTTCTTCACTATGCTGTTCCCATGTTGCGTGTCTCCGTGCAATGCCTGAGGGGCCGTCGCAACTATCAGCCGAGACGTGCTCAGCATTTTCACCCCAAGCACATGACGTTCAGCAGCCGATTGCCCAGTCGTCACCGAACCATGGCGCCTACCAAGGTGAAGCCAAGTCGCTTGATGTTGAAAGGTCGATTCGTGTATAGTGTTCCTGAAGCTCAATGCTGCCAAGAGTGATGCGCACGAACGCCGAAACACACGCAAGTGGATGAGATGCAAGGCGCACACCCTACTGCGCATTAACGCGACGCTGAGGCTGAGATCAAAGCTTCTTTTCTTCCAACGCTCTGTCCTGGCATGATTCGGTACACGGGTCGTCCTTGTCTCGAATGGTTTCGGATGATTCAGCTGAATTTGACCCATCGCAATGGTCTCGATTTGCTTCTCAGCACGGCCCTCGGATATCGACAATCCACGTGGTCGGCAGATCTGCTGCTTAAACGTAAAATGCTAGTCGCACAGGACAGAATGCGGCGCCTCATTAAGGCCATTCGCCAAGCAATCCTCGTCCTCGTCGTTGTCCGTGTGACCTCAACCTTTCTACTAAGCATCAGCCAAGACGCCATGTATTTATGCGATTTGAAGCACGTCAATGGAGGACGTGATTGCAGTATCTTGCCTCGGCACAAATGTGGACGGGCGATTGGAATCGCACTCATGGTTTACCTCCATGCTCGTGGTCGCGTAACTGTTTCCAGCCCCAAAGCCTTACTTGGTTCGCGAAAAGTGTCTCATATGTAACGCCGGGCTGGGCGCATACTTTCTCTGTCTTAGACGTACTATGTCTCCCGCCTCTTCGTGTCAAACAGCAAGAGAAGGGTAGGTCAGTGCCCCGGTGCGCCGCCTGGTCTCACAGTCCGTCCCTTTGTCCGCCGAGCACCGAGTGGACAGAGCGCGCACGATTGTGAAAGCCGATTGATAAAAGAATGGCATATTATCGTCAAAAGAAAATTGCTCACACGACTGACTTATTATCTCTCCAGTAGACGGCACATATGCCAACCCCCGTCCGTCTGCTTTGACCGACTCGAGTCTCAAGCCCATCACGATAGTCTCGGCCTGGGCTTATCCGAGGAAATACCAGCACTCTCGAGTCCTACACTTGCCACTCATTGAAGAAAGACAAAGACTTGACGGGTTCACCATTGTTTCGTGGCCTCGGCTCCTGCGTATCTCTGACTTGCCAACACCGGTCTACATAGGGGCATGCGCGTCAGGCTCGACAGCATTGTCGTCGACGTCGGCCGCTAGGAGGCGCATCGAACAGGTCAAAGACCCTTGGCGGGGGTGGTGGTGCCCGTCGCCGCGACGATCATATCCAGGACCATGTTCCGATAGGCCTGAGATCACGAACGAGGCGCTTCATCACGACCAAGCACACACGATGCCTCCAGACAGCCTGTAGACGCAAGAAAATTGGCGAGAAC
Source organism: Purpureocillium lavendulum (assembly GCA_029168975.1). NCBI lineage: Eukaryota > Fungi > Ascomycota > Sordariomycetes > Hypocreales > Ophiocordycipitaceae > Purpureocillium > Purpureocillium lavendulum. Next base: position 1,519,134 of record JAQHRD010000008.1, on the reverse strand, counting down.
CCAAGCCCATGCCCGCAGCCAGTTCTTCGGGAGGCTGCTGGGCTACCATCGCGGCCGGAGAATAAAGTTCTGGACTGAAGGAGCACGTCCGTAATTGACTTGTCATATCAGAAGCTCGTGAGCCAACTTGACATCGCCAGCGAGACGGCCTTGGCTTGGGCTCGGGAACCAATAGACAACACTATTTGCGTCTCGTGCACCGAGGGCTGATCGCCAAAGCTCTCATGACCGTTCCCGCTACGAAGAACGGCACGGCGGCAGGATTCGGCGGACCAAGTCTCTCGACACACGGCGTGCAAAATTATTCCATCGATGACTGCGGGTAGATCACAGACAAAGGCCGAAGGTCGAAGCATTTCGTATTCCCGTTATGTGCCCGGACCTGGCGTGGCGGGTCAGTCGATACTCCCGAGGCGCGGATACTCAAAGATTTGCGATTGCACCAGTCAGGAAATGCCACAATGTCTTCCTGCAACCAAGTGGTTGGCGGTCGCCATAATAAGGCAACCGCGAACACAGCCAAGGTTGATAAGATTACCAGACGTATCAATCATCACTCTGGGGGTCGTGCAAAGCCATGACGAAGGCAGTCACGCACCTTGGGGAGCGGCGCGTGCCACTGGCCAGCCGCCTTCACGAGGGGCCAGTCACGTTGATAGTGATAGCAGAAGGCGGCTCGTCACAGTGACATGGTAGCACGAGCAACGAGGCATAAAAATGTCACTTGCATCAGGTCATCACCGCATCATGGCAGCCGCACGAGGGGCCCTCGTGATGATGGTTTTAGGCAAGGTTTAAGGTTGTTCTCGACCACGTATCGGAGCCGTCAGCAGCATCGGGCTGATCAGAGTCAGGCGCATTGCTGGCGAAGAAACAATGATGTGGTGGTCTTGTCAAATGTTATGATGAAACAGAAGGAAAGGAAAAATTCCAGCGCCCGACGCGCCGGAGAAAAGTGTGGTCGAGCGCGGCACGTGACTCCGTGCGCGTGGACTCGCCGCTGGACAGCCAATCAGCGGTGCTCGGGGAAGAGACCCACTTGCCTTGCTGGACTGCTCCAGCGCCTCGGGGAACCGAACGCTGCCACTAACCGCTGAAGGCTGAACAACGGGTAGAGCAGGAGACCGCCGCAGCATCGACCCGACACCGAATGGGCCGGGTGCAAGCCGCCAGGCGCGGCGAGGGGATTCCGCCAGAGGTGAGAGTGTCACAGCACCGCACAGCACAGCAAGCACAGCAAGCCAGAGTGCACGACACGACCGGGGAGTGGGGCGCCGCCTCCGTTACATCGAGGGAGTCCAGACATGGCGCTGCAGGCTAGCGGCGCTGTGCGCGGGGCGGCCTGGACTGTGCTGGAGGCTCGCTCGCTGTACGAGTCCGGAAGGGCAGCATGCTACAGGAACCTCAGCAGGCACCTCACCTCTTCAGGTGCCGGTACGTACCGCCGAGGTGCCTCGGGCGGCTGCTCCGCCGCACCGGCGGCCACCCAACGGCGGCGGCGCTGCTTACATGTACCTGCTCGGTACCTCCAATCGCACCTCCCCAGCTCCAGTCACCTCACCTCACCCCACGGGCCTTGGTTGACCCACTGGCCCAGCGCTGCTCAGCTGCTCGCTGGGGACCCGGCGACCCGCCCTGCCCTCCGTTTGTGTGGCTCTCGCCGCCCGCCCTCGCTCTTCCCGGGAAATTGCCTCGTCTTTCAGGCCGTCACGACCTCGCCTCCGTCAACTCCACCTCTTCCTCCATCACCACCACCGCCGCCAGCCTCCGACCATCACCAACCCGACCAGCGAAACACCCTAAAACCCCTCCTGCGCCAGTCCATCGCTGTTGCCGCCTGCGCCGAAGAGGCACATCTCCCCTCCCGCGCCCCCCGAGCCGTCGCTTTCTCTCTACCGGCTCGCCCTGCGCACCTCCAGCTCGCTCGGCAGCGCGTGCCCCATCCCGACGACGAAAAAAAAGCTGTGCATGTCGGTCGCTTGAGCAGAATCGAGATCGCAGCGCAGCGACACCTCGGCCAGCGGCCTTGCGCGAATAGCCGCTCGCTCCGACCGTCTTTCCGATCGCCCGCCTGGCTGTCTGGGCACGTCACGTCGCGTTTCCGCCTCGTCCCGCTCGTCACGGCAAGGCACGTTCACGTCACGTCGGCTATAGGCTTTTCCCATCATGTCTTTCCACCCTCAGACGCCACAGAGCCCCTGCAACTTTTCGCCCGCCACCTCGTCGGACCCGATGACGGGCCTCTCTGCCGCGTCCGCCGCGACGAGCACCACGACGCTACCGACGCCCGCGCACAGCGTCAACGGCTGCAACTCGCAGCCCGACACGGCCATGTCCGAAGAGTCGCCACATAAAAGGAAGCGGCCGCTGGACGACGTTGGTGACCGGGACCAGAAGAAGATGCACCTCGAGGATCGCAAGCTGGGTATTGAGGACCTCCACCTCGATGTGGGCGACAAATATCTGCTTTGCCACACTCGTAAGACGGCTCTCTCTTCCCTCTGCTCTTGCGCCTTCACCCGAGTGCCGCGACGCCGCACCCGGCAAGGCTTACAGCAGACTGTTTGTTAACGCTGCCCTGTATAGTGCATCCAGAGCCCCTCCCTCGAACCTCCGAGGATTTGTATGCAAAGTACGGCCTCGCCGGCTTGGCCGCCGAAGTTGCCCGTGAGAAGCCAAACGGCGAGAAGAATGCCCTTCGCAAGACATACAAGGGCCACATCAAGCGGCTAGGTGTCGCCGGCCACTTTGACGTTCAGAAGAAGAAGGAAGGCGAGCCCTCCGACTTCCTGGCTATGCTCCAGGTCCCTGAACTTGAGTGGAACGTGCATCAGGTCAAGGGCCGAGAGATTGGTGATGGGCTCTCACAGGCTACTGTATCTGCTCTCGGCCGTGCCATGACCATGGCCAAGGGGCCGATTCCAAAGGGCGTCTGGGACAGCTCTGTCTTGGGTGACCTCGCCCCGGGCGGCGGGGAGGCGTCCAAACCAGTGTCCGCGAAACCGTCCGCCCCCAACACGCCGTTAGCCCCGTCTCCTAACGCTATGGGACGGTCGAAACCGCAGGTGCCAACGGGACAAGACCTTTTGCGGCCTCGGAGGAATGTCATGAAGAGGTCATACGGAGACTCCAGCTACGAGGGCTATCAAGAAGGGTTCCCCGACGACGATACGGGGTATTCTACCGGAGAGGGCGAAGGCGGGCAGAAGCGGCGCAAGAAGGTGGGCAGTTCTGAGCAAAGCGGAGATGGATTGCACACATCTAACGCTGAACAGAGCTCGGAGAGCACGCCTCCTTATCCCACCATGCGTCAACAGAGCTATGGGCCCGGCATGGTTGGGGCCTGAGTTTGGCTTTGCGATTCTGTTTCTGCCCAGAGATACCCATTCGATTTATTCGCTCTCGGACGATCACGAGGCAAAACCACGGCCTCCATCACGATCCAACGGCACGGCCGACGTTGCTTCTCCGCGCACGACGGGATGGATCAAAAGTTTTGGCATCGGTTTATCGGTTATAATGACATGTACAGGGGTGTATTATGATGCATGAGGGCTTTGGCACAGGCAAACGGTCCTCTGTGACCTTGCATTTGGGCTGGAACAACGACCAACGATGTCTGGTTCCGGCCTCTTTGGCTCCTTTTTTCCCTCGACAAGCACGGCGTTGGTGGTCTGGTAAATATGACCCGGAAAGGTTATGACTGACAGCTTTTTATTTTTGCGGGTGCATGTTGCGTTTGCTTTATTGCGCTTGGTTTTCCCTGGGCTCTCGAAGGTTCGGTCGAGGGAGATGGCTTGCAACCTATTTTGAGTCTCCCCCGGCGGCTTCCTAAGCGGCACACAAGGGCAGAATGCGGTTCGTTGGCCTTGGTTGCCATGCCCTCTAGGCTGCTGGGGTGCTCGGGTTGCAGCGTAGCTAGTTCTGCCGCAGGTAGACGTAGCCAGGACAATTGAAGACCGCTCGCCCACAGCGGGTTCTTTGCAAGGTTCACGCATTTGGTGCGACAATGCATGCGTGCTTGACAAGCGCCGCGCACAAACGCTCCGCTCCCATGGCGTGCAAGGCATTTGACTGACTGCATCATCACTCATAGCCTACGAGACCTGATTTCGCGTAGAAAAGCATCAATATTTTGACCACCAGCTACAGAATACAGATTGCAGTGGGGGACAAAGCCCCAGCCAAGATGCCCTTCCCGATTACATGCCCATTTTAGTTGCACGCCCTTACCCAAAAGCCAGCCCATAGTGGCTCTCTATAACTCAAGAATGAAGAGGAGATTCGTCAAGGTAGATTCCACAGAACAAAAGGGTGTAGAAAGAAAAGAAGAAGAAAATTGCAGAAGGTAAACTTGTACAGAACGCGAAGAGGTATGCTCATATCCCGTAACTCGTCAGATAGCGTGCACACATGATGGAATGCCACACCGGTCACGGGGCAGGGCAGTGTGGACGTCAATCCCAGCCGCAGAGACGGGCGGGAATACTTATTGCTGGCCGCCCATGTCTCGGTCGTCTTCGCCAAAGTTGCCGTTCTCGACAGTCGGATAGGCGCCGCCGCTCATCTCGGCCCAGCTCCAGTCGAGGGTGGCGGGCAGCCCAAACAGGTCCTGCGGAAGCAGAGGCTGCTGGAAGGGGGCCGCGGCCATGGCCATGGGCGGAGACTGGACGCCGCCGAACCCCTGCATGTTGCTGTAGGACTCAAGATCCCCGTTCTGTGGGAGCTGAAACTCTTGCGGCCATCCTGCTGAGCTGATAGAGGGTGAAGGTTCGTTTCTCACCGACCCTGTGCCTGTGCCAGGGCCGTGTGAGCTCCCTCGATCTGATCCGGAGCCTGGAGACAGGTGCGAGCCGGCCATGCTTTGGGTTGCTGCAATGTTCATGGGCGTCGGCGTGGCCGTCGTTGCGGTTGCGGGCCTGGGTGTTTCGTTGGATTGACTGTTGGCAGAGGCATTCGCTGGCGCTGACTGGACGGACGACTTGCTCGGGACATCGGGGTTCTTGCGCTTGCGGCGGGATGACTGGTCCTTTTCCGCCTTGTCAATGACCACCTTAGCGATGCGGACAAACTCGGAGCAGACACCCAACATCCGATGAACGCCTCCCTGCTCTGCCTCTTGCCCAAGCATGGACAGGAAGGTCACCACCAGATTCATCAACCGTGTGTCAGACTTGGCCCGAGGATCCAGAGGATTCTGAAGAATGTTGCTGAAGAGCGTCATGAGTGCGGAGACGGGGAAATAGAGGATCAGCCTGGCACTTGGTCAGTATGGACATGTAATGGAGACCTTGCGTGCGAAAACTCACCAGACGCAGCTAAAGTCGCCTTGGGGCACGTATTTCAGCAAGGAAATGGACGCTCTCGCAGCGGCCGTGCAGAGCGCGGCTGACGAGAAGATTCTGGGGTTGAGAGGTCGCGCGTTAAGGCCCTGGATGGCATAGTTCGACAGCCGACTTGTCCAGAACCCGTGGTGAATGGACATGCGGTGGATCGTCGTCAGGCAATTGTAGTAGGTGAAATGCAGCATGACGATGTGCAGGATCAGCGGCGTGTGCGACGCCTTGATCTCGTGCTCGGGCCGGAAATCGATGGGGATCTTATCCTTCCATGCCTCAAGTTCCTGGTCAAGCTCTCCGATGGTATTGAGAAGTTCGCCTGCTGATTGCTTGGTCGCCTTGGTCGAGTACAAGCGCTTGTAGACGTTACTTTCTATGACGGTGAACTCGCACATGACCCGGAAGAGATTCATCTTGCCTTTGCCATCGGCCAGAGGGATGTTGCCAATGTTGTCGGGAGGGTTGGCGTCCGGAAGCTCCACATTCATGTCATCGTCGTCCTGCGCTGCGGGCCTTCCGGAGCGTAAACACAAGTCCTTGTCGAGCATGTACGCGATCCAGAAAACCCGCTTGCGTTGTTCGATCTCAATGGGGTTCAGGTTAAAGCCCGTCCCCCGCTTGTGTAAGCCGATGCTGTGCGACAGGCGGATGGCCGCGGCGATCAGGAGGGATGTTGGTTGCGGATTCGGTGTACCCTGCATGAAGAGCGCCATGCCCAGAAGGGCCTGAACACTGAGCAAGTCGGTGTTCCTCATGGCCAGCTCTGAGAAGACTCCCATAGCATTCTTCAGATACGCCCACGCCTTGTCGTCCTCTTCTTGCGGAACCAGGTTGCTCATAACACGGAGACGGTGTGCAATGGCCAAGGCACAGTTCAGGCTAGCCCACCAGCCGGAGCCCTGGTAAGGGTCGGAAGAGTATTGGCGCTCGACGAGGTGCATGAAGGTAGGTTGATGGAACAGCGGGAACATGCAGTTGAAGTTTTCGAAATAATCGTTGAGCAGCGACATAGCCTCGGGCTTGGGCGGCAAGGGCCTGAAGACTGGCCGCTGGAACAGGTCACCGAAGACCTCCGGCTTCCAATTAGTCCACTTGTGGTCGTCAACTGACACCTCCGAAATCATCTTGGAGAAGGAGTCATCGCCAGTCTTCTCATTCACCCATTGGATACCCCTGGGTGAGAAAATGGAAAACCCAGACGAGGAACCTGCCTCTGTTAGTCGAGGCTGCTGTCCGATGTGAGCTCTGGACTCACCGATATACCGAGTTTCGCCGCACTGGTTAGTCACGAGTGAGCACATCATCTCCGAGAGGGCCTCGACTTCTTCTTCCTCTTGACTTTCCTCTGCCGGTGTGATGGACTTGCGCTTGTCGTCCTTGTGGCTCTCTTTGGTCGGCTCGGGTGACGTCAAGGCGCTCTGAGGTGTTGACGTGTTTTCCGCCGCGGCTGTACCTAGAGACGGTGAGGTCGGGTTCGAGATCGTTGCAGCCATGGACGCCTGGCGAGTCTTCTCCGTGAGCTTCTTCTCCAGCTCCCCGAGGTCAGTGGCGCCGGTTTCATCTTCTCCCAAGAGGCCTGCAGCAACGGTCAGCGCAGAACGGCACATGGAGCAGGGCTAACAAACCCGACAGGCGCAACAGGTGCTCCATCCGGCCCAAGCGGTTCTCCAACCCCTCAATGTATTTGGCGCTATGAGTACGTCAGTGTCTTGGCCTACAGCAGAGGGGCCAACTATTGCATCGTACCCCTTCGGAGGACTGCGCTTCTTCTCGACCTGGGTGAAGACGCAGTCGGTCTTGTAGTTGATGCAATGCGTACACGAGGGAAGCTTGCCGTCGCATTTAATCTTCTTCTTCCGGCACATGTCACAGGCCTGGAGGAGAGCAAGCGTCAGCCATCAGAAGTCCCGTTCAGTGCCGAGATGGCGCTACTGTACCCTGGCAATGCGTCGTCGCTTGGCCTCGTTGGTATCCTCCATGAGCAGGTGGGCGTCGGGGAACATGTGCGAGGTCAGATCCGGGGGCATTTGCGGGAGCCCGTCAGGGCCGTACGACCCGAAGATCTGTGGCGGCTGGTTGATCAAGGGCGGCGGCGCCATGCCCGGTATTTGGAACCCCATGTGATCCATGGCGACGTATCAAGGCGTCACTTCCAACCGACCGGGCGGATGTCGTGGAAGTCGGGCGCTGGCGGGTGGGATAGGCCAGGCGAGATTGGCCAGAGATGCGTCGAGTGCGGCCCGCGGAGGAAGCAGTCGGCCCCAGGCGCACGACGGTCACGGCGTTGGTGAGACCGTATGGGCGGGATCGAGGGGTAGTTGCGCGGTTGGTCGTGGGCGGAAACTGCGGGATCGTTTCGGCGCGGGAACGCGCATTCGTCGAAGCCTTGCGCCGTCACAAGCAGGTGTCTGTCGTCCGTCCGTCTGTCGCAAGGTTGCCGTCGCACAAGGGTCAAGAGGTAGAGCACGTAGGGAGGAAGGTGTTCGTATGTAGGTATATTGGCGCAGAGACCGAGGTGACCACAGCGGGGACCCTGCGGTGGAATGGGCCTTAGGTTAACGCTCAGCCGTTGTCGAGAGAGCGGCGGCGGTGGCGGCAACGGCGCGGAGCCACGGCGCACAGAGGGCGGGCGTGTGGGCGGTTCACTGCTGCTCTTGGCGCAGGCACCTCAGCTGCGGTCCGATACCTGGGTGGTGAAGGTCGCGGCCGCACAGGCCAGACGTGTTGTCGATCTGTGCTGTCTGCTGTGCTGCGGGTGGCAGACGGAATCCAAGGACCGAGGACATAAGGTACGCAAGGTAGGTATGGCAGATAGGTAGGTGGATGACGGTGAGCCTGTTGGAGAAGAGCGCGGACGGCACCGGCAATTAAGACGGAAAGGTGGGCTGACTCCTGTTCACTGCTGGCCGGCCAGGACCCGACGCAGCACCTGGGCAGCTCAGTGGCAATGGAGGCTAACCTAAGGTAAGCGGCAGCGGATGCAATGGGCATTTGAAGGCGGCACTAAAGTTAGCGCGTTGGGGGGGGGGGGGGGGGGGGGGGGGCTGGCTTGGCCTGGAACCTGAGGGCCCACGGCACCTCAGGCAGTGAGCAACCCAGGCAACCCAAGGTACCTCCTTGCGGGAGCTGGGGGAGGCACCTGCCTTCGAGGTTGGCTTCGTTTGGAGAGGTTCGGGCACGGCAGGAACGCCCATCTGACTGCCCGTCTGGCGAGGTACCTAGGTAAGGTACCAGGTAAGCAGTGAACGGCAACAGCCAAGCCAGGTATTTCGTACTTCGTAACAGACGGGACAGTGCGAAGTGAAGCACACCCACCTTCCAGTCTCTTGTGCCTTTCGCGCGAAGTACTGCGCGCCTGCACCTGCGAATGCCTGTCTGTATCGGCATCAGGAGCGAGCGCCTCCTGCCCTGCACCGCACCGCACCTCACCTCGCCTCACCCCGGTCCGACGTGGCTCCCTGCGTCGCCCGTGCAAGTCACTCCGTCTTCCTCGACTCGGGTCGCCCGTCCCCGGCTGCGCCTGGCTACGAATGTCATCCTCTCTTCTATTTCCATTGTCCATTGTCCGCAACCGCCGCGGCGACACTGCCTCACTGCCTCTCTGCTCTGTCTATTCCAGGCCGTCAGCGACCGCATCGCAGCACACCGCACCGCGCCGCACCGCACCGCCGCGCCGCCCACGGGGACGGGACGCCCTGGCGACCGCTGCCGCCCCACGCACCCATCTACGCCGCCGCCGACAGGGCAGACCTCGACCCTGCGCGCGCGCGCTCACTCCGTGGAGGCGCAGTCGGAATCCGTGGACGATGCGCTGGCCCGGTCCGTGGGTGAGGTGGTCATGGCCGAATGGAGGACCGCGAACCACCCCTGCGACCCTGCCGCCCTTTCCCAATCCCATTCTCCGCTCCGAGCTTCTCAGGTGCACGCACGCACTTCTGCAGCAGTCTCTTACAAGCCACCATCGGCTGGGCTCCACCAAGCTCCAGAGGCGAGTCCGCAACACACGACGTGAAAAGGGCAGTCCGTGATGTGTGGGATCTTCTCTCGCCAACTACCGCAGGTTCAATGGGTTGGCTGCTGGGCGCCTGCCGAAGACGCCAGTACTGAATCTGTCTAGCTGCCCTGACGCTGTTTGGTGTTTTGGCTCCTCGCCTGAGACGTCAACCAGACGACAAGTCCGCACCGCTTGCACGTCGCGCATATGTTGTGCATGCCTGGGTCGACCTCACACCTCGGCTTTCAGTGCCGTTGGCCAAGACCCCGGGTTTTGCAGCCCGTCATCTTGTCGCCGACTTGCTCCGGCTGTTGCCTCACGATGTCCTCATCATGCGCCCAGCGTGGGTCATGCGATGCCGGGCAACTGTCAACCCAATGTGTTTCGAGTTTCGAGTGTGCCTTTGTCCCCTCGCCATTGTCAGGGAAGTCATTGGTCAAAGTCAATGCGAGCCTTGCTCTTGCCCCTCGGTTTGCCCCTCGGACTGACGCCACCGACTGGCTCGAAGGGGACACCGGGGTCCGGGACTAGTAGACCTGCTCTCTGAGGCTGATGATATGCTCAGGGACGAACTTGAACGCATCGCGAAACATCGGCGCCCTTCGAGCCAATCGTGTAACTGCCTGCCGCGATACGTCACCGCATCCCTCAACTGAGCTCGTCCGAGTCGTCTCGCACGTGGGTCGCCAACGCACCCTCTTGTTCAGCCGCCCTGTGTGCAGGGTATCACGATATCCACAGGCGTTCAAACGCCGGCAAGTGTGGCCAGCTGCTATCCGCCACGCTCAGTGCAGGGGCAATACAACAAGGGCTTGACGATTGTATGAGTCGCCTGGTGTATTCTGCAATCAGCTCCGTGTGCTGATGATACCAGACTCGAACGTGCGTCAGGACCTGGGCAGTAGTCTTGGCAAACGGCACCATGACTGCCATGAACTGCTGACACGGAACACCTTCCCGAGCCCACTCGGGGGTGGACGACTGTTTCCTCCACCATACTGGTCAGATCGATTCGGCTCTTGTCGTCCCGGGAGGTCTTGCTCACTTCGTCCGTTCTGACCAACGCTTACATCTACAGCTGCGGGCAGGGCCGTGCAGACAGAACAGCGGCGATACGTCAGGACTCGCCTTGCCTGGGCTTGCAGAAGCTGCCCCTGCAAACACCGATCCCGGACTCGGCTTGTAGGGTTCACCCCGCGAGCAACACTCACGTCTTTGTCGTGCTCGCGCCTCGGGTCCAAAGTCCGCTCCGCCAAACGCCGCCACGGCCGATACCTGCCATCCCACACCATAGGTACTCAACAGGGAGGCTGTGCAGAAAAGCGGGCTGGACCCCCGAGATTTGTCAGTGATAGCCCCCTCTCAGTCCCCAGACTGGTGCACTTTGGCCGTCTCGGGAGAAGCTTGCAACCCTGCTCTTCGTCGTCGTTTCACTGGCGTCTCACGTCGCAGGCCAGTAGCGTGACGACAAAAATGACCGTGCGCGCCCTCAGACTGTAAGAGCGGTCATGACCTGCATTCGTCAGCCAGAGCAGTCTTCGTCATGCCTCCAACACTCGACGACCTCTTCTCACGATTCTCCCCATCGATGGCGTAATACTGTACGAGCACCGCACGGCTCCCCGGTCGGCGTGGGTGTGGCGCGTGGCTCTTTTGTTGCCAACCCAGGATACCGTGTCATGCTCGTAGCAAGGCGAGAGCAGACTCAGTGGGGGCCTTGTACAGTCAGCATGGCGTCCGCGGCGTCGGTGAGGCTGGCGCTATTTTTGATGTCTCCTAAATTTAGAGCGCGCTCGGCAGAGTATATTTCGCAGAGCCTCAGTCTGTTTGGACAAATTCTAGAATTCGTGGCTTGGAAACAACGTGAGGAGCAGGTGATGCCCAACAACCCGAGCGACACACACTTACACAAGCACCGCACCGAATCGTCCCCTACGATGTCGTAAGAATGCGAGCGCATTGGCGGCTCTTGTAAAAACATGAGGTCGAGCTGTTGCATCATGTCCGATGTGCCATTTCACTTTTTACGAGCCACCATACGGGAACTGCAGCGCTGGCAAGTCGTCTTCTGGTTGAAGACGCCGTCTGTATTCAAGTAATTGTATCCGCTTCAGATTATAACTTAAAAGCGCCATTTTGAAACGCCCAGAGATGTCGCGGAGATGACTCGTCAAGAGGGCAACAGCCCGGGGGACATTTTTCAAATAGGCACAAGCATCTCGCGTGAGATGCAATAGAAGAAATGTACACCAAATGTTTCGTCAGATTCCCTCCTGGAACCTCGATCCTTGCGCCCGTGGGCTCTCACGGGAGCCCAGGTTTCGACTCGACATGTCGACTGGTGTCGTGGGCGTCGGTGGGTCGTCGAAAGGATTCTCCGTCACAGGAACACGGGCAGGCCCAGAACGGATGACCGGCACACCACTGACGGGTCGCATCGGCGCACCCAGTGCCAAATGGCCGGCTTGGACCGCTGCGGGATCGAAGGACTGAGAACCTCGATAGTAGTCCGAGCTACCACTGATGGTGCTTTCTCGAGGATCGGAGTATCCGTCGCCACCCGCCGTAAGGACTGAAGGCAGCTTTCTTCCAGACACCCGATAGAAACCACGTTCGGTTCCTTCCGAAGACACAGCTGTCTGGGCCGTCGCTCGTTTTCCTGTTAATGAGGCGAAAGCAGCTGTGACTGCCGCTGAAGGGCCTGACCTCTCGGCCATGGCCCTCGAGGCGCCGGGACCGCCATCCCCGCCAGTGATGCTCCGCGAGGCGGTTTGGCCCGTCTGGCTGCCGTTGAGCAACTGCCGGTCGTCCCTCCGCCTCTTGTACTTCAACGCTAGCAGTACTAGAAGGGCCAGAAAGGCTACACCAGCGATGCTGCCAACCACACCGCCAATGACACGCTTCTGCTGCGGAGAAAGATTGCCGGGGGGGTCGCCCGATGAACCAGATGTAGGGGTAGGCTGAGCCCCGTCTGCTGGTTTAGTTGCCACAAATCCTCCACCCAGGAGTGTGAAGGATGACGTGGTGAGTGAGGTGGTTGATGAATAGGTCTTCGAAGATGACGTAGAACGCGTGGAGCTGGAAGTCGTCACCGACGACGTCGACGTAGAGTCCGTGCTCGTGGAAGTGAAGGAGAGTGACGCTGCGGCAGAAAGTGCTGATACTCGATACGCTGAGGAATTTGAGTGAACGAACGAAGAGTTGCCGTGAAGAGCGGCTGGTTTTGGGCTGTCAGCGGAACATGACTACACGCGAGATGCCAGAGCTATTCGACCACCTACTGTTTGTTCCATTGCGAACATCGCTGATGGTGTGATATATAGATGCGCTAAGCGAAGGAGTGGACGTCAGGCTAGAAGCCTGCGATGGCGTGAGGGTAGATGGAGCCGTAGTGCCGGTGTTCGAGGCCGGGGTCGTCGTCGCCGCCGTACTCGGTGCGAGAGCGACGAGAGTAGCCTGAACGTCAGCGGCCGACACGGCGATGGTGTTGCCCGATGTATCGACGACAACCGTGTTTGGGGGGCCGGTGACAGTCCGGGTCTGCCAGGCCGAGCCCCAGGGGTCGACCACTTGAACGAGAGAAACGGTTTGGACGATACGGGTCAGGTACGGGCTATCCGGGTCCTTTATGACATTGACAACGGTGTCCACGCCTGCGCCGTCACGTTGGACCACGTCGCCGACGATGTCGCGTGCCAGCTCCTTGGAGGGTGCCCGGGCCGTCTCGTCGGCGTCGGGCTCGGCGCAAGGCGTGCCGTCGAGGACGGCGGTGTTGTGTGAGTAATGATGATGTTCGTGATGGGGTTGCGTCGTGCCGCGTGGGCCGTCTGCGTGGCGACGGCGGTGAAATAACGAGTGCGGGTGCGGATGTGAACGAGTGTCCTCACGGGCCTGAAGGAGTGAAGGCCCATGAGATGGTTTAGTCATGGTGACGGCTGTAAGGCGGTGGCGGGCAGTGCAGCGGCTGCCGGCCAAACTGACGACGATCGTATCCCAAAAGACCGGCGCCGGTGGTGAGAGGTCGGAGGGGCGGGGCCTTGTCTTGGCTGTGGAACGAGGGCCGACGATCGAATTTGTGTTCTATTTTCCGAAGCTCGCGCGCGTCGTCGTCATCATCATCGTGGCCATTCGTCGCTCTCGATTGGAGGAAAGAAAGGATTGACAGAAAGACACGAAGGGCGGACCAAGGTTCGTCTGCACAGGAAAACTCAAGGCGGGCCACGAAATGCAGGCAGGCAGATAGGTGAGCGGGCGGGCGAGTGGGCGTGCGTTCCACGGGTCAGCAGCTGGAGCCGGCAAAACACTGGGCTGTTGTTGTTCGGGGCGTTGGTCCAACACGGGCTCGGGGGGATCTTGACAGCCCTGGGGGGGTCCGCTTCTTCAGTCGCGCCCAGCGGCAGACCGGAGAACAGAGGGCATGGCGAGCGACGGCGACGCGGAGATTGATGAGGCAGTCGGGGACGACCGCTGGCGACGAAGACGCAAAACGCAAAACGCAAAACAAGAGAGAAGAAGGGGAGGGAGGAGGAGGAGGTCACGGACTCAAGACAAGATGAGTGGCCTAGTTGGAGGAAAAGGACCGGCCAGAGGCGACGGGACACACGACGAGCCCACCCGACACGCGGAAGAATGAGACGATGGTTGGATGGCCATGGCAAGGTTGGATGCTTCCGCTGTGGAAATGAAATGAGGCCCCCGTCAAGCCCTTCTGGGTGCTGTGGCCGGCGCCTGGCCTGTGCAGACACGGAGCTTCATTTCGCTTCCGGCGGGGCCAAGAGCACAAAGGGGACCGCTGACAGGGGTGCAGCGGCCAATGGGGGGCCCTGGAGGCACGCTCCCGAGCCAGGTACGAGGTACAGAGGACCTTGATTCTCGAAGCCTGCCAGGCACAAGGTTACGTACCTGCGAGTACCTGCCGACCTTGGAGCGGCCCGTTCGAGGCATGGGGCAGCGGGCGACCCTTGGCTCACGAGATCGTGATGGATGGCAGACAGGCAGGCAGGCACGACCAGCGCCATGCAACGCTTTCTTGCAGCGGCGCTCAAAACATGTGCACAATGGTAGGTGCCTCATCAAGCGTGCCTTCCGCATTGCAGAACCGTCGGCGTGCGATGTCCTTCGCAGGTACCTTACCTGACAGGGCAAGGTAGGCGTACCTGCGAACCTGGACGCATTTGGACCTCCAGCAGCTTTCCAGGTTCGTGGTACCCCACCGCTGCGGCGCTTCCATTGCACCTCAATCGCCTTGAACATCGTCCTTGACCGTCTCGCCGCCACTGGTATGCGCCCACTGAAGTAGCGGCACGCGCACGCGGTGTCGCCTGCATTCCATTCCCCTCACCCACCCAGCTACGTCCCAACTGACAAACGGCCCATGGCCCCGGCGGACGAGCCAAAATTGCGAGGACAAAGCCACTCGGCCACGCACGACGCCGCACCTGCAGCCGGCGACGCCCATACCCGAGCATCGCAGCGTCCCTCGCCCAACCCGCCGCCGCAGTGACAGGCAAGCCATTGAGAGGCTCGACCCTCCCTTCTTGGCCCGCTTTGTGCATGACGAGCACGAGTGCCAGTACCCGCACGATACGAGGCCCGGCCGACAAGGCTGCAGGAAGCAAAGACGGACTGCTCTGTGTGTGCACCATCGCATAGATTTGCAGCACGACGCAAACCAGACGCGGGCCGGCCGCGCCAACAATAGCAGCAAAACAAGCGCAGCAAGCGACGACCCCTGTCGCCTCCGATGAGACATGCGCCCAACCTGCCGCCGGCCTTGAGTGGGGACATCATCCTCCCGCCCCCGGCTTCTCGGCGGCCAACGAACAAGCCCAACGGTCGTCGGTCGCCATCCCCGCGACGATCTCAGTGATTCACTGGCATCATTGCGACTTTTCCTTGCTTGACGAGCTGCGCCGGCATGGCATACCCCAATCCGAGACATGGGACAGCCCGCTGCTAATGCCAAGTCGTCCTTCACTAAACCTCAGCCTGATCTATAGACTCCTCAACAAAACGACGGGTACAGTGCTGGGCAGCAAGCCGTCAATCATCATGACCTCTCCACCACCACCGCTCCCGCCCCGTGCGCCAGGCCAAGATAATCGCATGGCGCCCGCTGGTTCTGAATCCCAGGACTTTCTCGGGCTACTCCGCGGCGATCCCCGGAGCTCCTCGACGCAGTCCCTGGCGCCCTCTGTCTCGGGCGAGACCTCGCGCCGCACCCTGCTCGTCATCTATATCCATGGCTTCTATGGAAACGACCAGTCCTTTAGGTCATTTCCAGCCCACGTCCATGCTCTGCTACGGACGTTGCTCGCAGACTCCCACGTGATCCACTCCAAGATTTACCCTCGCTACAAGACATACAAGGCTATAGAGGTCGCCCGTGATAACTTTAGCGCTTGGCTCGAGCCACACGAGTCTCCAACCACTGATGTCATCCTCGTTGGACATTCTATGGGCGGTTTGCTCGCGGGAGAGGTCGTTCTCGTGGTGTGTAAACCCCTGTCCCCAGCCAAACACGCGTGCCATTCATTGACTCGTGTCTTCCTCAGCCCAATCAGAGCCCATACCGTCTCCAGGCGTTCAAGCATAGGATTGTAGGAACCCTGTCTCTCGACTCCCCGTTCCTGGGTCTGCACCCTGGTATTGTTGTTTCCGGCATCTCCAGTCTGTTTCAAACAGCGCCAAAAGCGGCCGACAGCACCAGCGACGATGCCTTTACACCCCCTCCTTCATCCCCATCATCGCTTGCCCCGACTCCTTCGATAAATTCACGGCTAGAGTCTTCCGCCTCTTCCTTCTCGTCTCCCCCAGTACGAGAAGACAGCGATCCCCATTATGACCCTCCATACTGGAACGACGAGCCGTTCCGGGAGCGTCCGTTCATAAAGCGTCTTGTGAACTTCACCGCCAAGCACAGGTCCGAAGGCATATTCAGCGCAGTGAGGAATCATGTTGTATCCCATCTTGAGTTCGGGGGGTGCTTGGCCGACTACCGCGGCTTGGTTGGGAGATACAACATGCTGCGCGCTCTAGAGAACATCGACGAGCTGCAAGCTATCCATGACGGCCACCCCCCGGGAGCGTATGCAAGGGTGCGCTTCGCCAACTACTATACATTGTCTCCTGGTCGGCCGAAGCCTCCAAAGTCCCCTCCTTTGAGCGACCCTGGCCCAGACGAGCCAGGGCCTGCTTCTGAGCCAGCGATGGTAGGCGACACTGTCTCAGAGAGTGATGAGCTCTCTCACACAGAATCCCGGGAGCTCGGTCAAACAATATCTCTACTTGATATAGACTCAAACAGTCATAATGACTCGGGGGCCACCTCAACTCCACGGATCTCTGTCGAGGCTCCGCCAGATGAACTGCTCGAGCAGCGTCATTCCAACGACCTGGACAAATCACAGACAAAGACTAAGGAGACGACTGCCGACTCGGCTTCACCTCCCGATCTGGCTCGTATCTCAATGCTGTCGATGCATGACATTGATCCGATACCAATGGCAGACGATGCAGAGCCTGTGCCGAGGCCCGACCCAGAGCCGCACATCGATGCTCAAGAAGACGACCTGGTTCTTCCTCCCATCCCTGATGAACCTCAGCAGCCTGTCTTGCCCGATCTGGACGCCATCACCGATAAGGACGCTCGCAAGCAAGCTGAAAGAGAGTCCAAACGCTTGCAGAAGGCCTACACTCAAGCTGTCAAGGACCGGGCCAAGGCCATCCGGGAGCGGGACAAGCTCCTCGAGAAGCGACGCAAGAGGGCCCAGAAGGACGCGGACAAGGTGGAAAAGAAGGCGCAAAAGGAACAGCTACGCTTGGACAGGGAGGAGAAGAAGCGACTCGCCATGGCCAAGCAGGCAGTCGAACCCCAGAGCGGGGCCGTCGACGACGCGGATCAATGGGAAGACTCGCCGGCCGTGCCGAGCCTGACCGACAGGACGATGCAAGTGGGCGGGGACAAGCCCAAGAAGCTGCGCAAGTTCTGCAATCTGCCTGGCAAGACGAATGGCGTGCGCGACGAGACGTGGGTGGACGTGTACATGGACGGCATGGACGAGGTGGGCGCGCACTGCGGCCTGTTTGCCCCCGGGCCGCACTACGAGAAGCTGGTAGGCGACGTGGGCAGCCGCATCGTGGGCTGGGTCCACGACGACATGACCAAGCGGGCCCTGCTGGAGGCGGAATGTGATTGATGGAGCCCGATGCGAACGTTGCATGCCCCGGTCGCCTGGGTTGAGCCATGTCATGGCCGAGGGACGGAAGGCGGAGTCCTATACGAAGCGTGCCTCCTTGGGATAGTACCCCATCACCACGACTGTCTCTGACCGCTTTCCTGGTATCTTCAAGTACAGCACGAATACACGTAACATGCTCGAACGCCCTCTTCGCCTCGCGGCGTGAAAGTGGTTATCGTGCTTTTAGGTCCGTCGTAAGTCTATGTACGTCAAATATGTACGTGACTGCGCACAGTCGTGATGTGCCCTCTCCAGTAGATCCACCCATATACATGCAAACTTGTGGGGCGCGTATACGTGAACAGCAGGCGTCTCTGCCCCCATTCCGCTTCTAGTACTTCATATCTCCGTCTTAATACAGGTCCAACTCGCGCCTCCGGACCTCGACGTCGCCCCTCTCGCCGGCAGTGGCGGTGGTGGTGCCGCTGCTCCTCCTGCTCCCGCCGGCAGACCTGCCACCGCCGCCGTCGTCGACGCTGCCCCTGCCCTGCCCCTGCCCCAGGCGCACGCCCCGCAGCACCGCCGAGCCCAGGTGCGGCTCGTCCGTGGCCAGCGTGTCGAACTCGAGCCCCACGGCGCCGAGGCGGACGAGCGGCGCCGACGGATCCCAGTCGCGGTGATGGCAGACGAGCAGCGTGGCAGCGCCGCCGCCGCTGCTGCCACCACCTGGCGAGGAGGAGGAGGCGCCGGGCCGCCAGTTGCGCCCGGAGATGAGCACCGCAGTGAGCGTGTACCCAGGGGCTTGCTGCGCGCCGGCCGCTTGCCGCGTCGCGGCTGCCTCGGGCGTACTGCCGTTGACGGCGCCGCCGCCGGCCGAGGACGACAGTAGTACCGATGCCGATGCCGACGAAGTCCTCGCGGGAAGCGGGGGCGACGCCCGAACCCACGAGAGTATCGTCGACACTGCGGCCGCGGGCAGGCTCACGTCGTCCATCTCAAACGAGTTGCCTTCGCGCCGCAGGGTAATGTCGAAGCAGTACGTCTCCACGCGGAGGAACTTGACACTCTCTCCCTTCTTCGCGATGGCGTCGCCGTCAATCTCCCAGGAAAGCACGGCTCCGTCGGTGAAGCCCACCGAGATCTCCATGCGCGGCGCGGAGCACGCTCCGTCCACGATGGGCGACGCCTCGCCAACGAGGTGAAAGTGGAAAGCCGTCGATTGCAACGCCGTCGTCGCTGTCATACTGCCGCTGCTGCCAGCGGAGCGCCGCCGAGCCTCTTCGCGCGGCGCCCATGCCAGCCACGTCCACGAGGGGAAAGCCGCATCACGGGCCAGAGCGTATCCAGGCTCGGGCAGGTCGCTTTCGACTGAAGACTGTGACGGCGGGAGAGCCCGCTCAGGAGTCCAGCCGAGGCCAATGGCCAGCCGGTCAGTCTGACTGACGACATTGACATTGACAAAGGCGTCCGGATGGAAGAGCGGCAGCCCCGTGAAGTTGTCCACGGCCAGACCCGGCAGGCGAGTGTATTCACGCAGCACCGCTCTGAAGGCGTCGAGTCTGTCACTATTTCTCGGCATTTCCAGAGCCATGTACGCGCCGATTTGATCCTTTAGCTGGCCGGGACGCGGAGGGGCCGTGTACGGCGGGAAGACGCGGCCGAGGTTGACGCCCGGGGCAAGACGCAGCGGCAAGGCGATGCTCTCATGGCAGTGCAGAGTTCGGCATTGGAAGTATGCCTGGGACGGCGTGAGAACGAGGCGCCGCCGGGCAAAGAGGCCCTGCTCGTAGGTCCACGCGCGAGCCGACCAGGGCGAGGTCGTGACCTCAATGTCCGGGCGAAGGAGAGTGGTGGTGAAGATGCCGGCGGGAGTCTTTATAGAGAGTTGCTGCGGGCGACGGACGGACACGCCGGGAATGCCAGCATCAACGCCGTGGGCATCGTCGGCGGGCGCAACGATGAGGGTGAGAGAGGAGCGGGAGAAGATGTCACCGAGAAGATCGAGGTGGAGCGTGCGCTGCCCGCGCTCCTCCTGTCCGGGAAGACAGTAGCGGTCAATCCACAGGTATCGGAAACCAAGTGACGTGGTCAAGGTGAGCGCATCGGAAAAGAGGAGCGGTAGGTCTTCGGGGAGACTATCATCGGGATGCAGCAGACTAGACTCGTGTGGTTCATCCGATGCGTAGCTGAAGGTTAGATATTCAGGCGCATCTCCGTCGAGGTCGTCAACGCATATCACGCGCCTGGCCTCGCAGTCCACGAGCCTCAGCCCTGCCACAGGGGGCCTGTCATCAGACTCGCAGCATGGCTCGTTGGCGTGATGCGTCTGGCAGTAGTCCAGCCAGCACTTGGGGACTCGCGGGTCCAACAAGGGCGTCACGGTACGACCGCGAATCCTCGGAGGTCCGTCGTCTTCAGAGGCGGTATAGAGCTTCAGTTGTGCGTCATCATCGACGTCAGCGTCGTCCTCGGCAGCCCTGATGATGTATCCCCAGGGCAGGGCCTTGTTGCGCGTCATGACCTCGCCTAGGACCTCGCCGGCGAGGGCATGCCGCTCGCCGACGCCGCCGAGGCGCTCAAAGGCGCGGCGAATGCGCAAGTAGGGGGTGAAGGTGCCGCCGGCGCCAGCGTCGAGCAGCATGGCCTGGAAGAAGGCACAGTAGGGGCATCGCGGGGGCGGCTCGTGCGCGCCGGGCGAGGTGGAGGAGGAGGCAAAGGTCGAGGCGGAGGAGGCGGCACCGTCGGTGGAGGCGGGCGGGGAGGGCGGCAACGGCGGCGGTGGGACGAGGACGTGAGCGAGTGGTATCCAGGGTCGTGGGCTGCCAGGCTGCCAGGCGAGAAGCTGTGGGAAGTTGATGCCGGCGCAGATGGCGCAGACACGGTATCGCGGTCGTTGACGCGGCCGTCTTCGTCGCGGACTGCCACCGCCAGCATCGTCGTCGTCGCTGGGGCGGTCCGCGCGATCGGCGTCGTCGGGGTCATCGACGACTATGCGGCCCGTCGACAATGCGACGTCCCTGCCGCCAGCAGGGGCGAGCAGCAGGCCGCTCTTCTGCCTGGCCAACGAGGCGGGCGTGCCGCGTCGCGATGGGAGCTGATGGACCTCCGTTGCATCGAAACCGACGCCGCTGCCGCCGCCACCAACGCCGCCTGCCGCTCCTGCAGCGTCCCTGGCGGCGCCGCCCCAGCTGCGGCTCCTCGTCTGGCTCCGGCTCCTGCTGCTGCTCCTGCTTCGACTGCTACCACCACCCTCGGCGTCCGAGTCGGGGCGCTTCCTCGCCGTGAGGATCTTGGAGATCTTCTTCATGAGGAGGGGCGGCAGGCCGGGACCTGGAACCAGGACCCCTCTCTCCCCAGTGGTACCTTATCGGCAGCCTACAGTGCAGTAGAAAGAGGCGAGAGTGAGACACGCAGGGCACGAGACCCCTAATGCAGGTACCCCCCCAGCTGCGGGAGCGTGCCAAGCGACCACGGGCAACGGCGCGAAGAGCGGACTGTCGGGGACGGTTGCAACGGCGAGAGGGAAAGGGGCAGGGATCGGTGCGTTCGGTCAATTCATGGCGCGCATCGCGGCTGTCTCGGTCGGTCGGCAGAGTTGGCAGCGCGAAGGGGAAAAGGGTGCGCGCGAGTGGTTCGAGAAAGGCGAGTTTGTTGTAGGTACGAGGCAGGTATATGCAGACGCCAGAGCGCGCCGAGCGGCGGTGCAGGGCCCCGTGGAAATTAAGTCAATGCGGCAAAAAAGGGCTGCGGTCGGCGTCCGGACCCCGAAAGCGTGTCAGATTCAAAATGATGGATGGGATGGGATGGGATGGGGATGGATGGACGGGAGCTATCAGCAGAGAGGAGCCAGGCTGGGCTGGGCTGGGCTGGGCTGGGCTGGCTGGCTGGGCGCGCAACTCTCATCCGTGCCTCGGGCAAGGTATTGCTGGTCACCGGCCCCCGGTCGCCGTTGATGACTCCCGTCCCGCGGGGCACATCAACGACGCCCAACTGACTTTGGGTAGGGGCAACTCACTAACTTGGTGGGTTATTGATTGATTTGCCCGTGGTTGCCCACTTCGCCTTCCCGGAGCAGCGCTGGGCGGAGCCGGACCGCTCGCCGTTCGCCGTTCGCGTCCTCTGCGGCAAGGTACCTGGTACGAAGTTCGCAGTGCAGAGCCGCGCCTGCTGAGCCGCTAACGCGATGTATTGGACCCTAGCTGGCTCCCCATGCTCTGCTCACGAGACCCTTACCTGGTAGTACTTCGTACGTGGTAATAGCGTGTGCCCCATCCCGCCGCAGTGTCAACGGCCGTAAGGTATTGGGTACCGGGGAAGGAACTGCCCACTCCAGCAGTCACGACCGACGCGCCCGGCCGCGAACCTGAGCTCGACCCCTAACGTCGGGTGAGTTGGTGAGGCGTCCCAGGTCTCCTTGCTTCAAGTGCGCTGCCGTCCTTGGCGTCACGGCTCGCAATTAACTTTCGCCTTCGGTCCCCACGGCACGGATGTCCCGGGCTGCCGTCAATGCCTCCGGCAAGGCAAGGTGTGGAACTGGACCAAAGGCTCCAGCAAGGGGGGGCGACCCACCGACGCGGTCGCGGGTCACCTGCTGCCCGTCACTGTGACGCCCCAGCGGGCCGGGACAAACGATCAACGCTCAATTTTCCAGGCTGCACGACATGACATGTCATCCCGATTCCTTTATCAAGTCCGCAGGCTGTTCGTACGAACGAAGAGCCCATACATAGACCATGCATGGCACCCGGAACCAACTCGCGGGGTAGGCGGTTATCCCGCACCACGCCCCCTCGGCCGCATCACCAAGCCCCTCAAACGTACGCCAGCGTGTTGTCGTCTCGGATTCGGCCAACCACTCCGACGTTCACCTCGCTTCCCGAGACGCAGGGACCACGTGCGACGATCTGCAAACCGCCGGGTCAGTCCAACGGCCGGGTCCTGTGATTTGAAGCGCAAATGAACTGTACTGTACTCACCTCGCCCTCGATTACGTCGTCGGTCGTCTTGTGCGCACCCTTGTCCTTGAGGAAGACCTCCACACATGTCGGTGGCGCACCAAAGTGACCCTTGCCGTTCGGCTCCGTCCTGTAGTCGTACAGGGCAGTCTGGCTCACGGCGCCAGCGACCCTCGCCGCCGCCAGCGCGTAGACCACCTTGGCACCGAGGAAGACACGCAGGTCCGAGAGGACAGACGGCGAGAGCTGCGGCGACCCAGCCCCCGCCCGCTCAGCAACGTACACGAGGCGCAGCTTGCCAGGCGTGGTGCCAATGGCGGGCCGCGCGCCCGCAGAGAAGGAGGCCAGCGGATTCGCCGTCGAGAGGACGCCGTCCTGCGTGAGGTTCCGGCTCGACAGGCTATGCGACAACTTGGCAAGCGCAGACGCCAACTTCCCTGCGGAGTCGCTGTGCGCCTTGAGCATCGTCCCTGGGCTGGCGACCACGACCGTCGGAGCGACGCCTCGCGTGGCGAGGACCAGGTCCGGTGATCGTCCGGCGACAGACGTCAGGGCAACCGAGGCGTTCGAGTACAGGGCCGTCAAGGTCAGTACCAAGGTGTGGATGTTGGCCAAAGAGTCGGCCGGCAGGAAGAGATCGGACGGGTTCAGCCTCTCCTTGGTAGGGATGGCGGCGATCTGGCCCGCGATGCCGGCAACGAGGTTGGCCTGCGTGAAGCGCACCATCTCCTCGAGCTGGCCCTGCTTGGACTGCCAAAAGGTCACAATGTCTTGCGGGTTGTATTCGAGGTTCACGGCGGGAAGCTCCGAGCCGACAGAAGCCGGGGCGTCGTTGATGATGTCTTGCCATGTCGCCACGTTGACGCTGCCGCCCATGCCCTCGGGGACCTCGTTCCAGTCCATGTGACTGCTGCCCTCGTCGACGACCCAGATGAGCTGGCGCAGCGACGGGTACGCCTTGACTACGGCATCGAAGGGGAACGCGCCTGGAGCAGTAACGACGGTATCGACGGCAGAACGGCGCAGCATGGAGACGAGCTCCTCGCTCGAGACGTCAAAGGGGATCAGGACGGTCGTCAGGTTCGGGTAGAAGCTGCAGGCGAAAAGGGTGATGAGCAGCTCGATCGAGTTGGGCAGGTAGATGGCCACCTTGATGCCGCCCTGGTCGGCAATGTGGCGACCGATGATGTTGATCTGTCTCGTGATGTCCTCTGCAGTCCCCCGTCAGCAACCAGCCGTCTCATTCCGTGTAACGTCGACCACGCACCCAGCTTATGCTCGACGACCTTCTCAGAGCCGTGGACAGTCAGAATCTTGCCCTTGGCGCCGTCCTCGCCGCCCGAGGCGGCCCTGCGCCAGACGTCTCGCAGGTCGCCGTCCCGGCCGCGCGACCACTTGGAGGCGCCGGGGTCCTTGACGTTGAGGCCGGCGTTGAGGGGCATGCCGTGGGGCGCGGCCTGAGAGCGGTAGACGGCGCTCTCGCCCTCGTTGCGGACCGTGGCGGGGAGCGTCTGGCGGGCCAGCAGCATGGGGTGGATGTCGGGCTCGCGCGCCGACATGATGCGGTACGTGACGACGGCGACGAGCAGCGTCACCAGCCCGGTCGAGTAGGCGTTCCACTGCCCGACCAGGCCGGTGATGCCCGCGTCGAGGCTCTCGAGGACGCCCATGGTGATGGGAGCTTCGCTGTCGGGGCGACGAGGGGCGCGGCGCGAGTGCGTGCGTGAACCGCGAGTCGAAACGAGTGCAATGACCTGGGAATCTATCGCCGCAGCTTTGGTGATCGAGGGGGAGCTCGCCAGCCTCGGTGGGCAGAGGTTGACGGAAGGTTGGGCAGAGGTAATGTTGGAGGTGAGAGGTGAGGTGGGGATCCCACGAGCATTCCAAGGTGCGGTGGTGGCTGGCGGGACGCCTCTGGCGGGGGGGCGGAATCGGGCCAATTTGAAGCGGGCCGCTGGGTTTCCATTTGGGGACGGGACCGAAGCGCCCGCTGCCCGGACTCCAGCCGGGGCCCCCGTCCTGGCGAGTTGCGGCGGCAGCACACGGCAGCACAGCGAGGAGGACCACTCCACTGTGCTGTCCGGGTTTTGACGCGCCCCCGCCACATGCACTCCAGGGCTGCTGCGCCGCCAGCGGGCCACCCACGGCAGTCCAACCTAAGGCCCCTGGATCTGCGGGCGCTAGCGGGCCAGGCACCTTCAGCTGCGCGTGAAAGCTGAGCTTGAGTCCAATGGCTGGCTCGTGGATTCCTCAACCGACGCATCCGTCGGGCTACGGAGCTCGCGAGTCACGACAATACGCTGGCGCCAGAAGCTGACCAGTCCACGCTCATCACTGCTATATGTCCTTCGACTGCCTATGTGACTGTGGGGTGGTATCCCACGCGCAACGATACAAAATATCCCCAATACCAGGCGCCACTGCTGACAATCCCATGCAGACAGCCAACATGAATTCCGTTTCGTCAAACCTGCCATCACTCATGAAGGGGCCATTCAACGGCCACGTTGCATCGATTTTTGTTTTTGTTCTTTTGCCGCTCGTCCGTCTTCTGAGATACGAAATTTCTCATTTCGCGTTCGTCCGTTGCGTCAACGGCTCAGGTGTTGGACCGGCGTAGGTCAATCGAGTCCACCTGCTCGAGGAACGCCTCCTTTCTCTGCCGATCGATCACCGGAGCAGCCGCTCTGCGCTCCTCGAGCACGTCCTGCATGCTTCGTCGCTGCACGAGCGCCTGCCACACCGTCTTGCAGGTGCTCTGCGAGAATAGGCGGTCCATGTCTTCGAGGGTGAGGCCTGCCGGCTGGTTAGCAATGGTTGCCGCGACTTCTGGGGCGAGAACTTGCCTTTGGTTTCGGGAATGAAGAAGAGCGCCCAGAAGCCCATGAGAACCATGAGGGCGCCAAAGAACATGTAGGTTCCGTACCCCAGCGAGGTGATCATGTATGGCGTGGTGCGGGAAATGAGGAAGCTCCAGAACCACTGGTCGGCCGTCGTGATGGCCGTGCAGAGCATCCTGATGTCTGCAATGGTCAGTCTAGACTCTTCAAGGCCAAGAAAGGCCACTAGCAGATCGTGACTTACCAATTGGGAAAATCTCAGAGCAATAGACCCAGGTGATGCCCTGCCAGGTCGCGCAGTAAATGAGACCGTACAGGTACACGCACACTGTTCAGTCAGCATAGGCCACGCACTACGAGAACACGAGGCACTTACCCATCGCCAAGTAGCCCCATCCATCTCTGGTGAGATCCCCCCGGGCCGCCGCCGCCTCCGGATCGGCCTTCATGACGTACCCGCCAATGTACCACATGGGGATGGAGCCGATAAAGGCACCCCAGATAAGGCCGTTTCTGCGGCCTACCCTTTCAACTAACCACAGGGAGAAGATGATCATGCCAAGCGTCTTGGCGATGCCGTAGAAGCCCGTGGCAAAGAGCTTGGTGCTGGTTCCTGTCAAGCCAAGCGTCTCGAATATGCGAGGCGAGTCTGCCAAGTCAGCCTAGCGTCCACTGACACGACGCATCTCGGGCGTATAAGAGGTGGGGCTTTGGGGACTCACAGTAGGTGATGATGTTGACGCCCGTGAGGTTTTGACACGCCATGAGCAGCAGGCCGATGGAAATGCGGTTCCGCACGCCCTTCTGGACGAGGCGCTTGAACATCTCGGCAAAGGTCATGCGGTTGGCCGTGCGCTCCTCGACCTGCTGGCGGATCTCGGAGAGCTCGTCCCGGATGTACGGGTGGTCGGCGGGCAGAGAACGCAAGTCGACCAGGACTTTCTCTGCGTCGTCCCAGCGGTCATGGCTGGCGAGCCACCTCGGCGACTCGGGGCAGATGAGCATACCGAGGCAGAGGAGAGCGCCCGGGACGAGTTGCAGTCCGAGGGGGACGACCCACTGCGCGGCCCGAGCCGACGAGATGGTTCGGTCGCAGGCATAGTTGATCTGTGACAAGTCAGAACCGTTCAACGTGTTCTACCCCTTGCGCCACCGTGTCTTACCCAGAAGCCCAGCATGCCGCCTCCCTGCGATGCAATCTGTCGTGCGTCAGTCAGACCATTCTGTAGGGCAGGGCTTTGTCGGCACTCATACCTCAAAGATCCCAATGAGCCTGCCACGGATCGAAGGCGGAGCCGTCTCGGCGATATAAACGGGCACAATCAGCGACGAAGCCCCGATACCGAGGCCTGCAACGGCGCGTCCGAGGATGAGCATGGCCAGCACGCCGTGCGCCGCCGTCATGAGCACGGCGCCAACTATGAAGACGGAGGCGGCGACGAAGATGGCCTTCCGGCGGCCAATCTTCTCGGCGAGGGGAAACGTGAGCAGCGAGCCGAAGAAGCAGCCCGCTTGAAACGTCGAGACGATGTTGCCCTGCAACGTGTCGCGGTAGGTCCCGGATGCCTGGGCCAGGCCAAAGTCGCGGCGGAACGAGTCGAGGGCCATGGTGCCTCCTATGACGGACGTGTCATAGCCCACTGCAATGTTTGGCAAAGGTTGCCTCTGTCAACAACGCTGGTCTGTATGTGCGGACGACGACGACGACGACTCGGACTCACTGGCTATGGCAGACATGGAGGCGATGATGGCCACCAGGTGGATGCGCCAGTTGCGCACATCCTTGGGGTCGTTCGTCCCCTCGGCGTGGAATTCGAAGCCCATGCCTGTGGTGTTGCACGCGAGCGCGCCAGTGGGGGAGGGGGGCAGTGTATGTTCGGTCTAAGACAAGCAGCGACGGGACAATGTACAAGAAACGGGATGTGACACTGCGAGCGACGACGGTGGGCCCTCGACGAGGACGGGAGGGATCAGGGCGGTGCAACCCCGTTAAGATATATGCCCGTCGGTCTCTGGTCGGAGAGAAAGAGGAGAACAAGAGGGAGAATAGACGAACTTTACAGTCGTGGCGGGTGATTCATCTGATGGTGTGTGGGTGGAAGCCATGGATGGGCCCAACTCGCGACCCCCGGCAACATGAAGAAGCAGAACGGGCGGCATCGCAGCCACACGATACTTGTCCAGACAAGGTGTCACCGGCTCCGCGACAAGTCGAAAAGCTAAATGGGCTAGCCGGGCTCAACCTCGACCTAGCCGGTATTCACCTCGTCAAGCGCGAAGCGGGCCCCCGCCCTCTCCTCATGGCTCGCAGCGCGGGGAAGTGGAGAAGCCGACCAGGGGGGAGGAGGAGGCGAGCGAGCGATAGAGCATGACTGTGGAAGACGGGAAGGCCATGGCCCGCGGGCTTCCACCGCGCTTCCTCAAACATCTGGAACTACGTTACCCTCGCCGTTCGGGAAAGCAAAACTCCCCGAAGGGGAGCCCGAAGGGTATGTCCTCCAATAGGAGTGCAGCAGGGCCAGCGCTGCGAGATACCGGAGCTGGGCCGAAGAAACTTTGGGTATGAAACGAGTTCCATCGAGGCCCTCCCGAACGCACGCCGGAACACGCGCGCGCGCATGCACGCAGAGGGGGTGGGGGAGGAGGTGACGGAGACGGGGAAAGGGGACGGGTGGTTTCGGAGGCGTCCGGGCACGGCACGAGACGCATGAAGACGTCCCAACTGCCGCGGAGGCGGTGGTGGTGGTGGTGGGCATCTGGAAGGAGGGTGGCCGGGTTCGACGTGGTTGCCCTGTGGTGGAAGGCGCCACGGACGTGCCTTTCCGGTTCCAATTGAGAAATAAGCTTATTATGCGAGAACAATTTACCCACGGCTAGTGGGTCCCCCGGGCCGACAACAATGGGGCCTGCTTGCGCTCTCGCTCGCTGTTGCTTGCCTGCATGGAACTGGAACAGAGGGGGTCGGGTGCCTCGTCGTTGCGCCAATGACAAGACAGTTTGGACACGGCTCCCCACCGCGGGCCTTCAATTCCTACCCCAAGCTCGTTAGATTGCATCCTCCCGAACCACTTACACGACGCACGATCCTCTCCGCATGATGCTTACCTCGTGGTTACTAGTAACCCACTGCGGGCTACCTCCCCAAACCACGCCCTCCTCACTCCCGCCGCCCAAAACGCCCTTTCGGGAAGCCGGCGAACCGTCGTCGCGCGCCACCCCTGGCGGCCTTTGTCCCGTTACCGGATGGGATGATCGCTCCAAGGGGGGAGACGCCAGCAATTTTTCTTGCACTGCCTCCGCCACCTTCGATTGCCCCCCCCTGGCGCCCGTGAGACGATTCGGTTGGTTGGCTGGGCGGTGTGATGGGACGTCGTCTCCCTCCCCTCAGCTTCCAGCTGTTCGAGACGGCGGCGATGACGGAGCAGACTTGCGTACGTGCCATCGCCACCGTGACGCTGGCGGCTGCGTGGACTGGAAACCGGCTTGAGGCTCTGTCCGTGTGTCAGAGCTCTACGATGACCGCTGCGCAATATCGTTTTTCGGATACTCGCACGAGTAGTCGCGTCGCGGTCAACGTATCTCTGTCTGTGCGAGTTGCTTAAAGACGCCACCGCACTCCGTGGACCATCTTCGCCCTCGAGGACCAACAACCCCAGGAACGCCAGTTCAAAGACACTCCTTCCGTTGCTGGGCAATTCCAATGGCTGAGGATTCCAGCTTGCACAGCCCCCTTTCTGCCGGCCGGCTGACCAGCCAGTGTAACCAAGCGCACCACCCTGATCCCAACATCGCGATGCTAACGGCGAGCCAGAGCAAATATCCCGGCCTTCGTGCCGTCGACGCCGTCTGCTGCGATACCCCGCAGAGCGTTAATTGCAATGTTTGCACTGCCTCGATCTCGGCATGCAGCATGTCACGTCTCTCCGCATTGTCGCGTGGACGTGACAGCTCTCCCCGGCTGGGGGTGAAGCCATCGCGAACCCACGGCCCCGCAGGCCGGAACCATCATTATTGATTTTCAACGCCAACTCTGCGATTTTCCCTTGAATCTCGACCCGGCACTGCCTCGATGTTGCCGCTACTGAGAGGCGAATCTCGGTTCTGGCTCCGTCGCGATGCCTCCGGCTCCTGCAGTGGCGCCCAAACCTCCCGGGATATCTTCGTCTTGGGAGTTTTGTCGCTCAGATGTTGATCCTGGAGATGCACTGCCTCAATCCATAGACGGCGCGACGTGATCGCCTTCTCATCATGATCTCGTCCGGAGTCTAGGTTCGGGTGAATCGATCATGATGATCCTCATGGCGCCGCCGAGCGACGATGGTACCGGGCCACTTCGAAATCTGTTTGCGACGGACGCTTCTCGTGGCGTTGGACAAGCGTCTTGCACTGCCTCGCTCGCCTTTCCATGAGGCCATCGCCGGAACGATTTCTTGTGCGAGGAATGCATGCATGGCCAAGTTCGTCGGCGTTCGGCGATCAAATTCCATCATCCCCGTCAAGATTTGCCGCTGCAGAAGGCTCAATCACTAATGCGGTGAGAAGAACGACTCTGCACTGCCTCACGCCCGCAGCATAGATGACTGATTTGTGCTTGTCATATGTAGCCATCCTGGGCTGTCAATGAAAGGCCTCACCGGTAAATCAACGTATGGCGTGGGCACCGGTATCCGGACCGGAGCCATGTGCGCAGAGCGAATCCGGGCAATGAGCAAAACGTGATTGCAAATATATTATCAAGAATTGTTCAACGGGCTTTGTACTACAACGTCCGGTTTAGACTTTATCACCCGCTTAGAAGTTACCGTGACATGAAACAAGCCTGATGTTCTGTGCGTTTCCCGTCGTCATGGGGCCCATACGCCCACCAGGAGGCGTTTTCAAGCGCGTCCCCAGCGCCCCTATAGTTTCAGACATGTTCCATCGCGCCAGCGCGCATCAGATCCGGCCATCAAGCGCCGGCGGCGCGGTCTTCGCAACGTCACTTTCGGAATACCCTCTCGCGGAAACGAAACGTCTTCGCGGCGTCGTCGAGACGGGGGCCGGGAAATTGATAGTAGCGGCCCGGCCTCGTACGGTCTGCAGCGTGCACGACGATGATCATTGATCACCGAGGATCGGGAAAATCACGCACGTCACGGATTGAGGCTGTGCATGCACGCCCGGCTTGGAGGCGGCACCGGGGGGGGGTGGAGGAGGCGACGACGATGTGCGGGTACGAGTGCAGTCGTCCCGGCAGCGGTGCTGGCCCGGTGGCGCGCGGTGGGGGGTATCGGGCTACGGTGATGGCGTCGGAGCTTGAGGTGTGCATGCGTCGTCGACGGCATTGACGCCGGGCCAGTCGATAGCTTGGTATCGCAGAGGACGAGCAGGGCCAGCCGGCCACCACCAAACAACCAGAATGGGACCCCGTCGCAGCCTCTGTCTGCCACGCGCGCCCATCACGGCTCGCGATACCTACGAGTAAGTAGGTTACTCCTCCCCCTTTTTTTCTTTGTCCCTGTGCTTCTTTCCTGGCAGCGCGTTTTTCTGGCCACCCGACCGACGTCTTGGCGAAAGAGGCAGCCGCCTCCGTTTGCCACGCGCGCCTTGCACCTTCCTCGCACCTCGCACCTCGCACCTCGCACCTCGACGCGCCCGCGGGCTGCCTCTGCCAAGGGCCCCGCCCCAAGACCTGACAGTGGCGCTAATAAGCTTAATCGGTGGAGCCCGACAGGGGTTCTCCTACCAGAGGAAAGTCGCACGCGGCGGCCAGTCACGGGCTCGCGGTGATGCGAGATGGAGCAAACAGCAAATGCTCGCTGCTGCCGCCAAGTCAAACCTTCCCGATCGGGTAACCCTTCACACACCCCCAAAGCCGATTCATGCCAAATTGTAAGTCGGAGGTGGAGGCGGGCGCGAGCACAGACGGCGGAGTCGGTGATGTTTGCTGCGCCTCGATATGCCCCCCCCCCCCCCCCCCCCCTTCCTCGCTGTGTACGGAGTACCTCTCGCTCTGTCGTCGCCCCGGTGCCGTCCGCGCTCCCCTCCCGCCGTACGAGTAGGTAGCACGTCGCAAGCGCCGAGCCTCCCCGCCGCCATATGCAAAGTGGACAAATGCAAAAGCCCGCGGCAAAAACTCTGTGTGTCTGAGCCGGGCCGTCGCAGGCCAGGGGCTCAGCCTCCTTCCGGGCAGGACGGCCAGCGGTATATCACTACAACCCGCGACGGCCATCCACGACTGCCTGCCTGCCTGCCAACCTGGCCAAGCAAACAGATCAAACAAAGACACGACCTCTTCAAGAACCTCTTCAGCACATAGTTATTTCTACATCTTTAGATCCACGCGTTGCAAGTTGTTGATCTCGCACCCTCATACATGAGTCCGGATACGTCGTCGGCACTCTGTTGATGCACTTGATGCACTCCTCATCGCGGCCATGGAGAGCATCAACAAGACCAACACCAACACGGACAGCATCAACGACGCACGCACGCCCCCAACGGCCATGCTCCAGGTTGATAACAACGCCGGCAACCCGAGGCCGTCTCCAGCCGCCATGCTCCGCGTCGACACCTCGGCCCGGCCGCGCGCCCCCAGCAACGCCGACACCATCGTCTCTACCGCCGGGTCCAACCCCTTCCTCACGCCCGCCACCGTCAGTCGAGCGACCAGCATCAGCGAGGACTCTCGCGACCCTCTGGCCCCGGATCCAGGCACGGAGGCCGACTTCCACGTCGAAAACAACCCATTTGCCTTTTCTCCCGGCCAGCTGAACAAGCTGCTCAACCCCAAGTCCTTGGCTGCGTTTCAGGCCCTCGGCGGGCTCAAGGGCATCGCACGGGGACTGCAGACCGACACTGCCTCTGGTCTGAGCGTCGACGAGACAGGCGCCCCAACAAGGATTTCCTTTGGTGATGCCATTGCGTCTACAAAATCATCATCGCCCACCCTTGCCCCTAATCCGACGCCTTCCGCCTCGGACCCCTTTTCGGACCGCATCCGCGTGTACAAGCAAAACGTCCTGCCCGCGAGGAAGGCCACGCCGCTATGGCGGCTCATGTGGAACGCCTACAACGACAAGGTCCTCATCCTCCTGACTGTCGCGGCCGTCATCTCCCTGGCGCTGGGCCTCTATGAAACTCTCGGTGTCGACCATCCGCCCGATGCGCCGACGCCTGTGGACTGGGTCGAAGGCCTGGCCATCTGCGCCGCCATCATCATCGTCACGGCCGTGGGGTCTCTCAACGACTGGCAAAAGGAGAAGGCTTTTGTCAAGCTCAACGCACGCAAAGAGGACCGGGAGATCAAGGTTATTCGGTCCGGCCGTTCTTTCATGATCAATGTCCACGACATCCTCGTTGGTGACGTGCTGCACCTGGAGCCGGGCGACTTGGTTCCAGTCGACGGCATCTTCATTGATGGACATGACCTGAAGTGCGACGAGTCGTCGGCTACGGGAGAGTCTGACGCGCTGAAGAAGACTGGTGGTGATCATGTTATGCGAGCACTGGAAGGCGGCAGCAGCACCAAGAATCTGGACCCCTTCATCATCTCTGGCGCCAAGGTTCTCGAAGGTATATCCCATCAAGCCCGTCCATCGTGACAAAACTAACACCCAACAGGCATGGGTACGTTTCTCTGCACCTCGGTCGGCGTCAACAGCAGCTTCGGCAAGATCATGATGTCAGTCCGCACCGAAGTTGAGGCCACACCGCTGCAGAAGAAGCTCGAAGGCCTGGCCCTCGCCATCGCCAAGCTGGGTGGCGGCGCGGCGGCCCTTCTCTTCTTCGTGCTTCTCTGCCGCTTCCTCGCCTCGCTGCCCGGAAACACTGGGACCCCGTCTGAGAAGGCGTCCTCGTTCATGGATATTCTCATCGTGGCAATCACCATCATCGTCGTGGCTGTGCCCGAGGGGCTGCCCCTTGCGGTAACGCTCGCGCTGGCCTTTGCCACGACCCGGCTGCTCAAGGAGAACAACCTGGTGCGCATGTTGCGGGCTTGCGAGACCATGGGAAACGCGACTACCATTTGTTCAGACAAGACGGGGACCTTGGTACGTTTGTCCTGCACTAAAGCAATATGCCTCATCACTGACTGATAATTCGTGGACAGACTACCAACAAGATGACTGTCGTTGCGGGCACATTTGGCAGCTCCAGCTTCGCAAAAGTAGACTCGGAGAAGTCCTCGGCGCAGCCCCTTGCTCAGTGGGCTGCCGATCTCCCCAGCGCGACCAGGGAAATGATTGTACAGTCCGTCGCCATCAACTCCACCGCCTTTGAAGGGGAGGAAGACGGACGAGCCACTTTCATCGGCTCCAAGACGGAAACGGCCCTGTTGCAGCTCGCCAAGGATCACCTGGGCCTCCAGTCTCTCCCTGAGATGCGCGCCAACGAGCAGGTGGTGCAGATGATGCCCTTTGACTCGAGCAAGAAGTGCATGGGCGCCGTCATTAAGCTGCGCTCGGGCACGGGCTACCGGCTGCTCGTCAAGGGCGCCTCTGAGATCCTGCTCGGGTACTGCTCAGCCAAGGCCGACCCCCAGTCCCTTGAGCAGGAGCCCCTGAGCCCCGGCGACGCCGACTCGCTCCGGCAGACTATTGACGAGTACGCCGGCAAGTCGCTCCGCACCATCGGCCTCGTGTATCAGGACTACGAGTCGTGGCCGCCGGCGCACGCCGAGGTCAGCAGCCGCGACAGCCAGCACGTCGAGTTCGCGTCGCTGCTGCGCGACCTCGTCTTCCTCGGCGTCGTCGGCATCCAGGACCCCGTGCGGCCGGGCGTGCCCGAGGCCGTCAAGAAGGCGCAGCACGCGGGCGTCGTGGTGCGCATGGTGACGGGCGACAACGTCGTCACGGCGCGGGCCATCGCCACCGAGTGCGGCATCTACACCGAGGGCGGCATCGTCATGGAGGGTCCCGCCTTCCGCCAGCTCTCGGAGCAGGCCATGGACGAGACGCTGCCTCGGCTCCAGGTGCTGGCGCGCTCGTCGCCCGAGGACAAGAGGATCCTCGTGACGCGCCTCAAGGCGCTGGGGGAGACGGTCGCCGTGACGGGTGACGGGACCAACGATGCGCCCGCGCTCAAGGCCGCGGACGTGGGCTTCTCCATGGGCATCTCGGGAACCGAGGTGGCCAAGGAGGCGTCGGCTATAGTCCTCATGGACGACAACTTTGCCTCGATTGTGACGGCTCTGAAGTGGGGGAGGGTGGTCAACGATGCCGTTCAAAAGTTCCTTCAGGTGAGTTTCTCTTCGAGTGGTGAGGATGTAGCCCCTGAGCCCCTGACTGACATGTCCGAGTTCCAAATCACCGTCAACATCACCGCCGTGCTCCTGGCCTTCATCACTGCCGTCTACGACGAGCACATGAAGTCCGTTCTCAAGGCTGTACAGCTGCTCTGGGTCAACCTCATCATGGACACGTTCGCGGCGCTGGCCCTCGCCACGGATCCGCCCACGGAGAAGATCCTCGACCGACCGCCTCAGGGGAAGAAGGCGCCCCTCATCACCACCAACGTACGTCCCCATCCCCGCCCTCTACTACAATCAATAGTCTTTCCCGTACTGACCAGCAACAACAGATGTGGAAAATGATCATTGGCCAGGCCATCTTCCAGCTCGTCGTGACCCTCACGCTCTACTTTGCCGGTATGGACATCCTCGGCTACGACACGGCCTCGACCCAGCAGCGCCTCGAGCTCGACACCATCATCTTCAACACGTTTGTGTGGATGCAAATCTTCAACCAGTTCAACAACCGGCGGCTCGACAACCGCTTCAACATCTTCGAGGGCGTGCACCGCAACCACTTCTTCATCGTCATCAACTGCCTCATGGTCGGCCTCCAGATCGCCATCATCTTCGTCGGCTCCCGCGCCTTTGGCATCAACCCGGGCGGGCTCGATGGCGTCCAGTGGGCCATCTCCGTCGTCATCGCCCTCATGTGCCTGCCTTGGGCCGTGGCGGTGCGCCTCTTCCCCGACGCGTGGTTCGCGCGCATCGCGGCCGTCGTCGGCCGGCCTGTCGTGCTTTTGTACCGCGGCCTGGCCACGTTCTTTGCCGCCGTGGCGAAGCCTTTCAAGAACCTCAGGAGGAAGAAGAGTGACGGCGAGGGCGAGGAGGACATCGCAGCTCACAGACCTAGCGCGGACGACGCCCCGGCGATTGTCGTCTCGGACGCTCCGGTGGTGCAGGTCACGGATGTTGAAAAGGGACGCGCCTCTTGATGACGATGACTCTTGTAACGCTGTAACGCCCTTTTGTTTTCCCGAGTATATCTATAGAGCCGAGCAAATATATCAATAGAACTAACTGTATGAACAAGCCACACAATCAAATGACCCCGCCTAGCACCCAAGTGCATTGTGTGCAATGTCCTCGCGGTAATACATGCCCTCGAAGCGAACCGCCTTGACGCCCTCGTATGCCGCGAACACAGCCTCTTCGAGGGTCTCTCCCCGCGCCGCCACAGACAAGACGCGCCCTCCCGCCGTGCACAACCTGTCCTCCCCGTCCAGCCTCGTGCCGGCATGGAAGACCTGGACGTTGGGCGGCATCGTCCCGACGTGGATGTCGTCGCCGGACTTGCACACCCCCGGGTACCCGACGGCAGCGACGACGACGTTGCATGCATACCCAGGCTGCTTTGTGCAAATGACTGCCTTGTCGAGCGTGCCTGTCGTGCAGGAGAGCAGCACATCGGCCAGGTCCGTGTCGTCCGAGAGCAGCAGCATCAGGCTCTGGGTTTCCGGATCGCCGAACCGGGTGTTGTACTCGAGGACCTTGGGTCCATCCGGCGTCATCATGACTCCGGTGAAGAGCATGCCCCTAAACGTCCGCCCTGTGATCGTGAAAAGTCACACACATCAGCCACACGATTTTATTCCTTTCACCCGATAGTGACGGCAACTACGCCTGCCTCACCTTCCGCACGTAGGCCCTCAAACGTGGGCCGAAGGATGTCCCTTTCAATCACCTCCATGTCCGCCGGCGAGACGAACGGCGTGGGCGCGTACACGCCCATCCCTCCTGTATGGGGGCCCCGTGTTCCCCTCGCCGATCCTCTTGTGATCCTGCGCAGGCCGGAGCGACTTGAACGTCTTGCCGTCGCTAAACGTCAGTATGCTGACCTCCTGCCCCACCGTAAACTCCTCGACGACCACGGACGATCCCGCGCCGGCGAACTGGCCGTGCACCATGATGTCTGTCAGCGCGCGGCGGGCCTCTTCCTTGGTGTGCGGCAGCACGACGCCCTTGCCGGCCGCGAGGCCGCTCGCCTTGATGGCCACGCGGCGGCTTACGCTGTTCACGTAGTGCTAAGCCTCGTCGACCTTGTCGAAGTTCCGATACGGCGCCGTTGGAATGCCGTGTCGGCGCATGAAGTCCTTGGCAAACGTCTTTGAGCCCTCCAGCTCAGCCGCCTCCTTGGTGGGCGCAAAGCAGGGAATGCCACCTGTGTGTGCTTGTCTCAGTTCCGATGGTTTGCGTATGTGTATACTGGGTAAGGGTATAATTGCCATGTCCTACTTTCGCAGAAGAAGCCCTCAATACCAGCAACGACATCCTCGTCGGGTCCGACCACGACCAGCCCGATGCTCATCTCCTTGGCCAGCGCGACCAAGGCGGCATAGTCGGCGACGAGGCCGTCGACATTAGATACCTTGGTCAGACCCCAAGCCGTGCCGCCATTCCCCGGGTATACGAAGACGTGTTCCACCGACGGGGACTGACTGAGTTTCTTGAGCGCACGCACACCCAAATCGTCAGTATCCAAGGAGTGTCAAATAGCGAGCGATAGGGGCCCGTACCCAAGCAAGCGCATGCTCGCGGCCCCCCTTGCCAACCAAGAGAACTCGCAGGGGCTTCGATGCCATGGTCAGATCTCCCATCGTGCGGTGCGCTGCGCGATCCCGACGCTGGATCCAGATGCAGGTGCACAGCGGGCACAAAGGGGGGGAGGCTCGATTTTCCAGCAGGGACGGGAATCATCACAGTAAAGTTCCCTCTGGCGGGAATGACACAGTGGCGCCGTGCCATATCCGCTTCGCACCGCCGCCTGATGTATGTGCCTGAGCTTACTCCTGGTAGTCACATCATCTTTGGGCCAAGGGAGAGCGAACGCAACCTTGGTCTCCTCAGTCTAGGGATGCCCAAGTCGAAGGTACCACCACGCCGGACAAGACCTCAAGGAGAAGCGTCTTGGCACGGAATGAGTTCATACATCGATGCCTTTTGCAGTTGATTTGCTCCGCGCGTCGTTTGAATCAACAAGATTTGCGCCTGCTCGATGCATGTGTGTTGTTAGTACTCGGGCATCCACATGCGTCCACGAAGTATTACACACCCAGTGTAATCGCAGCTTGGCCTCGCCGGGCAGTCACAACAAGTATAGTCACGAGAGTCGCCGGCGTCGCGGCCGAAGTGTAAGTGCAAAACCTTTTTTTATTCGAACTCCTCAGTTCGCTCTGGTTGTCCTGTCTAACCACGGGTACCGCAGCACATTGTCGCAGTCCGCGGTCCTGCCCTTCTCAGGCTGCCGCCTGGCCATTTCCCCAGCCAGTCTGAGCCTCGTTGGCCCTCAGCAGCGAGAGCGTGTGATGCATGCCGTCCAACTCAAATTCCTACCCTGTGTCGAGCGGCGTCGCCCATGCTCTCAGAATGAACCGGAAAGGGACCAATCAGTTGATCACTCCTTTCCCAATCAATGCTCAATGCTCTCTCGCCATGTCCATGTCCGTCGTCGTCGAGAGGCCCTGAGCAACTTCCGACCAGAGAACCGAGAAATCCACTTTTGTCTATGTCGCACGGCGATAACATGACCCTCTATCGTGAAAGCGAGAAAAATGCCCTAAGGGGGGAATCCCTTGCTGACGGCAGAAGCGCGAGAATCGCGATGCTCCTGTCCAGATCTAGTGACCCTAGATCCATAAACACCACTGTTCTGCCCGGGTCGTCAAGTTCCCCAAATCTCGGTCTAAGGGTATCAATCGAGGAGAGTGCCGAAATCAAAAAGAAATGCAATCTATCAGATGCGTCGTGGATGCCCCGTGACCGTTACTGCCTTAACAAAAGGCACTCGTCCGGCTTCGCAGGTCATGATGCCGCCGTGTGGTCCGAAAAAACTGGAAAAAGCAAACTGCGTGATGCGCGTTCAAAAACAATAAAAATGCAGTCATCAGAGCAAAGTGCCCCAACAGCGCAAACGCGTCGACGTGGCCCAAGAATGAGGGCTCACGTCGACCAAGAGTGGTCGAAAAGTTGTTTACCACCAAGACTGGGAGCCGGCGCCGCCAGGGTTGCCGTAGCCACCGCCGCCATAGCCGCCACCTCCGTAGCCGCCGCCGCCGCCGCCGTAGCCGGAGCCTCCCTGGGGACCACCGAAACCACCGCCGCCGCCGCCGTAGCCAGCGCTCTGGGGGGCACCGCCGAAGCCGCCACCACCACCGCTGCTGAAGCCGCCGCCGCCAAACTTGCGGAAATCGCGGTTGGCATTGCCGCCACGGCCACCACCTCCGCGGGATCGGCCACCACGGCCACCACCGCCGAAGGAAGACTCGCGGGCAATAGCCTCGAGGAAGGGAGGAACCTCCTGGTTGGCCTCCTTCAGGAGATCCATAAGCTCACGGACCACACCACGGTTTCCGCGGTTGAAGAAAGCGGTTGCGATACCCGTGTTACCAGCACGACCGGTACGACCAATGCGGTGGACGTAGTCGTCAATGTCGGTGGGGAGATCGTAGTTGATGACGTGGGTCACGTTGGGAATATCGAGACCACGAGCAGCAACGGCAGTCGCGACCATGATGGGGCAGCGACCGTTGCGGAAGAACTCGAGAGCGCGCTCACGCTCACGCTGGGTGCGGTCGCCGTGAATAGACGTGGCGGGGAAGTTCTGGTTGATGAGGAAGTCGGAGAGCGAGTCGGCCATGCGCTTGGTCTCGACGAAGATGAGGGTCAGGCCACCGGCGTGGGTGTGGAGAATGTCGAGGAGGACGGAGCGCTTGTCGACGTCCTCGACGAACTCGACCTTCTGGGTGATGTTCTCCGAGGTGGAGCCAACACGGCCGACGGAAAGGAAGACGTAGTCCTTGAGGAAGTCGCGGGCAAGCATCTGGATGTCGCGGGGGAAGGTGGCCGAGAACATGAGAGTCTGGCGGTTGGCGACCATGGGCATATCCTCGCCCTCAACAATGCGGCGGATCTGGGGCTCGAAACCCATGTCAAGCATGCGGTCAGCCTCGTCGAGGACGAGGTACTTGATGTTGCACAGGGAGATGCGGCCTCGCTCTATGAGGTCCACCAATCGGCCAGGCGTGGCAACAAGCAGATCGCAGCCGCGCTCGATCTGGCGGAGCTGGGAGCCAATATCGGCGCCACCGTAGACGACGCAGGGGCGAACCCAAGAGCGGTAGGCAAACTTGCGAGCCTCGTCGTAGATCTGAGAGACCAGCTCACGAGTGGGAGCCAGAATCAGGGAGGTGGGGTAGGCCTTTCGCTGACGACCGAACTGGCCAGCAGCGCCGGCGGGAACGGCCGAGGGACCGTTGAGGAAGGCCTGCGAGAGAATGGGGAAGAGGAAACCGCCAGTCTTGCCAGAACCAGTCTGGGCACAGGCCATGAGGTCGCGGCCACCCATGACGATGGGGATGGAGTACTTCTGGACGGGAGTGGGCACCTTGTAGTGGGCCAGCTCGATGTTGCGGCAAAGATGCTCGTCCAGCGGGGGGGTGGTAAACTGATGCACGGGCTCGGGGACATCGTGGCCGGAAGCCTCAACGGGGATGTCGTCGTACTTCTCGAAGTTGATGCCGGTGTGCTGCTTGGAAGGATCGTCGGGGGTGCCAAACAGCTCACGCTCAATGCGGGGGTTAGCCGGGCCAGGAACGTGCTTGCCGTCCCGCCACTGTCCGTCGCCAGAGCCGCGAGCAGCGCCGCCGCCGCCGTGGCCCTCGTAGCCGCCACCGCCAGAGTAGCCTCCACGGCCACCCCAGCCGCCTCGACGGTTGCCGCCGCCCTGGTAAGCGGGGGGTCCCTCGGGGCCGTTGCTCCAGTTGCCACCGCCTTGGCGGGGAGGGTAGGCTGCCTGGCTGTTCGGTTGTCAGTTCACTGCATGCATATGGGCGTCCCGGAAGTGGGGGAACTCACTTGGCAGCCCAGGCGCTGTTGCCGAGGCCATTCACGGGGGGGGCTCCGTTGGGGGCTCCATTAGGAACGTGGGCATCGCCCATGGGAGGGCCAGCGGGAGGTCCAGGAGGGGGTCCAGGACGGTTGCGCATGTGAGGCGGGATGTACGATCGCTGCTGGCCAGGGCCCTGGCCGTCGGGGCCAAGGTTGAGGCCGCCCATGTTGAGTTGATCCGCCATGTTGAGACACTTGGGTTTCAGTGAAGGGTCGGGTCAAGTTTGACGTCTCGAGAGTCGAGTAAACGCGGTAGTCGTGTCGACGTGTAAAGTCGGTCGTTGTTGGAAATCACCCTCTGCGATGCCAAGAGAGTGAAATAGAGGCCTGTCCGCGCGAAAGAGACAGGAGAAAACGCGACGCAAAGGAAGGAAAACAGAGTGCTATGCTCTCGATTTTTCTTCCTCCAAGTATTATGATCGATGGGGTACACTCGGGAGTGTGCCTGCAGTATCCCTCGAAGAAGCACGCAGAATCTTCAAAGGAAAGACCAAGGAAAGACGAGAGGACGTCTGGAAGAGATGGCGAGATGAGGGGGGATGGAGGATGGAGTGTTTTGATGGGGGGGTTTGGGAGGTTGTGGGAGAAGAAAAGGGACGGGAGAGCGAGCAGGCACTGGTGGAGGAGGAGGAGGCGAAAGGGAAAAAAAATTGGTTGGAGGGTGGTGAGTGGCTAGATTGAGGCTAGTGCCCAAAGGCAGAGGGTCAAATTTTTCGTTTGGGGGAGGCCAGTCGGCCAGCCAGCCAGCCAGCCAGCACCACCAGGGCGCGCGGCCCACATCACCCAAGCCATGCGGCTGCGGTGCTGCCGTTGCGGCCAGTCACTGAGGCGGTGCGTGCATCGAGCGCTGGAGGCCACAAACGCCGCTATTTTTACTGGACGGCCACGACGCAGGAGCGCCGCACATGTATCCGCCGGGTAGCGCCTCCGCCCGCGCGTGCCTGTTCGGTACCTCGACGCGCTCCATCGGGACCTGGAGCAGCCCCCCCAGAGACGTCATCACGAGTCGCTCCTCCGGGGGTGGCGACTCGACCCCAGCGCCTCGCCGCCGCCGACCCGAGGCGCGCTTCACCGCTCTCCCACGCTCCATCTGGTGCCTTGAAACCTTATTCCCTTTGCCGGGCGTGCTGTTTTTTCCAAGAGTCTCGTTATTAGGGCCGAGTTGTCGGTGTCTACGAAGTACGGAGTACGAAGCATCTTGCCTAGGTTACACCAACTCGCTCTAACCCTCGCTCAAACATGCGTTTCGGTCGCAGCCGCCTGGCCCCCTCGGCGCACTGCACCAGCAAGTGAGGTGCATACAAAGTACAAAGCAGTCCTGGTTCGTCGTTTCTGCAGTCAGTCCCAGTCTCATGCCGTGTGGCCCGACGTGACTCCACGATACGAGCTCGCACGGCCGGGGTCGGGGTCGGGTGCTTGTTTGCGTCGCAGCGCGCCGAACGGCAGGTCCAGCTGCCGCACCTTGCGGCTTCACCGTTTGCTGCCTGCCCTGCCTGCTGCATAGCCCGTACCTGTACGGGGTAGGTACACGCGAGGGCGATGGGAGCGCGGCCCTGGCGATCCGCACCTCGGCGCGTGGCCGCCATATCCTTTTCCCTTTTGTCCCAAACCCTTCCGTGTGATGCGGAAGCCGAACCACCAGGAATGCGTGGTGCCGCCGCCACAACAACCCCATGTGCCGTGTGACTGGTAGACTCGACTCGGCAGCCAAGTTTAGGCGACGTCAGACGCCACTCCAGGCTTCGGAACCTTTCGCACCTGCATAAGGCTTTCAACCTTTCTATCGGGGATAATCGTAGCTGCCCATCCGCCGTCGCCGAACCCGTGGGTGGTGACGTCTAATCCCTGACACGTGCCTGGTTGGTGTGGTCATGCGACTGGAACATGCTGGCAGAATCTGGCCGCCAAGCATGTAATTTGCATGCAACTCTAGGCCTTCTAGCATGCCCTTCGACCCTTTGCCAGATCGTGTTCGAATAAATGCGATGCAGCGATGCCAGGACTTGTGCACCTGATGCGTTGGAAAGAGAAACGACCGGTATAGGGTAGCCAGGCTTGCGCCAACCTGACCCAGCATGTCGACTCGAGGTGACCGACGACGCATGACGACGTACAGCCCACCGTATTTGCTTCCGGATAGGCAACTTCACAGAGACTCATAGGTGTGGGTTTCCATCTGATATAGTCTACGTTTGCTCGTAGCGTAATATTACAAAGCCCCTGCCTTCGCCTCGTCCGCTGTGCCCTCATGCGCTCTTCACTACCTTGTCGTCGTCGAACTCCACGTCGACGATGCCGTCCGCCTTGATCGCCTTGACCACCATGCCCTTGAAGTCGATCGGTAACCGTCTCTTCAGCTCGTCGGTGCACATTGTCAAGATCTTGATGCCCTGTCCGAGGGTGATGTCGGGGTGGTGGTGCTTGTCGAGGATGGACAGGCAGTAGTATCTGCAATGCAAGGGTCAGTAATCTGTCTCCGATGCCATGTGTCGTAACCCGGTCCCTTCAAGGTCCGTCATCAGGCCAAAGGCAGATGTATACGTACTGTGCGTATCCATGGGCGGCGTAGGGCAGCTCGGCGAGCGACGCCAAGTAGTCCAGCCAGTACAGGTGCGGCTTGCCGGTGATGGGGTCAACGCCGCCCATCAGCAGGTTGACGTTGTAAGGGTGCCGGGAGCGCAGGCTGGAGGCCAGCTCGCCGCGGACAAAGTGTGCAAGGCCGGAGGGCGACAGGTCGGTCTCGTTGCGCATCGAGTAGAGCTGGGCGTTTCTTTGGATGTACTCGGCGAATTGGACTGCAGCTATGTCAGATCCCAGCCACAAGAATCGCCTGGCACGCTGGGCACCGTACCTGTGTCTCCCGCCTCGCCCGAGAACGCCATAAGCGTGTGCTTGTTGAGGGGCCGCGTCTTGTCGTCGGCGGCCTTGAGGATGGTGGCACCTCGCATCGCCGCCTTGGAGGCGGCGATGAGGGTGAAGTCCTTGCCCGTGATGCCCAGTAGAACCTCCCTGCGAGAACCATGTCAGCCAGCTGTCCAGCCGTGGGGACACCTGGAGAACCTTACATTGCGACTTGACGGTGTGGCGTTGTGGTGATTGACGGATGCTGGCGGCAGAGGGCAACTCGATGGAGGTGAGCTTCCAGCAACCGGCGAGCTCCCAGATACCACAAGCAGTCCCGCCAGGCTGATGCGCTGCGCGTCAACCAGCTCCAGCCAGCTAGGCGACCGCTGGGGCCCACCGGGGAGCGGCACTACGATTGTCCGGGTCCGTTTCGTCATTGGGCCGCTGGCCGTTGAGGTGGGGCCAGAAGTTCTGTGGCCTATCCACCTGAACTTTTTTTTCTGAAGCAGCGTTGCCGCAGGTCAGACAAATTTACACGCCGAGGCGGGACGGGAAGCGAGCAGCCAGTTCGACCCGGACGAGCGACCATGTCCTCCTTCTTCACTGTCCCCGGCGCACAGAAGAAGCGCAAGAGGCCCGCTGCACCAGAAGCGCCCAAAAAGCGAGTCGCCGCCGCGAAACCGACCGGGAAACCCGCCGCCAAGGGCGGCGCCGCGCCGTCTAAGAAGCGAGTCGAGCGGGACGAGTCGATTTCCGGCTCCGACGACGATGACGAGAGCTACGACAGCCCGTCCGACGCGGGCGAGGAGGTAGAGAAGAGCGACTCGGACGAGGAGGAGGAGACGGCGGCCGAGAAGAGGCTGCGCCTGGCGGAGCGGTACCTGGAGAATGTAAAGGAGCACGTGGACGAGGCGGGCTTCGATGCGGCCGACATTGACAGAGACCTGATCGCCGAACGGCTACAA
This sequence comes from Purpureocillium lavendulum, assembly GCA_029168975.1. Classification (NCBI taxonomy): domain Eukaryota; kingdom Fungi; phylum Ascomycota; class Sordariomycetes; order Hypocreales; family Ophiocordycipitaceae; genus Purpureocillium; species Purpureocillium lavendulum. Next base: position 1,474,860 of record JAQHRD010000008.1, on the reverse strand, counting down.
GAGGACGTGGCCGAGACGAAGGGCAAAGTCTACCGCCAATTGGCGTCCGAATTGGCCTTTGACAAGGCCTCTCAAACCCTCTTCCGCACCGACACCAACGCCGTCACATCCATCGCCGCCTGCGCGCCCTACTTTTACACCACGACCAAAGACCTCTACCTGCACAAGTGGAGGACGCAAGACCTCCCCCAAGACCAATACCCACAGACGACGAGACGGAAACCAAAGAAGCCCCCCGCCCCGCCGAGGAAGAAGCCGCAACTGGAGTCGTGGATCAGGGGACACAAGGGGAAGAGCAAGGACAAGAACTACCAGAGGCACGTGGGGCAGATACTCGCCGTGGCCGCCTCGCCCGACGGCAAGTACGTCGTGACGGGCGGCGAGGACCGGAGGCTCATCATCTACGACGCGGCCACCCTCAAGCCCCTCAAGGTCTGGACGCACCACCGCGACGCCATTACGGGCCTGGCGTTCCGACGCGGGACGAACCAACTGTACTCGTCCTCCAAGGACAGGACGGTCAAGGTGTGGAGCCTGGACGAGCTCGCGTACGTCGAGACGCTCTTCGGTCACCAGGACCACGTCGTCGACATCGACGCCCTCGCCCAGGAGCGCTGCGTCAGTGTCGGCGCCCGCGACCGCACGGCGCGTCTCTGGAAGGTCATTGAGGAGACGCAGCTCGTCTTCCGCGGCGGCGCCGTCGACAAGAAGCCCCGCCCGGGTGTTGACCCGCGGTCCCTCACGCACGAGGGCAGCATGGACCGCATCGCCATGATCGACGACGAGCTCTTCGTCACGGGCAGCGACAACGGCGCCATCGCCCTCTGGAGCGTCACCAAGAAGAAGCCCGTGTACATCGAGCCGCTCGCTCACGGCATCGACCCGGCCCTGAAGCCTTCGCAGGCCTCGGCCGAGCAGCGCCCCGGCGCCGACGTCGTCCCCGCCCCGACGCCCCGCTGGATCACGGCCCTCAAGACGATACCCTACTCGGACGTCATCCTCAGCGGCAGCTGGGACGGCCACGTCCGCGTGTGGCGCCTCAGCGCCGACAAGAAGAAGATTGAGGCGGTCGGCGTCCTGGGAGACCACCAGCGGGACAGCGCCGACGACGGCCCCGCGGAAGCGGAGGAGGAGGAGGAGACCAACGGCGATGCGCCGCACCGGAACAAGGAGTCGCGGCGCCCCATCCACGGTGTCATCAACGACATTGCTGTGTTCGAGCGCGGCGACCGCGGTAAGGATGGCCTGTGCGTCGTCGCGGCCGTGGCCAAGGAGCACCGCTTCGGGCGGTGGAAGGTGTGCAAGGGGGTGCGCAACGGCGGCGCCGTGTTCGAGGTGCCGAGGATACAAAAGGCCATGGCCAACGGCGACGGCGCATCAGCGGGGAGCTCGGATGACGAGGATGAATGAATCATAGCGCGGTGTAATGCATAGAATTGGGACATGGGAAAGACATACTCCTTCACTTTCGGCTCTTGCATTATGCAATCTCCCGCTCCCTGGTGAATGTTCGTCACAATAAGGGTAGAAGTCGATGCATCATTGGGGTACTGGCTCTCCTATTCTCGCACCTACCGAACGACAGGTCCAACCACCTTCTTCGTATTGCCCAGACGGCCCACGTAATGTCCGGTCCCAGAGCCGGACGACGTCCTTCAACGCCGCGCTCTTGATACAACCGCTTCAGGTCCCTGTCGATGCGGACAATCCTTGCGTCAGGCAACAAAGACGGCATCAATTGCCACGTAAGAACAAAAAGAAGAAAGAAACCAAACGCCGCTCCTGCATCGCTATGCATGCCCACAAGTGGTTCCGTCCCCCGCAATGCGCTGTGAACCAAACAAAACCATGAGTACAAGAAACCGCCAGCCACGCGCTCGGCTGGAAGTAACACCGCATCCATAACAAAGCCCGCAACCCCATCAAGCATCGTCGGTCAGGTCCACTGGCGGATGCTCAATGCCATCATACCCCTCTCGCCTCTTGCTCTTTACAGTGGCCTTGGAGGGCTTCGGGTGTTGGCTGGGGAAGAACGATGAAATCTCAGACGTCTGTTTCCTGCGGGACGTAGAACCGTAGGTCTGCTTGGGTTGCTTCCTCACAATCTCCACGGACGATGGACGGACTCGCTTGACGCGCTGGTCGCTGACGACGTGGGGCCGGTCATTATCCTCCTCCGAGCTTGGGAGTGTCTCTATCAGTTGCATGTCATCGTCGACCTTGACCGTCTCAGGCTTCGAAGCCTGCGCTTGCTCCTTGTCCTCGTCCGCAGCCTGCTTTGGACGTCTTGTGGTGTTTGCCATCAAACCGTTGGGTGATTCTGCAGCCGAATAGAACGCCCCTGAAGAACTGGAGCTTGAACTACTGCTGCGGAGCTTGTCAATGAGTGGGAGATCGTGCTCGACGGTCTCTCTCGGCCCTGGTGTTTGATCGCCATGCGAATCTGTTGTTTCGGCATTCCCCAACTTGGGCTGACTGTTCCTCGTAGCGGCGGGGGCGGCCATATCGGTTCCTGCAGATTGACCTTTGGGAGGCGTCACTGTCGGTGGTAGATCATCGACCTTGGCAACTTGCTGCGAGTCTCTTTTCGCGGCCTTCCTCATTGCGATAGACGCCCGCTTCTCTCGCTTCTCCTGTTCAAACCGTTGCGTCTGACTCTGTTGCAAGTCGAAAAGCGTTTCGCGCACGTCGTTTCGTATTTGCGACGGCTGAATATCCCAGCCGAGATCTTCTCTCTGAAGCAGCTTGCGCGCTACCTCATCCGGATTCTTTAAGAATTCCCTCAAATAGCCGAGAACATATACGCCACAGTCGCAGTAATTGTTCTGGCACGGAATTTTCTTGGCTGACATGCCACTCGGAGGAAGTACCAAGTCCACGTTCTTCTTGTTTTTGGCTTCCTCCGCCAAGTACTCTTTCAAAGCGCGGCACGTTGGAGAGTGCGGAGACTCGAGGGAGTCCAGTGTCACCACCCTGGGCTGTCTCGGGTCGAGTCGTTTCCCGCCAGGGGACGCCTGGATGGTCCTTGATGATGGTGGGGGAGTAGACTGGGCATCCCTGTCGCGTGGCTTCTGGGGCTCGTCAATCATCTGAACGTCGTCATCCTCAGGTATGCCCTTGATCGTGCTGGACACGTTGCATATAATCGCCAGGTACCAGTGCGCGTGCTCGTTTACCGGTACGATGATGTAATCGTACGAGAACAAGTCAATCTTCGCGGTCCAGGCCTTGACGCCGTCGTAGTTGATCTTGCCCTTGGTAGACCGTAGCTTCTCGAAAAAGAAGGTGCTGAAGATGTGGACCTTCTGGAGGACCTCGGGCGAGTCTCGTTCCAAGGCAACCTGAAGGTACCGGATATAGAAGCTGATGAGGTTGTCGTTGAGAAATTCCCCTTCATCCAGTCTTGGAATGTCCTCGTCATCCACCGTGGCTCGGTTCTTCCCGGTGGCTGGGAAAACAAGAGATCTCTGCCATTGATCCCGCCAGCCTGGATGCATTGCAGTCCAACGTTCTGGCGTTGGTTCTCTTTGTGCGCGCTTCGGAGAGGTACGCCTAGTGCGACGTGTTCCAGAAGTCGGGGTTTGGTTTGGGACATCGTCATCAACATCAAGCAGGGAAACAAGGCCCTTAGACCGTGTCAACCTTCGAGGTTCGCCGTCTGAAATCGCTGCCCTGGAAGTCGAGGCTCCTCCGCCATCTCCCGCGGCATTGCGCCTCGACATCCAGGGTGCTTCATCTTGCTTGTCCACTCGTTGTTGGTGAGCTTCTACGTCGTCAGGAGGGTGCGATTCGCGATATTCTTCTGCCTGTTTCAGAGCGTTATGAATGGCCCGGTCCACGAAATGCCTGAATTCTTGTTAGTTGAGGAATTAAGCAATGCACTTTTCTAGACTCACGGTTCACGCTCAACAGCGTGATCTTGTGGGGCCAGATTGACGAAAGCCGTGGCGCTTTCTCTGTCCATGAACTCTAAGAACGCTTTGCCTTTGTAAAAATGGCTGGCCGGGCGTTCGACCACAACACAGGGACTATGTGTCGAAGCATGGAATACTTTCAGAACATTGCTCATGTTGAAGGCCAACCATGAGAGCCCCGAAGGCTTGTTGGCTTCAGTAAGGGGCACCAAGTGGGTGGCGTCCTTCTTGTCTTGCCTGAGGATTATACGATGGTGTGAATGCCCTTCACTGTCGTACAATTCTGTTCCACAAATTGCTTTCCGAAGAGCCATGGCGGGTGCTGAAGGTTGCGTCCCCGCCAGCGGTCGTGTCTTGCTTGCGAACAGCGTTGGTTGCATGTCGCCTCTGCTTTTTATCGTCCGTCGCTGTGATGAGACAGAAGGCACGGCATCAAAGTTGTTTGGTTTCTTGCCAAGTGCGTGGGTAGGATGCTTGTCAATGCTCAAATCGTCGGGGGATTCGTCTGAGCTAGCTATGGGCTCGACTGCTGTCGTTGCCGGGTTTGTCCGCTTGACGGCCGGACCATAGCGGTCAGAGGGTTGATACTGCCGCCCTGTCCGGCGGGGAGGCGCTAGATCAGAAACCACCCTGGCAGGTGAAGGATGGTCCTCAAAAGCCAGAACGTCCGGACTGTCCCAGTCGGAGCGCTCGTCGACGTGTGCGGGCGTCCTTGTATCGACTCCCATGGCTCGCGAGCCCGGCTTGTTCGTGGATTGGCGGCTCTTTCGTTGGCGCGGTTTTGATGATTTGCTGTAGACTTGCGCATTCCTAAACTCGGGTTGCGCCGCAGCCGTACTGGGCGCCTTCCCTGCGCTTGAAATGCTGTGTGTGTCGTGGCCATCGTGGGAGCTCGACTCCGGTCGTCGGGAGCTTGGTCCGTTCGGTCTGCTCATGGATGATGCCGTCGAATAAAAGAAGCTTTGTCTCTGCCTCTTTCTGGGAGGAGAAATATCATGAGACCAGAAATCGGAGGCTCCTGGGCGGCTGATGGTGTCTACCGGACCTGTCTGACTGTTGATTGCCTTCTGTGACTCTTCAGCAACAAAGCCTCCAAGGATCTTGTTTGTGAGACTTACCAGTCGCTTCGAACCCATCCTTTCCTCCTTAGTCCTTGTTATGGCGTCAGCGGGCGTGCCGCGGTCGCCGCGTGCTCCGAGAGAAACCCACCCATAGTCTGCGAAGGAATGCTTGTCATCGGAGAGGTATCTTTGCCAGGCCCTGGTGCCAGTCAGAGGCGCTCAGACAACATGGTGCAGACCTGCAAGGGCAGCATACGACTCTCGGGCCTTCCTTGGGCCCGGCTGGTCGGCTCGTGGTGGTGACGCGTGAACGGGGGGCGGGCCTGTGTGTTGGTCCAGCTTTGCGTCGACTCGCTCGTCGGTCAGGATGGTGATTGCGGTCCTGCTGCCGCCCGAAGCCCGGTCAGTCCTGCGCCGTTAAAGAGGGGTGTCCAAGAGTCGCGACAGACTCACGTTTGAGCGTCGCCAGTGGCAGCGGCACGGACCGAATTCGGATCACGAGTTGGCGAAGGTGGTTGATTCTGCAATCGTTAGTGGCGGGGGACTTGTTGCGATGGACGCCATGGAAGTCTGGGAAATTTTAGTGGGGCACTGGGGGAGCCGCCAGCGGCCTGCGACAGGAGAGCTGGGCTTCCTGGGCGTCCCAGGTTGCGCAAGGTACTCGCACGGAGGCGCTTTGTGTTGGCTCCTCGCGCACCTCAGCCCTGGAGGCAACCGACCCGACACCGAGAGCCCTGCCGTCCGTGTCACGGCCCTGGGCGCATAGGTGTCTGATGCTGATGCGCTGGTGCCGTCGCCTGAACATTGAGCACCTCCCGGACCACGGCTGAGGGCCTCCCTGATCGCATCAAAGGGTTATGCGGCCCGCACCAGTGGCATGTCACGATTCCCGTGTGGTCTGCCTCGCCTTTGGCGGCACTCACTCACCATTGAAGACGCGCCGCCAGCCGCTCGTCTGCCGGGCGACTCGCGCGTCACTGGGTCGGCGACGACTGCGGGGGTCATGTCGCCCGCTTCATTCTCGGCGCGGGGGGCGATTCGTAACAGGATGTGGCAGGCGTACAACAACCACGGTGCAAGGATCCGGACATGGTCTGACGACGCGAAGCAAAGCAATGCCGGCGGTTGCGATGGACGGGCGAGTTGCGTACGGCTGGTGAGAGATGTTGCATCTCCAGAGTCCTGGCACAATGCCCGCCTTGCCTTGGTTGAGATAGGTAACCAATCACTCGATGCATGTGCCGTCACGCGCGCCGCCCGAACCGCGAAGGTTCAAGTCGTGCATGCCGGCCGCACCTGGGCCGAAGGTCCAGTAGCAAAGTACCTCTATAGGCAGCAACCTCCACCCCACATAATCGCTTATAAGGCTGTGAAGCTGCAAAGCATTCAGCGCTATAGGACTGTCTTCGAAGACTACCTACAAGTCAGAAGTTCTGCCATTAATTTGCAGGTTATAACATACCCTGCTTCTCAAGGTTTACTTGGCCTCGTTGTGAGCTACCTTACCTTACTGGCACTGGAAATTGAGCAGCGTCATCATCGCTTGTGTTGACGCTAAAGACAGGCGACGCGTGACGGCGCGCATGCCCACGACAGCATCCATGCCATGAAGCGAGAAGGGTTGGTGAGATCATGGTGCAGCTCTGGCGATGACAATGAACTCTGCGTGACGATTAGAAGCCCACAAAACAACCTGGAAGCTAGCCCAAGTTCTTATGACTTGCAACCTAGGGGGAAGTCCCAAAGCTCCATCGTGCCGGTGCTTCTGGGCGGCACTCCTACCGCACAGCACTAGGTGCCCGCGCTGGACCCACTGACGGCCCGCCGGCGCGGCGCCGCAAGGCTGCAGTGAGCTCAAGCTGCTGCTGCCAGGGTGCGCCTCAGCTACGGTACGCAACCCGGAAGGTATGGACCCTCCAACGTGTCCTAATCCGCGACACCACCCACCACCAGGATCCAGCCCAGGTGTCCTCCAACAATCGCGACAGCATTGTTCGCCGTCAACCCCTCCTCAACCTCCAATGCCACGATAGCCTGCGCCGATTGCATCGCATACCTTCTTTCCGGCTTTCTTTCCTCGTCGTTGATACGCCCGCCGCCGCTCCCGCCCGCGAGCGCTCCCTCGCGCCGCCCGCCCACCATGCATTCGTCCTTCACCCGCCTCCAGAACGTCTTCGGCTTCTTCACCACCGTCGCGTGCGTCCTGGGCGCCTTCATCGCTGCCACCGACCTCTTCACCCCGCGCACGCCTAGCGGCGTCATCAGCCCGAACAATGTCCAAGTGTATGCTAGCCCCGTCCCTCCCCCCCAAGATTTTGCGCGCACTGCTGCCGCGTCGTCGTTGTTCGTCTCGAAGCTAATGGTTTTTGGTCCTGGTGCAGCGTCAAGGGCCGGCCGCATTACTACTCGTCCAAGAAGGAGGAGTACGCAATCATAAAGTTCTCCCTCGAGGCAGACCTCTCCTCCCTCTTCACATGGAACACCAAGCAGGTCTTCGTCTACGTCACCGCCGACTGGCCTGCCGCTGGGGCCGCCAACGCGAGCAACTCGGCCGTCATCTGGGACACCATCATCACGAACCCGAGCGCCGACCACCTCAAGAACATCGGGCCGTTGGCTATGAAGAAGCTCAAGAAGAGCGCAGAGGGCAAGACCATTGACCCAAGCCGGTACGCGCCGCCCCTCCTCCGTCCACCATTTCGTGTTGTTGGCCCTTCCCTGACTGGAGCTAACCTGACATCTTATCGCAGTGGCCTCCTCAAGCTGCGGAACCAGCGACCCAAGTACCAGATCACGCACCCCAGCGGCAAGATCGCCCAGGCCGAGGACGTCACACTGAAGCTCCACTACAACGTTCAGCCGTGGGTTGGCCTGCTCACGTGGAACATGGACAGGGACATCTACAAGTGGAAGACCGTGGCTGGCGGGCTGAGCGACAAGTTTGCCCTCCCCGCCATCAAGTCCAAGGACAACAAAACCAAGAGCAAGGGCAAGTGATTGCGGCGAGTAGCGCGAGTGTACGAACGGGGATCTGTGGCGTTAAGCAGGCTGGCTAGAAATGAGGCATTCAAATCGTTTCAATATATGATATTTATCACAGCCTGAAATGGGTCCTACTCCATGCGCAACGGCCTGGGAGGACCATAGTGGGGTATCCAGCTCTGTCTATGGTACATACTCATCATTGTCGTGCATTGCCTGTAGGATGACATCGCCCCGACAATCTCTGTGTGCATACAAGCCATCATACTCCACCATCCGGGCAGCAGCCATGATAACCATACGCCGATACGTTATTGCGCCTGAGGGACACCGCCACCTCTCCCATTCCCGCCTCGGCCTCGGGCGGGTCCGTTCCGCCCTCTACCACCGCGGCCGCGACCCCCTCGACCACCTCTGGCGCTGTCAAGGCTCGCAGGAGGAGGAACATTACCATACATAGGGGTATGTTCCCCACTCGACGGTGCTTGAGCGCCCTCAAAGTTGCCACGACCGCGCCCGCGAGCGCTGCCGCCACCTCTGCCATTCTGGTTGCCGCCCCGGCCTTGCCCGTTTGAGCCCTGTCCTGGAGGCGCCGTGCCATTGGGGCCGCCTCGGTAGACGAGACTGCTGTGTAGCAAATTCGGGGCAGCGCCGCCACGAGGATTGGGGCTGCCACGGCGCGCCTGTGAGTTCCTGTCAGGGTTCATCGCACCACGCCATCCACCACGCAGAGGCGGAGGCGTTGGGGCGTCCTTGAGCTGCGTTATCCCGATGGACCCGTACGTTCCAGTCGTCTGGTTAGGTGCGGCCCGTCGTTGCTGGGACCTGCTAGAGGTAGAGACGACCTGCTTATCCGAAGTATTCAGGACGGAGGATGACGCGACTGTCTGACCGCGGAACATGGGCGCTCGGTCACCAAGAGTGGTGCCGCTCATGAAGGATGTGTCCCACAGGACGTCCAGGAGTAGCGCCGTTGCGGTTCGGCTGATGCCGACAACAGTGCCTCTCGTGGCGATAGGAACCTTGCCGGCTGCAGCTGCAAACGTCACGCGGTCGCCAAGCTGGAAGCTCTGGTTTCCGAGGACTAGCTCCGCATCTGAGGGCTTCAGGATCGCCGCGCGAGGCACGCCCTTCATCTTGCGAATGTCGATGTCCTGTGTGGCCTGGAAGACGCGCTCACCGGCCTCGGCAAGCGCCATGACCACATCAGAGTCGAGCTGCTCAGCTTCCAGAGGCACCCTCTCGAACTTGCTGGTCTCCTGCTTCTTCAACCAGGCGACAATATCCTTGACTCGCTGCGAGGCGACGCTGGGATCCTTCCACAAGTCCGTGTCGCTGATCTCGCTCTTTTGAGGCTCTCTCTGAATGGCCACCCAGAAGTCGGGGAATGCAACCATGTAGTCGGCAATCAGCTTGATGGCCGAAGAGCTGAACTCCCACCCTGTACGTGACTTGCGAGAATAGCCAAGGACCTTGAGCTTGCGACCCTCGAACTTCAGATTTAGACCCAGGTTTAGTTTCAAGCCTGCTGAGTTGAGAATCTGATAAGACGATGTGATCTTGCTCAACACGAGGGGATGCACTCCGAGCTGCTTAGCAACGGCAAACGATGGCGTGTATGGGTTGTTTCGCTCAGCCTGGTGGATCATTGACTTGGCGAAGTCGGGCTCCTTGGTCTTCGGCAGCGAGACAACTACTTCTGTCTTGCCGTTGACGTGACCGGTGATCTCGAGTGGACGCCCATATGCAAACTCGCCCAGGAAGAATGCCCTGGTGCCAATCGGGAACTCTTCCTCGATAGGCAGAGCTGCCTTTTCAATGAAGCGCTCGTCTTCGTTGACAACCTCGTCCACGATGGTCTGAGATGCGTATATGCTCCGCAAGCTTGGGTTCTCGGCGTATTCCTTGATAAGAGCGCCCTCGTCGGTCTTGATGAGGCCCTTGAGCATGTGCACGTAGACGAGGCATTCCACCTGTCCGATCGTCACACCCAAGCGCTTGCCGTACCAACCTTCAATGTACTCGGCTTCCCTGGCAAAGTCTGATGCTTCTCTGTTGGAGTGATCCTTTGTGATGATTTGCTTTCCATCCTCGGCGAGTTCATAGCTGAATAGTTCATCTTGAACTGTCATTACTTTGGCTTCTTGAAGGAAGGGATATCCCACGTAGCATTTTTGGCCAAGCTTAGCCTTCCACGCCTCGACACTGGTGCGCATCTTCGTGTCTGTGAGCGTGACAACGACACTGGGATTCTTGCTCTCGGATTGGAAAACGTTGACACCATAGCCTTCAACAAGCTGAGCAGTATAAGGAAGAGTGTGCAGCGTCGGGAAGCCCGCGAGGGCCGACACGTTGAGTAACGCGCCAGCCGTGAGGCCCGAGAGGTACTCGAGCCCTTCAACGTCGGGAAGGTCGAAGATGTTCTCAATGCAGCGGCAATTTTGGATCTCCGGAAAGATGCCGGGCAGCGAGGAAGGGTAGGTGAAGTTGACGTCGGACGAATATGTGAACTTGATGGGCACGCCGAAGCCGTTTCGGGCTTTTTCGTCATCCTCCAAAAGGTCATTCTTGGGTGCCATGGCATCCAGCAGACGCTTTTCATCGATGAAGGGAATTTTCACCACAGCCTCCCAATCCATCTTCTTCCCATTCATGTCGAGCTCAAAGTCCCGTGGGTAAAAGTCGATGATGGGCGAGCTGGGGTTCGTCATCAAATCGTGATAGATCTTGGGCACGATTTTCTTGCTTCGGTCGGGCAAGACGCCCATCAGCTGCTCGTACGGCTTGAAGGGCTGCCCCTTCTTGAAGTTGAGATCCGCCCCAAGGCCCTTGGTGACGTCTATTGCGGTCAGTCATGTGCCACCGAGTTGTTGTTGCGGGTAGCGTACCTGAGATGAGCGGAGCGTAGTGATATCCGTAGAACCAGGGCCAAGATGCGATGCCTCTGTAATAGTAAAACAATACCCACTGCAACCCCTGAACGTAATTTTCGCAGAGTGCCTTCTGTTCGTCTTGGTACTTTTCCGCAGGCCATTCAGGGAACTTCTGCAAATAGTACTTCGTTTTCCAGCCTTGGTATTTCTGCTGGTACACCTCCTCGTATTGCTTCTGCGCGTCTTCAGCCGTCATGTCAACCACAACAGCCTTGTCGTACGTCTTCATCACGCGATAGGCAGCTAAGTTGCCTTCTTCCTCCTCCTCATCGTCGTCGCCTTCCGGGCGGGCAGGGAAGGCCAGAATGAGATGACGGTCCGCATTCTCGTCCTCCTTGGTGGACCAGTCCAAGTGCATGGCGTCGGCAAGGTCCTGGACAAACTTGCGATCGGCGGCCTTGAGGGCCGCCCCGAGGTTCAGCGGCTCGTTGGAGCGCTTCGATACGTAGGGTCGGATCTTTTGCTTCCACAATTCGCGCTGGGAAGAGGTGATGACGAGCTGGCCATTCTTGGATGACTTGGTAGCTGCGCCGTTTCTGCCCTCCAATTTCTTCTCCATCTGCTTCGCGGCGAACCATTTCTCGTCAGCAACGTCATTTTTGAACGATACAAGCTCAAGCTTGCTGAGTTCATCCAAAAGGCGCTGCAGACGCGTCATGTTGATCACACCATTTTCGTTGATATAACCATCGCATGTCGGCAACACCTTCTTATAGGTCACAAACATGTTGGCCAGGGCCCCTTCGTTGATGTGAAGTCCGGGAAGGTTGGGCAAGAAGTCGTTTCCAACAAAAAACGCCATGAGAATGAAATCGTCAATAACGCGCTCGAGGTTGAAAGGGAAAGTCAATGAGCCTTGCTTTTCCAACTCCTGGAACTCCATTTCGAGGTACTCTCGTACCATGCAAAGATGAAGGAGGTAAAAGTTCTGATGCTCGAGTTCCTTGGACTTGGCCTTGGAAGCACGGCCGAAGGTAACCTCTTCACGCAAGAGGCAGAAGTGAGGGTCATGGCTGAGGAGGCCCAGCATGATCAAATCGGCGTCGAGGCCGTAAAGGCAGTGTCGGACATTGGCGTTGTAGTTCGGTTGCGCTTTGGCGTTTCGAATGTATTCCATGATTTTGTGCTCGCCCTCGCCGGGAACCTCGTGACCGGAGAGCACGACCTCGCAACCCTGCCAGTCAGAGTCTTCTGATACCTTCTTGTTGACAAAATACCGCAGCTGCAGCGACAGCTTCGCCATGAACTCAGTTCCTACCAAAAGTTAGTGTCTGACAAGCAAATCAAATGCGAAGACGGAGCCGTACCCGGAGTGATGCAGTTGCTGTCAAAGGGTTCCTCCTTTGGCATCTCTACACCGTCCTTGATGGCCTTTTCACGGGCCTTCTCGTTGTCCAGGGCGGTTCTGAAGCGACGGGCTCGCTGCTGGTTCATCTTGGCGCGCGGGGCGACGCCATCGATGGCCATGAAAAAGAGCTGCTTTGGCTTGATCTTGCCAAAGAGGTGTTCAATATAGTTGAAAATTCGAATAAACATCTCCTCCTCACTCAGTCGGAAGGTGGTGTCTTCGCCGGCATCCTTGTGGGTGCAGTTGTGAATGATGCCGTTCATATCGAGCTGTAGGACGGTCAGTCGGCGCGCCGGAGGGACAACTGGGCCGGGGAACACCATCGCACATATAAACAATCGAACTCGGGTATCCTGTTCTCGGCGATGAGCTGGGAGATGGGAGGATAACGCTCCGAGAGCCATCTGAAAAATTTGGGAACACTGCGGCGCCGCACGTCAGCTTAGGGATCCCACGGACGACGGCGAGACCAAGTTCGCACCCCATGATGTGGCGCAACGGCGAGTATCCCGCCTGAGAGTATCTCTAGAGCCGTTGGGATGGTGCGCGAAGAGTCGAGAGGCGGTCGCAATATGCACCGCAATCAGTCCAATGCGTGGCGCAACCGAAACAAAAAGATAGCTTTGCCGAAGACGATGGCCTGTCCACAGCGCCGAAATGAAGAATAACAGATGGAAGCTTGGTGATGATAGGAGAGACGGAACGGAGGACCTCGTTGGAGCTGCCAGGGCTTGCGGCGGCAGCGCGTGAGGGTGGTTCGGTGGTGATGTTTGTGTGTGGAGTCGTGATGCAATGTCAAGGCGAGTCACCCGGCATGGAATCCAGTGAGCTGTCTTCCATCGTCTGCTGGTGGTGCAGCCGCATGCAGTTTGGCGGGGGAGGGACCGATTTTCCGTTCCCTGCTGGTGCCGCTGGTGGCGGGGGTGGCTTTGGCTTTCACTGCCTGCCAAACGCACTGTCTTCCAGGGGTGTTAGTGGTGGGCCGGCGGTCCTTGCTTGCCTTGGTAGGTACCTGAGGTATCCAACTGCGCGAGGACCCGCACGTTGCGTTAGCTAAGCAGCCGCAACTGCTGGACTGGTTTGATTGGATGGCTGGCGCGCCTCGCAGCTGCCACGCCTGCAGCTGCTCGCCGCCTTCACTTTACGCGCGACGCGTGCAACCTGGCTCACATTTTCCAGCCTCACCTCATTCTCCTAACCGCGACTCGGGGCCCCGCGAAACACTTCCGTTACCTGACATTCGCGGCGTCCAACGACCACGAAACTCCTCCTTGCGGCCCTTCAATCACCATTGATATTCAGTCGCAGCATCCATTCGCCATGCCTCCCGCGCAGGCGTCGGACCCGGACGTCGACAGTACGTCGCCGGCCCTCAGCCTCGCGACCCAATTGCCATTCTGATCAGATGCTGACCGTCGCACCGCAGTCGAAATGGCCCACGAGGAGGATGATGATCAGGTTGAGCGCCTCATCAACGAGGGTGAGCAGCCTGCCTCGGCCACGTGCCTGGGCCTGCAATCCTAACCGATATTATTAGAGTACAAGACCTGGAAGAAGAACAGCCCGTTTCTCTACGACATGATTCTTGGGTACGTACCCATCTCATCGTTGCTCCTTTTGGTTGATTATGCCTAATATCAAGCAGAACCGCCTTGACCTGGCCTACTCTCACTGTCCAGTGGTTCCCTGATGTCAAAGAGCCAGAGGGCAAGAATTACCGGATGCACCGTCTCTTGCTAGGCACACACACCTCCGACGAGAGCACCAACTACCTCCAGATTGCCGATGTGCAGATTCCCAAGGCTGTCGCGCCGAACCCCGACAACTATGACGAGGAGCGTGGCGAGATCGGTGGATATGGCAACTCTGGCGAGGTTGCCCCCCTCAAGTGCGACATTGTGCAAAAGATTGAGCACCCCAGTGAGGTCAACAAGGCCCGCTATCAGCCCCAGAACCCCGACATCATCGCCACGCTGTGCGTCGACGGACGAATCCTCATCTTCGACCGCACGAAGCACCCCCTCCAGCCAGCCAATCCCGGCAAGATCAACCCTCAGATCGAGCTAGTTGGCCACAAAGCCGAGGGCTTTGGCCTGAACTGGAACCCGCATGAGGCTGGCTGCCTGGCATCAGGAAGCGAGGACAAGACTATGTGCCTTTGGTATGTTTAAGGCGATATCAGGGTTGTTGACTCCAATGTGTTGCTGACCATGTCGCAGGGACCTAAAGACGCTCGAGGCAGACTCAAAAACTCTCCGGCCGGCGCGCCGCTATACTCATCACACTCAGATTGTCAACGACGTGCAGTACCACCCTATTGCCAAGAGCTTCATTGGCTCCGTGTCGGACGATCAGACGCTCCAGATTGTCGATGTCCGCCAGAGCGACACGACCAAAGCCGCCGTGGTTGCTAAGAAGGGCCATCTCGACGCCATTAATGCGCTGGCCTTCAACCCTAACTCTGAGGTTCTGGTCGCCACAGCTTCCGCCGATAAGACGATTGGAATTTGGGACCTGCGAAACGTCAAGGAAAAGGTGCACACTCTGGAGGGCCATAACGACGCGGTCACTTCTCTGGCCTGGCACCCGACCGAGGCCGGTATCCTAGGCAGCGGCAGCTACGACCGAAGAATCATCTTCTGGGATTTGTCTCGGGTTGGCGAGGAGCAGCTGCCCGATGACCAAGATGACGGTCCGCCAGAGCTGTAAGTGCTTTACCGCTGCGCAAGGTGCAAGACTGTACGGGTTCTGACTATTACTTCGCAGACTCTTCATGCACGGCGGCCACACCAACCACCTTGCCGACTTCAGCTGGAACCCGAACGAGCCCTGGCTCGTGGCAAGCGCCGCAGAGGACAACCTGCTGCAAATCTGGAAGGTCGCAGAGTCCATCGTAGGAAGGGATGACGGCGATCTTCCCGTCGACGAGCTTGACCGATAGTTAAGGTGGAAGTTCCTTGGAGAGAGTCGGTCTTCATAGGATGAGGAGACTTTGCGACTCTGTGAGACGAGGCACAGGAGCGATTCAGAGGAGTTGATAAGGCACGGCGGAGTTAGGCACTTGATTGCAATTCACTGTCAGTTTCCCGACAGTTGCTTCGATGTGAGAAGAATGGATGCAAGGTGCCGCCTGATCTGCCTGGGAAACGGCCGTTTGCACGTCCGGGCAGTTCGGTCGTCCCGCCGATCCAGACCGATGCTGTTCATCTTGGCCACAGCAACCCCGTCACCTGATTTTGATTCGGCCGATGAATCGCTATTGACTGTACCTCTATTGTTTCCGTCGACAATAGATACTTTGTTCTTTTCCCATGGACACCCCGCCGCCATGTCCGCTACGTTTGCCCTCGGCACTCCTCTCGTTTTCTTCAGCCGGTAGGCGTCCTTTCGTTCCTTCGTTTATTTCCAAACACATCTCGAGACGCCTTACCTGGTGACTCTCCCACCTCACGTCCTGGAAAGCTTCACTCATTTACTTTCCGTGTATTGCCAACCATGTCGCATTCGGACTCGGCCAGCGAGGGCGAATCTTCGGGAGCCCAGGAGCCTGTCGACCCAACGGAACTTTTCAAGGCAGAATTTCGCCGCAAGGCCGAGGCCGATGGCCTCAGCCCCGTGGAGGCGGAGATGCTCGCGAGCATCGCGCTCGAGTCGCTCCGCCTCAAGGTCGTCAACAAGAGATCTGCGTCGCCCGTCACCAAGCTTGAAGTGGCCACGGCCGTCCATGAATACACGGTTGAAGAGGTCGAGAAGAATGATGCGGAGAAGCAGGCACTGCTGGCGCAGGGGATGGGTATCATCGGGAGGATGACCGACGAGGAGTTCGACCACTTCATGGGAGACGGCGTCGATGGGGAGAGCGATGACAGTGACGACGACGACGATGACGAAGACGACGACGTCTGTGCCATAGGCACGGAGAATCACGGAGAGCTGGGACGAGTCAACAAGCGCTTCGTGTTTTTCGACGACGGACTCGAGGAGGTCTTTGGCTCCGACGACGATTCCCACAGCCTGACGGCCGACATGGCCAACCTGCAACTCTGTATGCGTCACGAGGGCATGGATCTCATCACCGCCCTCTGCCAGCGCGTCGACCTCGCCGTCGAGGTGGCCAAATATCTACGGCCAGAGGACCTCCTCACCCTCTACTCGGTCAGCCGCTCGTTCCACAGCGCCTTCAACGCGCACGCACTTTCCGTGATCCGGCAGATCATCGCCCACGCCGCCCCCGAGGCCGGCCGCGTCTTCGCCTTCAAGATGTACAAGCGCCACCTCATGCCCGATCCCTGCGGCCGCTCGTGGGGCTTCCAGATGTCCGAGCAGGAGCGCCGCACCAGCGAAAGGGCCTCGCAGATCCGAATCGTCCCCGGGCTGCGCTACCTGCTGCTCGTGCTCACGCGGGACCGCTGCTGCCGCGAGATCCTCGCCATGATGGCCCGCCTCGGACACCGCACGCCCCCCGGCGCCCACGACGCGCTGCTCCGCCTGTGGCTCACCCTCGAGGTCGGCCTGTCGGCTCATCGCCACTCCATGCTCCGCTGCAAGTCGCTCTGGCGAGACGTGGACCTCTACAACGCGCAGTTCTTCTTCGTCAAGATGTGGATGCTCTCCAACGAGCCCCTCCACGGTGCCAGGAGGGTCGACCTCCTCCAGGTCTGTCTCGGACAGCGCTGCGGCCTCCTGTTTCTCTGGGAGGTGCTCCTCCGCAAGCGCTTCACCACGACGCTCGAGGTCATGCACGCAAAGGCCGCCTACATGACGCACGCGCGCCCCACGAACCTCAATATCGACAGGAGCAAGCCGGTGTACGGCGTGCCTCCTTCTCATGTCGGCGTCGGCCACACCGAAGGCTGGGGCCTGGGCTTCAATCACCTCCTGCGTCCGGATGAGCTCGTCTGCGTCGAAAGCATCCGCCGAGGACTCGATCTCCACCGTCACATGCGCTACATGGCCGTCTGGGGCTACTACAACTGGTTCACGGGCGACAACATCGTCCCCACGGAGGAGGAGATATACATCTCCGACGAGGAGAGGGCCCTCTCGCACATGGACACGAGCCACCACTGGAAGAAGAAGCACGCTCTCAAGAAGCGCTGGCAGACGCTCAGCCCCGAGATGCAGCGCCTCGTCCGCGAGGCCGACGAAGACGAGCGCGTGCTCGCCATGGCCTGGGCGGCGGAGCGCAAGCTGGTGCGCGAGGACACGGGCTCTGACGACGACGTCGACGTTGATGTTGATATCGACATTGACGGCGGCGTGGGCACGCGTCGCACGCCGACGCTCGACGACGAAATCACACGCGGCGTGATCATACAGAAACCAAAGCCTACGCTCAAGCCTCCCACGTCGACCAGCGACCTCGCCGACTGGGCCGCGTTCAGCAGTCGCGCCCTCAGCGGCCAGCCGTGCAAGGCCGCGGACGACGAGCAGCTCCGCGCCCAGGCGGAGTACAACTACGGCGCCGACACGGTTGACTGGGACTGGCTAGCGTGGATCAGCCAGGAGCTCCGCGACCAGAACGCGCAGGAGGTGGCTGCGGAAGGCGCGCAGGACGACGCAGAGATGGCCGACGAAGAGGATGGAGGCGCCAGCTATGACGATGGCCGCACGGATGTCACCGGCTCGGAGTGGACGGCTGACGATGAAGGCGAGGACGAAGAGACTGTGCCTGAGGACTCTGGCCTGGGTTCGCTTGAGGGAGAGGATCTCCAAGACTTTGTGGACGGGTTCTTCCAGGAAGTGTTGCAGGATGTGGAGATGGGAGGCACAGATTACTATGGCTGATGCAAGAACCTCTATGTAGACTGGGCGTCACTGTCAGCCCGGATACCGTGGGAAATCGGCATTGTAGAGTAGCAACTAATTAGGCACCGAGGCGCGTGTACCACCTCCTGATCAAGTTCCGTCCGTCACATGAGACTACCTACAATGCAATGCAAAACCAATGTCTTTTTTATCTCATCGTCCTATCACACATCCACCAAAAAGGGGGCTGTACCCACTTCCATTTTGTATCAACAAGTCGCAACATCAAAGCGCGGGGAGCAGGGAGCAGACACAAGCGCCACCTCCTCTCCTCGCAGCCACCAGCCAAGCCGTTGAACGAGTTCCGAAGCTCCCCGACTCCTCGCCCGAACCTCCCGCCCCAGATAACCCCCTTTCCCAGTCGCCGCCCGCCGCCAGCGTGCCCCCCGTACCAATACCATCGAACCTGGGAAGGAGGGCTCCTCGAAGCATAGGAAAATAAAAAAGAAAGACTCAATAGAAAAGACATGAGGAGAGAAATGAGATCAGACCGAAAGGAAACAAGAAAAAAAATAGAAGAACAATGTCGAAAGGGGTAGCACATGTCCTAGACCCAAGATGGTGGCCACGAGACGTAGATGCCGCTGAACTGTGGGATATTGAAGGACTCACACCAAGATGCACCCGTACACTCCCTTTCGCTATGCACCTCCCGGGACAACAAAAGGTTTTTTCCAGCAGAAACCCACGTTTCGACCCTCACCACCACCCGTTGAATAAATCCAGTTCCGCATCGCCCGACCGAGAGAAAGTTTCGCAGCTCGGGGCCGCTCGAGAAGACCCCCGTCCCGTCGTGAAGAAAACCACGCGCGTCCCGCAAAATGTCTGCACCGAAGACTCAAACCAGATCAGCCGTGGTATAGTCACTTTTGTCTTCCAGCCGTCAGATTGTACCGCATCCGTCCAGAAATATAACTTGTCCGGCACTCCGTCCTGGTCCTGACACCAAATACACACCGTTGCCCCCCTATCCCGCAGTAACAGCAAGTTAAGTCCAGAAGGTATTTGCCAATGTTAAGTGCTCTATGTTCGTCATTCCAAAGTCGTTGTTTCCTTGCTGTGCCAGGGTAGAAGCGACACGGAAAGATACGCATCCATCAATCGAGTGGCACATGCCGATGCAAGCCTACAGGTGGCTCACGTCGTCGTGACACCTTTAGGCGGGCGACTTGCTCGGGGGAGCGCCGCCGCCATTCTGACGAGCGTCGTTGCCGCTGACCGAGAGGCCGCCGATGCCGCTCGACAAAAACGCGAAGGGGTCGTTCTCCCCGTTGTTGTTGTAGAAGTTGTTGGAGGCGTTGGGACCGGCCGACGCGGGTCCGTTGGTGGCGGACTGGAAAGCGGCCTCTGCAGCGCGGCTGTCAAAGGGACCAGCCGAGTGCGACCCAGGGGTCGAGCTGAAGCCTTGGGTGTTGAGAGAGCTGGGGTAGGCACCAGCGCCACCTCCAAGGCCAGAGGGCAAGAAGTGGCTGGGAGGGCCCCCGAAGTGCTGGTTGTAGCCCCCGCCAGACGCGAACGAGTTGCCGGAGCCAAACGGTCCGGGCCCGGGAGTGCCAGCCATGGACCCTTGGCTCATGCTATACTGAGAAGCGTTATCCATGGGCGATGGGTAGCCCGAATCGGCGACAACAGCGGCTCCGGCGCGGCTGGCACCGCAGCGGAGACAGCAAACGTTCTTGGCGAAGTTGTGGTAGCCGCAAACTTCGTTTCCGCACTTCCAGTCGCCAGCACGGAACGGGACGACGCCGCCGCCTCCCATGCGTCCACCATGACCCATCGGGCCGTGGTGACCACCGTGAGGAGGGGGAGGCATCATGTTAGGAGGCCCATACTGGTAGCCGTAACCGCCAGGGCCACCGCCGCCTCCCATTTCACCACCAGCTGGACCGGCGCCCATGGCCGGGAACGAGCATCGGAAGCAGGCGGTGCGGCGCTGGAAGTTGGAGAAGCCGCAAGAGGGGCAAGTCCAGTCACCAGGTCGAGGTCGGTTCTTGCTGGGCGGGAAGGGCGTCAGGATATCCTGCGCACGGTCGAGGACGCGGCTGGAAGAGGGCGAGACCTCAATGGCCTTTTCGTTGAGTGCGCGGCCGTTCATGCACAAGCTCTCGGCAGCCTGAGCAAACGAGTGTTAGCATCAGCCTGCCACGGGACAGGGGGAGGGCGAGGAACGAACCTCTTCATGTGAGGAAAACACTGCAAAGCCAGTGCCGGTGGGCTTGTGCTGCTCCGGAGTACGCAGAGTCCAGAACGCGATTGGGCGGCCACCAAACTGGGTGAACCAGCTCTCAAGCTCTGACTGAGTCGTGTCGTGAGGCAGTCCGGACATGTGGAGAACCTTACTTCTCTCGGAAAGGAAGGCCCGCACATCGGCCCGGGCATCCATGGGCCGAGTCAAAACGTCAGGATGATCCTGAGCGGGCTGAGACTTGCGGATAAGTCCCCGGAGAACACGAGCGAGGGTGATAGCCTCCTCCATGGCGCGGCGAGGGGACGCCGGGGCCAGGGCCTGCAGGTGGAAGGGCAGGTTGTGCTTGATAGGGGCGCTCGACTGGACGGGCTCCACCTCGAGCGCGGCGCAAATGTTGGAGAGCATTGACGGGCCGAAAGGCAGCGACTCGGGGTGGTGCTGCTGCCAGCGCTGATACTCAGTGCGCAGATCAAAGGTGCGCGAGTGCTGCAGGTACGGCGGGAGCACGACAGCCTTGTCGCGGGCTTCTCGGGGAAGCTGGACGCGCAGGTCCCAGGCATCGAGGGTGACGAAGACGAAGTCGAGGTTCTTGGATGTAAGATACTCGGTGGCGAACGCATCGAATCGGCTAATGGCATCTCTGAAGGTACCGGCGTTTCGGACATGTTCCCAGGTGAGGGTCGTCAGGCTCGCTGCAAAACGCGTCGTGGTCAGCTCCAGTTTTCGCTCAACGGGTGTTGTCTGCCGGGGTCGGCGGCCTGTACGAGTACACCCCAATTGCACCCGACACGTACGCCGGGCGCCGCCAGGAGAACAGAAGCAGGACCAAAAAACACGAAAGGGGGTAACGTACTGCACAAGGGAGTGATCGGAGTGTTGACCGGCTTCACGAGAACGCTCTCATGGGTAATCTAGGGGAGCACGGGTCAGCGACGGGACACGGTGGAGAGAGGCGAGAGGGGCGCGCCCGGAGGCGACGGGCAACTCACCTCCTCGAGCGAGTTGGCGTCGAGAAGAATCCATCCAAGCTCAATAACCTCGGCGGAGTCCTTGGTGACGTAGACGCCATGCTCGTCGCAGGTCGTGGCCACGTGGATCACGACGTAGCGGTCGATGTTGACCTGGGGCTGCGTGGTCATGATGGGCGACGGACGGAGGCTTCGGAGTCGAGGCGACCGGGGACGGGCGACGTGCTCGGGCGTCGACCTTTGTCTCTCTAGAGGCGGCGAGGAGGGGAGCTGCAGCCTGTGACCGGGCCGGCTCGCGTCGAAGCTTGGAGGTGCTGCGTGGTGCAGAGTTGGTCTGTAAGCTTCAGGAGGCGTTGCCGAGCAAAAAGAAGCGCAGGCACTTGGTAGGAAGGCGCAGGGCCGGAGCTGGAGAATCCGACTGCCCGAAGGGGCAAGGGGGTGGGAGAGAAACGGGGGTTAAAAAAAGAAGGTAAAAAATGGCGAAGCTACGGGGAAGAAGAAAGATTGGCCGCGCCGTGGGGGGGGAATGCGCAACGACGCCGTCGGCGATGGGGGATCAAACCTGACGACGGGTGGGAGAGACGGTTGGATTGGGGGTGTTTGAATTGGGAAAAAGAGGGCACCGTGTGATGGGATGGGCGCGAAGAAGGAAGGAGGCGGACGGGCGGACTCTTGGTACTGGCGGTGGTAGTGGGTGGTGGGTGGTGGTGGTGGTGGTGGTGGTGCCCAGCAGGTGGTGACCGACGGGGGCCCTGGGGCCTTGGGCCTGGGCGAGTCAACCGGCGGCGGCGGCAGTGGAGGTGGTGGACCATGGAAGCCGAGAGGTACCCGCGAGTCACTTGGGCACGCGCAGGGCGGACTCCGGCGCGGTGCCTGGCGGGTGGTGGGCAGTGCCCGGGGCGCTGAGGCGCGCTGATGGCCCGCCCCGCCCGCCCAGCGCGACATGCACGAAAGGCGCGAGTACCCTCGAGGTACGACGCGGCCATAGCAGCCCCAGCACACTTCAGGTACGACGGGATGGGAGGACTTGCACCTCACCTCACAACGGGTCCCGTCAGCAGCGCCTGCACCTGCGACGGCGCACTGGGGACATGGAGGGCCACCTCACGGAGGCACGGGGGCGACGGGGACCCGCCCGACAACGGCCGGCAGCCAGTGGCCGGTGGACAATTGGCGTCCGCCTCCTCCTCGTCGATGCAAAATTGGGCCATCTTTCTCCAACCGAGCGGCTCCTGCTTCTTGCGCCGCTCCACTGTCTGTCCCTCGAGCGCCAACCAACAGCGAAGCCGACGGGAGCGTAACGGGTCCAAGCACGCCGTTGTCGTTTTTTCCCCCTTCTCCCGAGACGCGAGCCCTGCCGTACGACTGCACGAGGTCGAGATGTAGCAGGTCGAGGTTGAGGTCGAGGTCGGAGCGGCCCAGAAACGTTGGTGTAAATAAAAACGTTCGATCAGGCGCGCTGGCCCACCGAGACGAGCGAGGATGACGAGTCGCGGCAACGTCCCCCTCCCCCTCTATCCCCCTGACCGACCCCGAACCGGATGCCGTACTTCGTACCGGATCACCCAAGCCGCCCAGCCCAGTCCAGCAGGTCCCTCAACCGACGTGTCAGAAACGCGGCCCTGGACCAGCACCACGCGCGGCCCTGACACTGGCGGAAACTCGACGACAGCGGCGCAGGGTTCCCGAGAACCCAATCCTCCTGCGGGGTGGGGCGTCTGCCTCTGGTTCCCATGGAGGCCGGACCTGTCGTTGGAGCGACTCGCTGCCCCAGACGATCCTTGGATGATGCCAATGCCGACGGGTTGTCCAGCAGCGCCCTCCGGTAGCACGGACGGACGAGCTGTGCT
Organism: Purpureocillium lavendulum; assembly: GCA_029168975.1. Classification (NCBI taxonomy): domain Eukaryota; kingdom Fungi; phylum Ascomycota; class Sordariomycetes; order Hypocreales; family Ophiocordycipitaceae; genus Purpureocillium; species Purpureocillium lavendulum. Next base: position 1,451,808 of record JAQHRD010000008.1, on the reverse strand, counting down.
GTGCTGTGCTGTGCCCACGGGGAACGCTGCGCTGCGTTGCCATTGCACGCACGGTACCTACGGCATCGAGCACCATCATCTCTCTCCACGGCGTCTCCTCTCTCGTCTCTTCCCGCCATCCCGGTCATGCATCCGCAAGGAACGCCGACGACGCGCAGTGGAGGTCGACTGTGAAACGCCACGGCGCGCCCAGGACCCTGCCTTGCCCTGCCCTGCCCTGAGGGAGGTGCCATGCCTGCCATGCTTGCCATGGTGCCTCCTCGCCGGGAATGGCCCAGCACGGGTGCCCCTGTCCGCCCAAGCTGCCGTCCAGGTTCCATCCCCACCCGCGCGCACCCACCATCACCCACCATCACCTCACCCACCACCCGCTGCCGCCAGGGGCTTGCCGCTCCTAGCTTCTGGACCTGTTCCAGCGGCCGCGTCCCTCCCAAGGTTCCAGCTTCCCGTCTGGCAGCCCACGCCCCGGGAAAACGCGCGAGCCCGCTAGCGGCCCACGGATGCTGACCCGGCGGACTGGCAACGGGAGTGGGCAGTGCCCAGGTTGGATGGGAGGTGAGGTGTTCGGGGTGCATGGGCCGTTGGGGGAAAGCGACGTACGCGCGCCCGCACGACGCCTGTCAAAATGATATTACTAGTAGCCTGCTCGCGCCATGGACAAACGGTTCAAGATTCCACGTGCCGACGAGGCAATGGCGCGTCGTTTTCTCGTCCTCGCGTGCGCACAGCGTTGATCGGAGGCGTGCCTTTGTACCCCAGCCGCCGAGCTGCAAAGCACGTCTGCCGTGTCAACCCCCAAGGCAACCTCCGGACTAAGGTACGGTAGGCACACCGTTGCAGCAGGTAAGGTACGGACGTAACTTACTTTGCGGGCATCAAGCAGTCGCGACCACAACAACGGTGCGTCGTCACCATTGTCCACGGGAAAGTGACACGGGCCATTGCGGCACGGACCCCTGCGCGCGTTCGTTGAACGACTCGATCCGTGGTGCCATCTCGCGCGCGAGCGCCCGCTGCCACCCAGCAAAGCGCCTGTCCCCGTCCCCGGAGTCATCGGATCTGCAAGGTCCACGTCGCACCAAGGGGCGTTCCCGGGGCATGGCGCTGGGGCCGGCGGCCTGCCGCCAACACCGCAAGCTGAGGGCGCGGCACTGCACTGCGCAAGTGCTCAGACTCACTCACCGGAAGCTGGCAGCTCGTCGCACCTGTGCGCAGGGCAAGAATTACATGGTAATTACTTCGTAATAGCATACGAGGAATTGCTCGTAGGGGCTCACTGGGACAGAGCACGCTGGACGCAGCGGCTTGCATGCGTGATCGGGAGCGTTGGGACCGGCTCCGAAACGCCATCTCGCGTCCTCTCCAACGAAATAGCGTCATGGCGCGGCGCAGGCGGAAATTGTTTCACTGAGCGGTGGCACGGCTTCGCCTTGCACAGCCAGCCCGGGTGCTGTGGTGCTGCAGCAGGTTTGCCCCGTCCGCTGTTGGTCTGATAGTTGAGAAGAGAGACGCGACACGATGCCCGGCCCCCCCTTTGACCAGACGGCCCCTGGCAACATATTGCGGCGCAGCATCATCAGGAGGCAGCCTACTCTCGGCTAGCCAGTGCTTCCGGGTGCACTGCTGCTGCGGCATGTGATACGTGCCAGGGCAGTTGCAGAAGAATGAGCAGTTAGCTGGCTCTGAGATTCAAAGCATCATGTCGGTCGTGCATGCTAACATGTACGTTTGATATGGGAGCTGCCCAAGGCGCGCACGATAACCTGGTGGCTTCGTCACATACCAAGGCACGCCACCACCACTGGAGATCACCACCTCACCTGCAGGCAGCCGCAGGCGATGAGGCCGCCACGGTAGCACCAGCGTGCCGGCGCATTTATTACCTCGGGTCACTGCAACGGTCGGGGCCAAAACCGTCAACGGTTGCTGGCGTGCCGCCGGGACGGCAGCTCCCCCTCGCCCAAACGCCTCCCAAAACACCCTCAGGACGTCCAATTGACTTTTTTAGCCGGCGGCTGCTCATAGCTCAGAGTTGGCGCCACGGCGCTTTCGCTCCGAGATGCGGGAGCGGTAGCCGGCGGCGGCGCGGCGGTCACGGCACGTGCACCTTACGTCATGCTCGCGGCGGTTGGATCATTGGACGCTGCACCACGTCACTCCGCGGCGGCATCGAACGAGGTCTCGCCTGCCTGGACGGGATGAGTCGCTGTGCGGCGTCGCAATCACGTTACGCCATCGCCTTTCCTGGCCCATCCTGTCCCCTCACACGACGTCCGTGACCCCTCATCCTCACCAGCCCGCGCCGGACACGACGAGTCGAAGACACTGCCGAATATCATCATCGCGAATCCCTATATTCGAGCACCAGCTTGAGGCTACGAGCCCATAACGCGCCGACATCGTTTCCCTCTCCGACGCCACTTCACAGTCGAAACGCCATCATGGGTGTCGCATCCGCCATTCTCATCGTCCTCATCACCATCCTGTGTATGTCGCGACATCCACAGATCTTGCCAGAGCGAATGCCTCGCTAACGATTCGTACAGTCCCTCCTCTCGGAGTGTGGGCAGTGGCAGGATGTGGCATGGGTGAGTGATCCGGTACCCTGCCCCGGCCTTGCACGCAGCCGCTGACAATCACCCAGACTTGTTCATCAATATCTGCCTGACGATTCTCGGGTACCTGCCGGGCCACATTCACGCCTTCTACCTCGAGTACATCTACTACGACCGCCGCGAGCAGGCCCACGAGGGCCGCTACCCCACCAGCCGCGCACCTGGTGTCTACTCTGACAATGTGCAGACGGGCGGGCAAGGCTATGGAACGATTGTGCAACCGACGCGCTAGGCCACCACGTGTCGACGAACAGCACGCTTGGAGCCTGGGTGCATGGAGACAGGCCGGCTGGCTGATGTCGGCGGGTCATCATTAGCCTGCGGGAGGATCACGAAGATGAAATTCAAGTTGGACCCTGGTTATCGTCAACGCAGCGGGGTTGTTTTGTCTATCAGTTAGCTGCTTCGGTGATTCTACTTCGTATCAGACACCCTCAGAGAAGACCATCTCCAGTTTCGCGCTCTCTCTCTGATGTCCCGGCTCTGTCTTCTAACGGCCACGCTCTCACCTCCTCCTTGTGGACCTTGGGGTCAAGTCCACACCCATGTGGACGTTACCAGCCGAATCCCGCGCCAAGCTAGTGAGGCAGTCTGTCGGATCTCGCGAATTCGAGCTCGTCATCCCACACGCAGGGCGCCTCGTCACGAAGACACTAGTGGGGATCTGTGTTAGCTGGAAGCCACCCCGCCCGCATGATAGCATCACGGTATTACTTTGTTGTACTCGCTGCATGCGATAGATTTCTCAGTGAAGGGTCGGGGCGCCAGGAGATTCACGAATTTGGCAGTGCAACTCTTGGTCTCCATGGAGCAAGTCTTGTTTGGCCGCGTTGGCGACTACCAGCAGCTGAAGAGTTGGATAAGAAAGAAACATCAGCTGCACCAGGCAGTATGGTCGACCTACCCCATGCCTATTAATTCCGTGTGGTGAGACGGAATCGAGCTTAGAATCCTTGGAACCCTTGAAGTCCTTGAAGTCCTTCGCAGCCTGCGCGAGTGCGCCGAAGCCGAGGAGCAGCAGGACGGGAGCGGTCATGTTCGGCTAGAGCACGGTTGAGACCTTGGTGCGAAGAAGGAGGTGAATGTATGATTTGGGACCTCTGTCCGATGCGTTAAGACGTGAGTGATAAAGATCTATAGCTCCAAGTTCAGCGCCGGGATACGCAATTTAATAGATGATTATCGCGGAGAGGCACTCTCTGGGACGCTTTCATGTACTCCCTCAATGGGATAAGCGACACGCTGCAGCTTCACTGTCCACTTTGTAGCAAGAAACGGAGCGTAGACCGAGCGAAAGAGCGACATGTTGTAATAGTATCGTCGGAGTAGTCATCTCCGAACGGCATAAGCTGTCATGGCATCCACGCGAGACTGATCCCGGAGCTACATGCAAGAGTTGCAAGAGTGTCTACAGCGCAGGCCTTCCAGCGCGGCATGACTGTACTAGTATCTACGAAGCAGCAATTATATCATCTATGAGGTCGGCGTCCCTGAGCGGTTTCAGTTGTAGTGGTGTCACGAGGTAATGATCTCGGAACGGCATGAGCCTCAGCAGAACCCACGAGAGGGCGAATTGTGACCTCAGAGTTACTTGATTTATAACAGTGCCCATGAAGTCGGCATCCCTGAGCGGTGCAAGTTGTAATACTATCTTTGAAAATACATCTCGGACCTGGAGTTGGTGATGGCTTCTCAGGCGATTCTGGCCGGGGCAACATGTGTTCTGGCGCGGGGGTGTTCGCCGCATGCTTGCTGTATAGGTAGCTTGACAGCTTCGCACGAGGGCATCGTTGAATCAAGACGAAATGCACTGCGGTGATCTCAATCGCACAACGCAAACCCGGGCGACGCCAGATATATATGTCACCGCCTCGTGATGTGACGACTCTGACGGGTAAGTCTATCTTACACTGTACATGCCAATTTCGGTATTGCTGGCGCACTAACAAGCTCTGGGAGGATACCGACCGCGGCAGGCATGTGCCTCAGATGGACAGAGTGATATATGTTCTGGTGTGGTGAGAAAAGTGGCCGCTTGCGCACCGTGAAGAGACGGCGATAAGAGGCTATGCTCACGTCACACGTGGTGTTGTGGGCCGGACGCACCGTCCGCTTCCTGGCCGGGCGACCGGGAAGCAGGTCGGGAGCTTGCCAGGATACACGGCGCGGAGGCGGGCCGTCGACGCCATGGGCAGAACCTGGGTCGCGACACGGACGCTCCCGTCGACGTTGATGAAAACTAGGCTCTTATCTCTGTCGTTGCCCGGCTATGCTGTGATACCTCGCTACAGCTGGCCAACTCGCGACGTATACTTCGCACCGGCCACGGTACGGTACCGATAACGAATTGCGTGGCGTTCATGTCACGGCGGTGAACGATATCTCATGCCGACGCTGACTCAATCGATCGGAGCGGTCAGATCGCTGCAGCCACGGATGGGCTGCGGCCGAGCCAGATTGGCCGTTCATCGGGACATGTCAGAGACGGGCGGATGCGTGCGTGCCCTCACCTTTTGCTCACCGGGGCCAACGACCAGGCGCAGGTGCGACGTCTCGCCAGCTCATTCGCCAAGCCGGTCTGCAATGCATACCAGCACAGCGGTATCTTGCTGCGGGCGGCGGGAGCCCGTGGTTGGAAGACGGGCGGATTGGCTCGCATCGCGTGCCCTCTCCCCCCCAAACGCATTGTGATGGACGGCGCTTGCAGGTTGGAGGGGTCACCGCAGCTGCCGCGGCGGGCGAGAGAGGCGAAAAATGTCTGGTTCACTCAACTGTCGGGCCGGCTGCCGAGTGGATGTCTCAGCGCGCGGCGCCGACTCGTCGGTTCTGTTCTCGGGGTTCCCTTGTCATGTCTCTCGCGGCGTCCATTTCCGGCGACGAGACATCCGTCCATCCATGTGCGTGCCGCGCCAAAGATAGCGAGGTGCCCACCGCGTCCTGCAGCGTGGCATGGCAATGCGCTGGCGCCAGAGACATGGGCATGGGAACCGGACCACGACCCTCAGCTCGAGACGGCGCTGCGCGCTGCAGGTGAGGGCAGACGGGACGCAGGTTATAAAGTTACACGAGACTGCGGAGCGCGGACTCGCGACGGTAACCGGACACATCCCGCATCAGTTCAGCTCGCCTGTTGTCGCTGCCGTCCTTCCTCTTGCGTTCCGCGGAGGGACGAGCGCGGTGCGTTGTTCGACCTGACAGACGGTCACCAACCTAGGTAGTCAGTCAGACACAGATACAGACGCCTCGTAGCCTGCACAGGCAACGACATCGGCAGGCAATGGAGGCACCGCCTCGAAAGGCAGCAAGCAGGACAGCAGCAGCAGCAGATGGCGGTCGTGGCCGTCGACTCGTCGCCTCGCCGCCGTGCCGGGGTGCTCGAATGGGCAAAGGGCATTGTCCAGTCACGGCGTCGAGAAAGGGACAAGGGGAGACGAGGGGAGAGAAAAAGAGACGAATGTCCTCGTGCGGGCTTGACACGTCGATGGCCAATTCGTGGGATCCCCGCCATCGACGACGAGAGACGACGACGAGCAGCCAATTGGCGCGACACACGATGGCCGGGCTGCGGAGGAGGGGGTGTGTCGGCAGTGCGCTAAAAGTCACCTTGCCTTAGCTTCCATGGAAGGCTGCCTTTCCTTTGGCTGGCCGCCACGCCAACAAGAGGCGAAAGCGGCGGTGATGATGATGGACGGCAGGTGCAACTAACTGCCCTGCAACTGCCTTTCAGGGTAGTACGAGTATTTCGTGCGAAGCACTCCTACTTTGTCAGGCAAGGAAGGCACCTGTGCTGTCGAGTGCCTTCCAGGTTTGCAGCGGCCGGTCATCGAGGTGACAGCAGTGACAACTTGACAAGCGGCATCTACCAAAAAACGAACGAATGTACGAGGTACTCATAGTCCGTACGAGGTACTTCGACACTCACTCAGTTAGTTGCGTGCGGCCTGCATGCATGCGCACAGTTCACCCCCTCTCTTCCTCCGTCGACATGTCGTCTCGTCGCCACGGCGCACCGCTCGCTGCCTCCTCGTCCTTCTTTTCCCGCCGTCTCCCTCCTCACCGTGGCCGCTGACCGAGCCGACGCTTGGATGACAGCCACGACACCTTGCATGCTGCTTGCGGCGCATCCGGCATCCAGCCAGTCCCTCGCCCGCCCACCACGTTTTCCACCCCAGCATTGTCCTGCATAAGGTAGAGCGCGCAGGACGCAGCACCGGCAGAAACAGCGCCAGCAGCGCCAGCGCCCGCAGCAGTCGAGGACGTCCCCTTGCGTGACCTGTCTTGTCTCGTCTCGCTTGTCGTCCGTCCTGTCTCTGCTTTCTTCATCCCACTCCCCCCGAGCCTGCCCCCCAATCCCGCGGCAGCCCACTTCTCGACATCCTCCTCGTCCTGTCTCGCTCGGCCTCGCTCGCTTCGCTGCCCGAACGGAGCACCTTGTGTCCCCATAGACGACTGCGGTCGCCATAGGATCGTGCCCACGGCTCCGGCTCCGGCTACCAGCTCCACCAGCAGTAGCAGCAGCAGCAGCAGCAACCTGGGTCCCGCCGACGACGAATTCGACCGCATACGCCCCTCCTTCTCGTTGCCCACGCACACACGCACGCACGCACGCACGCCGGCCGTACCAAATTTGCAACCAAGGCGATTCGTCTCGTCGTGCATCGCCTTGGACATCGACGTGCGAACCATGCGCTGAGACGTCGTCCGCCCCTGCTCCTACTGCTTCCCCCCGTACTCGTACGAACGAGCACGCTCTCCGCCGGGCCCTGTTGCAGATCGGCCCGAGGGTGAGACGCACGCCACTCCCGATGCGTTTGTGAGGCACACGAGAGCCATCGTGGGAGCAACACACCTCCGGATACTGCACATATATATGACTCGGCCGATGCCCGCTCACCACCACCATGTCCGCCTCGTCTTCCGCCGCCGCCTCGCCTCACTCTGGCACCCGCCGCAACGCCCCCTCATCCATCACCTCGTCCTCTCGCCCGCTCAACGCTAGCGAACCTCGCCGCGACCCCTATCCCTTTTCCTTCACGAGATCGTTCCGAGCCAACCCTTCCTCGACGAGCCTCGTGCCCTCTACCGCCGAGGGCAGACCGATTCCCGTCGACGACTCCACGGCCGAGCACCGCACCTCGGCCCTCCGCGAAATCAACAGCCACTACCCCAGCAGACACCGATACGCCAAGTCCACTGGTGCGCAGAGCAGCACCTACTCGGAGCCGGTCATTGTGCGCAGCTACCACCCCCCGGTGCCGAGCCGACCGCCTGCCTCGACGAGATCGGGCGGCATCTTCCAGGGTGGGGTCTTGTCTGGGTCGGATGCGGGCCGCACTGGGACAGGAATCAGCCGCGGCCTCCCTTTTGCCAGCAAGGTCGCTTCTGCCGGGAATGGAATGCTGAGCACCATGGCAAGGGCTCGCACGAAGAGGGTCGCCGCCGATGTGCACGCAGAAGCGCGGCTGCCGCCGGTAGAAGCGTTTAGTTTTAAGAGCTTCATGGCCAACCTGGAGTCGCAGGCCGGTAGCAATGATATCAACGCCGACCTCGACCGCATCGCCGAGATATGCGCGAGGTCGAGGTACTCGCTCAGCAACCAATACGAGGTCCACTACGCGCCGCACGGGTCCGGTACCTCATTTCTTTCAGGATCGCAACAGCACCAGGAACTGCCAGGGCCGACGCTGCAAGCTGTGTCATCTGACGATGAGAGGAATATGGGGCCCCAGAGAAAGAGGAGACATGCAGCCAGGAGAAACAGTCGGGCCATGGGCACCCTGGAGACCATCATGTCCTCGAGCCGGTCCTCGGATGAAGATAAGACAAAGAAGAAGTCCGCTTCGGAAATCGCCGACGAAGTTCGAGGGCGGGCCGTCAGGAAGGAGCCCGGACACTCGTCGCCGTCGGCATCGTCTCGAGGCACTTCTGACGACCCGGATACCCCGGAAGCCGAGGCGTCGGCGAAGCATCACGCGCGACGAGCGTCAGGGTCGTTGGCGCTTATTGATGGGTCGAAGCAGTCTCTGCCAGCGGGTGACGGGTCGAATAGGCGGGCATCAGCGACAGGGCTCCTGAGCGAGCTGGCGTTACCGCAGGCTTCCACCAGCCAGCTGGAGCTGCGCACGACAGAGCAGGCCCATGAATCGGCACACGACGGGAAGCACAAGACCACCCCTGCGCCACCCGCCGACGGAAACGCGCCTCCCGTAAAGGGATCCATATCATCGGTGCAGGATGACGGGACAGGGAGCCGTTTCATGGCGGCCCTGAGCAGCTGGGTCGCATGGGGACAGTCGGGCAAGCAAGAGGGCCGGGCCGAGGGAAGCCTGCGGCACCTGTTGAAGACGACGGACTTCAAAGCCAAGGGCGCTAACAAGGCGGCATAAATGGGTGAAAAGAGCTCTGCTCGACGGGCGTGGGCTGGTGGCACATCTCTGAGCGGCCATACCGAGCGCCCTTGATGATTTGACGTGACGACTTACGCACATATGTGGTACCATGAAGGAAGGGGGGCACGCGGAGCGTGCTCAATACAAATAAAATATCTACGAAGTACGAGTAGTGGCATCCATGGGACGACGAATCGTGGTCTGTGACTGCAGATGGTCGGTAGACTTGGTTGTGCCGCGGGGCCGCATGAATGAGCCAGGTCTGCTGCTCGACGGCGTCGGCGATTGACTCGTATCTTGCATGCTTCAGACCGATTAATCGCGGATGCTGGGGTAGAGTTGCATGAGCCGTGTCAGCACTAGCATCAGCGGTGCCTGTCGGCTGGGAGCTTAAGCTTTGTGCAGTTGGCGTGAATCGGGGCCCTGCGTGGACTAGACGCCGCTCACGGCAGGGTCACGCCAGAGAGTCGTACTCGAATATATATAATCGGTCCTGCCATCGATAGATAGTCTTGGATGCTCTCTCACGACGCTGAAAGTCAATTGACTCAGAATTCTCATCAGACAGACTTACCACGACTCTCCCCTCATTCGCAGGAACAAACCTCCCTCGCCCACCGCACACCCCATTCTCCCATCAACACCAACATCGACATCAGCCATCGGCATCAACCACAGCAACATGTCGCCGCCGCCGCCCAACACCACGTCCGTCGTGCCGCTGGCCTACGTGCTCTTCTTCAAGTACATGGACCCGCTGACAGCGCTGTACGGCGCGTGGTTGCACCTGGCGACGCCCGCGGAGGCGGCGCGGGCCCTGGCGCCGGGGGCGGCGCACGACCCGGCGCAGGCGTTTGTGTACCGGCAGGCAGGCGGGCTGGCGCTGGCGGTCGCGGCGCTGGCGGCGCTGGTGCCGCGCGTGTCGACGGACCTGCGCGTGTGGCGCGCTCTGCAGGCGTCGCTGCTGCTCGCCGACGCGGCGGCCCTGAGCGGCGCGTACGAGGCCCTGCGCCGCGGCGGCAGGCTGTGGCCGCTCGATGTCGGCGGCCGCTGGACCGACGACGACGTCGCTGTCGTGGGGTCCTATGCCGTCATCACGCTTGTCAGGGCGCTGTTTGTGCTGGGCGTTGGGTTTGCGCGGGAAGGGAAGACGGACAAGGGGGCGGTGGCGAGTCGTGACAAGAGGGCGGCGTGAGGTGGAGAGAGGGAGTGAATGTGAAGACGGAAGAATGTAAACAGAAGAAGAGAATTAAAACGAATACAAAAAAAAAATTTGAATCTCGCAGGAGAACGCTTCACTACCTTATGCTGAACGCCGTCTTCTGTAGCCACTGAAATGGCGGAGAGCACGGTAAGATGCATAGGACTAATATGCGATTCGCGTTGTGGCTGAAGTGAATTTCATATATGCCTAACTACCTATTAAATCTATCCGCTGTAACATTGTCAAGTAAAATCCGACTCCGTATGTACCCATGCCATCTTCATCTAAAGTCGCTGTGCGCAAGTTTCCAAGTCAGAATGGTCAATCATGTTTCATAAACTCCGTCTAACTGCCCGCCTTGGTGCCGTTGTTGGAGCTGGTGTAAAACGTAACCGAGTCGGTCGAGTTCTTATACGAGTTGCCGCAGGTTTTGGAGTATTCCCCGAAGAGATCCCCGCGCTGCTGCATAAACTTTTGCAGCCCGTCAGCCGAGCAGCTCTGGGCCGGCCCGTCGAAGCAGCCCGGCAGGACCTGCGGGCTGCGGTTCACCAGGACGCGGTAAAAGGTGGACGACGCAGCGTCATCGGACGAAGAATTGGATCTCTTTTCGCTCTTGCTGCCGCCGCCCCCGCCGCCACCGGTGCTACAGTTCATGCGCTCAATGGCAATGTTGGCGAGAAAGGGCAGGATGCGGCTCGACACCCACGCGCGGTTGTGGTTGATCTGGTCCAGGGGCATGGTGGCGTTGACGTCGGCGCCGCCCGAGAACTGGCTGTTGTTGAAGAGGCCCATGGCGACGAGCACGGCGGGCGGCAGCTCGCGATGCGTAAAAGACACGTACATGTCCTGGGCGGCGGCGTGAGCGGACAGCAGGCCGACGGTCGCATTGATCCAGGGGAAGCCGATGGCGCCGGCATAGGGGCTCCCGTAGCCGGCGTTGTAGTGGTACTGGACGTCCTGGCCGTACTCGTACTGCAGCCACTCGTCCGGGGCGAAGAGGTCCGTCGAGCAAAAGGGCGACGCGCCGCGGAGGACGGTGTCGTAGCCGCACAGCGACTGCATGGCGACGACGTCGGCCGTCGTGAAGTTGAAGCCCGGCGCGGCGGCGGCGAGGCGCGCCACGATGGGTTTCGTGTAGGCGTCGACGTAGACGCGCTGCTGGTCCGAGCCCGCGGCCGACGAGTACGCCTCGCAGCTCTTGTAGGGGGTCAGGCTGTCGGCGCCGGCGCGCTTGCCCTCGGGCACCTCGACGACCTGGATGATGCCGCCGCCGCCGCCATCATCACCACCATCCCCGCCATCACCACCACCAGCGTCATCGTCATCCAGGGACAGCCCGCGCACGAGCCCCCGCGCGCTCGCGACGGTGCGCTCCGCCGTCGACGACCACACGCGCCGCGGCAGGCGCAGCTTCGGGTAGCGGTACGAGAGGGAGAGGCCGAGCTGCGCCGCCTCGACCCTGCCGGTGCGCGTGAGCAGCTCCTGCTCGGCAAACGACGGCGGCTCCCACGCCGCGAGGAAGGCGAGCGCGGGGATCTTGGCCCAGTCGACGCTCGTATTACCCAGTTTCTGCAGAAACGGTTCTAGATATGTCTCGTAGTCAAAGTCGTTGGCGTTGATGGCCGCGTGCCGCACGAGGTAGGCGGCGCGCGTGACGGTGCAGCCGCGGGGCGGCGTCGGCTGCCGCGGCGGGTCGGCCGGCTCGAAGTAGGGCGAGTTGCCCGAGAGGTGCTCGAGCGCGTTGAAGGCGTACGACGAGTACAGCGGCGTCTGCATCTGCATGGCCCCGATGACGGCCGCTAACGTCGAGGCCACGGCCGAGGCGAGCGTTGTCTTCATCGTGAGCGGCGGGCGTTTGGAATCTCTAGTAGGTATCACTCTCGAGTCTCCAATGCGCGCGCCCTGGAACGGCAGAGCGGCGATGGACAACCGACGGCTCGTCTCTTTATAGCGGAAACACATGGTCGTGGTTCCGTCCCAGCGTGCGTTGTTGTTGTTCTTGATGATGATGATGATCCATCGCGGCTCATCGACGTCATGGTCGTTGACCTTGCGCACCCGCCCAAAAGCCTGGAAGCGCATGCATCGACGATCCCGGTGTTAGTTAGCTCGCGGGAGACACGAAAAAAGCAACCTTGCTGGACGTTCGGACATCCACCGAGCGCACGGCCAAGGTGACCGACCGACCGACTAATACACCTCGATCCGGTTCCTCTCCACTTTGCCGACTCTTGCGTTGTCTTTTCCAAGTCCAGTCCAGAGCCGTGCTGTTGTTTCCCGGGGCATGGTAGCCCAATTACATACATGTACATACTAGTATTAACACTAGGCTGGAGCGCAGCGAATGACGCTGCCGCCAAGGTCCGTTGACAAGACTTCAACGGCGTCGTTACCAAGGCACGAAAACGTTATTGTGTCTGACACGTGGGAACTTTGTTTGACTTATACGTCTCTACCAGACAGCACACCGCCCCTGAGCTCGTTGAGGCTAGAGGACTTCCGCTATCGTCGATGGTGTTGTTCACCGGGCGGGTTCATCACTTTCTTGCAAAGACACGCCAATAATAAGCATGATTCGAAATTGTGAAAGTTGCGCAAAGTAAGTGTGCACATCCGGCATCTTGATCATCAGATTTTCGGGTTTGCAAATATATCACTGGTCTTGGTCTTCAACGGCATGCGAGGAGAGGCATAGTTATTGCTACTGTAAGTGAGCATCACTGCAACTCGCCTGCCGCCGCCGCCCGCAGCCTTTCATCACCGGATTTGGAGTCTTCGCAGACATTTTGACCAAACAGAGCCAAGCCCTCGTCCATCCCCCTTTTCATTGTACAAGTCAGAGGAGCCAAGCCAGCTCAGCTACCCCTCCTCCATCACCCTACTCCTGGTCCATCATCTCATCCACGTCGGGAGCCTCATCCACGCTGGGAGATTCACTATTCTCCTCGTCGGGCACGCTTTGGCCGTCCTCGCCCTCACTTTCCAAATCTATCTCCTGAGCATCAACCATCTTTCCCCCCTCCTTCTCCTCCTCCTCGGCCTCCACACTGCGCGCCTCGTGTCCGGTCCACCTCGCCGCCTCAGCCATGCTCTCGCTGATGGCCTCGCGGATCTCCGCCATCTTGCCCTCCCGCCCCTTTTCCTGCGCCGTCGCGTTGCTCGACGCCGTCGTCGAGTTGCCCACCGCGCGGCTCGCCACGCCCGTCTCGTTGGACGGCTTCACGCTCGTCTCGTCGCCCTTGTCCATCAGGTCGCCGATGTAGTTGGCGAAGCGCTCCAGCATGCTGATGTCGCGCTTGCTGAGGGGCTTTGTCTTCTTCTGCGACGACGCCGCCGCCGGGGCCGTGGTGTTGGCTGACTCGACGGCGTTATCGGCGTCCTGGTGTGCGGCGGGGGCCTTGGCCTCGTCCTGCGGCTGCGTCGCCTTGGTGCTGCTGGACTGCGACTTGGACGCCGAGTCGTGCGCGGCGGACATGGCGGCCATCTTGTGCCCGATGTCGTGGTTGCCGGTCGCCTTGTTGTCCATGTCGGAGTGCTCGATGCGCTTCTCCAGCGCCGGCGCATCATCTTCAGGCGACTCGGCCTCCACTCCGTCAGTGTCCATACCCTGGGAGTAGTCCATCCGCTTGTTCATGTCGTGGTTGTCATTCATCATGTCGTCCATCTCGTCCGGATTGGTCATTGTGTCTTTCATACCCTCCGGCTCAGTGCTCATGCCTTCCATCATCTCGGCATCGTCTCCCCCTTCTGACCTCTTGCAGTGGCATTGCTCATCCCATTCTTCTCCGCCCTGAGGCTGCATCTCCTTGTGCACGTGCGGCGCCTCAACCATCTTGCCCGCCAAGCCGTTGCCGTAAATCTCCTTGGCGTCGTGGCCCGTGGGATGTGAGCCAGCCGCGTTGGCAGGGTCCGCCGTCGCGTTGTACGGTTGGACCTGCGGCGCAGTCGAGTTGCTGCCCGGCGCATTCTCCTTGAACGTCGACCCGGGCTTGTCGTCACTTGTCGCGTTCCCGGCGGCTTGGGCCGTCGAGTTCAGGCCGGGGCCGGCCTTCATGTGGTTCACCATGGCGTTGACCAGCGCGGCGTCCTGCTTCTCCGTCTGGTACTTGTCCTGGTCATTCGGCTCCGTGACCTGTCTGGTCGGCCACGCGAGTGCCGTGCCCGCCAGACAGGCGACAACAAGGGTTGATGTGCAGACCTTCATCTTGGGACGTCAAATAAAGCGTCAGACGAGGTCACGAAATAAGACTGTGAGGGCAATGAAATCGAACCAGCGATAGGGGGAAGGGACTGTCAAAGTCCCAGTTGGGGATTGTGTGCTTAGTATTATAACAGCTACTATTTGGTGATACATCCCTTCCCTATCGCGCCAGCTCTGCTTTATAACTTACTCGCCGACTAATCCTTTCGACAACCTCGAGGGCTTCGCCAAAGGCTTGAGCCACGGCGCGGCGGGGGTCTTGAGACAGGACGATAAGATCGGCGTTGTCCATTCTTTGCCCAAGACATCCTCCCACGACCTGCCCGTCGACACGGCGAGTTGCAACATCCACCACCTGGCATTGGAATTCTGCGAGCAACACTAGGGAGAGGCGGTGGGTTGGGAGAGCAATCAAGGCGACGTCATGCAGACAAGCAAACGGACCGTGCTTGTACCTGTCCTCCTGCCTCAGGCTCCATGTATCGAGTCGATCCGCGTCCATACCTCGGCGCGGCTGCCACCTTCACCTTCTCGGGACACGACGGCCACCGATCATCAGATATCACAAATCATCGAGTTGGTCTCCTGTTTGGTAGGGATTGTCTCCATTCATTCCGTACGTGATCCCATCGTGGGCATCTCGTCGCTGATCCCATGGCGTCGACCAGTGTCACTTCACCACTCCAGTCGCCCTGCGATGGCACGCCCATCATGGCGCCTCTGCCCTCCTCAGCCTTGTCTTTCATCGTCCGTGTCACCTGGTCATCGAGATCATTGACTGTGGTGTTGCTCGCTCAACATGGTGGCGACACGACAGGCCATTCCAGGGGTTTTTCGTCAACTCAAGATTGGTCTGCCACGGGACGGTTGAACGGAGCATCACGTCGCGCCATTGTCCACGTGAACGCGTTTCGCCTCCCTTTCGCTCTTCTGCCCGCCTTCTGCACCGCGCTTCTTCTCCTTTTCGCGTGACGCATCTTTAGCAGCTCGCCTTGCCTCGCGATCGCGGCGCTCATTTTCCTTGCGTAGAGCCTTGGACTCGAACTCGTGCCAGTCGCCATCAATGCTCGCCAGTCTGCATATTCATGTTAGTGCCACCAATTCTCAGGGAATCGGTGAGCGGTTGTACTCACTCAATCGCCTGCCTCGCTAGTGGTTCCTCTGTGGTGAAGTAGGCGTGCTGCAACGCCTCCGCGGCAGTGGGACGTTTGGCAGGGTCATACTGAAACATCGAGGAGAGCAGGTCAAAGGCCGCCGGCGTCAACTTGTCCCGATAGCTGTCGGCGAAAACGTTCTTCCGTTTCGCTGTTGGTCGCAGCAGTTCGAACCACGCCATGTCCACCAGGCCAGGCCAGTCCTGACGGTTTGGCGTTCCAAGTATGCTATATATCTTGTCCAATTGGCTGAGCTCTGTACCATCCCCAGCGAAGATGGCACGCCGTGTAAAGATCTCGACCATGACGCACGCCGCGCTCCAAACATCGACAGCTGCCGTGTACTGCGTCTCTCCCAAGAGAAGCTCAGGCGACCGATACCATATGGTAATGACTCGGTTTGTGTAATCCAGCTGATGACGCTTAGCATAGAAGCGCGCGAGACCAAAGTCGGCAAGCTTCAGGATACCCTCGTTGCTGACGAGAATGTTGGCGGCCTTGATGTCTCGGTGGAGCACGCCCCTTGTGTGGAGGTAGTCGAGCCCCTCGAACAGCTGCTTGGCGAGGTGCTTCCTCTGTGCGGGGTCAAGCTTAAAGGTCGGATGATTGAGCAAGCCCGTCAGGTCGTGAGAGAGATACTCGAACACCATGAAACAGTCGTTCTTCTCCACCATGACCTCCTGGAGGTTCACGATGTTGGTATGCCGCAGGGACTGCAGCAGCTTGATCTCACGAACGGCCGTAACGGGGAAGCCGTCTCTCTCGCCCTCCATTCGAATCCTCTTGAGCGCCACGAGGCCCTTCGTGTAGACATTCAGGCCCTTGAACACTTTGCCGTATGTGCCCGATCCGACCACAGACTCGTTACCAGGTTTCCTGTAGAAGACGGATTCCGAGGCAGCCAGGTCGGGTTCCAGGGTGGGTCGAGGCTTTGAGGTACGCACAATCTTCTTGACTTTGCGCATTCGCGGGGCTGGTGCTCTTGGGCCGTCCGGCGCATGTCGCAAGTCACGGAGATCCGGTCGGGTCCGTGCCGATGCGGGTTCGGTAGGTGCCCCTCTTGGTGGTTCTCTGAAACGATCACGGTCCCTGTCGCGGCCGCGATCCCGCTCTCTTTCTCGCTCCCACTCCCATGCCCGATCCCGTTCGCGTTCGCGCTCGCGCTCACGGTCGCGGTCACGGTCACGGTCACGCTCCCGATCACGCTCGCGATCGCGTTCTCTTTCCCGATCTTGGTCGCGACTATCCCTTGGTTCCGGTTCCGGTTCCTTCTTTTGAGGAACGGCATTAAACTTTTGAGAAATCTCAGGTTTCGGAGCCATGGGGGTCGGTTTCGATGATGGTTTGAAAGAGAAGCTGAATTTCCCAGATGGTCCCGCGGATTGCGGCGACGCTGTGCTCGGGGCCGTTGGTCTCGACGACGACCCTGAAGCGTCATTTTCTTTCTTCGAATCGGAACCCTCTTTAGGAGCCTCATCTCCTCGGTGCCCAGCGCTCGCCGCTGCGTCGTTGCGCTCGCTGTTAGGCTGCGCCTCGGTGGTAGTGCTCGGTCGTCGACTACTGCCTTCGTCCGGAACATGTCCCGGCTTTCCTGGACCCCATTGTGGAGGCCCAGACCCTCGGAATCCTCCACGGGTTGTTGCAAAAGACCCGCCCCTGAAAGAGCCGCCGCGGTGGTTGCCGCGATAACCTCCTTGAGGATACGACTGCGTCGGACCGGTCGGGGCAGAGAACGGGGGTGACTGAGGATGATGGGAGTGATGGTGATCGGATGGCCCGCTGGGCGGTCCGTGATTTGCACGCCCGTGAGGTGGTTGTGATGGGTAGTGGCTGCAACGGTCAGTCAAGTCCTGATATGTCAAGGTTGTAGGTAGGGCACTGCTCAGCCCGGCAGGTTCACGTACTGTGGAGGGGAGTGGTGGCCAGGCCATCCTCCTCGATGGGAGCCGTGAGGTGACGCCGTTGGTGAGTTGTGGTACGAGCGGTGGGGAGACTGCGAGAATGGCTGAGAGTCGCCATAGTGCGCCTTTTGCGAGTATGCAGGATGCCCGCCACGGTAGCTGCTCCGGGATGCCATCTCCTCGTCAATTTCTGATCGAGAAGAGTGAGGCCGCTCTGTCGATCCCTCTCGCGGCTTGCGTGCTCGGGGTGATCGTGGGTGGTCGTGCCGTGATGGCGGTTGGCGATCACGGTCTTCGGAGGGATCCCTTCTACCCCTTGGTCGAGCTGGCTGGGCGGGAGCTTCAGGGCGGACGGTCGTGGTCCGAGAGCGAGAGGAGTCCCGACGACGATCAGATCTTGGAGTCGGGCTTCGGGAACGATGTGTCCGGGGTGGAGGGGGTGGCGGCAAATCGCTTCTCAGATGGCGTGATTCTCGTGATTCTCTTGAGGCTACCCGTCGCGGTATCAACTCGTGTCTAGAAGGCGACCTGGACCTTGATCGTCTTCTGGACCGCGAATGGGTATCGTGCGATCGTGAGGGGGATCGGTGAGAGTGGCTGTGACGGTGATGGGACGATTCGTGCCGGTCGTGCGGGGAGTGTCGTCGACGCTTTTTCGACTCCGACTCCCGCGAGCGATCACGGTCGCGCCGAGACGGGCTATAGTCCTTCCTCGATCTCTTCCGATGGTGGTGGCTGGGCGAGCGGCTGCCGTCCCTGTGCCTCTTGCTGCCAGGGGAGTCGCGTTCACGGCTGCGACTCCGTCGAGACGACCCGTCGTCGTGGTCGGCGTGGCGCGCCTTGGTAGCTCGGTAGCGGGGGATCAGGTCTTCCACCTCTGGTGCTCGACGCGTAGACTCGGAAGGGCGGTGCCTGGGTCGTTCACGGCTGCGATCTCGCGAGCGACGTCTCTCGTGCGTCGAGTGCTCACCCCTCGAGCGGTGGCGATGGCTTCTGGCGTCGGGGCTGCGGCGGGGCTCCCTGGACGGCGAGCCGGGTCGGTCCGAGGGCTTTGCTCCTCTGCCAGAGCGCGCCCGCTGTCCGTGATGGTCGGTTCTCTCGGCGTCGGTCATGGCAGCATATCGGCGACGTGGAGTCTCTGGCAGATGGCTCATGGCCGCTGCTCCAGGATCCCCCAGGTAGAGTTTTAGTGCCGTTTGGGTAAATGGCCGCACCTTAGCCGAAGCGGCAGGGGGCCCGCTCCGCTCTGCAGCACCCGCCAGCACCCGCCAGTACCTGCAACCAACTCAACTGTAGCCGCCTCCAGCTCCCCCGCACGCGTCTGCCATCAACAGGCGGACGCGCTCCTCGCCCAGCCAATCTCCCAGCGGCCAAGTGGGCGCGAGATATCAAGAGACGCCGTGTAGACGATGCCGGCCACGAACCGCCTGTCGGCTGTCAGCCCCAATGGAGCGGTCCTGCCGATGCGAGTCGACAGGTGCCCTTTGCCAAATCGATATGTGAGCTGCAAGCACCAGTGCTCGCTCAGCCGACAAGCAAAGCGCGTGGTTGGGCGCGGGCTGCGGGTGCCTTATGAGGCTGAGAACAGTCGCCGACTATCACCTCACCGCATGCCCCTCGTGCACTTGCACCCGCGCCTTTTTCGGTCCCAGCAACCGGCATTGTCCACCATCCCAGACAGGCGAAGCGGCAGCCTTTTGCGTTCTGGTCGCGCGACCTGGGCAGCCCGTGCCGTCTGTTGCAAACCTCGTAGGCCCACCATCCAACAGCGTGATTCCAGTAATGTGCAACCGCACTTCCCACAAACATGAAAGCACTACATACGGATCCTCTCGGATCTATTACGATGGTTCGTCCATGGTCCTCCCTTGTCGATAGCGGCCAGGCGGCCCTTCCACGTGGGGTGCGGCGTCGTGGCGAAATGTCCATGTGGGTGATCCAGGGAGTGAACGCGAGTTCCACCGTCAACACACGTCGGAAGAAGATCTCGCTGCGAAGGTGATGTTCGTGCCAATGACAGCGACGTAGTCACTGTGGCCACGCCAGCGGGGTATCGCCCTGACTGCTGTGGAACTAGCATGGCTCGCCCCGTTCTGTCGAGAAGTGCTGCAACGGGACGGATCCATAAATGGCCACGAAAAGCTGAACTGAGCCAAAAGGCCGATGTGATTTCTCTCCTTAAACACCCAGCTGGCAGCCCCGAGGCAAAATCACAGCATCGATAAGTCGCACGCAGAACCAGGCGGAGCGGTTGAGCGGGGTGTGTCGACCGGGCGGCCACGGTGGCCGGTCAGCGGCGAGTAGCACACGTCCGCGATGATGCCGCCCTGTCTCCCATCACACGAAGTCGCCGGCTGGCCAACTGGGTATAGCAACATGATCTGGGATAGGCCTCTTCTCGTGGCTTGGATGAGTACCCGCGCCGCTCGCTTCAAAGTCCAGGCTGGACACGAAAATTGCCGCACGGCGCGGTATGGTCGCTGGGGATGGACCTCGAGACGATGGGCGGCTCGCGAGCCCCCCCTCTCTCGAAGACCTCCGCCGGATTCGACAGCAGGAGATGATGGCCCGCCCTAATGCTGCGGGTTGGTGATGACACTTGGCGTAGCGATTATGCTTGCGAGGCATCAGCCTTCGCGGCAGCCGTTCGCGGCTCAACCCCTCTCCATCGCAGCCCCGGATGGAGGCCGTCGTGCGCGAGCCTCCGTTCGAGTCGGAGCCATCGGTTAGTCGTATTGGCAAGGATGTTGTGATGGAGGGACGGTGGTGGGCGTGCAGCGCCGACGGGCGTTGTATGGCATGGCATAGGTAGCGGATGAGCAGAGCGAACTGGTCGTGTGGGCAGAGGCAAGATTGTCCGGGTCACGGGGGGGAGTCACGTGACCGTGTCTGGCCTGTGCGACGCGAACAGCGCTGTCGGAGCGTCAGACGCCGTCGCGCCGATGCTTCAAGCCGCCACGGGCCCCTGCATCTTTGTGCCAGCTGCCAAGCCTGGCATGCCTCGGCACTTGCCAGGCTCGCCAGGTCTGCCACCGCCGTGCTCAGTGGAGTCGGGGCGCCGCGACGGCACGCGGTCCACTAAACTGCGGCGACTGGACGCTGAAGCCGGAGATCGGGCTTCTGCCAATGCCCCGGCGCTTGTGCTGGAAGCTTGTCTCGGTGCGTCGAGGCCAACGCAAGTAGGTTCATTGTACGGCGATTCCGGGCCATGAGACCGTTTTGGCTCTAGACACCGGGGCTGTCTTCCGGCGTTTAGTCCTGCCCAGTCCCGTTATCTCGAGTTTCAATTCTCCGCCGGTTCGTGCAACCTGAGCTGTCGTTCACTAATGCCCCTGATCCTTGCGCCGTGCTCCTTTGCAGAGTTTCCCGTGGATCCGAGGGCCTCCATTTCCATTTGATCATTGTCCGTCCCCGCCAGTGGCCAGGCGCCTTCTTTATTTTTGGCCTTCTTGAGCTCTCGAGGCGTCTCTGTGCTTTGGTCTACTGTCAGCGTCATCGACTCACCACAACGACGACGACATCACCCCGGCCAGCTCGTCAAGATGGAGTGGTTTGGACGCGCCAAAATCAACTTCACGCACGCGCCGTCGCCACGGCGAATTCGCCAAAAGGACGGCACTGAAACAGACCTGCTCAAGATCTGCGAATCGACGACGCCGCCATGCCACCTCAACCCGCTGCTCTTCAACGGACACCTGCAGACCATGTGGACTGCAACCAAGCCACATGGTCCGCAGGTCTACTACCGCCGCAAGGTGTTCGAGGCCGACCACAAGACGTACAAGGGGACCTTTGCTGTTGACTTCGCCGTGACGCCCTTTGAGGAGACGGACGATACGCTGCCACGGAGAACCGTCTACTTCACCGACGAACAGTTCGACGGCATGGCCTCGGACGACAGCAAGCCCATGCTCGTCATCCTTCACGGACTCTCGGGTGGCTCTCACGAGGTCTACTTGCGTCACGTAATTGCGCCTTTGATCGGTGATGGTGGCTGGGAGGTCTGTGTCGTTAACTCTCGCGGCTGCGCGCGGAGCAAGATTTCCAGCGGCGTGCTTTACAATGCCCGTGCCACCTGGGATGTGCGCCAGACGATCAAGTGGCTGCATGAAAAGTTCCCCAACCGTCCGCTGTTTGGAATGGGCTTCTCTCTAGGAGCAAATATGCTCACTAACGTAAGTTCGGCCCGGCCCGGTATCCATAGGTAGCTGCTTACACCTTCTCAGTACTGCGGCGAAGAGGGCGCCGACTGTCTGCTGAAAGCTGCAGTCGTCGTTTCAAACCCATTTAATCTCGAGGTCTCCAGCAAGATTCTTCAGAACAACTTTATCGGCAGGGAGATTTATCTACGTGTCATGGGCGGTGCGACTAAACCACTTCCCACAGGCCCAGGGCTTGCCCTTTTGCTGACTTGGGAACAGGCGCCATGAAGCAGCTCATTGCAGGGCACAAGACGGAGATTGAGACTTTCACCAAGTTGGATCTGGCGGCCGTGGAGAAGGTCACATACCTCCACGAGTTTGATCGCGAAGTCCAGTACGGCGTTTCCATTACAGCTCATGGTTGTGTACTATTAACTGACTGCAACACAAGGTGCCCAACCTGGGGTTACCCCACCGAGTATGCTTACTATCGCGATGCCTCTTCGACCGACGCCGTCCTCGGTATCCGGATACCGTTCATAGCAATCAACGCCACCGATGATCCGGTATGTCATGTGCGATTCGACTGCCCATTGCAAGACTAAGAATTGCCCAGATTGCCGTCAACGAGGCGCTGCCATACGAAGAATTTCGCAAGAACCCCAGCACCATTCTCATCACGACATCGCTCGGCGGCCATCTTTGCTGGTTCGAGAGCGGCGGAAGCAGATGGCACCCACGCCCGGTATGTTCTGGTAGAGAAATGAGAACAGAACGACGGCTGACAAGATGCTTGCAGATTGGCAACTTCCTCAACCACATGGCTTTCAACGTTGACTTGGACAGTGTCAAACCTCTGCAAGATGGGCGAGTCACGGACAATGTTCATCAGGGTGCCGACTACGATCCCATGCGGCGGAAGCTGGCCATAGTGGAAGATTAGATCAGGGACACAGTATTTGCGCGAACAGCCGTATAGATTAGACTAGATATGGTAGTCCGTACTTCCAGCGGGGTATTCGGCAGTATAGGGTCAAAGAGCCAGCAGCCAGCATTATAAACAAGACACAAGACTTATCAAAGAGGACATATCAATGATTGGGACTCTCCAACATATAGTCAAAAGATCTGCAGTCCATCCCCCGATCAGTTCCCTCAAAGACTACTGCCCACCCATGGTATGCTAAACTCCGAGCGCCATACTATGCCGAACAAAACGCCAATCGAGATCCGCCCAAGCCTCTGTCGGCTCAAGCAAAAGCGACCTTCTTCTTGGGCTTGGAAGCCTTGGATCCTGACAACGTCAAGTTCTTAATTGAATCGCCGTCGTCGTTGGCCGGGTTGCGCTTCCGCTTCTTGCGCAGCGACTGCTTTGTATCCTCCAGCTTCGACTTCCTCTCGGCATCCTTCTTCTCAGCCTCGGCCTTTCGCGCCTCGCGGATCTCCTCCATCTGCCGTGCCTTGATCATCTTGGACTCGATCTGGCCGTTCTTCTCCGCCTGGACCATGGCGAGGATGGTGCCCATGCTCTCCTATAAGTCACAAGTCAGCAAGCTTATCTCACTGTGGAGGAGACAGATAACAGGGCGTGCACATACCGTGTCGTCGACAAAAACCTTGCCCTTCTTCTTGCCCTTGGGCTTGACGACACCGACGGGCGTCACCGTGTTGAGTTTGGGGATGTTGAGCTCCGCCTCCGTATACGTCTTCTTCTTGGGCTTCTTCTGCAGCAGGGCGCGGTTCTTCTCCTTGAGCTGCTGCGACTGGGGCGGGCCACTCTTGGGCTTGCCGGACCGCGGCTTGGAGATGCCGTCGGTGGCGGATCGCTTCGCGCCCTTACCGCCGCTGCCGCCTCCGCTGGCTCCAGCCTTGGCGGCGGAGTGCTTGTTCTTGACTGTTCGCGTTCTCGTCGGCGCCATTGTGAGTTCGTGATGCTGCGTTGGACGTGTAGGGAGTGTCCACGATTGCTGGTCTGCGCTCGGGTTTGAGGTGGTGAACCGGTGCTGGAAATTTTTTTGGAGCGATAAGAGAGCGGGAGGCGATAAGGCGGGAGCACTGCAACGGGGTGGGGCAACACCCTGTGTAGGGCGGGCGGACTGTCAAGTCGAAGTTCCATGCTGCCCCTCACTGTAACAGGTACCCGTACGAACCTGCAAGTACAAGCCTGAGCATGCCCCTGCGTGCACTCGTCACGTTTGTAGTTGATGGTCCCCGATTCCTGCGTCAAACAGAGACATTCTGTCCAAAGTATTCCTCGCGACCAAAGGGCCATCGGCTCTTTCTCAGAAAATTTACAGCAGGCTCTGTACCGTGGCCGCAGGCGGTGGCACGGCGTGGTTGTCCACGTCGCAAACTCCATGCCACCATACGGGAGGCCGATTGGGGATCACGCAGCCCAACGATGGGTGCCTTGATACACGGCGACTTTCGCGGCTACTTTATGGTGTTTACCATACTCACTCATGCCATAATTGCTCCGTGAAGGGCTACTTTGGACAGTGTGGCTGGCGCAGGAGCTTGCGGATGGCTTTTGGGTGCGATGTTGGCTGGGACGACCTAGTAGGTATGTATAAGCCCGAGCGAGAAGACGATAGCTTCGTTTGGACACCTGGGGGGGGGGGGCCGCGGTTGTGTCTCGTGCCACGCCGAGGGATCGTCGACCAATTTCGTCGTCATTGACAAATGTCATCCTCCAGGAGATATGTTACCCCTTGCGTCGCGACCAATCACTTCCATCACCACCGGAGCGGTAGCAGGCAACTCGGGTCTCACGACGTGTTGGCTGCGAAGCCGCGCAACGTCCTACTACCGTCGCCCAGATTGCGGGGATGGGGAGACAATTCCGCGCTTGGTTCGCCCCGAACATGCACGAGCGCAATGAGGGGGAGGGCATGGGAAAGCGGATTGGTGTACTTGTAAGACTGCCAGGCAAGGGGAGACTCTGGGGCTCCTCGCAGCGAGCCCGATTTTGCCTCGACGGCTTCAGCCACCGGCCCCCAGATCCGAGGGCACGCTGAGGCGATGCACTCAGAGGGTAAGGTGAGGTGAGATGCCGTGAATGCCGGCAGAAACACGTCCTGTCCTCTTCTGGCGACACCAGGCGTTCGTCCCTCCCCAGCCGCCGGCCGCCGGGGAACAGCCACGGCTCACGAGGTCAGGAGGGCGTCGACGCCGTGGTTCCACCCACCCATCCTGGCTGCCTTCTCCTCTTCGCGCTCGCGCGTTCGCTGTGGCTGGCTTGGCTAGGGGGCGGCCATTGAGTGGCACAATTGGCCGCGACTCGAACTGCTGCTTCGAGTAATGGCGCTGGCCTGCTGGGCTGGGCAGGGTGAGTTCTTTTCAAGAGTACCAGGCAATGTCGCGGGTGTTCAGTGAGGAGCAAAGTCCTGACTTGCCTCTGCCTGAAGTCGTCGACGCAGCCAGCCGAATCGTGCCCGAAGGGTCCAAAGGGTCTGTCTTGTTGTCCTCGCAGATGCAACCTCACAAGCCGTTCTCCCAGTCATTACGTCAAGCGAGAGAGTCCCCCAGGGCTGCCGCAGTCCGAGTTGGGGGACAAATGTGGGGCTGCTGACTGATTCGACCCCCTGCAGGCCTGCACGCCGCCCGGCTGGTTGTCCGCAGGCGACCGCCGCCACGGGCCTCCAGGGCCCCCCCAAGGCCCCGCAGCGCAACTGAGGCGCCCTCGACTGAGGTGACGGGGGTGCCTGCCCGCCCACTGTCTGCCCGCGTGGTGGACCAGGACCATCAATCACCCACGCTGGCAGCACTGAAGTGGCTTCCGCCAGGGTACCTGCTGGCCAGTACCTACCTGCCGTCCGCGCCTGAGATTTTTCACGCCGGCCATTGGGAGCCCCCCGAAGAGGTCGCCTGTCCACTTGCTCCATCCAAAGACGGCGGCGCCTCACACCTCGCGCAGAATTTCTTCTCAACCTCCTCGAAACCCCCATCGATCCACAAACAACAAACGTTTCCGCATTCCGCCTCCTCGCCAGCAAACATCAAGCACTCCTGCCTGTACCCCCTATCCCAGATATCCGCGACCAATTCAGCTCGTCCCGAGTTCTGTCCTCTCCTCGCAGCCGACCCGGTGCCGCCGCTCGCCCTCGCCCTCGCCCTCCGCTCCTCCGACTGCCTACCTAAACCACGCCTCACGTCCCGTGCGCATCGTCTATCAAGCCCCAAACGACCGTCACGCTCCCCGACCTCCGCCCACCTGCCTCTCCGCATCGACGTCCCCCGCCCACCGTCCCTTGTCGCTCCCTTTTCTCCCTCTCTCCCGGGCCCTCGCGAAATCCCCGTTCGAGGTGTCCGCTGCCGACGTCAAGGCCGTTCGTTAGAGAAGAGGCGATCGCAAGCCAGTCTTAATGGATAACAATCTATGGACCCGTCGCACAAAGTAAACCAACCCGTCCTGCCCTCGCCCCGTCTGCTTCGCGCAGCAACTAACGCCAGTGCGCTACAGCTCCGGCAAGCTTTCCCTCTCGACCTCATCGAACGGGCCCAACGGCTCCTCCACCGGTGATTCGTCCCGCACCGCCCCCCTCTCCCGCCGTCATGGCGGCGACACGTCGTCGCACGGCGGCAAAGCCAGCCCCTTCAACACGCCCGGGCCAGGCTTGACATCCCCCACAACGGGCGCCTCGAGCGCCTTTGGCCTTGGCTCGGGCGCGTTTGCCTCCTTCGGGTCTGCCAAAACGCCTAAGACGGCGGGGAACCCGTTCGACAGCGCCATGGGCTCGGCCGTCGCCAAGTCCGGCGCGACCAAGGACGGCCCCAGGCCGGTCGGTAGGCCGCCCAGCATGGCCGCCATCTCTGAGACCAAGGCATCCGGGCCCTCGAGAACCGCGCAGGTTCACCCGCTGAAAGATGCGTGGTCCTTCTGGTACCGCCCTCCGATCTCCAAGGCGCACGGCTTCATCGAGTACGAAAACACTCTGCACGGCATCGCCACTGTGAAAACGGCAGAGGAGTTCTGGGAAATTTACGGCCACCTGAAGCGGCCCTCTAGCCTTCCCGTCGTCTCCGACTACCACCTTTTCAAGAAGGATATACGGCCCGTCTGGGAGGATGAGGTGAACCGGAAGGGTGGCAAGTGGGTTGTGCGCATGAAGAAGGGTGTGGCGGACCGCTACTGGGAGGATCTGCTTCTTGCTCTTATCGGGGACCAATTTGGTGACGCGTCCGAGGACGTCTGCGGCGCCGTTCTGAGCATGCGGAATGGCGAGGACATTCTCAGCATCTGGACTCGAACGGACGGCGGCCGCGTCCTCAAGATTCGGTATGTCTTCTCCCCTAATGGCCTGACGTGCCCCATGCTGACGTCGTGAAGCGAAATCATGAAGCACGTGCTCAACTTCCCGCAAAACACTCGAGTCGAATTCAAGAGCCACGATTCCAGCATTCAGCAACGAACCGCCATCGACGAGCAACGCCGCGAAAAGGCCATCCAAGGCCAGGGCGAGAAGCGTCATACATCTGGCGGTCAGAGATTGCCTCAGGACTAGGAGAAAATCGGGCTGCTTCGAGCTTCTGCGGCATCTATGGCCTTGGTCAACCACAACCCAACCTCTTGATGACTTTGTTGTACACTATATGGCCCGGAGCAGTCGGGTTCGGCCGTGGCGGAGGATTCACCACAGGCCATGTCTGCTCTTTTGATTTGATTTGCCCTTGCTTTCAACCCCTCGGCTGCTTGCTTGGATGGGCGTCGCAACCCAGCGACAGGGGTGAGGTACGAAGGGGGTGGTGATTTCTTGGGCGCGCCCTACCTGGAAACGGAGGGTGGCTCGGGCAGCGTGGGGGTGTAACGTGCAAAACTGTATGTACCATAGCTTATGAGTTGATTTGCCTTCCGGGCGCGCAGCGGGCGGACGAGGAAGAAGCGCTTGGCTGTTGCGTAGTGGAGTCGCGAATTCAAGAGGCTTTGCGGGCTTTGAAGCACAGCGATGGCAGTCGCTTGACTATGCCATTACAGGTTTTCGTTTGTGACCTCGTGAATCTCGACAGGGTACATGACGACGCAACAAGCAGACGGAACTCTCACACGACAAGCTGCAGTAGTGGTGGTATGACCCAGGGCTCTCTTTATTATTGGTCTATGCCTTTCCCTTCGCTTTGCCCTTCTGGTCTCTCCTCCTCTCCCAGATCTGCAGGTACGTCTCCCCCAGGTACAGCAGCTCGCTCTGCACCTTATCGACGTAGAGGTCCTGGCAGACGACCCACTGACCGGTGGCCTTGTCCTTGACCTGGACCTTCCACGTCTTGCGCTCCTCGCCCGTGTCGGCCACGTCCTCCTTGCTGCGGACGGCCTCGTGGACGACGTTGGCGACGAGGTCGTACCAGATGGGCTCGCTGGGGGGCCACTCGGCGGGGTTGGGCTCGACGTAGGGCGAGACGTCGAGGTTGCGGGCGTCAAAGGTGACGATGGTGGGGTTGCGCTCCGAGACGAACTTGTTCTGCGAGAAGCGCTTGACGTGGAGCATGAGGAAGGGGGGCAGCGGGTGGAGGAGGCGGTATCGCTTGCGCTGGGCGTGGTGCTCCTGCGCGCGCTGGCCGTCGTACTTTGCGAGGACCGTGGTGAGCGGCACCTGGGGGATGATGTTCTTCTCGAGCTCGTCCTGGAAGAGGGGCGCCGAGGGGAGGTCGAGCGTGAGGAGGAGGAAGCGCACCACGTCGACTTTGACGTCGGCGGCCTCCTCGAAGCGCAGCTTGTCGCCGGCGTCGGCGCGCGCGGTGATGGCCTGCGACTCAACCTTCATCTTGCCCTGGAAGGTGCGCTGGATCATGGAGCTGCCGGGCTTGGTCTTGGAGCCGCCGAGGCCGAGGTGGAGGTTGTTGAGGAACCACGAGAGGAAGTCGACGGGGTCAGACTGCGCGGTGAGGGTGAAGCGCTTGTTGGAGCGTAGCGAGATCTCCTGGAGGAGCTCGTGCGGGGAGACGTGGGCCTTGAAGGCCCGCGGGTTCCAGATCTTGCGGAAGAGGATGCTGCAGCGCTTGACGAGCTCCGTACGGGTCGAAAAGTCCTCGAGGAGGAAAAAGTTGCGCAGGGGCGCGACGTGCGCGAGCGCCTGCACGACGACGTTGAGGTAGTCGTTCTCCTTGATGTTGTTCATGCCGACGAAGCCCGGCGTGTACTGCTTGCCGCCGAGGGTCCAGCTCTTGCGGTCGACGCGGTCCAGGTCCATCACCTCCTTCTTGGTGTACCGCGGGTCCGCCACGTACTTGATGTCGTCGAGCGCCTTGCTCTTGACCTCGTAGCCCTCGGGCAGCACGTACACGCGCTGCGTCTCGAGGTTGATGTAGACGTGGTGGTCCTCGTCGAGGGCGTGGAAGTAGGCGTGCGACTTGGGCCCGCGGCCCTGGAAGTACCGGCCGCAGACGAGGCACGCGTAGACGTTGATGTTGGACAGCGACACGGAGCACAGCTTCTCAAAGTCAAAGTCGAGCACGTTGCGGTCGATGGTGTCGAGGTAGAGGTCGTCGTAGCCCGCCGTCGGCGCGTCCTGCCGTATCGGCGCCCGCAGCGGGTGTTCTGTGCCGTCGACATCCTCCACCGCCTCGTCGCCGTCGTCGTGATCGTCGCCAGCTTTCGAACCGTCACCGTCTATCCGTCCGTTCTGCGCCGCCCCGTGGCTTTGCAATCGATCCGACTCGAGCTGCTGCGCCAGCGGGGACTCGACCTCTGCTGTCCGTGACTTCTTCGAGGCGGGCGACGCGACGCCCGCCAGCTCGTCGAGAGCTTCCGATGCTTGTCGCTTGGCCATTCCGACCGCGTGGCGCCTTGCGGTGAGCGATCGCCGTGGGAAATTTCGGTAGTGCTGGCGGGCAGATGCGAGGAAACTTTTGCGACGAGGTTGACTTTCAATGGTTGCGGGTGGTACGTTTAGCGGAAGGCAGGCTAAAAAGGCGGCCGTCACTGTGGGGCTGTCGCGCTCGTGCCCCAAGCAACGCGACCTCCGTTCAACTCATGTAAGTAAGTTGGAACGTTCTACAAAGAGGAGACCCACGGCAAACGAAATGCAGACTTCGAGGTGACATTCACCTCCCTGTTTTCAGTCCAATCTAACCCCTGTATGCCGCCCATTCAGTAGAGTAATTGATTCTGTCCACTTGGCCTGACCTAGCCCTGGATTCTCATGGCATCATCACGATTTATCTTCTGCTACCCTGAACATCATCTGTGGATCTGAAAGCAGTCGATTGCCCATGTACCATGGCATCGCCCAGGCATGCGTGGTAATGTCTACACTAATGGTGCTGAACATGTCTATTCGGAGCAGGTAGTCTCATGTCGCCATTTCATCTGTCCATGTTCCATTACGCCATTGCAACGCTGCAACTCTACCCGACCATAACTTCGTCCAGCTCCTCCATCTCTTCCATGGCGACATCGGCATCCGCGACCGGGGCAAAGCTGTCCATTTCCTGCAGGGTATATTCCACCAAGTAGCTCTCGTCAACCAACTCCTCCATGCGCTTGTAGTGTCGTTCCGTATAGACCCTCAGGCCATGGAGGACATCCTTGAGGCTCTTCTGGCCCCGCGCTCCCTTGACTGACAGGTTGGAAAATTTGGATGCGGGGTAACTCCTGATCAGGGTCCAGAGTATCCTCTGCGCAACGGGCGCCGTTCGCGCATTGGTGTTCCAGTCTCTCAATCTCAGAAGCAACAGGAAGATCTGCTCGTCGGAGAGACTTCCGAGAACGTCATCAACGGCTTTGAGCCCGCACAGACTGCCTTCCTCAGGCGAGTTGCTCGTTACAACAGACGTGAACAGGTTGAGAAGGCGCCCAGGATGGTTGAGCTGCAGCGCCAGAGTGATGGCCTCTCTGTAGGAGCCTGCGAAGATGTGGTTCTGGAGTTCCTGCTCCTGCTCGATCACCTTCAGCGCAGCCTGCGAGGCCGCGGCTTGCGTCTCCGTCGTCGTGTCCTTCCAGAAGGTCACGGTCGAGTCGCCACTGCCGGATGCGATGGTGTTGGTGCCGGGGTGAACAGCCAGAGCCCACACTCGATCTTCGTGGTTATCAAGTGTGCATTCTGCCTCGCCACTGTTGGCGTCCCACACCTTGACAAGGCCATCGCCGCCGGCGCTGGCAAACTGAATTGGCTTCTTGGATTGCTCCTTCGACGCTGGCATGCTCAGCCAGGCCACCTTGAGAACACTGTTCGTATGGCCCTCGTACGTTCGGATGCAGGTGTAGTCGGCCAGGCTCCACAGCTTGATGCTCTTGTCGCCACTGCCAGTGAGGATGACACCCTTGCCGGTGACAGGGCCGTCGTCGCCTTGGATAGGAGGCAATTGCGCCGGAGAAAACTGGACTGTCCAAACACCTCGCTTGTGACCCCGTAAGATACCCTGAACCTCGCCCTCTGCCACGGACCAGATCTTGACGGTCTTGTCCTGCGAAGCACTCGCAAAGAGCTGGCCGGCATGGTGTACATTGATGGCGTTGATGTCCTTCTCATGTGCCTTTCGCGTGAAAGCGGCACGCGTCCCCGACTTCTGGCCGGATTGATGTTGTTTCAGGGGGATTTCCCACTTCTTGATAGTCTGATCCTGGGAACCGGTAAGGAGGAAAGGAGGAGGATGGTTTAAAGGGTCGGTTCGAGCAGCAGACCCCTCTGAAGGCACTGTCCGGGGGAGTGCCACGGCACCTAGAGACTCTGCGTGGCCGGAAAAGGTAGCCCAGCAAATGAACGAGTTGTTTGCTGGGTCAACACGCCAAAGTCGCGCTGTGTTGTCCTTTGCACCTGTGGCGATCCAATGCCCAGACCAGTCAATATCCAATGAAATAATGATATCCTCGTGACCTCGCAACAGTGCTACGTCTTGTCCAAAATACGGCGTCTGACTTTCGACCCAAGCGTTCTGCTCCTCGGCATCCTCCGATTCCGAGACGGATATCAGTCGAATATCCTCAGAATTTGTCGCGAGCGCAAGCATGGACCTGTCTGGAAGTAGGTAGCCCAAGTCGATGATCTCGTCGTGCGTTCCTGATATCCGGCGGAAAGGCTCAGGAGCAGAAAAGGCCGCCGCCTGGGTCTTGGATGGTAGCTCATAGAGTGCCAATGTGTGATCGACTTGGACGCATAGAATGAAGGGCAAGCTAGGTCGGTATATGCCAGAAACAATAGCCTCTTCCTCACTCTTGGCTGACTGCTTCGGCGTGAGCTCGGCACCAGTGTCCGTGTCCCAAATGCGGAGACAGCCGTTGGAGCCAGCCGAGAAGGTCAAGCGACCCTCGTCGACGAAACCAACGGTCTCAATAAGTTCCAAACACGGAACGACCTTTCGGATCTTCCATGATTTAGCGTCCCACCAGATGATGGTCTTGTCCCTGCTTGCGCTGACAATTGCGTCTTGCTGGGGCGAGTAGTCGAGCCGCTGGACGTCCGACACGTGCGAGTCCAGGTTCGCGATGCAACTCCGCTTGTTCAGATCCCAGACACGGACCTTGCCATCTTGACTACCAGACACGAGTCTGAAGTGGGTGGTGTTCACTCCGTCTGCCTCGTCCTCGGGCTGGGGAGCACGGTTGCCCTTCTTGCCCTTGCGGGAGCCTGCGCCCTCACTGGCGCGGGCTGCAACTTCGAAGAAGTGCAGTGCTGATACTAGCACGGAAGGCCCTCGGAATGTGTGCGTGACGTAGCCGCCACTAATGTCCCACACCTTGATTGCGCCGTCTGTTCCTCCGGTCGCGAGAAGAGTGCTCGTGCGGTCGACGGCCAGCACAACGACGGGCGTTGAGTGTGGCTTCAAAGTGCGGACAAGCGAGGCGTCTATGGAGGTGTCGTCGGAAGAGCGCTTGAGGGCGAATATCCTCATGGACAAGGACCGCGAGCACACGATGAGGTGCGAGCCGGATGGCGTCACTAAGCAACAGTCAGTACGCACGCGCTCGGACAGTTGCCCGGGTTACCAACAGGTAAGTGTCGATATAAGTTCTCCATCCTAGCATGAGTTAGCAATCAGAATCCAGAACCTCCACCGACAGAAGCTGCGTCTTACTCCTTCAATTTGCGCCAGATGTCTTCCGTTGGCGGGGTTGGTCAGGATGGCATCTTCGCCAAATGTCGTGGCCAGGACTTGGGCGCCATTGTCAATTGAGACGGAGCCGCCGGTGAAGATGGGCCGTATCACACGGTCGACGTCGAAAGTCGTCTTCAAAGGCTGCTTGGTCGCCATTGTCAAAGCTGCACACGGGCTGTCCACGGCGTGCAAAGGGTCGGCAGTCGCAGAGGCATTGAGAGCAGTTCTTGGGAATTTTTTTGAGTCGCGATAAGATAACGGATTCTACTTCACGCAGGGTGAGCGGCTGAGTCAGCGAAGCGGTCACAGGTGAACTTGGCGCAACGCGGATCCACCTGGGCTGCTTCACCAGGCGCCTCCACGCTGCCTCATCATACCAAGTAGCTCCACCCGACTCACTTCATCGCGAGCCAACTGTCGATGCTCAGCCTCATCGGTCGCGGCCGGAATTAGCGTTCTCGGATATGACTTGAACACCGCACTCTGTGCCCGGTACTCAGCATGGGTATGCAGGGGCCCCTCACGGCGCAGGCCCTGGTGAGTCCGTCCCGAGTGCCAAACGCAGCGCGTAAGGCTTACATGGCCCCCCAAGGGCCGGTCGCCCTACGATGAGGTGGTCGCCGGAGATGGCGACGAGGACACTCGCCAGCCCACCCAGCAGTTCGACTATCGTGGCCGTCCCATCAATCCGGAGACTAGACGCATGAACCGCGATATCGTCAGATCGCATAACGAGGTTATGCTGGTTATCGGCGTCGCAGAGCCCGAGAACCCCTTCTCGGCTCCCGAGGCCGAGGCGCAGAGGCGCCATGGAGACTACGAAGAAGACATTGGCCTTGCGCTCGTGCGGCCGGCCATAAGATGCGTCGAGGCGTCCGGGGTTTTTGGGCTTGATGGTCTCCGACAACGGATTCTTGTATGTGTGACGCAACGGCTTGCTCGCGCCCCTGGTGCTGACGCAATCCAAGATCTATCGGCGTTACTCCCAGATACCGTTCTGGCAGCTCTACAAGGAAGCGAGACAGAAGTTATCGGTGCCGCGAGACTTGCTTGCCGGAGCACCCACCAGTCTGCTCACCTCGTACATTGAGCGACAAGTGAGCCGACTCTGGCTGAACGAGCCCGAGAAAGGGCTTCCACGGCGTTGGTTAGTCTCCTCCACCTGTCAAGAATGCCACTTGCTGACACTTTGCAGCGTTCATGAGGTTTGGTCATACTTTCGTGTCCACTTAGAGCTCTACGTCGCACTGCAGCATCTCCGTCTGACAAAGAGCGCGACCCTCTTACCAAACCCCAAGTTCTTCGTCCCGTTCACGGAGGAGTCTCCCATGCCAGCACCTCCTCCCCTGGATGACTTCTCACTACCGTCGCTGCTGCGATGGCTGGGAGGCGTCTTCATCTCGACAACACCCTTCTTAGTTTGGGTAATGGCACGGCGTATGTTGCGCGACTGGAAGCCACAGATCTGGGGTCAGATATACACGCGGCTACCGAGCACGGCGCTACAGCCCAAACGATATCGACTTTATTCTTCGCCCACGTTGCCGCCACCTCCTCCACCCCCGCCGCCTTCCTCCACGGCGCCGCAGCGACTGAATGAGCCCGATGATGGCTGGACTCTTGTTCAAGACTCCCACGCAGACCTTGAACAGCCACACTTCTCTGCGTTTCCGCTTCCAACAGACGCGGCTCCGGTGACTCACGCGCCACCCGTGGAAGCTGTCAGGAGAACTAGTGTTTTCTCCGCCCGTGGTGACGACTACGGTAGTGACGAGGACGACAACGAGGGCGTTAGTGCAACCCTTATTAGCTTCGATGTCGAAGCCACCGAGTCGACGGAGGCGCCGCCGGGCCTCTGGTCTGCCGAGCTGCGACCCAGCGCCGCGTTCGACGCAAGGTCAAGTGCGAACCAGGCGCCGGTCTATCTGGACACAATGCTCACACGGCTCCCCGCCGTGGTCGCGGCGCACGTGCTCGCGGAAGCCGTCTCGCGAATACTCATGGTACCGTACGAGGGGACGGCGCTGCGGCTTGTCGCGCGGACGTGGAGGCTCAGGCAAGGCTTGCCCTTTTACGACATCTACGGGGCCAACATGCTGAGCGGCCTGACGTGGGTGTCTGCTGTCAACTTTCTCGGCAGCGAGCTCCTGCATCTCGTCTTAAGTGGCGAGCTCTGGGGCGTCTTCACCATCTTGTCGCAACGATACCACATGACGGAGGAGGACTGGAAAGAGGTGGAAGACGAGAAGGCCGACCGCCCGTCGTTCCGATAGGCGGATCCCGGACCATGTATGACCGAGGCATCGTCTTGCTCAGGTGCTTGGGTTAAGCAGCATAGCGCTTACGTTTGTCAGCTGTATGGATCCAGCGTTGGACATGTCTAGAAGAGAGGCAGCAGAGGCCACGAAGAAACAATGATACCCAAATCAAATACACTTGTAGTAAATCGTCGTTATTGTACGTTATTACGGACCTTTACCATCAAACAGAATGCTCCAGCGCCTACCCCATCCTCAGGCGACCCGAATCCCTATGTGAACATCTCCACAGTTTATCGTGGACAGCCCTGGCTCGTTGCGTCATTAAGCTCCGTTCCGATAAACCTGCGCCCCTGAATTCCTAAACATGATTGTGTCCCTGCGCTGCAATATCATCAAGGCCCTGTTGAGCCCCTGCTCGCTGTACCCCTTGCCCTCGACCATCTCCCGCCGCAGGGTCGCGAGGCTCGTGCTCCAGCCGATGGGCAGCCGGCGCTTCAGCTCCACCTCGAGGCGGTTGACCTCCTCGTTGAGCTCGCGGCTGCCCTGGTTGCTGCCCTGGTTAACGGCGTCCATGGTGGAGCAGAGGAAGAGCCGGATGGCCTCGTCGACGTGCTCCTCCGTGGCGATGGGGGAGAGGGTCAGCTTGGCGAGGGACTCGGTGATGCGCACGATGGCCTCCAGCTGACGGACCGTGATGGGGATGGACGAGCGCGTGTTGGCCTCCATCTCGGCGGCGTGGACCTGTCGACGAATAGCCACGAAGTGGGACGAGAGCTTCGTTGCGGCTTCTTCGCTGAGTCTGGGAGCGCACCGACTGTAGACATTTTAGTAACTAATAATTGAACTTGAAACGGGGTAATACGAACGTTTTGCAGTAGGTGAGGTATCTGCGCATCTTGTCTACGGGAATCTCCGACTCGGCAATCTCCTCTGCTCCGCGGCCATCCATGTGGATGCCCATGACGTGCTTGGCTATTCTCTCATCCTTTTCGCGCGTGTGCTCATCCTTGACAATGAAAATCATATCGAAACGGGACAGAATGGTTGTTTGGAAGTCGATGTTCTCTCCTGGGGTCTTCATGTCGTCGTAACGACCAAAGATGGGGTTGGCCGCTGCAAGAACAGACGTCCTGGCGTTGAGGATTGTGGTGATGCCGGCCTTGGCGATGGAGATGGTCTGCTGTTCCATGGCTTCGTGGATGGCCACGCGGTCCTCGTCTCTCATCTTGTCGAACTCGTCGATACAAACAACACCGCCATCAGCAAGCACCATGGCGCCACCTTCGAGGTAGAACTCCCTTGTGGACTGGTCCCTTTGCACGGACGCCGTCAGACCTGCTGCCGAAGAGCCCTTGCCAGAAGTGTAAATGGAAATAGGCGCCGCCCTCTCCACGAATTTCAACAGCTGGGACTTGGCGGTACCAGGGTCACCGAGGAGGAGGACGTTTATGTCGCCTCTTAATCGCATGCCGTCTGGAAGGATTTTCTTCGACCCACCCAGCAGGAGGCAGAGGATAGCTTTCTTTATGTCGCGGTTGCCATAGATGGACGGCGCAATGCAATCAGCCATGATGTTGTAGAGATCTGGCCTTCGACTCAGCTCAAGAAATTCTTGCTCTTCTTCCTCGGTGTATGAGGCCGCTCCTTTGGCCGTCTTGTCCATGTCGGTGTGGATGCCGACGGCCCTCAGATACGGCGTCCGAATAGCCACTGCGCCACCTGTGGATGAGTTTTTCGAGGCCTTGTTCTGATAGATGGAGAAGATGCCCATAACAGTACATCTTGAGCCGGGGACAACCCGGTTTGTGAGATATCGGTCGGCCGAGATGAGAACGTGACGGGGCAGCTCGCCCACGGGGACCTGATCCGGCGCCTCCTGCAACTTGATGATCTGCTGGTCGACG
Source organism: Purpureocillium lavendulum (assembly GCA_029168975.1). Taxonomy (NCBI): domain Eukaryota; kingdom Fungi; phylum Ascomycota; class Sordariomycetes; order Hypocreales; family Ophiocordycipitaceae; genus Purpureocillium; species Purpureocillium lavendulum. The sequence continues at coordinate 1,415,009 of JAQHRD010000008.1, read as the reverse complement.
AAGCGCGACTTTTCGTGCATGACGAAGTACGGGTCCAAGGGGCACTTGGGGGTGTGGTCGTTGGGAACACGCTTGCGCTCGCACTGTCTCGGCAGACTCACGCCAGTGAAGCCGCCCAAGACGGGTATCGTAGATTGATGCTGGCAATTTCGGCACTGGATGTGGAGTTCTGTGGCCTTGGACGACATGACCGAAGCGCCGATAACGATGCCGGGAACGCGCACTAGTCGTGCAATGGTCATGGAGTCGAGGTTGCGGATAGAGACATCGTCGGCATCCGAGTGGAGGAGCAGCTGGTGATCGGGCAGGTCGACCTTGGCCTCGTGGGGGAAGACGATTCGGTGGGTGCATTTCTTGAGGGCAGACTCAAACTGGAGGAGACATGTCAGTGTTGGTCATGCCTAGCTGCTGGATGCACGCACGAGAGGAATAATCTCTGCGGGCTCGGAAGCCAGCTTGTGCGCCAGCTCTTCGTTGAAGTTGATGAGGTCGTTGATGTTGACATCGCAGTAGTACTTCTTCAGCAGCGCGTTCTCTCGCAACTGATCTCTGTCGAAGCGGTCAGTACGGGACTGCGTGTTGCTTGCGCTAGCGGCTGGCCTTACCGGTAGACAAAGTTATTGTCGAGCCGAAAATCGAGGATGAAGGTCTCGAGCTGTGTGCGGAGCTGCAAACGAGTATCGCCATTGTCGCCGAAGCTAGGCTCGTAGACGTGAGTCGAATACACAGACTGGCGATCCATTGCGACTCGATGTCTCCGTGGGCAGCTGAGTTGCGCAAAGAAACTGTGAGTTGCGGGTGGGATGATATGGACAGACAGGCTGGAAGGAGTGGGAAATGGAGGGGCGGTTGGAGCGTGGCCAAGGGCAAAGGACAATTTACGCGTGAGACGCGTCTGGGGCCTGACCCGACGCGACACGCGCTTAAGTGGTTGCAGCTGCAGTGGGGCGGCTGTGTGCGGCGCTCCAGCAAGTCGCTGAGCTCCATCACGTGGCCGCCTCGGAGAATTGTCGGCTGGGGCTGAGTGCGTCGTGGCCCGTCCTCAATAGGAGCTTACATGGCAGCAATACAACAGCTGGAGGACGCAGAGTAGCTGGTCTCTTCGGGCACGATGCGCATCCGTTCATGACCCTCGGATCCGTCGCTGTCGCTTATGTACCTCGCTCGAGACTCGCGCACCGCACCGTCTGCCAGCGATGATACCCCGGTAGTCCCGACATCGAACCCGTGCCCCTGTTAATTGACTCCTCCTCCTCCTCCGCCGCCGCCGCGACCGACCAGGCGAGCTTCGGCCTCTCGCTTGCGCCGACCATGTTCTCCTCGCCTGGGGCGGGACGGTCTTATGACAACTTGGCCGCCCTCTCGCCCACCAGCCGCCATGAAAGACATGAGTTTCCCTTGCACAGGTGGGTCGCAACGTTGTCGCTTCCCGTACCCCTACCATACATGCGCTGACCACAGCCGCTGGTGTAGTCGAACAAGCCATGGCGCTGGACGGCCGCCGTCACGACGAAGCTCTACAGCTAGCTCCGTACACTCGATTGGTGGCATCTTGGACAGCTCCTCCGGTGCTTGGGGGAGCGCCGTGTACGAGTCTGGACAGAATGGTCAGTGCCCTCAGCCAGCCCTATCTCGAACCCTCGCTGACAGCTTTAATAGCCATCTCGACGCTGTTGCAGCCTCCCATAGTACGAACCGGTCTTCAACCTCACACCACCCCGCCTCCCTCGAGCTCGCATAAGCCACCAACCTCCAAAGACATACCGCCGGTCGCGCTGACCAATATTGAACTGGTCGATTCGGACGAGTTCGCGCCGTATTTGGCGCAGGTTGGAGCGCTGTATGAGCAGCTGAGGAGGGTAAAGGAGAATGAGGACGAGGCACGCAACGCCCGACGCGGCTCCCGACCGGACGAGCAGCCCGACCCCGCCTCGGAGGGCTTACTACGACCAACAGCCAGATCACAAAGCAGCAATCGGCGAGCGTCAACCGCGTCCTTGACGTCCCTGAGTTCCATCGATGCCCCCAGCCCCGTGCGCAGGTCTAGTTCCGGCTTCATTCGAAAAACGGCCCAAGGCCCGCCGCCGCTCTCGACTATACCCGCGGTTTATTTCGACGACGACTTCCATCTCGAGAACCCGCGCACGTTCGACGTGGTCAGCGAGCGTTCCGAGGTGATACGACCGCCAAACTCTAGCCAGCCGGGGAAAGGAGACGGCAACGGAAACGTAACGGCCCCTCGAAAAGCGCTGGCGACGAATGCGATCCTCCAAGAAAAGCTTTCCTGGTACATGGACACCATCGAAGTCCACCTCATCAGTTCGATATCGACTGCCTCGACAACTTTCTTCACGGCCCTCGGCTCCTTGAAAGAGCTACACTCTGAAGCTGCAGACTCTGTAGAGAGGATACAGGTTTTGAGAAAGGAATTGGAAGCACTGGATAAGGAAATTGTGACGCAGGGACTCGAGATCGTCCAGAAGAGGCGGCGCGGGGAAAACCTGAGGCAGCTTCATGACGCTGTGTGGCAATTGCGGCAGATTGTGGATGGCGTCGCAAGCTGCGAGGCTCTCGTCGATGCCGGAGAGGTGGACAAAGCTCTCGCAAGCATCGACTCGCTGGAAAAGCTGATCGCTGGGGAGAGAGGAGAGCTGCCAGATGATGGCTCCCAAGGACAGCTGCGAGATTTGCGGTCTGCCTCGGCCCTCCACAGCATCAACAGCGACCTCAACAGCCTCCGATTTCGTGTCGGTAAGGCATACGAGGCACAGTTCTCCAGCGTTCTGCTCGCCGATCTCCGACGACATGTCGAGACTGTGTCGCGCCCCGATGTCCTTCTGCGGTGGAGCAACGCTGCATCCAGATCTAGAGGCGCCCACGCTCGGTCTCCCTCCGTCTTCCCGACCTATCTCGGCGGCACCGAAGAGCTGAAGGCGCAATTGGCACCGAGCATGGTCGGCTTACACCGTGCCAAGCACATTGCCACGGCAGCCATGGCGTACCGGGACGCCGTGTTACGCGATATTCGAAATTTGATCCGACGACCTCTTCCCAGCTCGAATGACGACGATGCCGAATCCATAATGTCCGTCTCCACAGCCAGTGGAGGCAGGCACAGGTCAAACCAGGACAAGTCGGCAGCACTAGCCAGGAACTTGAGGGCCCTCGATGCCGAAGATGCCGAGGACTTGCTCATGACGATATATGTTGGCGTGACGGAGACCTTGAGACGACTGACGACTCAAGTGAAGGTATTGCTCGATATTGCGAGCTCTCTCGCCGCGGCGCCGGATGGCGATGGACTAAAGTCACCACCAGTTCGTTCACCAGTGACAAGCCCGCGCCCTGACCGTCATGGGGGCAACCCGCTCGGCGGAGCACTTGAGTTGCAAGAAGAGCTGCACAAGGCATTGGATGAGGCATCACTGCTTACTCAGGCCGTTGACGTTGCCAACGACAAGATTGTCAAGGTCCTTCGAGTACGGGCGGAGCAGTCTACGCATCTTCCGCTCGACCTATTCCTCCGATACTTTACCCTCAACCTCTATTTCGCCAACGAATGCGAAGCCATATCTGGGAGGAGTGGCACGTCATTGAAGACCGTGGTTAATGGCCACATCAAGGAGTTCGTCCAGCGGAATCGCGACGCGGAGATGCAGAAGCTCGCCCAAGGCATGGAATCCGATCAGTGGAATGCCAAGGACTTCACGGAGAAGAACACAGAGCTGCTGGACTTGATCCTCGGCTCCAGTACCCAAGATGCCCCTACTTGGACAGAGAGCACAAAGATTTGGGTTCCATATCGTGAGATCGAAACGGCGAGGCAGGAAATCGCTCCCGTGGAGTCGAATGGCACCGGAAAGGACAAGACCCGGTCAGCCGTCATCGAAGCCGAAAAGTTCATCCTCCCCAACTCGGCAATCCTGGGCCTGGAGGGCATGGGCAACTTCATGCATCTCATCGCTGGCATACCTTCCATGACTACGGATGTAGCCTCGTCCTTGGTTGCGTACCTGCAGCTCTTCAACTCTCGGTGCACACAACTGATCTTGGGAGCTGGCGCAACACGCTCCGCTGGACTGAAAAACATCACGACGAAGCATCTGGCACTGGCCTCGCAGGCTCTGTCCTTCATCGCCACCATCATTCCCCACACCCGAGAGTTTGTCCGTCGGCACGCGGGCTCCGGCGCTGGCGTGTCTGGCCTGATGGGCGAGTTCGACAGAGTGCGGCGCCTGCTGCAGGAACACCAGGATAGCATCCACCAGAAACTCGTCGACATTATGAGTGGCCGGGCGGCCATACACGCCAAGAGCATGAGGGCCATTGCCTGGGACGACAAAGCGCCCGAAGGGCCGCACCCGTACATGGAGACGCTCGCCAAGGAGACGACGACCCTGCACAGGGTGCTCACAAAGCACCTCCCGCAGAGCTCGATCCAGATGATCATGCAGCCTGTCTTTGCCAGCTACAAGGAGCAACTCGGGACCGCGCTCACAGAGGCCACCCCCAAGACCGAGGCTGGTCAGCAGAGGTAAGTTTGTCGAAACGCGCCTGAGGCCCAGAGCGCGCGAAACCCGCTCAATGAATGCGTTGGTTTACTGACTCCCACACCGCAGCATGCTCCGCGACATTGAGTTCTTCACGGCGAAGCTCGGAAAGCTCGACGGGTTCGGCGACACGGGCAATCATCTCGCTGGCATTGTCAAGGCCAAAGAGGTCAAGACAGAGCTCCGCGTCGAGGCGCCCAAGGAGGAGGAGCAAGAGGACGCTGCGCCCACAGAGAAGGAACCGAGTGAGGGCGATGCCCCTGACGAGGCAAAGGGGGAGCCCGAAGAGAAAGCGGCTGGTGAGGGCGCGGAAAGCGACCCGCCGCCGGCAGAGGAGGCTTCAAAGGATGCCGGCGACCCCTAACACGTGTTTGAGTAGCGTAATCGACGAGCGAGCGTCATGTTCAAATGTCCGGAGTTCATGGCCGTTTACCACGCCATCCATTCAGGCCGAACGGTGGATGGCGACCCTCGAATAGACATGTGACGATTGTCATGACTTTTTTTTTCTTCTTGCGAGTATATGCCCTCATCATGCATGTGCATGGCTCTTGAACAGGAGCAATGATTCGCCACAAAATAATGCTCAGAGAGCATCGCTGACTGATGGGTCCGGTCGAAGTCGATCATTTCATTCTTATCTAACACTTCTGGATCAGGCATGAGCCAGCCTGACATCGGCTTCATCCTTACTCCCGTGCTTTACGTCTCCTGCCTCCAAGTTTCCTTCGCTCGAAACGTCGGCGGCTCCACCAAAGCCTGTCTCATCCTCGAATTCCGCCTCTTGGCCCAGACCACGGACGGGGAAGATCAAGTTGATGCCCCAAAACATGGCAAAGCTCCATGCAAGGCCGACCAAGAAAGTCAAGTTGTACAGGCGAACCCACCCTTGGTACTTTTCGTCGGTGTAGGCGTTGACGGTTGCCACAAGCCCGGCTTGAAGACTCTTGTTAGCAGGATAGCCGGGCGGAGGGAAATGGGGCAGACGAACGTAGCAGTGGCCAACAGCTCATGAGAAACACAACAAACGCCCGCCAGTTGAATCCGTTATTAAACCAGTAAATAGACGTAGGATTTCCGACGTAAAGATCGTTCAGCTTTAGTTTACGTCGACGAACGACTAAGTAGTCGGCGAGCAAGATGCCCCTAGGCCATGTTAGTGAACGGAGCAGTTCAGAGTTCATAGTTGGGCCAAGGCTTACGTTGCAGGCGCAAGGAAGACACCGAAACCACTGAGCACTGCAAGGAATTTGGTCGCTGTGGACACAAGCTGCCACGGCCTGTCAGGAATTAGCAGATGCTGCAAAAAGGGGGGCCATATGCAACCCACTGGATTGCGATGCCGATTGCGGCCATGATATAAGCGCCACGTCTGATATTAATATATCTTGGCCACAGACCAGCCATGTCCATGCCACATGACACAGAGTTCAGCACCACAGAGATCTTGTCATGTAAGCACTCCTACTTTCATGGACAGGGTAAGACATTGAAGTGAGCGACGAACCGAGAACTGAGACGCTACCAGCCCAAGAGCAGCAAAGAACACACCCGCTCGGACACCCGAGCTTGATTGGTAGTATTCCTGGATGGCTGCGAGAAGGAAGATGGGATTCCAGATGACCTCTCCACCAAGAACATCATGTGAGGCACTCGTAACAATGATGCCAATGATTGCGGTGATGGCAATCGTCAAGGGGGAGGCGAGAAGTTGCGAGGGCGTGGGGGCATGCTTGGTTTTGGCGTAACGGGTCCAGTCGGACTGTCCCAGGGTGCCGCCACCCCACGCTCCGAGAATAGAGGTGATGCCGAACATAAAGGCCCAACCAACGTTGGGGGTAGTTGAAGGCGTTTGGAAGAGGCTACCCGCACCACCCGCTTGCGAAACGCTCCTGGAAATGTGGTGAGCTAGTGAGATACAACACGTGGAGCGTGGACAACAAACCAAATGAGCAAGCCGAGGCAGCAGCCGCAAAATAGGAAGAAACAGACAACGAAGGGGATCTGCAATCTCTCGGGCCTGATGAGGATACCAGGGATAAATGCCCCCATCCAAATGATAAGGCCGATAAAGTCCTTGGTTTCGAGATGAGAGCTGGCGGAAAAGTAGTTCTTCATGTGGGCAAGGCCTTTGCCGGCGTCAGGGTCTTTAAGCGTAAGGATAAGAGCGAACGATAGAACATACCAGGGATAATGGCTCCAATACAGACACGGGTGGCCTGACCACCCCAGTATGCCTGGATACCAAACCACATACACGCAACAAAAACGCGAAGCAGCACGGGAACTGCCACAGCTGTCAGCTTGTGGCGTGACAAGGCCGGGATACAATCACAAACAGTATGAGCCTCGCATGCCCCAGACGAAGCGACTAGAGACGGTGAACCCAATGTGGTGATTGGCTCCCATCCAGCCGCAGGCAACCGCGAGGCAGCCAGTGAGAACGCCACCAAGGATCTTGAAAATTGTCAGAAACGCGATCGAGATGAAGGTCAACGCACTCACCACGACGCCGATGGCTTGCTGAGGACTAAGGCCAAAGGCCAGGAGAGTGCTACCCGTCGACCATGCCGAAATGTTGGATCCCGAGACAGTCCAGTAGCCTATGATGATGAGCTGCAGGGTTCATGAAATGTTGAGGGTTGACGTACCAACGTAGGACCATATGCCATACGTACGGCGGTCTGGCGGAGTAGGAATCAAGTCACGGTTGCACCAGGCCGTGTTGTCATACTTGGCGTCCTCATCCTTGGGGCTGTAGCAAGTCAGTGTGATGCCGCGGAGGGGCAAGGGAATCCCGAGAGCGGAGGGAGACCGTACCATTCGAGCTTTCGCTTCACAGCCGGCCAGTCAACACCCATGATAGCGACAATTAGACCCGATCGGGCCGTATCAGCCTTCAAGCAATCGGGCACTCGGCGTCGATGGGTGGGCAGGCTCGAGTACGCAGCGCTGCTGCAGTGGCTCGAAGACGGAAGCAGCTGGTAGTTGACGAGGATGTCAGCGCGGGCTGGACACTGCTGATGGATGTCCGAGCAGCAGCGCCCGACCAGCTTTCATACCCGCGTGAACCAGGTTCGACTTTTGTGTTGCCAGGCGCATGGCTAAGGCGCACGAGAGCAGCCTGTAGGATCCTAGGATGCCGGGCCAAGGGTCTCGGTTGGTTGGCCAAGGTTTCATTGCGACGTCGAGAGAGCAGCGGACCAGACGGCGCCACCCTTGCGCTGCATGGAAGGCACGCAGCAAGAGTTTGACCCTTGAGCCCAAGACAAGACAAGCAACGGGAGCGAAGAGGTGGGATTGTCCGTCCGGCCCCGCCTTTGGCCGATCAGGCAAGACGGCGCCTTCCCCAGGCTGGCATACCAGGGTCGGAGGATGTAGCGCGGTCCACCACTGGCTGCGCGAGCCGTCCGACAGTGGATTCCAGAGCCAGGGTCAAGGTCGCATCGCCAATGGCGCTAGACGGGTTGGGGGAGAGCGTGGGTGCGGTCGAGCGGCGAGGCATTACGAGGAGGTGGCTTGGTGGGTGGCCTGTCGAAAGCGACTTTGGGCTCGGGAATTTGCTTGCTCGAGAGGAGTCGGAGGATGATGACGACAAGCTGGGGGACCCTTGCCCAGCCATCCCGGCGCCATGCAGAAGTTGCAGAACCATGCGAACCGCGGAAGGACGGCTGCAGCTCCTGGGCAGCGGTTGAGCGGTGGAACGTGGTGACAAGCGCGGCTGGCCCGGCTGGAGCTTGCTTGGGTTCTTGAAGCTTGGGAGCTTGGAACCTGGTCTGAGGGGCTCAAGGTGCGTGGCAAGTGCTTGCCCGCCCGCCCAGCTGAGCGCGGCGCCGGCGCCCGGGGGGAAGGGCCGGGGATGGAGCCGCGGATCGAGCTGGGGCAAGCAACCAAGGTTGATGTCGATTTCGGCCTACCTCGTGGCATCGGCGCGCGCGCGCTGCCGTCAGAAAGCGAGCAGGCCCCGCGTATCACGTTAGTAACGGCGCATTCGTGGTTGGCGGCGGATAATGGGGACGGGCGGGAGGAGAAAAGGGAAGAAAAAGAGCCTTATTTCAAGGACAAGGACCCTCGTCGCGTCGTCTGGTGTTGTTGCATCCTCCTCCCAAAGCGGCCGCTCCTTCCGTTGCGGATACATTGCAATCGACAGTTGCAGGTGCAGGCTTTTGCAGGTCCGCACCTTACTCGTCGTGCCTTCCTGCGCATTTCGTACCGCGTACCAAGTACCTCTACCTTGCCTGGCTGTCTGGTAATTACCTGCCAACGGTGTACCTGAAGGTGTTGTCGAAGACGACACACACAGCAACAGCAGAAGAAACTCCAATCCCCGCCCCTGCGCCCCCGCCCCAGCTGCGGCAGCCCGACGGGCCTTGAATCAATCAGCGAAGCCACACCGAGACGACGGCACGCTGGACAAAGCCCGAAATGGCCCCCGCGACCGACCCCTACACCAAGGCAAACTTCGGCCTCAACTCCGGCAACGCCATCCCTGCGGTTGGCCTTGGTACCTGGCAGTCGGCTGACTCGCAGACGCGCGACGCCGTGAAGCACGCCCTCGAGAGCGGTTACCGGCACATCGACACGGCCCTCAACTATGGCAACGAGAAGGAGGTCGGCGAGGGCATCAGGGCCTCGGGCGTGCCTCGTGAGCACATCTGGGTCACCACCAAGCTGGACAACCCCTGGCATCACCGCACCCGCGAGGGTTTTGAGTCGTCGCTGAGGGACCTCGGCATTGGCTATATCGACCTGTTCCTCATCCACTTCCCCTGCTCGACGGACCCGGAGGACAGCTCTAAGCATCTGCCAGACTGGGATTACGTCAAGACATGGTGAGTGAGAGCTGGTGTGCGCGAGGCTTCGAATCTGCGTTGCGGCTGACGGCGTTGCGCGACCGGCAGGCAAGAGATGCAGAAGCTGCTTGACACAGGCAAGGTGAAGAACATTGGTGTATCCAATTTCCAATTGCGCCACCTCGAGAAGCTGCTCGGCGACCCGTCTTGCAAGATTGTCCCGGCCGTCAACCAGCTTGAGGTATGTGTCGTATTCCACGCCCAAGCTCATGCGCGACCCAATCGCTGATGCCCGCACAGCTGCACCCGTACAACCCATCGCGAGTCATCCCTGGTCTGTCCTCAGCCGCTTCATCTCGCTAACATACCGATAGACCAAAACTTCTCGACTACTGCACGTCCAAAGACATTCATTGCACTGCCTACTCATGCCTGGGCGGGCACACCAAGTCCCCGTGGAACAACCACCTTGACCTCGTCGAGAACCCCACGGTGCTCAAGGTGGCCAAACAAAAGAATAAAACGCCAGCACAGATTCTGTAAGTGCCACCACCCCCCGCGTGGCGCCCCCTTCTCGCTGCCGAAGCGACGGCGATTAACCGAGGCGGCGTAGGCTCAAATGGGGTCTGCAGCGGGGGACAAGCGTCATCCCCAAGAGCGTCACCCCCGCACGCATCGACACGAACTGGGACCTGGATGGCTGGTCTCTCACGGACGACGAGCACGCCGAGATAAGCGGCATCAAGACGCGGGCCAAGGTGGTTGGTGACAGCTGGATGCCAATCAAGGTCTTTTTTGGCGACGACGAGTAGATAGCATAGAAGCCTAGAACACTTGCGGTCAAGCCCTTGCGCCGCTTTGCCCGAGATTCAGGATCTAAAAGACTTGTTTGGCTAAGGCAGCTCATGCCACGAGAATATCGGTAACAACTGCGTTGGAGGTGGCTGAAAGTTGGCCGATGGACGGTCCCTTCGCCTTGTTCCAATTGAGACGATACTGCATGGCGTCGACGACACGCGACATGTCAGTTTGCCGATCTGATAAACGATGCAAGTCGATGCCCGTTTTAGCCGTGGGTGACACCACGCTGCATCAGTACAGACAGCCGGAGTGGACTGCAGGTGGCCGGCTTCAATACGCCCCGCCAGGAGGCTAGCAACAGGTCACGGTACCCTTGACTATGATAACTGCCAGATGTCGGCGTAGAGTTATTGAGCTTGAGAAGAGCTTGCTTGTAATACATTGACACGTTTGCCCCATGACTCTAAACGGCAGCTCGGGTCCCGCAACTGGACAAAGCGACATGCCATTGAAACTGACTGATAACCAAGCCCCCACTCTTGCAAGTCGGCAAGCCTTCAACAACGAACGGACAGACAGACTCAGCTACTGGCCCTTGATGGTGTAGACAATGGAGTGCTCCACGCCCTCAGAGCGAACGTAGTCCGCCTCCGTGGTCGGACCGCCGCGGAAGACGGTCCCGAACCAGTAACGGCCGCCCGTGCTGCCCGAGTTGATGGCTAATACACACACACACACAAGCACCCGTTCATTAGCCCCTCCCCATTGCTCAGAGTTTACTATGCGAGTAACGACCAAAGAGAAGAAGGAAAACTCACCAGAGTAGGAAGCCGTCGACGTGCACGCCTCGTACGACGCGCAGCGCTCCAGCACCGACTGCGCCCACGACTCGGCGTCGTAGGCGGCCAGGTCGGCGTGGTACGCGGCGATGACGGCGCCGGGGAAGAGACGCGCGCCGGGCAGCCAATTGAGGGGCTCGTCGAGCGCGAGGCGCACGTAGTCGGAAGTGTTGTGCGCCGGGGCATGGTCGACAGCGCCGGCGGCGGGAGCGGGAGCCGGAGCGGTTGGGTGTGCAATGCTCGTGCCTGCGAGGGCCGTGGCAGTGCCGACGAGAAGGCCAGAGAACTTCATTTTGTATAGCGGGAGAATAGTATTGAGCTGGGAAGAGAGTGAGATGTTCGGTATATTGCGTTGTGTAGAACGAGGATGCTGTGAAGAGCCGACTGTTGCGAGTTGTTGCGGGAGCACCTGGCATACTTATATGCCAAAGGCATATACATTCACAACTGATGTAATTTTCGCAAAATTCACTCTGGAGAGGACGATGCTTCATGCTCACTGCACCCGTCATGCCATAACTGTGTCGTTGCAGCAGTGCCTCGACTCCCCGTTCGTGGAGGACGACGCCGTATCCACAACCCGGGCCTAACCGCGACCGATATTGTCACGTCAGTCGGCGTCGAAGCCCGGAACGTCGAAGCCATTACGAAACTCTGCACATCGCAGCGGCACATCCTGCGCCTGCTGCGACGCTTTGCAACCGGGGCCCTGGATGATGGCACTCAATGCTGCTCCTCATGATGCCGTCGTCCATGTGCATGCGGTGTGGCGCATTAGCCTTTCCGACTTACATCAGAGCCGGTCCGATAGCTGACAGACAGCCTGACACGTCCCGAGTCCCGACACGGCATTGAACCACAGGGACTACGACTACATGTGCGATGAATACGAATGTTTGTCCGTCTATTTGTTGTATGCGACTGGGGCATTGAACGGAGCAGACCGCATTTAAAAAAAAAAAAAACGGCAGAGCACACGAGGGGAGGACGAACGAGACGTTGGGTCCGCCCATTTTGTTTCTTGGACGTTGGTCGGCAAACCCGGCACGGGCCGCCTACCAAGCGCGGCAGGCGCATCCGAGGCGAAGAGCCGTGTTGGGTCCGGCCCAACGTGCCGTGACGCCCAAATACGAGCCGCGGCGCAAAGGGCTGGAGCTGTCAATGCAAGATGTTGGCTCGCGTGTAACACAAGGCAAGCGACGACGACGCAGGGAGCACCCGCATGTGGCACCCACATTTGACAGGGCAGGCACACCATGACAAGGGGGCCCATCTCGAAGAGAGCGTGGGCGGGTCGTCACGACGGAGTATATGCTCGTCTGGTTATAAGCTGCGAAAGAATTAATACGATGGCTCCTCGTCTCCGCCCGCGATGCTACTTGTACAGTAAGAAACAAAGCATATGCCACACACACGGATGATCGAGTCGCGGCGGCTACTCGCGGCGGCCGTTTACACATAATACCCCCCCACTCTCTTCTCTTCCTCCCTCAGCCCTCAGTACGTCGCGTTCAGGCGCATGTCCATGTACTCGGTCGCGTTGATGGGCTCGTACTTTTTCGGGCGGTCGGGTCCCCAGCAGCCAGGCACGCAGTCGATGGTGCGGTGGCCGTCGGCGGCGACAAAGTACGGGATGGAGTAGCGCTCGCGCGTCATGCGCGGGCGGCCGGGCTCGACGTCGCGCTCGTCGACGGGCGGCGTGCGGACGTGGTGCAGCGTCGACTTGAGCTCGTCGTTGCTCCAGCGCATGAGGAAGTCGCCAATGTTGACGACGACGGTGCCGGGCACGAACGGCGCGGGCGTGAAGGCGCCCTTGGGCCCGCGCGCGCTCTCGACCTCGAGCCCGCCGACCTCGTCCTGGAAGAGCATGGTGAGGGTGCCGAAGTCGGTGTGGGCGCCGATGCAGTCGACCTTGCCCTCGGCGAGGAGTGCCTCCTCGACGGGCGGATAGTGCAGCAGACGGATCTGGTTGCTCCGCGCGCGGTGGTAGTCGACGAAGTAAGCCTCATCAAGGCCCATGCCGACGGCGATGGCGCGCAGCAGGCGCAGCTCGAGGGCGTAGCACGTGTCGAAGAAGAGGGCGAAGAAGGCGCGGAAGCCGGGCAGGACGTGCTCGGCGGGCATGATGTTGCGGAGGCGCTCCTCGTGCTCGCCGCCTATCTCAAACGACTCCTTGCAGTCGGGGACGCTGCGCTCTCGCGCGATGCCCTCGGCGTCGAAGACGTTCTGCGACACCTTTTCGCGCCCGACGCCCGAGTAGCCGCGGTGGTACCAGCCCTCGGGCGGGTGCGGGACCTTGTCCTTTTCGCTCTGCGGCAGGGCGAAGAACTTGCGGCTCTGCTCGTCGTCGATGCCCGGGTTTGGGGCGTGAATGTCAGCCAACAAAAGACGTGAAAGTTGCCCCAGACAGCACCTCAAGTATTATACCCAGACAGGGGAGCGAAGACGAAGAAACACAGAAATGAGCACAAGGAGAGGAAGGATAGGGGAGAAACCACGCACCCATTCAAAGGCCTCGTCTACCACCTCCTGCGGGACGCCATGGTTCTTGATGTACGCAAAGCCGACGTTCTTAAAGGCCTCGTACACTTGCTTGCCGGCGCTTGCGTACTGCTCGGGCCGCGACTCGTCGGACAGGAGCGGCGCAAAGTCGATGATGGGGATGTCGAGGGGCTCGTCCGCCGCGACGGTCATGGTGGTGCGCCGATGCCTTGCGGTGGCGGCAGGTCGAGCTGGAGGGATGGAGGGGATCGGAGGGAAACGGTGAGGAAGAGCAGGCGGGGGGAAGCAGCAGTTGTGGTGGGGTTGAGCAGGTAGCTCGAAGCTTGTGAATGTAACTGGCGCGGGCAGTCGAGATGGCGCCGAGATATACAAAGTACGTCGGGGCGTTGCGCTGCCCTGGAGCGTATACCTGTAGCTAGGTATGCTTAAAGGCCCAGGTTCTGCGTGACAGAGTCCGAGGCAAGTTCTACAAATGTCATGGCCAGGCCAAGGAAAGGTGCCTTATTAGGCCAGCCGTTTTAAGCACGGCGCCACCCCGCGCCGCCTGCCGACCGGCTACGCCGCTACAGCCTTCGACCACCCTATCCATGGATGCTGACAGCCACAAACGGCCACCCAGGACTGGCGGGCGGCCGAGGCAGGCATGGGACGCTTCGGGGTACCAAACGACGCCCCCGCCACGCCACGGCCCACGCACCGGATGGCGCCGGTTAAGGTGTCGGGGCTTCGTTGCGCGGGTCTGCAATCTGCAGTGATGCACCATCCACGCTACACTCGACTGCATGCGCAATGACCGACTTGACTGCCTGCATGTTCGCTTCTACGTACCACCCCGGTTGGCCGACCGCCATGCCATGGCTGTTGTTCGTCCCGCCCTGCGACGCCGGGCCCCGCCGCTCGTGCGATGCGGGTTTCTTGGAACAGAACTTGTCGTCTTGTCCGCGACGCGGCATCATCGCGGCTCCACCCTCCATGATCCTCCCATCCTCCGCGAGTCCGCGCTCCACTGAGTCCACCCCACCCAACCCTGCCGCTCCAGCGTGATCGACACCACCCGTGCCGTGGCCCCTCCGAGCGGGGTTCCCATTGAACCACCACCAGATGGCAATAATGAGGCGACCAAAGGCAACGCCCCCAACATGCGTCTTGCCAGTTGCCCGACCCGGCCCCTCGTGTCGCACCCTTCCGCGAGTGATGGCTGAAGCCATCGGTAAACTGGCTCGAGTTCGCCGGCTGCCCGTCGTCTGGCATGACAGAACACGCCTTGACCATGAGCGACTCTGTCGTACCTTACCACTCCAATGCCGGATCTTATACGACGCCATTGTTGCACATGCTGTACACAATGTCTGGGTGAGCTCGCGGCACGGGTCGTCGATTCCTGCCGCCGTGAACTGTCGTTGAAGCGGGCGACAATAGCCCATCTCATGCTTTGTCGAGTGCCAGCCTTCTGCCAGTCGTGGACTGGGGTGGCCCTCTGAGTTGGACATCCGAGAGCAGCGGTCCGACACCGCACCGGTCACTACAAGCCCAATGCACTGGCCGCCAATTGCCGGTGCTGTTTGCAAGACAGCATGTCGCTATTGTGCCTGGGGCAGTCCACCATTGAATCAACGTGTGTACATCTGTACCGACGGGTCGAGGCGGACCAACACCGTTTATACGTTGTCGGGGCTCCCCATTGTCGAAGAAACTGCATGCCGGCATAATGTAAGAACATCTACCGAGTATTTGGCGTCAGCCCTATTCAGATGGAGCACGAACCAACAGTTGCGCCAGGATTGCACGGGCCAAACCTACCTCATCGTGGGGCCGCTGATGCTTGGTCACTATGGTGATCTAAGTATCATTGCATTCATGCCATTGCCGACGGTCGAGACTCGAGAGTAAAGCGTGGGTATCTGTCCTCCTCATATTTGTACACCAGAAAGTGTAATCTCTCGGAGGTCCGTAGATCCCGAGCTCATAATTCGCGACGCCTGCGTGAAGAGAGTGTCCATCCGCAGGACTACGGGCCGGAGCAGAGCGACAGCATCTTCGTTGCCGGCCGTCTCACGCAGCCGCTTCAGTGACGTGTGCACGCTTTCCAGCAGCCGAAACGTGGACTGGACCTCATCCGGCGTCGGGGCCGTGAGGAACAGGTACACGAGAAAGTTGCCGCATAGAACAAAGTGTGATCGGGCATCTGCAATCCGGGCCGTCAATATCGGATCCCGGTTGGGACTGCGTCGAGTGTACTTACGCGCCCCCCAGAACCCATGCAGGCATTGAGAGTTAATTCCTGAAATGAAATCCGCAAAGCCGTTAAAGTCGGCCACGGCCCGATCGAAGTATCGGCGAAGCGCGGAAGACGGGTCTCGCTTGGCAGCCATGCTCACAGGCCACATGAGAGAGCGGTACAGCAGCGTCTTGACGGCAAAGAAGGCAAGATGCAGCGACGCTGCTACGAGTCAATAACAGGCCATCAGGTTGGCACATAAAATACTGACCGATATTGCTAGATCCCGTAGAGGAGATGATAGAAGTCCTGCAAAGGCAGCTTGGGAGCAACGACAACCAGTGCTCAAGCGCCCTCTGGATGTGAAGCAGCCTCGTTTCTCGAGCCGCGTGGTCTCCCGACGATTCCTTATACGACTTGTCGGAGCTGCAGGATGTTGTTAGCTTGAGTTAGCACGTACCGAGGACGAGACATACTAGGAAAAATCCAGAAGATCGTGTAGTATGTGGGTGAGCTTGATGATTTCCACAAAGCGGGCGCTGGCCGTGATGTTAGGAGAATAGCTGGATGGGTCCACCATGTGCTTCAAATGATCTTCGACATCTTCGTCAATAGATAGCTCGTCGATCTGCGGCGGAGCCGTGGTGAAGGAGTCCCTGTGTACGTGGGGAGGGTTGCCGTGGCAGACGGAGGACCAGACGTCCGTCATGTACGTTGCGTACCAAAGTCGCCTCCGGAGGCTCTTTTCCCATGGAGCAATGTTCCAAAGTTTGGGATCTCTGTGCAGGCCAACCATCTGCGAAGAAGCCACGGCTGATGAGGATAATATCCATGTTCTCGGCGTCTCCATGGTGTACGTATGACCGGGTCTCTCATGAACGAGTAACAGCGACGCCTGGAGGTTCCACAGATTTGGCGCGTGGTATTCTCGGTGGAGAGAGTAGTGGGCTTGCTCAAGCAGTGTCCGAAGATCGAAAGCCAGGGGGTCGTGTTGGGAAGTCGGGTCGTGGTTCCAGAATGTTGCGCCGAGGCCGTACACCACGCCACGCAGCGAGGCGGGGATGGACAGCTTGTCACGGGCGTATGTTCGAAGAAACCGTGCCTTGGAGACGATGCAATTGGCGGGATGCACGTGCTGAAAATAGAGTGAGACCAGTCTCGGGCCGTGACGGCCGGCAAGCCTCTCGATGGCGTCCGACGCCATATCCCGGGCTAGATTGTCATGCGGGATAAAATCGTCCATGACAATGTTGAAGTGAACGGGAGGCTCTCCGTGCAAGGGATTCCCCGCAAAGACCTGGACGACACCGGCGTCGACCTTGTTGGTCTCGTTGACAATGACGGAGCGAAAGGAAGCCAGCAGGTCCGTGTCTTGCTCTCCTGCTAGCCCGATGCAATGCGCGTGCCGCCGCTCGCCGTCCTCGAGGGTCAGTATGGAAGGGTCGCGCGCTGCCTGAGCCGCCTCAGGACGATACCCTTCGGGCGGCGGCGGAGCAGCCGCTACAGGATTCTCGGAGAACTCGCTGCCATGATCACTAGCGTTTGTCTGAGGAGACGGCAGCACGGCAGCGCCGTCCGGGGCGTAGCCTTCGGAGGTGCTCTGGCTGTGCCGGCTCCGGTGTACCACCTCGGCGGTGCGGACCTGGCCCGGCATGCCGTGCGACGTGAAGGACGAGGCGTTTGCGGCGGCAGATGGCCCCGCATCGACGCTCTCGCGGGCGACGAGGCTCTCGGGACTCAGAGCGACCTCGGGACGGCCCGGCCGCCGCCGGGTTGGAGGGGACTTCTGGCTGGCTTCACACGGGATGCCGCGCGACTCACAGAAGCGGCCTGTTCAGGGAGGCGGTCAGATGAGGGAGACGATGAGAGCAGTGAGAGAGAGGGAGAAAGAAATAGGGAGCGCGCAAAGACACTGACATGGCGGCGACGACTCGATGATGCAGGCCGTCTTGCGGCGGCGGCAGGCATCGCAGGGTCTGCTCTTGCGACTTCGCCACTGCCTGGCACCGCCAAACTCGGAGCGGACGCGAAAGGCGGGCCTGTGCGAGAAGGCTTCGACGTCGTCGGAGGCGCGAGAGGCCATCAGTCGCGACGGCGGGCTCGGGCTCGTGGGTCTGGGCTGGCCCAGATGAGGTGCAAGTGTGTCTGGTGCTGGAGACGGGAGATTATCCGGGGCTTGCATGAGCTACCACAGCTGCGTTATTAGCCGCGAGGGAGAGTCCCGTCTGGCTGATTGACGGTGGATGGGGGATCTGGCGGGGAGGGGGGAGCCACCAGATCTTGGTCCAAGGCGAAAGGTGGGCGCGACTCCCGATTGACGACCGGGCTGGGCTGGGCTGGGCTGTGGTGGAGGGTGGGGGAGGTCGGAGGCGGAGGGCGGCGAGTGAGGTGTGCTCGAACGATATTTGTCGTACGGAGATTTTGAGATGTGATGTGCGATCCGGAAAGGATGCGTTGCCCGTTGGGTTTGCTGCAAATGCGGTGTGCGGCGTGACAGGCAAGACTTGGGATTGGGCGGCCTGCAGGCGGCGGCGGGGGATCTGAAGATTGATGAAGATTGATCGACGCACAGGCGGTCCGGGTCGGCGCAGGACCCCGGATGGCACCTTTGTCCGTGCGTGCGCGCTGCTGTGCGTGTTCGTCGGCGATAAAACGTGGTGCACGATCTGCCTCGCTTTCTGGCCGGCTTCGCCCCCCCCCCCTGGGTCGCGGTGGCGCGCGCTGTGCAGCTGTGCTGCTCCCTCCCGCTTTGTCGGCGTCGCGCGTGCGCACCAATATCCGCCCGGATGTCGGTAATTGCAACGGGCGCTAGAGCGCAAGCTTGCCCCGGCGGAGTCGACGGTGTCGGGAGTTGGATATTTTCGTGCGAGCCTCGAGTCTCGACTGGCTGTCAGCGTCCAAGACAGGCGCGATGCATGGTGAAGTGGAATTAAAGGCGAGACGCCAGTCGAGCGCAGGTACGGAGTAACTATGGAGTACCTTGAACTAAGGCAAGGCCAAGTACCAAGATTCGTACGGACGGCCGTGGAGATGATGCAGGTGCAATTGCTCCGTCAGAGGCACCCTCGCACTTGCCCGTTCCGGAGCCACAGCTGGAGCCCAGGGCCCTGCGGTTGGGCTGGCCCCCCCGCCTTTCCCGCCCCCGAGGCCCCGACAGCGTCTGACTTTTGACGTCTGACACAGGAATGACGATCCTGCACGCTGGAATCACTCAAACCCCCAGGCGCTCCATTTGAGACGCAAGCACCCACAATTTTCTGCCGATGCGGTTCTGGCTTCGGCTTCTTCATCTCTGACAAGTATCTACGAGTAGTCAGTTTGCTCACGGAGCCATGTCCGACGACTGGGCGGTCCACAGCTCAGCTCAGCTGAGGTACACTTACGCCGCAAAGTTGGAGCCACCAGACGGCGCCGTAACAGCCATCCCGAGACGAGGGAATTGCATCACATGCCTTTCGTCTCGCAACTCTGTCCACGGGAGACCCTGACTCCCCGCGAGGTTCCATGAGGTCGCCGTCCCGTCCCGTCGTCATCGTTCTCCTCGGCGACTGGCGCGCACGACACCCGGATGACGTGAGCGCTATCCGGGGTCGAGCCGGGATCCCCTGCGTCGGGGGCCCATGCCGCGAGACACAATCGTGCTCAATACCGGCCCCTCGCAGCTCAGCTGCCTGCGCGTGTGAACTCAGTACGGAGCAAAGTCCACACGACCGCTCCCAAAGGCTTCGTGCCCGCGCCTCGCGGGGACGCTTGGTCCTGTCACAATAGACAGTGGATCGCGTTCTATGCAGTGACGAACATGCCTCCTGCTTGCAGTTGTGCAAACGCTGACTTGAGCAAGGGACTCGTTGGCTATGGTGCGCAACCACGCATGATTCCGCTCCTTGCGCCTGAGCTCCTCGCGCGTCGACAACACCTGCCGTTTCAAGGAAGAGAGACAGCATCCCGCGGAGATGGAGATACGGAGCCTGCGTGTCCTCGAACCGAGACATGATCCTCGGAGCTATAGAGCCATGTCCTTGACCACAGAGTCGCATACCGTAGCACACGTCATAAGCGATGCCAGAGGTCTGCTCTTTGTGACATGTACGATCTTGGCGCTGAGCATCTTAAGAATGCAGTTGCCTCTTAAGAATCGTACTCTGCTACACCGGTCCTGGGGAGTCGGACGGCAGACACGACGTGAACTCCAGGTTCCTTGGCACAGGTCGTGACCACTTAGCCAGTCAAATGGTGCAGGCTTTCGGCGAACCTGATTTGAGCAGTGCGTCGCAGAGTGCAGCGAATCAACCACGGAAGTTTCCCATAGCTGAAGCTATATATTACCACAATGAGCTCATAGATGCGTTTGTCGTTGGCCCATTCTCATGACCTCCACGAAGCTCCTTCAGAGAATGGTCTATAACCCATCGCAGACTCCACCACGTCCTGTCGAGTGGCACGGAGTGTTCCGAAGATACTGTACGTGAAAGGACCGTCGCTCATGCAGACGACTGGCTTCGGAACATGGCACTATATCACTATATATATATATATATGTCGAACGTCGGTCGAATGGCCTCGAGCCTATTCACATGGTGGTGATCCGAGCACATAACACACCGATGCGGCTTCGGAACAAAGTCAAGACTCGGCAAGAGGAGACGATTCCATAAACCCGTATGGGAGGATCTCGACTAATAGATCACCGGCCTTCGCACATCAACTGAAAACTTCCCGACCGAGACTCGCTGGCAAGGGCTCGTCTCACTGCTGCGCTTATGTCTGATACCGCGTATTTTGTACAATCTTCGCTCTAATGACGCATGCAGGAGAAGGTCCTGCTCGAGTCAGTCGAGGTAGGACGACCGCAGAGGTTCCATCCCGAAGACGCGTAGATAAACGCCCAGACATGCAAGGCAAAGGCCGTGACGACACACGCTGCAACCGCACGCACACCTGTTCCCCCCTTCCCGCTCGACAACCACCGGCATCCGCTCAGCACAATGACGACGTCCAGTCGCATCCGGCTGCCGGGTCCTATTTGCCCTCGCATCGCGGCCGTCGCCCTTGCAGTCGACTCGGCGGGCCGATTGCGCATTGGATAGGCGCCGCGGCACATCAACAGGCCCCGGCACGGCAGAGGGCGGGAACACAATGCGAGGTACGAAGTACGCTGCGCAGACATCACCTACCATCTCCCTGCCAGCATCTGTCATGGGTGCCCTGCCTTGCGCAGCCGGAGAGAGGTGAGGGTAACTGCCCGTCTGAGAAGCCTTCGCATGAAAGCGCTGCGAGCGCGCGTACACACTGGCATGATCTTCCACTCATCTAGATGCACACCCGCTGTATGCGCCACAGATATAGACAGTACACACATATATGTCACGAAAGTTTGGTGACATGTTATCACCGGCACGCACACGCGCACGCACGCACACACGGCACACACAGAGATAGAAATACACACACGCAGACGCAGACGCACGTATGTACAGTGCCATCCCCACGCACGTCGTCAAAATGAAGGCCGCTCTCGTTGCCTCCCGTCCGCGTCCGAGTCTGCGCCTGCGTGCGCCGTGCGACAGGGGGGGGGGGGGGGGGGGGGGGGGGGGGCAATGTCGTTGGCGTGGTGGTCGGTGGAAATTGGCAAATTGGCCAGGCCCATCAGCCCGAGCGGCACAAGCCTTGGCGTGCGCCTACCGCCCGCGAGCCGTCGCGCGCCAGCAGCAGCCGGGCCGCCGGGTGGGAGATCAATCGAAACCGTATCGTGGACGATCCTCGGCGTGCGCGCGCCAGGGGGGGAAGCACCGGAGGGCGATCCAAGCAAGGGTTTGCGCCTAGTAGCTCCAAAAGAGCAAAACCATAAAAATGAACAAGAAAATTGAAAATAAAAATAAAAACAAAAAGAAGAAGAGTCGTGGTCGCGACCTTCAAATTTTACGAGTGCATTGTACATGTGTTTTGCGAGCACAGGGGTGATTGATGTGAGCACGGCTGGGGCAATCTGTGAATGGAAACCTCCCACCCCCCTGCCCGCCTCAACCTCTGTCACACGGCCGCGGTGGGCGGCACAGATGCCCGCTGACAGCTGTTGCTGCTGCGGCGCGTGCCAAGTTCCAACCGCCGGATGGGCCCGAGACACGACAGCAGCACGTCGACGGGCCCAATGTCTCTGCCGGGGCACGTGGCGCGCGACGACTCGCCGCCAACAAGGAGCAGCCGAGGCAAAGAAACACCTATGTATCTCGGTACGAAGCACAATGCGTCGTCGTTGCTTGGGCGGACTGGCTGCTCAACTCACACACTCACTCGCTTGAGTAACTGCCATGCAGTCAGTGTCAGTCAGGCAGTCAATCAGTCAATCAACATCAGACGATAATAAAGTGGGTTCGCATGGGTGATGATGGTTCGTCTCATGTCATGTCTCCCGCCAAGTGGTGGGGTCGTGGTTCGTCTATTTGTTCACGCTTTATGCGTGATCCCAGTCTATGCGTCCCAATCATATGGGCAAAGCTTTGTATAAAGTATGTACATGAAAAGGGGGTATATTCTCCTCCAAAAATGTGCGACCCAGAATGTTCGTGTGTGTGAATGAGTGTAAGAATGTCCAAAAGTATGAACCATGGCACACAGACTCGGGGAGCCACGCTCGGAGGGCGCAGTGGCCACCAGCGCGTTCCCCTCATCCTGTGCCATGTGTGGTGGAGAGATAGATTGGCTTGCGCCAAGTGAACCCCCGTTGAAAAAAAAAAAATGTCCCGAAAGTCCGCGGGGTTGCGCCTGTGCTACCCGTAGAGGTATCCTATATCCGTTGTGCCCATGTCCCATTGTGCCTCGGGTTCTCCGCTCGGGAGAACGCGCGAGGGGTATCTCAGGTGTCCAGCATCTTCTTTTTGTCGTTTCTCATGATCGAAAAAGTCCCTTTCGCCGAAGTTGGGTGGCGCTCAACGCCGTTGATGAAGAAAGGAGAGAAGATGGCCGCCCGTCCAGGCACCGGCCTGCTCGGCGGCTAAGCGCACGCATTGGGTGCGCACGCTTACTGGGCGAAGTTGAGACCGGTGGAGCCAGAGCCCAGGGTGGTGATGAGGTCGTTCTCCATGGTGGTCTTGGTCTGGATGTCGTCGGGCAGGTAGTAGGCGTTGTTGCAGGGGAAGACCTCGCAGCCAGACATGGGGCTCTGGGAGCTGGCAGGCCACATCTGCTTGACGTTGTCGTGGTCCTTGGGGTCGACGATGGCGGAGACGTCGAAGTAGGTCATGCCGCCCCAGCTGCCAAAGTTGATCTCGCCGAGCATGCCGGGGATGTCGTTGGCGCCCTCCTGGACGGCGTAGAAGTTGCCGACCCACTGGTCGGGGAACTGGACGACCTTCTTCTCAGCGTTGCTGACGGTGACGGACTCGATGGGGGCGGAGCCGGAGCCCTCGTTGCAGGTGAACTTGATGGTGCGGGTCTTGTCGTCCAGGGTCCAGAAGGTGACGCTGGCGGCGTTGGCGACGGCCGCGGTGGCGGCGAGGGCCAGAGCAGAGGCAGCGAAGTGCATTTTGGTGGTTTTTGGTGTTGGTTGATGTGGTGGCGGTGGTAAGAAGGATTGTGGTCTTGAGTATAAGAGCTCAAGAGATGTCAAGAAGAGACTGGATAGTGGTCAGACGGGCCGTGCCGCTGTGAGTAACTCGTTGCTTTCAAGGAATGAAGAAGCGTGAGAGCTTGAATGAAGGAATGATAGTCCGAAGACAGGGAAAGACTGGTGGGACAAAAATGACTGTTGTTGAAGAACAGATCCATCGCCGTTGCGGAGGAAGGGGAGGGCCGCTTTATAACCCAGGGGACAGGATCCGGGGGGCCGGCGCCAACGCCCACGGCCCCTCGGGAGATGGATGGATGGCGTGGCACGGACAGATTTTGCACAAGACTTGTGTCGTGGGTCACTAGAATCGTGCAGAGGGGGGAGTTCGAGAACCCGCGCGAGTGGCCGTGGTGGAATCAAGGCCAGGAGCGGCGTCGTGGTACCTGGGCTGGGCTTGCTGGGCGCCGGCGCGAGTACCTTAGCAAGCGCGGGCATGGCCCAGCGCCACGTTAAGGCTGTGTGGGACCGCCCCCCCTTGTGGGCTCGGATCCTGGCCTGGCATCGTCGTCGGTCCCTCAAAGGACTGGAGGAAGCGTGGCATGCGCACTGGCGCACTGGCGGTAAACGGTGGGCCGGCCCCAAGGCCCCCTCCCTCGGTCAAGTGGCCGTGCCCGTGCCAGCGGGCGCTGGTGGCGGTTTCGTCGCGATGGAGCCCCCAAGTTTTCTTTGTCGCAGCGCCCGATACTCGGTTGGGAAGTCGGCTGCCTCGTGGTGGACAATGGGCCCCAGGGTTGCCGGCGACCTTAGTCGTGTGCCCGCGGCGCCGGTGCCGCCACATAGCCAGTGGCGCGCACGTTACCACTTGGCCTTGGGGGGTTCTGGCGGTTTGGCGCACGAGTTGGCGTCGGCGGACCGTCCCCGCCAGGAACAGAGTTTGGCTTCGAGTCGGGGAAGCAGAGCAGAGGGCAGCAGGCGTGCGCGGGCGGCCACGCTCCTCCGCAAACTCGCCCGCTTTTTTCTTCCTTTTGGCTTCTTTCGTTCCTTGACTGAGTCGTCGCTTTCTCTTGGCCGTCTTGGACGCGCGACTCGTTCGCATCCAGCGCGGCGCGCAAACGCGCAAACCGTGAAAACCTCTTCGTGTACTTGTACGAGTCCTCTGTACCTAGCGGTGGTGTGGATGCGCTGGGAGGACGAACCAGGGCCTCGGCGTCTCGTCCTGTCCCTAAGACTCGCGACGGTGGGGCGGTTCCAGGGGGCCCAGCCGGTGGACTGTGCGCTGAGGTGCGCGGATGGGCCGCTTCCACGGCAGGCCGGAAGGGCGGGGCGGCTGGCATCCCATCAATCGTCGCTGGCCCGCTGTTGACGGGCAGACAGTTGGAGCCCGCTGGCGGGGGGGGCCAGACGGCCCTGTCCTGGTCTGCCCGGCTCAAACGGCTGACATGTTTGCCCGATCAAACAGGCCTCGACCCTGCAGTCCCCAGGTCCAGGTGCTCATGGCAGGCCTGGCAGCCCTCGAGGACGGCCGGCGGCGGCGGCAAGGCTCCCCGTTCAGCAGCAAATGTCCCGACGCCAAACTCCCAACATCAAACAATCGGGCTTGTCAGGAAGCAGCTGCCGCTCCCCCCCCTGCGATCGCATCGCCCGACCGACCCTTGCGACCCTTGCGACGCGCTCCCATTGGCTCGGCACCTTTCCACTTGTGCCTGGTGCCTCGCAGCCGCAGCCGCAGCCCTGGGCCTGGCAGATGGCAGGCAACGCAGGCAGGGGGCCGAGCGACGGGGGGGCGGAAGTCAGCCCGTTGGTTTGTTGCTGATGACCCTTCACTCGACGATGGCTGTGTGGGCCGCGGCGGAACTCCTTCTTCGAAAGGCCTCGTCAGCAGTGCAGCCCCAAGTTCCAACGCACCCGCAGCACACCTGGGCGGCGACGCGTCCATGACTTGTCGAGTTGAGGGTGTGCATCGTTGTACCTTGCATCCAGCCCCTGCCTTGGCGCCAACTGCGTGCGAGGACCCAAACCAACTCGGTCGTCTCTTTTTTTCTTCCCTCAGCGCCTTTGTTCGTGTGCCCGCTCTGCCACTTGCCAGGCACTTCGGTGCGAGGTTCTAGCAGGTACTTGTCCCTGCCTTGGCCACCAGTGGCCCCATGAGTCGCTGCAGCCACCACGCCGCTGGCCAAGAGGGCCAAGGGGGCCAATACCCGACAGACACCGCTGATATGTCATCGCCGCGTAACCGCACCCCAAGGTTGCCGAGATGCGGCATCCCACCTGGCCGTCACGACTTGCACGCTGTACATCGCACATGCAAGTGCTTTGCCTGCTCGAGAGGCATCCTTGGCAGCCTGGGACACGTAGGCCTTTTAGAAGCAAAGGCGGTCGTGTGCTGTCCCTCTGGGCTTGTTCCTGGCGATCTTCCCACGAGGAGCATGGGTGATTCCGTGTTAGTGCGGCCTGGCTGCGGCGCCACTTCACCACGTATCACCAATCAGCGGCGGCATTCAACCATCCGACGCCTGCTCCATCCTTTTTGGTACATGCTCCAGGTACGTCGTGCTGCTGGTGGGCGTCGTGGAACAGACCCGCCAAGCGAGCACGAGTAAGATGCCTGGATGTTGGATGCCCGGCGCTTTGCAAACTCTTTCCAGGCTCAGTTCCCCGAAAGACGGGCCTTTGCAACCGCCGCTGGCCATTGTGTCTGGCGCAAGGTTTGTACCTTGGTCGGCTCCTTGCCACTGTCCTGGCTCCTTCGGTCCCAGGGCTGCGACATGCTCGACGAGCTCTACGAGTACGAGTACTGTCCAACTGAGCTGAGAGGTAACGACCTACCCATCTTCGTTCGATCAGAGGGCCCTTTCAGCGGAGAAGCACCAACCATGGACCGTAACAGTCCGCCAACCCGCGGGTGCGAGTGCCTTCCAAGCCGTGGCCTCCCTCACACCACGGCCATGTGATACCGCGCTGGCCTGACCGTCCCACGCTTCTGCGCGATGATTATTCCACAACGTCGCCTTGCCTTGCCCAATGGTGCATCATCGGGCATCGGCCGACTCGAGCCGTGTCCACGAAAAGCAAGCGGCACGACACCGCGAAACAGATCACCCAGAAGGTTCCTCGCATTCAACCGTGCATGACACGTAGGCCGCACTCGTGCCGTCCATCCTGTCGTCCCACGGCGGAGGAGACGGACAGAGGGCGTCAGTCGCTTCACATGTCGCGCCCAATGCTGGCCGATGGTCGCCGACCCGTTGTCGGCACGGCTGCTATCTCATGCAAGATACCAGCGACCCGCAAAGCTCCAGTCGGTGCATTTTCCGCGGCATGGAAACTCATGACGATTCCCGGCCCAAGCAGCTCGTGCTCGTTTCCAGCAGTGGCGAGTCTCTTCCTCGGAGAACTGACGAAAACTCTTCGCGGTGATTCCGTTTTCGGCACATCGCTTCAAAGGGAGAGTATGGCTCGATCCACTTTTCGCCGTGGACGATACCACTCGCGAAGCGCTTCGGGAGCGCTGTTACCGATTTAGTGCAGAGACCGATTGCTGAGTGAACACACTATTGCACCACCAGTCAGCAACACCGTGTCGGCGATTCAGTAGCTCCGGATGCGTTAGAGTTTGCAAGCGCAATGAGCGGCGCCGCTGGTTGGAAGGCGAGGGCCCAGAGTTCCACCGTTTCAGTGCCACACCAACAAGGTCGCAAAGAGAGGGAGAAATCCCAGTGGACCAACGAGGCACGAGCTTCCTGTTCCGTAAGCAGAAGTCCCTCGTTCACGGAGGAGGGGTATGTGTGAGTTGTGCCGCAGATCAGCCGGCTTCGTTGGAGCTGTGCAACACGGCACTTTGAAGCGCATCCAAAGAGCGACCCGGGGCTGTGGGTGACAGCGAAGTGGTCCTGTGGCACAAAGGGCGTGTGATGGGCTGGATGCTCATCCAAGTTCTGCGGGGGTCGGCGTAGGTGAGCGCATTGTCCTTCGCCTGCCGCCAGTGTAGGCTCGCGCACTGAGACACTCGACGATGCAGCAGACTGATGACAACATGGACGTCAATGGCGCGTCCAGCGCTGACTTCTTGACAACATCTGCCCGGTCCGGGCCCTGACTACCCTCCGCGACCGCAAGCTCCGCGTCCTGGCGGCTGTCCCAGGACGGCCGGTCGAGCCAGACGGAAGTATGGCTGGCGCAAAGGCTTGAGGCTTCTAGGCCAGGTCGTCTGCCATTTCCGTGCGGTTGCTCATCGACTGCTGAACTTTCTCGCAGCCATCTTCTGGTTCCTGATGTTTCTTTCTGCTCGACTTGAAGCCACCGGTCTTCGGCTCGTCCATGGCTTGGACGTCATCATCCGAGGGCACTCGCCCTGAGAGTCGCCAGGACACATGCGGCGTGTCTGCAACCGGCGCGGGGGTAGCCATCGGATCCCCCTTGGGCAGCATTCCTGCTGGCAGGCGTCGGGAGGCGTCTGAGTCTGACAATGCCCTTTGTCGTAGAGCGGCCATGCGGCCAACGAACAGCGTTCGTGCAGGCCGAGAGACATGGCGGTCGCGCGTGTCTGCCCTGCGGGGAAAGGGACCGCAAAATGTCGTCGTCGCAACCCTGCTTGCTAGCGAGGTCGAAGAGGGGTTTTTGATGTGGGAAAGGGGAAGAAGAGTCGTCCATCGACCTTAATGAGGGGGAAATTGGCCTCGTGAGCATTAGACAGGGGCAATGGCTGTACCTTCCCCGTGACTCGCACTATAGACTGCACGCGCTTGCCGCGCCTGCAGCACGGTGTGATCGTCTCCCAAGCGGAAGGTGCTAGCACGGTAGTTACCCACGATCACTCACAACCCCGGCAATATCAATCGCGAAACCTTCGACTCTCGCACGGGCTTCACCTGTCATCGACGCCAACCATGGGTAGCACGCGATTATTCTCCGAGGGCCCTGGCGCTCGCACACGATGGCTCGGCGCCAAGCCGTCCCTATCCGTGTCTCAACTTCTCAAGCCGCATGCGACCGGTCTTTGCACGTCACTGCGCACGAGACTGACAGCCCGACTTGGCAAGATCGGCTTCAATGCCTTCGTCCACGACTCCACGACGCCGCCACAACGAGAACCCTGGGCGTCGCCATCGCCAAGGCGAGAGAAGATTTTGACGCCGCGGCCTGCCCGGGACAAACTCCGGCCGAGAGACCATGACTGCTTTCGGCGAGCTGCGGCAGTCGTTCGCGCGCGAGGTGCGGCCTTCACGTCAGGCCAGGCATCACGACAGCATTCCAGTCTATGAGACACGGCGAAGCTTGCTGCGCCGAACAGCCAATCAGCGCGGCCGCAGCGCCGTTTCTGCCCACCCGTTGCTGTGGCTAGCTCGGCGGCGAGGGCCGGAAGCAACCAGCCGCCCCCGTCCTTGACAAGCTGAGCTTCCAGGGCACCCACGGCGCCACCACGGACGCCGTTGATGTCGAGGGCCATCGTCGGGCCGGCCTTGGCCTGCGCCGTCGCCGTCGCCCTGTTCCCGTCGAATTGGTCCGTTGCTCGTAAACTGCCTTGGCCCCGACATCCATCCCCGAGAGTCCCGCGCTGGCGCCATTCTGCAGCTGGGTACGAGGGGGAGCAGTCTGGTGGCTGGCGGGCTCTCGTACATCGACGATCCTCAGACGGGCGCTCCCCGCGTGTGGTTGAGCCAGTGACCTCACTCGGCCCCGGATGCAGCGCCGGCGGCTCTCGCGGACAGGAACGCAGCCATTGAGACACGGGCCGCTCTCAATGGGCCATTGATGCCTCTCAATGGCATTTTGCGCTGCAGACGAGGCAGAGCAAGGCGCCAGCGACCGGTTCCGTGGCGCCGCCGTTGCTGGGCCCCGTTGACTTTGTCGCTGGGAGAACAAACGGCCTCGACATGTTGTCACATCTCTGTTTGCAGGCCCACCCTTCCCATCCGCAGTGCCGGAGCCGTTCAACTTTATTTCGGCAGCCAGCCCACCGAAGCCAGCTTTCCCGCCTGTCTCATTGCATCAATGTCGGCTGCTTCCCCTTCGCTAGCTCTCGTATTCCCGGCGAGGCGTCGCCCTATTGCTTGGGTTACTTCGACAGCTTCTCCGGAGCCCACCTCGTCCGGCTTCCGCGTAGTGACTTTCCATTGTTGTATACCGTTCTCGTCGAGGATCCCGAAGCATGCTGTCTGAGATACCTCGTCTTCGTGTAGCTCGCCAC
The DNA here is from genome assembly GCA_029168975.1 of Purpureocillium lavendulum. Taxonomy (NCBI): domain Eukaryota; kingdom Fungi; phylum Ascomycota; class Sordariomycetes; order Hypocreales; family Ophiocordycipitaceae; genus Purpureocillium; species Purpureocillium lavendulum. The sequence continues at coordinate 1,385,573 of JAQHRD010000008.1, read as the reverse complement.
GGTACGGCGGCGAGGGCCCACGCTAGTAACATCTTTCCACAAAGCATAGTTTGATTCCTGATCCGGCGAAGTTGACCGCTTGGCGTTCGTGATGCCACCGAAGGAACGTCTGAATGCAGTGATGGGCCCTGCCCGACATCCGTCCTTGACGAGACTACAAAGGGCTGCTCGTCTCCCGTCATTCCTGTCTCCTTCTTTTCCCTCCTCCATCCATCGTTACTTCGTTGGTGTTGAGTTGACACAGGTCTCGTTCACGATCTTTGGCTTGCCCAACTTCATCGACCTTCGCTGGCCCCAGACACACAAACCACATACCTGTTACCAACCCAACTCATCATCGGCAACAATGAAGCTCTCTGCCATCTTCTCCACGGCGGCGCTCGTCTCGGCTGCCGCCGCCAGCCCCCAGGGCGCCTACGGCTACGGCCAGCCCGGCAGCGGCAACCAGCCGGGCTACGACAAGCCGACCTGGAGCAAGGGTATCTCCAACCACACCACCACCACCCACCACTCCAAGCCGTCGCACTCGACCACGCACGTCCCACCGCCTCACTCGACCACCCATGAGAAGTCGAAGACCACCCATGAGAAGCCTCCTCACACCACGACCAAGCCTGTCAAGCCGACGCACAAGCCGCACCACAATGCGACCACCACGGTCTTCAACACGAAGTTCACCACCTTCTGCCCGGTATGTCTCGCTCCCTGCTTTGACTCACTCTCTTACTCTCACTCTTGTTCTCGCTCTCACTCTCACCTTGGTGGTGGTTCAAACAACCCCATTGTGTTTATGTGTGTGTATGGAGCAAGAGATGAGAAGAGACGTCAGATGATAGGACGACGACGAGAACCCCTTGCTGACACTGCTGCCCGTCTTATAGGAGCCGACCACCATCTGCGTCAACGAGGAGACCATCACGGTCACCAAGCCAACCACGTTGACCTTCACGAACTGCCCTTGCACGTTCCACCCGCCCAAGCCGACGCACCACCCCAAGCCGCCTCACCACAGCAGCGAGAAGCCCAAGCCTCCTCACACCCAGACGGAGACCAAGACGGAGCACAAGACCAAGACGCACCACTCCAAGCCGCCGCACACCGTGGTCCCGCCTCCTCAGACCGAGACCAAGACCATCAAGCCTCCTCCCCACACCAAGGTCCCGCCTCCTCCTCAGACCGAGACCAAGACTATCGTGCCTCCTCCTCACACCAAGGTCCCGCCGCCTCCTCCTCCCCCGGAGACCCAGACGGTGGTTCCCCCTCCCAACACCAAGGTGCCCCCGCCACCTCCTCCCCCGGAGACACAGACTGTTGTCCCTCCCCCTCACACTCAGGTACCACCTCCCCCTCCCCCTCCCGAGACGCAGACCGTTGTGCCTCCTCCTCCCCACACTCAGGTTGTTCCTCCTCCCCAGACGCAAGTGCCGCCTCCGGAGACCAAGGTTCAGCCTCCTCAGACCGAGGTTCCCCCCCCCCTCCTCCTCCTCCCCAAACTCAACAGCCTCCCCATACACAGGTCCCCCCTCCTCCTGCCGGCACGACCCAAGCACCCCCTCCGGTCGTCACTGCCGCTGCCGACCGCTCCACCGCCGGCTTCGGAGCCCTCGTCGTCGCTGGCTTCGCCGCCATGCTCATGTAAGTCTCGGACTCCCGCTAGGGGATCCGAGCCAGCGTGCGGCCGTCGCCGTCGCCATGCCAACACCGCGACTCGACGCGCGCGTCAGCTTCTGAACATTTGTCTCTCGGCGTTGAAAACGAACAAGCACGACAACAGTAGCAGCAGCAGCAGCAACAGCAGGAACAACTTAATTCGTCGACACTCAATGCCCCTAATCGAGACCGTGTCTCCCGACGGCAAGCAGTTGAGCCCTCTGAGATTTGGCGGTGGACTTAATATATAGGGACAGTGCTTTTTTGCTTTACTTCAGGTATTCGAGACCGTTTTCTCGAGGCACTCATTCACATATCATGGTGGAGGAGCCAAGGGTCGGGTCACCACGCTCCTTATACATAGGTTAATTCTGAGAGAGGGTGAAGGTGGCACTTGTGTGTTTCGGTAAAGGAAAAGTCTTTCGGGTATTAATAAATTCTTGATGCCTGGGAACATGTATGACTGAACCGTCATGAGACTTCGTGAGCGCGTGATAAATGCTGAGAGCTTGCGGCTGTCATTACAAGCGCGAGGGCCTCTATCCCACGGCATGATAGCCACCACTTGACGAGTCGAGTATTGACCTGATCTCGCGGACCAGGGCCTTGGCCTCCTCGACCTCGACACCGTCTTGGCAAAGCTCCGTGGCGAGGCGGTTCGCCGTCGTGTAGTCGCCGGTGCGCATGGCGAACCTCGCGAGCCACATGCGAGCTTTGCTCGTCGCCGCCGTGACCCCTGTGCCCTCAGTCGCCCCGGCGTTCTCTTCGCGTTCCTGTCCGTTGTCTGACCCCGGGGGCGAGTCGTTGTGTATCATGACCGACTCATCTAAATTGACGTCAGCCGCGCTCCCGTCCTCCTGCGCCACACACAGCTCCATGTACGCCTTTGCCTCTTCCTCTTCGTCCAGTTGGTCGTACATGGCAGCAATCTGCAACAGAATCTCGGGGTCCATGTGGCCGGTAGCCCCACGAGCACCGAGAAGGTCGCCGCCGCTGCCGAAGCTGCTCCCGACGTCGTAGTATGCATCAGCGAGCAAAGCGCGCTTGAGTGCTTTGATTCCATCGCGCTCCCTACCCATCTTTTGTAAGCACGAGCCGACCGCAAGCCACATCTTGCCGTCCCACGGTCGGAGGCCCGCTGCTTTCTTATAGTACCACAACGAGTACGTGTGCATCTCGAGCATTTCGTATGTCTGCCCGAGACCGTACCAGGCTCGATAGTCTCGCCGATTGACGTCCACGGCTCGTCTGTACGATTCGATAGCAGCGTGCGTATTCTTGAGCTCGACGTATTCATGGCCCATAAGCGTCCAGGCCGAGAGGCAGGACCGGTCCAAGGTCAACGCCCGGCGGAAATACTGGACAGCCTTCTCGTGCATGGACAGCAACGAATAGTAGTTTCCAATGACGACGCACGACTCGGGGCGAAACTTGTCCACGCTCGAGCATAGGTGCGCCACGAAAGCGAGCTTCGGTCGCAGGTTCAGGACGTAAAGGATGTTGGAGTAATGGTCGAGCGAGTCGAGCCTGTGGGGATGCAGAGCGAGCAGTCGACTAAAGTGCTGCTCGGCAGCCATGAGATCCTTGGCGTGGTACGCAAGCAAGGCATTGCAAGTGAGCAGGAACGAGGAGGTGGGGAATATGGCGAGGAGTTGTTCGAGGTTGTTGGCGAGGCTAGCGGACTGCTGATACAGCTCCAGCGATGTGTGTAGGTGGAACATGAAGGAGACAATGTTTTGCGGGCAATGCCTCGCTATGCGGTTCAACTAAAATGAACGAGTTAGCAAGAACCCAGACCTGAACACTCGATTCCGCCCACCTCCTCTACTCTGGAGATGAGGGACGTCATCTCCAACCAGCAGCCCCAGTTCATCGGGTACTTGTGGACACTCCGGATGAGGAACTCCATGGCCTTGGCGTCGTTCTTTTCTTTGGCAAGCACCATGCCGTATCTGCAGTGGCGGTTAGTTTGGGGCGTTTGTCATTCTGCGCTGAGCACGACTCACAAGTACTCCAACCAGCCTTGGCTGCCCATGACCTCGTCATCGTCTGTTGTCCGCTCGTCGAACCACGCGGCGAGATACCGCCCCACGAGCAGCAGCTGCTTGTTCACCACCGTACCGAGGTCCTGTGGGCCCATGACCATCTCCGAGTCCTCGTTCTTGCGCTTCTCGCCGGACAAGAACTTGGCGTAGAGGGCGAGAAAGAGGCTCTTCTGGCTGATCTTGGGCAGGGGGCCGACGGTCGACGGGCGCTCTTCAGTCGCCTTTGCCTTGCCCTTGCCCTTGCCCTTTTGCGCCGATGACGTCCCGGCAGAGTCGGAGTGCGAGGCGAGGACGGTGGAGAGGAGCGACTCGGGGAGGAACACGGCGGCGCATCGGTCGTACTCTTTGCAGTCGAAGAAGGACTTGGCGAGCAGATACTTGCTCAGCTCTCTCGACTCTAGTGCCGCCTCTTCGGGGTCTGGGTTTGGCGTGAATATCGGTGATGTGTGTTTGCCGTCGGCGAGGTCGACGTCCTGGTCGGTTTCGTCGGGTTCGGGAAGCGCGTTGAGGAGCTCGGCGGCCCTGCGATTTGCGCGCGTTAGCATCGAGATCGGCCAAGCATCGTGGTGCGCGCCACCAACCATTTCGACGACTGGTAAAGACACCTCTCCGAGCACTTCACGACGGCATCCTGCAGAGCCACCCGGAGCTGGGCGACCTCTTGAGCGCTCAGCGTCATGGCGGCGTGCTGGGTTGGGCCGAGCTCGGCGAGCTGCCTATAGCGCTCCTCCCCGTCCCAAGCGCGCAGCTAAAAGTCAATGAGGCGTGTCTGACCGCGTACTTGGTGCGAGTAGGCTCGTAACTGTGTATTGGGGAAGCGGATGGCGGGCGCGGATCGTGTCCTGCGCGATGCGCTGGGCTGTTTGGAGCTTGAAGCTCGGCGCATCACACGCGACCAGTCGGTCGTTGACCGCGTATACAGTGCGGGAATATGAGCACTGTATCACGCACTGTCCGTCCGGGTTGATTCCACAGCCCAGCGTGACGAGACCCAATGCTTGCGCGCAGATGGGATGACACCCCGCAGATGGAGGGACAGGACTCCGATGCATGATTGGAGAGAGCATGTGCGTCGCAGGCCCGTGCCGTGCCTCGAGCTGCCACTCAATGGAGTGAGATTTGGTAGCCCGCTGCGACCCCTACTCGCTCCGCCATGGCAGCATAACCATTGCCGTGTCACCGCATCCGAGAAGGCCTGGGACCGCGGACGAGACCGCACCTGACCATCTTTCATCACTGCCAGGACAGGCACGTCGTCCAAGCCCAGTGACGACAGGACCCGCGTCATGCCGATGCCAAAGACAGGCAATGGATCGCATGTGGAGGGCCGCCCCGACTTACAGCACTCCGCCTGGCCGGCTCGGCGCCCGGTTGCCCCACCAAAAAAGTGCAGTCCAGCTGCCCCTCGCGGCAGCCGAGCCCGACTGGAGACAGACAAGCTCAGGTACCAGGGCAGCGCCTCATCAGCGTCTGGTCGGGTGCGCTGCTGCCCCTCGCCGTGCCCCTCACTGGACTCGCTCACCGCCCGCCACCCCCAGCCCAAAAAACTGTCAGGGGGGCCTCCTGGCAGCACCTATCACCGTGTCGCAATTGCGGCATTGGCCAGCAGTCCTTGACTGCTTGTCCCGATTGAGCCCCACCCACGGTCCCTGAAGTCTGCCCCCATTCGCAAATCCCGACCAACGCCTAATCCCCTCGTCAACCCCTCGGAACTTGCCTCCATATTATACCTTGCGTTGGCGCGTCTTTTCCTCTACTCTTCCTACCTCCCTCCTCGCGCGTCTGCCGCTTTCTCTCACGCCTCACCTCCTTTCCCCCCTCCCCCAATTGCACCCGCACAGCCCGTCACCATGGCGCAGAAGACGACCCTCAAGGAGTTCGAGTCGGTGTACCCGAAGCTGGAAGAGGCCATCCTCGACCATGCCCGCTCCTACAAGCTGCCCGACAGCGAGCTTGCCTGGCTCAAGAAGGTATGCGCCCGCCGCGGCATTCTCCTCCTTCTTTCCCTCCCAACGCGCATGCTCGCTGCTCGCCCACCCGTTCGAATCGCGCCTCGCTGACCGTGTGGGAACGAAACCCCCTTTCGCAGAACCTCGAGACCAACCCGCTCGGCGGCAAGTGCAACCGCGGCATGTCCGTCCCCGACTCCGTCTCCCTGCTGCTCGGCAAGGCGCTCGACGAGGAGCAGTACTTCCAGGCGGCGACGCTCGGCTGGATGACGGAGCTGCTGCAGGCCTTCTTCCTCGTGTCCGACGACATCATGGACAGCAGCATCACGCGCCGCGGCCAGCCCTGCTGGTACCGCCAGGACGGCGTCGGCATGATCGCCATTAACGACGCCTTCATCCTCGAGTCGGGCATCTACACGCTGCTCAAGAAGTACTTCCGCTCCCACCCCAGCTACATCGACCTCGTCGAGCTCTTCCACGAGACGACGTTCCAGACGGAGCTCGGCCAGCTCTGCGACCTCCTCACCGCCCCCGAGGACATGGTCAACCTCGACAACTTCTCCATGACAAAGTACCGCTTCATCGTCATCTACAAGACGGCCTACTACTCCTTCTACCTCCCCGTCGCCCTCGCCCTCCACCAGCTCGGCCTCGCCACCCCCCGCAACCTCAAGCAGGCCGAGGACATCCTCATCCCCCTCGGCGAGTACTTCCAGATCCAGGACGACTACCTCGACAACTTTGGCCTCCCCGAGCACATTGGCAAGATCGGCACCGACATCAAGGACAACAAGTGCTCCTGGCTCGTCAACCAGGCCCTGGAGACGGCCACCCCCGAGCAGCGCAAAATCCTCGAGGACAACTACGGCCAAAAGGACGACGCCAAGGAGGCCGTCATCAAGAAGCTCTTTGACGACATGAAGCTCAAGGAGCGCTACCACGACTTCGAGGAGCGCCGCGCCGACGAGATCCGCGCCATGATCGACAACGTCGACGAGAGCGAGGGCCTCAAGAAGGAGGTCTTCACCGCCTTCCTCAGCAAGATCTACAAGCGGAGCAAGTAAGCTCGTCGCCCACGGAGAGGAAGGCTGTGTGGTGTGGGAGTCGACGGGCCCCCACAAAGGCATAGCGATGCAGTCATGAAGGTCCTAATAGATTCAACGGCCAACGGTAATGTGGTAGAGGCACACAAAATTCATGTAGATAAAACAAAACAGTCGAGGTTCAATTGCGCCGTAAAAGGTCGTCCTCCTGCCACGTCATGCGGGATATCATTCTTGCGCCTATGGACACCTCTCAGCCCATCCCTGCAGATGCCACTGCCTGTCCATTTGGAATCCGAATCCAAAATCTGCATACCAAAACGACCTGATCCAACGTCACGAAACCAATCCAGTTCGCGTCCCATACATATGAAAGCATTACAAAGAGCACCCCTGACGGCGACGTGACCATGTACATTACGTCGGAGCAGAAAGCATAGCACGAGATCGTGGGTGTGCGGATCCCAACTCAAAGCAAATGTGAATCGTACCGCAAAAGTAAAAGCAAGCCATCGTGCCAAACGCCGTCGTGCAGACCGTCATGACCAATGCACTACCTCGCGCGGTTCACGAGCGGCTCGCCAGGCTGCTGCCACTGGCCGGGAGGAGGCACTCCCCGGGGAGGAGGGCCGTCTCGGTGCCGGACAGATCGCTGGGGCATCGGAGGACGCTGCTCGTCAGGGTACCGCCGGGACCCGCCACCGGGGCGAGACGAGGCAGTGGAGCGGCTGCGGCCCCGCATGCTCGGTGAGTGCTGCGAGTGATGCGACTGCTGCGAGCCCAGCGAGTTGGATGACGAGCCCGATGGAGGGAGGCCCCTCCGCGACATGCCTCGCTGCGGCGGCGCGCCGTGAGGCTGTTGCGCCTGGCCACCGGTGGCAAAGTTGATGAGCGGCTGGCCACCGCCTTGATGGCTCCTGGCGTAGCCGTGCGGCTCGCCGTACCGAGAGTGACGGTCCATGCGATCCTTGTCGGCAAAGCTGAGGAGCGGCGCCGGGTAATGGGCGTCGCGCGAGGTGCGGCGAGAGTGCTGCGCGGCATCTGCGGTCATGGGCCGCTTCGTCTCGTTGGACTTGGCGCGCAGTCGGGCTGTGTGCTCTGCCGCGGACGGGAACCAGCCTTGGGGCTCCGTCTTGGTGGAGGCTGTGTCGGGCGACGTTTGTGCAACACCGCCGTTCAAAAGTGATGGGCCTTCGGTAAACGGCCCTTCCACCTTGATGATGCGAGTCGAGGTGGTGACCGCCTCCGCTTGTCTCTTGTCATATGCAGATCCCAGGAGACCACCCGCCGCGAACTCTGCTTCGGCCTCCACGCTGGGGGAAGACTGCGTCTTTGCTCTCGCTCGGTCCTTGGACGCCAGCGTGAGCGTCCTGGTGAGCGTGTTGATGTCGGGAGACTTGAAGCCGGTGACATCCCACAGAGGCTCTGCGTTCTTGTCGATGGACACACCCAGTGTGCCATTGGGGTTCCTCTTGGACATGGCTCGATTGACCAAGGGTCCGTTGTTGGCCTGAACGGGAGCCTTGTTCTTTCTCTCCAAGTCGACCAGGAGATTGGCCAGGTACCAACTCCGCCAGCCGTGCACCAGCTCGCAGAAGCGAGCCGCCAGTGCCTCGTCGTCGGTGCAGAAGAAATGAACAAAGTTCTCGCCATTGGGGAAAACAATGGTCTTTTGCTGGCTCTTGATAGCATAGCACAGCCTCTTGGGGGGCTTGAGGCTGCGGCGCATCTCGCTCTGCTTGGGATTGTAGAGATCAAAGTCGGACAAGTGGCAGATGACAGTGCTGTCCTTGTCCGCGGGACCAGAATGAGGCTTCTTGGAGACGAACATCTGTCCGCTTTCCAGGAGAGTGACCCAGCGCTTCGCCCACTTGCCGGGCCGCGACGAGTGATATAGCTGCACGCAGAAGCCCGACGGCGAATCCTCCGTGCGGGGCACCGAGCTGAGCTCGAGGCCCTTGAGGTCTACGGGGCTGTCGACAGGCATGATGAGAAGGGAGTTCTGTTGGTCATTGTCCCACGAGTTGAGGGTATCGCGGACCCGCTCATAGCGGCGCAAGCGGCGCTCCAAGCCAAGCGCAAAATAGCACTCAATGACGACAAACGACGCCGTGCTGAGCTGCTGCTTGGTCCTTTGCGCCACGGCCTGGATAATGTCGTCCGGTGACGTGTCGGCGGAAATGGGAAGGTTCACGGTGGCAGATTGACTCCTCACCATGACGACCTGTTGCATGCAGTCAGTCACGTCGTCAGTGGACACACGACAGTTAGAATGACTCACCCTTTCGCCGCCATTGCTGGCCGAGGCTGGCGCGTCGGTCTGAGGGACAATATCCTTGCCACCCGGCTCGATGAAGCCCATCTTGAACGGAATGGGCGAGTCGTCAACGCTGCTTCGGTGGCTAAAGTGGCTCAGGGCCGGGGAGAAGATGGATGGGGCGAGGGTGTCGGGAGTGCTGGGCTGGCTGCTGCCGTGGTTGGACTTCTTCCCGCGAGAGATGAAGAGCTTCTCGAGGCCGAGGAGGGAGCGCTTGGGCTTGGGTGGTGTTTCTAGAGTGGCCTGGAGTCGGAGGAGGTCGAGCTTCTTCTGCTCCGCGAGGATGCGATCCGTCTCCGCCTCGAGGCGAGCGACTTCTTCGGCCACGCGGTCGGCGTCCTCTTCGGCGCCCTGCTGCTGATGGCCCCTCTCTTGCTGATGCTGCCGCACCTGCTTCGTCGACCTCTGCCGCCGCCTGTCGGATGATTCAGGCGCCAAGTCTTGTTGGTAGTGCTGTCGCTCAGCAGAAGGGGAATCTTGGGCCGCAGAAGCGGCAGCAGGCGACGCCTGTTTGGCCCACTGCTCTGGCTGTTGCTTCTGCTTCCGAGGGGTCTGATAAGCCTCCTTGGGCTGCGGGGCGTCCGCAACGGGCGCGTCTTGCTTGGCCGCGCCGTCTGGCCGCTGTTCGAGATCCCGGGTCTCGTATTGCTGCGCCGGCGGCGGCGACAGGAACTGTTCCTGCGCCAGGGGGTGCCGCAGGGCGTTGTCGTCGGGCTTTACCTGCTGGTAGTCGCCCGGCTGCTGGGCGTTGCTGTCGGGCTGCTGGTAGTAGTGATCTTGGTCCTGGAACGGCGGCTGATCCTGGGGATACTGCTCGTGTTCCTGATAGTAAGGCTGGTGCTGATAGTAGTCCCTCGGCGGCGAGTAGTCTTGCTGGTAGTAGGGCTCCTGAGGCTGATGGTGATGGTGGCCTGGATGGTACTGCGACTGGGGTACCGGCGATACCTGCGGGACGGGAGAGCGAGGGCCACGACTGGGGGTGCCCTGCTTGGGTCTGCGCTGTTGGCGCTGCTGACGATGTTGGCGCTGCTGCTGCTGAAGCTGGTGGTGCTGATGGGCGGGCGAGTGGTGCGACTGGGGCGAGGCGGAATTGGGACCCGGGTGGCGCCTGTTATAGTAGCCGTGATCGTACACCTGCTGCTGCTGCTGATGGTGTTGCTGCTGGTGGTTCCCTCTGCCGACAACGGGGGCCCTGGGCCGCGACGATTGCGTCTCGCGACCGCGGTAGACGGGTGGTGGTTTGACGCCGTCAAGGGCAGCGAGGCTGGGATCGACAGAAGAGACGTTAACCGGCTTGGGGCTCAGGGCACCAGATGTGGGGGCGGTGCCCCTGTAAGACGGGACAGGTCGCGTGCCACCGCTGCCGTTGGCACCACCTCTGAGATTGGCGGCGGTGGACGGGGTGGATGCTGTTGTCGTGGTGGCTGCTCCCCTGGCGGGCCCTGCGTTGGCGCTGGCGTTGGCGCGGTGCCAACCCGCACCCGCCACCTCTGGACCCCCGCCGTAGGGGTACTCGAAGGCCGCCTGCGGACTGCTGTTGCTACTGCTGGCGTTGTGGCCGTCGTTATTGTTGTAGTAGTTGGTCCGGGGCGCAGTAACACTCTTGGAGCGCCGTCGGGCCGTCCGGGGCGTGTCGGTCGAGTAGCAGGACGAGCTCTGGCTGACGCTGTGGACGAGGTGGCCGCCGCCGCTGCCGCCCGCTTCGTCGCTGTCACTCGAGGGGCTGTCGCGGAAGACGTCAATGGCCCGTGGCGACGACACGCTTTTCCCGCGCAGTTTCCGGAAACGCGAGCCCGACGTGGGTGCCAGATACGGCTGGGCCTGCTGCTGCTGGTGCTGAGCATGTTGCTGCTGGTGCTGCTCGTCGTCGTGCTGGTGTGGCTGTTGGTGGTGCGGGTGCGGGTGGTCGAGCGCCACGCGGGCGCCCACGGCTGCGCGAGGCGCCATGCTGGTGCGCCTCCAATTCGGGTCGGCGCTGGCCATGTTGGTGGTGCACGGTGGTGGTGGTGGTAGCCCAGAGGTGGTGGAGAGCGTTAGGCTGCCTGCCCGTAAACCTCTACTAGGGTCAGGGGTCAGGGTGCGGGAAACAGGGAACAGGACAGGGCCTCCAGGGATGGTGCTGCCCGCGCTGCACCCGTTAACCTAACAGCGGCTGGCTGGCTGGCTGGCGTCGCTCCCTTACTCTGTCGAAAAACACACACACAAAAAGGAACAGCCAGCAGCGGTTGGGCTTCCTCTTGCGCAATCTTGCAGCCGCCACGGGACAGGGTCCAGGTCCGCGATCCCGGTCCACGGGGATGTTCTGACACGCCTCGTGTCGACTTTGGGCTGCGGGCAGCAGATCGACGATCGCCGTCGGCGAGAAGCGACGAGGACCGGCCGACGGACGACGACGACGTGTACACGGACACTTACACGCACGGGAGAGTTTGTGCGTGCGTATGGATGAGAACCACACAGAGCAAGATAAGGGGAGAGAGCGCGTGTGCGTGCGTCTGGTAAGTGTGTGTGTGTGTGTAGGTGTAAGTTCGTCGGCACTGACGCAGGGTGTCAAGGCGAAACCATGGCGAGTCGAACAGGGAAAAGCAAACCGAGGCAAGGACCGTCTGTGCTGGATGGACTCGGCTGGCGGACGGACGCCGCGCGCGAAGCAAAGGAGCGTGAGTAAAGTGAAGTGAGTGAGTGAATGAATGAAATGAACGAAGGAAGGAAGGAAGCGCGGCGGCACGACGGTTTGAGACGTCGAGAAAGAGAGTCGGAGGTCGAGAGTCTTCGACAGCAGCAAAGCGAGGACGGGCGAGAAAGAAAAGAGTCGCACGTCGCGTCGCCCTCGACTGGCATCCTGCGTGTCGATGGCATCGTGCTTCTCTCTCCCTTGCCTGGCGAGTGTTTCTGCATGCCCATGCCCACGCATCCACGATCATCTACCGCGTGTGAGGGCGCGCGTCTCGACATCTCAGACCTATGAATTCCTTCTGTCTGCATGTCTCGGGATCGGAGACGCGGGACCCCCCCTCCGCCCTCCTCACTCTTTCTCTCTGTGTGTCCCTTTCTTCCACCCTCTCTCTCGCTCGCTCGTCCTCACTCGCACACACACACACACACATTCGCTCTCTCACTGTCGCCCAACAGACACCACGCACGCACACCCCAGCCTCCCGCCTGTACCACGACACCCGCCCAACTTGCGCACCCTCTCATCTCCCGCATCTCAGACCGGCCGTGTCTGCAGCTGGCTGATGGCATCATTAACGAGCATGTGGCTTGCCCGGCTTCTGTCTCGTCTCTGCCCACGTCCACGTCCTTGTCCACGTCCGCGACCGAATCCCATGCACCGGCGTGTCGTGACGCCCCCCCTCTGCCCCCTCCCAATTCCTGCCCAAGGCGGGCAACAATTCATTAATCGTAAGATTGAGCCTCTGCGTTTTCGACGGCGTGCGCGTGGCGGCCTGCATTACTGGCACACGACCTCACCGAAACCTCGTGTCATTTGTGACGGCGCTTGCGCCGCCAAACCGCCTCGACCAGTCCTCGGGCCATCGACCGAACCTGGTTGCCTCGCCTCACATGGTCCGTCCAGTAGATGAACGGTTCGCACTCCCGACGGATGGCTCCGGCCCCGGCTCCTGCCCCAGTTCCAGCTCCAGCTCCGGCGCCAGCTTCTGCCAACGACCCAACCCGCCATCTACAACAAGTAGGCCTGCACCAACATCAAATGGGAATCACAAATCGTCGTCCTCGTCTTCGTCTTCCTCCTCCCTTCCCGCCCCCCTCCCCTTCCCCTCCCCCAATCCTCGGCCCATGCGTCACCGTGCGGACCGCCGTTGGTCGATCTCACTCTTACTGCGGATACCGTTTTTCTACTTGCGAAAGGCACCGACCTCACGTCGCCACCAGTCGGTAAAGTTGCACGTCGATACGTCAATACCCAGCTCCTCGAGCCCCTTGGTGCTGAGGTGGCAGTCATACGGCCTCTGCACGGCGGCGTTGGGGTCGTTGCCTTGGGTGTCGGGAATTATGCCCTCTGTCGAGAGGCCCATGATCTCGCCAAAGCGTTGGCAAATTTCGTACTTTGTCACCTTGTCCTCGCTTGAGAACTGCAGGATCTGCGGCAGGTTTTCCCGCATGCTATCGGCGCTCAGATACTTGATCGCCACGTCTGGTCACGGAGCTGTTAGTCCTGGCGATCCATATATGCGTGACTGCATGCCAAAGCGTGGGAAATGAGGGCGGCTTGGCCGGCCTATATGAGACACACAACATCGCGGGGCGGGGCGGGATCTGTGAGACACAACGCAACGTACCGCGACACACGCGTCCGACGTCCTCGGTGTTGGTCGGGTACCGCAGGGCCCAGTGGTCCATCTTCACCTTGACGCCCTCGGTCTGCGCCTTCCACACGGCGTCCATGAGGACGTTGACGGCGCTCTCCGACGGCGTCTCGGCGTGCCCGTACAGCACGGGGACGCGCAGCACGACGGCCGAGCCCTGCTTGCCCAGCTGGGCGAACTTGTGAAGGATGGCGCGCTCGCCGTCCAGCTTGGTCTGGCCGTACAGGTTAGTCGGGCGCGGGTTGGAGAAGGCCTCGTAGGGTGCGTCGCCGGGGGTGCCGGGGAAGACGTAGTCGGTGGAGATGTAAATCAGAAAGATCTTGCGGCGCGCTGCGAGGGAGGCGAGACTCTCGCTGGCGGCGACGTTGAGGGCCTTGGCGCCCTCGGGATCCTTGTCGACCTTGTCTGGAAACCTCTGGGCGGCACCTGGACGTGGGTAAAGAAAGGCAAGGTGTCAGACAGTGTACTCTCTCTAACTCGGGCTGTACGGGCGGCGCTCACAATGAACGACGACCCGCGGGCTTGGTTCATGGGTTGACGCAGGTCAGCCAAGTGGGTTCAAGGGCGGCTCCGCTATCGACACAAGAGCCGGCAACGTAGGTAGGTAGGCAGGTGGTTAGATGTATTTATGGACGGATGGGAGCGACAGACTTGGTGTCATCCAACGCCTTGGCGAGGGCGGCCTCGTCCTGGAGGTCGACCTTGAGCACGTCGACGCCGTCGGCGCGCGAGTAGCCCAGGCCCTTGACGATCCATCCGCGCATGCGGAACGTGTCGGCGACAGCGCGGCCGAGGAGGCCTGTGGCGCCCGTGATGAGGACGGTTGCCCTGGCCATGGCGAGGGGCTACGGAGCTAGGTAGATGAGTAGTATCGCTGGACGGTTGATGGCGTCGTGTGATTGCTCGCGTCAGTCGGACAGCGAGGCACGGGCGGGCACACGAAGATGCTGCCGTCGTTGATGGCCGACGGGAGAGTCGAGACACTTGAGATGATCTGAGGTGCGGTGCAATGAGGTGAGGTGAGGTAAGGCAGGTGAGGTAGTGAAGCTATCTTAGTGGGGGTGGGACGCGGGCCGGCGACGTGATGAGGGGCACGCGCCGGGGTTCTTGTAGCTTTAGGCTGAGCCGCCCCCCTCATGCCTTCCCCTCGCCAGATCCGTCGGCCGCTGTGACGTAAATGCGCTCACTGCGCCTGGGAGGTGTGCCTGTCTGGGCCTCTGTGCGGCGAGGCGTCCACCCACCGTACCCTGGGTGCCCGTCTAGGCGGCCGCGGCAACCCTTGCCGGCGGGCCGTCCGTGGTGACAGACGGGGACCAGGACCACACACATACACGTACACGCGCAGCGTCACGATAAGCAGCGGCCGCCGTGCGCGGACTGGGCTTGCGCTGCCCGACCCTTCAGCTGCCATCCCCGCGTCATACGATGGGTGCATTCAGCTTTTTGCGGGCGCAAACTGTTTCACTCCGTTGTCGTCTGTCACATGGGCCATGCGGCGCGCCTCTTGTGCGAGTGCCGACTTTCAGCCCCCCCGTCCGAAGATGATGGTACCAAACACCCGCGCTCGCGCCCGGGTCCCCGTTGCCGGTCGCACAGGGACAAGACACCGACGCATATGTGTGTCGTTCGTCTCCTCTGCGGCAAATGACGTCGCACGGGTTGCCAGACACGGAGACGGCTTCCGACAAGACTTCTGAGTTGGAGATGCAAGGTGCAGGGTAGCCCGCATGTTGACGGTCGAGAGTGAGTGGTCCGCGAACTACCTACATAAGGCACCTTACCAAGTGCAGGTAAGGTAGGTAGGTACTTCGTACAGTGGTCCGGCAGTGTGCTGGCGAGCTCCAGGCTATCGGGCGCCCCATATTTTTTTCTCCAAGCGTCAACGCCAAACTGACTTCCCTCCACGGCCGTCTTCCATGTCTCTCCAACCCTTCAACATTCGCATCCACATCCTCGCCACGCGCCCGTCCGCCATCATGCCTCCCAAGCGAATGACGGCGAACCCCGTCCGGCCGGGGCGCCACTTCGCCGGCAAGCCCACCGGCGCGGCCTCGTCCTCCGAGTCCGACAGCGACAGCGATAACGACGACGCGCCCTCTGCCGCCGCCGCCGCCCCAAAGCGCAAGGTGCCGCCGCCGCCCAAAGCCGCCAGCGCCGGCAAGATCATCAGCAGGGGTCTCGGCAGTATAGACCTCAATGCGCGGCGGCAGGAGCTCGAGAAGGAGGCCGAGGAGCGGAAGTGCGCCGCCCAGCGCGCCGAGAAGCTGGCTGCCGAGCAGGGCTTCGTGACGGAGGACGAGGACGAGGAAAGCGAGGGCGAGGAGGATGAGGAGGACGAGAGTGGTTCCGAAGAAGAGGAGAGCAGCAGCAGCGAGGAGGAGGCACCCAGACGACTCATGATGCGACCGAAATTCGTCCCCAAAAGCCAACGTGCCGGCGGCGCCGCCGCCAAGGAGGCCGACGACGAAGCCCGCCTGGCCGAAGAGGAAGCCAAGAAAAAAGCTGCCGCCGACGCGCTCGTCGAGGAGCAGATCAAAAAGGACCTCGCCGCGCGCGCCGCGGGCAAGAAGCACTGGGACGACGAGGAGGACCCCGAGTCAGACGTGGACACGACCGACGGGCTCGACCCGGCCGCCGAGGAGGCGGCGTGGCGCGTGCGCGAGCTCAAGCGGCTGCGGAGGGCACGCGCCGCCATCGAGGAGCGGGAGCGCGAGCTCGCCGAGGTCGAGCGGCGCCGCAACCTCACGGCCGAGGAGCGCGCGGCCGAGGACGAGGCGCACCTGGCCAAGCAGCGCGAGGACAAGGAGAGCAAGGGCAAGATGAGCTTCATGCAAAAGTACTACCACCGCGGCGCCTTCTTCCAGGAGGAGACCGAGGCCGCCGGCCTGCTGCAGCGCGACATCATGGGCAGCCGCATCCAGGACGACGTGCGCAACCGCGAGGCCCTCCCCGAGTACCTCCAGCGCAGGGACATGACCAAGCTCGGCCGCAAGGGCGCGACCAAGTACAGGGACATGCGGTCCGAGGACACGGGCAGCTGGGGCCAGTTTGACCGCGGGGCGGGACGCGGCGGCGGCGGCGGCGGACGACACTTTGACGGCGACGAGCGTTTCCGGCCCGACGACGACCGGTTCAAGCCCGACGAGAGGGACGCCAAGGGCGCCAACGCGATACCCCTCGGGGACCGCAAGGAGCGGCGCGGCGACGACAGGAGAAACCGGGGCGACGGCTACCACCGGCGGAGGTCACGGACGCGCTCGCGCTCCCCGAGGCGGGACCGCGAAGACGGAGATCACGGGCGTAGCCGCAAGAGGAGTACGTCGCGCGAGGGCGACCGCCACGACGGCGACAAGAGGCGGCGTGTGGACGTTTGAGGGCCGGGCAGCAGCAGCCGACGCCTCCAAATGTTGTATTCATAGTGTGATCACATCAAGGCCATCCATCAAGGGCCATAGCCAAAAGTTGCAAGCAATATACCCCCCTGCCACGGGCGCCTCACAGCCCGATGCCAGCCTGACATACCCCACGCGCCATGAAAAAATCCCCTACATGCCCCCCTTTCATTCCGCTCCCACCTCGTTTTCATATCCTCACAATCTCGACGCGCGCCCTGTGAAACACCCTGTGGCTCAGCATGGTGTCGCCATGCTCGCCGTCCGTCTTGGGCGGGTGCAGCGTCATGCGCGCAAACGTGCCCGCGCCCCTACGCTTGGACAAGTAGCCCGGATTGATTGCAAGCACACTCTCAACGACCTGTGATGCAACGTTTGCGTCAGTGTCAAGTTCTCGCAGGAGGCATCGTGAGGCTACTTGGAGGGAAAGCGGGTGGCAGAAGGGAAGAGGGGAGTGGGACATACCCTTGCAAACGGTGGCAGCGCACTCGGCACGAGCATCACGTCCGGCCGCACGTTGACCATCTCGCCCAGCTTCACGTAGCTGACGTCGAGGACCGCGCCGGTGGCGACGCCCTCCTCGGTGCCCGTCTTGGGCAGCCGGGCCCTGTCGGCGGCGGGCCACAGCGGGAAGTAGTGCCGCTGCTCGACGAGGTACCTGACGAGCCTGCTCATGAGGTCCGGGCTGCCGCCGGCGGGGGCGGGGGCGTTCTTGGGCGGAGCGAGCTCCTCGGCGCGAAGCTCGTAGAGAACGTCCTGGCTGGACACGCCGAGGACGAGCTCGTTGACGGAGAGCGTCATGGGGTTGGTGACGATGCGTACCGCCTTGGGCAGGCCGAGCTCCTTGCGGGGGATGGTGTCCTGCGGCCACGAGACGTGCTTGGCGAGGATGTCGCGCACCGACGGCACGAGCACGACGGTGAGGTGCGGGTTCGCCGACGCGAGGCGCGTGAAGGCCGGGGCGACGAGGTGCCGGAACACGGTCGCCATGGTGGCCGTGTCCGGGTCATGGTTGGCATCCTCGGGCAGGTCGAAGTCGCCCATCGCGATGAGCGGGTGGTCGGCGTCGAGGAACGGGCCCGTGAGCACGAGCGCGTCAGCGTACGAGTCGGCCGCCTGGCTGCACAGCGCGTGGAGCGGCTCGTAGTCGAGGTTGTCGTCGGCGGTGTACGGCCCCGCGGCGAAGATGATGCTCAACGGCGCCGGCTCCGCGTCCGAATCCATGGCGTCGGGTCCGCCCCTCAGCTTCTCCTTGACGCCCTCGAGCGTCGCCGCCGACGAGGCCGCGTTGGGCAGCAGCGGGATCTCGAGCACCTCGCTGACGACGAACTCGTTGTCCGTGGCGTTGGTGCCCTTGAGCGCGACGATCTGGCCGGGGAAGCAGCTCCAGGCGCGGATCCGCTCCGTCCTGAGCGGCACGCGGAACCCCATACCCGTGCGGCGCGACGTCTCGAGCACGAGCGACGCGGCGTTGAGCTTGCCCTCGAGCGAGTCGGAGGCGATGCGGCCCACGGCGACGATGTCGGTCGTGCTCTGCGCCGCGGCGTTGCCAAACGCCGAGTCGTCGAGCCCGTGGTGCTCCTGCACGAGCGCGAGGAAGTCGTCGATGCGGTCGTCGAGGATCTCGCTCGCCTCGGAGAGCTTCATGGCCAGCGGCCGGTACGCCATCTTCTTCTGGTCGGAGCTGGCGGCCAGCTTGATCCGCGGTTCCGCGTAGGGCGCCATGGGCGCCTCGGCGGCTGGCAGCTGGTCGTTGAGGATCTCGACGACTTCGCCGGGGTTCGTCCTGTCGCTGAATGACGAAATTCTGTGCGCCTCGTCAGCATGTGAACCCTCCTTACATCATATACGTAGGAAGAGAAACTTACGACACGCCATGCATCGAATTCAGCTGATCCCTCATCCCGCCCGCCGGTGAGCTCCCCGGCGCTGCTCCGCCTTTTGGTGTATCGAACCTCCTCTTGGCCGCGCTCGCGGTCGCGCTCCCCGGGCCCCTGTTCAGCTTACTCGCGCCCGTGGCGGGCGTGCTCGGCACCAGCCCATCCAGCATGCCAAAGACGTCGGCGCTGCCGGCCTTGGGCGTGGCATTGACCTTGCGCTCGCCGCGGACGCTGGGCTGGGCCTGCTGGCGGTGGCTGCTCTTGTCGAGGTCGTCCTGGATGCTCTGCTTGAGGCCGCGCACGTTGCGCAGCGACACGTCTTGGGCGTCGAGGTCGAGCTTGATGCAGTACGAGTCCCACTTGTAGTAGAGGTCCTCGGCGGCAAGGTCGTGCAGCCGCATCATGGACCGCAGCTCGGCGAGGACATCGGCCTCGAGCGGCTTGTTGGGGGGCGCGAAGCGGGCTTGGACCTCCGCGTTCTCCGCGTCCGCCATGGTGGGCAGGCTGTCTGGGACGGTCTTCGACGCAGTGCCGGGTGTGACGCGCGCGGGATACCGGCGTTGCGCTTTTCAATTGCGGGATGTGGTGTCGTGGTGCTGGCTCGACGTCGTGGTGATGGTGGGGTGTTGAAGGACGCGGCTGGGAGACGCGTCGCAGGAGAGGCGCGTTAAGTGGCCCCACTGCCTG
The DNA here is from genome assembly GCA_029168975.1 of Purpureocillium lavendulum. Classification (NCBI taxonomy): domain Eukaryota; kingdom Fungi; phylum Ascomycota; class Sordariomycetes; order Hypocreales; family Ophiocordycipitaceae; genus Purpureocillium; species Purpureocillium lavendulum. The sequence goes on along the minus strand of JAQHRD010000008.1, from coordinate 1,366,279 downwards.
GCTAGCGGACCATCGCCAGCAATGGAGTCTACCTCACGCGTGGTGCCTGTACCTCGGTCTACCATACTAACTTACATGCTCCGTACAAAGTACACAGAGCAGGGACAATAAAACATTGCACAGAGGTTCCAAATCAAGAAATGGACTAAGGCAAATGCGCATCGACAGCGCAGCAATTGTATTTCTCGCCATAGCAACGGGCACGAGTCCCTCTATCCCCTCGGCCAGCGATCTGTAACGAACGGGCTAACATGCTGCCCTCTGATATCATATCCCCTAGCCACCATGGTTTGGCACACCAAACCTTCCGCTGGTATCGACATCATACAAATCCATTTCCATAACCTGGAACCTGCCACGCCCGGCAGCGTTGAAACTCCATGCACCCATGCTTGATACAAAAAACACTCATTCATCGTAAGTTTTGGTGGTGCATCGCCCTGCGGTCCCAAACGCAGGTTCGAAGGTGCCCTGCCGCCTGGGTGCTCACTTCCCCTCGTTGCCCGGCGCCGAGTTGCCCATGGTCCATTGGCCCTGGCTCTTAGCCGCGCCGTTGTTGTACTCGAAGCCCTCGTGCTTGTTCTGCGACGGGGAGCTGGGCATCAGCCCGTCCGTGCTAAAGAGGGCGTAATAGTCCATCATGTCGGAGCTCATTTCCAGCGCGGGCAGCAGGCCGAGGTCCATGTTCTCAGACATGTCGAACTGGAGGGGGTCCGAAAACTCAGAGAAGGCCTCGTTGATGGTCCGCGAGATGGGCGTCTCCTCAAAGGCCCCTTGGTGGTTGCGAGGGCTCCTCCGAACGCTGACGCTTCCCGGAACGCCGAGCCCACCGCGAGGCGTCTTGGTTGGTGTCTGCTGCAGCAGCAGCGCCTGGCTGGGCGAGTCCATGACCAGCCTTCCGGACCTCAACGACTTGGACGCACTCCTGGTGACACTCCTAGTGATCGGCCTATGGCTGGGCGTGGGCCGCGTTGGCGTCTTGAACGGCCCCGTTGATGCGTTCGGCTTTCCACCGGGAGGCGGCGTCGATGGCCGTGCGAGTATCGGGCTCCTAAACAGTCCCTCGAACTCGTCATGATCCCGCGACGCGCCCGCTGCGTTCTCTTTCTCTCCCTCCACGTACTGCTTCAGGCGTTGAAACTCGTCAGAGACCTGCACGATGTTCACGTCGACCTCTCCCAGTACCTTCATCTCGCCGTCTTTCCGTGGTGACGGGAACAGCAGCCTCTTAGTGCTGCCGACCGCCTCATCGAATGCCAGGTCGACTGGGCTCTTCGCTGTACCGCTGCCACGCGAGTGCGACGATCCGGGGTTCGAGACTGCATCGATAGAAGTGGCACGCGTCACGGCGTCTTGGCTCTCGTCTTGAGCGGTATCCATCTGAGATAGGCTGGCCTCGGGGCACTTGGGCGACGACGGCTCAATCGGACCGAGCGCGTCAGTCGGCAGATATGCCTCAGACGTAAGGTTGGACTGAGCATCGCTCCTGGACCGCGGCTTCTTCGGACGAGGTACGGTTCGTCCGGTGCCCTTTCTGCGGCGCTCCTGGCCAAGCCTCTCAAAATCCTTGTCCCAGCGGTCTCGTGGACGATGTACTTTGCTCTTGCAGAGCCAAATTCCGCAAGGATTGCACAGCAGAAGCTCCTGCCAGGGAGACTTGTCCTCCTTGGCCGCGAGACTCTTCTTGATGACACGGTACTTGGTCACCGTGTCGCCTTCGTCTCTCTCGAGGACCTCGAAGGCCGTAACCATGCCGGGCTTCTCTGAAAACTCGACACCCACGGGTAGCGGCCCATCCTGGTCCTGCACCCAAATCTTTCGCCACGTAGGCGTCTCGATGTTGCCGCAATTTGTGCAGAAAGGCGGCAGCTCACCAGCGTTGATAGCCTGCTCAAGACGCTGCTTTATGGCGTTCTTCTTGACGATATTCTTATTCGACCGTGTCGGAGGCGACGACACTAGCGGGAGAATGCTGCTTGACGCCTCAGGCTCAGGAAGTTGTAGCTCGGACACGCGAAGGTTGGAGCTGCCCGGGCCGATGGGGTCGCTCGCAGGCATGGGCAGGGCAAGCGGGCCAGACGAATTCGCACGCTTGAGCATCGACGGGGCCGGGGGATTCGGATGCGCCACAGTAGATTGTGACAGCGAAGACGGGCCAGCCGGTTCGCTCGCTGGCACCTGGGGCAGAGCCAGGGCTCCCGCTGACTGGGACCGGGCGAACGTGCGTGAAGTCGCAGGCCTCGAAGGCTGAGCCTGCTGTTTTGACGGCCCACGAGACGCTGGTCTCTCCGGTCGAGGCAGAGTCGCGTCGGGAGAAGGAATCTCAGTAGAAGCCTGTTTTTGGGCTTCCGCAGCCTGAGAATCGACCTGATCTTCATTCTGAACAATGCCCTGCATAGGGTCTACATCTGTTTCCAGACTCGGAGTCGCATCGCTGGGGGCGGAGCTGTTTCGCATGGGGCTGGTCGGTCTCGCTGCGTCCGTCGTCGGAGGTGGCGTAGGCTGCATAATAGCGGGTTCCGCAACGGCGGCCGCCTTGTCCTTGGGCTTCCTCTTGGCGGGGGCACGCTTTCGCTTGGGCTGAGGCTCGTTCTTGAGGGGTGGCAGAGTCGGAGCGTCGCTAGAAGGCGGTGGCGGTGCGGATGGAAACCCCTGGTGAGGTGGCTGCGGTGCAGGCCCTTGCTGAGATGCTCCTGGGTATGCAGGAGGGAAGCCTTGATCGTGATAAGGCGCAGGGGCGTGCGTCGGTAGCGGCGCGCCGTTGAGACTGCGCACGAAAACCATGTCCTGTCCCATAGGGCCATCCTGTATCTGGAAGACTTGAATGGGAACTCTGTTTGCTCTGCTCGTGCTGGGTTGCTTTCCAGCTGCAGAGCGAGTGGGTTGGCTATCCCTTGGCGTCGGCTGCGCCGGCTCCTCGCCGAAGAGATCCTCCATGTCATCATTGGCAAGGTTGGACACGGGCGGCTCGTCTTCTGCTCGGGTGGGCATCGGCGGCAGGATAGGGCTCGAAGCAGGTGGGCTAGACCGCATCAAGGATGTTTGACGCTGCACAGGGGGAGACGAGCTAATATCTGGCGTGCTCCCGTCGGAGAATGGTGTAACGGCAACAGACTCGGGTGAGCGACCGTCTTCCTGGCCCGGCGACAGAGGCTGTAGTCTCGATTCGGCATAAGACTGCTGCTGGCTAAGCGTCGACTCTCGTCGCAACTTGCTCGCATTCTGATTCCGTCCTGACGCCCCGCCGAAAGGGCCTCTTTCGGGAACCGGTGTAGGCGCACGGGGGACCTCCTGAAGGTGGTTGCCTGCAGCCTCGTTGTTGGATGAGGCCAGGGGGCGGAAGTTTCTGAGCGAACCAGACGTGCTGGCAGCGACGCGAAGCGACTCGGGTCCAGTGGCGAACGGGTTAGAAGGTGCCTTGCTTTCCACAGCGGTGGCCTTGGTCGTCTTGGCCCGCTTCTTGGGTTGCGCCTCTTCGCCTTCAGTCACGGGCTCCTCTGCACCCGATGTGTGTCCATCCGCAGGGCGCTTCCTAGGGCGCCCTCTCGGGCGTCCCGTAGGCGGCCTCTTCGTCCGTGTCCGGCTGGAGGCCCGGCTAGAAGGCCGCGAGGCAGGACGGTTAGGCTGCTCGCTGGGCTCTACTGGGATGGGAGCCACCCGCTGGATCTCGTTTGCGGCCGGCGACATGGCTTGCTGATACTCGGGTTGCGGGCCAGAAGGCCCCTGATCGTTGGGGGCGTTAAACTGGCTGTTGGGGCCCGATTGAGCGAGGGGTCGTCGCACCGCCGCGTCTGAGAGATTCGGCATGGGCGCCCGGCCCTGTGAGTAGACCGGAGAGGCAACGCGAGCGACTTGTGCCGTGTGGCCGAGCTGGGGATTGGACTGCATCAACGAATTCCACTCAGACGTGCCCAGGGGTGTCATGGCCGCCTCGGAGGGCCGGTCCATGTATTGCTGCTCCGGTTCTTGGTGCTCCATGTGCATGCTGTGATGTTGCATGTTCATGTTTGGTTGCGCGTTCATACCCATGTCGTGCGACTGCATGGCTTCGTGATGAAGGCGTGCCGGTCTCGCGGAGCCCGAGAATCTGAGCCTGACCTCGAGAGTGTCTTTGTTGCCGCCGCTGAACAGGGCGAGCACGTTTCTGGTGACGCGTCCGGTGACCATCCTAGGCGCCTGATGCGAGTCATTGACGCGAAACGAGTCGAGAGCCTTGGAGAGCGTGCCGTGGCCGACCAAGGGCATGCTGGGCTCGGTGAAATCGACAGCATATATGGTGAAGTCGGTATCCTGGCTCATCAGCTCGGGGCTGCAGTCCAGGACGGCGTGCAGGCATGCTCGGAGATCGACGACGCCGACGGACAAGGTCTCGTCGATGGGCGCCGTCTGCACCTGGAGGGTGTGCGGGTGACGAGCCAGGCAGTTGATCCTCGAGTCCCGGTCGAACGTGTAGTGGACCTTGACTGCGGCATGACGGTCAGCACGGCGGAAGCAGGGAGAGGCGACGCGCAGCAGGGGGAAGGGGAGGCATACGGCCCATGGACCTGACCTGCAGGCCAGATTCGTCGACTGGGCCCTGGGCCTGAGCAGGAGCTTGCATCATGGCCTGGCCGGGAGCGCCATTCCAGCCGACACTGCAGCCCGGAGAGGGCGCGTGTGGCCGAGGCGTCGCCATGAGCTGCCGGGGGGCGGGCTCCCCTCGAGGCGGAGGAGCGGGATCGAGGGCGAGCAAAGCCCGCGGCGGTGGCGACGGTGTTTGCGTGATGCTCGATATAAGAGACGGCGCGTGTAGTTGGTAGGAAGAGAGAAAGAGGGACAGAATGGGGAAAAAGGAAGGAAGAAGAGCGCGTTACTGGGCGGAGGAGGGAAAGCAGCGCAGAGGTGTGTGGAGAGGCGTGGTTTAATTGAAGTGTGTGCGCTGCGCGATTCAAATTGGGGAGGCGGGTGTCATGCTGCGAGGGTGTTCGTTTCGTGCCGTGCCTGGGCGTTCGTGACGCGCCAAATCCACACTAGAAGTCGCGTCTGCACGGGTGTGGGACCGCCTACTGCCCAGGTGGGCGGCGCCAGATCGGGACACGACGGGTGGACCCGCCGCCTCGTGCTGGTGCTGGTGCTGGTGGTGCTGCCACTGCCGCTGCCGCTGCACGACGTCACCTTCCGATGCCGGCGTGTGTGCAAAGGAAAGCAAGAAAATCCTGAGAGATGCAGGCGAGCAACAGGTTGAGGCGATCTCGGCGAGAAACCACGCAGAAGGATGCGCAAATTTGTCGTTGGTCTGTGGTTGTGCCCACCCGTGGTGATGCGCGCGGTCTAGGCGTGGACGAGCGCGGCGCTGTACCTAGACGTTTTGCCAATGCGTGGACCGCCCGGCCCGGTGGGAGAGTTTCGAGTGCGCCTGGGCGGACTCAAAAGCACGTCTGTACGAGTATGCCTCGGGCGGCGGAGCGAGCGCGCAGACAATAGCTATCCAACGGGCTGTCAATGGCGATTGTTGCGGCCCCGGCTTTGCTATTCAACGCGTGTAGCGGTTGCGCGCCGATGCTGCTGGCGTGATAATACCCGTAGGCGCCGCCCGTTTCAGCGCTTCGCTCCCTCGGGGGCTAACTGTTTTAGCGCACCTTGGACCGGCCGCCGCCGTGCTGCCCCGTTCCGCGCGGACGCGCCAGGACACGTGACGCGGGGACGGGCCTCAGCGGAGACGTGAGGTGCTGTCCAGCGGGTGGAGGTGGGCGCTGCGACAGGCTCGACGAGAGGTTGCAGGGTGGGGAGATTGGGGTGGGGGGCCGCTTCAGTGCTCCGGAGGAATGGACGGCTCTTGTCCCGGACGACGGCTCCGGGTCGGGTGGGGTCTGGTCGTTCCAACCTGCCTGGCGCTGCTGGTGCCGCTGTTGCTGGTGCCGCTGCTGCCTGTCGCCTCGCCCTGTGTGAGGTTGTGCTCTGCTCCGTTACAGAGAAATGCGGTGCGTTGGCGCGGGAGCAACCTCGACGAGGCAGGCATGTGCCAGATTCGATTCGAGCCGCCTCCGGAGTTAAGTCGACCTGCTCCGTCCAGGCTGCTGCCAACGGGGCCCCGGTTCGCCTCGAGATGTGAGTGTCGCCCAAGGTGAAGAAATCGCTCGCTTTCGTCTCTCTCGCTCTCCGTCTCTCTCGCTGCTCCCGCTGCCCGCGGGCGGACGGGCGGGCGGCGTCCCTTTTATACCTGCCGTCCCTGGCCTGAAGCCATCCCCGGCAACCCAGGCGAACCACGTCTCAGCCTCGTTTATTATCTGTGCCGTCACACCATCCTTCTGGCGTTGGTGTTGGTGTTGGCCGCAGCCCCCGTGCGTGACTCTGCGTGCTCTTGTCACCATCTCATCATCGACTCGCACCATCCGGCCCCGTCCATGTCGCTCCGTCATCCATCCCCGTCGCCATGCCCATCCCCCTCACCCACCACACGCTACCCCTCCACACCCGAAATTTATCCATTTCGCCCGGCTTGACTCATCCAGAGATGAAGATTTTCCACCCCCTCCCTCCGCACCACCCGTTCACATCGCCGTGATGATTTTTGGTGTTGCAACACCGCTTACGTAACTTTGCACGTCGACAACACCACGCCTGCAAGCACCTAAACTTCACCATCATGTTCCCGATCTCGACAGCATTTTCGTACACCTCTATGTGGAGATTGAAAATACATAATATTACAGGGTGGACGAAGAGAGGCTTTGTCAGACAAGCCGACTTTCTCGCGATGGCCTGCTCATGCCCTATCGCATGCCATAGGGCACGGGGTGATGGTTATTCATTGAGCTCACCCTCCGCCGGTCGTTGCCAACTTTGATGCCGCCCTGCACATCCATATGTGTCTTTTTTTGCTCCTGCAAGCGTGAAAAGTGTTCAGGCACCTGAAATTACGCAACCAATAGTAGCCATTGCTTGGCCTGCCCGCGTAAGTAGCCCGCTTTTGCCTGCGCCGGTTGTGAGGCCAGCTGGCGTCGCGTGGCAACCGGCCCGGCACGAGCACTGTTCACTGTCCAGTGACTTGCGGCCCCCGGAAAACACAAACACATCTTGCCCCCCGGAAAACTTCTCTCGTTTTCCACCTTCTCTCTTCACTGTCGCCTTGCCGCACGCGTCGGCACTCCGTACAGGAACCTTGCCACGTCTTCGGCAGTCATCAGGTAAGTTGTCACAAGCATTCACTCTCGAAACGATTCTGGCGATATTTGCTAACTTCCAACAGCAGAGTCACGCGTCAAGATGCCTTTCGGTGGGCTGGCAAGGTACACCCCTCTGCGGAGCAGTTCAATCTGGAGCAGCACTGACGATTCTCATCACAGCGACAAGGATGGCGCATCCGATGCCGGAATCGACCTCTCCTCGATCGCGCTCAAGAGCATCCCGAGCGACGACCAGCTCAAAAGCATTGAAAACTTCAAGGAGTGGGAAGTCACTCTTAGCCTCAACCTGAGAGCGCTCGGCCTCCACGAGCACCTCGAAGGAGTCGCCCAGCGTCCCGTCTTTGGAGCCGCCGAGCAGAAGAAATTCGATGACGCCCAAGCTGCCACTCTGTGCTACATTTGGAACGCAATCCACTTCAAGGTCAAACAAGCACTGATTCGATCCGGCTGGACCACCAACTCCTCTCCAAAGGACACCATGAGCGCCATCACGGAAGTTGTGCTCCCGAAGGGTGCCGTTCCTGGCATGCTCATCAGCTTGCGAAACTATAAAGAGGACCCCTTCTGTGGTACTTCCGCGGCAGACGTACTTGAGGAGATCAACAAATCGTGTACTCTCATCAAGCACCACGTTCGAGATATCCCCAAAGGCTTCTTCGCTGCTGTGGTCATGAAATTTGTCGAAGAATGCCAGCCTGCGATAAGCAAGGAGCTTCAAGAGCGTGTCAAAAGTGGCAATCCACCTAGCGACGCGGAAGTCAATACTTTCCTGCACGCGATTGCTGTCATCGACGAGTATGCCGGATACTGCGACCTAGATGGAGCAGATTGGCCGACTACCGAAGAGTTCTCGGTGAAAGACCTCTGCGAGGACCTGGGCCTTAATTTCTTGCTGGCACCGGCGAAACCGGCGAACTCAAAGGCCATTAAGCAGGAGAACAAGGACGACTAGCTGTGTGCAGGATGACAATTGAACCCCTGGACGATGCTTTTGTGGGCTTGACTTGGGGCTTGGCGTTGGTGGTAACAGGTTCATGTTCAGTTGCAGGTGCAGATGGAGTTGGCGAACGTTCATGTTTCATGCGCAGCGATCCGGGGTTCGACAGCGTCCCAGACATGGACAGGTAGTTTTCAGAAACGATGTTATTTACCCAAGAATCCCTTGATCGTGGCCTAGATTGGCCCTGGGGAGTCACACTTAGGGCTTGATTCACTGAGGACTGTTGTCCTACCAAGTGTTGAGGGTGTCATCATGTTCGTCCTAAACCCGACCGTGGAGCTTGAGAGTCATTGCGACGGGTCAATACTCGGGCTGCGTTCGTGCCGCCCTGCAGATGTCGTTGCTGCGACAAGTGACGACCAGACACAGAATTTTGGTAATCCCCATCCAGCATTCCGCTCACCCAACAGGCAGAGTTGATGCAGTGGGCGAACAAAACCGCCACGACGTACATGTAGTCTGATTACCAAATGCCCTGGGTGCCCTGCATGATTCAAGCGGATAGGTGCGTAGGTCACGTAGCACGTCCGTGTTCTGGCGATGTGCGGCTTGTCCGTTGGCGCCAGTCCACTCGCGGGTTGCGCACCTGGCCAGTGTGATTACAGTGGCAGACTGCACTCGTCTGCGGCCCGGAGAGGAGTCGTCACGTAGATGTTCAACGGGCGCAAAGGCAGAGAGCACACAGGGCTTGGTGTTTGGGCTCAAAATTTGACGTTGCGGAAACAGAAGAATTGTCCCTTAGGAACTGCGTACACGGCCCGGAAGACACAGTTGGTATCATGGCCCCTTTGAGGGCCGTCATGAGGAGAGGTTTGCGATGATCACGAGTCTACTTGATGATGGCAACTGGCACGCTAGACCTTGCTTATTGGTCCGAAGTCAACGAAGTTTAGACCACTAGAAGCATTGCAGACAGGATTCCGAGAGCCGTACCAAGTCTTCAGACACAGGCCATCGCAATGGCCCCAGTGCAGACTACGAGATGAGGCAGCTGTCGGCACCTTTGGCCGGGGCCAGGCAGAATCCGCCTTCATGTGGGAATCATGATGAAAACACCCACCAGGTGGGAGGGAGAGACGACGGGCCGTACATTCACTGATCGCCGAGGCACGCGGCTCCGTATTGCTTGCTCCCGGCTGACGGGCACATGGCGGGCAGCTGGTCACCGGGACGGTAGGTTGGCCGTTTCACTGCCTTGCGATGCACTTGCCCCAGTACTCTCGCGCCCTTATATTCTCCCGCATCTTCCGATGCCTAAGCCCGTCTTCCTTCGCATCGACATCGTGCTCCAGTTGCGGTCTCACACACCCTATCGTGCATCAGCATCTCCATCAACCCACATCGCGTTTGGTCCCTGTTTCTTCACCATCAGGATAGGATCTTGAATACAAACCACTCTACTTTACACGCCAGAACCTCGTTCATAGCGGTCAGAATGGATCACGCGGGCCGGAACAGTGATGGACGCTAACGTACCCAGTGATGACCGCACCCTACAGCGTCATGGACGTTGTACTTCAGAACATCGACAACCTCGCGGACTGGGAGCGAATGATCACCTGGTGTTCGCTTCCTGACTCCATCCATGACCACATCCACGGACGCGCTCAGCGCCCTACCGATGACAGAGAGGCCGAGCGCGCGTTTGCCAAGGCCGCGGCCGAAGCCCGTGCCATCGTCATGAGCACGCTGTCCCCCGAGCTCCGGGGCCGCGTTGAGGCCCGCCTCGCCATGAACCTGGCTACGGCCAAGACCGTTGTTGACATGGCCCGCCGCATCGTGCTCACCGATGTCGACTACATCGAGACATTCTCCCAGTTCGTCAGCCTCGACCGGCATCACTTCCCCTCGCTCGCCGCCTTCAACCACCGGATGGACTGTCTCTGGGAGATCCTCAAGGCCCACCACGACCGACTCAGCGACGAGCTGTACATCAACGTCGGACTCAAGGCCATCCGGTGCTACCACGCCGACGTGTTCGAGACCCTCTCTAAGAAAGAAGACCTCAATATCGGTCACATCGAGTACTGGCTGGACTTCCTTGCCCAGACCGATGACGAGTTTTTCTAAGGGACCGGTTTGACGGCAGCGGAAGAGTACCCATGGAAGGGTCTCTTTGTGGGTACGCGGGAGCAACTCCCTGGGGTAGGCTACGTGGGGTTTTGGTTACAACAACATGCTGGCATGGGTTTGACATTGAGCGGCATTGGATTTCTCTTGACGCACTTGGAGCGCTGGGCACAAAGGCGCATGCATGATGCCTCGACAGGGGCTTTGGTTCTGCTGCAGCACACACTCTCGGCAGCAATGGACGACACAATACGTTCCATTCACGCACTTGGCGGCAATTGACCCGATTTGCACAATGTGACTGCACACCTGGTGGACACCTGGCGGGAAACCGCCCGACAGCTGCCCGCCAGGGGTGGCCGCTTGGGCGTGGTGGTTGCCTTTGCTGCGAGACAGCTGGCGAACAACACCATAGCCGACCACCACGATCGACTGTCGCCAGCTGCCGCACCTTACCGGACGACTATAAAATGGCCTCCCACTTCCGTTCAGCCTGCTCGAACCTTTTCCTCCTTCCACCTCACACATCAGTCCTTCGGCATCGCAGCATTCAGCGCGATACAACCTGCCTCGAGGATCCATCCAAGACAACCCTCTACCCAACCCTACCACCTTTCACACCAGACAACGGGACCAAGTTTGTCACCTCTCGCGAAACTTCACCATGACTCAGCTTTCGTGGAAGATTATTGACCACAAGACAGCCCGCCGTATGATGATGGCGTCGCGTCACCTTTGGATGGTTGTCCAGGGTCCTGACGGCAACCCTGAGATCAAGATCAAGGTGCCCCAGCCATGCCTGGCCACGGTCTGTGACTACGCCAAGTGGAAGGCCAGCGTCATCCACGAGATCAACGACGCGGGCTACATGGGCCACCTCAACGGCGACGCCATTCGCCCCGATGGCCCTCCTGAGGAGATCGAGCTCTTCGACAAGAAGCGCAACTTCATCAAGAAGTACATGATGGAAAGTATCATCGACCCCGTTCTGAAGGAGGCTGTGGCCCAGAGCGTCGGCGACCATCAGTCCAACGTCGTCACCGCCACCGACATCATGTACGCCGTGTCGAACCAGACCCGCCGCCAGCGCCGCAGCTACTACGCCAGGCTCGACAAGTTCTTCGCCAGCGACGGCAGCGAGCACGACAACCTCGGAACCGCCGCTGTGGCGCTCCAGGAGCAGTGGGTGGCCCTCAAGATGCTCAACCCGCGCCTCCCCGAGGACGTGTACATCGCCGTGATGCTTCGCGTCACCAGGAACAAGTACATCTACGCCTACCAGGCCCTCGACAACGAGATGCGCGTCGGCAACCTCACCGTCCCCGCCATGCGCCGCATTCTCCTCGACGAGGCCGACCGCGGCGTTGCCCGCTCGGAGAATCGCGCTCCCGCCAGCGGTGCCCAGCCCGCTTGAGCGGCGCGCAAAAGGGAACAATCAACAGGCAGAGGCCAGAGTGACGGAGAACTTTTGCTATGGATGGAAACTGGGCGAATGGAAGTGCGTGATAATTAATGTTGCTATCGGAGGAGGGAAGTGCACAACTGGCTGCGAGTATGTATTCGGCATTCCCTCAAATGGACGCCTTCCATTAGTTTCCATAGAACCCCTTTAATTCACTCGGCCGCCATGGCACTGACCAGAGCACGCGTGCCTGGCCTGCCTGGCCTGCCTGTTCAGCCCCATTTGTTGTGTACCGCGCGTGAATCACTGAAAAGGACGACACGACGCGTAACCGCCTGAAGCGGATAAGTAGAGGTCAAATTCAAAGTCCCTCCACTTCTCCCTCCTTTCCCTTTCCTCCTCTCGTCTCACCACATCGTCTCAACTGTGTGCCGCCCTACAGCAGCAGCAACTACAGCAGCAACTACAACAGCAGCAACTACAACATCAACAACAACAACAGCAACAACAGTCTACCGTAAGACTCTCGAGCCTACTTCACCATAGAAGATGCCCTGCGGACAGAGGATGCTGACCGTGGTGAAAAGCTGGTGGGCACTCTACAAACCCTTCCGAGCCGAGAAACCCGAGGTTCACGAGGAGAAGGCCATGTCAGACCCCAACATGGCGTCCTCCCACGTCACTGTTGTGGGAGACATCGGCCCTTCCCCGGGGGGCAACAACAACAGCAACAACAACAACAACAACATGGGCGAGCTCGCCCACGGCGACGACTTCCTTGCGTGGATCGGCCAGATCCGCAAGGCCGCCGGCGAGGCCGGCCTCGTCGAGTACCTCGAGGACACCATCGCGCGGCCCAAGCAGCCGGGCCTCGAGCGAGTCGACTTTGACAGAAAGCGCGCCCTTATAAACGCCATCATCTTCGACAGCCTCGACGCCGCGGTCCAGCTCCGCGTCGCCCGCCAGTGCACCGAAAACATCAACACGGTGTCCCCCCGCGCGCTCATCAAGGCCGTCAACGCGCAGGTCGTCAGCCCCTCGGTCTACTACGCCCTCCTCACGCAGTTCACCCTCATCCCCGCCAGATGCTACAGCTGGGACCTGAAGGCGGCCCTGAAGAAGCTCCACCAGGACTGGACCCTCATCAAGTCCTGCCAGCGCGGCGTCTCCGACGACGTCTACATCACCACGGTCATGGGGCTGCTTCACGGTAGCCACGACGACAGCGCGCTGTACAACGAACTCTTTGGCGACGTCGACCACGGCAACCTCTCGGCTGCGGATGTCCGCCTCTGGCTGCAGAAGCGCTTCCAGCATTCGGAGATCTGATATCGTCACCACACCACAGCTTCTGGCTAGGGAGTTGAAGCGGCGAGTGCGATACGGTTCTTCTGGAGGAGATTGGTTGAAAGGGCGCGATGTTTCTGATTTTCTCAGAGAAGATTTACTGTTTTTCTGGGGACCAGTCATGGCAAGAACGGAGGCGCAATGGTAGTCGGCCTCGGCGCACGGAATTGAGGGCGGGAATCGCGGGGACTGGTCATGGGAGGCTTCCAAAATGGCGTTGACAGGACTGGGGGCGTTCAAAATGGAGACGTCAGAGACGCAAATACAGTGGATGCTCCTTTCGCCAACAAACCTCGTGCGGCTTTGTGGCGTGGTGGGTGGTGGTGCTTCCATTTCGTTCTCATGTGCGGGTGTTTGCTCACCATTCCCTCTCCTCTCCGACTCCCTGTTGCGAGAGTGCGTTCTGTGAATAACCTTTCCTCGCCGCTCCTGTATGCCTGCAACGCTGCTGCCTAGGCAGCCTTCATTTCAGACTCGTTGAGTGCTGGCAGGAGATTCTCTTTCTAGCATCCACACTTCTACCTGCAGCTACGCAACAATCTCCTCGTTTGGTGCACCAGGCGAGCTCGGCGACGAGAGTTCGTTTGTCACGGCGGTTTCAGTTACGAAGGTATGAAGCATTCCCCCGTCGAAAGTCGAGAATGTTCGTTCTGCATCTATTGATGGCCGCCGGGCTGACAAGACGTACGAGCTCAACAGGCGAGAGGCAACTTCTCTATCACTGTCGAGGAGCGTTTCCGACAAGAAGCCACTCGACTCGAAGACAATGGCCGACGAAGGCTCCTCCCTCAAAGTCGAGGCCTTTGAGCCAACAACTGGAATGAAGCTTCTGAGGTATGGGGGCGTCATAATGCGACAACCGGAAGTTCGACTTCTCTGGGCGTGCGACTACCTCAAGTGGGTTCGTGACCTCAGAAAATGTGCCAACGACGCCGGCCTGCTGGGACATTTTGACGGAACTGCCATACGCCCCTCGGCTCCAGGAGCAGAGCAGAAAGTCTTCGACGAGACGCAGCAGGCAATGATCAACTTCGTCGCCTGGAGTTTGGACGATTTTATCATGGATGAAGAGGGGAACACCAGAGCAGAACTACTGCAGGCCTTTCGCCTAGTACTGGAATCGGGTAGTGGAGTTACGGCGCCAATGCTCGTGGGTTACATCAAGCAAATCGTCCTGTGTAAGAGCCAACTCCAGTCGGCTTTATTTAAGGTGCCGAACGGGGATCATGGCGACCTCGAGGACGCTATCACGTCCTTGAACTACGCTTGGGATAACCTCAAAGAATTCGAGGCGGAGACTCCGGACTGGATTTACGTTGCGGCTGGGTGGTACGTGGCGGAAAGATACGCACACAGTCAGTTCATGTGCGAATTCGCCTGTCAGGCACAGGTTCCCTCAGCAGGACAGGTCAGATCGTTTCTTGAAACATTGTCAAAAGAGGATTGATGCCCGTTCAGGGCGGGACTCTGCCATCATGGGCTTGAAAGTCGGAGGACACTGGGTGTCAAGTCAGGGCGCATGATCAGTGACTGAGCCATCCAAGTGGTAGCTGGGACATGGAGCAGGACGGGACATGGCGTGTGCAAATCATTGCAATCGGCACGACGTTGACGAACTGGAGAATTTGGCGATGCGCGAGACCAAGGAAGTGACGGGCAATCAAAATAGGTGCTGAGGCAGGACAGATTCAAAGACACTCGATCAGATTCCTACACTCCTCTATGTGCAGGCAGATGCAGTGAATGCTACATTGGCCAACGAACTACCAGTTGTCTTCGTAACTAGGTGTTGCTGCCATTTCGTTCTCGTGTGCAGGTGCTCGCTCACCACCTGCTCTCCTCTCCTCCCGCGCTCTGCTGCGGTCTAGTGCGTTCAGTGAATCACCCCCTCGCGCCGCTACCGTTCACCTACCTCGTTATTGCCTAGGCAGCCGTTCTTGAAAACCTCGTCGACCGCGTGCAGGAGGAGATTCCGAACCTCTCTTGCTTCAATCACATCTTCAACTGCACGGCGGACTCAGCATATCTGTCGATCTACGAGATCAAGATTTCTTTCCATCACAGCGCTTGCTGTAGTTTAGGTGTGAGATGCTTCCTTTCTCCGGACTTTCCCAGAATTCTGTGACAGGTGCGGCCAGGCTTACGCGTCACGGGCACTCGACCCATGCCTGTAGCAGGTGACTCCAGTCTCTAACCGCCGAGTGAGACGGCCCGGGAAGGACCGGCAAGGACCCAAACACAATGGCTGCAGACCAATCCTCGCGTGAGGTCGAGTTCATCCTGTCAGCATCTGGGGTGCGCCTTTTCAAGTTTGGCGTCATCGCCATGCGACGGCCAGAGGTTATCCTTGGCGAGGTCTACGACTACCTAAGATGGATTCGGGCTCTTAGAGAGTGTTCCAACGATTCAGGCTTGCTGGGCCACTTTGAAGGAACTGCCAGGCGACCTGCAATACCTGGGCCAGAGCAGAGGAACTTCGATGCTAAGCGGGCAGCAATGAACCGCTTCGTCACTCTGACCGTGGCCGACCACCTGTTGTGTCCAGAATTGACAAGGCCACAAGACCTTGACACTATGTCAACTTCAAACGTCGTCCTACTTGTGCGAGACCGCATTCAGTCCGACTGCCCACTCGAAAACTGCCTGGACTCGTTCTTTCGGACCCGCTACTACGGGGAAGACATCAATGCAACTATCCATACGTTGAACTACGACTGGGACAACCTCAAAGAGCTCTATCCCGAATTACCAGATCCCTTCTATATTGGAGCCGTTTTCCAGTGCTTCACTCGGTCGGACCAGGGAGGCTTGCTGCAAGATTTCCTTACCAGCTTCCATCCCCGCCTGCCCTCGGCATCGGACATCAGAGATTTTCTGGATGAGCGACTGGCCCAAAAATGAGCAAGACACGGAATGGAAGACACTCGGGCGCTGTTCTACGACGGTGCTACTGGGGAGTCGTTGCGTCTACTTCCGTGCCGGAATTGTGGAGGGAATCGAAAGGGGGACCCATATGTCATTTGACGATACGATGGAGGAGAAACGCGACCGCGTGCTCTCAAGAAAGCGAGAGGAAGGATAATGCGGTGCGTGAGTCGGACACAAAACGGGGTAGGAGGAGTCAAAACTCGGTGCTGCCACAGGACGAATGCAGGGACACTCAAACATATTCCTACACTTTTCTGTTTGCATGTGGATACAGTGAATGTTACTCTCCCTCAACGACATCTCATGGGGCTTTCTAGCTTGGAGTTGCTGCCAACCGGCACTCTTGCGAAGTTGGTCTCGTACTGGCACCATAGCTTCGTTCAAGCTTCTTCGAAGTCCCGACTCTCTGTGGCTTGCGTGAGTTCAGTGAATCATCCGTCGTGCGCTGCCGCTGCGTTTCTGCCTTGAACAGGCGTAACCAGGCAGCCGTGCCAAAAAAATCGTTTTTTCAACGGCGACACGTGAGGGACGTACTTCGTCACCGCCAGACTTTGCTCCGCCAGCCTTCGCGAATGCAGCGTCGTCCGACTCGCACACGGCCTTGACTCTACCATCTGATACAGGTACAGTACGCGGTTCTTCATCTCAAAATGAGTTGCTGCGTGCTCCTGCCCCATGGTACCGGACTGACTCGTTGTAGGAGCTGGACGGGGCACCCAGCGGCCGACGTTTCAGCATCAAGCGCCAGAACCACAAGCGGACCGAAACATGGCTGGCAAGACCCCTCGCATCAAGGTCGAGCGCCTCCTGTCCGAGTCTCGCGTACCTCTCATGAAATATGACGACATCATGATGCGAGAGCCAAGCTTCAAACTCGAGCGCGGCGAGGACTACCTCAGGTGGCTCCGGGAACTCGAACAGTGTGCCAACAGTGCCGGCCTTCTGGGCCACCTGGACGGAACGGCAGTACGCCCCGAGAAACCAGGACCACTGCGCGCTCTTTTCGACAAGAACCGAGTGGCGATGAACAACTTTGTCTTCTGGAACATCCACCCGTCCCTGACCGAGGGCAGAGACAAGGAGAAGGTCTGGTTGGACGCGCTCGCCGACTCCGAAGTCGACGTCGAAAGCGTCCTCGCCTGCGCGAGGGGATGCTTCGACGAAAAGGAGCTCATTGACGACTTTCTATCCTACCCGATCCGCAAGGCCTTTCTGATCCTCCCAGTTATGGACGCCCACACAGCCATGACCCATTTGAACTACGAGTGGGATAACCTCAAAGAGTTTGTGCCAGAGTTCTCGGACGATCACTACATCGGGGCCGCGGCGTTCCTCGTCGCGTATGTCGACTCCAGGCTCTTCAGAGACATTTGCACCGGCCCACTGTCAAGCAGGGGTTCTGCCGACGAGGTCAGGGCATTGATTGAAGCGCGGCTGCAGAAGACGTGATTCTGAAGGGGAGTAGTCCGTAGGGATCACTGGGAGCAGAATCTCCCACTATGGCACTAGTTAAGTGGTTGAGATCCCTGGGGACCCCATGGCGTGCACGGTGGAGGCGGGAGTCGAAGCGCGCCAAATGCCATGGAGGGCTAAAAGACGCGAAATCTGCTGCTTTCCGGCGAGCTTGATGGGCTTGGGACTGGGCATGTACGTGCGAGACACAGGCGTTTGAGAGGCAAGAAAAACAGGCCTTGAGACACGACGATCATAGAGGCACTCAATCATATTCTTACACTCTTCTATGTGCACGTAGCGTCTACAGTCTACTCGTCGCGACGCCCTCGCCGCTCACCCACTTGACCTTGCCCTCGCCATCGACCGTCGTCTTCCGCGCGATAATCTCATTCACCACGTCGGAGATGCCCTGGCGGCCCTTGCGCGACGCGACCAGCTCCCGCGACAGCTCCTCGGGGGTGTACGCCCTGCTGGCGACGAGGGCCTGGACCTCCTTCTCCGAGGGCACGCCGAGCGCGGCGTAGGGGTACTCGGCAAAGGTGCGGTCGGTGAAGAGGTCGAGCTTGGCAGCCTTGTCGAAGTCGAAGAAGGGCTTGGCGGGGTTGTCGCTGGCGGGGATGGCCTCGAGCGACTCGGGCTGCCACTTGGGCTTCTCTTTGCGGACGAGCAGGGCAGTGACGCCCTCGGTGAAGTCGTGGTGCTGCATGAACTTGGTAGCGATCTGGTGCTCCTTGTTGAACGTCTCGGCCATGTCCCACTTGCCGCCGACGCGCATCTGGCGGAGCGTGACGTGCACGGCCGTCGGGGACCGCTTGTGCAGCGTGTCGAGCTGCTTGCGCGCCCACTCCTCCGTCTCGCCGCGCTCCTCCTTGAGGGCGGCGATGATGTCGCCGACGTTGTTCTTGCTGAAGCAGCGGTCGATGGCGCGGCGCACCTCGCCGCTCAGCTGCATGGGCTGGTCGTACGGCAGGCCGGTGCAGAACTCCTCGAGCGTGTCGTTGATGATCTCGAGGCGCTTCGGCAGGGGGTCGTCGTCGCGGAACCGCAGCTCGGCGAGGCGCGCCTCGAGGTCGGGCAGGCTGGTCGAGTGGAGGTAGTGCGTGGCGATGCCCGAGTAGAAGACGTTGGGGCCGTTGAGACGCTCGCTTGTCAGCGCCAGGTAGGTGCCAACGGCGCCGTTCATCCGCGGGAGGAAGAAGGACGCGCCGACGTCGGGGAAGAAGCCAATCGTCGTCTCGGGCATGGCAAAGACGGTCTTCTCCGTTGCGATCCGGAAGGGGGCGTGGATGCTGAGGCCGACGCCGCCGCCCATGGTGATGCCGTCCATGAAGGCAATGTACGGCTTCTGGTACGTCGCAATGTAGTGATCGAGCTTGTATTCGAGGCCAAAGTACTCGGCCGACTGCTTCCAGCCGTCGGGGCTCTCCTGGTTGAGCTTGGCGAGCGCCGCGACGTCGCCGCCGGCGCACAGGCTCTTCTCGCCGGCGCCCTTCATGACGACGATGTTGGCCATGTCCGACTTCTCCCACTCGACCATCCGGGGGACAATCTTGCGGATCATGGAACCGTTGAGGGAGTTGAGCTTCTTGGGGCGGTTGAGCATGACGGTCCGCAGGCCGTACTTGCTCTCGAAGACAACATCGTCGGCCTCGTCGCCGGGGAGCTGCTTGATGGTCGTGGCCTCGGTCGACATCTGGAGGGGAGGTCAGTCAGAACGGCCTTTGCGATTGCGGCGGCGGCGACCTCCGCAGACGTACCGGCCGGGCGCCAAACGACGAGGTCAGGACCTTTGCTTGTTGCGCCATGGTCAAGGTTGTGCTTCTGAAGCTGCTGGTGCTCGCGGCATGGGCTGCCGTTCCAGCTCGGACGGCGAACGCTCTGAAGGACATTTGACGGGAGGGTGGGGGGGGAGGGAAGAGGAGGATCAATTGGCCCTATGCGCTCGTCGTCGTTCGGCCGAGGCTGCGCATCGAGAGACGGCGGACGGAGTCGGGGCAACGAGATCGGAGGGGGAATGGGGTGGGAGATATCGGAGTTGGGCGACGTCACGGCAGTTCGGATCCAATTCTGGCTGGCAGCGCAGGTCGGCTGCCAAAATTTACTAGACCGAGGGTAGCAACGGCTCCCAGCTTCCCAGGTTGTCGCAATGGCGCTGTGGCGCGCTCCAGTAGTGAGTGGGTGGAGTTTCCAATTGCTGGGTGCCAGACCTCCCGTCACCTCAGGCGACGTCGGCTGCGGGCACCGCCAGTCACATCAGCGTTGGCGGAGGTCCGGCGCCGCCAGAGGGCCAGAAGGCGCTGGCAGTCGCCTGTGCTGTCGAGTGCCGCTATGCCGCAATGGGCGGTGCCTGGCCTCGCAGCCTGTCGCGCCCCACGAAGCGTCGGCGGCCAATCACGTCCCGCGCGAGCATCCTGGCTGGTCAACTTTTCGAGCTCCGACCTTCAGCCTTGCGATTGTGTGTCTTCGCGCAACCTCATCTCTTCACGCATCCCACCTTGGAGCCGCCATCGACAGCTCTACCTCCTCGTCACGACCCCCCACAGCCACCCACGATGGAGGACCCCAAGATCAAGTACGCTGCTGCCGCCGTCGCCGCGCGCACGCGCACACGCGAACATGGTGCTAACCAGCTGGCAGGGAACTCCTCACCAAGTCGCGGAATGAGCTCACGTACGCGCTCCCCCCGCCCCCTCACGAGACCTCGCATCCCCTCCCCCTTTCGTCGCGACGCGCGACAAAGCGACCGCGAGCTAGCATGAGGCTGACGAAGCACGTAGCGAGTACGAGATCGCGCAGCTCGAGGAGCACGAGTTCTCCGCCGGGCCCCTTTCCATCCTCCAGACGGCGGTGCGCGACCGCATCCAGGTCCTCATCTCCATCCGAAACAACCGCAAGCTGCTCGCCCGCGTCAAGGCCTTCGACCGGCACTGCAACATGATTCTCGAGAATGTCAAGGAGATGTGGACCGAGACTTCCAAGACGGACGGTGGCATGACCAAGTCGGTCAATAAGGATCGGTTCATCAGCAAGATGTGAGTTTTGCCCGCCGCGACGACGCAACGACGACCCACCCACCACCCCCCTTCGCCCGCGCTGGGCGTGGCACACGCCGCTGACGGTGTTCACCGCTAGGTTCTTGAGAGGCGATAGCGTGATTCTGGTGCTGCTGGCATAAGAGTGCGGAGCGAGAGGAGGTGCTTTGGGATGTTTTTTTGCTTGGTTTGTATCTCGATCACATACACTACGGTCTGTCTCGAGGGCGAGACTTTGGGACGAATAGGCGTTGAAAACACTGCTTTGAGTATGACGCTACAACGATGGATGCCTTTACACGTGGATACCTGGTGCAGCTCATTACTGGGTTCAGTGGGCTTCAGAACATTTGAATGAGCGATCCTACACCACACGCGATTCACCCCAGTGACGATTTACTGCCCGGCCAGTCCCTGGAAGAAGCACGACAGACCCCAAGCGCCCGGATCGGGTACCTCCTCGTACCCGCTGCCGCCCACGTACACGGTCCGGCCGAGACTCGCCTGCATGCCCTTGGTCTCGTCAGCGGCCTTGCGCGCCGCCGCCGCGGCCTCGCCCACGTCGCCCGCCTTGCCGAGGACCTCGACGAAGGGGTACAGCGCGTCGACGAGCGTCCTGTCGCCGGGCCGCGCGGGCGTGTACCGCGACAGCGCCTCGCACGACTGCTTGAGCGCCGCGGCCCACACCTTGGGGTCGGCCTCGCCAGGGGAGTTGGTGCGCAGCGCGTGCACCAGGGCGTTGAGGAAGATGGCGTACAGGGCGCCCGACGTGCCGTCCATGGTGTTCTCCACGACGGGCACGATGGAGGCGACGTCGACGACGGCGTCACCCGTCAGGGGCTTGTCTTTGAGGTGCTTGAGGATCGCTACCAGGGGCGTCAGCATGTCGATCGTTTCCAGGGGTCGCGTTTTATGTGGTCTTACCTTCAGCGCCTCTCTTGAGTCCAATGCCGCAGTCTCCGTCGCCAACCACCGTGTCGTACCTTGTGACCTCGGGCTCTGCAGCAATGACGCTCTCCAACGCCCTCGTGAGCGCAGTCGTGGCCGCTGCAGTATCCATCTTGAGCCCGCTCGGCTTCACCTCCTGCCCGGCACCCTCATCGGCCTCCCTCGTCGCCGTGTTGCGCTCCTCCCACGTCTGCTTGCGGATCGGGGCTGACCAACCCGCGACCTCGCTCGGCGCGTCGAGCAGGTCCACCATGTTGACGCCGAGACCCGTGTTGACGACGTTGAGCAGCGACACGCTGAAGCCCAGGCCGTTGAGGCTCGTCATGAAGGTGCCCGACAGGATGCGCACCGGGCGGATGCTGTACTTGTCGGCCAGCTGCGCCACAACCTCGACTGTGATGCCGCCCAGCTCCAGCACGCTGACGCCACCCAGGTTGTTGACGAGCAGCACCACCTCGTTGGAGTTGACATTGACAAAGGCGCGGTCCTTGTCGCTAGAGTCGAGCAGCTGCGCGAGCATCGTAGATACCAGCGCGGGGAGGTCCTTCTTGGCGCGCCCGGAGCCAGGCTCGTTGTGAATGCCCATGCCAATCTCCACCTCGTCGCTGTCGCGCAGCTTGTCTTCGGCGTCGACGCCCCGGCCGGGGACGTGGACGTGCTCGAGACTGGCGCCCACGCTGACCATGTTGGCGGCCGTCAGGCGCGCGACCTCGGCGACCTCCTCCAGGGGCTTTCCCAGAGCGGCCAGCGCGCCGGCAATCTTGAGGACCAGGACGGTGCCGGCGATGCCCCTGCGGCCGACCTTGCCGGCCTTGGCCCTGCCCACGCCGACATCGTCGCCGACGACGACCATCTCCACGGGCACGCCGCCGGCACGGGCCTTCTCGACGGCCATGCCGAAGTTGAGGATGTCGCCGGTGTAGTTCATGACGACGACGAGGACGCCGCGGCCGCGGTCGACGCGCGAGGTGATGGCGCGGCGGACCTGCTCGGCCGAGGGGCTGGCGAAGATGGTGCCGGCGACGGCGGCGGACAGCATGCCCGGGCCGACCATGCCGGCAAAGGACGGCTCGTGGCCGGAGCCGCCGCCGGAGATGATGGAGACCTGCGCATCGCTGCTGCCGCCTGAAGGTGAGGGCCGGCGGTAGACGATCTTGTGGGCGGCGTCGAGGGCGACGTTGGGGTTGGTCAGGGTGAGGGAGTGCAGCGCCTGCGACACGAGGTGCGTCGGGTCGTTGATGAAGTGCTTGGACGACATGGCGGGCGAGCGACCGAAACTAGGTGCTTGGCAATGTCTCCGGAGGCGATGCGACGATGACGGTTATGATGATGATGATGATGATGATGATATTGATGACGGTGGCACGGCGAGGCGGCTACAGCACGGGGAGGACCCGAGGCCGCCGATTTATATATATACGAGTTGAGCGACGCGGTGGAGCGCGAGTCAAGCAGCTCCAGCTCGGGTGGGGGGGCGAGAGGGCAGGTGTCGTCCGGATAAAGGTGATGCGCGGTGGGATGGATGGCGTGGTGTTGCGGGGTTGCAGGTCGACGTGCGGATCGAGGGGCCAAGAGGCCTGCGCAGGCCACACCTGCATTACCGTCCATAGACTCCAGGCCTTCCCTGCGTTACCTTTGCTGTCCTGCCAAGGCCGCCCGCGTATAAGTCGGGTTCAGGCTCACGACGGCCCGCTTCCACACCGACGACTCGCCTAAGTACCAACGCCCGAGAGCATGTCTCAATTAGTATTTGCTTGCCTTTCTGTGTCTGTCTAGGCATCTATGTATCTATGGATCCCGCTCTGTGATGCATGTACATATGCACAAGAAGAAGAGGTGAAATGACCGCCGCCGCCGCCAACTCCAGTCGCGTCACCCGTCGCAACTCGCCGAGCCAGCCGTCCCGGCAGGGCCGCTGATGCCGGCGCAGCCCCCGTGTGGCGCCCCACGCGGGGAACCAGAAAATGGAAGCCATCCAGCCCTCCATCCATCCATCCATGGAGCGGCTCGGAGGGGCGGCCACCGAGTCTCTTGCACCAAACGAGCAAGGCTTCGGCCGAGGGGCCCCGAAAACGTGTGCGCCTCCCCCAGCATCATCGCCTAGCCGCGCCCCGCGCCTCGCTCATGTCTCCATGTCTCGCTCGACTGGGCTCGTCTCACGACTTGACCATAAAGGCCGTGGATCCCACCGCCCCCACGATGAGAAACAGCGTCATGAAGCCCGCGGCCACCCTGTCGCCCGTCGTGATGGGCTTCAGCGCCCGCGGGTCCTCCTGCTTCCCCGAGCCCGCCTTGGGGTCGCCCTTGGACGTGCCGCCCGTCTTCGCCGTCGCCGGTCCCTGGCCCGCCTCGGCGAGGGGCGCGATGAGCGCCGCGAGCGCCGACATCTGCGGCGGCACGCCCGCGATGCCGTCGAAGGCGCCCTTGGCCAGCCAGCTGAAGCCGCACGCCGTCCCCGCCGCGCCCTTGAACCCCTGCGCCGGCGAGCCGCTGCACGCCGCCCCCGCCGCCTGCGCCGTGCTCCGCAGCACCGGCGCGATGGTCTGCCGCGTCGACGGCACCAGCTGCGCCGTCTGCGCCAGCCACCGCACCAGGTAGCCCTTGAAGCTCTGCTGGTCGTTGTTGCATCCCTTCCTCGCCTCGCAAAACTCCTCGTACACGACGTTGTCCTTGACCATCCGCGCCATGATCTCCTTGAGGATCCCGTCCACCCGCTGCTTCCACGCGTCGTCCTGCGTCATGTTGTACATGTTGGCCGCCCCGTGCAGGTAGATGCCCGCGTTGTACGTCCACTGCGCTAGGTCCATGTTCTTGCAAGACTTGTCTGTCGCGATGGTGACGCCGTCGAAAACGTCCCACGTCTTGCTGATGAGGCCCACCTTTTGCTCCCACTCGAATATCTTGCCCGCCCAGTCGCTGTACGTGCTGTTGCCCGTGTACCGGGCGAGCCGCGCCGCCACGTTAAAGAAGCAGCCGTTCGAGATGGAGTTCTTGTACGTGTAGCCGTTGTTGAAGGAGAAGATTTGCCAGCGGAGGCCGCCGCCGCAGTCGTCGACGTCCCACCGCTGCGTGTACTGGTTGAAGACGGCCTGCACGAGCGCCAGGTATTGCGGCTGGTCCGTCGGCGGGTTGGGAAACTTGTTCTCGGCCGCCGTCATGGCCGTCATGGCCCAGAATCCTTGGTCGTCGTTGCCCTCCGTTCTAGTCTGGTTCTTGGGCATGAAGTCTGCTGTATCGGACGCTTGATGGACGATCGCTTGTAATATCTCGTCGTTGTATGAGCTGTCGCCAGTATAGAACCAGTAGTCGACGAGTGTGCCGAACATGGCGCCAGCCTGCCACCCTGCTCTGATGTTAGCAGCCGCGCTTGGCGGTTTCTTGGCCATGCTCACAGTAGTATGGGTCGGGTAGATTGCCGGGAGTATCCCCAGTGTTGTTTCCGGTATAGTATCTCATGAGGCCGTACGCGGCGGTACTGGCCGCTGTTTTCAAGGATGCTGGGCTCGCGTTAGTACGTGCACCCACGCTCGAGTGCCGGAACCGAACTTGCCATTGTCGTCGGCCTTCACATCCAATGCGACCACTGCCTGCCCAAAGATGCCTGAAGCCAGGGCCGCCCTGGTCACGAGGCCTTTCATGACGACCGTGCCCAGTCGGTCGCACGAAAAACCGCCAAGAGACTTGAGATGCCAAGCGTAAATGGTGTAGGTGATGCGCCCCAGGCCAAGACACTATGGGCTGGCGATTTCGAGATGCAAGTCCAGCTTGCGCGTGTGAGATGGCTGGTGTGACAGGTCTTGTAGCGAACGGCTGTTGCAGAAAGGCAACAGAACCAATAAATTAGAAGTCTATGGTTGAATGAGGCGACGACTTTGGGTCGACAGTCGGACGATTGATGTCTTAGCGGCCCGCGCGTCTGTGGCAGGAGAGATGCTCAGTGGGAGGAGTTGGCCAAGAATAGCTACACAAAGCGGTGGTTGTCAAAGGACGGACGGGAAGTAACAAGTGCTACAGAAAATGAAATCGTCGCAGGACTGTATACGGATAGGAGGTGGCTGTTGTATATAGAGGGGTAAAGAAAAACAAAGGAGTGAGTGAAGATTCGCGAGGACGACGAAGAGATGAGTGGCAGAAGGATCAAGATCGATAGCCTCTGCCACATCCGGTCGATTACTCAAAACGACAGGCCCTCCCCAAGCGGCTCGAACAAACGACTTCTATTCCTACGAGTAGTCCGTACGTGCAACAAAGTCCCTGCATGGGTAGGTCATTGGGCGGCGGCCCTCCTCTCTCCACGCGTCCCGAGCTGGCGAAAGGGGACCAACAAGCCACCTCGGATGGGCAGATTGGCCGCCCCATTTCGTCGTGGAATTTGCGGCCGGCGAGGCTGTGCAGTCCGATCCTGAAACGGGATACGGCGCGGACGGAGTCTCACTTGCCAAATGGCCACCGCCCCGGCCGGAGGCAGGGCGTTTGACCCCATGTCGACGGGCACGGGAGTGGCTGTCCGGGAGAGTGTCCCGGCTGTCGTCTGTAACCACCAAGCGAGCGAGACGGCGTGATTCGTGTGCAAGTGGGAGAGATGAGACGACGACGGTGGCGGGCCACTGCTACCGTGCTACGTAAGTCAAGGTAAGTCACTTGGCCCGCGGATTGTTCGGCATAAAGCTGGGGATCCGCGAGGGATCCGTAACGCGCAGCTTTTCGGATGCCAGAAGTTCGAACTGGGGTTCAATGCGGGTGGAGGCGGAGGTTTCATGGGGCGTTACAGTAGCAGCAGAAGGGCACAAGTGCTGTCCCGTGCCGCAAGTCGAGCTGTAGCAGGTACGTCCGGAGTTCGTTACAGAGGGCTTGCGCGCGTGGGTCGCCGCTTCCTACGGAATCCTGCCACACACGAGTACTTGACACTTCGAGATGGGGCATGGAAGCAAGGCCGGTCGCTAATTTTAGCCCGGTGCCTGCCGTGTTCCTGGCGGGCGCGTTCCTGGACCCCGACAGCCCGTGTCCCTGTGGCCCTTGGCCGGCCCGTGGGCAGTGTGGGCGCTGGACTTCAGCTGTCTCCGCCAACGGCCAGGCCAGCAGCGACTTCTCCAGAATCCAGATCTCTTCACCTCAAGATCGGCATCCGCCCCAGATTCCCTCCACCTCCACCAGCAAACCGCACTCAACAACGCCCAGGGCTGCGGTTTCTGGCGAGTACCACGGACTACTCGACGACATGGCGTGCACAACCATTCTTCGCGGCCACGACTGGAACAGGCCCAGCTAGCCGGGGCCAGCATGTTGCACAGCCCCTGAGCAGCCGAGATGAGCGACTCCATCCCGCGCGGCCCCTGCGCGCGAGCTGCCGTCGCCCAAGTACCGCCAACGGGAGGCGAAAGTGCGTACGGAGTACCGTGACCGAAGATTTGAGAGAGATCCTTTGACCTCGACAAGCCAGGAGATTGGATGGTCGATGAGCGGACAAGCGTTGCTGCCTACGCATGGCGCCACCTTGTACCGGCCGGCTGCCAATCCGCGCCTTTCACCTCGCAGGCCGATGCGATCCTGCAACTTGGCGCAGGAGCTGACCGAAATGATTGTTCTCGGCATCATCCGCTGAAGATGGTCGCGTGTTCTCTTGCAAGACGGTCTGGGCTTGATCCTTCCTGCTATGCCCCAACTTTTTCGCAAACCCGTGATGAACTCGCACGGCAAGAACTCACTCGTCAGGCCTAGTGCAGACTGGCGTACTTCTTCAGATGCCGTGGAACGCGACGAGCCCGTCTTTTCGCAGCGGGTGCGTCAGGGAAGGATTCGCATTGCAGAAAAGCTGCGGGCGCGAGGTGTAAACGCAGGGGTCCACGGCCTTCGCGCAGACTGCCCAAGTCACCAACAGACCATTGACGATTACAATCTACAATTCTGGAAGCAATTTCGATTTTCATCGATGGCCAAGAATGTAAACCGGCCGGTGAGAACCTGCTTCATGGACCCGGGTAGGCAATCATCGCAATAATTGCCGACGGCTCGTGTCCCGCAAGTCGCGGTGGCGGTTAACTGCCGCACCCCCGCCCGTTCCTGAACGACTTGTCGATCACCGCCGGCTCACGGCCACATCGACCTCCCCCATGAGGAAACGAACGCGGGGAAGCAAGTGAGCTGCTGCGACGTTGCACTAGCGCCACTCTGCCGAACGATGCCAGCATTGATGATGGGACGAAATAAATTTAAATATTGAATGCGCAACCCCTCCCGATTCAAGACCGGAAGGCCTCCTCTCTTCACGGCTCCCCCACGACATTGCCTCATCTGGATCAAGAGAGAGAGACATGAGGATCGCGGCGGCCATTCTCCCAGTGGCTCTCGGCCTTGCGGTAGCCCAGGAGACAGGAAACCACCCGGAATGGCCGCGGTGGTGCGGCAAGGTGTACAAGCCGGAGTGAGTGATGCGTCATGAACCTGTAGCCGAACCCGCGCCTGACACTGTGTTAGATATCCTAGCTTCGACCCTGGCGGCCAGACTGTTGAGCCGCCTTCGCTGCCCGGGGGCCCGGGCCTCGATCTGCAGTTCAAGCCGCGATACAGCATCTATCTTGAGAGTGACGACCAAGCCGAGTTTGTCGTCAATGCCCTCGTGTCCAAGTCGCGTGGCCAGTCATGGCCGGGACTTGACAAGCCGGACAAGGCACCCGAAGTCGTCTTCACCATCAATCTGGTTTCCAACAACGATGTCCTGGTCTCTAACAGACTAAATGTTAGCTCGAAGGGCGTCTTTGCCTTCAACCTCACCGGGTTGAAGCCCAGCCTCGAGCCTTACGACGTTGTCCTCTTTGGTGCGACGGCGACTGGCAGTCCCAACGTCACGGCGACAAGCGAGCTTTGGCTCTTGCCAGAGAAAACGACGGGCAGCGTGACCAAGCTGGACAACCTGAACGGCGGAATACTCTTTCGTAGCGCGGCTACGGGGAATAAATTCGAGCCCTTCCTTCCCTACGGCTTCTACGCCTCGTGCGACAATTTCCTGTGCGACAAGGACAATATCCGCAAGATCAAGGCGTATCATGACCTCGGACTCAACAGTATGGTGTCGCTGACGACAATCTTTGACTCGAGGCAGGCGTACCAGTACCTTGACACGCTGGACCTGCGCTTCATGTACGACTTGCGGGGATATTACAAGAACCTGACGGCGGTGCGGGAGCAAGTATCGGCGGTCAAGGACTTTGACGCGCTATACTCGTACTGGGGATCAGATGAGTAGGTGCTCGCCACGGAAAAGACATACACGGACTCGAACTGGCTGACCGCGCGCAGGCCCGACGGCCACCAGGACCCGTTCCACCTCCTCCCGGAAGCGCGCGACGCCATCCGCAAGATTGACCCGTACCACCCCGTATCGGTGACGCTCAACTGCCAAAACTTCTACTTCGAGGAGTACACGGCCGGCGCGGACTTTATCATGGAGGACGTGTACCCTATCGGGATCAACAGCACGTTTTCGAAATGGGGCACGCCGTGCAACACCACCTACGGCGACTGCGGGTGCGACAACTGCGAGGGCAACGTCCAGGACGTGTCCCGCCGGCTCGACGACCTGGCGCGCTACGAGGCCTGGCGCGGGCTGTGGCCCAAGACCAAGGCGCACAACCCGCAGAGCTTCCACGGCGAGGGGTACTGGGCGCGCGACCCGACGCGGGACGAGGAGGTGGCCATGAGCGCGCTGGGCTTCCACCACCGCGCCAAGGCTGTCGCGTCGTGGGTGTGGCCAACGAGCGATACGCTGGCTGCCGTTCATGGCGAATTCGCTACGGTGGTGACGCGGCTCCCGGTGAGGGACTTCATTGTCAAGGCGGCTCCTCACCGTGTTAGCACCAAGGGCGGTGGTGAGGGGGTTGTCGATGCGGCGTACTGGACGCTGGGCGCGAAGATGCTGCTTTCTGTCGTCAACGGCGGCTACGAGCCCGTGGGCGGTGAGGTAGAGTTTCTGCTGCCCGAGCACCTGAAGGTTACGACCAAGGACACCGCCGTTTGGGGCAATGGTACGTGGACGTTGGAGGGCGGCCGAGTTCGACTCAGGGGTCAGGCGGCCATGGCAACAAACATGATACTCCTCGGTCTGGGCTAGAGACGAAGTCCACGTTTCCAATCTCGACGATTAACTCGCTAGCTCTATTTCATGAGGGAAGACAGCTGTCTAACTATACAAATGACATTAATCCAGGCATCATAAGCTCGCTTATAGTGTGCAAGGCCCGCAACTCGCCAACCAACTCCCATGTCAGACTCTGCCCACTCCACGCCCTACATCTTCTCATTCCCCTTCTCGTCGCGCCCCAGCCGCGCCATCTGCGTCTTGAGCGCGGGCATGTCGGCGCTCACCAGCGTGTTCACCCACCGCGCCTTCTCCTCACCCTCACCCTCGCTTCCACAGAGCACCGACCCAGAACCCAGGCCCACGGGCGAGCAGTTGACGTAGACAGTCTCGTACGAGCGCGGCGGCACCACAAACGTCTCGTGATAGACGCCAATGTGCGGGTACCTGTTCTGGGCGTACCAGTCCCACGCGGCGCGGTGCAGCGGCCCATGCGCGAAGCGGTGCAGGCCCTCGACATCGCGGAAGTAGTAGGCGACGTTGATGGCGCTGGCGTTCTCGGCCGTGTACCCGCGCCAGACGTTGGCGGCGACGACGCCGTGCTCGTCGCGGTCCCGCTGCAGCGTCTCGTGCATCTCGAGGAAGCGCGTCGAGATCTCGCGCCCACCGGGGCACAGGAACCCGAGCGGGTGGTTGGTCTGCACGCCGAGGTTGAAGACGACGAGCCCGCGCGCGCCCGGGTCGGTGCCGAACGCGCCGCCGGAGGAGGGGGAGGGGAGCTGGGCGGTGGCGCGGCCGCGGACGACGTGCTCGGTGTACGGGCTCGTGGAGGGGGGTGCTGCCCCGCGGCCCGCTGATGATGATGATGATGATGACGATGGTGATGATAATGATGGGCGGGTGAGGTGGAAGAGCGTGGAGAGCGCGTAGCCGAGGAGGAGCACGGCGGCGGGGACGATGGCGAAGTCGTCGGGAAGGAGGACGCAGAAGAGGAACTGGAAGAGCGCGGCGCCGAGGACGATGGCGTTTTGCGAGAAGACGGTCTTGACGAAGGTCTGGTGGCGTGTTAGTCTACAGATGTGGGGATAGAATACATGTAGATGTAGATGGCTGGACGTACTGCGTATCGTGAAGTAGGGTTGAAGTTGTGCGGCGCGCTCGAGGGCGCGAGCTTGGGCCTGAACTCGCGGGCACCCATGATGAGTCGTTATTTCGATGTGGTGAACGGCGTCGACGATTCAAAGGGACGATATCGCGCCGAATACGATAGGCAGCGTAGATCAACAGACAGAGAAACAACGACTATGGCGACGCTGGTGATTCGATGTTTCGATGGTTAATCAGTAGTAGAGCGAGGGAGCGGCGCTGACACGATTGTCCGTTTCCAACCGGAGAGGGTGATGTGTGGTGCGGGGAGTAACCGTGTAAGTGCGGCGGCGCTTCGAGGTGTACCAGACGCAACGAGCAGATGTGGCATGAAAGACAGGACACCGAAAAGTACGGACTACGAATGTGGACATCGCGGTCATTTATATCAGAAGCATGACGCGAATTGCTCACGCGTGCATGTGCGCGCCGCAACAGATCCTTCCTACTACTCAAGTTTGACTGCATCGCCCCCCCATTCGGAGGTCGCGATGCTCCCGCCGCCACACCTCGCGATGCATTATTACGTCGACTGTCTGCGTGTGGTCTTCTTTCTGACGCGCCATGCCCACGCGGCATTGGTAATGCCCCCTACAGAGAGAGTTGGCCCGCCGGCCGAGATCCGGGGCGCATCGGATCGTCAGGGAAAAATGCGAAAGCGAGCGAGCCGATAATTAATCAATCAATCAGTGGAGGGCGGGCTGCATCCAAGGGTCTCAGCTCACAAACGCAGCCCAGTTTCAGCGCTTATGCCCGGACTTGCAGGGCGAGCCGGAAAGGAAGGCATCAGCTGGGCCGCTTTCAACTGGCGGAGAACCGGGGCGCTCGCACTCGGTTTCGCGTCTGTTCGGGTTGGCGGGCTGGTGGCGTTTGGCCGAGCCGGGCTCAGCTGTGTTCGTACTAGCTCTGCAGGGTCGCCTGCCGAGGTCGATCGACCCGAGTGAGGGATGACGTACTAGAGCTGTTGGAGCATGTCTGAGGTGGTGTCGCTTTGACGCCGATTAACGCCGGAATTCAATGTGCAGCTTCCATGAAATCTTCGGGCACCGAGTCAAGACCGGTTTACCGAACAGTGTGTGAGATATTTGCCTGGCCATCCTTTGTCGTCAGTAACTGATCCGAGGGCTAGACTTCTTTGATGAATCAAGGCCGAGGGGAGTTTCACTGTGACAGGCGGGAAGGTCTTGCAACATGAAAGTTGCTAACACAGGCCTCAGCATGCCCTCAACTTCTGTCTGCATCATCGCACACCATTTAAAAATCTCGGCTGCATATCGTTTTCGTACAAACAAGCCTAGGTTTCCCTGCAACTCCAGAGTGCCTTTGTAACCAATTGCTATGTACTTGCTGCGGCTTCGGACGACAACTCCATTCAATTGCCGTGGGACCACATCAATGCGTGCATCGTGCAACCCTACACCTCCTTTTCCTTGCCCTTCCACCTCAACTTCAAAATCGCGTTCGCGAACTGGTCGTATGAGCCCCTGTATGCCTCGTTTGGACGAGCGGCTGCCTTGCTAGATCCTTCGCCCGCATCATCTGTGCTGCCGAGGGGTGCGAAGAAGGCGGACAATTTCAGCAATTTCCTCCTCTTTCCGAGCGCGCTGTATGGCTGGGAGCGACCGGCTCTTGACGCATCGGTACCGCGGTGCTTTGCGGTGACCATCGAGTTGCCAGGGCTGTCTGAGCTCGCTGTCGCCTGACCTGTGTTGGAACCCGAAGACGAATCCAGGCTCGACCCTAGGCCGCTGTCCTGTATTGGCAAGGTCACGTCCTGCGCCATATCCTGGTCTGGGTCTCCCTCTTCGGGCAAGCCCTCGTCCTTCCAATGAAGCGGGAAGCGCTGGCTGTGGCCGAAGAGATACGCGCCTCGGGGCGTGAGATCTGGATCCCCGGCTGGGCTTCTGAAACCCTTGGTCCAAAAGCTCGGGAAAGAAGATGGCAGTAGAATTTGCACGCGGTCATGCTTAACAACCAAGGACCTAGAGCATGAACAGGCTTCGAACGTCTTGTCCGGCGCGTGCCAGTAGATGTCATCGACCAATCGCCATGGGACGGAGTCCTTGCTGCCTCGCTTTTGCAGAATCTCCTGCATTTCCGGGACGCAGACCGCGAGAAAGTCTTTTCCCTTGGGAACCCGGGTGTTCAAGAGACATTTCCCGCAGCCGTCTCTGCCTTGTGTTGCTGGGTGTATCAAATCCCCGAGCCCGGAGCCAAATAAAGTGACAGCGTGGATAGCTCGCGTGAAATCTACCCAGCCCCTCCCTGTTGCTCTCAAGCTTGTGACACGCGGCCAAATGGGGTCTTCGTCAGTCGCCACGTCCATAAAGTCGAATCCTTCGAGCTGTCGGCGCGTTGTGGCCTTGACTCGGAACCCGATTCCATCTTCTGTAAAAACGTCGGTTTGGTGGGCCACTATCTGCTCCAGGGTATTGCAAATGCTCTCTATTCTCTGCCCAAGCGTATAGCAGGTCTGTGTCGCATTGAAGACGCTCGATTGCTTTCCCGACTCGTCTATCATGAGCTCCCTCCGACAATCATCGGGGTTTTCATAAAGTGGAAGGCTCATGTTCTTCTTGTTCGTCAGGAAGTCAATGGATGAAGTCTTACCGGTGCCGGGTCGATGTGACTCGTGTAGCAATGAGCTTTCAAACATGCAGAGCTTGCTGAAGGCGTCATCCCGGTCGTGCTTTAGAGATGCCCTGACCAAGTGCAGCAAGGCGGTGGCTCCGTCAAATAACCAAGCTCGTCGATCGTGCACATCGTAGAGGACAACAAACTTCTTCGATATCCATTTGAGTCGCATTACATAGTCGTTGCGGCCTCTAGAGCGCACTGGCTTGTCATTCTTGCCTAGAACGCAGGAAACCCCAGAAGTGATGTAGAAGCCAGCGGTTATAGAAACCTTCTCGAAAGCGCAACCAGAATGTGGAGGCTCCAAGCCCGACCACTTTATGTCGTAGTTTGCTTCAGGGCAGCCTAAAATGAACAGGAAAGAGGGGGGACCATGTTAGCCTCTTCAGTTGTGGTTTGCCACCCACGAACATGAACATTGGTCAATCACCTGCACGGTTTATCGCCTCGGTACACCAGCCGACAATATGACAGAGATTTTCAGCTCACCCACCGATAGGTTTCGCGGATAGTTTCTGAGGGCTTGGCCTATTCGGACATCCGAGAAGGAAATGTAGCTTCCGTCGTCGTTGCTAATGAGGTGCCAGAATGTGAAACCTTGCTGATGCCTCGTCGGCACCAGGATCGCGGAAAACCCCTTGATAAGGAGGATGCCGTTGAATTTGCTAATTCGATTGGTATTGAGGAGCTTGATCATCAAATGGAGAGACATCTCAACGCCCGTGTTTTTGTCTGTGTCGCGGCGTCTAGGGATAGGATACCCTTTGGCCATGAGGATGGTGCTGAACAGTTTCATCCAACATTCCCCTTCCACAGATGCTGAAATGGGCCCCAGTTTCCATGATGGATATTTCGATGCGACTCTTGCCAGTCGACACGGCCCACTAGTCTCGACAGAGCTATGATTCGTGAAGTGATATGCCGGGCAAGTGGAGGCGACACCCTCTTCTGCAGGACGAGAGCGAAATACAACACTGAGCCAAGCCGTTGCTTCACCAACGTCGACAATCAAGCCTCCGGGGTCAGTAGTCATTATTACAATTGTTTTCTCCCGTGGAACGACCGTTGCAAGCAAGGAAGTGCCGTCTGCAAGCGTGCCTGAGAAACACCGCGCTGTTAGTGTTTTGCGACAACCCCTTTGTGGTGAGGCAACTAACAAGTGGCTGGTTCATTGCTGTCTCGGAGCAATGACTTATAGAGTCCGAGAATTTGCATGCCTGTCTCCGGCCAGACCGATTGGACGTACTCCGAACAGGTGGTCGCCCACGCGTGACGACGATTCCCAGTCAGGACGACAACGTGGTCCAAGACCTCGTAGAGCGGTGCATCGTATTCTTGGGAATCGAGATAGTCTCTGATCCAGAGACCTTCTACCACAATGGTACGTGTTTGATTGCGTGAGTGAGTAGCAACACCGGGAAGACTCAGGCTCGATTTTATTCCACGTCGAAATCCAGCTGCTGCATTCCTCGAACGAACTATTTCGAAGTTGACCTGGTTGAGAACAGAACCGAGGAGCGCCGCGAAAGCCGATGATGGCAAGAAAACGGCACGGTATTTCTGGAACTCGAGAAAGTCATTAGCGTCGTCGTCGTCGTCATCGGTCTCTACGCCGTCATCCCACGGAACACGGTCGTTTTCGTTCAATCCTGGGACGTCATGCTTGCTCTCCCAAAGAGACATCTTGTCCTCAACTGCCATATCGGGATCACTCGCTGTGACAAGGCCGTCCTCATTGCTTCCCTCTTTCTTGATGGCCAAGGTATTCAGCACGACTTTCGCGATGAGACTGAGGCCCCCGTTAGATTCAGCTGGAAGGCCCTCATCAACTGTCTTGCTAGGGACTTACTCTCGCCATTGTAGCACCAAGTCCATCAGACGCCTGTGTAGGCTGGTGGAACCCTCGTGGCCCAATCTGAATGCAAACGTCTCCAGAAGATCGGGGAGCACCAGCGAAAGAGATGACAGCTCCGCAGTCGACAAGCCTCGGGGAAGAGCGGCGGCAACCTCTCCAGCGAAGTCCAGAGCATACGGATCAATTTTGGGGCCTAGAGGCTTATGACTGCTCAATCTGGCTGCTTGAGACTTCTCGCCGCTATTAGTAGCCAGTAAGACGGCAAGTTCTGGAAACCCTCGGTGAGGAGCTGGTGCCCTCCCAGATGATGCATAACCTGAGTCTGTGATGCCACTCAAGGTCGACGGGTGGGAGGCAAACCCCCAGGCACTGAGATCAGCCACATCTGTCCATGATACTCTGTCCGGGAAACTCTCCGTGGTCGTATCGGACGGCGTAGTCGTCTCGGATGGCTCGGTCGATACATCGTCAACGCCCGCAATGAGAGAGTCGACGAGGCGTTTGTAGAGGTGCGAGGAAGATGTGGGAAGCGGTGGTCGTGAGATTGATAGGTTGTTCAATGCTGGGAAAGTAGCTGGCATCATGGAGGTCGCAGATACCGAAGATAGGCCACTCTGCGATGGTGGCGTATACGACGGGGTTCCAAGGATCCGGCGGCATGTCACATCTTCCAGTTGGTGTGCTTCATTTTCCTTCCCACTAGATGGATCAAAAAGTGATCAGAAATTCAGTACTCCACATCCTACTGCTAAGCGTAGACTTACCGCCGGTTCAAGTGTCCCTGAAGGAGATCGTCCAGGAAGACGAGCCCGTCACTGTCTGGGACTGGACACTGGAACTCGGGCTCTTGATGGCTGAGACGATGCTGCCTGCAACCCATTAGCTTAATATGCATGAAAGTGACGGACCAGGTAAAAAACAGTATCATACCGGAGGTGCTCACTGTGTGTGAATATCTAAGCGAGAAGTATTAGGCTGCGTAATCTCGTTGCCAGGCGCGCCTGAGAACCTTCCTTTGGTGGTTTGCAAATCTCACAAGTATACACTGCCGGCCCTTTCTCGGCTCGAGACGTGGGGTGAGGCGCGAGCCGAAGACGCGGCAATTTAGACCATTCCGCGGATGAAAATTTCATTCTAGGTTCAGGCAGCACAAATTGGATTCGTTTCTGTCGCGCTTCTCCAGCAAGGGAAGACGGCAGAGCCAAGCGTGCAGCACCACCGGTTTGCTGCCCTTCCGGTTCCATTGTGGCTTTCGACTTGAAGTATATCCGTAGTTCAACGTGAAGGCAGCGAAACTCATGTAGACGGGGTTGGAGACAGAGGCTGTGTGAAGACAGCACTGGCACCCCGTGGTAATCTATGGTCTTGTCCAGACGGGTCGAGGCCCAGGGGTGCAATGATGACCAGTGTTGTGTATGTGTGAGGACTGGCGTCGAATTGAAGACTTCGCAGTGTCTATATCACTGGAAGCCCAACGAATGCTATCTGAGAGTAAAGAAAGAGCGTTCAAGCAGGCCGGCGCCAAAGGAGCGACGTGACCGTCTGGTGCCTCACACAGATATTAAGGCAGGCAGGGCATGCTTGCAACTACTCCGTGACAGCCTCGAGGAGCCGCTCAACGTCCAATCCAATGACGGCATGCCAAGTTTCGCGGGGCTGAGAACCCTGCTTCGCCCGCAGTTGCGCCTTGCAGATCGCCCACGGTACGGCGCAGCCGTCTCGCCAGCCGCATGGGCTGAAGCTTGGAGCACGGACGTGTGAGGCGGCGGCGGCGGATGGATGGATGAAGAAGAGGCCCTGTGCAGTTATTAAGGACAATGGCTTCACAGCCCGTAATGCTTTCGAACAAAAGCATGGGGTACCAGGGAGAGAGACTGGTTCGATTTGCTATCATGAGCCTCACGCATTTCTACACGTTCGACGTCTACATCTCGCCCGAACGAAGAGTGAACGCACTCAACATGACAACTCCTACTGAAAGATGGGCTATCTGCCTATCAATCATCGTCTAAAGCTGTTGTCAACTCTGGGATCTTCGTCCCGCGCCTCCTATTCAACCGATTGCCCTGGTGGGAGTCGGCACTGGGAAACGATAAAGGCATGACAGGCGAAACGATCCTGACCCCGGAGTTACATTGTAACCATTTTTGCACACCACAGACATCCATCGCTCTCGGTGTGGAGAGAACATATGGTCCATGGCTCGCCCGACTCACGGAGCCGCATCGCGCCGGCCGTCGACCGGAGCTGGCAACATAAAGTCAATCGCTGCCTCCGAGACAATGGGCCTCCGAGTCTCCGCCAGCCACCCGGCGCTAGCAGTCCATGACAGGTCTTCTGGAATGCAGACTGTCTGGGGGCGACGTGCCGAGAACAAAACAAAGCGACGTCACTGACAGCCTTTTGTTTCAGTCCTTGTACCAGACAATTCGCTTCTGGGGGAGCGGTCACCGTTGGGCTCATGCAACTCGGATATACGAAAGGCAGAGTATATACAGTCATGCCACATGTATTCATTATCAGTCATATCTGTACATCCATGTAGTGTCCCGTCTCAAATCCAACACGGCCTGTGCCGGCGGCCTGGCCCTCTGCCGGCCCGTTCGAAACCTCCGCGGAGGTCTATATACGCGCGGGCACATTTCCGCCCATGGTCTATATCCAGGAGCCATCACGCCGCCTCGTTCTCCTTGTCGCCCGACTCGGGCGGCGGCGGCGACACGAGAGACTTCTCCCACTCGTCCATGAGGCTGTTGGCCGTGCGCTTGAGGTTGCTCGGCGACAGTCTGTTAACGACGCTCGGGAGAATCTCCTCCAGCTTCTGCGGCGACAGCAGCGGCGGCGCTGCCTCCCCCGTTATCGGCCTGTTCTTACTGTGCGGTGATAGATTAGCCAAGGTACTTTCTTGTCCCATTCGTGCCACAACACGTACACCGGCGTCGCGCTGCTCTCCTCTCCCGCCTCGGGGATGGACACTATCTCCTCGAGACCCGCGCTGTTGATGGTCGACCCGCTCCACCGCGGCGACTTGGACGGGCCCGGCGAGTCCCAGTTGGCCCAGTCGCTGTCGTCTACCGCGTCGAACCCGAGCGGCGTCCACGAGAAGCGCTTGTTTTTGATCGGCCTGGGCCGCTCCATGGTTGTTGTCGACGCCGCTGCCGCGGCCGCGTGTCTGCTGCTCGGGGTCGGCGTCGATGCACCCGAGCTTGGTGCGTCCAGGTTGGAGCCCAGGCCTGTCCTCGACCGCGACAGCTGACCCGATGCTCTCCTGTCCTGACCGTTCGACATTCGCTTACTGGCCGCGGATCCGCTCTGCGGCGTCGGCGTGGTGCGGCTGCCTTGTCCTGTGATGGGTTCGTCTCCGACAGTGATTTGGCGAATGTCCTCCACAAACGCCTTGAGGCCCAGCTTGAAGTCTTCGACGAGCCACGGCACCATTGGGGAGTCGTTGGTTGACCGCGGCTGCCATGACGACCGCTTTGACAGCGCTGGGCTGGTGAGCTTGGCTGCCGTCCGGGCTGCCGGCGGCACCTTGGACTCTTCGGCGGCGCCGTCCTCGAGCACCGAAAACTCCGAAGGGGGTTTGGCCGGCGACAGTAGAGACAAGGTACGTGTATGCCCGCCGCGGATGACGCGCCTGCGATTCTGCGTCGGGGTGCCTTGGTTCTGATTCTGGAGCAACATCTTCCTCCGGTCCACATCCACGCTACGTCGCGATCCGGGGGCATCGTCATCCAAGGGGGGCCCTGGTGTGGCCTGCCTTGGTGTGTCGGGGTGGTGGCCCACAGACCTCTTGTGGTACGACCCCTGGGCGGTCCATTGCTTCTTGAGGGTGGAAAGGTCCGATTCCGCTCGTGCCAGCTCCTCGCGTAGCTCCAGCACCCGGCGCTCCTGAGCCGCGATTGCTATTATGAACTCGTTGGCGTCAGATGGCGGGGCGGCGAGGGTCGACTGCTCGACGGGGGTCGGGGATATAGAAGGCGTGCCGGCGGCCGACCTGAACCCCGGGCGTGACGAGTCGCTCGTCGGGGGCGCAATCGGCAGGGTCAGCGAGAGGCGATTCGTGATGCGCGAAGCCGCCGAGTTGGAGCGCGACAGGCGCCCTCCCGCGACAATGTCTGTCGGCACGGGCGGCGGCGGCATCATGTCCGCGTCGCTGCCGCTGCTCCTGTGCAATCTCCTGGTGGCATCCTCTGCTCTGACCGTATCGACCTGCTGGCTCTGGGCCCTCGCGTGCGCGCGAGCCAAGTCAGACGGCGGCGAGAAAAGAGTGGAGGTGGCGACGGCCTCAGGGGTCGTCGTCGTCGAGGCTCCGAGGGGAGACGTCTTGTCGGCAGCCGAGGGCCGACGGCGAATCTCCTGCTGCGAGACCATGCTCGCACGAGCTCTGTGCGGGACGGGTTTGAGAAACGAGTGACTGTTGCTGCTGCTGCTGCTGCTGCTGCTGCTGCTGCTGCCGCTGCCGCTGGTTGTGGTGGTCGCGTTGCCAGGGCGGTGGAGAAGGGGATGGATGCGGCAGCGTCTCTGGGTCAAAGGAGTGGATGGAGCGCGGGTGGCTCTGCGGCGCCGCTGTCGGGCTGCGACGGCGGCTCTGGCGACGAGCGCTCGGTGATGGGCCTGGGTCAGATGGCGATAGTCATGGGCGAGGAGGGAGCAGCAATGGTCGACGGCGCAGATTCGAAGGAGCAAGCCCGTCATGAGGGACGCTCGGGGGGATGGCGGTTGACGGACCGGCGGCGAGACGGAGCGCAGCGGATGCGACCCGACTGCTGGTGGTGGTGCTAGTGGTGGTGCTGCTCCCGCTGGTGCTGCTGTTGCTGCTGGCTCATCAACGGACGGGCTAACCAAATCGTCAACCACCGCGGCTCATCATCCCAAGAGGATCCAGGGGCACGGCGCAGCGTCAGCGGTGGCGGGTGGGCGCCGGCCCGGGGATGATGGGCGAGCAAGGAAAGGCGTGCTGCGCGTCTCAGGAACCGCGAAGGACCATTGGACGGCTTCAGGACGTTGACATTGGAGGGGGGCCCGGATGACCAGGGGGGGGGGGGGGGGGGGGGGGGCGCGCGCCGTTGGGAGCTTGTGCTTGTCGGTCGGGTCGGGTGCTTGTGCCTGTGCCTGTGCCTGAGCTTGTTTGGGCGGTGACGGGGCCGGGGAGCCAGTGCACAAATAATAAGCTTGCAGCCGAACAACAAATGGATCCCGATAACAACAGTAGCCGTGCTCGTCTGTTCCGGGCAACCGGGGGGGCGGCGGGGGCGCGCGCGCAGTGGAGGTGGGCGGTTGAGTGGGCGCTGGGCGACAGCGGGCGGCGCTGCGGTTGCGGTGTGCTAACCGCTAGGCGATGCGATGAGGCGGCGGGAGATCTGGCGGGCGACGAGAGATCTGGCGGGCGACGAGATCTGGGATGCGGTGACGAAGACCGGAATAAAAAAGGATTTGGATGGATGGCCCTGCCCGGCCCGAGCGTCGCGTCGAACGTGTCTTGGTTCGCTGCCGTGGTCGGTGTCACGCTGTTGCGCCTGCGAGGGGGAGGCTCGGCAGTGAGAGCGTGTGCCTGTGTGGTGTGAGAACCTTGGAAAGTGTCTCGGAGCTGCAGCCACCACTGGCTGGCCGCCGTTTTTTGTTTATAACATTTCCAGGTGCCATCCACCAACCCGCGCACATCGAAACACAAACCCGCGGAGCCGTGCGTTTCCGGACGTCCACGTGCGGAGCGAAACTAAATATGGACACATCGCAGCAACACCACGGCGGCGGCCGCTGTGTGTCTGCCTGTCTGCCTGTCTGTCGCGACGGCGACGGCCATGAGCCAGCGAGCTGCGACGCCGGACCGCCTCGTGGCCGGGACAACGAGGGCTGGGGGGTGGAGCGTCTTTATTGCTCGTGCAGTCAACCCAGTCTAGCCTGTGCTGCGTAGCCTGCCCGTCCATGGATGCGCGTGTTCATCGGATTCCACCTCATGCAGCGTCCAGCCAGACCAGGGGACCCCCCCCAGGTTGCTGCGGATGAGGGGCGGCGGCAGCCACTTCTCACTGCCCGTCGTCGCAGGTCCCAAGCAGGCCCTGCTCGACCTGCCCCCGATGCCCCTTGCCTTCCCCCCTGCAACCGTCTCCTCGTCAGCTGCGTGGCGTGTGGGGAGCCCAGGCAACCCCAACAAGCCCAAGCTCCCTCGGGTTCCCG
Organism: Purpureocillium lavendulum; assembly: GCA_029168975.1. Taxonomy (NCBI): domain Eukaryota; kingdom Fungi; phylum Ascomycota; class Sordariomycetes; order Hypocreales; family Ophiocordycipitaceae; genus Purpureocillium; species Purpureocillium lavendulum. Next base: position 1,325,042 of record JAQHRD010000008.1, on the reverse strand, counting down.
CAGGCTTCTGGCGCATATCAGTGGAGCCGACGCATGTGAGTCGTAACGGCTTGTCCGGGACGTGTCGTGGGAGGGAGTGAGCGACTGGGTGAGCGAGTGAGCGAGTTCTCAAGTGAGTCGGGACGCGGCACTCGGGCGAGACACACCTCGTGGACGCCCGACTCGAAACGACGGCAGCAGATAAGATAACATTGCATTTCCCGAGAGCTATAGTAGGAGCGGCGAGATGGGTTTTTGGTCAATGACGAGAACACAAGGCATTCTGTAAGTATAGCTGGGCGCCATTTGACGCAGCTACACCGCTGCCTGGGCGCACCCATGGCCACCTTGTGAGCAGAGCCTGCCTCGCGCTTCCCGGTATGATAGATCTTCGGGCGTCGCAACTGCCTTCGAGCGAGTAATGTCCTCGAAGAAAAATTATATAAAGCCCTGAGAGGCTTTGTCGCCTGTAAAAACATTACATGTAGCATTTAATCATGGGTGCGAATCTGTCGAGTATAAATCCGCCGGCTCCTCGTCCTGGCCGTGGATGCGACATCGCCCATCTCGTTCGACACTTGCAACGGCACAATAGATCTCTCGCTCAGCGCGGGAAAATGAAGCCCGTCCCGATCGTGCTCTCAATGGCCCTTGCCGCTGCGGCGGGGAATCCCAGCTTGGAGTCTTGTCGTATGGTGGCGATGAGCGGAAGCACGGTTTCGGGCGTAGGTCCCCTTCCACAGGCTTGACGACCGCAACACCAAGATGGAGAAGCAGCACCGTCTATCACTTGTGTCACTTCATTGAGCCCGCCTCCAACTCCTGTCGCATGTCCCTCCCGCAGGCCGACGCATGCGCTTGCAGTCGAAGGCTATTACTAACTAGGTTTCTCCCCTCATAGGAGTGCTCCAACGTGGCCCAGAACAATCGGGAGCCCAATTTCTGCTACATGAAGGGTTGTCCATGTGATAACGGCTACGGACAACCACACGGTCTGCCTTGCGATCCAGCCGGCAAGGTAAGTCAGGTCCATCCAATAACTCGCTCTTCTGCACCTGTTCATCATGCTCTGGACCAGAGCGCTAATCCTCACTACAATGCCCAGTGCTCCGACATCTTGTCCTCGTGCACCTGGACAAAAGGCGACGAGTGGGCGGTTTGCGGTTGAGACGGAGCTACGAATGCAGGTGGTCGAGCATGGGGGCAGACTAACAAAACTTGGCAAGTTCACCTGGGGTTACCTCTTAGTAGTCAGTCGTTGATTCGATCAATAAAACCTTCGATTTCGATCCTGATCTACCGTTACCGTGAGAAGTCCATGTCATCTGTGTGTGCGAAGTACCTTGGGAAGCTAGCAACCTTACCTACCAGGTAGGTACCTTCGTGTACGAGTAGATAACTATGTGGGCGCTGGCGGGCGGGGGCTCATGTGACTTCCCGTCAAGGTCGCGTGCCCTCGCGCTGCCTCTTAATTGGGGCTGACGCGCGCTTCTTCATCGTCGCCCGCCCACTTCGCACGTTGGAGCCTCGCCGTCACCGACACCATGATTGTCAGGCAGAACCGGCGCCTTGCTGTTTGCTAGGCGCTTCGCCCTTTGACGCCAATCAAACCCATCGGCCCCAACAAAAGAGGCACGTGCCGATGTTGCCGCCTGGGACAACATCCGTCGTGGGAGGATATATGGGAAGACAAGTTGTCCCTCGACGCCGATTTCTTTAACCTTGGGCTTCAATCTTGCGGTCTGGGTATCGCCATCAACGCCACCTGCCTGCCGATGGTGTCAGCCGCGACCCTCCCTCTTAAGTAATGCCGTTGCCGTTTGCCATCGTCTGCGACCTGCTGGACGAGTGCTGCAGGCTATGCGCTGCCCGGCGACCCAACTCGCAGGCGGTTGCCGACTGGTTCGCTCGCCACCGCGGGCGCATCGATGCACATGACACTAACCTACCCGCTTTGCTATCAACACTGCTCCCAGAGAAGCGAACAGATCGCGTCTACTGCATTCAAGCACCTTCGCTCGAAAAGATCATCGGCCGCGGCCTCGGGCTAGGCGCATCCCGCATCGCTGAATTGGCAAGGTACCGGCAGCCGGGATCGGGGCTGGACTTGGCCGACTGCGTTGAACGTCTCCTGGCCACTACCGTGGGTGCTACAACCCAAATCGCACAAGTACACCCGGCTGACGTGCTGTGTTTTAAGCCCAACCCTACGTACAGTAGCAGACACCGCGTCACCGTCGAGGAGATTGATGGTTTGTTGCATGACCTTGCGTCCAGGATCAAATGGAGCTCGCCTGCCATCCGCAGCTCGCAAGCTACCCTGACGACGCGAAATCGAGGCGACTTGGAAGCCACTTATCGGCGCCTTGACGCCAACGAGGCAAAATGGCTCACCAGGCTCGTCCTCAAGGATTACAAGCCGTTGATCCTCGACTCCAAGCTTGTCTACCAATGCTGCCATCCCGTTCTTCCGGCAATACTGCAGATCAAAGACGATTTTACGGCAGCCATTAACGCTCTACAATCCGCCAAAGGCCCGATGCTCCCCAACTCCAGTCGCCGAACTGCTCTCAGCAACGATCTGTTGATGTCCATAAAACCCCAGTTAGGGATCAAAGTCGGCAGACAAAATTGGTTCAAGGCCCGGAGCATAAAGCACTGCACCACACTTGGCTATGGTCGCATGAGCGTCGAAAGCAAGATCGACGGCGAGTACTGCCAGATCCACGTTGATGCCACGCGCGATCCTCCCGGGATCCAGATCTTCTCGAAGAGTGGCAAGGATAGCACCGAAGATAGGCAAGGCTTGCGAGGGTGTGTACTCCAGTGCGACCGCGGATGGCTATTTCTGACATGGACTCTCGGCAGGCCGATTTTGAAGTCGCTCAGACTGGGCACTACGGCGTCAAATATCCGAAAAAGCTGCATTCTGGAAGGGGAATTGGTGGTGTACAGCGACTTGGTAAGCGAAGCACGGGCACATTTTAGAACTGGTGCTCATTCGCCATAGGAAAACAAGATACTCCCCTTTCACAGAATCAGGAACCATGTGACGCGACGGGGACGGTTCATGAACACGGAACACGACACACCGTGAGCACATCCGCTGTTCTACGCTGAGATATTTGGACGGCAACTGACAGAAGTAGACCGAAGTCATACGAGAACCTCATGATAGTGTATTACGACATTCTGCTACTGGACGAACGCTCTCTCTTGGATATCCGTCATTCTGAGAGATTCAAACTGCTTGAAAAGACAGTCCACTGCGACAAAGGTAGGGCTGAGCTCGTGCCGATGCAAATAATTGACCTTGGCGGTCGCTATGCCGTATCCGATCTTCGGCAGGCTTTCGCCAAAACCATTGTCGAGCGTGGTGAGGGCCTCGTTCTTAAGCCCGATGATCCCTACTTCAACTTCCATGACAGCAGCAAGAGGTTTTCGGGACTCTGTATCAAGCTGAAGAAGGAATACATTGGTAACTTCGGCGAGATAGGAGACTTTGCAGTGGTGGGTGCAGGCTACAACGCCTCCAGGGCACGATCATACTTGATCCCCGACCTCAAGTGGACACATTTTTATGTCGGTTGTCTTGAGAATAGGGAGGAAGTGAAGAGGTGGAACGCGATCCCTGAGTTCACTGTCGTAACTGTCGTGGAGCTAAACGAAACCCAGCTGAAGTCGCTTCTTGCGTTTGGAAACCCCATGCCAATTAAGCCGGCCAACAACACAGACACCAGGCTGAACGTCCCGCGAGGCCTTGAGACCAACACACCAATGTGTTTTGCGTTTCGCAATCCCTTGGTGTTTGACTTGAGGTGCTTCAGCTTCGATAAGCCTGGCAACATGGGCTTCTGGACCCCGAGGTTTCCCGCGGTATCCAAGATTCACTTCGACCGCGACTACACAGACGCGATATCACTCGAGGAGCTCCAAGAAAAGGCCAAAGAGGCAATTACAGGCCCTGAGATGGACGACAGCCAAGAAAACCTGGCATGGATAGCGAGGCTGGAAGGCGCGGACCCTCGAGGACGGGCAGTTGATGCCGTCAGCCAACTCACCGCTACGACGATGCCGACGCCATCTCCGATCAAATCCACCCAAAATACCTCTGAATCCGATCGGCAAATATCCCCGGTAACCTTCAGGTCTGTTGGGACAGCATCCGCCAATCTTGCACAGGTGATACATGCCCCGACGAGGGAGTTTGCGGTGCCGCAAGCACCGCTGATCACGCCACCGTCGTCTTCTCTGCCGGAAGAGGCTGCTTCCCCGATGGGTCATTCGACGACGACACCGCGAAAGCGGCGATTAAGCCCCTTGCCGGACATCTCGCCAATTGGCAAGAAGAAAAAGAAGGATGTCGAGCACGTTTCATCGGCACAAAAGCCAGACAGAGCCCGAAAACCTTTGTCCGACATCGGTGGCAACGCCTCCCAACAGTCGGTTGCATCCCATGGCCCCGATCCGACAATACCACAGCAGGACGACGACGGCAACGCGACTGACGGTGCGCGCAGCTCGGTTGTTGCTGACACATCAGACTCTGATGACGGGGTTGAGAATCATGCCCCCATTATTCCGCCAGACGCTACGACGGCTTTCCCAAACAAAGACACAAATCGCGAGGCCGATCACGGCGTGGACCAAAGCGACTCGAAGTGTGTGTATGCAGGCGATCGATGCCACCTCGCCGGATGTCCAGTGTTTCTCGCCGCTGACTGTCTCAACACCGCGAGCAAGGCATGTACGCACATTAGGGAACATGGCATCGACAACGCAATCGTGTTGGAGCCCAAGTCGCTAGCTGAAGGCTCCTTCGCCGCGACCTTGTCCAGTCTAAATCGTGGACAGCATGCCACTCTCCTAGTGGACAGCGTGAATAAGCCGGATGAGACCAAGCAGCTGCTCTTCCAAATCGAAGAGGCGCGAAAGAGGAACCCCCGATGGAGGAGACGTTGGATATCAGTATATGACTGGCGACTTTTGAGGTACCTCGCCGTGTTAGAAGATAAGACGGTGCAGGAGAAGTATTATGATGGGTTTGATGATCCTTGGCGTCGCTGGTACTGTGGCATGATCTAACTCAAGGGGGTGCATACAAGGCGGCGTCTTCACATTGGATTAACAGCATTTGGGTATAGGTGCATAATTTCATGGTTGGGCGCATGAAACGGGGCCCCGTACTTAAGCTTGTGAGGTTTCCTCTTTCTTCTCGTCATACAAAGTCCCATAGCTTTCCTTGAGGCGCATAAACAGGTGCTCATCAGCGGTCATGACCTTTCTCTCTGCATAGGGATTGGCGCTCGCGGCTTCTCCCGCAGGCACGTAGTCCTTGACCTTTTGACTCGGCACGGGCTCCAGGCGCGTCGTGCCGACAGGATGGCAGAAGAAGGCAATGGAGTACCGCGGGCCGGCGCTGGACTCGCCCTCGACAGCCCCCGCGGCACCATCGGCCGGAAACACGACGCGGTGGACGGTGCTGCGGAATAGGCCGTTTGTCCAGTACGACAGCAGGTCGCCGATGTTGACGAGGACGGGGGGCGCGGGGTCGGCGGCGGTACCGGGCGGCGAGACGGGCACGGGGGCCCAGACGTTGTCGCGGCGCAGGACCTCGAGGCCGGCCTGGCCGGGGAGGCGGAAGAGCAGCGTGATGGAGCCGTAGTCGGAGTGCGCGCCGGCGCGGACATCGTCGGCGCCGGCGGTCGGGGTGGCTTCGGCGGGCGGGTAGCGCAGGAAGCGCAGGATGGTGCCGGAGCCGGCGGGCGTGGTGAAGTGCGCCGAGGAGAAGAAGTCGCCGACCTGTGTGCGTGTGCGTGTGTCGCGCGATAAGCGTACGCTTCTTGAGCTTCTTTCTACTAGCCGCCGCACACGCGTGGGGAGGAGGGACTTGGAGAATTGGGAAGGGGAGGCGGGGAGAGAGAGAGACTCACACCTAGACCGAGGCCGAGGAGGTACAGGATCTTATGGCACAAGCCGCGGCAGGAGTCGGCGAATGCGGCGAACCGCGCCTCGTCGGCGGCGATCGTGGATGGGATGGGCTGCTGGGCCTTGCTGTCGACAAACTCGCCAAAGTTGAAGGCTCTTCCGTGAGTTAGCAAGCGACCGGCGGGTGTGGAAGCCATCATCATGATAGAGGAGCATTACTCTTTAAAGTCGCCGACCTGAGAGCTTCGTTAGTAACCGCATACTATCAAGACAGCAGAAGCCGCCTGAAGGGGGTAGGACAAACCCTTTGGTTCTTGGGGTCCAGGGTCTCGGCGTGCATGCCCGTCCAGCCGCGGTTGTTGGTCTGGATGGCGCATCGCTGCTTCTCCTCGAGAGGCGTGTCGAAGATGCGCCTCGACTGCGGAGCCCCCCAGCCAGCGTCAGTGCATGCATCTCGATTTGGCTTTCTCGGCTACAGGGGCGAAGGAGTTTCGCACCAGGGCAAAAGCTTCGTCGACGGCGACGGCGGGTATGTCGTTGCCGCGGTTCTTGATGTAGATGAAGCCGTGCTCCTCGGCGGCAGCGACGAGCTGGCGGGCGACGTCAGCCTCGTCGGCGCCGTCGAGGTCGATGACGGGGATGTTGGCTGAGGCGGGGGCCATGCTGGGGGTGCTATCTGGGCTGGAAGTTGGATGAAAAGGAAGTTTGTGACTCGTGAGTCTGCACGAAAGAGCTTTGTGACCACTGACGATGGTGGGGGCGGGGTTGAAGCTGGGCAGTTGACGGCGACACGGGCTCTGCCGATACGATGCACAACGACGGTGAGGTAGTGTGTAGACCTCAATTGAGCGAGATTTAGATACGTACCTTATTTAGTTTGTGAATTTACTCAGGCTGTTCGTACATGATACGAAGGGATCAAGTCACCCAACGAGCAACCCTGCGATTCATCGAGCTGCTTCCCCCAAAACCTAGCCATTGCCGACGAGTGCAATCGGGCTTGCCATCCTAGACAGCCACAGCCGGAGCCGTCGTCGGAGCCTCCCGAGAATGACGCCGCCCTCAGCCGGACCCCTCCATTCCTGCGCCGCGTCGGAAAAAGGTGACAAGCGGCATGGCGGCTTTGTTGGAGCTGAGGTGTGCCATGGCCATTGCAGCCCCTCCTTCCTCCCGGAACCCTGGGCTGCCAATTTCGAGGGTCGCGTCGGCCGACGAGCCGCGCACCGCCACAGCTCCGGCCACAGGCACGGTGGCAGAGCCCCAGACCCTGAGGGAGCTGTGGCGCGCGCGCGCCGCCTGTGGGTGCCTGCCCTCGCCAGACAGGGGTGTTGGGGGGAAGCGGATGGACGTGTGAATCAGAAGGCCAGAACCTGGAAGACCAACAGGCACTGACAATCCAATTGCTCCTGCCGCTGTGGCTTTGCTGCGCCGGACCCCACAGGGGCCTCTCTACTGGGCCACACGCCCGACAGCTAACGGCAGCAGCAGCAAGCAGCAGCAGCAAGCAAGCAGCAAGCACCGCACGCCTCAGGCTCCCCGAGCGAACGGCAGGTGGTCGCGGGTGCTGCCACACGCTAAACCCACCCGGCACTGCGGCAAGAACGCAACCTACCTCGAAACCTCCCGCTGCCAACAAAACACCCACCTCACCTCACCTCACCTTTACCTCGCCCACCTGACGACTGCAACTGCACCCGCGACCTGCCCTCTCCCCCCCCGCCGCCGCCGACGCGAGCAAGCGACCCCCTGCGCCCCCCCCGGACAGCACCCTCCCCGAGGGCTTGCGGGCCTTTTGCGGTACTCCTTGTTACCCTCCCTTTCTCTCTCGCTCGCAGAGTCTCTCACGTCCCCGCCGAGCTTCTTTTCATGTCGCCAGCCGCCTCGTCGAGATCCTAGGACCTTCCGCTCAGCCAAACAGACGACGGCCGCCGCGCCCTCGCACGCGACTTCGGTTTATTTCCCTCTGCGGGAGGTGGGAGACGCCGCTCTCTCGCTCGCTCGCTCGCTCGCGCGCCCCACGCCACGTCCCGACGAGACACACTCGACAGCCGAACCGAGAACAAGGGCGCCTCTGTCGCCAATAGCCTGGTCGAGATGCCTTGTGAGTTGGTCCCGTCTCTTCTCGTGTCCTGGGCCATCCTGTTCTTTAGATGCGCGCGGCGCCAGGGCCTCGTCCGACCCCGAGCAAGTTCGCCTGGGTGTGCCAGTGCCGAGTCGCGTGAGCCTTGCGTTTGGTGTGCTGCGGGAGCACAAGGCTTCCAGTCGCTTCGGGAGCTTCCCGAGACCCTGAAGCGTTGAGTCACGAGCTCAATTGCGCCATTGTCGACGGCTCTCGGCTGCGACCCCAGCTCGCCTTGACGTCCCTGGCGCCAAGAACCCTGCATCGTTCCCCATGACACCGTGGTCCCAGAACCCGCCCCGTGTCTGCGTCTGAGCTGACAATTGCCTGCAGTCCTCATCGAAGACTCCTGGATTAATGGCCAGGCCAGGTATGCCCGCCTCGCCCTATCCCTATTTGGAACCGTTTGCCTCGAAGAGGCCGCCTTGAGCTGACATGAAGTCCAACGCAGCACCAGCGAGATCGCCGAGCTCGAAGACTGCGCCATCGCCGTTGATGCGTCCTATTACCTCAACATCTTGCTCGACACCCCGCCTGCCCACGAGCCGCTGCTTTCCGCTCTCGGTGGCCTGACCGGCATCGAGGCACACATCAATGAGAACCTCGATCTGTGGAGCAAGAATCGCATCACCCCCTTCTTCATATTCGACGGCCAGTCCATCACCGGCCAAGACCAAGTATCCCTCGCCCGCCGGCGCAGCGCGAACCAGAAGACAGACGATGCGTGGAACCTGTACTCACAGTCCCAGGCTGAGCAGGCCGTGGCCACATTTGGAGCCAACCCTGGTGAGCGACGCCGTCCGTCTCGACACGCACCCTCAGTTACTGACATGGCTTGCTCTGCAGGCGCCTTTTGCGTTCGGAACCTGTATCCTCTTCTCCAGAGCATCCTGAAGAAACGTAGCTTGCACTTCCTGGTGCCGCCCTACAATGCCTGTGCGCAGGTAGGTCTCGCTTGACATGTCTGGTTTACGCAGTGGGCAGCTCACTAACGTGGTTTGCGGTCCAGCTCGCGTATTTCGAAATGATCGACTCCGACCAATGTGCCGGCGTCATGGGCCCTCAGGAGTTGCTCCTCTACCCTATCAAGGACTCCATTATTCGCAGCTTCGACTGGGAGGCAAAGACCGTGAGCTTCGTCTCAAAGAAGAAGGTCATGTCTGCGCTCGGCGTTGGCGAGCCCATGTTCATCGATGCGATGCTCATGACGGGCACTTCGTTCCTGCCGCCATTCCCGCCGCTGCTGGACAGCTCGATGTATCAGAACGCGTTCACCATCATGGATGCTGTCAATATGTTGCGCACCTCGGACAAGTCGGTGGCGACCGCTTGCGCCTCGTTCAACGACATCTTGCAGGCTCAAGATCCTACTTGGCTGGACAAGTATCGCAAGGCGCGGATGGCCGTCCAACACTTCATCTACATCGCAGAGAACGGCGAGGTTCGGGTCAACGAGTTCGACAAGCTCACCAAGGACAATCACGAGTACCTTGGTCTCCAGCTGCCCGCTGAGCTCTTCCACTACCTCAATACGGGTCTCATCGGCGCTAGAAATCTGAACTGTATAACACACGGTCAGATCTTGATCCAACCTACCCTGGAAGGCGGCGCGACGGACGAGTACAAGAAGCTCGTGACCGACAAGATTGTGCCGCTCAAGGAGCAGGCTCTGGGCCTCATCATCCCCCGCGTCCATCGAGGCATCGGCCACAAGGACATCACCCTGCGCGTATGGTTCGATCCCAAGTTTGCCCACACGATTAACCATCGGTCACTGCAGCCTCCTCCGTCGCAGAAGGTTGGCTCGTGGGACGTCAAGGAGAGCGATCTCCGCAAGTTCTTTCCAGTCGATTTTGCGGGACCCATCTATCTGGAGGTGCTCGCGTTGGCGAACTCGGACTTTGTGGAACTGACAGTGGCCAAGGAGAAGTTCATCAAGGGCATCGACACGACGGAAATGGTGACGTCTGTTGCTATCTGGCGATTCTTGCACCTGAGGGGCTACGTCAACGATGAGCACAAGCTCACCAAGTGGGGTAATGCTCTGGCGACGACACTGCTGGCCCTCAAGGAGGCAAACGAAAACCGTCCCGAGGTGCCTGGTCTGGACGAAGCGGCGCTTCTCGCCTTTGAGCTCATCAGGCTTGGCGTCCTGACGGCCAATTATCGCGACGATGTCCCTGGAATGCCTCGAAAGGGCACCGACGAGGAGAAGTCAAGTCTCGTTCTCATCAGCCAGTGCGCGTCGCTGCTTAAGCTGCGGCACCAGGTCTACGGATACACTGGGCCGCTTAACAAGGGCCTCTTGGCGTTCCGAGCACTTTCTTCTACGGTTCGAGAGGCCGACCGCGATCTGATTGAGGCGATTGTCGCATCCATGTTCATGTATGGGCAGTGCAAGCGGGAGAGGGACGACTATTTGGACATCGGCCAGAGGTTCGTGGCGCCGCACACATTCACCTGGCGAAACTACTAACGGACGGTTCTTGTACAGGCTTCCTTTCTTGCAGGAACCCGACATCGGACTCGGCATTGCGATCCGAACCTTCTTTGACGAGGACGAAGCCAGCGACAGCAAGGAGGCGCGCGCTACACGCCTGGCCGAGTTCCCCAGAACTTTTGTGCCCTTCGCGGAGGCGCTGTCGGATGACTTCCGCCTGTGCACGGACTTCGTCGGGGCGCTCAACCAAGGAGTGCAGACTATCGATAGCACAGAGCTGCCGGCCACGAACAAGGCGGCTTGGACCCAGGCGCAGCGGTACCTGGACGCGAGACCTTTTTGAGCCCCATGGGCAACGGCGCTGGTGTTTGGCGAACGGAAGAAGGCGATTGACCCAACAAAAGTACAGCAAGGGCGCTACACACGCCTGGCTTCAAGTATGCCGTCGGACCTGCATGAGGGACGGGCGGCGGAAAGAAGACAACATTGAGATTTCGACATTGTCCGGCGCTGTGGTGGTAGCAGCGACTATTGGAGAGGCTTGGCAGTGGATAGCAAGGCGAGGGGTGATGCAGGAGTGACTCGGACCATGGACGCGAGAAGACGGAGGCGTACTCGTAGAGCGCTCGGGCGAGGTGCTCAGCCCGCTGTATGAGATATAGGGGCCCGGGCCGGCAGAGAGACGTCGACGCGGACTAGGCCCGAACACCTCGTCTTTGGTTCCGAGGCACGACCGAAGCGAGGGGACGGGCAAAGGAGGCCGACGCAGCACGCCCCGTGTCGCCAAGTCGTGTATTGAGTAGACGATTAGGGGTCTCCCAATAAACCTCAGAAAGCCATACAAATGTCCTCGAGCTGGCTGGTAGCCTCGTACCGTGAGGGCATTCGAGGCGATACCTTGAGTTAGTACTCCGTCCTCCGTAGAATTAGATTCGTCTTGGGGAGGGGGCGCGGCATGGAGCCCCACACGGAGACGGACCGGCGCCGCCCCTTTCAGCCCCTCGGGATCCGGCCACCACTGGAGACGTGCTTCACGGCAGTTTCACCAGGCACATAGTGCGGAACAAGCGCCGATCAGCCCCGGATGAGCCTCCGCCATATCATGAGGACAGGGGCTAGTTCTCAATGGCCTGATGGTCGTCCGTCACCTCCCTCGCCAACGCCACCAGGGAGGCTCTCTCGGCCTCGTCAGCCCGGCTCGGGGGCTCTGGGCAGGGACAGCATGGAGGAGATGGGATAGGGCCAGAACGAACTGACCGCCGCAGGTGGTGGTTTGCGGCGAGGCGGGGATGCGATGAGTGCGAAATTGCCATTCTACCTCAACTGTGCTACTGATGTATAGCGACTCGTATACACTCACTCGTACCACGGATGCGCCGCGATTAAATAGTACCCACTCACTGTTTGTTGGGTCGGGTACGAACGCAGGTTCTATGATGAGATGGGAACACGTATACTTTAGACACAGGGGGGCGACTTCTACCTTGTAGTTAGGTGAACCTAGCTAGGTCTAGTTGTGGGCGAACGTCCCCGGCGGCGCAGTTGAGTTTCATTCAACACTGCCGGGCAGCCCACCTTTCCCGCGAGCCTAAGTCTGCCCACCTTTGGTCTGGCAGGGGTGGGGGGGCCATACCATCACCTCGAACCAGTTCGGTTCGGCCTGGAGCAGGTCGGATGAGCGGTGGCCACTGAGATGGGACCGAAGGGTGCCTCCCATCCCCAGTATGAGTGGAGGCGAGGTTCGCGACGGTATACGGGAATCACGCGTTCTATGGATATTACCGCTGTGGTGTTGGCCTAAAGAGGGAGCGGCACAGCTGCGCAGGGTGGGTAGAAGCACGGTGAAGGAGTGCTGGAGAATATACGGACAGCGGTTGGGGGTCAGGAACGCTGTAGCTATTCGTCTTCATGTTACGGAACGATGTGAGTCTCGTTCCGTGCCAAAATCGGGCAGGCCGAGCCAGTTGAGGTCAGTGCCAGCAATACCAGGGGAGCCTATCTGTCAGCGAGCTCACCCGCACTACGTGCCACCAGACCAACCGCAACATGTCGAGCGCAAGGCCATACCCCCACCCCGTCGGAGCGTCGTCTTGCCACTCCGGCCATCTGCCCCCGGGGGGAGCTGCAGAAACAGGGCCGTAATGACTATTCTGGGAGCGGCAAGTAGCCAGCGCAAAGTCTATGATGCCGACGGGCGCAGCTGACTCCTCCAGATCTGAATGGGGTTGCCGTCATTTGCTGAGAGCCGAGATGATGTCTTGCGCTTGTGGCATCACCGCCTGAACTCACTCACCACCCCGATGCCGCCGCTCGAGGGGCCTGGCATCGCATCGCGGCTGGTAGACGGGAAGCTTGTGAGATAAAAGACATTGATGTTCCCGCCCATGGTATGCGTCCCGACTGGTATTCCTCCTCACCCACCGCGACCCGGCCCTCGCCTTTGGACCGGCGCAAAGACATTCGTTTTTTGTATTATGCACTTTCTATCGACACATTCACTCGTTATTTACTCACTCAAGTCTATCATTAAAGAGCGTTGCTCGCCATGATTCGCCTACGGGGCGTAGGCGTCACGCTGGCGTATCTTTCAGGTGCCCTTGCTCAGACGTTCAAGCTCGAAGCCAGTTATGAAGGAGAACAACTCGTGGAGGCGTTCAAGTACACGACGGTACGTTGACCTCCTTCTAGCATATCGCCATGTGCATAACTCTAATGCAGCTTAGTCCAGTAAACCGAAGAGCCGAGAATGTCAATGGGGCTCGCTTGAAGAAACGCAGGGGCTCGCATTGTGGGACGGCGAACAACTATGTCTTAACTCCCAGCAGGAGGTCCTCGAAGGCGAAACTCCTCGAATGGCTGCCTCCGCCCAAAGCAATGATCAACTCCTTCATGGCATATGGATCGTGAGTTACACTCAGGGCGATCAGGGGTGCGCTGCTACTGTGGACCTGTAAGTGCCATGCCCTTTACAGCAGCATACGTAGTCAACGTGTCGTCTCACGCCACTGTACACAGCCGAGCTCTCCCAGCCAATGGGGGTATTCACTCGACTACACGCAATAACGGCCAGTGCGAGGATTACAACGCGCACTACAACCCGTATTATGCCGCCTCCGGAGTGCCCCAAGTCATGGCATATGTCGCGACGGCCGAAGACCTCAAGATTTTCAGGTGGCCAGCGGACCAGGCGCCTGATCAAATCTTGCAAACAGAGAGCCCTGACCCATCCCAATGGGGCGAGGCGGTGCATTGGATGCAAGTACGCCAAAGTGAAACGGGAAAGGGAACCGACGCTGTGTGCAATTGGGACACCTTCACTGACAATCAACCGTGGGCATTCCATTTCACGACACAATTCTGCCCCGGTAATTGTTATTTGAAGGAAAAATGCTGGAAGGAGTCTCCATACGGTTCCTGCGAGAAAATGGTTGCCCAGGGCGTCGCAGATCCCAGGTACGTGGGCAACGTATACTTCAAGATCAACAAGTTTCGCGTTTTTAGCTGCAGCTCATGCGACTCTTCGACGCCGGAAACGGACCCGAACCCTCCCCCCCACCCGGAGACAAACCCAGTCGAGTCAGGCGAGGAGGACCCTCCAGTGCCAGACCAGCCGGAGCCGGAGCCGGAGCCGGAGCCGGAGCCGGAGCCGGAGACGACTACCACTCTAGAACCTGAATCGACCACGACACCCGAATCGGAGACGACGACGGCGCAAGAGTCTACAGAGATATCAACGGAAGAGCTCACTACCTCCACGGAACACGAGTCAACTTCGCCAAGCACCGTCACCACCCCGACGTCGCACCTACCGCCCCAAAGCCTGACGACATTCCTCACCACAACAGCAGACCTGACCACCTCAACGGTATACACAACGACCGTTCATACTGTTACTAGCTGCGAGCCTGGCGTGCCCGACTGTCCGGCGGGAGGGCAGGTTATCACGGAGACAATCCCGCTGTACACGACGGTATGCCCCGTCACGGCCACGGAGACAACTCCGGCGACGCCGCCGTCTACGACGAACATGACCACCTCGACCGTGTACACGACGACCACGTACACCATCACGAGCTGCGAGCCTGGCGTGCCCGACTGCCCCGCGAGCGGGCAGGTCATCACGACGACGATCCCGCTGTACACGACGGTGTGCCCCGTCACTGAAGCGGAGACGACTCCGGCCGCGCCGCAGCCCACGCCGAGCATGACCACGTCGACCGTGTACACGACGACCGTGTATACCATCACCAGCTGCGAGCCCACGGTGACCGACTGTCCCGCGGGCGGGTACGTGACGACGGAGACGATTCCCCTGTACACGACGGTCTGCCCGATCGACGACGGGGGCTCAACGCCGGGCGGCGGCAATGGAGGCGGTGGCGGCGGCGGTGGCGGTTCAAATGGTGGAAATGGCGATAATGGTGGAAACGGCGGCAGCGGCGATAACAGTGACAATGGCGGCAGCGGTGGCAGCGGTGGCAGCGATTCTCCCAACAGCGGCGGCAGCAGCAGCGGAGGCGACAACGGAAGCGACGTCCCCAACAGTGGTAACGGCAGCGGTGACAACGGAGGCGACAGCACCCCCGGCGACAACAACAGCGGGACCGGCGACACCTTCGGCCCCGGCGACAACAGTGGGGCCGACGGCGGCAGTGGTAGCGACAGTGGGGCCGGCGGCACCGGCGGCGACACCGGCACAAGCCCCGAAAGCCCCCCCGTCACACCTCCCGTCACACCTCCCAGTCCTCCGGGCGGCGACAACGCGGGAGGAGGCAGCGGCAGCGGCAGCGGCAGCGGAACCCCCCTCACACCCGGCAACGCGACGCAGAGCAACGTCCCGCCGGTGGTCATCGCCCGCGCGCCCCGGGCCGACACCAACAGCCTCGTCGCCCTCGCCGCCATGGCCGTCCTCGCCGCCGTGGCGGTCTTCTGATGGCCATGACCCCAGACCCCTTCCTCCCTCACTCCATCACTCCAACCTCCCCTTGTGTTTTTTTGTTAGTCAAACTTGTCATCGTCGTCGTTGTCATTTGGCGGCGTCATCGACGTGTGCCGTCTCGCCCCCTCCCGGAATGTTCTTGGACCAGTCGAGACGGGGAACTGGGGGTTCAGCGGCACGCGCGCGCGCACAAGCGACGCCAAACAACTTTCTATTCTTGCAGACACCACTTTTCTGCAGCCTCCCTTTTTTTTGCCCTTTTTTTGTCACCTGTATTGTTCTAGGGTAGTTAATGAATCGTCATGCGTGTTGGAGCGTACCTACGTAGATACGAGGGAAGTGTGCCCTGTTTGTTTGTGATTGCCGCTTATTCGGCCAATTCGTGTGTCTCCCCGGCCCAGTCGTGCCGCGCTCGCCCGCACCCTCCCGCCGGGGGCGTCGTGTGTGTGCGCATGTTCAGAGACGGGCTGCTCGGCGTTGTTGATGCGCATGAAAAATGTCCGGCCTCAGACACCGGTTCTCTTGCTCGGATGACAGAAGCCCCGAGTCGGCGCCCGCTCCACCTGGAGACGCGGCGTGTTTGATCCCGTCGGGTCTACTGTGACTTGCTGGCGGAGTCCAAACACTTCTTGTTCGATGCTTCACTGGCGACTTCACTGCTACACAATTCTCATTCCAACCACCCCGGCTCACCGATTGAAACAGTTTACGACCATGTTTCGAGCGCCGATTGCACAGGCCCAAGTGGACATCAGCAATAATGGCAATTGTTCAAGTATTAACAGTTGCAATAGCTTGACGAAGGCATGACTGGCTTCGTCGCTAAGCTCAGGTATCTATAAACTCAACAAGGTAATCCCCCTGTCTCAAGTGCCACGACGGAACATCCTTGCGACTCGCGCAGTCCGCTCGCCATGATGAAATTTTGAACGGTAGAAACGACTTCGGCGACTACTTATCGGCAGCGGCCACGGCCCAACCGAATGTGTCTGCTGATGGAGAGCACCCAACGCAGGCTCAGCCAGTGGTGTGGGGCGTTCCGCGGCCTCTGCATGTCGATGAATCAAGCCGGAAGGAGAGAAACAACTAGCCTCGCCACCCTTAGGTAATTGTCATGGGCATTGGCCCTGCCACGATGTTGTCGTCCGAGAGCGTGCCGTCAAGGGGCGCCTCCTTGGTCAACGAGACATACGCCACGCCTGCCACGCCTTGAGGCACAACGCAGCCCTCATTCTCTGTGAAGTTGGCAAAGACGGTCGTCCCGACGGGGGCGCTCCCAGATGTGAAGGCGCAGTGTTTGGCCTCGGAAGATCCAGAGGCCGCTTGTACGCGCACCGAGGAACCAATCTTGGGCGTCTCCCCGCCCACCATTGTCAATGCCGGGAAGGCTTGGATGGCGAGGTTCTGCGGGCATTGCTTGACAAATCCAGATGCCATGGAAAAGACGGCACGCGGGCCAAGAGGCACGTCGAAAGCCTGGGGAACTGCCATGATTCCGGAGAAGGCGCGAATGGAGCTTTGGTGGCGAGATTCGACGGTAACAATGGACGCGGCCGTACCCAGAATCTTCTTGTCCGTGATGAGCCCAGCGGCCCCCAGGTAGGCAGAAACACCAACGTTTTCGAGAATACTGGCCGTGGCAACCATGCCCTTTGCGTCGGTGAAGTTGAAGTTGTAAGTGCAGGTCTGAATGGGTTGGATGCCGGCCTGCGCGAGAGCCGACTGCAACAAGACAACGTGCTGCTCTTCCGTATCCCTAATGGTCTTGAGGTCTGAAATTTGTTGCTGGTTCAGGCCCAAGGCAGCGAAGTCGGATTCTGGGAACTTGGCAAAGCCTTCTTTGTAGAACGTGAACTCCAGTTGTTCCAGGAACAAAGCGCTATGCTAGTTAGCTTCTGGGACGACCTGCGTTTTTGCGGCTCCTGGGGCAAGAATACTCACAAGCTCAAAATATCGGGGTCGGTGAGCCCCTGGGCTTGTGCCTGGTTGTTCTGGCGAACAGCGAGGTCGTAGTACTTCAGCTGCCGAGGCGATAGCCGGTACGAGGCAGGAAGCGCAGATACCGTCGCGGCGAGGGCCAACGCGGCCACTGTCCTGAATGAAACCATTTCTGTTGAAGTCGTGTCTTGGATTACGGCTACCCTGTCGTGCTTCTATCAAAGCATGGGCGGTGTTCGCGTCGACGTAATAGGAGGACGAGGACCAGCCACTGATATTATTATTATCGCGTCAAGCGCTGTCGGGAAGCGAAGGACAATGAAAGGCGCGAGCAGTTTTAAATCCACCAAAGCAGACCAGCGCTTTAGGCAACCCTCCCTCGTATGGGTGAGTGTGATGAAGGACGACCAGCGAGAGACGGTGGGGAGGGAGGGAAGGACAGTGACGGTGAAGAGAACGAGACAAGCTTGACAGGCCAGACCAGCTTTAACAAGTCCTTGCGAATCCTGGGGGGAACTCCCTTTTGACAAGGACGCCCCCCAACCCTGCGCAACTCGAGTCCCGACCCGGAGTCCCTCCAAAGCGGATGGCCGCTCCCTCGAGAAGAAGGACCATGCGCACCCCCCGAGCGGCTTGTCCATCATCCGTGCTCCGCAACTGATGTGACAGGCGAGGAAATGTGCCAAGGAGGCCGTTTCTCTCAAGTCCCGGTGACAGGCGCCCACCCGGGGGCGGCGGGCGCGGCGCCAGCAGCTCCCGGGGGTCCGCGACACCCCCCGTGCCCGGCATCGTGGGCGGTATAGATTGACTCCTGCGGACCGGGTCTTGGGATCAATCGGGAAAGGCCTGTTACTCGCAACGTCCATGTGGCGCGGCTTAACAGCGACCTTGGTGGGCGCCGCGCTCTCGGACAGCGTGATGTCCGAAACGGTTCTGACACGCGGGGCGCGCCTCCTGGCCCTAGTCGTCTTGCACCAAAACAGCTTGTCCGCGTTGAGATGGGCATGCTCCATCCGAAGAAGCTTGGCTGTCGGCGGACGTCGTTGATTTGTTTTGGCTTGATTGCGCTCGACATGGTCGTCGTCGGCGTCGGAGTCGGTGCCAGTGGCAGGTCCAGGCTGGGCGTTCCGTTGGCGAAGTTGCGGCTTGCAATCATCTCCCCAAGGCTCAGTGCGCGCGACGTGGCTGTCGCACCTTCCCTGGGAGCACGTTTCTCCCGCCCCTTCCCCATCTGCAAAGGACGTCAAAATCACTCCCAATTGTAAGCGAATCTCCTCGCGAACACTGCAACTTTCCAACAGGAGCGTTCGGCAGTCTGTGCGTTCCTGTGGTGGTTTCTTCCTTGGCTGGTCTTGCTTTACCCACCACCCTCAGGGAGGGCACATGTTTCCGTCGTGAATGACCAAGTTAAGGTCCGGCCATCAGAGAGCTGAGGTCGTAACAACCCGTCATGTCACCCTCCACTTGCATCGCGTCGAGTCCCCCTTGCCCAGCTTACCCGACTGCCTGACACGCATCCGCTGTCTGATCGTCGGCCCATGGCGCTGGTGCTGCAGGCCTGGCTGACAGGGTATTGCGAGTATTACACAAAGGCCTGGATGGCAGGAAACGAACGAACCCACTCACTCACCCCTACCGAGTACAGTATGACATGGCATGCAACTGTGTCGTTTAGATCAAGTGCACATCGAACATGCTGACGCCGCATACGGGTCTATGCGTCCCGTGCCGGACACGCAGTAACGAAGCGGAAGGCAGCATTTGTCTGCACGTGGACCTGTGGCGCAAAATCGCCTTGCTCTGGCGGCAACGGCATCAGCAGTAACTCGCGTCTTATCTCCTGTGCCTCCTAGACAACGCCATCCGTGTCACGTTGCTCATCAAACAATCTATCCGAGATGCCGGCGCCGGCGCCCTCGACTCCAGACGGATCTTGGCCCGCGACAAGATGCAGATTACCAGACTTCATCCCATCAATTTTCGCTACTTCAATTGTATCCCATGCTATTTTGTACCATCTCCCCGCCGCCAGATGCTCTGCTCCCCACCGGCGACTCTGAAGGCCCGGCGTGCCACATCGATATTAATTATATACCACACATCCTCTGCCACTGACGCCACATGTTCACACGTGGTGCCCGTGCCTTCGCTATCAACCATACTCGTACTCCCCAGTTCCCCCATCCCTCTCAGTCTGCAACCCCATGGCGTCCTCGGCGCCTTGCATCAACACCCCACTGAATGCTCCTGTCATCGATTACAGAGCATACGGGTTCAGGCATCGGATGGTCAAGCAACTGCTCGCATCCTTTGTTAGTAACACAACTTCAACGCAGCCATGAGGGGGGAGCATAAACACTTACGGAGGGCTCTTGCTGAGGTCCGTCTTCAGGATGATTGGCACCCTCGTCATCTCCGTCACATCTTGAATGTAGTCACCGCCTTCCTCGCGCAGCTTGAACAGCTTGAGGTACTTCTCCTTGTTGGTGAGACGCGCCTCGACGGTCTCCGAGACGGGCACCTTGGAATCGGAGCGCGTGCGGTGCAGAGCTCCGGCATTGGAAGACGTGCGCGCCGGCGATCCAGGCACGCTCTGGGTCGGGCGTTCTGCCAGAGACGCTCCGGCCATGGCTTCGGTCACGTCCGACGTGTTGTCGTCGTCATCGTCGAAGAGTGCGTCGACGTCGTCGGTCGAGATGGTGCCAGTCTCCGTCTGCTTGCGAGCCGCCTCTTCGCGCTCCTTCCTGGCTCGCTCAGCCTCCTCCGCCTGCCTGGCGGCCACCATGGCATTTGTCATCCTCTGAGAAGCGGCGGCCTTGGGCCGCTCGTCCTCTGGAACGTACGCAGAGCTCGGAACGCCCTTCTCCCAGTACAGCTCAAGGACCCGCTTCTCCTTTCGGAACTCGGCCTTCTTGAGCGGTAGCTGATCGCAGTGCACGCGCTTCTCGAAGCCCCACTCGGGGATCAAGACATCGAAGGCGGACTCGTACACGCACAGCACGATACCCTCCGCGATGAGGTCGCCATTAGCCTCTTGACGCTTCTTATCCATGGTTCGGCACGACTCGATGTGAATGCTCTGCTCCTGTGCGTTCTGGGCAGAGTCCTTCTTGGTGTTGCACGACTCGACAGTCTTGACCAGGTTCTCCATGTCGTCTCCAAACTCAATCTTGCCCTCCGACAGGACAGCCTCGAGCTGACGGTGAACGATGATGTCAGCGTAGCGACGCGTAGGCGAAGTAAAGTGAGTGTAGAGCGGCAGGTTGAGAGAGTAGTGTGGCCAGAGCGGCTTCGCCGTCTTGCCATTGATGAAATACTTGGCCCGCTGCATAGACTTGAGGAGCAATGTCTCCATGCCCTTGCGCAGATCCGAGTCATCTACCTTGAACAGGCTGTTCTGGAGCGCTCCGCTTCCAGATGCGTCAATGTCGTAACCAAGTGCCGTCATGCGCTCGACAAAAGTCTGCAGGCGACGAGGGTTCGGCGCAGACTGCCGACGGAGGAGAGCCTTCTCTGGCAGTCCTTCGGCCAGACGCTGAGCTACATGGGCGTTGGTCTTGTGCATGAGTTCCTCGACAATCTCCAGTGCCTGGGTAGAATCGAAGATGTTGTCCTGGACAGGGTTGTTCTCGTCATCCACTTGCTGCAGCAGACGGAGGGGAGCGATTGGCGCTCCACCAGCACCGAGACGAGCCTCGCGGAACTTCTGTGCAACGCCCTGAAGGATCTGGAGCGTGTTGAGCGGAACGGCCTCGCCCTTGAATGACGACGGGTCGTTGAGGGCGCTGTCGATGTCTGCCAAGGAGACCTTGCCGGCGCTCTTGATGATGCTGCGACCGACCCAGCTGTCGCCTTCTGCGACGGTTCCATTGTGGGGGTTCACGTTGAAGACGACACTCACAGCCAGCCTTTCCTGGTCAGGGCTGAGGGAGCAGACCTCTCCGGCAAGTTTGGCTGGCAACAAGGGGCAGAAGCGGTTGAGGAGCTGCACAGAGGTGCCGCGCTTCTTGGCCTCACGATCGACCAGCGAGTTGGGTTTAACAAAGTGGGCCACGTCTGGGACGTGAATACCAATCTCAATCTTCCCATCGGGTCGGGTCTTGACGTGGAAGGCGTTGCCGAGTTCGGCACCGCCGTTGTAGTCCACTGTGAATGTCTTCTCTTCGCGGAAATCACGGCGAGATGCCACTGCGGCCTCATCCTCGTTAGCCAATGACCAATCTTGCAGGCCGACGCTGCGCAAGACGGCATCGGAGAACTCGTCAGACGAGAAGTTGTTGTCTCGTAGCAGAGCATCGGTCTCCACCTTGAGGTCGCCCATCCGGCCAAGCTGTTCGACGAGGGTGCCGAAGGGGTGAAGCGAGGTGATGGGCCATCGCTTAATGCAGGCGACGAAGATGCGATCGGCATAATCCTGATGCTTCTCCACGAAGTCGCGAGGGGCCTGCTCGGTGGGGATGGCAATGAGTGGGACTCGCTTGTCAGTAGGCTTGAACCAAACAATCTTGGGCTTCTCCTGCTGGCGATTGTCGTTTTGGCGGCTGTTTCCACCGTCCCGTGCTGCTCGCTCCGCCTCTTGCTTCTCCTTGGTAGCCTGGCTGCTTGGGCGCAGCAAGCCCAGCGTACCGGAGAACATCTGGCCGGCAACTCGCTCAATGACAGCAACCACGTGTCCGGCATAGAGGGGCTTCTGCTCATCGTTGATCTCCTCCTCTTCAACTAGAAGCAGGCTCTGGCCCTCAACCTCGACGTCGTCATTCTTCTTCTGAGTCGGCCGTTGTCGCAGGCTGCCACGTCTGCGGATGCCGCCTTCGCCGGCATTTCCGTCGTCGTTTTGTCCTGAGTTTTGGCTGCCTTGGTTGATAGATCCGGAGCGAGTGTCGGTGATATCCTTTCGCTTCTTCTTCTCCTCCTTCTCTCTCTTCTGCGACCAAACTTCGTCCACGTCCAGGAGCTCAATAGCAACCAGGTCGCCCTCGAGGGCGCGGTTACGGTCTTTGCTGCCGCAAATAAAGATGTCAGCGTCCAAAAGGCCGTCCTGAGTAGTGACATATGCGTCGCTGCGGTTCTTCTTGTTGACACGGAGAATACCAGAGACTAGTTGGCCATCTCCGAGGAGCGCAGGCAGCGACGCCTGCGGAAGGTAAGGAGTGAACAGAGTCTTTCGCTGCTGTTGCTGCTGACCGCCAAGCTGACCGCCAGCATGCTGAGAGCTGGCCAGGCCTTGGAAGCCCTGACCGTTCAGCTGAGCGGCCTGGAGGGCCTGGAATTGGCTCAGCTGCATGGGGTTGAGCTGCTGGCCGTACATCTGGGGCATCATCATCTGCCCAGGAATCTGCATAAGCTGCGGTTGATTGGGGGTATACTGGAACGCTCCAATGGATGACACAGACTGGTTCATCGAGCCTCGGGGTCTATGGCCGGGCTGGAACGACGAACCTTGGCCAGCGCCGCCTGACTGGTCTTGGTTTTGGTTCTGGGTGCGCCAGTTGCCCTCAAAGTTTCGAGACCCAGAGCGGGCATGGCCGAGTCCGCCGCCTCGGCGTTGGAAGTCCCCTTCGCCACCCAGGCGGGAGCCACCTCGGCCATTGACAGCCATGCTCTGGCTTCTGCCGTGGCCACCACGCCCACGCGAAGAGCCCTGGGCCACCGATGCATCCAGGCTGGGCTGGCTGGCTGGCGTCTTGCTATTCTCATCGTCGGGTTTGTCGGAAGACGGAGGGGCGGGGCCGGGAAACTGGAATCCCGTCGTCGTTCGCTTTTGTTGCGCAATCTCGGCGGCCTTCTTGGCGTCGGCGAGGGCCAGCGAGTGTCTGCGTTGATGGCCAGACCCGGCGCCGCCGCCGCCACCACGACCGCCACGACCGCCAGTGCTCTCACGATGAACGGCCCCGGGAGCCTCGAAGTTCCCAAAGGCGGAACCCGATGCCCCAGACGAAGGCGCCGGGGGCGGACCCATGCCCATGTTGGGCAATGCCGACTGATTACGGCGATGTGAAAGAGGCTGGGCCGGAGGTCCCAGATTCTGTTGCGGCATCTGGTTGGGGAATTGGAATGCGTTCTGGCCCATTGTGCCCATGGGCTGCAAAGGATTGAAAGCCCCGTTGTGGGCGAGGGACTGGCCGGGGGGCATCATGCCCATGTTGACGTATTGCTGGTGCGTAGCTTGAATCTGTTGCTGCTGCTGCTGCAACAGCTCGATCTGCTGCTGGATGGCCAACTGTTCCACTGGAGGGAGAGAGTGTATGCGTTAGCGTGTGGACGACACGAGCAGGAGGGCATGGCCAGGCAGGAGGGGAGCTGGAGACCCGGGCTGTTGTCGAAGGACCGAGGGACCCTGGGCGGTATACCAGCGCCGACGAGGGGGCTCGGAGGAAGTGGGATGGGGAACAGGCAACTTACTTCCTGGGTTGGCAAACATGCTCATCAGGGGCGTGAGCTCCGAGGGGCTACGCCGATGGGCAATGTGCAGCCTGCGTCCAGCCGGTCCATGGACGCCGCCTGTCGGCTGCTGCTGCTGCTGCTGGGCCGGCTGCTGCGGCTGCTGCTGCGGCTTCGGTTGCTGCTGCTGCTGGTCCATGACGGGCAGTCGGGAGGACGCAGAGGCAAGGCAGTGGGTGGGATATTTGCGGCACGTCGGGTGCTGGCAAAAGGGGGTATAATGTGAGACGGGCTTGTCGGCGGATGGGTCGATCTGCGGATGATGGGCTGGTGGCGACGATGCCGAAGGTCCTTTGGGGACAGATGGCTCTGGTAGGAGCTGGCTGGGAGGGAGGGGGGAGAAGCTGGGAACAGCTTCAAAGGCCAGAGCTCGGCGGGACAGATTCTGCCAAAAGGAGAGTGGAAGCGTCTGAATCAAGCGAGCTCTGGGCGGACCAAGGAGTGTGCGAAACAAGGCAAGAGGCTGGCAGATGTCGGACTGGAAGAGAAGGCAATGAGGGATGACGATGGGGATGGACGGATGATGGGGGAGGGGGGAGGCGATGGAGGTGGAGGTGGACAACCAGCAGCTCCTGGGAGGAGAAGAGCGACTGCGGGCGATGGATGGGTGCGTGTGTGCGCTGGTGGTGGTAGTGGTGGTGGTGGGAGGACGGATTATGGAGCCGCCCGTGACGGAAGCTGGCCTGAGTTAGGTTTGGGCTTTGGGGGGGAGGCAAGCGAGCGAGCCGGGGGGCGTCGAGGTGAGCCAGTCGAACGAATCCACCAGGCCAGGTCTCCATCCAGCTCCTGTCGCCAGAGGAGGTACTTCGTACCTCAGGCAGCCCGGCGAGCGCCAGGCAATCAACGGGCGGTGGAGTTCAGCACTGGACAGCCCAGCGCACCCATCACTCCAGGGCGGCCTTGGTGAGGCCCCGGCTCTGGGGGGGGGGGGGGGGGGGGGGGGCCGGTGGCGTCCCAGTTGGCCGGAGCAGGCGGTGCGCAGTGGGGCCCCTCGGGCGCTGGCCGTCCATTTGGCGAGTGGGCAATGGATCGATCGCTTCCAGGTTCCATCCTCCTTGCCGCACAGCAGCAGGAGTCTGGTTTGCCTCCGTCACGTCCTGAACCTCCACATACGCCGAGTCGACACCACTGCATGGCGGTATCGAGGCTCCTCACGCCAATCGCCGCGACGGCCGCGAGTCGGGTCGAGTCGCAGCCTGGAACAGCCGCTGGCTGGGCGGACGGAGCACAGAGAGAGAGAGAGCGAGAGAGGGAAGCGGCTCTGCATAGGTAGGGTCCATTTTGCATTTGCATTTGCATTTGCATTCCTCGGCCAGCAGCGCGCACATGGGCACCGTCCGCCTCGCGGGTCAAAGGCACCTTTAGGCGCAAGCCACGTCTTGGGCCGGCACGGCGTCGACCGTCCGCGCAGCCGCCATGCCGCCATCCCCCCCATCATCCATGGAAGCCATGGTGGCCCGGCACTATTCAAGGTATACTACACATATTCGTATTCTCGCGTGCGCGGGCGGGCCGGTGTCCATCTTGCCCTCCCGTCCTGCTAGCTGCTAGTTGCCGTGGAAATGGACGTTGGGCTAGGCACCCAAGCACCCCACGCCGGGCTCCAAGAAGGTTCGTCCCCATCAGCCCAGCAGCCCAGCATCCCAGGCAGCCCGGCTGCGTGTGGCCCGGCGGTGGGTACCTTACCGGCAGCAGCAGCAGCACCGGTGCGGGCTGCATGATGCGCGAGGTGCTCCCACTCCCAGGTGGGCCCGCTGCTGGGGTGGTCCCGTCACCTCAGTGTTCAGGGTCCTGCCGCGCAAGGTTCCAGGAGCGTTTCGCCTGCAGCAGGAAACCCACCACGGCGTCAATGGAAAGCGCTGGGCCGCACTTAAGGGGGGATGCCGACAGCCTCCACTGCCCTGGGTCCGGCCTGTGGCCAGCTGGCAATTGACATCATCATCAGCACCACCACCACGACCGCATCAGCCACGCTCAACGGGCGTCGGGCCCGCAGTTCCTTAATTACTAAGTGCCCGAGTTGGGGTGTCCTCGCATCGACGAGTTGGAGCCTTTGCCCTTCCAGGTTTGCTCTGTCGGAAACGGGCGACTCCAAGACGGCGCCTCGAGGGCGTGCGTGCGGGTGCGACTCTCGACGCCGCGCACCGCATAACACGAGTCGGCGTGGCAGGCGCCCCGCCGCCCGCCCCAGCAGTGACGGCATGAAGTCGGTCCCCGCGCGGCGTTGGGTCGGGTTCCATCTACGTACTGCGTCGGTCCGTCATTTGGGGACTGGGCTTGACTTGACTGGGTGCCCTGGCTGCGGCTGCGGCCTTGCATTGATGAATGCTCCTGTCAGCCGCCGATGCTGCAGTCCAGTCCCGCCAGCTGCACATCATGGGCGACGCGATGCGCGCTAGTAACCACCTTACGTTGCCTGACACTGGGAAAGCGGAAGGCACGCCCTCGCAGCCAACGGCCCAGTTGCCGATGTCCCTGGACACCGTGACACCCCTCCTAAAATCACGGCATCCTTTTGAGGTTCCAACTCGAACTTCCCACTGGCCCCTACCAGGTACAGTCGCCACCGCGCGGATCGCCACCGGACAGGGCAGCATCAGGTCAACCCCAGGAAAACTTGCAGACGCCGCTTGCGCAACCCGCCGCAAAGCTCCGTCCGACCGGCCCAGGTACGAAGTACAGGTACCTTGCCCTACCCCTCGCGTCTCCTCCGGCGAACCTGCACGCATGCGCCGTCGGCCGATGTACCTGGTACCAGCCTGCTGCCTCGGGTCGTCCCTCGCTCACGGTTCGTGCGCCGACTGCAGGTCTCGCTTGCGTCCTGGCGCTGACGACGCATCGAGCATTTGGACGGACCGGGGGGGCATTGATGAGTGAGCCGGCATGCGACAGAACGTGCGTCGCCGACAAGGGTGGGACAGGCAGCGGGCACGGCACCCCAGATTGATCCGCGCCAAGGGCCCTTCCGCCACGATGCCACCATGGAAACCAAAAGGTGCCTGTCCGAAAGGCATTCTGAAGGGCACCTAATCCATTGATGCGCTCCACGCGTAAGGTGTCCGTCCCCAGCGGCCACGCTGTTGGTTGACCCTCGTCGTGGCATGATACCCGAGGCACCTGCGGACTAAGGTAGACTCCCAACACAAATCCTTCTGCGGATTACTCTCCGAATTACGGAGTGGTCTATCTACTAAATCAGTGTTGCCGCCGTTTTTCTTCAGCGACAAGCGCTTGACCACGAGCCGTTTCGGGTCCACGACGCCGGGGCATGAAGTGTGCTGGATACGAGCTGTCGCGGAAACACACTGGGCACCCCGTGTGCATGGCAGTGTCCCGCCTCCCTCGCCTGGTGCTCTGGTGGCCAACCCGCGCAGCTTGAAACGCCCTTGTCAATCTCCAGCCCCTTGACGAGTGATCGGTGCACGTGCTACGAAGTAATAGAAGGATCCTTGAAAGCCCAGGGCATGAATACGGAACTACAAACATGCAACATTCCGGTTGGGCGGCCTAAATCGTCCGGCTTATCTCGCTTCGCACCTAGTAGCAGCTCCCGCAGCCAACTTCGCGACTCCCGTCGCTGTCTGCACTTGCGCCTCTACGACGGCAATCGTAACCCCTACTTCGCAACAGCCTCGCTTGCACGCAATTAGACCACGCCAGACCATCAAGGCCGAGTGCGTGGCCCATACGCATCTGGCCCAATACGGCCATGAGAGTGCATCGGTCCATGCACGATAGCGTACGCGCGTACTTGACTCGGATGGCGATGCGCGGCACTCTCGAAATATCACTGCCTGTCGCAGACAGATGGGGTCACACTCAGGTCCCAGGGCCTTCCGCGATCTTGTCTGCATCATTGAACTCTCGTGAAACTCAAGCGTGCGGCTTTTCCGCCGACGATCGTTTCGCAGAGAACGGAGGAAAAGGACGCGATGGCATCTCTGCCACGAACCAGGCCGAGTACCCTAAGCTGACTTTGCAGGCCGCCTCTCGTGCACTCCAAGGCAATGCTGTTCGCTCTTGAACCTGCCGTCGTTGGCTTGGCCCCGTTTGTAGCGCTGACAAAGCAGCTCCGTGACGCAGTCTTGCTCAGAGGTCGGGCGACTGTCGCAGTAATGGCCTGGAGTGCGATCGAATCATTGAAGCTCCCGAGCGGCCAGACATTCTTGTTCGCTTCCATATTTCTGGCCGCCTCCTATCACCTCGTAGTGCAGGCATGTGAAAACAGCACCACACTTTTTCTCGTCGATGGGTTTGTCGAGACAAGTCAGAGGGTCCGTGATATTGTCCATTCGATCGATGATGGAACGGCAGTAGCGGCTTTTCTAGCTTAGGGCACTCGCGAGCATCAAGACACTGTTGCACACTCTCATATTTGTGGTCATTCCTCCGGGACGGGTCATACTGATCGCAGTATACGCGCGTGCCACATGGCTCCTCGCCGGGCCACTCGTCGCGGTCACCTTTGACCTAGGAGAGTAGTGTTCTTTTGGTTCCGATGTTGCAATCGCCTTGTCGGCAGAAGTGCTGTATACGCCGCTGGCAAAGCCGAGCGCCAAGACAGCAACAAATCCGGGCCACATTATGAGAGCGAATAATAGTGCAGCGTCAGGTTGACTTGTCGCGGCAAAAGAGAGTACAGCACTGCTGGTTAAGAGATCTCACAATGCTTTCATCTTCCTGCTTGCGAGAGAGATCTCATGCGAGCGGCTTAAGTATGAGCACCGCATGAATTGGTAACTTCGTTGCCATATCATGTGCTATTTTGTACGCAGAGATGGGGCACTTAAGACCCCGCCTACGCATAATTCTCGTGTGAGACCTGGCCCTGAATTGCACATAACAAGTCAAGCCGTGTCGTCCTCTCGTACAAGGTCTAGGCGCGACACCCGCTCACGTCATGCAAAGCTCGTAAATCGGTGGCCTGTCACCATCAGGATCCCCATTACCCCGGCAAGGAATATTGATCGGACGAGGTCGACGATGCGCATGACCTTGACTATCCGCATGGCGTGATAAGCTTGCCAAGTTCACGGCCACCACCATGGCAGGTTGAGCGCGGGAGTGAAGGGGAGAGGATACGTCGAGGAAAGTACCGCCGGGAAACCGGCTGTCGAGTTGCGACGGGTGCCGCCCGGGCCATCAACTGAATGAAAACATTAGGTAGTCCGTAGTACCGCCTGAGATTGTCCGAAGGCGACGCACGCTGGCCATGGATGCAACGGCAAAATGGATATTTTCTTAGCCGCTGGCAACAGAAGATTGAAGAGGCAGGTTGTCTATTCGGGATCACCAAGGGCAGTACTGGCAGTGTGGCCATCAAGTCAAGATAAGGGGATGATGGGTTGGGGCAGCAAGCCGATTGGGTTAGCCGGCAACTGGCTGCCCATACTCAATTATGTAAGGCAGTCAAGGCACCTCGGCGAGCATCCCAGACTCCCAATCGTCTGACTGCCGTGCCTGCCCTCCCTGGGCCGTCCACCCAACTGGCCCGCACCGAGCCAAAGTCCCGTGTACGTACCCTGCTACGCCCGCGTCGCGAAAACGCATATCTTGAAACTCCACCACAAGCTCGTCACCACCACCACCACCAGACCGACCACGACACCGCGACATCGCGACATCGCGGCACAGAAGACGGAATTATTGCACGACGCGGCGCCCCTTTTTAACCCGGGCAACTTGCTTGGCTCGCTTGGCTTGGATGCGCGACTCGACAGTCACACCAAATGCCGGCACGATAGCTGCAACCGCCAGCCATTCCCTGCCGCCATCATGACGCGTTCCTCGCCCCTGAGGAGGAGCCAATTCTCGAGCCCCGACCGCGGCTACCGATCGAGCTTCCTCTACGACGAGCGCAATACCGAGCTGAGCCATCGCGATGCCTTGGCCGCCGCGCAGGCCGAGCACGATCGCATTCGCGAGGCGGCTCTGCGAGTCTACGAGTTGCACGAGCTGAAGGAGGAGCACCAACGTATCCTCGACCAGGAGCGCCGTGAGCAGGAGAGGTTAAAAGCAGAGGCTGAGATTGCAGCAGAGGAAAGGAGGCTTCAGGAGCTCAGAGCAAAGACGATCCCGAAACCAGCACCGCCGCCGCCCACACCTGAACCTCCAAAGGCAGCCGAGAGACCACAGCCGGAGAAGCCTGCATCTGCAGAGGTGAGAAAGGCAGATGTGGCGCCAGCGCAAGCACAACATACGGCCAAAGCCGCAGCTGCTCAGCCGAACGGTATCCTGGGTAACCAAGTCAAGCCCGCGGCAGCTTCTCCCTTCGGAGTGTCTCCAGCATCAGTTTCCGCGCCGAAAGCCGTGCTCACAACACCGGCGCCCCAATCCAAACCTGCCACCAGGCCACAAACAGCGCTGCAGACGCAGCCCCAAGCACGGCCTCCAGCAAAGCCTGCAGCAGATCGATACGTGCAGATCCACCAAGAGCTGAAGAAGCTTCGGAAGGACATCACTGCCCAGTCCAAGGTCCCGGGATCACCATTGAAGGGGAAAATGGGCACTTTCCGCAGAGAGATACGCGTCGCCATCGGCCAATTGACTGGCGGCAAGGGCGCCAATGCACAACCGGTATGTCGGGCACACATCTTTGCTCGAGCATTTACTCACACCTGAGCAGACGAGCAAGATCATGAGCATCTTGAGAGAGTCACTCGGAGGACAGGTGCCTAGCCCCCCCATCCAAGTCAGTGGATTCGTGGTGGAATCCCGAGAACCAGTCGAGGGTGCCGCCTACAACGACGAGACTTTGCCTTCGCTCTTCATCTACCTTATGAACATCTGCGCCAAGGGCGTCATCAACCAGTTCATCAATGAGTGCGGGCCGAACCCGAAGGCC
Organism: Purpureocillium lavendulum; assembly: GCA_029168975.1. Classification (NCBI taxonomy): domain Eukaryota; kingdom Fungi; phylum Ascomycota; class Sordariomycetes; order Hypocreales; family Ophiocordycipitaceae; genus Purpureocillium; species Purpureocillium lavendulum. Next base: position 1,294,414 of record JAQHRD010000008.1, on the reverse strand, counting down.
GCAGACCCCATCGGGGTTTTTACGGCGCAGGTCTTCTCACACAAGGACTTCCAGTGGCGGGGACAATCCCTGATTGACATCCTCATCGCCAAGTTCCGCATTGTTTGCCCCGTGTTGTTTGGCTTCAGGGGTAGCGACAAAACGGAACGGGGCCGTCTCGCCATCGGCTGGCGCAAGGACGGCCCATCATGGATCACGGAGCAGAGCCACAACGACAGAATGGCGGGCTTGGGCGCTGGTTTTGCTTCGATCTCCCTTCGCGACTTCAGCAAGGCCTCCAAGGTCAATCCGTACCCGCCGACGCACTACTGGACGGCCTTTGCGGGCATCGTCAACTCGCCTCCCAACGAGACATCCAACACGCAATACGTGGTCCTGCGGTCCATGATCGACGGACACGAGCAACGGTTCCTAAACTTTTACGGTAACGCTGCTGTGGCTGCTCTGCGGCTCGCCCTTGTCGAGTTCCCCAAGCAGGCACCGCAGAACGCGTCGGCGGCGGGATCATTGCTGGCGTTGGCAGAGGTGCTGAAGGTTGAGGGCGGGCTAGTCTTGGCTTAGGGCTTGCGCGGATGGGACGACCGGACGCTGAGATGAGCCGGGGAACACTGGTGTTTCGTACGCGTTGGGCCTTTTTCGCAGGCACCGACGGGACTGCATAGCCGCGGCGTTGTTGGGACTTTGAAAGAGCATACGTGTCTTGTGGCATATCTAGGTCTCTTCTGCTTTCTATGTATACAAGAAAGATGGCACTGTTTCGTGCAGCGAAGCCATCCTGGCATGGCGGCATCCCCTTCCCATAACTCCAAACACCTGTAGGTGAATCATGAACCGGCCCGCTCCCATAATTCGACCAACGCGACAGTGAGAAATACAGAATAGGATGTGGCGAGCGGTCCTTGGCCCTTTGCGGGCGAGCCCTAGATGATCAAGAGCAGGACGAGCAGTAGAATCAGGACGAAGATGAGAACTGCGATGCAGCAGCTGCTCCACTTGTCCTCGTTCTTGCGTATCACGTACTGCAGCTTCTGCATGCCCGTCTGCAGCCTGCCGCCGACACGCTCGGCCGCCTCGTCGACGAGGTCAAGCATCTCGCCCTGCTCCTCGAGCTCACGGCCCATGTCGTCGGCCTGGCGGCGCAGGTTGCCGACCGTCTGGAAGACGCCGTCGAGGTGCTGGTCCTGCTCGCGCATCATCTCGACCTGCTGATGCTGCTCGAACTCGGCATAGCCATCGGCGTCGTCGTTGTCGCCCTCGGCGATGGCGAACGAGTTGGGGTCCGGGAGGTGTTCGCCCCCGGCACCCGCGCCCGTGGCGATCTTCTTGTTGAGCTCCTCGCGCATGTCCTCGATCTCGCCGCCGACCTCCTGGACGAGGCGCTTGCGACGGCCGACCTCGTCGGCAGAGATACCGAACTGCGCGGGGTCGCGCTCGATGGCCTGGACGGACGCGACGAGGTCGGCGAGGTCCTCAGCGAGGGAGCCGAGGGCGGACTCGAGGTCGTCGCGGGCGGAGGCGAGCTCGGGCGAGGTCGGCGAGGTGGAGAGGGAGCGGATGCGGAGGTACGAGGCGAAGAGGGGCCGCGTCGACGAGAGTTGGGTGAGGACATCTCTGCGCGCGTTGCGTTAGCCACGGTTCTCTTTGGCTTTGCGGCGCCACCCCGGGAGGGGATCCACGACGACACTGCGAGGGGAGGGGAGGCGGCCTCAAGGGACGGCGAGGGCGACGCACTGCTGAACCTGGAGGAAGGGGTCCTCCTCGTTGGTGGAGGACATCATGTTGGCGGTGCGGCGGGCGCTTGGATATGCATGGGTCTGTCTGGACGCCCGGCCAGCGATGCGCGAGGGGGGGCCGCGTGCGAGGGTGGGTTGGCGAGGGCGACGGGAGCCTGGCGATGCTGGAGGTGGGTTGCGTGGTGTTGCGTCTGGTGGTGTTGCTCGGGTCCGGGTGTCTCTATTAGCGGTTGAACGGCGTTGGGGGATGACGTTGCTGCTCTAGTAGGTGCTGAGGCCCCTGGAGCTCGGTGCAGCCCAATCAACTTACAGCCTCAATGACTCGGCCACCTGGCCTGGAACCTGGCGACGCTCAGAGTGTAGATGGGAGGCTGGGCACGCATAACAATTGTAATGAAACATTTTTCACAATTTCTTTGACCATGGTCATTGACAATTGGCCGCGTGCGACTTCAACTTCATGATATCCCTGGTGTTGCTCAGCCACAAGGTTTGGCCTGACACCGAGGCCCCTTGGACGATGACCACAGGCGCGCAGGTTTAGCAGCGAATTTTCAAACCTCATAAATTTTCGGCCCGCCATCAACAACCCGTCTCCGACCAGCCCAACCCTGTAACACAGGCTCGTCAACCACACTGCGACCGCTAAGCATCGAAGCAAACCACGAGGACTGTCTCCATTCCGACAAACTGAGTGCCACACCGCCTCAAGGCCTCTATCTCAACCTCCGACGAGAGTCCCCCAGTCCAGGGTAGTAAGGGCTTGCATCTCTGGCGGCATCATGCCGCCGCCACGTCCCTTGCCGTTCGTCGGCGACTTCTCCTCGCCGGAGGAGTACGTCCAGACGCTGCTGCACTTTGTCCGCACGAAAGACATCTTCCAGATCTTGTGCGGCGGAGTGCACATCCTCGACTTCTTCACCTCTGAACCCGGCCTCTTCCATGCCGCCTTGCCTCAAGAATGGCACGAGTTCCTCCTGTCCCAGGACATTATGCGGCTTCTGGACCTTTTCATGAGGGATGACCTTGATAAGCTCGACTTTGAAGACGGGAAAAGACCCCCGGAGACCTTGATACAGTACATCAAGTCCGTCAGGGACTTGTCCATGGAGCGCCAGTTTCACACCCAGGCGGCCAAGCTCCCTATTCTCCCGCGGTCTGTGTCTGTGGGTATGAAGCCAAAGAAGATCCACGAAGTCGCAAGCTTTGCTTCCTTTCTCACTCGCCTATCTGACGACATTCAATCCTCCTCTTCGTCCTCTAGTGGCGACGAGGGCGATGCTGGCGTCACACACTTCGTCGACTTCGGGAGCGGCCAAAACTATCTCGGCCGCGCACTCGCCAGCGAGCCCTACAACCGGCGCGTCGTTGCCGTCGAGGGCCGTGAGAACAACGTCGCTGGCGCCCGTGTCCTCGACCGTCTATCCGGCCTGGCGGTCAAGCAAAAAGTGATGCGCAACAAGAAGCTCTGGAACCAGATTCTCGAGGCTCGCGGCGAGGGCAAGGAAGATGACCCGGAAGCCCTCGCCGCCGCGGTAAAGCAGGTCGCCGGGGCCGAAGCGTTCGATTTCCGGCCAATGGACCAGCTAGGATGGACGTACTCTGTCGACGAAGGCAAGGGCCAGGTGCAATACGTCTCCGGGAAGCTCGACAGCGGCGATCTCGCAGAAGTCATCGCGAAGATTGACTCGGGCACCGGAACCGATCAGGCAGAGGAGGAGCGGCAGAGGAAGCTCAAACTCATGGCCATATCTATCCATTCTTGTGGCAACCTTTCCCACTTTGGGATACGCTCCCTGGTCCTCAACCCGTCAATACGAGCCGTCGCCATTGTCGGCTGCTGCTACAACCTCCTGACGGAACGCCTTGGACCACCGACCTACAAGCACACCTACCTGCGACCCTCCCTTCAAGCGCTCAACGGCCGCGTCTTCAGCGAGTCGGACCGTCGGGACCCCCAAGGCTTTCCCATGAGCGAACGTTTCGCAACGACACGAGCTGGAGCCGGTGAGCGTGGCGACGGCAAGGATGGCGACGCCGGCGTCCGGCTCAACATCACGGCTCGCATGATGGCGTGTCAGGCGCCGCAGAACTGGTCTCGCGAAGACAGCGAGGGCTTCTTTACGCGGCACTTCTTCCGTGCTGTGCTACAAAAGATCTTTCTTGACCGCGGCGTCGTGAGCCGCATTTACCACGATCAGGCCTCTCGCGATGCCGCCTCAGGTGGCGACGAAACCGCCGAGGTCCACCGCGGACCATTTGACTGCAGTACCAACCCCGTCACTATCGGCTCGCTCCGCAAGTCATGCTACGGCTCACTGCAGAGCTACGTGCGCGGCGCGATCGAGAAGCTCACCACCAGCAGTGACTATAAGCAGTATGCGGATGTGATGCGCGAGAAGATGGCGAATATTACCGATGAGGAGATTGATGCGTATGAAGCGGCGTACCTGCCGCGCCGCAAGGAGCTCTGTGTGATATGGAGCCTCATGGCCTTCAGTGCGACGGTGGTTGAGGCGTTGATCGTGGCTGACCGGTGGACGTACCTCAAGGAACAGACGGACATCGTCGAAGATGCGTGGGTGGAGGCAGTGTTTGACTACACAGAGAGTCCGAGGAACTTGGTGGTGGTCGGCATTAAGAAAGAGGGGGCATAGGAGCAGACAACATAGAAGCTTCACGATTGATGATTGCCGATATTAAGTTTTCTGAGAAAGCAACGAGGATCGGAAAGGGCAGACTCGATGAAGCAACAAGACCAAAACCACAACAACTTCCGCATAATATCCGCGGGCCGGGTTCAGCCTATTGGAATAGCCCCGCGGCGTCACGGAAGTGCTCAATGTGACTTCTCTGCCACGAGATGAGCATCTTTCTCACGCCCCGAACAATACTTTCCTCCCACTCATGTATTGGGCCTTTGCGAGATATTCTCGTCTTCAGCATTGCCACCACCAGATCCACGCGTAGATAGTCTGAGAGGTCGGGCACCTCCCTGTCATCCACGGAACCCACAAAAATGGCGACCTGAAAGCAGCATGAGGCTTTAAACCCCAGATAATTCTTCATTCTCTCGAAGTCGTTGTGATACGGGATCTTTCTCGCGACCATGCCGTCGATGAACTTGATGGTCTTGGCCGCGAGCTTCGAGATATATTCCCCATCAAAGGGCTCCAAGTCTCCGCTATGTTCCGGAGGGTATAGCATCTGTAGCGCATAGAGGTTGATGTTAAAGGTACTGGGAATTGCGGCCGGCCGACGGTGGCGATCTCTTTGCCAACCTTCAGTTCGCATGTCGTTTATCTTGTCAACGAATCGTTGCAGCACCTTCTCGGTCGCCGTCATGTCCAGAGACCAGACAGTTGACGCCATGTACCTACTGATGATACCATCGAACCTGTTGACCTGTCCATCTGACAAGTGGACATCCAGTATGTTCCCCATGGCCGCCTCCAATCTGATGATCTCGCCCTCGTAGGTTGTGTGAGAAGCAGGGTCAGATGTTATCGTTGCCAGGCGCTCTACGAGCCACGACCCACCGAAGTCAAAGAAAGCGGCATATTTCTGATCCCAGAGAGACAGCCAGCGCTTCCCAGCATTGGAGTTTCGCAGTTTTGTGTTCTTCTTCACAGAGGCAGTGATATCGGCGAGACCAGGCCCTGGCTTGATGTTGAGGACCACGTGCCGCATCCCTGCGTCCCAGAGAGCACCTGGAAGAATCAGGCCGTCGCTCAAGCAACGACCTAGTAGTTTTGAGTCTGGTGGCACCGGGGGCAGACGCTCCTCATCTCTGAGCGTGAATCCATATTTCCTCACAAACAACTCCATCCAACGGAGGTTGGTTTCACCATAGGCACGCAAAGTGTCCATCAGTACATCTTGAAACTCATTCTCAGGCTCGCCGTGCGGAGAGGCGGTCATGGCAGCGTTCATGAGCAAGTGTAGCACAGGAGGTTGTTCGACTGAATTCCACAATTCTGGCATTTCTCCGACAGTCTCTGCCGCCTGCCACTGCTCTTCAGTTTCTGGGCAGTACTCGTTCAGAGAAGACGCCCTCGGAAGAGCGTGTTGTCGGAGTAAATTGATGACGGCACTTCTGACACTCTCACATTGGGTTGAAAGTCCAATATCAGTCAAGCTTGTCAAAGCTGTGACGTGAATGTCGATGTGTTTTGTTCTCGGTAGAATTTGCCCGAGAATATGGACAGCGAACCTCGGTGTGACGTAAGGAGCATCTCGCAGGAGTTGGGCCAGCATCTTGACCATTGTCACCTTAATACCAGGGTGGTGTGCCGCAGTATTGCCCCGTTCGGTCGCTCCGGTAGCTGCTTCTTGGCTCTTGATGCCAAAGAGACTTGTGGCGAATCCAAGAAGGGCATCCTGAGCTTGAGCCGGCGCCAACGAGCATAGCAACCCGCTATGGAGCACCAAACGATGCCATGATCTTTCTTCTTGCTGTTTTAGGATGTCCTGAACAAAAGGTATAGCAACTTGTGGATTGTCGCTTCGCCAAAGGAGTCGCACCATTTGTGCAACTTCCCGGTGAGCTCTGGGATTCGGGTTGACTTGTTTGCTAGTGGCTTTAACTACCGAGCATGCTAATTGTCCCAGAAGATTTACTGGTATATCTCTTCTGAAAGCATCCAGAACGGCGCTCGCAGTATAGATATTGATGGACTTTCTTTCGAGGAATTCGTCAGACAGATATACCGCCGGGAACCTGGCGTGATCAATGCTCGGGAAAGGACTCATCAGCAGCGGGGACCGGCCTTTCAGCCCACTGTTCAGGTAGAGTAAAGCTGAAGCAACAAGCATGTCGACAGAGTCGGCGGGCAGATCTCGGCGCCTCGCATTCCTGAATGCCCACAAATTTGTGTCATAAGACTCGCCGGGAATGGTAGATACTGCTTTAGGGATTTCGTGTTCCGACAAATCTGCCCAATTCCTCGTTTTCAAGATTATATCCAAGCAAGTCTGAGCCAGCTCTCTTCCCTCTACCAAGGTAGGGTGTGCAGCGAGCGCCGAGTCGGGAGTCCACTCGAGTGGATCGGATGAATGCTTGTCATCAGGACGTGGCATCCTCGGACAAGGTAATGCAATTTTCCGAGGCCTAGATGAAGGGATTTCTGCCGCTTTTATACCGGCAAAAGCGAATATCTGTACCCAGAATCGATGAGCTTCTGCAGGGGACATTCGACTTTCGCTGAGGGGACCAATAGCATGTTCCCATGCCTGCTTGATTCGGTTTCCGCGATCATCCTTGGTTCCGCCTCGAACATAGAAGCGAACTGCTTCTGACCAATCGTCCATGTATCCTATAATAGCCTCCTGCTCCTCTTTGTCTTTGGTCCAAGGGGCCAAATAGATGTCTGGGTCGGCAAAGACAAGACTCCTGGCTCGGGTCTCAACAAATGGGATGTTGTATGGGCCATTGATGAGGAATGGGCTCAGAAACTGTATTGGCGCCCCCCGGGGCCAGGGGTGTTTGAGCATGAGAGATGATGGCGTTTCGCGACTGCGATGTTTCATCCAGAGTTCATCCCGAGCTCGTGCCAGCCTGTCTAGGAAGATCATAGTGGGCTGCCGTGGGCTGGATGTGTGACGGTACAAGGCACGAACAAGGTCGAGTGCGACTTGGACAAAGTGATTGTCTACAAGGAGAGAAAGGGGGAAGAAAGAGCTTCGTAAGGAAGGCTCTCACTTTGGCTAGTTGTACAAGTTCACAAGTGAGACATGCATGAAGTCACCTGATTGTTCCCTCACATATGGTCTCCCCTTACTCCCTCTCCAAGCTTCTTCAAGACATTGCTTGTGATTCATCCACATCTCAGGTAGCCTGGAGACGAGCATTTTGCATTTCTTGCTTCGTGGGTCGAGGTTTGGTCTTGTGGCGTTTCTCGAACTCTTTGATGGCTATGTGTGCGTTGACAACGTTGTGCAGTGGCTCCCATGTTGCGTCTTCGAGGTCATAGCCCCTCCATTGAACGTGGTACTGGAAACCCTTCTGCTTTGTGCGTTTTGAATCCAAGATTGCTTCAATTGCCCAGAGTTTCTCTCCGTTTGCATCCAGTGCGATCGGCGGGGGCGGTGGGTTGTATTGCCCAGGCAGCGGGTCGTTCGGTGCCGGTCGCAGCAGATTGGGGTGGAACGAGTTGTGAAGAGAGTCTAGTTCATGTGGCAAGCTCAGCTGGTAGGAATGGGCGTTGAGCACACGCTTCACTCGAAAAGGGCCAATGAATTTGTGATCGAGTTTGGGAATGGGCCTGGCTGAATGAATGTTCCGTGTACTCAGCAGCACCTTATCGCCGACTCGATACGCTGGTGCCGGCGACCTTTTTGCGTTGGCGAATTGCTCTTGTGCGGCCTGGGCTGAAGTTAGGTTTGTCCGTAGCAGATCGGTGATCTCTTGCATCTTGGCGGCGAAGCTGTTGCCTTGGTTGCTGCGCCTAGCTAGGTCTTTGGATGTTGCGCGTGGTAGTGGTCGAGGGGGTCCAAAACTCATGCGAGGGTGGTAGCCTGTGTTTGCAAAGAATGGGGACATCCCAGTTGAGTCGTTGACGACGTTGCGGGCTGCGAACTCGGCTAGTGGGAGCCACTCATCCCAATCGTCCTGGGCAAAGCTGACATACTGGCGGAGATATTGCTCGAGGAAGGCGTTAGCGTTTTCCGTCTGGCCGTCAGTCTCCGGGTGATAGGCCGTGGAAAGGGCAATGTTGATCTGCAGGCGGTGGCACACTGCTTTCCAGAACTCGGAGATGAACAGTGGTCCTCTGTCCGAGACGATGGAATCCGGGAGCCCGTGAAGCTTCCATACATCTCGGACGAAGAGCATTGCCAGGTCATGCGCCTTCATGTCGGTCTTGCAAGGCGAGAAGTGCCTGTCCTTGGACAGTCTGTCGACGACAACCATAATTGCATTGAATCCACGGGGTGTAGGCTGTATTGGGCCAACAAAGTCAACAGACAGGTCTCTCCACCTTTGCAGTGGAATTGGGAGAGGTTTCAGCGTCCCTTGGTACTGCAACCGGGAGGCCTTGTTCCTCAGACATCCGTGGCAGTTCCGTGTGAACCGTTTCGCATCAGCGCTGAGCCTCGGCCACCAGTAGGAGCGTGAGATGAGCTCGTACAATTTATTTTTGCCGGGGTGGCCGGATTCAACGCTGTCGTGAGCGAGTTGGATGAGGAGGGTCCGCAATTCCCCTTGGGGTACGTACAATCTTTCTCGGAAATATAGTCGGCCATCATTTATCATGCACTCCGATAGGGGGATTTCTTTGGAGTGAGGTACGCCATGGGGTTTGAGCATCTCGTCCCTGATTTTCGTCCACCATTCGTCATCTTCGTATCCCTTGTCAAGGAGTCTCGTGATCTCGTGGTCGATTGGCTCTGGACCTTGAACGTCGTCGAGAATAGCGGGGCAGAGCGCAATTTCCTGTTCCCAGCAAAGGTTTGCAAAGAGCTCCGAGAGCTCGGGGTCAAGCTTGAGTTGGTCTTGTAGTGATCGGTCAATGTTGTGGCGCTTAAGCAGCGCCTGTTGTTGGTACAGGATGCGGTCGTCATTTGCGTCCTGTGGTGCGTCTTGCGACCTCCGTGTAAGAGAGTCGGCTTTTCCGTTTTCTTTCCCCGGTATTGACTTGATAGCGAATTGGAACTGCGACAGGAATTCGCTCCACCTGACTTGGCGCCTTGAGAGCTGCTTCGTGGTCATGAAGTAGCGGAGATTAGCATGGTCGGTTACGACTGTGATTTGGTGATGTGCGCCTTGGAGTTCGGGTCTCCAGCATTCGAAACAGCGGACAATAGCAAGGAGCTCTTTGTCGTAGATCTCGTAGTTGCACTCGGCGGGATCGTACTTTTTGGACATGAAAGCCACTGGACGTAGAACTCCCTGTTCGTCTTCCTGGGAGAGAATGCCTGAGGACACGAAGTCGGACGCGTCGCATTCGACAAACACTTCTTTTGCCGGGTCAAAGTGTCTGAGAATTGGAGCGGACGTGAAGCGATCTTTCAGCGCGTCGAATGCTTCTTGACAAGCCTTGGTCCAATTCCATTTAACTGCCTTCCGTGTCAAGGCAACAAGTGGTCGCACGATACGTGAAAATCCTTTAATGAAACGCCTGTAGAAATTGGAGAATCCTAAAAAAGCTTGGACGTCCTTCACATTGACGGGGCTTTCCCAGTTGACAAGACAGTCGACTTTCGCGGGGTCCATTCGCACTCCCGTGGTGGAGATGATCATTCCGAGGTACTTGACTTCGGTGGTCTCGAATTCACATTTCCTGACATCAAGCTGTAGGCCTGCGGCTTCAAGTGCTTGAAGCACCGATTTGACGTGGAGTCTGTGGGAGGCGAGGTCGTCCGAGTAGATGAGAATGTCGTCGATATACGCCGTGCAGAATCTGTCAAGGAACGGGCGAAGGACTTCGTTGATCCGGGCTTGAAAGGTGGCCGGGGCGTTTGACAATCCGAAAGGCATCACCAGGCTCTCGAAGAGACCGTATCTTGTGTTGAATGCCGTCATCCACTCTTGACCCTCCTTGATCCGTATGCGGTTGAATGCTGCGACAACATCGAGCTTGGTGAAATACTTGGCTTGGCTGAGCTGGGAAAGGGTCTCCTGGATTAGTGGCAGCGGATATCGGTTCTTGATGGTTATGGCATTGAGACCTCGGTAATCCACACAAAAACGAAGGCCGCCTCCTGGTTTCTTCGCGAACAGCACAGGCGAGGCTGCTGGAGACGTGCTGGCCCGTATGAACCCCTTGTCGAGGTTTTCCTGCAGGAACTTCCGGAGGACGACAAGCTCTTCCTCGGACATGCCGTACAGGGGCCCATGCGGTGGAGTTGTGCCCGGTTGAAGCTGGATTTCATGGTCGCAGCCCCGGTGGGGAGGGAGTTTGTCTGCCTCTGACTGATCGAATACCTTCAAGAATTGGTGGTAATGGTCGGGTACCTTTGTTGCGGGATCAACCACAGCCTTTGGTTCGAGGGCTTTGCGAATATCCTCGAGGGATGCCCCCGAAAGGTACATGTCGGCTGCAGTTCTCCGGGAAGCCTGGAGGTCGTGGGCACGTTGACCGTTTGAGAGAGGGACCACCAGTTCGTCCTGTCGCGCGAGTTCTCGGTTCATCTTTTGTAAGTCTGTAAGTGCCTCGCTGAACCGGGGTGCCTTTGGCTCTACGAATGTGGAACCTTCAGCGATGGCTCCGATTTCGGCCAGCCTCTTGTCGATCTCGTAGAGCGATAGTGAAAATAAGTCGACGTCGCGCTTTTCGGCTAGCATGTAGAAGGCGGCGGCGCCGACCCTTCTGGGGAACGACGGGCGTGGCAGTGTCGTACTAGCTGTTGAAATTGCCAGCGGACTGGCTCCAGTGACTGCCAATTGATATTGTCCCTTCTCCATGCAGTGTCGGCGACAGTGGTCAGAGTTGAAACTGACCATGTTTGTGCTCCAATTGATGACGGGGTTGTGGTCTGTCAGCCAGGGTTTTCCGAGGATGATGTCGTACTTCCCAAGCTTCGTTACGTAAAAGAGCATCCTCTCCTTGTGTCCTTTGATGTCCATTTCGAGTTTGGCTACGTGAGTGATGTCGCCAGCCGAGGAGGGTCTTCCATCGACTACGTTCAGCCGGCGACGGTTCTTTAGTTTGTATAGCGTGAGGTTGTTGGCGTGCGCGAATGATTCGTCTACGAACCCCTTTCCGGTAGCGCCCGAGTCAAGCATTGCGTTCGTTTTAATCGAGGTAGATGTATCGTCGACTAAAGTACACGGTAGTAACAAATGATCTTGCTCGGTGTCTAGGGAAGAGAGTAGCAAGGTGACTTTCTTTCTCCGTCTCCTGCGGCGACTTCTGCCGGAGACTACTCTTTTTCCGTCTTCCAGGGCGCCGTGTCACAATTGAGCGAGCGATGTTTGTCCGAGCTGCACCAATGGCAGAGTCCGTGCTTCGTGCAATAGGCCTTGCGTGCTGCTCTCTCCGCGTCGGTCTTTGGTCTGCGACCTGAGGCAACGTCTTCTGCTCCCCATGTGATCGCACTTAAATCCATGGAATCTCCGGACTCGTTCGGGGTCGTCGAGGGCGCTGCGGCCGGGGCCGGTACATGACCACTGTGCTTCGTTGAGCCAGCGGTGTTCTTCTTCCTGAAGTAGTTGGCGTCTACTTGGCGGCATTCGTTATCGCAGGTCCGGACGAGATCCATGAACTGGGTGAGCTCGCTGGGCGTGTCCTTGGCCTTGGTGAGTGAAAGTCTCCACGTAATGTCGTCGTGGAGAGCGCGCCGGAGATGCGCGATGAGGGCTTCACTATCCCACTCGGTGAGCTTGGCGATGGCATACCATTCGGGAAGGAATACCGTAAGGGGCTTATGGCCTTGCTTCATGTCAAAGATTTTGCGCTGGGCTGTGGCTTTCGCGTCGATATCGCCAAAGGCTGATTGAAGAATGGCTTTGATCGCGCTGACGCTGTCGAAGAGGACCACACCATCTTTGATGTTAAAGCTCACTTGATCATGCGCTCTGCCTTTCAGGCACGAGACTGCGTATCCCATGCGTTGATGCTCTGAGCTCCACCAGTCTTTGTTCATTTCGAGCTTCAAATCGAGCTGCTGCAGGAAACTCGGCAGAAGAGAGGGATCTTCGCCAGTGAACGCTTCAGGATCGGGGTGTTCTGGTGAGCGACGTGAAGCTCCTCCTGACTGGATGACATTTAAGTATGCTTCGTTTTCGGCCATCAGGCGGGTGATCGTTGCGTCTCCGTCACTCTTGGTGATGAGCGTATTTTCCAGGCGGTTTTGGAGGTCCTCCACCTCTGTACTGGTCTTGGCAGCTGAAATGCGTAGGGAGTCGATGACCTCTTGCATGCTGTAGGCGGCATTGCATACGAGGAAGACTTCTTTCATAAGGCCTGACGGATTGGCTGCGAAAGTGCTTCGGAAGGTCTCTTCGGTGTTGCTCTCGTTGAGGAGGGGGCAGGGTGGGACCCGATCGACGGGGGTGCTACCCATGGCTGCGGACCAAGGCGGTTGTCGTTAAGGTTGACGGCTTGTTTACCCTTGGGTTCTTTTTCGTTTGGTCGCTTCGTTTGGTCGCTTCGTTTGGTCGCTTCGTTTGGTCGCTTCGTTTGGTCGCTTCGTTTGGTCGCTTCGTTTGGTTCAGTTCGTTTGGTTCAGTTCGTTTCGTTGGATTTGTTTTCTCTGGTTGGCTGCAAGGATAAATGGAGATTCTGCTTGCGTGGGCATTGGGTTGCGGCTGGGATAATGAAAACGGGCTAGCGACATTCACGTCGAGGACGGTGATCGGTCGCTTTGTGGTTTCGGTAGACAATATGTGACGGTACAAGGCACGAACAAGGTCGAGTGCGACTTGGACAAAGTGATTGTCTACAAGGAGAGAAAGGGGGAAGAAAGAGCTTCGTAAGGAAGGCTCTCACTTTGGCTAGTTGTACAAGTTCACAAGTGAGACATGCATGAAGTCACCTGATTGTTCCCTCACAGGATGGGTCGATCTCGCGCCTAGGCCGATAGTCTAGGTTCATGAAACCCGCGCAATGTTGAAGGGCAAATGCTCCGCGTGCTGGGTCGAGCATGGCTTCTTCTATGGAAATCAATGCGTGCACCGTCGGCTCCCATACCGTGGTGAAGGTCGTAAAGTCTGAGAAGCCGAAGTGGTCTTGAAAACGGCCAGACCTTTCCAGTCTTTGCTCCACCACGTTCCTCACCATTTTGGCGACGCTCTTCCAGTCTCCCAATTTAAAGCTTGGTTCTTTGAGACTCAGAATTAGACTCTCAATAAAAATTGTGAGGACCCTGTTGGCCTGTTCCACTGCAGATTTTGTTGATCTTTCGTCCATGTCATATGCGAGCCGTTTCGGGTTGACTGGCAACACGGACAACAGGTCCACCGCCTCGTCAGAGCAGACGGTCTGGTGGAATAGGATTTGCTTAAGTGCCATGGGGTCCTTGAGATATTTTCTGGTCCACATGAGTGTTTCCGCATACAAGTCCAGATCTCCAGTGGCGATAACCAAGAGAAGACTGGACCGGACCCAAAATCCCCGTTCCATGGCAGATCTCCCCTTCATGGCGTTCCTCTTTCGTCGCATGAGCTCTTCAGTCTTCAATCTAGTCATTGTTGCCGCCGGATCTTTGGGTAGCTTGATCCTTTCGGGGTGCAAGGAACATGAACGGAGCAGCAGCGCTTCCATGATGTGCGGGTCGACGACGCTCGCGCGGGGGCTTGCGGCAAAGTTCACGATAGAGCAATCATCGGAATCGTAGCCTGATCTCAAGTAAGGCCCCATTTGGAGGAATGGTGTTTGATCTTCGGAACCAAGAAGGCGTTCAAGTAATGTTAGTGCCTCGAGTGGCGGAAGCAAAAGAAAGTCAGTGACAGTTAGAATGGGAACTTTGGGGATCGCATCCTCGCAGTCCACAGGTCCTATGTCCAGTCCAAAGCCGCGCACATGTCGGAAGTAGAGGCGCAGTAGTGCATATCGAGTTGTGAATGGCGCTTGGCGGAGCAATTTCTCCAAAGACAGGCTCTTGCTCTTTGCTTTTGGAAGTAGGCCGATGAGTCTCGATAATGTCGCCTCAGCTTCTGGGGCGCCGCCAGATCGCGACCAATATCGGACAGCATAGTATAAGATCCCCCGGCTTCCTTTTCTGTTATCACGGTGGCACCAATAGCTTCCTTGCTTTGCTTGACCCTCAACGTCGATGTCTTTTTGGAGAGGTTGATGTCTCTCAAGACATCGAATAGCAGAGTTCCAGAAAAGGGACCGTGTGTCGTGACTAGTTCGTTGCTTGCTTACATGTAGGCGCCTCGCGAGGCTGTTGAACTTGGGCATGCTTGTGTACGGTACTAGTGTCGCCATAGCTGCATGCGATATCTTTTCCAAAACGCGAATGGCAAACTCCAAGTCGGCAGAGCAAAAACGGTCTAGCGACGATAGATTCTCCTTTGCTGGTCCATCCGGAGGGAAACACTCGGCTAAGGCGCTCTCTCGAAGCGTGTTTGGATATACCCGTCCCAAGTGCTTCCTCAAGATCTCCTGATGGATAGGAATCTTGGGGGGCATCTTTTGCATAGCTAACCAATGTGTGACAGTCTTTTCGTCACATACAGTTAGTAGCAGCTCGTAGTATTGCTGTAACGGGCGCTCGTCCTTTGCGCGTCTGCGCGGACCAGGTGTTGCGGAACTTACGCTCTGAGGGCAGAGAAAAGTGAACAGTTCCGACATGAGGTGTCGTCGTCGGGTCTGCGCATTTGCTGCCTCGGGGTACTTCGACAGGCTGCGGCAGAGGCGACGGACGCCGTCGACACTCAGGTCCGCCATGATGCTGGCGAAACCCTCTGCGCCGCCAACAGCTCTCCACGCCTCCTCAATCATTTCAGCGTTTCGGAAGTGCTTGGAGAGATATTTGAAGCCCGTCCTTCGGCCAAGCTCACTAAATGGCTGCCGTATAGCTGCGACGGTGCATTTCGGGTCTCGGGCGACGTTGATCCATAAGAGGATTATGGAAGGCGAGAGGGAGCCGCGACTGACTGCCTCAAATAGATAGCATGTGAGTGAAGCTTTGTCCGTCTTGGGCTGATTAATAGCAGCTCTCAAGTGAACCACTTGCTCGGCCGGAGTCGATGTCCGAAGTAGGGAGGCAAGATTAACATACAGTGCCGCCATCTTGGCGTTCAGTATGAAGCTTGGAATGGCGTTTGGTGAACATTGCAACAGCCAGGTGAGTGGGCCAACGTAGATGTATTTATCCTGGCGCTGAGCCCCGAATGGCTCATCAGGGAGCAAACAAGTTTGTTGGCCCGCCTCGATTGGGCCGTCCTACATGTAAGGCACATATCATCACGCCCGTGTTGGGTCGGTATGCATGCAAGGCAGGAGTAGCAACATGTGCTTACAAGGTACAGTCTAGCTCATAGCTATCAATATGCTTTCTCTGAATATCAAAATAGACAAGATAATGACCGTTTCCAGTCATGCGATCATCTACTTTCATACCTTGCCGCGACACCTAGCATCCTACTAGTGCTATACTATTTATCCAGCCGCCCCCAGCCGGCAAGGGCTTTATTTGCCGCCACGACCGCTATAGTCACCGTAACCATCGTGAACACCATGACAATCGTGACGACCAGTTGTGTGCCAAAACCGGACTGCAGGCGCCGCAGTAGTGGTACTCCCGATGCACTTGACAAGGGGCTATGATGGCCAGGCTGTGCTGAAGAATAGGTAGGCATGGGCAGAAGCTCATCCACACGGGAACAAATAAATACGTACCCTTTCAATTCCCCGCCTCGATATCCACTGTTGGCAGCAGGACACTTTACGACGGGCATAGCATGCGGAGGCAACCAACAAGTATCGCGGACGTGAGGCAATTCACGTGATGAGAGCTCCCTAGTAGCTTCGGTCCAACTCAGAAATACTTATTCAATACTGGCCGGTTCACAGCTGGCCGCGAGACCGCTCTATCTCAAAAATTACTGGATAAGACATTACATGTAGAGAAAGAGAAGTATTGCGTCAATGCAAAGCGTGATCAGACCAACAGAACAGCCAACACCGCACATGCAAGGGTCGAGAAGAATGGCCCAACGTGCGAGGCACCGCTGACAACCACGGGGGGTCGGTCCGGGGTGGATGGCGGGTTTGACCCAGCGGTGCCGGCGGCTTGCGTGGGAGCCGAGGGGTTGACTGCTGTCGCCATGGTGGACGCAGAGGGGACTGGATTGGACGTATCCTCATCGTCTCCCTGCTGCGTTGCAGATCCAGGGGCATTCGGCGAGGATGTGGATGTTTGAGGAGAAGTAGCATTTCCTGCTTCACCGTTGCTGCCCGTCGCACCGCTTGCTGCCTCGGGGCTCGGGCCCAGTGCCGGGCCATTGCCGGCAGGCTCAACGTCGGAGCCAGGCCCATCAACTGCCTTGTTCGAACCTGGAGCGATATCTGCAGGGCTGGAGCCGCTGCCTGTCGTTCCCTGGTGTGCAGACTCTGGGCTGGACTCTGTCCCAACTGCCTTGTTGGAAGCTGGAGCGGCATCACTAGGACCAGATCCACTACCTGCCGGTCCCTTGTTGGCGGATTCGGGGCTTGATTCGACTTTGGTAGCTCCAGGAACGGGCTTGTCGCCCTGCTGCCCATCATTTCCGGAGGCAGGCGACTGAGTGGTGTGTTCCCCATGGGACGGGCTCGAGGCAGCAGGTTCCGATGTCTCCGGGGACTTTGATCCTGGGGTCACGGGAGAGACCCCCTCGTCATCGGTTGCGTCATGTTGCTTGGGAGCCTTGTACGTTTTCTTGACCGTGCAATCAGAGTCAGAACCGGAAGGGCAATCCAGGACAACGTTGGTCTGCGTATTTGGCTCCTCCTCGTTTTGCTGGCAGACGCAGACCGACTCGACAGTCACCGCCGTGCAGACCACCACGACGCCAGTTTGGCTGCCGTCGGTGCTGGCCTTAGGGTAGCCAACGTCCTGGGTTTGCGTGGTGGGTTTATCGGTGGTCTTATTATGGCTGCCGTCTTGGGGCTGTGACTCGTTGTGTGGCTGGCGACGGCAGGGCGACCCTTGAGCTGTCGAGTCGCAGATGATGACGACCTTCATCGAGACATTAACATTGGTCGAGATATTGACCACATTCGTCTCATGCGTCTCAACACTAGACTTGGAGTCCTTGGCATCTGGAGATTGCTTGGAGTCGCGATCCTCGCCATCTGCATCGTCCTCTACACAGTCTTCCTCGTCGTCATCGTCATTGACTGACGGGGTCTGCGACGTTTGCGGTCCATCGGTAGACGTTTTCGACGTGGATGTCCTGGTAGTCTGATTGTCCGACGTTCCGGTCGCGAAGCCAACATTTGGTGTCGCCTCCGGGCCGGGAGCCGTAACCGTTGCAGTAGCGTCGTCCGAGCTGATTGTCCCGGGAACGGGTGCCGTAGTGATCTCGTCTTCGCACACCTCCTCGTCATCTGCTGACCCAGAGGTCTGGTGTGGCGCAGTAGCATCGGCAGTGGTGGCCTTACCAGGGGCAGATGGCGTCGCAGTGTTCTCGTCGTCACACTCGTCCTCGTCGACGGTCGAATCTGTAGTCTGATGCGATGTAGTGGCATTGATCGCGCTGGTCTCTCCAGTAACGGCGGTAGGAGTGGGTTCGTCGTCACACTCATCCTCGAAGTCAGTCGATTCGGTAGTCTGGGGCGTCGTAGTGGCAGTACCGGTGCTGGTGCCGCTTGGAATCGTTGCGTCTGGAGTTGCCTCATCTACACATTCATCCTCGTCTCCCATGAGGGGACGAGAATCGTTGCCGGCTGCCGCCGACACCACACCAGGCTCCTGTTTGCCCTCAGTCACCAACACGTGAGACTCCACAGAGTGCTCAGTAACGGTGGAAATGCTCTGCGTGTTTGTCTCTGAGTCGTCCACAGGACACTCATCCTCTTCAGTCTCAGCACTGTCCGGCACTTGCCCCTTATCTCCCTCGGACTTGGTAGGGCTAGTCGGTTTGGCCACGTCAGGCTCGGAGGTCTCTTTGGGCTTGGCCACTTCGGGCTTGAGAGTTGCGCCGGGCTGGACCTCTCTCTGAGACTTGGAAGTCGGGCTGGGATTGACCACATCCTGAGGCTCGGGAGTATTGTCGGGCTTGACGTCGTCCTCGGTTTTGGGCTTCTCGACGGGCTTGGCCACCTCAGTCTTGGGGGACTCGTCGGATGTAGAAGTTGCATCGGTCTTGGTCACCTTGGAAGCCTCATCAGGCTTGAGAGTTGTGTCGGTCTTGGCCTGGCTCTGAGACGTAGAAGTCTGGCTGGAATTGACATCCTCAGGATTGGGAGCGTTGGTCCCGTGCGTCTCCGTCGACTTGGCACTAGACGTTTCGGCCTTGTTCGTGGACTTGGTAGCTTGCGCCTCCGAGCCCTCCAAGGCCTTGAACCAACAATCTGTCGCCTCTCCATACTCCCTAACGATCTTGTCGAATATCTCCTGAGCTGACTTCAGGAACTCGGTTGCTTCATCAAGGTAAGACTTCGCTTGGCCGGTGGCTCCCTGCATGGCGCTCGACGTTTCCTTTATCCGCTCCTCCAAATCCCGGAGGTCCGATTTAGAGTCGCTGAACATCTTAGACGCAGCCTTCTCATGTCCTTTGATTGCCATTGTGTTGTTTTTTATTTGCACTGCGCACGCCGCTTTGGAGAGCTTAGACGCAGCGAATTCCCGGAGCCGTGTGCCTGTGTTTCTCCATCGCGCCTCTGCGGCAACCAGTCCTGCCCGATCCACCGTTTCGTTGAATGGGACCGATGATTTCCACGCCAGGTGTGCCTTTCTGCCAGGTAGAACCCAGGCTACCTTGTCAGCAGCCTGGGTTGCTCTCTCGGCAGCCTGCCCCTGAATGCTCGATAAGGAAGCGCTGACGTTTGTCACCACCGACACCATCTCTTGCACGAGGTCCCTGATTTGCTTTTGATGGGGTTCGTCCAGTTTTTCAGCTTCGTTGGCGGAATATGTACCGGCCTTGTCCCAGAGCGTATGGGCCGTGCTATTGAGCCGGGCAAGATCGAAGGCAGCTTTGTCGGCCGCCACGGCACCCGAAATCAACTGCAAAGCAATTGATACGTTGGAGTACTCTTCGGGCAATTCCAGTCGTTCCTGGAATCGATCTTCGGCGATTTTGAGTATCTTGTACCGCTCCATGCTGATGGCTTGCATATTGTCCGAGTAGTTTTTCACTTGGGCAACAATACCGTCGTCGGTGAGAATGTCGTCACGGGGCAACATTCCAGAGACAGAGTTCC
This sequence comes from Purpureocillium lavendulum, assembly GCA_029168975.1. Taxonomy (NCBI): domain Eukaryota; kingdom Fungi; phylum Ascomycota; class Sordariomycetes; order Hypocreales; family Ophiocordycipitaceae; genus Purpureocillium; species Purpureocillium lavendulum. Next base: position 1,274,886 of record JAQHRD010000008.1, on the reverse strand, counting down.
TGTTGCTTGCGTGTCGCCTGATGCCCCTCGGCTGATAGGGGTAAGCCGCCCTTTCCACGCGCGTGTCGCCCGGCACGAGGTGATCACCCCCGTGGGCAAGAGCGGTGGCCGAGGCGGCCAAAAGGCCGAGGAAGGTCGCCGACACCATTGAAACAAGTGAAACGGGATAGTTTGGAACGAGTGGCCTGAGTATCTACTCAGTGAATCCGGGAGCGGCCCGGGGATAAAAGGGAGCGACTGACAGGTGCAGTAATCACTTCTGACCCGGAAACACGTCAGGGCCATACCCCTTGATATAGGAAGGTCCTCAATGTTCCCATGGCTCCTCCATCTCGCGAATTCTGCACTTACAAAAAGAGTCTCCGGCGATGGCTGCATGCATTACATTCCATCCACCACAACCAGCGGGGCCACGGTGGCATCGTACGCAACACATCTCAAGTAAGTCCTGTGCCGCCCGCCGGTGGATGTGCTTCATGCGTTATGCACGGCGATGCCAGCGGACGATTTGCCAACCTTAAGTTGCCAGTTCAGTCGGGTTCTGTTGGGTCTGACGCAGGGGCTGATGTCAGTGATGTGCCATTTGAACCGTTGGCAAGGTATAGCATTGAAGACCAAGCCAATAGCGGCAGTCTTGGTATGAAAGCACGCATCATCTTGGCGGGACGGTTGTCATTTGACGAGCTGTCATTTCATTTAAGTCCATCATGCGCCTCAACAAGACAGGTGGGAACCGGATCCTACCCAGCTCGACTGGGCCACAGCGGAGACGAAGGCAGCTGAAGAGCCGTCGGCCCCTGGCAGAGCTCGCGGAACGAGCCGGGCATGGGCTCGACGCTGGGTCCGGGACTTGCTGTGCCAGTTGACTGCCGACGCGGATCTAGAATCGGCATGAACGGAATCTCCGAAGGAGACGCCTTGTTCGTGCCACACTTCCAATCAGGCGTGCGGTACTTGGTCGGCTACCGGAAGTGCCGTTCTCCTATCTCCAGCGGCAGATCTGCCTGACCCAGGATCCATCCGGGCTGAGCAGGCTCTATGACACGGGCCCACCGCATTGACGAGCAGCTCAAGGCATCGTACGGAGGCGGCAGTCGGATAATGCCATGACTGGGCTGTGCCGGCCTTTTGTCCGGACGATGCGCAATAAGTCATTGGCGGCGGAGCCGCAAGACGTGAGTGCCATGCCGTCAACTGGTACTGTACTGTACGAGTAACTTTGACGCGCTGCCTGCCGACGAAAGACTGCGTGGCTGAGGGAGCACGAGAGGAAAACACCAACATGTGAGCGAACCAGACAGAAGTCGAAAAGCTGGTCGGTGCTTTGGCTGGTAAACCGCGAGTCCATGCTCGTGGTGTGGTTTACCCCGAGGCGAAGGCTTCCTCCCCACCTCCTCCACAACCGCAGGCTGAAAGAATATCCCTATCGTTCGGCCACGCGTTTCTCTACCTACGAAATTAACCGCGTCGCCAGACCTGGTGATGGTGCTACATGCGAGTACATTTCCCGGTCGCTACAGCTTTAATGGCTGCCGGTATTACCTCTGTCGCCACAACTATCGGGATTCGCGACCATCGTGAGTCGTGACCGCAACGGCGTCAACCTGCGGTACCCAAGCACGACCAACAGCAGCCGCCATGGCGTCATAAGTCTCGACACCAGTCCGCTGGTCGAGGTCCGTCATCCGTCACACGCGGCCTTGGGCTGTCGCTGGCTGCATGGCTGCATGATGGCTGATGAAGCGCCGGCCGACCCTGATTGACCCCGACCACAACCCCGCTCCCGAAGGAACCAGGGTCCATCGACTGCATCCCCTCCGCCGGCATGCCACAACGGGCCAAGCTCCCGAGCGTCGAGCATCACCGCATCGAGCGTCGAGAGCGTTGGCGTTGAGTATTGCGCGCACAGCGGCCAGCGTCCAGCGTCCAGCGTCCAGAGACTCTAGACACCGGCGAGTCCAGACTGCAGCAGAACCCAGACGTGCGAGCAAGCCCCCAAGGCCGACGGGACCAAAAGCCGCCATGGCGCCTTGCTCGCCTCCGCCGCCTCAGTTCAAGTTCAGTGCAGTGCCGTCGCCCCGCGCGCACACACGCGCACATCCACACGCAACCACACCCACACGCACGCCTGGCGCGGCACCCGAGCGCTTCGAACCCTTCTTGCCTCCGGAAACGGCTCCCGGCCTCCCTTGATTGGCGATGGCGCCCCAGGCCGCAGCGAGGCAGCCTCACCACGCGCTTCAGACCAGGCGCATTGGCGCCACGTCGCCTGCGTCCAGCACCCGCACGCGGTGCGCGGGCGATGCCGTCGGGTGTGACAAGTGACGAGCCTGCGAGCGCAGCGCTCCCCTCCCCGGTGTTTTTGTTTTGTGCCTGTCGCATGGCTTCCCCGGCGCGGCACGGACACGGAATGGGCAAGCACTCGAACAGGCGTTCGTGTGATCGCGTTCGTGTTTTCGCCTGCCTCCACTCAGATCCTTATCGAGATGCGTCGGCGGGCGTCCCCACGGCGGGGTGATAGATGCGTCAATTACGGCATCATTCGTCTCAACGATTTCTTCGTATACCCAGTCGACTTTTGGTCTGGCCGCTTGCGCAGCGAACAGGCCCATTTGCCAATGCGATACGAAGTAGGACCTGCACAACGGGGACTCAATCAGAGTTCTCTGCTCGTTCCACGTAGGTACTTTGTACGCAAGGTGCCTGAGGTGAGGTACCTAAGTTACGGCAGGTCCTCAGCGCTCGGCCAACTAGCGAATCTTATCACCTCCAGCGTGCCTTTATCAGTGACGGGAAGGACCCTCCTCCACCCCTCCTTCCCACCTCAAAAGCCGCCGACCACGGACTCGCTTGACTCTTCTGCTGCCTGCGACAAACCTTCTTCTTCTCCTTCCTCTCGCCGCCTCCTCCCTACGATCGTCTTCGCGGACAGATTCCCAACTCATCCTCCCGACGCGGCAGCACTCTTCGTGCCCGGCTTGCTCGCCCTGGCTTACACCGCAGCCCCCTGGTCCGGCGCAGCAGATCATCGTCGCTCGTTAGCTCCACGGCCCGGGACTCGCAGTGAAGCAGCGCTCCCGCTGTGGACTGCCCCGCGCCTGCCCGCCTGCCAGGCACCGACATATAGTCCACCACTGTCTCACTTCGTCTGTCGAGCCTTACCTGGCGAGGGCATAGCAGCAGTCGCGCGTCTGTGAGGCACGCGCCTGCATGGCGCACGCGCTGTACACGCTAGAACCGGCCCCATCATGAACGCCCAAATATCTTTCCTCGTGAGTCCAGTCTCGTGCCCCATGGGCATAGGCCCCCACGGCGTCGCGACAGCCCCACCCCGGCCTTCCAGGTTCTCAATGAACTGCCGCCGCTGAGGAGCGAAACGCTGACACATTGGCAACGTGAACCACCAACCCAGGAAGGGACATACACCCTGATTCACATCCCTCTAAACCTCTATTCCTCCCTCCTGCAGCCGATCCTTCGCGTCCTCCTCCCGCAGACCCAGAGCCTCGACGCGCTGCGAGATGACCCCGCGGCCGCGCTCGAGGGCCTAACAATTGATAACCAACATGGATTCCTCAACATCAGCGTAACGCCCATCGAGTGCTCGATAGTCTGCCACTCGTCATGGGCCAAGAACGTCTTCGAGCCCGTCATCGGCGCCCTGCCCAGCGAGCAGGCCAAGACCGTGACCGTGTTCAAGGACACTTATATGGTCCTCTCCGTCATCAGCGCCGGCCTCGAGGCTGCCGGCCGGGTCATGGAGCTGAGCTCGCCGCTCGCTCTGGCGGGCATCCCCATCTTCTTCATCACGACGTACTACTCCGACTTCATCCTGGTCCCGTCAAAGGCGCGCCATAGCGTCATCAAGGCGTTGTCGGAGAGGGGCTTCGAGCTCTCCGAGAACCAGTCCAACTTCGTCAACTCGTACGCGTACGGCCGCAAGAACTCGGCCAGCTCGTCTGGCTCGCCGCCCAGCACGCCGCCGCCGTCCGACGCCAAGGAGCTGCAGACGCGCACCTTTGACCTGATGCAGAGGCGTAACGTCTCGCCCTACGTCGACCATGGCCTGCAGCTGGTCCAGTGCTCCGGCCGGGAGATCTCGCAACTCGCTGACGTGTATGGGCACCGGCTGTCGGTGGGCCGCCAAAGCCAGGCGCCCGGGCGCCGCAACAGCTGGATCGAGAACGTGGACGCCAAGCTGTACACATGCATCATCTCGGCGCTGGTGTCGAAGCCGCGGTTCTTGTCCCTCACGCTGGCCCAGGACGACCCGCCATCCCTCCTGCTGGACAGGAAGCTGCTGCCCATCTTCGGCGACTCCATCGTGGGCGACACGGACAGCAACTTCGTGCCCGTCTTCCTCGACCTCGTCAACCTGCCCTCCGAAGTAACTGGTATAGTGTGCGGCGTTGCGGGCCGGCTCGTCGAGGACATGCACCTGACGGAGACGTTTGAGCTCTCGTACCTGTCTACGGCGCGCGCTGGGGCCGTCATCCTCACCGAGGAGCAGTCGACGCGAGCGCTGGCCATCCTGGAGCCGCTGCTGAAGACAGAGACAGGGGACGCGTGACCACGCGACGTCGGGTCGGGGAAAATGAAAAGTTGACTGTATTTTTTGGCGTTTGTTCTGTTTGTTGAACAACACTCTGCATTGTATGGGAGAGGCCATATCAGGCGCAAAACAGGAGCCTGGAGGGATGAGGTAGGTTGTTGGATAAGATACCCGGAAAGAAACGGTGCAGGTATTGTTTACCAGGGTTCGCGTGGCTGGCAAAGACCACTATGATAAAGCCGTAGTGCCGTAGTATCCAATGCCAGCGTGCGTGTCTCCCCATCTATGCGCTCTCGACAGCCTGCATCCCGCGCCCGCCGTCGCCGCCCCCTTCCGCCCCTTGTGCAACGCGTCTGGGAATATCACCTCCCCTTCCTCTTGTCCTTGTCCTTGTCCTTGCCCGCCTCGACCACCAAGCCCGCCCTGACGAAGCCATCCCTCGCCGCGGCGTTGATGACGGCGAACCGGCGCGGGCCCAGCTTGACGCCGCCGTACCACCGCGTCACCACCACCATGGCGTCCCACACGTCCATGATCTGCATGAGGTGCAAGAGCCGCGACCCGGCAGCCGTCTCGCCGTCGTCATCGCAGTCCTGATACGCGACCGCCGCCGGGGCCGCCGCCGCCGCCGCCGCGGTCAAATTCGCCCTATTCGCGGCGCCACCTCCATACGGGCCGTTGCTGCCGCTGCTCATGAGCCCCGACGACGAGGAGAAGCCCGTCGCCAGCGAGGCACCCGCGGGCGTCGACGCGAGCGGGAACGCGGCGGCCGGCTTCGCGCCCAGGTTGGTCGGGTGCCCGCGGATGCGCCACGCGCGCATGTTGTGCGTCGCGCTGCGGATGCGCTTGTCCGACGAGAGGAGGTGCGCGAGGTAGAGGCGTGCCTGGCGCGGGGACGTGACGCGCGCGACGTGTGCGACAAAGGTCGACTTGTTCTCGACGATGGGCTCCGAGACGACCCACGGAGGGGGCCACGCGAAGGGGAGAGACTCTGGGCGCACATCCTCGACGTTGATGCTGTCCAAGTTGTTGTCGTTGTCGTCGTCCCGCCGTCTCGGCCGTCCCTCTTGCCCTTCGCCCTCAGCATCACCGTTCCCATCCTCATCATCCTGTGCCTGCGCCTGCTGGTTCTCCTGCTCCTCCGCCTCGGCCTCCTCCTCGCGCCGCCGCGCAAACTCCTCCGCCGCGTCGTACAGACACACGAGGCCAGGCTCGTACACCCGCGCCAGCACCTCCCGGAACAGCGCGAGGTCGCGCGCCCCCGCGCCCCGCACGCCCCCGGAGGCGTGCTCCGTGCCCAGCACCGCCGGCGGCCGCGTCGCCGGGTAGGCCTGCCCCGGCGGGAAGCCCAGGCGCAGGCTCGACGCCCCGCCCGGCAGCCGCAGCACGTACACGGCCACGCTCTCCTCGCCGTCTGTGTCCTCCCCGTCCGCGCGCACGAGCGTGCCCTCGCCGTAGATGGAGTTGAGGGCCTCGACCTCGTCGAGCAGCTCCTCGGACATGGTTGCGGCTTGGGGACGGGGGTTTTTGAACTTGAGGCTTGTAACTTGTAAGTGGGACAGCCTAGATGAGAAGTCGTGAGGTTTAAACTGGGATGCGTACACTAAGCCGGAGCCCCACAAATGGCCCAACAAGCATCAGACATCACAGACAGGCTCTCTGGACAAGCACATACGGCAGCTACGACGGCTTCAAAAAATTGCTCGATTGAATGAATACAAAGCGAGGTGGCGGTTTCGATACTTTTGTACTCTGAACCGCCCCTCCGGGACCCACAAGACCTCTCTATAGGACCACAGTTGCTTACAATGCACGACTGCACACTCGTCGTCTACTCGTCCATCACCGACGCGAACTTGTCCGTCATCTCCTGCTGGATGGCCTCGTACTGTTCGCAGGTTAGCGGCTGCATTGGTGACGCGACAGGAACATTGACAAACCTTCTTGGTGATGGTGCTCTCTCCCTCTCCGGGCACCTCAAACTTGAGCTGCCGCAGCTTGGCCTGGAGGTCGCTCGTGGCCTCACGGACCTTGGCCCAGCTCTGGCCCTGCGCAATGGCCTTCTGCGACTCGTCATGGTACCCGACCATGAGCTTCATCATCCACTCCGTCTTCCACATGGGGCAGAACTGGTCGTAGTCAGAGTAACCGTTCTGCTGCAAGAAGTCCTCCTTGAGCAGGACCGCCAGGTCGAGCGTAATCTTGTCCGGGTCGGACAGCGCACTCTTTCCGACCAGCTGCACGACCTGGTCCAGCTCCTCCGAATCGGACAGCAGCTGCTTGATTCGGTCACGCAGCCTCGGGAACTCGGGGTAGTCCTTCTCGTAGTACCTGTCGAGCACGGTGGTGTACTTGGAGTAGGACACGCTGGTGTTGATGGAGGGGAAGTGCTTGCGCTGCGCCAGCTTCTTGTCGAGACCCCAGAAGACCTGCACGATACTGAGGGTGGATGACGTGACGGGATCCGAGAAATCACCACCGGGAGGGCTGACAGCACCGACGATGCTGACACTGCCACTGCGCTCGGGCGAGCCCAGCGTCTGGACACGTCCAGCTCGCTCGTAGAAGGACGCAAGCTTGGCGCTCAGGTACGCAGGGAAACCCTGGTCCGCAGGCATTTCTCCCAGACGACCCGACAGCTCTCGCAACGCCTCGGCCCATCGCGACGTCGAGTCAGCCATCATGGCCACGTTAAGGCCCTGATCACGGAAATACTCGGCCACCGTGATTCCAGTGTAGATGGAGGCTTCTCGGGCGGCCACGGGCATGTTGGAGGTGTTGGCGATCAGCGTGGTGCGCTTCATGATGGGTTCCTTGCGGCCGTCGACGTCAATCGTCAGCTCGGGGAAGTCCTTCAACACTTCAGCCATTTCGTTGCCGCGCTCGCCGCACCCGACGTAGACGATGACGTCGCTGTTGGAGAACTTGGAGACGGACTGACTGATGACAGTCTTGCCGCAGCCAAAAGCACCAGGGATGGCAATGGTGCCACCCTGGACACCGGGGAAGAGAGCGTCCAAGACACGCTGGCCGACAATGAAGGGCTCCTCGGCGGCGAGCTTCTCCGTGGAGGGTCGAGGGACTCGAACGGGCCACGACTGCATCATGGGGTACTCGGTCTTCTTGCCGTCGAACTCGACCTCGAGGATCTTGTCGACGACGGTGTACTCGCCCTTGGAGGCAATCTTGGTGATGGTGCCGCGGGCACGGGGCGGGAACAGGATTCGGTGCGTAGAGATGAACGAGTTCTCGAAGACCGTGCCCCAGACATCGCCGCCACTGATGTGATCGCCGACCTTCTTGGTGGGCGTGAACTCCCACTTCTTGTTGCGGTCGAGAGCGGGGACGGAAATGCCGCGGGGAATGTAGATGGACTTGGCGACGCTGGCAATGTCGGCGAGGGGGCGCTGGATACCGTCGAAGATACCGTTGAGCAGGCCGGGGCCGAGCTCGACCGAGAGGGGCTTGCCGGTGCGGGTGACGGGGTCACCGACCATGAGGCCAGCTGTCAGAGCCGTGGTCAGCGATCTGGCTTCGACGGTGGCAGCGAGCGGGGTTCATACCGGTCTCCTCGTAGACCTGGATAGAGGCCTGGTCGCCGTTGATTCGGATGACTTCGCCGACAAGGTTGTCGTGGCCTACTTTGACCTGCATGCGTCGCACACGTTAGCCTAGGTAAAGAGCCCCGGTCGAAGCCCAGACAGCACGTACCAGCTCGTACATGGCAACTCCGATCATGTCTTCGGCGATGACGACGGGGCTGTTGATGGATTAGCATCGCAAAGGTCGGCATCGAGCTCGGCTCGGCTGGTTGGAGGTTGAGGAATCGACGAACCCGGAGACGGAGTAGATTTTGCCTGTGCATGCGTCAGCGTTGGCGCCGGGGAGGGACTGTTCGATGGTGCGGGCCACTCACCGCCATGGATGGCCTCGCCATCGGCGTTGTTCGCTTTCTGCATGAGATGCGCGTCAGTCCACGATGCGGCGGGGCAAGGCGTGGCCGTTGGCCGCAGGCAGCCGGCGGCGCATCGACGGCGCGCGGGGGAGGTTGGCCGGCGTGGCGGTCGGGGCAGGAGACAAACGTACAGGCGGCATCTTGGAGGGCGGCGCAGGATCGGGCGCAGGATCGGCGCAGGATGAGGAAGAGCTGTCGTCGGCAGAAGCAGAGGAAGAGGAGGGCAGGGTCGGCGAGGGAGGCTGCGTGGGCGACAGCGGAGGCGTTGAGGGAGATGAAGTTGAGAGTGGAGAGATTGGCAGAGGAGGCAGCTCGACAGCTGCGGCGGGAGGTGCAGGTGCGAGCACAGGCTGTGGTGTCAGCGGCACTGGTAGCGGCTGTGGTTGTGGTGCTTGTGGTTGCCCGTGTGCTTGTGGCAGCGGTAGCGTCGCCAGTGGGGGGTCCAGCGGGTTCCAATTGGGGTCAGCACCGACAGCAGGAGCAGTAGCTGGAGCTGGGGCCGGCGAGTGTGGAGGCGATGATGTAGCGCTGGGCAGCGCACCAAACGAGAGGCTGAACGAGCCCAGGCGCGGGCGGGGGGTCGCAGGGCCGCCAGGCACCGCCGACGACGAGGCGGCGGCGCTCGAGAGCGAGAGCGGGAGCACGGGCGGCGCAGAGGCGGTCGACGACACCGAGTCGCTCCTCCTGTGGCGGATCAGGTCCAGCAAGGAAGGGCGTGTCTGGAGACGGGGCCGGAGTCCGGGCTGCATGCAAGGAGGCGCGGCGAGGTGCTGGAACGAAGGGAAGTGGCTCTGGGCTCTAGAGTCTGGGGGTGAGGATGTCTTGGGTTGAATGAAGGAGGATTGATGGAAGGCCACGCGTGGGTGACACGCCGAGGTCCGTCAACAGTGCGCTTGCTGCTGCTACGAAGTACACTTATGCACCTTGGGGCCGCCGTACCGTCGAAATGAACCTCAGGCACACGGATTGGATGCTGCACGGGCGACTTGAAGCTCCCCTCCCGGAGGCTGGAGGCGGGTGATTCCAGCTGCCAAGGGACCGGACCGGCGCCGTCAGCCACACCCACCAGAGGAGCAACAGCAAAGCATCGCCACCACGGGCCACCATTGGCTAGAGGTGGCCTACGGGGAGCCCACCGCACAGTGGAGAGCTCAGTGGATATAAGCCAGTTTTATCCACCACCAAGCACATACGACCATACCTACTAGAAAGCACGGGATCCCGTCCGCTCTCCCATAGTTAAGCTGGTAAGGGGCAGATTAGTAGTTGGGTCGGTGACGACCAGCGAACACCGGCTGTTGTATGTTTTTTGCCATTCTTTTTGCCCCGATATCGAGCGATTGATGCCATCACAAAGCCAAAGGCTCTGCATTTTTGGTGTGAACGGGAATCTGGTGTGGGAAACCGGGTTGCTGGCCTCAGTCTGCGGCCCGTTATGCGACCCGGGCCTGGTCACAGGGGTCGGCGACAGAACGGTCAGCAGGGCAACTGTGATGCTTTTTATTCGTACGTAGATGGAACCTGGGCCACCTGTGAAAGCTGCCCACTCTGCCATCGCTACCCTGGCTAGCCCGGAGCTGTCAACGCCAACACCACCCGACCACAGCCGCCGCCACAAGGGGCCTCGGGCAGCCGTTTAGTTTGCTGGTTCGGTAACGCTCACGTGCTGCCAGCGGGGAACTCCCTTCCCAGCCAAACCGGATATTATTCAGACGCTCGCCTCGACGCTGGCTTCCCCTGATACTGGAATAACGCCGACGACCAGACCGTCTTAGGCATCAGACGCAATTTTGGTGGCGTTTGACTGTGTATATTCGTCCTGCCAACGCGTAGGACCGGTGAGTCCTTGTTCGGCGGTTTCCTCGCACGCCGCGGAGAGGTCTTCACGGAAACCACTGCACTGCACCCAACCAGTCAGTGCTAACAATGCAAGTAAGCGCCAGATAGTTGTCATGGTCGTTACGCGCGCCGTCTAAGACGAGCCCAGACTCGTCGCCCTCTGAGGATGAAGGCGAGTTTCCGCGACGCATAGGATTGCCGGCTGCCGACTTGTCCGGGAAGGCACAAGAATCAAGATATGGTCGGTCGAGGTGGGCGGAGTCGTCGTTGCGCAACATGCAAGCGGCGAAAAGTCAAGTGTGGTAAGAGACCAGCCGAGCAAAGCAAAGTATTCTCAACGGTTGCATTAATCGGTGGCTGTTGCAGACGAGGCTCGACCGAGCTGCGAGCGCTGTCGGCGAGCCGGCTTGCTATGTCAGGGATACGACATTCACGCCATGTTCGTTGACGAGACAGCACGACTCACAGCAAACACGAAGGGCCAGCCTCTAGGTGCGAGTGAAGCTTCTCGGGGTTTGGCACACGATGCAACTCCAACGGAGTCCATTCGCTCCATCTTTCCCCGCGAGGAAGATGTCTCAGTCGCCCACCTCATCCATCATTTTACTTCCTCTGAGATAGGTCCTTCGATGCCAACGGCGGCTGTGCTGCCTCGACTCATCGCAACAGGTGGGCCAGACCCGGACTCGTCCAAGGTCCATACAAGCTGCCTCCACGCACTTGCGGCGAGCTTCTTTGGCAAGATGACCCGAAACAAGAGCATGTACGACAAGGGCCAATGGCTCTATACCGACGCGTTGGCACAGCTCGCACACAGTCTGGCTAGCTCAGGCCAAGACCCCGACTGCGGGACCCTCAGAGCGATTATGTGCTTGTCGCTATATGAGAACATCAACGTCACCGAACCAACCGCATGGTTCAAGCACTACGACGGACTCTCAAAGTTGGTAGGTCAGAACGTTACTCAGTCTGTACAATCGTGATTCTGACTGAGCTATCGATCCTCTTGAGAGGGCCAACGCGGCATCGGAACGGTATGGACCGCGATTTGCTACGAACATGCCGCTTCATGATCGTGAGTTCTAACCTATCTACTATAGTCTTTTACAGGCGCCTGCTAACTTGACCCGCATATTCTTCGTGCTGGTATTCTCCGTGTCCCGTGTTTCCTGGTACAGCCATCCTGGAAGATCATTGCACGGCCGTCTGGCGAGGAAGCCGAGAGTTCTTTCGAAGTCCTACTGGACATTATGGCCGAAGTACCGGGCATCCTCCATGATCTCGATAACCTAAGACAGGATGGCGACCCTACGTGTACCACCGGCGCATCAAGTGCGCTTCGTCATCGGACGCAAGCAGTTCTGCAAGCGCTGCACGCTTGGAAGGAGTCCAGTCAATGCTGCGCCCTGCCCTCGGATAAAGCCCACTGCTTCGCATTGGCCATCCACCACTCAATTGTTCTCTGCCTGGCAGAGCCGTCTCGCGCGCTATCACTGCCATTGTTGAGCGCAGCGGAGGTGGAGTTGGATCAGACAGCAGATCTGTCCAACTGTGGCGAAGGTACTGCGTTGGAGCCTGGAGTGGCCGAACGTGACCTGGCGATGGATATCTGCGCCCTCGCCCATGTCATACTGCAAGATGGAGGCTGTACAGGACTAGCCTACTTCCTAATATTTCCACTGCAAAAGGCATCTCAGCATCTCGAGCATGGGAGTTCTCAAGCCTGCTGGGTCGCGAACATCATGGACACTCTAGTGGCTGACAATTTTGGGCTGGAATTGGGCCGGAGAAGAGATTGGATAGAGTTGTTTGCCAAATGACTACGAAGCTTGATGGCAGTCACTGGTTATCGACAGAGAAGTCAAAAATAGCTGTATTCTGGAGCATTTCTTCGGGCCATGCAATGGGGTAGTTTTTGGCGATGTGTTTGACAATCCTCAATCGTCTGTCGATTTCTCCTTTTCCGCCAACCGCAGCACATCGATCCAGTGCTGTGGTCTTAGTCGTCCTTGGGGACAGACCTCACAGAGATATGTCTCTGCTTCTTTTGCGAGCACCAACAGCTGTTCCTCACACCCCCACTGCCCCATCCCCATGGCACCCACAGGAAGCCTCCCGGAACCACAAGGGGGCGTGGTATAGCCTATAGGGAACTGTACGGATGGAACCCCTGAAAAGTTGGCCAGCCACGTATATCGCGTACTGTCCCAACACCTGTTGCCGTCCGACAACCCGAAGCGTGCATCATCCGGGTGTATCTCCCACCCTAAGAACGGCACGGTTGGCGATAAAATGATCAAACCAGGATACTGCTTGAAGAGCCATGCCAAGTGCTGCATGATTGCCTGCCGCAGCTGCGCGCCCTTGATCAAATCCATGGCCGATGCATGCTGTGCGGTTGAGAGCAGCACTTGGCCTTGACAATTCAGTAACGTGAGCCAGTTCGTCAATCCCGAACCTCGAGAGCGAGTTTTGTCCACCGCCTCGCTGAGACAAACAGCTCCGTGAGCAAGCTGCCCCTCTTCCAAGTACGGCAACTGTATGTCAACGATATGATAGCCAAGGTGAGACGTGAGGTACCCTGTCATCTCTCTAAACATTGCCTGAATCGTTGGGTCGGAGCTGGCCAACCATTCTTGGCACAACCCTATGAACCTCTTCATGCCCGGATTTGGAGGTACTGAAACAGAGAATAAGCCTTGCACGGCATCGTTAGGATCGGGTTGCGCCGCCAGGCGATAGGCTGCTGTCAGATCGGCCACTGTCGCAGCCATCGGCCCGACGACAGACACGGTGGAGTTGCGGCAGCCCAATCGGTGATGGGTGGGCTTGAGCGCATATATCCCGTTCCAGGCTCCTGGTATACGAACACTTCCGCCTGATTTGTGTGGTCAGGAAAGATTAAGTCGGGGTTCTCTGCTCAACTCAGATGAACTTACCCGCGTCTGTACCAAGACAGATTGGGACCAGGCCAACTCCTAGACTGGCACCTGCACCAGAAGACGAGCCTCCAGGGTAGTAGGAGTGATGGTACGCGTTGAGCGGTGTTCCGGTCGTAGGCTACTCGGTAGTAATGTTAGCAATCGGCCGGCCACGGACGCTTGGCACGCCTCACGTTGTTTCCAGAGGTGTCTAACTCGTGGTCAGCAGGTGTATGTACTGTCAGGGTGCAGTAGGAAAGTTACCAGATCCATTCTCATGCATGTTGTTGATTCCAATTATGATGGCTCCCGCTTCCTCAAGTTTCAATACCGGCCAAGCGGATTCCGTTGCCGGTTGAAAGCAAGGCAACTCGGGGTCCACCTGCATGCCCATCGATGTGATGAAAGATTTGACCTGTATGTCTGCCTTGACGCCAAATGGCACACCATCCATTAAACCAAGTGATTTTCCGGAAGCGAAGCGCTCTGTCGAAAGTTTGGCAGCACGAAGAGTCTCTTCCTCACGTATCTCTATCCATGATGCTCCGTGTATGGAGGCCGTAGCCTTCGGATGGATGAGGCGTAGGATTGCTTGAGCAACCTGGTACGGAGTCACAGAACCTGAAATATAGGCATTATGGTAGTCGATTGCGGAATGAAATTGGCAGCTGATTCCTGTTTCGGCAGGTTGGTAGTCGAGCGGTATCATTGTTGAAGACGAGTTGTCCATGCGGAGAGGGATAACTGTCGGCTAGAAGTAGCGTCAACACACACCCCGGTTTCAGAAGGTTCAAGGATTGGTGACCAACATCATATCTCGGGGGAATATCAAGCCCTGGTACGTCTTTTATTTTATCGAATCCAGCTTCTTTCCAGAAGTACTTCTGCAAGAAGCTGGAATTTCTCAAGCTATACTCAACATATATATTAGCACTTGAGGAAGCAAGCGGAACACGTTCAAGTGTAAGTAGGCGTACAGAAAGGCAGAAAGGTCAAGCGTCCAGCCTCGAAGTGCAGGCGTTTTCTTTAAACCAGACTCGATGGATGCTCGTTGGGTCATTTTGGCTTCAACAGCCTGTGGCAAGTTGGCGAAGGCTTGCGAGGGCGCGGCCATGATTTGGTGGCTCGTAACGGCAATAGGAAATTCTGGATGTGTTTCTTTCTCACGCGGCACACGAAAGCACGGTCTTTCGGGTTGGCATTACAACAGTGATGAAGCAGATAAACTCTTCTTATTGAACCCATCCGTCGCTGAGCAATCCTCGGTCCGCGGTCCTCGGCTTCTCCGGTAAATTTGTCTATCAAAATGCTTCATCAAGGACATACTATACTACTCTGTCTGCCCGTAAAATTGGCCTTTGGACCTAGTGATGATTCTAGAGAAATGTGGCGCCCTGGGAGGCAGGAGGTTGGGGGCTTTGCTCGCACAATCGACCGTATACGGAAGTGTGCCGGGGTGGCATGCAGCCCAGACTCGAGGTGTCCACGGTCCGGACCCACCAACTATCACAGCTCGCACATTTGCCCAAGTTGGGATGGTGCCTCCTGGCCTCGCGTTCGCCAACTTCATTACTTGGATGTGTATAAGACTACATTTAAAAAGTGTAACAGATCCAATATCTGTTCAACGCGATGGGGAGCATTGTTTACTATACTTTCAACATTGACTTTACTATCTACGCCCTTTGGTTCAATCACTATGCCTGCCTTCAACGCTGTCACGGCACCGGGCGACGACACCAACATCGACAACCATGAACCACATACGGTGAAGAGCGCCACGATTACGCATGGACAAGCAAATCACATTGAGCAAGGTGAAAAGAGAACGTCGCATGATGATGTTCCGAACGAGTTAGGTGGGGTAAGTTCTATCACTGCTCGACAGCAGCAAGTCAAAAAGTTGCTCCTTGGATTAACTATCAGATATCTGCAGATGACGGTCCGCCGGTTCATGGCTCTCGTTGCCATGGCATTCTTATGGACGAGCGGACAGATGCCACCATTTCTCTACGGTAGCCTCAACTCGATCCCGCGTCTACTCAGATCCGACAGACTGACGACCAGCAGGTGGGATCGCTCCCATAATATATGGCGACATCGGAGGGCTAGACCGCTGGGTGTGGTTCGTGACTGCGAACCTTGTCGCATTCGCGGCCATTTGTCCTTTTGTCGGAGCACTCTCAGACTTACTCGGTCGCCGGTACGTTGCCATGCTTGGCAGCATGCTCATCATCATTGGCCAAGTCGTGTGCGTCACTTCGCACAAGATGAACCCTTTTATCGGTAGGCGCCGCGGATCCGTGAGACTTTTTCTTGTTCATCGCTGAAGTTGCTCGTCACTTAGGCGGCATGGCCATCTCTGGCATTGGCGCGGGCATCAACGAAATGACTGCGATTGCTGGAGCCGCCGAGCTTGCGCCTACATCTCAACGCGGTTTGTACGTCTCTGGTCTGATTGTCACCCTTCTCCCGTGGTGTCCTTCAGTCCTATGGGGCCAGCTTATCGCCACGAACGCACATTGGCGGTACGTCGGTGTGATGATTATTGCATATACAGCCGTCGGGCTTATCATCACCTTTGTCTTCTACGCACCGCCTCCACGTCCTAACTCCGTGACGCTTAGTATGGGGGACACTATCAGGCGCATCGACTACGTTGGTGGGATCTTGTCGGTGTCTGGGATTATCTTGCTGGTGGCTGGTATTCTATGGGGAGGATACATGGTATGTTACGATTCATGTTCCGCAACAGCTTCCTGGGGGTGGATGGTGCTGACTTTGTCCAGTACCCATGGAACAGTGCACACGTACTCGTTCCATTGGTCCTCGGCGCCTTTATCCTGGCTTTATTCGTGGCTTGGGAGGCATGGGGCACGAAATACCCAATGTTTCCAAAGGACCTTGGTCGGGCACCACGAACTTTGGTCCTCGTCCTTGCCATCAGCTTCGTTTCCGGCGCCAACTTCTTCTCAGTGCTTATGCTGTGGCCTACGCAAGCCTACAACGTATATGGTCACGACCCCGTGGCAGTGGGCCTTCGTGGCCTCCCGTTCGGCCTTGGGGTCATGGCCGGCTGCGTCATCACGCTGGCATTCTTGACATACTTTCGGGGAGCCCACACCAGGGTCATTCTTCTCATCGCGTCCTGCGTCATGACTGCAGGATGCGGCAGCATGGCCGCCCTCGACACGGCCAACGAGAGCATTGTCTACGCCATCCTGGTCATCGCCGGCCTCGGCGTTGGCGGGATGGTCATACCGGTCAGCGTCATAACCACAATCATCTGCCGGGACGAGGTCATCGCAACCATAACTGCTCTCTCTTTGTCTATCCGAGTGGTTGGGGGCGCTATCGGTTACGCGATTTATTACAACGTTTTGGTGTCCAAGTTGACGCCCATACTGATCAATCGCGTCGGTGCTGCGATGGTGACCGGCGGCGTCAAGGACCCCGAGATCATCAAGGCAGCCATTGACCTGACATCGGCTTCTTTAACACAAGCAATACTGGAGCTTCCTGGCATCGACGGAAATGTCACCTTCTGGCAGCAGGTGGTAGTTGCCGGTCAGGAGGCATATGCTGACGCCTACCCCTGGGTGTATTACTGCAGCATCGCGTTTGGCGGGGCCTCCATTGTCGCAAGTCTCTTTGTCGAGGATATTTCGCGGTTCATGGACGACCATGTTGCTGTGGTTATTCATTGAACTGATCCCACAAATCGAATCGGCTCTACATCGTCTCTTTTGGAGGGTGGTGTGGCCTTTGGAGATATCGGGGTAAAGAAGAGTACGGCACTGGACACGACAGCTTCGTCTGCCTCCTGGAAAAACATCAAATGATGTATATCGCCCAGGTATATGTATACGTATTGACGGTCGGCTTCTGTTGTAAGCGAGATATCAAGAGGCTGGTCCAGAGACCTGAGGCCATCATTTCATCAATTGGACTAGGCAAAAATGAAAAAAAAAAAAATGTAGTTCATGTTTCAAGGAGTGCTTCGTTGTAGATGAGAGTTTATTGGTGTGGGTGCCCGTGGAGGCAAAATTGACCAAGATAGTCACCTATTTCAGTCTCATATATCTCCATGGTGTTGATGGAGGATCGGGCTTGGCAACATTTGAAGTTTCGTGTTGTTGATAGTTTTGACGAATCTTACTGATTTAATACTAAGCCCCTTGTCGGTGTCAACATGATCAGTGATGCCATGGTTCGCTATCCTGTACGCGATAACTACCTCGCACTCAAAACTCCCGAGTCTCATCAATGCGGACCCCCCCCCCCCTTGTGCTTGCTCGACGCCAGACACCTCGCTCCTGACAATCACCTTCACATCCCCCGCCGTGCAGCCTTGGCCTTTTCGTCTTTGATGAGCTGATTCAGCTTCACGAGCGCCGCCTTGCTATCCGTCACGGCGCCGAGCGTCTTGAGCGTCACCGGCACGCCACACTCGTCGTGCTCACCGCGCGCGTGGCCGTAGTGCGCCGCCACCGTCACCGCCCCCCGTGCCCTCAACCCCTCGTCCACACCGTTGTCTTCGTCGTCGTCGTCGCCGCGCCTCTCGAGGTGCAGGCCCGGTTCCGGCTTGAAGCAGTTGTTCTGAGCGCGGCCGGCGCGGAGCTGGCACAGCTCTGCCGTCTTGCAGTCGCCGGTGCAGGTGCCCGCGTTCCACCCGCGGCTCTTGCGCGCAATGTACGCGTCGAACAGCGCCTGGTCCTTGTCGAAGGCCTCGGTCACCTGGTGCCAGAACGCGGGCGTGAGCTCCGCCGCGGGGTCCGTCACGGGCGGGCTGGCCGCCTTGCCGTACGCCTCCTTGGCCGAGTAGTACTTCTTCCACACGGGGCCCGTCGTCTGGAAGGCCGGGTCCGTCATGTCGGCCGTGTAGGTCGTCACGTCGAGCACGCCAAACGTGTCCGGGTCGACGTCGTACACGCGAAAGGACGGCATGCCCGACGTGGGCGTCAGCGACGGCGCAATGTACGACGTCATGTACGCGTTGACCGCGTTCTGCTTGCCGTAGTCGAGGTACGAGATCTCAAAGTGGTCCACGTGCGTGTGCCCGAAGAACATGGCCGCAATGGTCGACGAGTAGCGCTTGAAGACCTGGTCGAGGAAGTTGGACGGGTCCGGCAGCGCGTCCTTCTCGCCCATGGGCATGTGCCCGATGATGTAGACGTTCTCGCCGGCCTTTTCCGCGGCGTCGAGCTCCTTGACGAGCCAGGCGATCTGCAGGCTGGGGTCCTTGTTGTCGAAATCCTGATACAGCCAGAAGTTGTGCCGATAGTACAAGTTGGTGTTGATGGAGATGACACGCAGGTTGCCGCCTGGGAACTTGGCCGAGTAGGCGCCAAAGTTGGCGGCCTGGGCCTCGGCGGCGGCGTCGAGCCATGGGGACCATTCCTGGGACAGCAGGTTGTACAGCCACTGCGTGTCGCTGCTGATGCCGCTGGGGGGGAAGCTGTTGACGGGCTGGGCCTCGTGGTTGCCGGCCGTGCCGTAGACGACCTTGAGCGTCTGGTTCATCGAGGCGTACGCGTGCTGGACTGGGCATGGTCAGTATATGTCGTGAGGGATGGGTAAATTGGTCGGGGCAGGTGGGCAGACTGACTCGTGTCTGTGTTGTAGGCTTGGGTGGTCTTCCAGATGGCGTGGTCGACGATATCGCCAGTGAATAGTGTGAAGACGGCATCGGGGACGAGGGAGTTGATGGCTTTGTACATGCTCTCCTCGAGACTGACCGGCGTGTCGCAGCTGTGGTCGCCGTTGGGGCCAGCCGGGGATTTGCTGGTGCCGGGCTTGTCGGCGTCGGTGTAGGGCCTGCCAAGGTCAGCGACTGACTCTCTCTATACGTGAGGATCTGAGAATTCATATCCCACCTGCAGCATATCGGCTTGGTACAGTTGGCGCTCGAGCCCGTCACATACAACGGATCGATGTGAATGTCCGAGTAGTGGACGACCTTGAGGGGCTTCTTGCCGCTGGGCTTGGGACGGCCCCCAGCAGGTTTCGGCGACGGGAAGGGGACGTTCCAGGACGCGACATCTGGGTAGCCGCACAGGCCGAGCACGGTCGTGCAAAAAGCGTCGGAGGTGCGTGAGCCAAGCTTCATCTTCCGGATGGCGTCTGCGATCATGGGCCCCTCGAGGGCAATGGAGCCTTCGCAGACATCGTCGTCTTGCACCTGCGCGCGTGTAAGTAAGCCTATCGAACAAGCGCCATTCCGTACACCATACTCGATGCATACCTTGGCCAGCTTGCAGATGCCCTGAATCACACTGACGAACGCGCCGTCGCCAAAGATGGCGAGGCCCTTGAGGAGGGCCAGGACGCCCTGATTTTTTTATTCGTGTAAGTCAGCGCCTACGACACGCACGGGGGGGGGGGGAGACTCGGAGGGCACGTCCTGAACTCACCCCGCAGCCTGCACACGTCGCCGCGTTTTTGATCTCGTCCCAGAGGTCGTCGATGAAGCCCCGCGCGTATAAGTCATTGGCAGGTACAACGTCTCTCGAGGAGACGACGGCGTCGACATCACCGACTGCGGCGGCTTGCGCCGTGCGCCCGAGAGCCAGCAGCGGCAATAACGAGTGAGGGCGCATCGCTACGGCGAGGGCGTGAGGATGGCGCTACGGGGATTTTCCTCTCGCCTAGAGCTTGGAGTCAAGCTCAAAGATGTATCGTGGCCGTTCGATACGAGGACCAGGAACCAGAGCGCCGCAGCGACAACGGCAGCAGTATTGGAAGCAGTGGCAGCAGCAGCGTCGCCTTGGTTTAAATCATCTTCACCGCCCGAATCGCCCGCACGCAGATCGCTTCCCTCTAGTCTTCCCTCCCGTCGGGCCTATGCGAGACGAACCACGCGCGCCTGCCACGACACGCGCACCTTGGTATAGCATAGCTGCTCCGAAGAGAAAGGGGGGTGGTAGCAGCCGCAGGGCAGGTGACGGCGCCGAGAGTGCCGTCCTGCCCGCCCACGCCCATGCTCATGCTCCGCGCCCCCGACTCGACCCTTCGACAGCGCCGCCAACGGACCGAGGCGGCCGACGCCCATGCCGGAACGGCGGGACAAGATCCAGGACAGGGTCGCATCGAAGCGGCGCGCGCGCGAGCCTTGGAGGGGAGGGAACGGAAGAAGGAGGGGGAACGGACGGACGACTTGGCGCCAGCCGGGCGGTGATGGTGTGCACGTACGACCGATCCAATGGAACGGCGCGGCCGAGGGCACACCTCGTCGCTGGGACATGACGATGGCAGACAGACGAAGCGACATACCTGAGGGCCCACGACTCACGGCACTGCGCGCGCTTGCTTTCCTCCCCTCGCGCGGTTCCTGCACAGGCAGGCAGGGGGCGGGCGTCGGTGAGGAGCCCCCCCATTCATCAACGGTTCACACCAGGAAGCTACGGCAGCTAGACCTGGAAATGGTGCGCAGGACCGACCGGAGAAGGGGGGGGGATGCGAGAGAACGAGGTCGGCTGAGCCCGTCCGGCGAGGCGCGGTGTCGCATCTGGCGCATCTGGTTGGGCGACGCGCAAGGAAACGAGGCATGAGACAGCGAGTGCGTGTGTGTGTGTGTGTGGGCGAGGCGCTGCCGGTGATTGGATTTCGCTGTTGTCGCGATGCAGGCACCGCTTGCTGGGGCATAGTATTCCAATCGACGGGACTGACCGCTGACCAGTGATATGATGGCCGGCAGCCAGGCCCAGGTCGGACGGAACGGCGATGCGGCGCCGGCGCGGACGGGGGCTGCTGCTGACCCTGCGAGGCGCCTGCTGCTGCTCCGATGACGCTGGGACGCCGATTCTCGCGAGACGTGTCTTGCCCCCTTGGACCCTATGTTTGGCGGACGATATTTATCGTACAAAGCGTAATGATACCAGGTAACTAATAGGTGGTGCTCAAAATTGGGAACTCCCAACTACCGCAACCCACCGTCTTTTCGCGGCCCGATGACCCAGCAGGCGTCCCGACATGCCGGCCGTGTTAGTCGCCTCCATGGGTTGTCAGTTCGCCGCCAGCGTGCATCGAGCCAACCTACGCCGGCTGTCTAAGCGACCTTCCCCCCGCGGCCCTAAAGCCCGGGCGCCCCCCGCTCTCCTCCCCTCGGCTCCCCGAGATTTCCACGATCTATCCCGTGCATCTGCATGCGTGCACGTCGTCAGTTGCAACGGTATGTATGCATGTCCGTGCTGCATATGCGTCGCCACGGGCTCCAACAAGATTCCCCGGCTCTCCGCTCCCATGTCCAATTTAGGCCCAGTGTAAGTCCGCATACGGTGCGCTTCTCCCGTGGGCTGTCGCAACGACCATGCATCTAGTGTCCCCGAGCTGAGCCAGCATGCATGCGAACATAGGCGAGCCTCGGCCGATGGCCCTATGACGTATCGCATCGAAGTCTGGTGCAACGCTGCAGTCGTCTGGTCTTCCTTGAAGTCCCACGCAATAGCCAAGTTCCCATGTCCTAACAACTATGAGGAGTGTCAAGGCTATGCCAAGTCACCGTTTGACCTCAGAGCCCAGTCACTCACGCCCCCCATTGACCGCCGGCCCTTCAGTTGATTCTGGCAAGTCCTCACACACGTACAAATGTGCGTCCGACGGACCTAGCGATAGGCCCGGTTCAAGGCTCTGGAACCCCGCATGGCCGACTGCTCCTTTGGCGCCAGCCACAGTCCTCGGAGTCGTATCGCGGATCCGTGCACCGGCCCATAACTTATACAACCAGCTGCGCAGCTAAAATCATGCTCGCGTCCAGCGCGACAAAGGTGCACTGTCAGACTCCAACGCTCCCGCGGTTGCATCCCTGCGCATGCGGCCACACAGCCACTGCCAAGGGGTAGTATTTCGTCGTGATATTTCAGCTCCCGACCGTGGCCGAGCGAGCTGCGTTCAACTAAAGTGCGTTTCGGCCGCGATGCCTTCGTCGTAGTGTACACTAGTATACAATTCTATAGCCTCTCCAAGAACCATTATCGCTATGCGCAGTCCCGGCCCAACGCCATGCAATATGTCTTTTTTTTTTTTACTCGTCCCCTGCCGTCGTCCCGGCCCGCAGAGCCTCTGGGGACAGGGGCTTCTTGTCCCACGCAACGTACACCGGGTTTCCCGCCTCTTGCTGCGTCCGCATCGCCCTGTATCGCTCGCCCTTCTTCGCCATGATGGGCAGTGTCCCTTTGAACATGCGGTACCAGTCGGCCGCGCGCGCCGTCGGGTCCTGCGTCAGGACAGTCTTGCGACGCTTCTTGATCTTGCTGTAGATGCGCTGCGCCCTCTTGTCGGGCAGCTCGGTGATGGCGTACTGCACGGCCCAGTCAAACTCCTTTTCCGGGCTCGCCGGCCTCTCCACGAAGCTGCCGTTGACCCGGTTGCGGATCGTGACATACATGCCCAAGATCTCTCGCGGCTTTTCGTCCTGGCCTTCGCTGTCCTTGTCGGCCTCTTCGGCTGCAGAGTCGAGCTCTGCGGACTCTTCGGCCGATTCGTCCTTCTCCTTGGTGGGCTGCTCTCCGCTAGCCACCTCAGACTTCTTGGATTGCGTTGCCAGATCGGCAAACTTGCGCTCGAATGTCTTGAGGTTGCTCGACTTGTCATCGATGCCTTCGGTGACTCGCAGAATGAGGTCTGTCAGGGACGCACTCTGCGTTTTCGTCTCATCACCAGTCGTCTCCGAAACCTGTGCCCCACCGTCTGTCTCTTGCTTTGCTTCCGACGTCTCGCGGGCCTCCTTGCTCACCGACGAGTGTGCGGTCAGCGCCGCGACGAGATCGTCGACGTATTTTTCGCTTTCCACTTCCGTCTTGTCGCTCAGCAGGCCGCTTTGCTCCAGAGCATCTTGTACAGCCTCCCGTACCGACGAGATGCCCAGGCTCTCATTTTCCACGGAATCTTCCACCTTGGCCATCATCTCCTTCCACGCCGCGTCACTCTGGATATCGCTTGTGGTCGCCTCATCCGGAGACTTGTCCGTTTCGTCCGACTGCTGCTGCTGCTGCTGCTTCTCGACTTCGGCGTTTGCCTCCTCTTCCGCCGATTCCGCATCGCGCTCCTCCCTGCTGAGGCCCAGTATCTCTCGCTCAAGCTGCTCCACGGACGGCTTGCCCGCCTCTTGCGTTCGCTTCATCTCCTCCTCAGTGACGGGCTCGACGAAAAAGTAAGTCAGGGGGACTTTGGTTGGACGCGTCTCCACGTGCAACCGTAGTGTTCTCCCAGGGAATTTCTTGGTCGCTCGGTCCATGAGATCGTTGAGCAAGGCAACGCTGCACTTGAACTCTTGGTCTCCTAACCGCCGATCCGGTGTGCCGTGAATGGCATGGTCCATCTCCGACAAGCTGATGTACTGAAACCCAAAGATGCGCTGAGTGTTGTGGAACGCCACGAAAATGCCATCCATGCGCCCCATTCGGACCTGCAACGAGTATTTGAGGAACGCGGCACGGATCATGTCGTAGTACTCTCGCTCAAATGACTCCCACTGACCAAACCGTTTCCGGATCTCGTAACCGACACCCTTTTCGTATCCCCTCACGTCCATCCGGATAGACACGACGGCTCTCGTCTTCAGATCAAACATTCCAGACCCAGGCAGACGCGGGTCGTACGCGTCGAGCTGCGACCGCATCATAAAGTCGCCCAAGGTCGTGTAGTGGTACGACTCCTCGGCGTTCCGCTCCTCTTCGGGAATCTGGTGCGATTTGGTTCGCCGGTACCGTTCAAAGTCCTCCTTCGGCAGCGTAAAGAGCTTCTCCATCGACTTTCCAAGCATACTGAGGATGTTCTCCGTGTCATACTCCTTGTCCGAGTCAATTGCGTAGACACCATCCTGGAAACGTGCAAACGCTGCCGCAGGTCCTCGGGTAAGAGCCGTGAAGTTGGTTGACTCCGGTTCTAGTGATCGGGATAGGTTGTCGAATGTTGGTTTTCGCCATGCAGAGAGGAGGAAGTGGAAGTGCGAGAGAATCGACGTCATGCTCGATGTAGAGCCGCAATACTTCATGCCATGCTTTGCGCTGAGCTGCCGGAGCTTGACATCCTTGGATGAGGTGATGTACTCCGAGAGGGCTCCGAAGTCGAACTCGGCCACCGGCATAATCGTAGCTAGATAAGGGTCAAAGTTGAAAACTCGAGAGCGGTGGTCTTGTACGTGGTAGACGCCGGGGTTGAACAGCACGCGATCGAGGTTGTAGGAGAGCTGCGGAACGTCCGAGGGCCCTTCCTCCACAGGGCGAAGCTTCAGTCGTTGCGGGCGGATGATTTTGACATCCAGTGCAGCTTTTGCCTTGGCTTTCTTTGGCCTTCCGCTAGGCGCCTTCTTGGACTGGCCGTCTTCTTCCTCAAGTGGATTCGGGGGCGTCTCTTCCTCTGTAGCTTCTTTGCGTTCCTTCGAGGCCTCGTCCGGACGTTCGTCTTTGGTTTCCGCTACCTCCGGGGCCTTCGACTGTAGCCTGGAGCGCAAGGACGTCCATATTCCAGCATGCTGCTCCGCCGGGGGTGGTGTTGCGTCTTTGGCTGATGCCTCTTGTCCCGGGTCTTTCTTCTGGGTGACAGATGCTTTCCCTTGGGCATTCAACGGAGTCTTCCCCCTCAGCTCTTGAATGCGCTCTGACAGCATGCTCTTCCACGATTTCCGGGCCTCGTCTGGGGTGATAGTCTCGTCCGCGGCATCCTGCTGAAAG